>OX465595.1:86034935-87319102 GCA_950022295.1 Bromus sterilis | reverse complement strand
GTCCAGAAAACAGATTCTGTCCTCATGACTAGAAAAATCCCAGTTCAACTTTTTGAGCTGAAATTTTTACACATTGTGCTCTATACAATTACGGAACTTTTGTATGTTCTGAGTTTTTTTATTTGAGTTGCAGAAGTATCCCTAAAAAAATTCTTTACTACCTGCTGGTCTGTTTTTCACAGATTCTGTCCTGTTTTGCCTTTTCTTCATTTTGCGAACCTTAAGCTTGCCTTTTCTTTGCAAAAGCTTTTTGGCAATCTTGAGAAACAGTAGCTCTTCAAGAATATCTTTGTTTCTAGTAGAGAAAAAATTATTTTATCATGGGCAGTACCCTCGCTAATCAGATTATGATGAGTTATGTATGAAGGGAGTTTTCAAGTGTGCGAGGGAAGATGATGAAAGAAGATTCAGGAGTGTCAAGCGCTCAAGCTTGGGGATGCCCCCATGCATCCCCAAGAAATATTCAAGGAGACTGAAGTGTCTAAGCTCGGGGATGCCCCCGTGCACCCCCTTCTCAATCAACAATTATCAGTTTGTCTCTCGTTTCACTATATTTTTATCACTTCATACGTTATGTGCTATGCTTGGAGCGTCTCGCTCTTAGGTTTTATTTTAATTTTCTTTAGCTTTTCTTTATGTTCATAACAAGTTAGAACCCAGCTTTCTTTGTGTGGGAGAGAAACACGCTCCACTTTCAAAATCTAGAACACAACATAGGATTTTTCATGCTTATCTTTGATGTGTGTGTTCTTTGTCTTTTTCATAGCTACTGTCATGTTTAGCTCTTAGTTTTCATTCTTATCTTTGTAAAGAGCTTTTGTTTAGTTTGTTGCTGAAACTCTCTTGAGTTTTCATGTTTATCTTGTTTAGAGAGTTTGCCTCTTGCACTGAGTTTTGTGTCTTGACTTGAAGTAGGTAATTGAGGTTGCTATTCTTTTGTAGTAGTAACTTGCAATAGTTTTGAGGTATTGTTTTGAGTAATGTTTGGAATTTTGGTGTCAAGAGATTTAGCCTATTAGTGATAGATGTCGTATTTTGGGCAATCCGTGTTTATTTTCAAAACTTACAAAATTAGTTGAGAACTTTAGCTACTAGATGGATCACTACTCTTCTGAGGTGTCGAATATTAGAGTACACTCACGTACCATGAGTCTAGGATGCGCAAGGATAACCAAACCCCCATACACTCCTCCTCGGGGTACTTGTATCTTTATGAAACCTCCTTATTAGATTGAGAGTTACCGATAATAAGTGCATGAGTTCTTCGGACCAATATGAGTATTCGAAAGTTGACACTTCCACCTTCCTATATTTTTCTAGCCTCTCCTGTGACGTGCATTGCTTTCTTCTCACTCCGAGAGTTGGCATCCACCTTCGCCACTACATCCAAACCCTTGGCACGATACGCTCTGTCATCATAAACCTCCTTATATCCTTCCACAAAACACCCACCATACCTACCTACTAAGGCATTTCCATAGCCTTTCCGAGATATATTGCCATGCAACATCCACCTTCTCCTGACTTGATCTTCATGTCATACATGCTACTTGCTTGATCGATGGGCCGCATGCTAGTTGGGCCTTGCCCTAATCATTGCTACATGACGCGCTAGTATAATTGCATATCCTGCTACACTGGCAGAGGCATACATTTGCATACATCATGATAGTTACTTCTTCTTTATGATTTGAGTACTTTTGTAAAGTGTGAAAGATCTTCTATACTTTTTGTAATATATAGAGTGTTGCCCCTAAAGTGAGGAAAAGATCCCAAAGTGGAAAAATTAAAAGATCCCAAAGAGGACAAATGAGAGAAATAGAAAGAGCCATTGAGGCCACCAAAAAAATACAAAAAAATAGAAAAAGAGAAAAATAAAAAAAAGAGAGAAGGGGGCACACTACTATTCCTTTTGAGAGATCCACACTCGTACTCCCTCTTATATCTTGTACTCCATAGAGATAATAATTTATGCATATAGCTATTGGGGGACCTTCACACTATAGAAATTGGCTTGTATATTCCAATGATGAGCCTCCTCAAATGAGCTCTAGGTCTTCTTGAGCAAACAAGTTGGATGCACCCCCACTAGTTTCATTGGAGAGCTTACCTTAGCTCATATGTGCATCCGTTGCATGGCAATCCCTACTCCTCACATCATATCTATCATTTGGCTTTCTCTCGCCTATGATTGTCCTCATTGATGTGAGCCTTTCACACCCTTTTTGTCTTCCTCCTCCACCATATTCTCTCTTTTCCATCCTAAGTGTCAACTTTCTTGCTTACTCTCATCCATTGCATGAGTACTCAAAATGTCGAAAAGGAGTGGATCATTTTGACTTGTACCTGGCTAGTGGTCTCGGGATGAGTCAAGATAAGATTCCAAGGAAGACCAAGTGTGACACTTTAGTAGATTGAGTTCTCAACAATAAAAATACTTTTTCTCGTATATCCCTATCCCCTTTCTTGCACGCCAACACCATTTGGAGACATTCGAGTCACGGACAGCGAGAGCTCTTGCACCTTTATGTTCTTATTTGCTTGTTTCAGTGCTAAATATAGACTCTTGCCTGTTATGACTTGAATTGAATTACATGCCTAGATTGCTTTACTTAATAGTTCTTATATGGTTGTTAGCATGTCACCATATAAATTATGCTTTTATCATTTACCTACTCGAGGACGAGCAAGAATTAATCTTGGGGATGTTGATACGTCCAAAATGTATCTATAATTTCTGCTTGCTCCATGCCTCTTTTGTGTGATATTGCTATGATACTGATGAACTTCTATTTTAGGTTTCCCCCATATTAAAAGTGCTCCAAAAATTCGGGAAAAATCCAATAAAAATCAGCGATATGGAAGCTTCGAGAAACACCGAGGGGGGGCCAGAGGGGACCCACCAGGGCCCCAAGCACCCTCCCGGAGTTCCCTAGGGTGGGGCCGCGCCAGGGGGCCGCCTGGACCCCTGGTGGCCCCCCTGGCTGCCCCCCTTCGCCCATATATTCCTCATGACGTGAAACCCCCGTGACAGGAACCCTTTTTCGCGATCTCTCCTCTGTTCCGCCGCCTCCGCACTTCCAAGATCAGGAGCACCAGAAGACCTCTTCCCGACACCCTGCCGGAGGGAGGAACCACCTCCGAGAGCTTCTCCACCACCATGGATGCTTATCGGATGAACTGTGAGTAGTCCACCTTGGACCGTCGTTCTATGATCAGTATCTATGTGATGTTCTCCTCCCCTCTTTGTTCTTCATGGATCAGACCTCGTGAGCTGCCCTACATGATCGAGGCACATATGTAATATTTCAGTTGTTGCTATGCTGAGTTTGCTGGGATCCGATGGATTATGAGATTATGTTCAGATTGTGTTCGAGTAATATATTTGATGCTCCTCTTTTATATTTATGTTCTAGAGTAATTCTTGCATGTTCTCCGTTGTTGTTTATTGCTTTTGCCAAGTAGTAGGTAGTGACTCCAAGAGGGAGCATTATGTATGATTGTGGGTTCATGCCCCCCGATGACTAGCTTGAGTGACAGAAACATGAGTCTGGGGGATGTGTTGCCGCCACAAGGTAGAAAACACCGGTGCTTGTACTTGCGGGTGCAAGGATTGTTTACTTTACGCAAAGTTCTTTAATGCAGTTGTCCGCTGCTTTGAGTTTACACTTTGGGTGGAATTCACAACTTAATACCAGCGAGATGTTCTGGATAGATATCTCAAGGTGGATGATTAGTAGGTAGATGCAGATGGATTTCGCTCTACTTGATTTGGCATACCGCCCAAGCTTTTGAGCCTCTTCCTTTCTTTGTAGCATAGTTAGCATTGGTTTGCGCACATAATCCTGTCAATTGCCCAGCTGTAATTTGTTTACCTCGCATGGCTATTTTATCGTCTTTTGGGAGAGAGACATCACTAGTGAACATCATAGGACCCCGGTCCATATTTCCAATACTGTTTACACCCGCTATCAATTTAGTGCTTTATTTACTTTTCCGTTGCTATCACTATCATTATTATCCCGTGCGTTTTATCCTTTGTAAACAACAAGGACGGAGGAATTGACAACTCCTCTGTACTCATCGGGAAGCAAAGTTATTTGTTCTGTGTGCAGGTCCATGTGAAGTAAGAAACCTTGAGTTGTGAAAGGCGCCATTGTTCACTCCACCACCTTCTTGTATCTGTTGGAGTCCTATTGGTTCGACATTCAACCTTAGCATCTTCGCTAAGGGAAATTTGCCGCTACGCTACATCTCACCTTCCACTTTGGGTAAACCAACGAGGGGCGAGAAGTAAACTCTCGTAACATTAGGGGCGCGACAGCGCTCCCGATGGGAGTAGCCCCTGAGGCTGCAGGATACCACATGTGGTTGGTCGTAGTCTTAAACTTGATTTACTCGAACTTTCCGTGAGCTTCTGGTTATCATTGGGGGGCATGGAAGCGCTCCCGATGGGAGTAGCCCCCGAGGCTGCGGGCAACCACTTATGGTTGGTCGTAGTCTTTGAGCTTCTCCGTCCTTCGCGTGCTTCTGATTCGCGCCTTTCTGTTCTAGCCGTTGTTCCATATGTGCGATCGAGTGCTGACTGATTCTGATCATGCCCAGAGTGCTCATGATGCGGCCCAGGATAGCCTGACCACCATGCGGCGTGATTTGCTTTCCTCCTTTTTGATTGTGGTACCTTTTCTTGTTTGGTGCTTGAGTGACCCTTTTACTGTAGGTCATAAGAACGAGGCGAAAAAAAGGAGTGCTGCCGCAGAGAAAGAACTTGCCTCGCTTTTAGACGCTTTGGAGTCGAAGGAGAAAGAGCTGCAGACGCAGCGTGGCAAGCTCGAACGGATGCGGCGAGTTGAGGAGCAGTTTCAGCAGGTGGAAGCTGTTGAAGGTGGTCATCTTCGTGACCTGGTGGGTGCCTTGTCGGGTGAGGATATTGCTTTGGTGCTTCTTCTTTCCCCATGGTTTTTGTCTTAGATTATTTACTATTGTTACTTTTTGGTGGTGCAGGCGTCGTGAGCGTTGAGATAGCGGCGGCTGCTCCTGCGGACTCGAGCACTCTTCGTGGCGATGTGGATGATGCGATGAGTGCCGCTGGTGCCGTGAAGGATGTCTGCAGTCGTGCCTCTACACTCCTGAAGCTTCTTCATGAGCACATGTATCCGGAGGAGGAGAACCGGCCCGAGGACCTTGACCTGCAGGTTGCGGTGTTCGGGCCAAATGGTGATCAGTTGGAGGGCTTGGTCCGCGGGACAGTGGTGAGTGGTCTTGCGACGTCCTTTGTTGTTCTTATGAGGCATGGGGTTCCCATAGAGGATGCCATGGTGGACACCTTGCCCGGTTATATGACCGAGCAAAGTGCGCGGGCCACTCGTCTCGCTCGTCAGCTGCAACTGGTTGTAGAGGCTGATACTCACAAGCCTCAGGGCTCGGAGTAGGGAAATTTTATTTGTCTTGCTTGATGAACCTTTTGTAATAAGCTAATTTTGCAGTGGGAGAATGTTGAATCTTGACTTGGTGATGAAGCTGCCTTGTTCTTTTCCTGCCATAGTTTTCTTTCTTGCTTGACACTTTTATCTTTTTGCGGTAGGCCATCCGGGCATTTCTCGGGCTTGGAAGTTACTGAAGGAGGATGACCGCGATGGGGCCTACGAGTCCGTGTGCTTGAGGCATAGGGACGCGGAGCGTGAGATTCGTCGCCTCAAGGGTGCTGTTGCGATCCAACACTCAAAACATGAGCGTGCTGAGGCTGTCTTGGATCTTTGGTGTCTGGATGGGGAAATTGTCTGATTCGCTGAAGAGTGATAGTTCCTGTTGGTGCTACCCGATTGCGCGAGTCCTTTATCTTGTGCTTCTTGCTGATTTTTCTCTTTTTGTAAAGTACTGGCTAGTCTATCTCGCGAGGAGGAGGCGGTTGTACAGTCGGAGTTTTCATGCTTGGATGACCCGGCCGTGAAGGCTAAAAATCCCTTTTGGAGGGACAGAGCCCAGGCGCGGTTGTTTGCCGTGCTTCGGCTGCGGGTGGGTTGGGTGCCGCGAGCTCTTGAGTACTGCTACAAAGTACTTGATGGTATCTTCCTAGAGTTTTATCCCTTAGATCATGTCACGTCCAGTTTTGAGAAGATGTGTCGGGTGTTCTATCAGCCTGCAGATGTTTTTCGGGTTGTGAATCATCAAACTCACGCGGGAGCTCGGTGTGCTTTCGCTTTTTTCACATTCATTGACCTGGAGTAGATATCATGCTGGCGGCTCGAGGTCCTCCTCGTGGTCGATATGAGCCTGCGAGTATGGTTGTGAAGAAGGTGTGCGAGGAGAATGACCGTCTTCTGGGTTCCCTTTGTAAGCTGAAATCGGAGCCCGTGGTCTAGAATTTTGGGGCCCTTGTAAATTCTTCCTTGCGCAATGTATGTTTTTGTGGCTACAAGTTGTTGATACGTCCCAAACTTATCGATAATTTCTGCTTGATCCATGCATGTTTTGTGTGATATTACTATGATCTAGATACACTTTCATACACTTTTGATCATATTTGGACTAACCTATTAACTCAGTGCACCCCAGTGTCAGTTTCTGTTTTCTGCTGTTTTTATATTTCAGTTTTCCCCCATCACTACAAGAAATATGCTAACTTGTGACCCTACATATTGGTCATTGGAAGGTCGCAGTTCTTCATTTGTGACCTTTTTGTGACCAAAATCAGTTGGTCAAAAGCTGAGGGTCGCAAAGCGGACACTGTGAACTTTTTTTTTGAAATGGTCATAGAGGATTATGACCAAACCAAAGGTCGTAGATGTTGTGACCAATTGATTTGGTCATTGGCTTTTTGGCCAGGCCACGTCAGATCCAACGTGGCAAGCTGACCTGGCAAAATGGCAACCAAATGAAAATGTCGTAGATTAGAATCAGCCTGGTCCAGTTCGGCCGTTTATATGGGCCGAGCCCAATAATTCAGCCCATTTAATATATTTTTTCCTTTCAATTTTGATTAGTTACTTGGGCCAGGCCCAAAAATTCGGCCTTATTTTTTGGAATGTGGCCTTTTGTCACAACAGGTATAATTTTATTTTTTCACTCCACTAATAAGGTGGGTCCCAATTGTTTGGGTCATATTCTTCAGATTTTAATTTTCCAGTAAATAAAATAAAAATTTAAATTGAAACAGACAGAAAATAGAAGTAATGCTTGAAATAGAGAAAATCACCAAACTTGGCCCATTATAATAACATTATTCACGTCAATTTACAATCAAAAATATTTCACATTCAGGTATCCATCCACAAAAAAACTAGCTATCAAGTATAACTAGCACCAGTGAGCTACAAAGTGAGCTACAACTAGCTTTCTTTCGACTTCATCCTGGAGCTTGCGAAGAAACACTAACGGAGGCTAGACTTCATTTGTGTTGCTGTCGTTCCCGATTCCGTCTCTGCTGCTGCATGAGCCTATGTTGTTGTTCAAAACGAATTCAGTTACAATTTGCTAGAGTATTTTAACAAACATCCAAACAAAGCACTTCATTTTTATTAACAGAGATAGCTGGACACATTTATCTATTAACAGAGATTGGTGACATTCTACCCTCCATCCCCTTCATTTTTATCTCTACACAATTGCTTGTAGAACAGAACAAAACTACAAGTTCATGTGTGTATTCTTACTAACTAACACTGAAATAATTGACTAGGACAGTGCAGCAAAGTGCAATTTAGCTGCATAAACTATAGGTGGTACTTAAATTACATCAGTCGGTGAGGAATCAGATGTTCTGACCTGCAGCTGACGAGATGGTTCCGTCAGAGCTGAGGGGTGACGCAGGACTCTATTGCCATGATGGAGACGGTGAAGGCCTGGACGATGGGCTCGGGGTAGAACGCCAGGCCACCGCCGCCCAATCCATGAGGGCGAGTTGAGAGACCAGCAGCACATGACCACCGCGGGCTCTGCAGGGAGGAAAGGAGAGCGACTGAGAGAGGGAAACCGACAGAGAGAGAGGGGGGACGAGGTATCTCGTCAGGCAGCGGCGGCGCGAGACCGACGAAGGTGTACCTGGAGGTCGTCGGGGAGGTATTTATGGAGGTCCGTGGCGCTTGAGGCCCTGGATGCGGGTGTCGACCGCCTCCTCAACGAAGCCTCCCGAGGACCTCCTTGATGTCCAGATCGAAGTCTCGAGCGCCTCCCAGCGAGGCCCCTCCCTGCTGTCAGGCGAAGGCACCGTCTAGCCGATGAGATCTGCAAGGAGAGAGAGAGAGAGATAGACTGAGAGAGGGAAGCCCAGAGTGTGCAGAGAAAGAGAGAGACCTGGAGGCAGAGCCGCCGGATCTGAAGGGGTTTGTGTCCCGGCGGCGTGTCGGCCGTCTCCTCACGCACGGGCGCGCCAGCCGTCGTGTGTTCTGGCGACCTCCAACGGGTGGATCTGGTTGGTTGGGTGCGCCATGGCCGCTGGTGGCAAACCTCCCTCTCGTCTTCTTCTCTTGTCTTGTATTGAGGAGAGGGGGGGGGGGAGGGGGGAGGGTGCAGAAGGCTGCAGACAGGCGGCGAGGGTAGAGGTGGGTGGCGGAGAGGGAGGCGGCTGCAAGGGATCTGGATCAGGGAGCGGAGCGCTAGGGTTCGCAATCTGTGGATGGGATGATAGGATATGAGAGGAACGAGGGCTGGAAGGGTGAGGAGAGGAGGGCTGCCGTTGGATCGGGGGAAATCCGACGGTGCGTGAGGCATGATTCATGTGACATGTTTATCGACCAATCAGAACGCAATATACATGTTAAATTCATATTCCGTTTTTGAAGTGCCAAAAAATGAGTATTTTTCTAAAGAATCTACCAAATATTTATTGTAAAACTAGACCTCATCACTTTTCGAAAATAATATATCATATTTAATGTACAATTATCCACATTGTACATAAAATCCATTTTTCGTTTTCCGAGTGCCAAAAGTAGGTTGTTTTGTGAAGAAACTACCAAATATTTGGTGTGAATTTGAACCACTCAATTTTTGTAAAATACTAGACCATATTTTATTAACAATTGACCAAATTTTTGCATGATAAATGATTTTATCCACATGTCCTGAAAAAGACAAATTTCCACAGATTCAGTTGGAAGCGGGTCAAATCTGAACTGCAGCTGCTTGATAGTTTGCTCTTTATTTTTTCAAAAAATAATTTCTAGGTACACAAGTAGTCATTTAATCAGAGATCCACAAAGAGTTTTCCAAGATTCCACCGCTCGTTATCACCCGTCATGCCAGCCGTTTTGACCGCATTTTGAAATGGGCATTTAAAATAAAAATAAATAAAAAATGTAAAACCTTCGCATTGCATCCTAATTTATGTCCTAGTAACCATACAAACCAACAAACTTGGAGTAATGAAAATATCTTAAAAAAAATCTTCTCAAAATGAGCTATCGAGTATGAAGGTTCATGGCTTTCAAGCCAAATGACCGATGTTAGTGCTGGTTTCAAAGGATAGTCTTCCCAAATGATCTCATTTTGTGTAAATGGGTGCATATTGGAATGGGCAACAAGTTTGCCTAAGAAAGTTTTCATTTTCGTTGTACGGAAAATCCATTTTTTATTTTTCGAGTGCCAAAAGTAGGGTTGTTTTGTGAAGAAGCTACCAAATATTTGGTGTGAATTTGAACCACTCCATTTTTGTAAAATACTAGACCATATTTTATTAACAATTGACCAAATGTTTTCATGATAAATGATTTTATCCACCTCTCTGGAAAAAGAAAAAATTTCGTAGATTCAGCTGGAAGAGGTTCAAATTTGAACTACAGCTACTTGATAGTTTCTCTTTATTTTTTCAAAAAATAATTTCTAGGTACACAAGTAGTCATTTAATCAGAGATCCACCAAGAGTTTTCCTAATTTCACCGCTAGCTATTACCGGTCATGCCCGCCGTTTTGACTGCATTTTGAAATGGACATTTAAAATAAAAATAAAACAAAATATAATGTAAAACCTTCGCATTGCATCCTAATTTATGTCCTAGTAACCATACAAACCAACAAACTTGGAATAATGCAAATATCTTAAAAAATCTTCTCAAAATGAGCTATCGAGTATGAAGGTTCATGGCTTTCAAGCCAAATGACCGATGTTAGTGCTAGTTTCAAAGGATAGTTTTCCCAAATGATCTCATTTTGTGTAAATGGGTGCATATTGGAATGGGCAACAAGTTTGCCAAATAATGTTTTCATTTTCGTTGTACGTAAAATCCATTTTTCATTTTTCGAGTGCCAAAAGTAGGGTTGTTTTGTGAAGAAACTACCAAATATTTGTTGTGAATTTGAACCACTCCATTTTTGCAAAATACTAGACCATATTTGATTAACAATTGACCAAATGTTTGCATGATAAATGATTTTATCCACCTCTCTGGAAAAAGAAAAAATTCCGTAGATTCAGCTGGAAGAGGTTCAAATTTGAACTACAGTTGCTTGATAGTTTTCTCTTTATTTTATCAAAAAATCATTTCTAGGTACACAAGTAGTCAGTTAATCAGAGATCCACCAAGAGTTTTCCAATATTCCACCGCTAGCTATCATCGGTCATGCCCGCCGTTTTGACCGCATTTTGAAATGGGCATTTAAAATAAAAAAAAATAAAAAAAATGTAAAACCTTCGCATTGCATCCTAATTTATGTCCTAGTAACCATACAAACCAACAAACTTGGAATAATGCAAATATCTTAAAAAAATCTTCTCAAAATGAGCTATCGAGTATGAAGGTTATAGGGCTTTCAAGCCAAAAGACCGATGTTAGTGCTAGTTTCAAAGGATAGTTTTCCCAAATGATCTTATTTTGTGTAAATGGGTGCATATTGGAATGGGCAACAAGTTTGCCAAATAATGTTTTCATTTTCGTTGTACGAAAAATCCATTTTTCATTTTCCGAGTGCCAAAAGTAGGGTTGTTTTGTGAAGAAACTACCAAATATTTGGTGTGAATTTGAACCACTCCATTTTTATAAAATACTAGACCATATTTTATTAACAATTGACCAAACGTTTGCATGATAACTGATTTTATCCACCTCTCCGGAAAAAAATAAATTTCCGTAGATTCAGCTGGAAGAGGGTCAAATTTGAACTACAGCTGCTTGATAGTTTGCTCTTTATTTTTTCAAAAAATCATTTCTAGGTACAAAAGTAGTCATTTAATCAGAGATATCCACCAAGAGTTTTCTAAGATTGCACCCCTAGCTTTCATCGGTCATGCCCGCCATTTTGACCGCATTTTGAAATGGGCATTTAAAATTAAAAAAAATGAAAAAATTGGAAAACCTTCACATTGTGTCATTATATATGACCAAGTTACCAGGACAAATAATAAACTTGTAATACGGTAACTATCTTTAAAAAGTGTTCTCGAGAATGAGCTATTATGTGTGAAGATTCATGGTTTTCAAGCCAAATGATCAATCTTATGGGCACATTCATGGCATAATTTGTTTGAATGATATCATATTGTGCACAAGGGTGCATGTTGGAATGTCAAATAATGTTTCCTAAGGAAGTTTTTATTTTCTTTGAACGAAAACTTCATTTGCCATTTCTCGAGTGTCCAAAATGAGTTTTTTTTGAAGGAACTACCATAGATTTGTTGCAAAATTGGACCAAATCATTTTTATAAAATATTAGGCCATATTTAATGTACAATTGACCAAATGGTTGGGTGTCAAAAGCTTTTATCCACCTCTCGTGAAAAAAGAAAAATTTGCACCGATTTAGCTGGAAGTGGGTCAAGTTTGAACTACAACTCCCTCATATTTCACACAAGTGTTCATATTGGAATGGTAAAAAAAATTGAACTACAAATGCCAAATGCTTTTCATACACCTCTCATCAAAAGGAAAAAAATTATAACCTATTTGGTAGGAACCATATCAAATTTGAACTATAGCTACTTCATAATTTGCTCATTATTAGAAATAATAAAAATAATTTTTTCTATACATTTTCCGTGTACATGAGAACCATTTTCTCAATTTTTATCATATTTAATACATGGTCAACATTTTTTCTATACACATTTAGCAATTTTTAAATATTTGATTATCATTTTTAATACACGGTGAGTTTTTTTACTATACACATTTAACATTTTTTCTATACGCATTAAATATTTCTATAATATTTGGCTAACATTTAAAAAATATAAGTTCAATATGTTTTGACACCCCTCCATTTTGAAAATATAATATATCATTATTTAAATTGTGATGAACCAAATTTGAGTATGTGGCCTCGTCCTTTTTGACTATGTGAGAAATACGGGCTTGGTGGATCGGTATATGTGGCGCAATGGGAGGCCTCGTTGTTCCAAAGCCCAGGCCCAACAACGAAGTCATATGGTAAAAAGTGAATGTTTATGTTGTTTCCACAGAACCGTCTGTGGCATAGTGGTGAGGGGCGCTGCGGGCTACCGATAGGTTTCGAGTTCGAACACTGGAAGCCCCTTTTTTGCGTATTATGGACGGATGATGTGTGGTATGCTCTAACTAGCGCAAGAGCACTTATTTTCACAATTCACCCACATAGCCTGTTGGTACTGTCTCTAGCAGAGGGTGAGTGCGCAAGTTCGAGCCCTAGGTTGCCTATTTTTTTTCATTTTTAAGTTTATTTTACACTAATGAGCATTTATCAACAAGGTGGGTCTTGTTAGTTGTGTGTATCTTACATGGCGGGTCCCATTGATCAGGGTAGGTCCCATATGGTATGTTCTACTGGTTGGGTGTCATGTGATGGGTCCCACTGGTTAATTTGGTGGGTCTCATATAGTATGTTCTACTGGTTGGGTGACACATATGCAAAATTGATAAATGAGACTAATGATATAAGCTAGATGCATAAGAAAAATTGATGATGTGACATCCAATCATAACAATGCATCATCATTATAAAGCTACAGCATATTTAAATTAGTCGTAATCAATTAAAAACAAGTCCATCGATCATTGATGCATGCATTATGACCATTTCTAATAAGGAAGTGATGACCTTTTTTGGCTAAAATGGTCGTTATCGAATAGGGTTTAGACCCTTGAAATCACCTTGCGGCCATTTAGTTCAGAATGGTCATAGATTTATGACTAATTTTTCCAAGGTCACTATGATAAGGTCACAAGTTAGCATATTTCTTGTAGTGCATATTAAAAGTGCTAAAAAAAATCGGGAAAAATGAGATAAAAAATCAACGTAAAGGAACCTTCCGGAGTCCCGAAGGGGTACTAGGTGCAACCCACCAGGGCCCCAGGCGCCTAGCTGGCGCGGCCTAGGGCTTGGTCGCGCCAGGGGGCGCCTGGACCCCTGGTGGCCCCCTGGCTGCCCCCCGTCGCCTATATATCTCCCGTGACGTGAAACTTCCGAAGACATAACCTGACAAGGGGATGACCCCATGACTCCTATGGATGGGCCTACCCGGTGTACCCGAAGACAGAAGGCCCACAAAGATAACTCCTGGGCCTAGCCTTGGCCCACTAGTGGCACCAACGTAGGAGTCCACGACTCGTAAGGAAGGTGCAAACCTGCCGTGCGGTACAAAATTAGGGTTAGGAAACCTTATATGTAATCCAAGACGGGTTCCCCGAGACCTAGCCTGGTATATAAGGGCTGGGAGGGGAGACGTCGAAAAGGACCAAGACACAATCTATAACCCTAGCCTTGGCCTTCCCTGTAATCGCATCTCCAAGAAATAATATCGAGCAAGAACGTCTCCTCTTGTTAGCCAACGAGCTATCGTCCAACCTGTGCCTCTCATGATTAACCCAGGTTCCCTGACCATGGGAATTGCTGGGGTTGATCCCCGTCAATTGGCGCCTTCTATGGGAACCGCACAGGTTGGGAACGCGTTCTCGGCGGCCTCACCAGCATCTTCAACACCCGCCAACGCGATGACTCCACCAGCACCCTTCGATCCGACGACCCAGGCGGAATCCGATCTGTTTGGGTCCCTCGGTTTCACGGCTCATCTCTCGACTCTCCGACCAGTCTTCGCTGATCTACGCTCCGGCATCAACTAGATCTTCGGAGCATATCAGATCTACATTAACCATTGGGGTGCCCTCCGCCTCACGGACGACGCTCGAGCACCTGCGACGACATCTACAGCAACAATCGAGGCGGTCGCTACCCGCGCGGCCACCCTTCGAGCCAGCCGCGACTACCCACCCAACCCAAGACTTCACGTCACCCGCGACCGCTCGGGTGGACCCTCGGCCTAGAAGAGCAGCATCACACGCGTGAGAAAGAAGGCAGACAGGGCACCATCGCAGGTGTTCATGGCAGAAGTCGACACACCAGCAGAAAACGGCAAGGGCCAAGATGACGACTCGAATACTCGCCAAGATAACCAATCCAATGACAACACAAAAGAGTCCGGAACCACCAGTAAGACCGTCGTGAAGCTGGGAGCAGTGGGAAGCATACCAATGAAAGTACCACAGGGACAGAAACCACAAGAACAACGATCCATCAAGCAGCAAGCAACAAGCCCCGGGTGCGGTGGTAGATAACCCACCCAGAGAGCGAATATTCCTGTCCAAAGAGTCAATGGCCAGAGTAAGGGACGCAGTCGAACACGGCAAGCTACTACAAGCAAACGCAACAAGGGACGAGCTCAGGGCATATAAAAAAATGGCAAGCGAGCTAACCCCGCAAACGAGACAATGGCGCCTAGAGATGGAGAAGCAAGAAAGGGCGGCCGCCGAGCAGAAAAACAATCGCAAGCCACCTCCCAGAGGCGACTCTCCCGATCACGGCTCCCCTCTCCGCACTAAATCAAAACTCAGCAACCTTCGACGAACAGACAAGGAAAGGGTGGTTCGGAAGCTCGACGACGACTTCAAGCTAGAGGAGGAGGAAGATGAAGAGGAAAACCTCACACTAGCAGAAGCCCTTATAAGTGCCCGAGACTACCTATCTCGCACCCAGAAAAGTAGGAAGAAGAGACCAGACCGCAACAAATCAATAGCCTTGCAGATAATGAAAGACGCCATCGCCGCCTCAGCACCCAAAAAAACAAGTGCAAGGCGACCGACCCGCGAGAGGACACCAGAAAGGGACCCCAGCTCTCCCGACGACGACGACAGCAGTGATGACTGGCGCAAACGCTCCGGCAAAAACAAGAAGCACGACATCGACGACAACGACAACAGGCGCCGCAAAAGTCGACGAGAAGCGCGCGACGACATCACGCAGAACAAAGTCAACCACAGCAAGCGAAGACGCGCAGCACGTGAAGAGTACTCGGACAAAGAAGTTTCCGACCAAGAAATTGAGCCATGCGGAGCATTATGCTTAACGCATTCTATACGCGAGACACGAATGCCGAGTGGGTTCAAATTGAACTCCACAACGCTAAAATACAATGGACTTGAGGAGCCGGAGGCATGGCTCGACGACTACTTAACAACAGTTAACTTTCAGCGAGGGACCAACGTCACGGCAATGCAGTACGTGCAGCTCATGCCCGAGAGCTCGGCACAACACTGGTTGAAGAATCTCCTGCGAGGATCCATCAGCTCATGGAGGAAGTTCCGTGGAGCCTTCATAGAAAACTTTAAATCTACATACAAGCGACCAGCATCGCTCGAGGAGCTGCGGGCGTGCAAGCAAGGAACTAGGGAAACCTTGCGAGCCTACATCCAGCGGTGGACCATACTCAAGAATTCAGCAGAAGATATATCAGACGAAAGCGCAATCGACGCGTTCAGGCGAGGCCTGCAGCGCATTGAATTCAAGGAACGGCTCGGGCAGATGAAAGACCAAACACTCGCACGGCTGCTAGAGCAAGCCAACAGCTGGGCGGACGGCGAGGATTCCGTTTGCAACGAAACAGAAATCCACATTGCACGCTCAGAACACGACTACGACTACCACAATGGTGAAAGAGGACTCGACCGACGAAGGAAGCGATCCAGGTGCAGTTTCTACGATGATAGAGGACCCGACATGGTCGCCGCCGGCTTCCCAGACGACAGAGACGGCAGGCATCGCGACGACAGCAAAACACAGCGAAGAGATAACCCTGAAGACGTGCCCCAATCTCAGAAATGAGACTGGAGGACGAAGCAGCCGCGCGACAACACTAGAACATACCGCTCGGCAAAAGAACAACTCGACGGACTGTGCTCGATACACGGATTCAAAAACAAACGAGGGGAGCTTAGATCAGGGCACACCCTCAGGAACTTCAGAAGCTTCAACGAGTTGGCTGAGGAAATAATTCGATCCGCGACAACAGCGGCCCAGCCACTCGCGAGCATAGCAGCCGGGCCTATCACCCACAAGGCACCACCAGCCCCTCCTCTGCCAACAAGGCAAGTGGCTGCAATCCAGGAACGACGCAGTACACCAGAAGAAGAGGAGCAGTATCCAGAAGCCCACGGTAGGATCTACATCATACAAGAAGGCAGGCCTTCAAATAGGCAGCAGAAGAAGGTCACAAGACAAGTTTTTATCACAGCCTCCTCGCACCCCGCTGTCCCGGAGTGCTTGCGCGGTTTGGAGACAGAAATTACTTTCTCTCAGGAGGACCACCCGCCAGCCATCCCTCGACCAGGACACGCCGCACTAGTGCTCGAGGCCAAAATTGGAAACTACGACATGTCATGAGTGTTCATGGACGGCGGCAGCGGGATCAACATCATCTTCACCAGAACACTCGAAGAAATGCTCATCCAGAGATCCGTGCTCAAATCCTCAGGTACAACCTTCCATGGGATTGTGCCAGGAAAAGCAGTCTACCCTCTGGGAAAAATAAGCCTGGAGGTGGTTTTTGGCAATGCGACCAACTTTCGCAAGGAGATCCTAGACTTTTAAGTGGTCGACTGGAAGTCGCAGTACCACGCAATCCTCAGGCGACCAGCCTTCGCCCGCTTCATGGAAGTTCCACACTATGCCTACCTTAAGCTAAAAATGCCAGGCCCACATGGGGTCATCACAGTCAGCGGCAGTTTCATCAGGTCCGACCTCTGCGACAAGGAATTCCACAAGATATCAGAGGCCTTTGGAGCTCACCAAGCTAGCAGAACCACGGGACTCGCAGAAGAAGCGCTCCCATATAAGAAGACACCACCTGGAGGACCCGAGCACTCGGAGAAGAAGCTACCTAGACCTTAAGGCTACCACGTCATTGTTTTAAATAAAGGGGATTGTCTACATCAGACCCCCCCCTCCTTAATAAAAGTAAGAAACTATTGGGTCTCGCAGCAGAAAACAATAATTTTTCTAACTAGCGTCACCCTTAACCCAAGATCTATCTAGCTGTAATGCCTTAACGGAAAGACTTACGGAAACATACCTCGGGGTGTAGTCCGTTACGCGGGAAATGTTCCCTCAAACGTGGTTGATGAAGCCGTAAACCTTTCACAGCCCCCTGGATGTGTTAGCACCCTGTTGGGTGGTAGTGCCGCATGTGCAGCACCTCGTAGTACTCGCACACGTACGGACTCGATGACGAGCTCCGTTCTCCGATCCAGCGAAGGTTGCGGAAGTAGACCTCCCGGAACCAGAGTTGCAGTAGCACGGCGACGTGCGAATGGTGGATAAGCCTCAATCCCAGCATAGGTTCTAGACAAGGGGACCCCAGCTTGAGAGAGATGAGAGAGGGGAGAAGACCGGTGAAAACCGATCTCAATTCGGAGTAATATTTATTTTCTCATGAATTTCTGTGTATTAAATATGTGCACACTGCCCATCTATATATAGGCAGAGGGGAGGGAGTCAACCCCTCTCCCCTAGCAAGGTGGGACTAAATTCTCTTGCTAGGGGGAGGTGGCCGGTCAAGGGAGGAGGGGGGGGGGCACCCCTCATGGGCCCTAGGGCCCATGGCGCCTCCCTCTCTCTCTCTCTTTTTTCTTTTTCCTTTATTCCCCTAATGGGCTTCTTTCCCAAAGCTGGCCCATTGCACTTTTTAATTATAAATAAAATGTTATTAATTATTAATTCACTTAATTAATAAATAAACATATTATTTCATCTCTCGATGATCCGGAACTCCTTCCAACTCACTCCGAACAACCTTCGGACCAACACGGAACTTTTCCGGTACGTCTTTCTCTCTTCTCCGGTAACTCCGATAGTTCTGAATAGGTCTTCGATATTCATCGAGCCCTTAAGTGTGTTACCCTACGGTCCGAGAACACTCCAGTCATGACCGAGACAAAGGCTACAGCCAATGATCAATATCGGGACCTGGATTCCCATAATGACCCCTGTGTATTCCGGAAGTAACCGATTGGACCGTTCACGTTGTATTCCATTCCCTTTGTCATGCGATAATAGATTAGTCCAAGATTTGATCAACTGCATCCAATGCATTAGTTCTAACTTGTTACCGACAAATATTTATTCACTCGTTCCGTGATATTCATCCTTGTGACCTAGTCACACGCTGCGCAGCTTTATGGATGCAATCTCACCGAGTTGGCCATGAAATATCTTTCCATTATATGGATTGACAAATCCCGCTCTTGAATCAACACTCCTCAACATATCCCATCGGATAGCCCAAGATACACCTTTATGGTCACCATGTTTCAGTATGACGGTTAATGCACTCAAAGCATCCTCAGAAGATAGCTATTATGCGTGATCTCACGGTCAAAGCAACAGGCTACTACGTTCTGTAATTACAACACTGAACTTTTACGATTTCATCATGTTGTAATGCTTGCATTGGGTAATGTTCTTCACGTCATTCATTCAATGAGGTGACCTTACCGTCAATTGACTTGATTGTCCATGATCGTGAAACCACAATCATTAGTTGACGATAAACTAGTCATCATGAGAGGCTGACTAGGAACTCTGGTTGTTTCTATACCACACCGGTATCATTGTTTCACTAATACAGTTCCAGCACAGTATGAAACTGGTCATGAACCTATTTAGATATATTGGAATAATCATATATTATTTGCCTCTAGAGCATATATCCAACAGAAACAACAGGAAGAATATTGAAAAATATTTTACCAAAAACTGATTCATTGGCACTCGGGGGCTCGCCGCAGCAGCCACCCCCCGAGGCGCTCTTCACAATCGCGACATAAAAAATTGGCACTCAGGGGCTCGCCGCAGCAGCCACCCCCCGAGGCGTTCTTCGCAATCGTGACATAAAAAATTGGCACTCGGGGGCTCTCCGCAGCAGCCACCCCCCGTGGCGTTCTTCGCAATCGCGACGTAAAAAAAATTGACACTCGGGGGCTTGCCGCAGCAGCCACCCCCCGAGGCGTTCTTCGCAATCGCGACACAAACGAAATTGGCACTCGGGGGCTCGCCGCAGTAGCCACCCCCCGAGACGTTCTTCGCAATCGTGACACAAACGAAATTGGCACTCGAGGGCTCGCCGCAGCAGCCACCCCCCGAGGCGTTCTTCGCAATCGCAACACAAACGAAATTAGCACTCGGGGGCTCGCCGCAGCAGAAAAACCCCTTATTGCAAAACCAAGACAACAATGGAGTACAGTACACCAAGAGGAAGCATATACAAAGAGAGGAAGCACCTAACCCCCAGGCTCCATCTTCGCCTTAATAAGAGAACCCAGATAATGGTCGTTCTCTTCGCAAACCCGCTTCACAACTTGGCGCGCAGGCTCATCGACCGCCGCGTAGTGCTTATCCATCGGGTGATCCCTACCACCTGGAGGACCCTCCACCACTTGAGCAATATTAGCTCCCGGCCAATGACTATGGACCAAGCCCAAGGCAGCCCGAGCTCCAGCATGAATCTGGTGATCCATCACGCGAAACATCTCTGCAGGCTGAGAAAATACGCGACAGAGCATCTCAAAGGACGATGGCACCACCTGCAGCGGATAAAACTCAGAGTGGATCCCGCCCAGCACCCATTGACAGTACCGCAAAGTAGCCGGCACCCCCTCAACTCGAAGACGAAGCACAAAAAATGCTCGAGCACGAGCCCCATCTGCCCATAAAGGATTGTTCGCCTGCACATCAAGGTCATCCAGCCGCGACAGTTCCGATTGAACGGCTTTCTCTTCATCCCGGGACCGCCCCGCCAGCACTTCGAAAAACAGGATCAAAATCAAGACAGAGACAAGAAAGCTACTAAATACAGTCGAGCAATCGAGCCGAAGCCAAACTCACCCCGTAGGAGGTCAGGCAACTTCACCACCCACGAACCAAGGCTATCTAGCACGGCCTCAGCGCGCTCGCGTTTAGAACGATGGACTGCTGCAGCCCCCTTGAGGCGAACAACTTCCTGCTCAGCGTTTCTCAGCCTCAAGCACACGGACTTGTACGCACCCTCGCGAGCGTCCTCCTTCAACGAACTCCAAGCCCGAAGAACGCCCGAGGTGGCCTACCGCAAAACGAACAAAAAGAAAGGAAAATCAAGCACAACAGCAGGAATGTCCAAGAAGTTACTCCAATAAAAGTAGCACAGATTCACCACCACAAAGGAGGCATATTACAACCTATAGTTTCAGACGGCACGACAGGGCTACGCCTCCCCCTTGCCCGTAGAGGATGGATACTGAGCATCCAAAACTTTTTGCAGGCAACGAGCCAGAATAGTGGCTCGCTCACTCTGCTCGCCGCTGTAATCAGGGATAGCCTCAACCAGAGAGTCGTCAATGGCAATTCCGTGCCCCATAAGAACAACAAGGGACGTGGAAAGACCACTCACCACGTTCTCGCCAATTAGCTCCTCCAAGAGATCCCCGTCATCGCCAAATGCAGCAACGCGGGCGTCTAGACCAGCCGGCAACGTCTTGTCCTCCAGCATGAGGTGCTCATGAGCAAGACCCACAAGAGTGGAAGCCCGGGCGCAGACACCCTTGGCAACATCAACAGCATACGATATGGCATCCACGGCCCCACGGAGAACTCCAGACCCCGATGCAACCACTTCCGTCGCACTTGCACCCGTAGAGGCTGCACCAGGCAACCAAAATTACTACGGGAAGACAAAGAGACAAAGCGCCCAGCAAAGGAACGACAAATTACACACAAGCGAGTCCGCCAAGACCCGAAGACGCTTGCACTCAACCGCCTCCGCCTGCACAAGCGCCTCCTCGGCCTGACGCAGGCGTACCAGCCCCTCGTGCTGATAGTGCAGCTCTTTCTCCTTGGAAGCCAAAGCAACCTTGAGGTTGGAAATCGTTCTTTCCGCCTCCTCGACCTTCTTCTCGGCAATTTCGCAACGTTCTGAGAAACAAGACAACACTCAGAACAGAGGACCCAGCAGTTCAAGCACAACAGTACATGAAGAAATGCTTACTACTCATGGCAGATAAAGCATCCTGGGCAGAATCGTGGGCCTGTTGCCAATGCTCAGCTTCGACCAACAGACGCTCACAGTGTTGGAACACCAGCTATTCGAAGAAATCAAATATTAAGAAAGAACTAAAGCAAGACTACAACCAACCGTAAGCGCTTGCTTGCAGCCTCGGGGGCTACTCCCATCGGGAGCACTGCCATGCCCCCGATGACAAAAACTACACAAGCAAGCAGGAAACAAACTCACCAGCCCAGCTATGCGGTCGAAAAAGCAGACTTTATCTTCAACGGCAAGATCAAGAAGAACCAAGTAAGGATGTCCTGGAGTAGAAGGATTGACATCAGGAGCAACAACACCAGACGCCACTGGCGTAGCAGCAGCAGGAATCACACCCGCAACCGAGAGAGCAGGAGTCACCGACGGTACGGGCTGAACAACAGCAGCCGACGAATCCTCAGTGTTCTTGGCAGCTACTCCAGAGTCAGTCAACTGCAGGTCGACAGTAGCCGCACTGGTGGAGGAAGCAGCCGGAGCAGTCGCAGTGCTACAAGACAAACATCATCAGACAAAAGACCAGAGGAAAACAACCCCGACAAAGTTGAGCAGATTCTTACCCGCCACGCGCATAGAGAGTACGCACCAACCTCCCAAGCCTGGACCTTTTGCGGGCAGCAACAGGAGGAGACGGCTCAGCAGACCGCGCAGACGGCGGAACAACACAACTCGTCGCGTCAAGATCTTCGGCACCCGAAGGCCGCGACCGCTTGACAAGAAAGGGGTCCGAGTCCTCACTATCTCCGGTCTCCGGCAGCCCGGCCCCCGTGGACTCGTCAGCACCAGTGGCACCCGCGAACACGCTGGCATCAACACTCAGAGCAGCATCAACAGCAGCAGAAGCGTCTGGCTCTTCGTGAATATCAGCATCCTTCGGCTGCGGAGGGTTTCACAACACGGGAACGTGGCCCTACAAAGCAAATAGCATCATCAGCAAGTAGTCAAGCAAACATCTATATCAAACGAGAAATTCAAAGACGCGAACCTGCGGCAGCGCGTGATCAGAAGCATATGGACGGACGAAACCCATCTCAGAAATGCTCGAGCACTTGGTCACATGCTGGATTCGGTTCAAGAGGCCATCAGCATTAAGCTCCTCGGAGGATCATCTCGTTGAGTCCTCGAGACCCTCATACTGCCACATGGGACGGGCTCGATACTGCAACGGCTGGACGCGCCTCCCCATAAAAACAGAGATGAGCTGCCCACCGGTCAAGTTGTCCTTCAATACAGCAATCCTCTCCAAGAATGGACCCACTGTAGACGACTCTCTCGCAGACAAAGAATGGGACCACGAAGCCTGCCTGACCACTCGCGCTTTGGGATTAAAGGGAGCGAGACCAAATCGTTGCCCAGCAACGTACTGATCCTTCAGATAGAACCAACTTTTCCGCCAAGCACTGACGGAGTCCAGAATCTCTAAATCAAAGTACGAATTTTTATCCCTAATGGATATGCCCACCTGCCTCACAGCATACTCGGAGTTCGTCCTCTTTATACAAAAGAGGCGCTTCCAGATCCCCCAATGGGGATAGATCCCCAAGAAGGCCTCACAAAGGGTAATAAAGCAGGCAATGTGCAAAATCCACGATAGGATTACAGCAAACCACGAACAAATGGGTGAATCGGAAGGGCAAACCTGCGAGGGAAGAACGCCTGAAAGCACACCCGCTCATCTGCCGTCGGAGCGGGAACCGGCTCATTCCCCGGAATCCGCACGGCATCTCCCACCACCAAGCCATCAGCCATCAGCGAGCCGAGATCCGCGGCCCCAAAGGTCGAGCGCTCCCACTTGCCAGACATTTTGGCCGACTCCGGAGCAGCACGGGAGCACTTGGTCATAGATTTCGCAGCAAGAAGCAAGAGGAGGAAGGTGAAAGCTCAAGAACATGCAAAAACAAATGCGAGAGGAGGAAGGCAATGGCTGGGTAAGACCTAAAACTTACCCAGCCGCTCGGTATTTAACCAACAGCCAGGCGAGAAGGGTCACCGTTCAATTCCAGCGTCCAGTAAACGTGGCACGATCCCACGGCAGGCGAAGAGCATGGAAAACCCAATCGACGCAGTAACAACACCGCCAACCATGTGCGCAAAAAGAGGACCATGATCACACAACGCAAAAATTTCGGCGGGACAGCGCCAAGTCATTTCCTTTGACAGGCTACAGTGGTCAAGATGCCAGAAGACCAAGCCAACGTCACATCCTAACAAGGCGTATCGAGTACGTTTCCCAGCCTCAGAGTTTCCACCTTTTAAATCTTTTCCGATGGGCAAAACATTCTACTCCCATCAGGAGCATCTCCACTAGAGTTTCGGGTGCTCCCTCACCTAAAGGATAATCATGTGCTCGAGTGGTCACTCGCACTCATAGAGTCCCGAGTGCTCCCTCACTCAAAATAAAAAACGCGCTCGAGTAATTACTCACACCTATGAGGGTCTCGGGTGCTCCCTCACCATAACGCAAGACAAGCAAGCATGCACTCTCCAGATCGTACGGTCCCAGAGTGTCGGGTGCTCCCTCACCCCGAGAGCGAAGGCGATACTCGAGTGATTACTCGTAGAACTCTAAGTACCCGAGCACTCAAAGACCTCCCGAGCAAGTACTCCTCTACAGTACTCCTCGCCTGAGCGCTCGACAAAGCTCCGCGAGTGACCGCTAAAACAGCTCACTTGATTGTTTATTCCAAGTGGGTGCATTACTAACTAGGCTCCGTGCCTCGATAAAAAATACATATTCTTGGAACACGATACACTGTGCCCAGATGCCGCGCAAGCTTAGCGTGTAGGTAAGACCCCGCTGCGTAGATCGGCCGGGCTAGGACTTGCCGCAGAGCGATTTCACTCCCAATCTTTCCCATGCGCTTGCATGATAGAAAAAGCCGGGCGGACGCGCCCAGGCTACGAACTTTACTGGCGGGAATTGATCACTGTAAGACCTGCAGCGGCATGACTTTTGCTAGACACCAGTGTTCCAAGCTCATGTCGAGGGACGTGAGTTTGATTGGACTACTGCGGTATTTTCCACTAGTGCAATTCACCAAGGCTCGACCAGTCGACTCCTTGGGCCCTTTCAGCTTAGCATTCCCTCGAAACAGGTTTTTGTCAAGGCCCTAGACTGCCAGCGACCCGCGGTTGAACCATGCATACATCGAAATGATGCAAGAATGGACTCGAGTCCCTGCGCGACTCTTCGGGTCCCCCAGGCACTCGGGGGCTACTGACGAGGGGGTGACCCCATGACTCCTATGGATGGGCCTACCCGATGTACCCGAAGACAGAAGGCCCACAAAGATGCCGCCTGGGCCCAGCCTTGCCCACTAGTGTCACCGACGTAGGAGTCCACGACTCGTAAGGAAGGTGCAAACCTGCCGTGCGGTACAAAATTAGGGTTAGGAAACCTCATCTGTAATCCAAGACGGGTTCGCCGAGACCTAGCCTGGTATATAAGGGCTGGGAGGGGAGACTTCGAAAAGGACCAAGACACAATCTATAACCCTAGCCTTGTGTGCACTAGCCTTGGCCTTCCCTTTAATCGCATCTCCAAGCAATAATATCGAGCAGGAACGTCTCCTCCTATTAGCCGACGAGCTATCGTCCAACCTGTGCCTCTCATGATTAACCCAGGGTCCCTGACCATGGGAATTGCTGGGGTTGATCCCCGTCAGAACCCTTTTTCACGATCTCTCCTATGTTCCGCCGCCGCCGCGCTTCCAAGATTGGGAGCACTAGAAGGACCCTTCCCGGCACCTTGCCGGAGGGAGGATCGACCTCCGGGAGCTTCCCCTCCACCATGGACGCTTCCCGGATGTGCCGTGAGTAGTTTCCTTTGGACCATGGGTCCGTGATTAGTAGCTATGTGATGTTCTCCTTCCCTCTTTGTTCTTCATGGTTTAGACCTCGTGAGCTGCCCTACATGATCGAGGCCCATATTTAATCTTTCTGCTTTTGCTATGCTGAGTTTGATGGGATCTGATGGATTGTGAGATTATGTTCAGATTGTGATAGAGTAATATATTTGGTTCTTATCTTCTATATTTTTCTTCCTAAGTAATTTTTGCATGTTCTCCGTTGCTGTTTATTGCTTTGCCCAAGTAGTAGGTAGTAACTCCAAGAGGGAACGTTATGCTCGATTGTGGGTTCATGCCCCCTGATGACATGCTTGAGTGACAGAAACATGAGTCTAGGGGTTGTGCTGTTGCCACAATGGGGAAAAAACGGTGCTTGTAACCGCGGTTGCAAGGATTGTTTACTTTACGCAAAGTTATTTTTAATGCAGTTGTCTGTTGCTTTGGGTTTACACTTTGGGTGGGGCTCACAAATTAATACCAGCGAGATGTTCTGGATAGATATCTCAAGGTGGATGATTAGTAGTAGATGCAGATGGATTTCGTTCTACTTATTTTGGCGTACTGCCCATGCTTATGAGCCTCTTCCTTTCTTTTTAGCATAGTTAGCATTGCGGTGCGTTTATAATCCTGTCAATTGCCCGTCTGTAATTTGTTTACCTCACATAGCAGTTTTATCGTCTTTTGGGAGAGAGACATCACTAGTGAACAGCACGGGACCCCTGTCCATATTTTAATCATTGTTTACACGCTTATTTACTTTTAAGTATTTAATTTCAGTTGCTATCATCATTATCATTATTCCTTGTTATTTGATCCTTTTTAAACAACAAGACCGGAGAGATTGACAACCTCTCTGAACTTCGTTGGGAGCAAAGTTATTTGTGTCTGTGTACAGGTCCAGGTGAAGTAAGCAACCTCGGCTGTGAACGGCGCCATTGTTCGCTTCACCACCTACTTATCCTTATCGGAGTCCTACTGGTCGATATTCAACCTTGGTGTCCTCACCAAGGGAAACTTGCCTCTACGCTGCATCTCACCGTCCACTTGGGGTAACCAACGAAGGGAGAGAAGCAATTATCCTCTCTCGCATATCAAGAATATTTCTAGCGCCGTTGCTGGGGACTCCGAGTGATAAGATAGGGGAATTTCCCACTACCTTTTACCTTTACTTTTTAGTCTTGTTAGTTTACCTTTCAGTTTTTATCTTTGTATCTTATATAGAATTACAAAAAAATCTGCCATACTTGCTGCTACTATGGGTTCCTCTGAAAACACAAAGTTGTGTGACTTCACTAGTCACAACAACAAAGACTTTATCTGCATTCCTATTGCCACACCTGCCACTTCAGCTACTTCTTATGAAATTAAACCTGCTTTGCTAAACCTTGTTAAGAGAGATCAATTCTCTGGTGCTGGAGATGATGCTACTTTACACTTGAATAATTTTGTTGAATTATTTGATACGCAAAAGTATAAAGAAGTAGAAGGTGATGTTGTTAATCTCAAGCTTTTTCCTTTCTCTTTGAGGGAAGGATCTCAAATCGGGTTTCAATCTTTGCCTAGGAATAACATAGATTCTTGCGATAAGTGCAAAGATGCTTTTATTGGGAAGTATTACCCACCTGCTAAAATTATCCAATTGAGGAGCAACATTGTGAATTTTAAGCAATTGGATAATGAACACGTTGCCCAAGCTTGGGAACGTATGAAATCTCTTGTTAAGAAATTCCCTACACATGGTTTGACTACCTGGATGGTTATCCAGACTTTTATGCAGGCTTGAACTTTACCTCGCGGAACCTATTAGATTCGGCCGCGGGAGGAACCTTTATGTCAACTACACTTGGTGCTGCCACAAAGCTTCTCGATGAGATGATAACCAAGTATTCCCAATGGCACACCGAACGCACTCCAACAGGTAGGAAAGTAAACTCTGTCGAGGAGATTACCTGCCTAAATGAAAAAGTTGACTTAATTATGTCTCTACTTACGAAGCAACCCTCTATTGATCCTCATGATGTTCCTTTAAATTCTTTGGTTGCTCAAGAACAAGTAGATGTGAACTTCATTGCTAGAAACAACGTCAACATTAATGCTTATAGAGGCAATTTTGCTAGCAATCCTAGACCGTTTCCATCCAATTATGGGAATAACAACAGTTACCATAGCAACAAGAACCCCACTTCTGAACTATAAAGTATGCTTAGATACTTTATCACTACCCAAAAAGCCTTCAACAAGAATGTAGAAGGTAGACAGCTTAGCCCTTGATGTTGAGATGTTAAAAATTATAACCTCTCCCCTTGAAGAGAGGAAGGCCACTCCTATTAATGCTATCCAATTAAAAATTAATGAAAATATCAGGATGATGGATAAACTTAAAGAAAGATGGGCTAGAGAAAAAGAGGAAGAGGATAGAATTAAGAGCCTTCCTACACACCACACAGTTGTCACTATCCAAATTGTTGAGGATACCGAAACTATTAGAACCCAATGCAATCCTAGTCCCATTGGACCTATTAATGGTGATGCTAATACCTCAACTGTACAAGAAGAAACTCCTATGAACATAGAGGGTTTCAAACAAGTGAGCCTAGATGACACTACTAACACTTTGATAGTAGTGATATTGATTTTGATAGTTGCACCCTCTCAGAAGTTATTAGCTTACTGCACAAAATGTCTAGAGTGTTGGGGCACACGGTACGCTACGCTAGCGCTAAATCAAAATTTTCTACCGCGCACAACCAAGATCACTGCTACTGGAGATGAACCATGTGATTAGGGTTTACCACTAGAAGCGCAGTCACGGCAGCGGAAGGAGAGTTGGCGATGCGCGTCGGCGGCTGCTCCTCGAATCCCTCGAACCGATCCCTCGTACCGATCCCACGAACGGAGTCCCGTGATCCGATCCCGCGAACAGTTCCTCCAAGCGCCGCAGGTGCAGCGCCTTCAAGGGATGCACACGTACAAGGAGGAGTGTCGGGCGGCGGACTACTAGGTCCAGCGGGCTCGGCCTGGACGTGGAGTGGCGGCTAGGGTTATGGTCTGTCATGTACCCCTTCGGGGTTCGCCCTAGCCTTTATATAGGCGCCTGTGGAATGGCCTCAACCCTTGAGGCAATCCAGACCCTCCATCCATAATCTATTCGGATCACATCTGAATGGGCACCTTTCCCCTTAAGCGTGCGACCCTATAGGTTCACGTACACATGGACACGTCCCGAATCACATCCGGTTCGATAGTCGGTAGTGGTTCCTAGCAGAACGTGCCGACTCCCATATATGCGTAAAGTCATAAGACGAACCATTACAAAATGTCATATGCAACATTCCTTTTGACTCACGATATATGTTGTCAAGCTCAAGGCGAGTACTTTTCACCCTTGTGGTAGCTTGAACTCTCTGCTCGAAACCATGATACAGATTCCTGAACCGGGTTAACACTTAACCCATGTTTCTGGCGCATATCAAGAAAATTTCTGGCGCCGTTGCTGGGGACTCCGAGTGATAAGATAGGGGAATTTCCCATTACCTTTTACCTTTAATTTTTAGTCTTGTTAGTTTACCTTTCAGTTTTTATCTTTGTGTCTCATATAGAATTACAAAAAAATCTGCCACACTTGCTGCTACTATGGGTTCCTCTGAAAACACAAAGTTGTGTGACTTCACTAGTCACAACAACAAAGACTTTATCTGCATTCCTATTTCCACACCTGCCACTCAAGCTACCTCTTATGAAATTAAACCTGCTTTGCTAAACCTTGTTAAGAGAGATCAATTCTCTGGTGCTGGAGATGATGCTATTTTACACTTGAATAATTTTGTTGAATTTTTTGATATGCAAAAGTATGAACAAGTAGAAGGCGATGTTGTTAAGCTCAAGATTTTTCCTTTCTCTTTGAGGGAAGGAGCTAAAATCTGGTTTCAATATTTTCCTAGGAATAGCATTGATTCTTGGGATAAGTGCAAAGATGCTTTTATTGGGAAGTGGTACCCACTTGCTAAAATTATCCAATTGAGGAGCAACATTATGAATTTTAAGAAATTGGATAATGAACACGTTGCCCAAGCTTGGGAACGTATGAAATCTCTTGTTAAGAAATTCGCTACACATGGTTTGACTACCGGGATGGTTATCCAGAATTTTTATGCAGGCTTGAACTTTATCTCGCGGAACCTGTTAGATTCGGCCGCGGTGTAACAGCCCAGTTTCCAGAAAAATTAAAAAATTTGTTTTCGGTGTGAATTGTTTGATTGTCTGATTTGTTTGCGGTGTTTGCATCCCCGATTTATCGATCGGCGATTATTTTTCCCCCCTCTTATCTTGTACCGGACGGAGACCGACCCTTGCCACCCTGACACTCGACCTTTGCGACACCGGGTTTCACCCGATCACCATCGCGAAAATCGCATGAGACCAGCCGCAGCCAACGGAACGAAAAACCCCGTTTAATAATTAAACGGGATATTTTTATAGCGCGCCGGAAAGTGTTTTCGGAATGGTTCCAGCGCGAGGTGAACGCCGCCGGCTCGACACGCTGATCGCGCAGTTCGAAGTTTTACCCGAATCGGAGGTACTGCGGACCCCCGGCGGTCAGAAACGTGACCACCGTGCGCGCGAGAGAAAAACTGGGGATGTTTTTGCAAACTGCCAGCCACATGGGCTATATAAAGACCATCACACTCCCACCTCTTTCTAGGGTTTCCCTAGCCACAAAATTGCAGCCACACCCCAAGATCTGGTCCAAAATTTCGTCCAAAATCCCCCAAATCCCGAAACCCTAGCTCCCAGGCATCCAGGACCGTCAGATCTGAGATCCGACGGCCCCGGAGGCCGCCACGTGGTCTTCTCCCACCTCTAGCCAGCCTCCACCGTGCCCCGGGCCGCGCGGGCCCGCTCCGCCGCCGCCGGGCCCGATCTGGGCTGGCCAGCCCGAGGAACCACGCACGCCCGAGCTCCTCCCCACGGCCATGGCCGCCGCCGCTCCCCGCGCTGCTCCGGCGAGGCCACGGCGAGCCGCCGCGCCGCCCCGGTCTCCTCCTCCTCCCCGCGCCCTTCTCCTTCTCCTCCTCCTCTCCCTAACGCCATCCCTCTTCTTCTTCCTTGCAGCAGCCCGCCATGGCCATGGCTAGCCGAGCTCGAGCTCGAGCCCGCCCTCCACCGGCGAGGTCCGGCGAGATCCGGGTCGGATCCGGCTGCCCCGGCCTCTCCTCCGCCGATCCCAGCCATCCCAACTCGCCCCGTGCCCTCTCCAGCCCTCCACGGCCGCCGGAAGCCACCTCCAGCCCGCCATGAACCCGTGCAGCCCGAGGTCCCCCACCCCCTGTAAAATTCGAAGTCCCAGATTTTCTACTCCGAGTACCTGTTTTGTAATGCGATTTCCCGTTAACTCGTAGGTCGGAACGAAGTGATTATTTTTTTGTTTTGTTGTGCTCTCTGTGCTCTAGCATCAATATTTTGTGAGAATTCTGTTTTGAGCTCATCTTGATTGTGAAATTGTGTGCTAAAGTGGGCATCAGGCCGTTAAACTGCTAGTTTTTCCTGTTAAGTGTCGCTGTTATTATTTTGTTGCAACTTTGCATGATGATTGTAACAAATCCATGAGGCCTATTGCATTGATTCTTTCTCTTATGTGATAAGCATCATGTGTACTTCATTTCTTTGCTTTAACTTGTCATGTTTGGGTGCTTTAGCTATATTAAATCTTGCTCCAAAGTAGCTATCCTGATGTTATTGTGTTGCTGTTGCTGAAACTGTTATTTTGTTGCAACTTCGGTCGACGAGTGTGTCGCGACCGTTTATCGGAATTGAGTGATTCCAATTGCATATTGTTAAGCATCATGTGTACTTTCATCCCATGTATTTATATGTCATGTTTCTGCAATTTTTCATATAGATTTACCCCTGTTTATACAGCATGTGTGCATAACTTGTTTTGCTTGTATCTTTTTAACCGTAACTCCGTTTGGAGTGTGCCTTGTATGTAACTTGATTAGTTTTTCGTGTAATTTGTGTTTATGCTCTTGTTTGCTGTTGTTAACCAACCTAAAATTTGGTTTAGGGCAGAACAGTATCAAATGTTTTAATCATCGTGCGACACTTAGTGTATGCCATGTTAGGGTTGTGCCTCACTTAAATTGACTAGCATAGATAGTTTACCTTGTGCTTCACCTCTTGACCTGATTGTGTGCTATGCCATGCTTGCTTGAGTTTCCATGTTAACAACCTTGGTTGATCACCTGTAGCTAAACAACTTGAACCACCGTAAACGTGCGCTATTCGTCGTGTGTGACCGATACCCCACTTAAACCGTCAGTAACTGTTCTCAACAAGAGATCCGTATCGCGTTGTCGTGCCTTGTGTTGTCTCCTTGATCTTTTGTTTGCTCCGTAGTAATAGTGGTGCACCGTTGATTGCTTTCCAGTGTTTTCGTCTTGTGTGCTTCCGCGGGTACCTCTCGGAGACGATGCGAGCTTGCGATCGACTACACCTTCGGAACCCGACTTATCAACAGGCAAGGACTATACATTACTTATGATCAATTCTATTTCAACCAGCGGTTTGCATGCTAGTATAGGTTAGGTTCGATGTTTGATCCTACCACATGTTTACAGCCTCTTTCAAACTGATACAGCCATGTCCCTTCCCAGCAAACCTTGTACTGCTATGTTACTATTGCTCGTTGCTCAGCCCCTGCTTAGTATGCATGCTTAGGATGCTACGATGTTACCCTGTTACTCCTTGGTTTGGGATATCACATTATTATTATTGTTGTTGATGATATGATTATTTTAATGTTGACTATATTCGACGAAGGATGGAAGGTCTAGGCTATCCCGCCCCAACGCTTTGTTCCATACGAGTTCCGGGTATTGGTTTTAAGACTGAGCGTGCCTAACCGCGTGTGGGATTTTATGGGGTCCCCTTTTCTTACCTATCTAGCTTCAAACATTTCTAGTGGTGGCCCAAGCTGATTTACCATTTGAAACCGTGTGTGTGCTGGTCAGCTGCCAGTTGTTTACAAACCAACCCGGACCAGTGAGGACTTAGTTCCCTTGCTGGCCCACCTTGTCCGGCTGAGGGCCCGGTGTCCTATGTGTGATTAACCGGCTATCCAAACCTGCGACAGACGGTTGAGACCAGATCGAGAGCGCGGCCGGCTCCTGAGATGGATGTCAACTCATCGGGGGCCACCCGGATTTGTGATGGGTAGCAACTGAGATGGGTAGCAACTGAGAGTGATGGACGTGCGTGTGGAGCCTCGTAATGGGCAGTTGGTACACCCCTGCAGGGTTAAATCTTTTCGAGAAGCCGTGTCCACGGTTATGGACGACTTGAGACCTACTCCTTGTTCATAGACAACAACAACTGTGTCGGGACCTGGGGTTAGCGTATGCAAGTCCAGTTAAGGCATAATCATATGGAGAGCCGAGAACCGTACCCACTTGTCTAAACAGACAAGGCCAAGCACAGAACGTTCTCGCAAAGCATCGTACGTGAGGGGCATCCCATCCAGGCCGGATGATCAACTAAGATGGGTCCTCATCGTCCGCACACAAGTCTAATGATATGGGTGGTGAACTCCCATATTCAAAGACAAGTCACCTCAACCGTACTATCGACTATCTCATAACTCTTACATAGACTTACTCCAGCCCGATCACTTAGTCGGGGTCTAGGGCGGGCTCGATCATACCACAAAGTGTGCACGAGACGGAGTCTCGAGCAATCGCATCGCGATGCCCCAAGCTGCGCACATCTAAGGGCCACTTGGTGTATGAAAGACCGCCAGCCAGAACACAACTAAGGTCTCGAAAACCCATACAAAGACATGCATGTTATAAACATACACGCAGCACACATGCCTTGTATGAACAGCAGGTACCATTGCAATTCTCTACAAAGTGTACATTTTATTTATAACTCTTATAGAGTACACACAGAGATCACATACATGTGATCCAACATTACAACACAGGCGGAAGCAAATTATGTCTGAGTACAGACAAGTTTAACAAATGGCTTAAGAAGCCTTGTTTAAACACAAAGCCCTCCACGAGGGAACCAGTCTGCTGACTGGGACTAGACTAGTTTAACTTCAGTCGTCCAGCTCGATGAAGAAGCCACCTTCGGGGTCAGTGGCGTCATCTAAAACATAGATTAAGCAAACGTGAGTACAAAGGCGTACTCAGCAAGACTTACATAGGAGCTATACTACTCATGCATATGTATCAAGGTAAAGGGAGGTGGGGTTCACTTGCAGAAGTGCCAGCTTTGACTTGGCTAAACCTGAACTACGAGTACCAGACTTTGAGGTAAGAAGCATACACGAGTCCACTACTTTCTCCAACCAATACACCACTATGGTGCCTTCCTCGACTTCCCCACGAAAAAGCACGCCATAGCACTCACACTTATCTTGGTGTGTTTTAGAAGTATCCGGTTCAAGTTATCTAATAATCAAGCTAAGCTTTCCAAGAAGTCCATAGCCGCGGACGCGGCTATTCGAATAGTTTTGGTTAACCTTGCAAGGGTGTACCGCTACACACACATGACCATCATTTACCGCCTTTGATCTCGACACCATTCAAGGGGTGCCAGCGAGGAAGCTCACCACAACTGTTACCTCATAGCCTATCTAGTCCGAGAAAGTCGCCTACTTGGGTTGGCTACCACTATCGTGAACCCGGCCGGTTTACCGAAGTGGACCCAAGCGATGTGTGCGTGGTGCATAAGTCGGTCTCGGGTGAGCCGTTCTCTCACTTAGCATCCAGGCCACAAGCCTACCAGAACTCCGAACTACTGCGACATCTAGACATCGAAAGGGATGAGTTAATAGGTTGAGAGGGGTCAGTGAGCCCAATGTGTGGTTGTACTCTTCATCTTGGATCACCACACAAGAACTCGAACTAGGGCGGTGTTCAACGAGACAACCCACTGTGTACTCCTACACAGCCTCTCATCGTTCACCTTGTATTAGGGTCGATTCACCAACACTTTTCTACCATCATCAACATGATCACTACCATCCCGACTCACATCACAGTAACAACATATTATCATACTAAGCATGCAATAAGCAGTAACATTGCAGGGGTTACATGATATCAACCAACTCCTACATTTGCTAGGATTGTGGTTTGCTTACTACTATGACAAATGATAGGTCATGCAAAGGAATGGGTTCATCTATGCGGTAGAATCGTAACATGGTGATCATCCTATACAATGCATAAGCGAGACATGAGAGGGAAGTGGGATTTTATCGACATGATCAATGGGGGTTTGCTTGCCTTGATGACGAGGTTCGGGTTCTGGATCTTCAGCGAAGGGGGTGACCTCTTGCTCCGGTTCCACCTCTACTCGACAAACAAGCATGAAGTAGCAATCAATATGGATGCAATGCTCAAGCACATGATTGAATGTTAAAACTTGAAGTACAAGTCTTGATGTGTGAGGCAATTCCATTTAAGTGGAGTGTATTGCATTTAACATGCAAATTCAAACTCCACATTTGAATTTAACTTAGCCAAGTTGAATGTGACATAGTTTGATCATTTTTTAATCAACTTCAATTGTGCATGATATGCCTCTGAAGTGTGGTTGAATTACATCATAATTCCATAGTCCAAGTAGCAAAAGCATTTGGTTTGAATTTGAATTAAATTCAAATAAACCAAATGACATATGCTACTGGTCCCATTTTAAATTCAACTCAAACAGAGTTGAAAGTTGCATATTTGGAAAGATAATTTTCTCCTGATCATTTTTCATATATTATTTGTCCAATTTGGAGTTAATATGAATTTTCTATGAATTTCCAAAATTTGGGGGATTTTATGGATTTTTTGGAATTATTTAAACCATTTTGCTTTTCTGGAAATTCAATTAAATCCTATTATTGCATCAGCATGTGGTCATGCTGACGTGGGGGGGGGGTCTGCTTGGTGGACCAGGGGTGTCAGTGTCACATGGGTTTAATTGAAATGGTTTAAACTTAACCAGGGGGTTAAGTGCCTGGGGGCCGCACCTGTCATTGACCTGTGGTCAATTAGCAGGGGGTTTAAGCCCTAATGACAGTGGCCTCACCGGCGGCTAGCCGCCGGTGGCCGCCAGTGCGGCGGCGCTGCACGGGGAGGGGGCTGCCGTGGGCCATTTGATGCGCGGGAGGCACCAATCGAAAGCCCGTGGACGCCCGCGTCGAGTGGTGCAGAGCAGCGCCACAGGGGAGCACCGAAGTGACGTCGGCGACGAGCCCTAGCGGCGGCGGAGCTGCTGGCTCGAGGTGAACTCGGCTACGGGGCACCATTTGAGCCGGTGATGCTCGCAAGGAGAAGACGGTGCACATGCCCCAGAGCTCATTTGCTTTACTGGTGAACGACTACGACGACCGTGGCGGCGAGGGACTTCGGCTTCCATGGCGGATCGCCAAGGAGACAACGAAAAGGGGCAGGGAGAGAGGGGTTTGGACCGCCTGCTCACCAGGAACTCGACGGAGGTGGCGGATTGAGCTGGGAGGGCTTGACGGCGACGAAATCGACAAAGGCATCCTTCGGGTCTGGCGACGGCTCGAGCTCGATTCCGGCGGCTAGGAGGGCTCCGAGTTCGATTCGCTGCACTGGGAGACGTAGTCGACGACGACGAGGAGGATGGACAGCACGGCGCAGCTCGGGGACGTCGTTGGCCACGCGGGCTTCAAGCTATGGCGACGGCGGCGTCCTGTTCTTCGCGGGGCTCAGCGATAGAGAGGAGGATAGGCACTGAGGAGGGGTGGAATGAGCTCACGGCGTCTCCAGGCGCGTCCAGGTGCGAGAAGAGGCCACGGGGAGGGTCGGAAGCTCCTCGGCGTCGAGGTGTCGTCCCCAGCTAGCTCGGTGGCGTTCCACCGAGCAGCTTGGAGGCGCGGGACGGGGAAGAAGACCCCCGTGCCCCTTTGGGCCGGCTGGGCTGGGTGGGCCGACTTCGCCTAGGCGACAGGTAAGTGTTTCTGTTTTCTTTTCTATTTTTCTTTTCTGACATTTGTTCTGTTTAGCTAATAAAAATAGCTAAACATTTTTTTAAATGCTGAAAAATTTTATGTGGCCTCATAATAATATAGACTAGCCACTCATAAACTTTCAACATTTTTCAAATTCAAATGATTTGAATTTTAAATCAAATAGGGGTATTTCTTTAATTCCAAGGCACTATTTGAATATTTGAAAAATCTATGAGCATGGGGTGGGTCCCACATCACTTGATATGTGATCACACTCATTTATAAGACTTTTCAAAACTCTAACATGAATTTTTGGAAAAGATTTTTATCTGGCCTTTTGAATTAATTCATATGGGGGGTGTTCCTTCCCCCATTTTGATTTTGAAAATGATTTCCAAGATTTCTTTTGAAATTTTGACATAATGCAAAGGCACTATCTAACCCTAGCACATACCTAACAGAGGGTTCTGACAACTCGCCCCCACTCAAAAGAATCTCGTCCCGAGATTCAGAAGTCTGCGGGAGGAAGGTGGGGTACTCGACAGTGAGACGGTCTTCTCTTTCCCACGTAGCTTCTCTTTCAGAGTGGTGTGACCATTGCACTTTCAGAAATCTAATCTTCTGACGACGAGTGACACGCTCTGCGGAATCAAGAATACGAACGGGGTATTCTCGATAAGAAAGGTCATCTTGAAGATCAAGCGTTTCATGGTCGACTTCGCGGATGGGGTCCTTGAAGCAACGCCTGAGTTGGGACACATGGAATACATCGTGTACTCGGGAGAGGTGCGGAGGTAGTTCAAGTTGGTAGGCAACTTCTCCACGTTTAGCAATAATGCGGAAAGGTCCGATGTAACGTGGGGCCAACTTGCCTTTGATACCGAAACGTTGGGTTCCCTTCAGAGGAGTAACCCGGAGGTAAGCCTTCTCATCCAGATTGTAGCTCTCTTGCCTATGATGACGATCATAGTAGCTTTTCTGACGAGACTGGGCTGCTTTCAATTGATCACGAACAATGCGAACTTGCTCTTCTGCTTCCTTGATCATATCCGGTCCAAAGAATTTTCTTTCACCGGTTTCAGACCAGTTTAATGGTGTTCGACATCGTCGTCCATAAAGGAGTTCAAAAGGAGCCATGTTCAGACTGGATTGAAAACTATGGTTATAAGCAAATTCGGCAAATGGAAGAGACTTCTCCCAATTCTTTCCGAATGAGATAACGCAAGCTCTGAGCATGTCTTCAAGAATTTGGTTAACCCTTTCGACTTGACCGCTAGACTGAGGATGGAAAGCTGTACTAAAGGAGAGATGAGTTCCCATAGCATTCTGAAAGCTTCCCCAAAATCTAGAGGTGAAAAGGCTACCGCGATCAGAATTGATTTCCAAAGGAACACCATGAAGGGATACAATTCTAGAGACGTACAAGTCCGCTAACTGGCTAGCAGTTATAGACTCGCGAACCGGAAGGAAGTGAGCAACTTTGGAAAGCCTATCTATAACAATGAAGATGGCATTGTTTCCTTTCTGGGTTCTTGGAAAACCGGTGAGGAAATCCATACCGACTTTGTCCCATTTCCACTCGGGAATTGACAAAGGTTGAAGCGTACCAGCAGGCCTTTGATGTTCTGCCTTAATGCGACGACAAACATCACATTCGGCAACAAATTGAGCAATGTCTCTCTTCATCCTAGTCCACCAAAATCTCTGGCGTAGATCTCGGTACATTTTGGTGCTACCGGGATGAATTGAGAGGGGTGTGTCATGGGCTTCCTTGAGGATGAGTTGCCTTAGTTCCCTATTCTTAGGTACTACCAAACGATTTTCAAAGAATACCGTTCCTTTGCTATCTGTGGAGAAACATTTAGCAACTCCGCTAGCAATGTTCTCCTTGATCCGGCGAACACCTCGTGCACGCCTTTGGGAAACTATGATTTGATCCTCAAGAGTTGGTTTCGCCACCAAGGTAGAAAGATAGCCATGAGGAACAATTTCAAGGTTGAGCTTGAGAAAGTCCTCATGAAGAAGTGGTTGATACTGTTGTAACATAAGGTTGTTACAATACGACTTAAGACTTAGTGCATCAGCCATGACATTGGCTTTGCCTGGGGTGTAAGAAATTGCTACGTCGTAATCTTTTATCAACTCAATCCAGCGTCTTTGCCTGAGATTAAGATCTGGCTGGGTGAAAATATATTTGAGGCTTTGGTGGTCGGAATAAATCTCACAACGATTACCAAGGAGGTAATGTCACCAAGTGGTTAGAGCATGAACTACGGCAGCGAGTTCAAGATCATGGGTAGGATAGTTCTCTTCATGTGGCCGCAACTGGCGTGAAGCATAAGCTACCACATGTCTATCTTGCAGAAGTATGCATCCTAGCCCTTGCCGTGATGCATCACAATAGATCTCAAAATCCCTTTTAGTGTCTGGAGGTGCAAGTACAGGTGCAGAAGTCAATCTTCTTTTTAGCTCTTGAAAGCTTTCCTGGCACTTGGGAGTCCATAAGAATTTCTTATCTTTCTTGAGGAGTTCAGTTAGAGGCTTTGCAACTTTAGAAAAGTTCTCGACGAAGCGACGGCAATAGCTGGCTAGGCCAAGAAAACTTCTAACTTGCTTAACCGATTCAGGTGGAGTCCAGTCAAGGACGGCCTGAACTCTCTCGGGATTCACAGCAATGCCTTTTGCAGAAATCACGTGGCCTAAGTAGGTCACTTCTGGTAGCCAGAATTCACACTTGGAGAATTTAGCGTACAGGCGATGCTCTCTAAGCTTCATCAATACCAGCCTTAAGTGTTCGGCATGATCTTCTTCGTTCTTCGAGTAGATGAGAATATCATCAAGATAAACCACAACAAATTTATCTAGGTACTCCATGAAGATCGAATTCATCAAGCGTGAGAATGTGGCGGGGGCATTGGTTAAACCAAAGGACATGACGGTGTACTCGTAAAGACCATAACGAGTAGTAAAAGCCGTTTTGGGAATGTCCTCGTTTCGGATTCTGATCTGATGATAACCTAATCTCAAATCCATCTTGGAGAAGACGGAGGATCCTGCAAGTTGATCATAAAGATCATTGATCCTGGGCAGCGGGTACTTGTTCTTTATCGTCGCTAAATTTAGCGGGCAATAGTCTACGCACATCCTTCTGTTCCATCTTTCTTCTTTACGAACAGAACGGGGCAACCCCATGGCGATGAGGTAGGGCGGATGAAGCCTTTTGCCAACGAAGTATCAAGTTGGGTTTTTTGCTCAGCTAACTCATGTGGGGCCATTTTATATGGGCGTTTGGAAATTGGTGCGGTTCCTGGAACAAGATCCACTATAAATTCTACACATCTGTCGGGTGGCATGCCCGGCAGCTCTTCAGGAAAGACATACGGGAAGTCACGAACCACCGGAATATCTTCAAGTTCGGCAAGGGGAAGTACATTCAAGGAATGCACTTGGGTTCTTGTTCTGGGTGAGGTATAGTTGACTGTTTGGCCTGAAGGTTGGGTGAGTTTCACGGATTTGCTTCTGCAATCCAGGTAGGCATTCTGTCTTGATAGCCAATCCATGCCAAGGATGACATCAATGTCTGAAGACTTGAGGGCTATGAGTGAAGCAAGGAATACTAAACCCTCAATTGCAACTCGATTACCTTGGCTCACTCTATTAGTTTGCCAACTTGACCCTGGAGTTTGAATAACCATCGGAGTGGACAATTCAACAAAGGGTAACTCATGACGAAGTGCATAACTTTCCGACATGAATGAATGAGATGCTCCTGGGTCGAAAAGAACGGAAGTAGGAACATAATTGACTGGGAGTGTACCAAGAATGACGTCAGTGGTGTCGTCAGTCTCTTCGGCGGCAATCTGGTTCAGACGTCCACGAGTGGCGGGAGGAGCGTGTTTGGCGGTGTAGACCTTCTGGGGTGGCTTGCCACGACCATTGTTGTTGTTGTTGTTGCCTCCGGCACGTGGTGGAGCATTCTGGTGTTGGAGCTGGTTCTGGGGACACTCGCGAGAGTAGTGGCCTTCCTGACCACACTTGTAACAGGCTCCGAAAACAGTGCGTGGAGCTGGGTTGTTTGGTGGAGCTGGGTGGAACTGGGTGGGTGGACGAGGCGTCACATAGGATGGCCTCGGGGGGTTGTTCTGGCGGAACATGCTGTTTGGGATCCAGATCTTGCGCTTCTGGGAGCCAGAACTGGATGAACAGTCATCTCTGGGGTGTTTGCGAAAGTCGTTGGGGGTGTTCATGTCCTAGGTCTTGATGGCCTTGTTGACAAGGACCTGGAATGTGGCAAAGTCATGAAGGTAGAGCTCGCGACGGAGTCCGGAGTTGAGGCCACGATGGAACCTCTCTTGTTTCTTGGAGTCGGTGGAAACTTCTTCGGTAGCGTAACGAGCCAGTCGGTTGAACTCACGACTAAACTCATCAACGGTCCTTCTGCCTTGAGTGAGGTTGCAGAACTCCTCACGCTTGCGGTCCATGAGACCCTTGGGAATGTGGTGCTCGCAGAAGGACATGCAGAATTCCTCCCAAGATGCAGGTGGTCCAACGGGACGCATATTCAGAAAATTCTCCCACCAAGAACTAGCTGCACCTTCGAGGTGATAGGTGGCGTAGCTGACCTTGTCGCCATTTGCAACACGGCCTGCTTGGAGCTTCCTTTCGATGCTGCAAAGCCAGTCATCGGCGTCAAGGGGCTCGGTGGAGTAACTGAAAACTGGGGGATGAAGTCGGATGAAGTCGTTCAGGGACACCAACTCATTGCGCTGCTGAGTGGTGTTGCGTGCAATGACTTCCAGCAGGTGGTGAGAGTCACGGCGGTTCCTCTCGACCTCCATCAGAACTTGGGCCATCGTGGGTGGGGGTGGAAGGTTGTCTTCCTCCTGGTTGTTCCCACGACCTTGGTTACGACCAATCTGGCCACGGGTTCCTTGAGACATCCTGAAGGTGAAAACCAAAGTCAAACAGAGTTGATTTGAAGAGTCTAAACAAGGTATTGAAGTACTGGAAGTATTACAGAGAAAAGGAAGTAATCATCTTGACAACATGGTGACAAAAGCATACAAGCCATATATTCACAAGCTGTCATACAAACCATACATCGTTTTAGTACAAGCACCAAGCTAATACAAACGTGATGAAGATGATACATCCTTCAGAGGCACTCTGACTTCCTATACATTATTTATCTAAGCCTGTGGAACTTAGACACCTTGCTTACAATAAACTAAGATACTACTACATCCTCACTAAGTAAGACCACAGGCGGTCTCACTCATCTCCATCTCCATAGTAGTCCTCATAAAAGTTACCCGCGTATCCCGGTAGCTGGAGGTGACCATCGGAAAACACGGAGGCTTGTGGACCCTGATATCCATTTGGGCAAGGATGGGGCCTAGGTCCAGTGTAGGGTGGAAGAAAAGGACAACGGGGTGGAAAAATGCCTCCAATCTCGGGCCAAGCAACTCGAGAAGGCATCTGAGTCCTCACTGGGTAGATAGCGTCAAACTCAACTGATCCCACACTCACAAAGGGGGCCAAAAGTGTCAGTGCTCGATACAGACGAACACGGGTGGCGTGGAGCTCGAAACGGAGAGCGCGTGCATCACGATCTCTGTCACTAGAAAACCTAGCAGTCACCTGGAGTGCTGGATCCTCTGCAGAGTGATCTGAGTAGAGTCCGGTGTAATATCCTTCTTCTCCTGGAAATGCAGCAGGGATATAGCGGAATGAGGTCTCTCTCAGCATGGTGTGCTCCTCTCTCAGCAATGTAATACATGAATATGCAGCATCCTGCATAGCCATGTTCTCGGTAACGCCAATGCCATGTCCAAAGTGGATAGGCTGGGTGACTCCAACGTGGTGCGAGTATATCCGGACAATGCAGTGGAACTGCGTCTGGTTGAAGTCGTGGAACTGCTCCTCGATGGTTTACTCAGGGTACCATCGATATCCCACATAGGACATCATCTCGATCAACGTGGCGGGATGGCCACGCACACCGAGGCACCTGGTCAAACGAACAATCTGCCGAGGGGGAAGATCTGCCATCTGAAACAGAAAGAAGTTTGCAAATGCATCAGATTATGAGATAAACCTGGAATGACTCGGACAGCATGACGGCTGTAATTGCAAGAAAAAGACAATTTCTTACAACATGGAAACAACACTTACATACTATGTAATAAAACAGGGAGCATAACCACTCTAACAGACCGATCACAACTTTCCTACGGCTACAAGGAAGCAAACAACGAGATGTTCTAATCAGACAGAGGAGAGCCTAGTCCTATCTTCCCGTAGAATAAGATGAGGGTGACTCAGAACTCAGAACGAAGGGGGTAAGGAGAAAAAATAAGCCTTACGTTGTTCCCTTATATACCCAGAGTAACTATATAACTATAGCAAGCTAGACTCGACTTCGGCGAAGGCTACTAGTCCTACAGTCAGTCCTGCTCTGATACCAAGTCTGTCGGGACCCGGGGTTAGCGTATGCAAGTCCAGTTAAGGCATAGTCATATGGAGAGCCGAGAACCGTACCCACTTGTCTAAACAGACAAGGCCAAGCACAGAACGTTCTCGGAAAGCATCGCACGTGAGGAGCATCCCATCCAGGCCGGATGATCAACTGAGATGGGTCCTCATCGTCCGCACACAAGTCTAATGATATGGGTGGTGAACTCCCATATTCAAAGACAAGTCGCCTCAACCATACTATCGACTATCTCATAACTCTTACATAGACTTACTCCAGCCCGATCACTTAGTCGGGGTCTAGGGCGGGATCGATCATACCACAAAGTGTGCACGAGACGGAGTCTCGAGCAATCGCATCGCAATGCCCCAAGCTGCGCACATCTAAGGGCCACTTGGTGTATGAAAGACCGCCAGCCAGAACACAACTAAGGTCTCGAAAACCCATACAAAGACATGCATGTTATAAACATACACGCAGCACACATGCCTTGTATGAACAGCAGGTACCATTGCAATTCTCTACAAAGTGTACATTTTATTTATAACTCTTATAGAGTACACACAGAGATCACATACATGTGATCCAACATTACAACACAAGCGGAAGCAAATTATGTCTGAGTACAGACAAGTTTAACAAATGGCTTAAGAAGCCTTGTTTAAACACAAAGCCCTCCACGAGGGAACCAGTCTGCTGACTGGGACTAGACTAGTCCAACTTCTGTCGTCCAGCTCGATGAAGAAGCCACCTTCGGGGTCAGTGGCGTCATCTAAAACATAGATTAAGCAAAAGTGAGTACAAAGGCGTACTCAGCAAGACTTACATAGTAGCTATACTACTCATGCATATGTATCAAGGTAAAGGGAGGTGGGGTTCACTTGCAGAAGTGCCAGCTTTGACTTGGCTAAACCTGAACTACGAGTACCAGACTTTGAGGTAAGAAGCGTACACGAGTCCACTACTTTCTCCAACCAATACACCACTATGGTGCCTTCCTCGACTTCCCCACGAAAAAGCACGCCATAGCACTCACACTTATCGTGGTGTGTTTTAGAAGTATCCGGTTCAAGTTATCTAATAATCAAGCTAAGCTTTCCAAGCAGTCCATAACCACGGACGCGACTATTCTAATAGTTTTGGTTAACCTTGCAAGGGTGTACCGCTACACACACATGACCATCATTTACCGCCTTTGATCTCGACACCATTCAAGGGGTGCCAGCGAGGATGCTCACCACAACTGTTACCTCATAGCCTATCTAGTCCGAGAAAGTCGCCTACTTGGGTTGGCTACCACTATCGTGAACCCGGCCGGTTTACCGAAGTGGACCCAAGCGATGTGTGCGTGGTGCATAAGTCGGTCTCGGGTGAGCCGTTCTCTCACTTAGCATCCAGGCCACAAGCCTACCAGAACTCCGAACTACTGCGACATCTGGACATCGAAAGGGATGAGTTAATAGGTTGAGAGGGTTCAGTGAGCCCAATGTGTGGTTGTACTCTTCATCTTGGATCACCACACAAGAACTCGTACTAGGGCGGTGTTCAACGAGACAACCCACTGTGTACTCCTACACAGCCTCTCATCGTTCACCTTGTATTAGGGTCGATTCACCAACACTTTTCTACCATCATCAACATGATCACTACCATCCCGACTCACATCACAGTAACAACATATTATCATACTAAGCATGCAATAAGCAGTAACATTGCAGGGGTTACATGATATCAACCAACTCCTACATTTGCTAGGATTGTGGTTTGCTTACTACTGTGATAAATGATAGGTCATGCAAAGGAATGGGTTCATCTATGCGGTAGAATCGTAACATGGTGATCATCCTATACAATGCATAAGCGAGACATGAGAGGGAAGTGGGATTTTATCGACATGATCAATGGGGGTTTGCTTGCCTTGCTGACGAGGTTCGGGTTCTGGATCTTCAGCGAAGGGGGTGACCTCTTGCTCCGGTTCCACCTCTACTCGACAAACAAGCACGAAGTAGCAATCAATATGGATGCAATGCTCAAGCACATGATTGAATGTTAAAAGTTGAAGTACAATTCTTGATGTGTGAGGTAATTCCATTTAAGTGGAGTGTATTGCATTTAACATGCAAATTCAAACTCCACATTTGAATTTAACTTAGCCAAGTTGAATGTGACATAGTTTGATCATGTTTTAATCAACTTCAATTGTGTATGATATGCCTCTGAAGTGTGGTTGAATTACATCATAATTCCAGGGTCCAAGTAGCAAAAGCATTTGGTTTGAATTTGAATTAAATTCAAATAAACCAAATGACATATGCTACTGGTCCCATTTTAAATTCAACTCAAACAGAGTTGAAAGTTGCATATTTGGAAAGATAATTTTCTCCTGATCATTTTTCATATATTATTTTGTCAGATCCCTCTGTTAGGTATGTGCTAGGGTTAGCTAGTACCTTTGCATCATGTCAAAATTTCAAAAAGAAATCTTGGAAATCAAATTCAAAATCAAAATGGGAGAAGGAACACCCCCAGTTGAATTAATTCAAAAGGCCAGATAAAAATCTTTTCCAAAAATTCATGTTAGAGTTTTGAAAAGTCTTATAAATGAGTGTGATCACATTTCAAGTGATGTGGGACCCACCCCATGCTCATAGATTTTTCAAATATTCAAACAGTACCTTGGAATTAAAGAAATACCCCTTTTTGATTTAAAATTCAAATCATTTGAATTTTAAAAATGTTGAAAGTTTATGAGTGGCTAGTCTATATTTTTATGAGGCCACATAAAAGTTTTCAGCATTTAATAAAATGGTTTGATATTTTTATCAGAGCCAAAACAAATTACAGAAAAAGAAAGGAAAGATTAAACAGAAAGAAAAAGGAAAAAACCTTACCTGGCGCCCAGGCGAAGACGGCCCACCCAGCCCAGCCGGCCCAAAAGGGCACGGGGGTCTTCTTCCCCCTCCCGCGCCTCCAAGCTACTCGGTGGAATGCCACCGAGCTAGCTGGTGGCGACATGTCGTCGTCGACGAGCTTCCACCCCTCCCCGTGGCCCTTCTCGCACCTGGACGCGCCCTGGAGAACGACGCGTCCATTCCCCCCCTACAGAGCTTCCTCCTCCTCCTCCCGTGATCGTTTCCATCGCCAACCGAGAGCGCCGCCGCTCGCCGTCGCAAGAACTCGTGGCCATTGACGTCGAGGAGTCAAGCCAACGTGTCCAAGCTCTTCGTCGTCGTCGTCCTCGTCGAACTGAAGCAGGAATCGAACTCGGAGCCGTCGAAGTCGCCGGATTCTTCCTCGAGCTTCCGCCGGCTGCCGTGGAAGACTTCGTCAATTCCGTCGCCGTTGAGCCACCCCAGCCCTCGCCACCACCTCTGCTGGATTTAGGGTGAGCTTGCGAGTGAAACCCCTCTCTTCTTCCCCTGGTTTGCTCGCTCTAGCCGGATCCGCCATGGATGCCGAAGCTTGTCGCCGCCATGGATGAGCTCGAGGTCGCCCCTGTGCCCCTTCGTCTCAGCCAGAGCGTGCGTTTGGCTCCTGAGCATGCTAGCTTTCGAATGCGAGCGAGTTCAGCCCGAACCGTGCACGGTAGCGTCGTCTACGACCTCGCCGTGGTTCTGCTTCCGCTGGAGTCGTCGCCATCGTCGATTCCGAGCACCCCGCGAACCCCTGTTGCCTCCAGAAGACGCGGACGACCTCCAGGAGCAAGATGGTGTCCTCCCCGTGGCTTCCCGTGGCCCCTAGCTCATTCCGGCGAGTCTCCGCCGTGGCTCCAGTCGCCGGCGTCAAGCCGCCGGTGGGTTAGCCACTAATCACCCAGTTAGTGACCCCCTGGGTCACTGACCAGTGGGCCCAGTGGCTTAATTAAGCCACTGGATTAATTTAACCCACGGGTTAAGTTAACCCAGCCACTGACAGGGTGGCCCCACATGTCAGCCCCCCCCTGACGCCAGCCTGACGTCAGCCTGACGCAGTAAATCATTTAATTGAATTTCCAGAAAAGCAAAATGGTTTAAATAATTCCAGAAAATCCAGAAAATACCCCAAACTTTGGAAATTCATAGAAAATTCATATGAACTCCAAATTGGACAAATAATATATGAAAAATGATCAGGAGAAAATTATCTTTCCAAATATGCAACTTTCAACTCTGTTTGAGTTGAATTTAAAATGGGACCAGTAGCATATGTCATTTGGTTTATTTGAATTTATTTCAAATTCAAATCAATTGAGTTTGCAACTTGGACCATGGATTTAAGCTATACTTCAACCACACTTCAGAGGCATATCATACACATTTGAAGATGATTCAAAATGATCAAACTATATCACATATAACTTGGTTAATGTTGAATTCAAATGTGGAGTTTGAATTTGCATTTTAAATGCAATATATTCCACTTAAATGGAATTGCCTCACACATCAAAACTTATACTTCAAGATTTAACATTCAATCATGTGCTTGAGCATTGCATTCATATTGATTGCTACTTCATGCTTTGTTTGTCGAGTTGAGGTGGAACCGGAGCAAGAGGTCACCCCCTTCGCTGAAGATCCAGAACCCGAACCTCGTCAGCAAGGCAAGCAAAACCCCATTGATCATGTCGATAAAATCCCACTTCCCTCTCATGTCTCGCTTATGCATTGTTTAGGATGATCACCATGCTTCGTTTCTACCGCATAGATGAACCCATTCCTTTGCATGACCTATCTTTTGTCACAGTAGTAAGCAAACCACAATCCTAGCAAATGTAGGAGTTGACTGATATCATGTGGCCCCTGCAAATGTTACCGCTTATTGCATGCTTAGTATGATACCATGTTGTTACTGTGATGTGAGTCGGGATGGTAGTGATCATGTTGATGATGGTAGAAAAGTGTTGGTGAATCGACCCTAATACAAGGTGAACGATGAGAGGCTGTGTAGGAGTACACGGTGGGTTGTCTCGTTGAACACCGCCCTAAGTCCGAGTTCTTGTGTGGTGATCCAAGATGAAGAGTACAACCACACATTGGGCTCACTGACCCCTCTCAACTTATTAACTCATCCCTTTCGATGTCCAGATGTCGCAGTAGTTCGGAGTTTTGGTAGGCTTGTGGCCTGGATGCTAAGTGAGAGAACGGCTCAACCGAGACCGGCTTATGCACCACGCACACATCGCTCCGGGTCCACTTCGGTAAACCGGCCGGGTTCACGATTGTGGTAACCAACCCAAGTAGGCGGCTTTCTCGGACTAGATAGGCTATGAGGTAACAGTTGGGGTGAGCATCCTCGCTGGCACCCCTTGAATGGTGTCGAGATCAAAGGCGGTAAATGATGGTCATGTGTGTGTAGCAGTACACCCTTGCAAGGTTAACAAAACTATTCGAATAGCCGCGTCCGCGGTTATGGACTGCTTGGAAAGCTTAGCTTGATTATTAGATAACTTGAACCGGATACTTCTAAAACACACCAAGATAAGTGTGAGTGCTATGGCGTGCTTTCTCGTGGGGAAGTCGAGGAAGGCACCATAGTGGTGTATTGGTTGGTGAAAGTAGTGGACTCGTGTACGCTTCTTACCTCAAGTCTGGTACTCGTATTTCAGGATTAGCCAAGTCAAAGCTGGCATTTCTGAAAGTGAACCCCACCTCCTTTTACCTTGACACCTGTGCATGAGTAGTATAGCTCCTATGTAAGTCTTGCTGAGTACGACTTTGTACTCACGTTTGCTTAATATATGTTTTAGATGACGCCACTGACCCCGAAGGTGGCTTCTTCATCGAGCTGGACGACTGAAGTTAAGCTAGTCTAGTCCCAGTCAGCAGACTGGTTCCCTCGTGGAGGGCTTTATGTTTGAATAAGGCTTCTTAAGCCAATTTGTTAAACTTGTCTATACTCAGACATAATTTTCTTCCGCTTTATGTTGTAATGTTGGATCACATGTATGTGATCTCTGTGTGTACTCTATAAGAGTTATAAATAAGATGTACACTTTGTAGAGAATTGCAATGGTACCTACTGTTCATACAAGGCATGTGTGCTGCGTGTATGGTTATAACATGCATGTCTTTGTATGGGTTTTCGAGACCTTAGTTGGTTCTGGCTGGCGGTCTTTTATACACCAAGTGGCCCTTAGATGTGCGCAGCTTGGGGCATCGCGATGCGATTGCTCGAGACTCCGTCTCGTGCACACTTTGTGGTATGATCGAGCCCTCCCTAGACCCCGACTAAGTGATCGGGCTGGAGTAAGTCTATGTAAGAGTTTTGAGATAGTCGATAGTATGGTTGAGGCGACTTGTCTTTGAATATGGGAGTTCACCACCCATATCATTTGACTTGTGTGCGTACGATGAGGACCCATCTCAGTTGATCATCCGGCGTGGATGGGATGCCCCTCACGTACGATGCTTTCCGAGAATGTTCAGTGCTTGGCCTTGTCTGCTTAGACAAGTGGGTGCGGTTCTCGGCTCTCCATATGACTATGTCTTAACTGGACTTACATACGCTAACCCCGGGTCCCGACATATTTGTCCAATTTGGAGTTAATATGAATTTTGTATGAATTTCCAAAGTTTGGGGTATTTTCTGGATTTTTTGGAATTATTTAAACCATTTTGCTTTTCTGGAAATTCAATTAAATCCTATTATTGTATCAGCATGTGGTCATGCTGACGTGGGGGGGGGTCTGACTGGTGGACAGGGGGTGTCAGTGTCACATGGGTTTAATTGAAACGGTTTAAACTTAACCAGGGGGTTAAGTGCCTGGGGGCCCCACCTGTCATTGACCTGGGGTCAATTAGCAGGGGGTTTAACCCCTAATGACAGTGGCCTCACCGGCGGCTAGCCGCCGGTGGCCACCAGTGCGGCGGCGCTGTACGGGGAGGGGGCTGCCGTGGGCCATTTGATGCGCGGGAGGCACCAATCGAAAGCCCGTGGACGCCCGCGTCGAGTTCTGCAGAGCAGCGCCACAAGGGAGCACCGAAGTGACGCCGGCGACGAGCCCTAGCGGCGGCGGAGCTCCTGGCTCGAGGTGAACTCGGCTACGGGGCATCATTTGAGCCGGTGATGCTCGCAATCGACGTAGAGGAGCAAGGAGAAGACGGTGCACATGCCCCCGAGCTCATTTGCTTTACTGGTGAACGACTACGACGACCGTGGCGGCGAGGGACTTCGGCTTCCATGGCGGATCTACGCCAGAGATTTTGGTGGACTAGGATGAAGAGAGACATTGCTCAATTTGTTGCCGAATGTGATGTTTGTCGTCGCATTAAGGCAGAACATCAAAGACCTGCTGGTACACTTCAACCTTTGTCTATTCCCGAGTGGAAATGGGACAAAGTCGGTATGGACTTCATCACCGGCTTTCCAAGAACCCAGAAAGGAAACAATGCCATCTTCGTTGTCATAGACAGGATTTCCAAAGTTGCTCACTTCCTTCCGGTTCGCGAGTCTATAACTGCTAGCCAGTTAGCAGACTTGTACATCTCCAGAATTGTATCCCTTCACGGTGTTCAATTGGAAATCAATTCCGATCGCGGTAGCCTTTTCACCTCTAGATTTTGGGGAAGCTTCCAACGTGCTATGGGAACTCATCTCTCCTTTAGTACAGCTTTTCATCCTCAGTCTAGCGGTCAAGTCGAAAGGGTTAACCAAATTCTTGAAGACATGCTCAGAGCTTGTGTTATCTCATTCGGAAAGAATTGGGAGAATTCTCTTCCATTTGCCGAATTTTCTTATAACAATAGTTTTCAATCTAGTCTGAACATGGCTCCTTTTGAACTCCTGTATGGACGACGATGTCGAACACCACTAAACTGGTCAGAAACCGGTGAAAGACAATTCTTTGGACCGGATATGATCAAGGAAGCAGAAGAGCAAGTTCGCATTGTTCGTGATCAATTGAAAGCAGCCCAGTCTCGTCAGAAAAGCTACTATGATCATCATCATAGGCAAGAGAGCTACAATCTGGATGAGAAGGCTTACCTTCGGGTTACTCCTCTGAAGGGAACCCAACGTTTCGGTATCAAAGGCAAGTTGGCCCCACGTTACATCGGACCTTTCCGCATTATTGCTAAACGTGGAGAAGTTGCCTACCAACTTGAACTACCTCCGCACCTTTCCCGAGTACACGATGTATTCCATGTGTCCCAACTCAGGCGTTGCTTCAAGGACCCCATCCGCGAAGTCGACCATGAAACGCTTGATCTCCAAGATGACCTTTCATATCGAGAATACCCCGTTCGTATTCTTGATTCCGCAGAGCGTGTCACTCGTCGTCAGAAGATTAGGTTTATGAAAGTGCAATGGTCACACCACTCTGAAAGAGAAGCCACGTGGGAGAGAGAAGACCGTCTCAGTGCCGAGTACCCCACCTTCCTCCCGCAGACTTCTGAATCTCGGGACGAGATTCTTTTGAGTGGGGGCAAGTTGTCAGATCCCTCTGTTAGGTATGTGCTAGGGTTAGCTAGTACCTTTGCATCATGTCAAAATTTCAAAAAGAAATCTTGGAAATCAAATTCAAAATCAAAATGGGAGAAGGAACACCCCCCAGTTGAATTAATTCAAAAGGCCAGATAAAAATCTTTTCCAAAAATTCATGTTAGAGTTTTGAAAAGTCTTATAAATGAGTGTGATCACATTTCAAGTGATGTGGGACCCACCCCATGCTCATAGATTTTTCAAATATTCAAACAGTACCTTGGAATTAAAGAAATACCCCTTTTTGATTTAAAATTCAAATCATTTGAATTTTAAAAATGTTGAAAGTTTATGAGTGGCTAGTCTATATTTTTATAAGGCCACATAAAAGTTTTCAGCATTTAATAAAATGGTTTGATATTTTTATCAGAGCCAAAACAAGTTACAGAAAACGCGGACGACCTCCAGGAGCATCGTCGATTCCGAGCACCCCGCGAACCCCTGTTGCCTCCAGAAGACGTGGACGACCTCCAGGAGCAAGATGGTGTCCTCCCCGTGGCTTCCCGTGGCCCCTAGCTCATTCCGGCGAGTCGCCGCCGTGGCTCCAGTCGCCGGCGTCAAGCCGCCGGTGGGTTAGCCACTAATCACCCAGTTAGTGACCCCCTGGGTCACTGACCAGTGGGCCCAGTGGCTTAATTAAGCCACTGGATTAATTTAACCCACGGGTTAAGTTAACCCAGCCACTGACAGGGTGGCCCCACATGTCAACCCCCCCCCTGACGCCAGCCTGACGTCAGCCTGACGCAGTAAATCATTATATTGAATTTCCAGAAAAGCAAAATGGTTTAAATAATTCCAGAAAATCCAGAAAATACCCCAAACTTTGGAAATTCATAGAAAATTCATATGAACTCCAAATTGGACAAATAATATATGAAAAATGATCAGGAGAAAATTATCTTTCCAAATATGCAACTTTCAACTCTGTTTGAGTTGAATTTAAAATGGGACCAGTAGCATATGTCATTTGGTTTATTTGAATTTATTTCAAATTCAAATCAATTGAGTTTGCAACTTGGACCATGGATTTAAGCTATACTTCAACCACACTTCAGAGGCATATCATACACATTTGAAGATGATTCAAAATGATCAAACTATATCACATATAACTTGGTTAATGTTGAATTCAAATGTGGAGTTTGAATTTGCATTTTAAATGCAATATATTCCACTTAAATGGAATTGCCTCACACATCAAAACTTATACTTCAAGATTTAACATTCAATCATGTGCTTGAGCATTGCATTCATATTGATTGCTACTTCGTGCTTTGTTTGTCGAGTTGAGGTGGAACCGGAGCAAGAGGTCACCCCCTTCGCTGAAGATCCAGAACCCGAACCTCGTCAGCAAGGCAAGCAAAACCCCATTGATCATGTCGATAAAATCCCACTTCCCTCTCATGTCTCGCTTATGCATTGTTTAGGATGATCACCATGCTTCGTTTCTACCGCATAGATGAACCCATTCCTTTGCATGACCTATCTTTTGTCACAGTAGTAAGCAAACCACAATCCTAGCAAATGTCGGAGTTGACTGATATCATGTGGCCCCTGCAAATGTTACCGCTTATTGCATGCTTAGTATGATACCATGTTGTTACTGTGATGTGAGTCGGGATGGTAGTGATCATGTTGATGATGGTAGAAAAGTGTTGGTGAATCGACCCTAATACAAGGTGAACGATGAGAGGCTGTGTAGGAGTACACGGTGGGTTGTCTCGTTGAACACCGCCCTAAGTCCGAGTTCTTGTGTGGTGATCCAAGATGAAGAGTACAACCACACATTGGGCTCACTGACCCCTCTCAACTTATTAACTCATCCCTTTCGATGTCCAGATGTCGCAGTAGTTCGGAGTTTTGGTAGGCTTGTGGCCTGGATGCTAAGTGAGAGAACGGCTCAACCGAGACCGGCTTATGCACCACGCACACATCGCTCCGGGTCCACTTCGGTAAACCGGCCGGGTTCACGATTGTGGTAACCAACCCAAGTAGGCGGCTTTCTCGGACTAGATAGGCTATGAGGTAACAGTTGGGGTGAGCATCCTCGCTGGCACCCCTTGAATGGTGTCGAGATCAAAGGCGGTAAATGATGGTCATGTGTGTGTAGCAGTACACCCTTGCAAGGTTAACAAAACTATTCGAATAGCCGCGTCCGCGGTTATGGACTGCTTGGAAAGCTTAGCTTGATTATTAGATAACTTGAACCGGATACTTCTAAAACACACCAAGATAAGTGTGAGTGCTATGGCGTGCTTTCTCGTGGGGAAGTCGAGGAAGGCACCATAGTGGTGTATTGGTTGGTGAAAGTAGTGGACTCGTGTACGCTTCTTACCTCAAGTCTGGTACTCGTATTTCAGGATTAGCCAAGTCAAAGCTGGCATTTCTGAAAGTGAACCCCACCTCCTTTTACCTTGACACCTGTGCATGAGTAGTATAGCTCCTATGTAAGTCTTGCTGAGTACGACTTTGTACTCACGTTTGCTTAATATATGTTTTAGATGACGCCACTGACCCCGAAGGTGGCTTCTTCATCGAGCTGGACGACTGAAGTTAAGCTAGTCTAGTCCCAGTCAGCAGACTGGTTCCCTCGTGGAGGGCTTTATGTTTGAATAAGGCTTCTTAAGCCAATTTGTTAAACTTGTCTATACTCAGACATAATTTTCTTCCGCTTTATGTTGTAATGTTGGATCACATGTATGTGATCTCTGTGTGTACTCTATAAGAGTTATAAATAAGATGTACACTTTGTAGAGAATTGCAATGGTACCTACTGTTCATACAAGGCATGTGTGCTGCGTGTATGGTTATAACATGCATGTCTTTGTATGGGTTTTCGAGACCTTAGTTGGTTCTGGCTGGCGGTCTTTTATACACCAAGTGGCCCTTAGATGTGCGCAGCTTGGGGCATCGCGATGCGATTGCTCGAGACTCCGTCTCGTGCACACTTTGTGGTATGATCGAGCCCTCCCTAGACCCCGACTAAGTGATCGGGCTGGAGTAAGTCTATGTAAGAGTTTTGAGATAGTCGATAGTATGGTTGAGGCGACTTGTCTTTGAATATGGGAGTTCACCACCCATATCATTTGACTTGTGTGCGTACGATGAGGACCCATCTCAGTTGATCATCCGGCGTGGATGGGATGCCCCTCACATACGATGCTTTCCGAGAATGTTCAGTGCTTGGCCTTGTCTGCTTAGACAAGTGGGTGCGGTTCTCGGCTCTCCATATGACTATGTCTTAACTGGACTTACATACGCTAACCCCGGGTCCCGACATATTTGTCCAATTTGGAGTTAATATGAATTTTGTATGAATTTCCAAAGTTTGGGGTATTTTCTGGATTTTTTGGAATTATTTAAACCATTTTGCTTTTCTGGAAATTCAATTAAATCCTATTATTGTATCAGCATGTGGTCATGCTGACGTGGGGGGGGGGTCTGACTGGTGGACAGGGGGTGTCAGTGTCACATGGGTTTAATTGAAACGGTTTAAACTTAACCAGGGGGTTAAGTGCCTGGGGGCCCCACCTGTCATTGACCTGGGGTCAATTAGCAGGGGGTTTAACCCCTAATGACAGTGGCCTCACCGGCGGCTAGCCGCCGGTGGCCACCAGTGCGGCGGCGCTGTACGGGGAGGGGGCTGCCGTGGGCCATTTGATGCGCGGGAGGCACCAATCGAAAGCCCGTGGACGCCCGCGTCGAGTGCTGCAGAGCAGCGCCACAGGGGAGCACCGAAGTGACGCCGGCGACGAGCCCTAGCGGCGGCGGAGCTCCTGGCTCGAGGTGAACTCGGCTACGGGGCACCATTTGAGCCGGTGATGCTCGCAATCGACGTAGAGGAGCAAGGAGAAGACGGTGCACATGCCCCCGAGCTCATTTGCTTTACTGGTGAACGACTACGACGACCGTGGCGGCGAGGGACTTCGGCTTCCATGGCGGATCGCCAAGGAGACAACGAAAAGGGGCAGGGAGAGAGGGGTTTGGACCGCCTGCTCACCAGGAACTCGACGGAGGTGGCGGATTGAGCTAGGAGGGCTTGACGGCGACGAAATCGACAAAGGCGTCCTTCGGGTCCGGCGACGGCTCGAGCTCGATTCCGGCGGCTAGGAGGGCTCCGAGTTCGATTCGCTGCACTGGGAGACGTAGTCGACGACGACAAGGAGGATGGACAGCACGGCGCAGCTCGGGGACGTCGTTGACCACACGGGCTTCAAGCTATGGCGACGGCGGCGTCCTGTTCTTCGCGGGGCTCAGCGAGAGAGAGGAGGATAGGCACTGGGGAGGGGTGGAATGAGCTCACGGCGTCTCCAGGCGCGTCCAGGTGCGAGAAGAGGCCACGGGGAGGGCCGGAAGCTCCTCGACGTCGAGGTGTCGTCCCCAGCTAGCTCGGTGGCATTCCACCGAGCAGCTTGGAGGCGCAGGACGGGGAAGAAGACCCCCGTGCCCCTTTGGGCCGGCTGGGCTGGGTGGGCCGACTTCGCCTAGGCGACAGGTAAGTGTTTCTGTTTTCTTTTCTATTTTTCTTTTCTGACATTTGTTCTGTTTAGCTAATAAAAATAGCTAAACATTTTTTTAAATGCTGAAAATTTTTATGTGGCCTCATAATAATATAGACTAGCCACTCATAATCTTTCAACATTTTTAAAATTCAAATGATTTGAATTTTAAATCAAATAGGGGTATTTCTTTAATTCCAAGGCACTGTTTGAATATTTGAAAAATCTATGAGCATGGAGTGGGTCCCACATCACTTGATATGTGATCACACTCATTTATAAGACTTTTCAAAACTCTAACATGAATTTTTGGAAAAGATTTTTATCTGGCCTTTTGAATTAATTCATATGGGGGGTGTTCCTTCTCCCATTTTGATTTTGAAAATGATTTCCAAGATTTCTTTTGAAATTTTGACATGATGCAAAGGCACTATCTAACCCTAGCACATACCTAACAGAGGGTTCTGACAAACTGAGATAATCTTAATGTAATTTGACCAACGTGTGTGTGCCTTGACTGCTTCTTCTTCGTCGGGATGCGAAGAGGACGACAAGGATAAGATAGGTGTTATGTTTGCGTATGTAGGTGGATAGCAGACTTGTTGGAGGTGATTCCTCATCGAATGCTTGACTTCTTATCTTACTCTCTAGATCGTTAGCCACTTCATCAAATGCTAGTGCGGCAGCAACCTCACCACTTACCCCTTCCTAGCGTAAACTACTAGTTGTCCTAGAATGTCGAGTGATGAAGTCCTTGCTGGGTCAGATGACCACTACAGTTGGATGCTGAGTACCTCTGTACTCATGATACTACCCCCAAACTCTTTTCAGGGTTCTTGATCGACAACAGGTACGGTGATCGATGTTTCACGTGGAGACTCGACGACGACTAGTTAGGCGGATCCCGGCGGAGGGCCTGGACCCGTGTGGTTATGGGATCGATGTTTTTATCTTTGCCAGTAGGCATTTGCTTGTAGTCTGTACTCAGACATTACCTTCCGCTGTTGTATTGTATTTGAGGCAGTTGTATGCCGATTGTATGAGATGTTGTATCCTTGTATTTGTAATGTTGTGATATCATGTTGGAAATCCGGGGCATATGGCTTTGTCATATGTCGCGGTGGGACCGATATGTGCTTTGTCCCAGGATCTGGTTGGAAACATCTAGATCTGGAAAAGTACAGCATATCGGGCCTTACAACTTGGTATCAGAGCCTTACTGACCGTAGGATCCCTTTTCTGGCCGAAGTCGAGTCTAGACAAAAAAAACTATTTTGTAGTTACTAAGTTGGTTATCGGAGCGTAGGAATCTTTTACTCCTTACCTTTGCTCTGGTCAGGACAAGTGTCGTAAGTGTTTTATTCTCGCCTTATCCCCTTTCAAACTCTAGGATCTCGAGTGTGTGGAGTATCGGAACCGTTACAATGCCTTGCTTGCAGCGTATTGTCTCGATTCCGAGCTCAGGTGGGAATTCCTGTAGTACCTTTAGCTTCTCCGATTTCAGTTATCATCTGGGTCATCCATTGCCATCCATCCTTTTGCCGGTGCTTTCACGACTTGCGTCGAAAACACTATCCTTTGATCCGGTTTTCGCGATCGTTCTGCCTCTTGACACTGATGGTTTCGTTTTCCGACGTTACCGTCTCTCTGCAGAAATTATCTCGACAGGAGTTCAACGTCGACATGGAGCAGAGTCCCTTATTGGTGGTGTTGAAGATCGTCGTCTCTTTTCTCCCCCCCTCTCCCCCGGATCGTCCTGGATCTCGGGACGAGATCCCTTGTTGGTGGTGTTGTATTGTAACAGCCCAGTTTTAAGAAAAATTAAAAAAATTGTTTTCGGTGTGAATTGTTTGATTGTCTGATTTGTTTGCGGTGTTTGCATGCCCGATTTATCGATCGGCAATTATTTCCCCCCCCCCTCTTATCTCGTACCGGACGGAGACCGACCCTTGCCACCCTGACACTCGACCTTTGCGACACCGGGTTTCACCCGATCACCGTCGCGAAAACCGCATGAGACCAGCCGCAGCCAACGGAACGAAAAACCCCGTTTAATAATTAAACGTGATATTTTTATAGCGCGCAGGAAAGTGTTTTCGGAACGGTTCCAGCGCGAGGTGAACGCCGCCGGCTCGACACGCTGATCGCGCAGTTCGAAGTTTTACCCGAATCGGAGGTACTGCGGACCCTCGGCGGTCAGAAACGTGACCACCGTGCGCGTGAGAGAAAAACTGGGGATGTTTTTGCAAACTGCCAGCCACCTGGGCTATATAAAGACCACCACACTCCCACCTCTTTCTAGGGTTTCCCTAGCCACAAAACTGCAGCCACACCCCCATATCTGGTCCAAAATTTCGTCCAAAATCCCCCAAATCACGAAACCCTAGCTCCCAGGCATCCAGGACCGTCAGATCTGAGATCCGACGGCCCTGGAGGCCGCCACGTGGCCTTCTCCCACCTCCAGCCGGCCTCCACCGCGCCCCGGGCCGCGCGGGCCCGCTCCGCCGCCGCCAGCCCGATCTGGGCTGGCCAGCCCGAGGAACCACGCACGCCCGAGCTCCTCCCCACGGCCATGGCCGCCGCCGCTCCCCGCGCTGCTCCGGCGAGGCCACGGCGAGCCGCCGCGCCGCCCCGGTTTCCTCCTCCTCCCCGCGCCCTTCTCCTTCTCCTCCTCTCCCTAACGCCCTCCCTCTTCTTCTTCCTTGCAGCAGCCCGCCATGGCCATGGCTAGCCGAGCTCGAGCTCGAGCCCGCCCTCTACCGGCGAGGTCCGGCGAGATCCGGGTCGGATCCGGCTGCACCGGCCTCTCCTCCGCCGATCCCAGCCATCCCAAGTCGCCCCGTGCCCTCTCCAGCCCTCCTTGGACGCCGGAAGCCACCTCCAGCCCGCCATGAACTCGTGCAGCCCGAGCTCCCCCACCCCCTGTAAAATTCTAAGTCCCAGATTTTCTACTCCGAGATCCTGTTTTGTAATGCGATTTCCCGTTGACTCGTAGGTCGGAACGAAGTGATTCTTTTTGTTTTTTGTTGTGCTCTCTGTGCTCTAGAATCCTTCTGTTGTGAGCATTCTGTTTTGAGCTCATCTTGATTGTGCAATTGTGTGCTAAAGGGGGCATCCGGCCGTTAAACTGCTAGTTTTTCCTGTTAAGTGTTGTTGTTATTATTTTGTTGCAATTTGCATGATGATTGTAACAAATCCATGAGGCCTATTGCATTGATTCTTTCTCTTATGTGAGAAGCATCATGTGTACTTCATTTCCATGCTTTAACTTGTCATGTTTGGGTGCTTTAGCTATATTAAATCTTGCTCCAAAGTAGCTATCCTGATGTTATTGTGTTGCTGTTGCTGAAACTGTTATTTTGTGGCAACTTCGGTCGACGAGTGTGTCGCGACCGTTTATCGGAATTGAGTGATTCCAATTGCATATTGTTAAGCATCATGTCTACTTTTATACCATGTATTGCTATGTCAAGTTTCTGCATTTTTTCATATAGATTTACCCCTGTTTATACAACATGTGTGCATAACTTGTTTTTCTTGTATCTTTCTAACCGTAACTCCGTTTGGAGTGTGCCTTATATGTAACTTGATTAGTTTTTCGTGTACTTTGTGTTTATGCTGTTGTTTGCTGTTGTTAACCAACCTAAAATATGGTTTAGGGCAGAACAGTACCAAATGTTTTAATCATCGTGCGACACTTAGTGTATGCCATGTTAGGGTTGTGCCTCACTTAAATTGACTAGCATAGATAGTTTACCTTGTGCTTCACCTCTTGACCTGATTGTGTGCTATGCAATTCTTTCTTGAGTTGCCATGTTAACAACCTTGGTTGATCACCTGTAGTAAACAACTTGAACCACCGTAAACGTGCGGTATTCGTCGTGTGTGACCGATACCCCACTTAAACCATTAGTAACCGTTCGCAACGATAGATTTGTATCGCGTTGTCGTGCCTTGTGTTGTCTCCTTGATCTTGTGTTTTCTCCGTAGTAATAGTGGTGCACCGTTGATTGCTTTCCAGTGTTTTCGTCTTGTGTGCTTCCGCGGGTACCTCTCGGAGACGATGCGAGCTTGCGATCGACTACACCTTCGGAACCCGACTTATCAACAGGCAAGGACTATACATTACTTATGATCCATTCTATTTCAACCAACGGTTTAAATGCTAGTATAGGTTAGGTTCGATGTTTGATCCTACCACATGTTTACAGCCTCTTTCAAACCGATACAGCCATGTCCCTTCCCAGCAAACCTTGTACTGCTATGTTACTATTGCTCGTTGCTCAGCCCCTGCTTAGTATGCATGCTTAGGATGCTACGATGTTACCCTGTTACTCATTGGTTTGGGATATCACATTATTATTATTGTTGTTGATGATATGATTATTTTAATGTTGACTATATTCGACGAAGGATGGAAGGTCTAGGCTATCCCGCCCCGACGCTTTGTTCCATTCGAGTCACCTAGGATCCGAGTTCCGGGTATTGGTTTTAAGACTGAGCATGACTAAACGCGTGTGGGATTTTATGGGGTCCCCTTTTCTTACCTATCTAGCTTCAAAAATTTCTAGTGGTGGCCCAAGCTGATTTACCATTTGAAACCGTGTGTTTGCTGGTCAGCTGCCAGTTGTCTACAAACCAACCCGAACCAGTGAGGACTTAGTTCCCTTGCTGGCCCACCTTGTCCGGCTGAGGGGCCAGTGTCCCATGTGTGATTAACCGGCTATCCAAACCTGCGACAGACGGTTGAGACCAGATCGAGAACGCGGGCGGCTCCTGAGATGGATGTCGACTCACCGGGGGCCACCCGGATTTGTTCGTTGTTAGCTAGAGGGACCTGTCGTTTCGGATCTCTTGGAACCAAATCATAAAATGGTTGCCTGTGATGGGTAGCAACTGAGAGTGATGCACGTGCGTGCGGAGCCTCGTAATGGGCAGTTGGTACACCCCTGCAGGGTTAAATCTTTTCGAGAAGTCGTGTCCACGGTTATGGACGACTTGAGACCTACTCCTTGTTCATAGACAACAACAACTGAGATAATCTTAATGTAATTTGACCAACGTGTGTGTTCCTTGACTGCTTCTTCTTCGTCGGGATGCGAAGAGGAGGACAAGGATAATATAGGTGTTATGTTTGCGTATGTAGGTGGATAGCAGACTTGTTGGAGGTGATTCCTCATCGAATGCTTGGCTTCTTATCTTACTCTCTAGATCGTTAGCCACTTCATCAAATGCTAGTGCGGCAGCAACCTCGCCACTTACCCCTTCCTACCGTAAACTACTAGTTGTCCTAGAATGACGAGTGATGAAGTCCTTGCTGGGTCAGATGACCACAACAGTTGGATGCTGAGTACCTCTGTACTCATGATACTACCCCGAAACTCTTTTCAGGGTTCTTGATCGACAATAGGTACGGTGATCGATGTTTCACGTGGAGACTCGACGACGACTAGTTAGGCGGATCCCGCCGGAGGGCCTGGACCCGTGTGGTTATGGGATCGATGTTTTTCTCTTTGCCAGTAGGCATTTGCTTGTAGTCTGTACTCAGACATTACCTTCCGCTGTTGTATTGTATTTGAGGCAGTTGTATGCCGATTGTATGAGATGTTGTATCCTTGTATCTGTAATGTTGTGATATCATGTTGGAAATCCGGGGCATATGGCTTTGTCATATGTCGCGGTGGGACCGATCTGTGCTTCGTCCCCGGATCTGGTTGGAAACATCTAGATCTGGAACAGTACCGCATATCGGGCCTTACACGCGGGAGGAACCTTTATGTCAACTACACTTGGTGTTGCCACAAAGCTTCTCGACGAGATGATGACCAACTATTCCCATTGGCACACCGAACGCGCTCCAACAGGTAGGAAGGTAAACTCTGTCGAGGAGATTACCTCCCTAAATGAAAGAGTTGACTTAATTATGTCTCTACTTATGAAGCAACCCTCTATCGATCCTCATGATGTTCCTTTAAATTCTTTGGTTGCTCAAGAACAAGTAGATGTGAACTTCATTGCTAGAAACAACGTCAACAACAATGCTTATAGAGGCAATTTTGCTAGCAATCCTAGACCGTTTCCATCCAATTATGGGAACAACAACACTTATCCTGGCAACAAGAACCCCACTTCTAAACTATAAAGTATGCTTAGATAATTTATCACTACCCAAAAAGCCTTCAACAAGAATGTCGAAGAAAAGTTAGCTAAATTAGATAATCTTCGTTTGAAGGTAGACAGCTTAGCCCTTGATGTTGAGATGTTAAAAATTATAACCTCTCCCCTTGAAGAGAGGAAGGCCACTCCTATTAATGCTATCCACTTAAAAATTAATGAAAATATTAGGATGATGGATAAACTTAAAGAAAGATAGGCTAGAGAAAAAGAGGAAGAGGATAGAATTAAGAGCCTTCCTACACACCACACAGTTGTCACTATCCAAACTGTTGAGGATAACAAAACTATTAGCACCCAATGCACTCCTAGTCCCATTGGACCTATTAATGGTGATGCTAATACCTCAACTGTAGAAGTAGAAACTTCTATGAACATAGAGGGTTTTAAAAAAGTGAGCCTAGATGACACTACTAACACCTTTGATAGTAGTGATATTGATTTTGATAGTTGCACCCTCTCAGAAGTTATTAGCTTACTGCACAAAATGTCTAGAGTGTTGGGGCACACGGTACGCTACGCTAGCGCTAAATCAAAATTTTCTACCGCGCACAACCAAGATCACTGCTACTAGAGATGAACTACGTGATTAGTGTTTACCACTAGACGCGAAGTCACGGCAGCGGAAGGAGAGTTGGTGATGCGCGTCGGCGGCTGCTCCTCGAATGCCTCGAATCGATCCCTTGTACCGATCCCACGAACGGAGTCCCACGATCCGATCCCGCGAACAGTTCGTCCAAGCGCCGCAGGTGCATCTCCTCCAAGGGATGCGCACGTACAAGGAGGAGCGCCGGGCGGTGGACTACTAGGTCTGGCGGCTCGGCCTGGACGTGGAGTGGCGGCTAGGGTTGTGGTCTGTCCTGTACCCCTTCGGGGTTCGCCCTAGCCTTTATATAGGCGCATGTGGAATGGCCTCAACCCTTGAGGCAATCCAGACCCTCCATCCATAATCTATTTGGATCACATCTGAATGGGCTCCTTTCCCCTTAAGCGCGCGACCCTATAGGTTCACGTACACATGGACACGTCCCGAATCACATCCGGTTCCATAGTCGGTAGTGGTTCCTAGCAGAATGTGCCGACTCCCATATATGCGTAAAGTCATAAGACGAACCATTACAAAGTGTCATATGCAACATTCCTTTTGCCTCACGATATAGGTTGTCATGCTCAAGGCGAGTACTTGTCACCCCTGTGATAGCTTGAACTCTCTTCTCGAAACCGTGATACATATTCCTGAACCGGGTTAACACTTAACCCATGTTTCTGGCGCATATCAAGAAAATTTCTGGCGCCGTTGCTGGGGACTCCGAGTGATAAGATGGGGGAATTTCCCACTACCTTTTACCTTTAATTTTTAGTCTTGTTAGTTTACCTTTCAGTTTTTATCTTTGTGTCTTATATAGAATTACAAAAAAAAATCTGCCACACTTGCTGCTACTATTGGTTCCTCTGAAAACACAAAGTTGTGTGACTTCACTAGTCACAACAACAAAGACTTTATCTGCATTCCTATTGCCACACCTGCCACTTCAGCTACCTCTTATGAAATTAAACCTGCTTTGCTAAACCTTGTTAAGAGAGATCAATCTCTGGTGCTGGAGATGATGCTACTTTACACTTGAATAATTTTGTTGAATTATTTGATACGCATAAGTATAAACAAGTAAAAGGTGATGTTGTTAAGCTCAAGATTTGTCCTTTCGCTTTGAGGGGAGGAGCTAAAATCTGGTTTCAATCTTTGCCTAGGAAGAGCATAGATTCTTGGGATAAGTGCAAAGATGCTTTTATTGGGAAGTATTACCCACCTGCTAAAATTATCCAATTGAGGAGCAACATTATGAATTTTAAGCAATTGGATAATGAACACGTTGCCCAAGCTTGGGAACGTATGAAATCTCTTGTTAAGAAATGCCCTACACATGGTTTGACTACCTGGATGGTTATCCAAACTTTTTATGCGGGCTTAAACTTTACCTTGAGGAACCTGTTAGATTCGGCTGCGGGAGGAACCTTTATGTCAACTACACTTGGTGCTGCCACAAATCTTCTTGATGAGATGATGACCAACTATTCCCAATGGCACACCGAACGCGCTCCAACAGGTAGGAAGGTAAACTCTGTCGAGGAGATTACCTCCCTAAATGAAAGAGTTGACTTAATTATGTCTCTACTTACGAAGCAACCCTCTATTGATCCTCATGATGTTCCTTTAAATTCTTTAGTTGCTCAAGAACAAGTAGATGTGAAATTCATTGCTAGAAACAACGTCAACAACAATGCTTATAGAGGCAATTTTGCTAGCAATCCTAGACCGTTTCCATCCAATTATGGGAACAACAACACTTACCCTAGCAATAAGAACCCCACTTCTAAACTATAAAGTATGCTTAGATAATTTATCGCTACCCAAAAAGCCTTCAACAAGAATGTAGAAGAAAAGTTAGCTAAATTAGATAATCTTCGTTTGAAGGTAGACAGCTTAGCCCTTGATGTTGAGATGTTAAAAATTATAACCTCTCCCCTTGAAGAGAAGAAGGCCACTCCTATTAATGCTATCCAATTAAAAATTAATGAAAATATTAGGATGATGGATAAACTTAAAGAAAGATAGGCTAGATAAAAAGAGGAAGAGGATAGAATGAAGAGCCTTCCTACACACCACACAGTTGTCACTATCCAAATTGTTGAGGATACCGAAACTATTAGCACCCAATGCACTCCTAGTCCCATTGGACCTATTAATGGTGATGCTAATATATCAACTGTAGAAGAAGAAACTCCTATGAACATAGAGGGTTTCAAACAAGTGATCCTAGATGACACTACTAACACCTTTGATAGTAGTGATATTGATTTTGATAGTTGCACCCTCTCAGAAGTTATAAGCTTACTGAAAAAAATGTCTAGAGTGTTGGGGCACAAGGTACGCTACGCTAGCGCTAAATCAAAATTTTCTACCGCGCACAACCAAGATCAGTGCTACTGGAGATGAACTACGTGATTAGGGTTTACCACTAGACGCGCAGTCACGGCAGCGGAAGGAGAGTTGGCGATGCGCGTCGGCGGCTGTTCCTCGAATCCCTCGAACCGATCCCTCGTACCGATCCCACGAACGGAGTCCCGCAATCCGATCCCGCGAACAGTTCGCCCAAGCGCCGCAGGTGCAGCGCCTCCAAGGTATGCGCACGTATAAGGAGGAGCGCTGGGCGGTGGACTACTAGGTCCGGAGGCTCGGCCTGGACGTGGAGTGGCGGCTAGGGTTGTGGTCTGTCCTATACCCCCTCGGGGTTCGCCCTAGCCTTTATATAGGCGCCCGTGGAATGGCCTCAACCCTTGAGGCAATCCAGACCCTCCATCCATAATCCATTCGGATCACATCCGAATGGGCTCCTTTCCCCTTAAGCGCGCGACCCTATAGGGTCTCGTACACATGGACATGTCCCGAATCACATCCGGTTCAATATTCTGTAGTGGTTCCTAGAAGAACGTGCCGACTCCCATATATGCGTAAAGTCATAAGAAGAACCATTACAAAGTGTCATATGCAACATTCCTTTTGCCTCACTATATATGTTGTCAAGATCAAGGCGAGTACTTGTCACCCTTGTGATAGCTTGACCTCTCTTGTCGAAACCGTGATACAGATTCCTGAACAGGGTTAACACTTAACCCATGTTTGTGGCGCATATCAAGAAAATTTCTAGCGCCGTTGCTGGGGACTCCGAGTGATAAGATAGGGGAATTTCCCACTACCTTTTACCTTTACTTTTTATTCTTTTTAGTTTACCTTTCAGTTTTTATCTTTGTGTCTTTTGTAGAATTAAAAAAAAATCTGCCACACTTGCTGCTACCATGGGATCCTCTGAAAACACAAAGTTGTGTGACTTCACTAGTCACAACAACAAAGACTTTATCTGCATTCCTATTGCCACACCTGCCACTTCAGCTACCTCTTATGAAATTAAACCTGCTTTGCTAAACCCTGTTAAGAGAAATCAATTCTCTGGTGCTGGAGATGATGCTACTTTACACTTGAATAATTTTGTTGAATTATTTGATACGCAAAAGTATGAAGAAGTAGAAGGTGATGTTGTTAAGCTCAAGCTTTTTCCTTTCTCTTTGAGGGAAGGAGCTAAAATCTGGTTTCAATCTTTGCCTAGGAATAGCATAGATTCTTGGGATAAGTGCAAAGATGCTTTTGTTGGGAATTATTACCCACCTGCTAAAATTATCCAATTGAGGAGCAACATTATGAATTTTAAGCAATTGGATAATGAACACGTTGCCCAAGCTTGGGAACGTATGAAATCTCTTGTTAAGAAATGCCCTACACATGGTTTGACTACCTGGATGGTTATCCAGACTTTTTATGCAGGCTTGAACTTTACCTCGCGGAACCTGTTAGATTCGGCCGCGGGAGGAACCTTTATGTCAACTACACTTGGTGCTGCCACAAAGCTTATCGATGAGATGATGACCAACTATTCCAAATGGCACGCCGAACGCGCTCCAACAGGTAGGAAGGTAAACTCTGTCGAGGAGATTACCTCCCTAAATGAAAAAGTTGACTTAATTATGTCTCTACTTACGAAGCAACCCTCTATTGATCCTCATGATGTTCCTGTAAATTCTTTGGTTTCTCAAGAACAAGTATATGTGAACTTCATTACTATAGACAACGTCAACAACAATGCTTATAGAGGAATTTTGCTAGAAATACTAGACCATTTCCATCCAATTATGGGAACAACAACACTTACCCTAGCAACAAGAACCCCACTTCTGAACTAGAAAGTATGCTTAGACACTTTATCACTACCCAAAAAGCCTTCAACAAGAATGTAGAAGAAAAGTTAGCTAAATTAGATAATCTTCGTTTGAAGGTACACAGCGTAGCCCTTGATGTTGAGATGTTAAAAATTATAACCTCTCCCCTTGAAGAGAGGAAGGCCACTTCTATTAATGCTATCCAATTAAAAATTAATGAAAATATTAGGATGATGGATAAACTTAAAGAAAGATGGGCTAGAGAAAAAGAGGAAGAGGATAGAATTAAGAGCCTTCCTACACACCACACAGTTGTCACTATCCAAATTGTTGAGGATACCGAAACTATTAGCACCCAATGCACTCCTAGTCCCATTGGACATATTAATGGTGATGCTAATACCACAACTATAGAAGAAGAAACTCCTATGAACATAGAGGGTTTCAAACAAGTGAGCCTAGATGACACTACTAACACCTTTGATAGTAGTGATATTGATTTTTATAGTTGCACCCTCTCAGAAGTTATTAGCTTACTACACAAAATGTCTAGAGTGTTGGGGCACACGGTACGCTACGCTAGCACCAATTCAAAATTTTATACCGCGCACAACCAAGATCACTTCTGCTGGAGATGAACTACGTGATTAGGGTTTACCACTAGACGCGCAGTCACGGTAGCGGAAGGAGAGTTGGCGATGCGCGTCGGCGCCTGCTCCTCGAATCCCTCGAACCGATCCCTCGTACCGATCCCACGAACGGAGTCCCGCGATCCGATCCCTCGAACAGTTCGTCCAAGCGCCGCAGGTGCAGCCCCTCCAAGGGATGCGCACGTACAAGGAGGAGCGCCGGGCGGCGGACTACTAGGTCCGGCGGCTCGGCCTGGACGTGTTGTGGCGGCTAGGGTTGTGGTCTGTCCTGTACCCCTTCGGGGTTCGCCATAGCATTAAATAGGCGCCCGTGGAATGGCCTCAACCCTTGAGGCAATCCAGACCCTCCATCCATAATCCATTCGGATCACATCCAAATGGGCTCCTTTCCCCTTAAGCGCGCGACCCTATAGGTTCACGTACACATGGACACGTCCCGAATCACATCCGGTTCGATAGTCGGTAGTGGTTCCTAGCAGAACGTGCCGACTCCCATATGTGCGTAAAGTCATAAGACGAACCATTACAAAGTGTCATATGCAACATTCCTTTTGCCTCACGATATATGTTGTCAAGCTCAAGGCGAGTACTTGTCAACCTAGTGATAGCTTGACATCTCTTCTCGAAACCGTGATACAGATTCCTGAACCGGGTTAACACTTAACCCATGTTTCTGGCGCATATCAAGAAAATTTCTGGCGCCGTTGCTGGGGACTCCGAGTGATAAGATAGGGGAATTTCCCACTACCTTTTACCTTTACTTTTTAGTCTTGTTAATTTACCTTTCAATTTTTATCTTTGTGTCTTATATAGAATTACAAAAAAATCTGCCACACTTGCTGCTACTAGGGTTGCTCTGAAAACACAAAGTTGTGTGACTTCACTAGTCACAACAACAAAGACTTTATCTGCATTCCTATTGCCACACCTTCCACTTCAGCTACCTCTTATGAAATTAAACCTGCTTTGCTAAACCTTGTTAAGAGAGATTAATTCTCTGGTGCTGGAGATGATGCTACTTTACACTTGAATAATTTTTTTGAATTATTTCATACGCAAAAGTATAAACAAGTAGAAGGTGATGTTATTAAGCTCAAGCTTTTTCCTTTCTCTTTGAGGGAAGGAGCTAAAATCTGGTTTCAATCTCTGCCTAGGAATAGCATAGATTCTTGGGATAAGTGCAAAGATGCTTTTTTTGGGAAGTATTACCCACCTGCTAAAATTATCCAATTGAGGAGCAACATTATGAATTTTAAGCAATTGGATAATGAACATGTTACCCAAGCTTGGGAACGTATGAAATCTCTTGTTAAGAAATGCCCTACACATGGTTTGACTACCTGGATGGTTATCCAGACTTTTTATGCAGGCTTGAACTTTACCTCGCGGAACCTGTTAGATTCGGCTGGCCGTGGGAGTAACCTTTATGTCAACTACACTTGGTGCTGCCACAAAGCTTCTCGATGAGATGATGACCAACTATTCCCGCGGCGCTACTCGAAGCTACAGGATGGGGGCTCCCATGGCGCGGCGGCCGGCGGCGATCTGCGAGGTGAAGGTGAGGGAGAAGGGTGAGAGGATCAGGGAGGGGAGGAGGCGCGGCGTGGAGGGGGTCACCAGGGCGTGGCGGTGGCAGCAGGAAGCCGGCGACAACCTCGGGAGAGCTCGGGCGCGGGCGGGAGGGTCGTGCGGGAGAGGAGCTCGGGGATGGGGCTGGGCTCTGGTGACATGGCACTCTCTGGGGCTTCAGATCCGGAACCGACGGCCCAGATCGACTGATCTGGATCTGAGGTGGGATTGGCTGGCTGTGGAAAACAAGGGAGGCTAGGGGTTAGGGTGTGTCCAATTTAGGTAGGGATGGCACTGCTATTTATATAGAAAGTGGGTGTTTAGGAGGGGGTTCGGGCCACAAAATGCCCCGTTTCGGGTCCGGTTTTTCTGGTGGGCTAGAATCCGAAGATAAGAGGGGAATCCGAGGGTCTAGTTATCAGCGCACACGATATTTTATAAATACGGCACCGGAATTACACCGGCTACTGATACGTCCTAAATGTATCTACTTTTCCAAACACTTTTTCTATTGTTTTGCCTTCATTCTTGCACGATTTGAACGAAACTAACCCGGCTGACGCTGTTTTCAGCAGAGCTACCAGTGTTGTTTTCTTTTGTGCAGGTTTCTGGATATTTAGGTACGCTGGAAAAATCCCAAAAAAATATATAAAAAATCAGCGTTCCGGAAGCTTCCACCAGGCCAAAGGGGGGCCACAGGGCAGCCAGGGGGCAGCCAGGAGGGTGCCTGGCTCGGCCCAGCTCCTGGCCGCGACACCTGCCCTCCTGGGTGGGTCCCACACCCCCTGGTGCCCTACTTTGGCCCTATTTATTCCCCCATCGAGGAAACCCCGAAAGAGAAGTCGCTTTTCCAATCTATGTCGCGGAGCCGCCGCAACCCTCTGTTCTTCCTCGGAGATTTAATCTGGAGGCTGAATTGGCCTCCGGTGAGGGGGAAATCATCGCCATCGTCATCGTCATCGCCTCTCCATCACCCCTCCATGGCTCCTCCTGTGATGTGTGAGTAAATCCCTGCTGTAGGCAAAGGGGATGGTAAGGATTGGATGAGTTAGATCATGTAGTAGTTCAATCAGATTGTTGGGGGCATGTTGCCTATCATCTACTTGGTGTTTATAATCTTTGTTACAACTTGTTGCTCTTAATATTGTCACTTTTGGCCCGAGTGCCATGATTTCAGATCTGATCACCCTTTTGTTTCTTGAGTTTGTGGTGTTCTTGATCCTATCTATGAGTTGTATGCACCTATTATAGTCTAGAACCGGCGATCCCAATGGTGACAGCTTGGGACACCAAAGGAGATGGACTATAATTTGAGGATTCCGTGTATGCATGAATTATTAATGCTTTGTTCTGGTGCTCTTTGACAGGAGTACCTTAATCTCCCTAAGTTCCTTTTGGCCCCGTTTGTAGAGGGAGGGTAGGACAAAAGATGTTGTGCAAAGTTCTTATTGCAAGCACGTACAACTACCTTGGGATACATGCCTGATGTTTTCTGTGAGCCTTGCCCAAGTTAGAATCTTTTACATGTTCGTTCTCATCCAAGCAGCGCCCAACCATCCATCTCCCTAGCCTACAGTGTTTTCCTTATGTTGGTTACTAGTTGTTTACCTTTGCTGTTCCAATATCACTATCACCACTATTATCATCATCACTACCACCACCATATCACAGTTGCTACTAATACCTTTGTGCAAGCAAGTGTTTATTTCACGTGCAGTTGAATTGACAACTCAATTGTCAAAGCCTGTACGTATTCTTTGTTTCCCTAAGTGTCGAATCAGTAAATTGGCTTATCTTGCCCGCGAAGACTATCTCGATCCCCTACAGTTGAGGATTATCAAGTACTGTTTTCTGGCGCCGTTGCCGGGGACCATAGCTTTATTTACAGGTCTACTCGAAGTATCCTACTTGCTGCACGTTATCCACTATGGGTAAGAAAGGAGACCCTAAAGTTCCGATCTTACCATCCCGTACGAGACGAGGTACTGCTCTTAGCACTAGTGCTAAACTTGATTCACCTTCAGTTATGAGTCAGTTTGATTCACCTCAGTTACATGCTACTTCTGTTGAGTCTGGCAATATGTCAGATACTTTTGATGATGCTTCTACTATTTTTGAGACTACAGGTTCACTTGGTTCTTTTATAGAAGAACAGATTGCTGCTGCTTCCCGACTCTCGGGTGTTGAAATTCCTATTATCCAAACTCCTATTGGGAAAACTCGTAACTTTGCTGACCTTAAGGAGAAACTCCTTGAGGATGATTATATTACATTTGATGATGATTTTTGCAGGGAACTTAATGAATGTGCTGATTCCGACCCTGCTACTATAAAGAAGTTGCTAGCAAAACACTCCCTGAAGAACAAGTTTACTCCTGATCCTACTTTTTCTACGTCTCCTATACGCATCACTGATCCTGATTATGATTTCTTTGTTGACCTTTCACTTATATCCACAGTTGAAGCTGATCCTTTTTATGTCAGAGAAAATGATGATGCTATCGGGCACCTGACCAAACTCACTCAGTTAGGCGGCTTGTTTACCACAGATGAAAGGATCCGAAACTTTTATGTGACCAAGCTTCTTCCTTTTTCCTTGAAAGGAGATGCTAGAGCATGGTACGATGCACTACCATGTGGTTCCATTCAAATTCCTCAAGATATGGCTATATCTTTCATTGATAAGTATTTTCCTGCTCATATGCAACATGCTGCTTTACAAAGAATTTATAACTTTAAACAGTTGCAGGATGAGCATCTCCTTAAAGCTTGGGGGAGATTTTGCAGTTTTCTAAAGGCTAGACCGGGACATGAAATCCCTAAAAATGAATTACTTGATATATTTTATGCTGGTCTAACCGATGGGTCTAAATCCTACCTAGATAGTTGTGCTGGTTGTGTTTTCAGACAAATAACACCGGACGATGCGGAAGAATTGATGGGCAAAATTGCCAAAAACCATGAAGATTGGTCCGTGCCTGAACCACCTCCACCACGAAAGAAGAGGGGCATGCTAGTCCTAAGCCCGGAAGATATGCAAGAAGCAAAGAAGTCCATAAGAGAGAAAGGTATTAAAGCTAACGACGTGAAGAACCTACCTCCAATTGAGAAGCTGTGTGAGCCTACCACTCACCCACCTATGGTAGAAGTACACTCTCTTTTAGATTTCAATGCAAGTGACATCCCTAAAGGTAAACCTCCTGACCAATGTTTAGATGAGCTTGATAATTTTATTATGAAGCAGAATCACTTCAATAAGAAGATACAAGGTCAGTTGCATGATAATACTCTTGCTATCAAAAGTTTGCTTGATGTCCTAGGTAGAACAGTTAATGATGTTAAATGTCTTGTGAAGTATTTTCATATGGTTCAAACTCAGCTTGAACAAATTTCTAATGTGCAAAAAGATTTGCTTGCTAATAATGCCAAACAGGACAATTTACAAGATTACGGTATAAAGACCCGGGGTGGCACACACACCAAGGACCCTCTCTATCCAGAGGGGCATCCAAAGAGGATCGAGCAAGATTCTCAAGTACAGGAAGAAGAAATTGTTAGCTCCCCAAAGAATAAGAACAAGAAAAAGAAACACAAGGAAGCTGACAATTCCAATGATCCTATAGAAGAAGAAGAACAAGCTGTGGATCCAAACAACATATCTACATCCGATGCTGAGACTGAAGACGGTGCTGAACCTGAAAAAGATACTGAAAAGAATGATCCACCCGAGGTTCGTGAAGAAGAAGCACCTGATAAGCGCAAGAAGTATACTAGAGAAGACTTCCTTGCAAGGAGAAACGGGAAGGAACGAGAACCATGGGTACAGAAACCCATGCCTTTCCCAAGCAAGTCCGTCAAATCCAAAGAAGAAGAGCACTACAACAAGTTTTGTGAGTGGATGAAACCTCTTTTTCTTCAAATTCCTTTGACTGATGCTATTAAATTACCTCCTTACTCAAAATATATGAAAGATATAGTTACTAATAAAAGAAAAGTCCCTAATGAGGCAATATCTACTATGCTTGCTAACTACTCTTTCAGTGGCAAGATTCCCGAGAAGCTCGGTGATCCAGGTATACCCACCATTCCATGCTCCATAAAGAATAATTATGTTAGAACCGCCTTATGTGATCTTGGTGCAGGAGTGAGTGTTATTCCCTTATCTCTCTACAAAAGGCTTTTTTTAGAGAAACTAATTCCTACAGATATCTCTCTTCAGATGGCCGACAAGTCCACGGCCGTCCCGATTGGTATTTGTGAGGATGTTCCTGTTGAAGTTGCCAATTGCTTAATACTTACTGATTTTGTTGTGCTTGACATGCCCGAGGATGGGAGCATGTCCATTATCCTTGGTAGACCTTTTCTTAACACCGCAGGTGCCGTTATTGATTGCAATAAAGGGAAGGTTACCTTCAACGTAAATGACAAAGAACACACGGTGTATTTTCCGAACAAAATCGACAAAAGTCATGGCCTTAACTCCATTAAGAATATCGAGACCATGAATATTGGAGAATGGGATTGTCCACTACATGTATACCACAAATACAAAACAATTATGGTGGGGACAATGTCCATTAAAGTGAGAGTGCAATGATCACTTCATAAGAGGCGAGACTTTCTGCGATATATATCACCGGTGTGTTGGTAAGACTTGATCAACCTTGCTAACTAGCAAGTTTTATATAGGTAAAAAGTTGAGCTTGTTATGTTTTCATTTCCTTTAGTTTTTATTCTCCTTGTTGTACCAAAGTTTTTGTGTTTAAAGCTTCACCTATTCTAACTTTTTCCTCAAGTTCACGAAAGTTTTTGCAGCTTTTTGAAACTTTGAAAAATTCTCTACAGTAAAGTTTCCCAGAAATTCCAAAAAAATTATATTCAAAGTTTTCAAGTAAAAATCCATCAGGGGGCACCTTTGTCTGACCAGGGGCCAGAAGGCCAGGTGGCGCGGCCCAGCTCCTGGCCGCGTCACCCACCCTCCTGGGTGGGTCCCATGCCCCCTGGTGGCATCTCTCCTCTCACTCTCTCTCCTTCTTCCCAAAAACACGAGTTCTTCCTCTGGTTTCTTCGTTCTTGCTGCTCTTGAGCACGTATCTTTGATCTCTCTATTTAGCCACTTGTTTGAGCTGATTTTTGGAACAAGTGCTCCCTGGTATGTGACTCCCTCACCGCTCCAATTAGTTTTCTAGTTGGTGGCTTCATTAGTGAGTATTTAGTGGTTCTTGGTGCTGTTTATTAAGCTTAAATGTTTGTGTAGAAATTCATTTTTCAAGTTTTGCTGCTAGTTTTAGCCTTGGTTAAGTAAGTAGAATGTTATTCCCAAACTAGTTTTGCTTAAATCTTCGTTTTTGGGAATTGTTAAAAATTTCAGAAATGGAGAAACTAGGGAAGTGGCTTGGGAAGAAGAAACCCGAGCGCTCTAGCCGTGTCACGCGTTCCGCAGCTTCGCCTTCTACCACAAGGGAAAGCTACAATGAAGATATCATACCCATAGAGATGTTGGACGTGTTACCCGCGAAGGCCATGGCATTTCCATGCGATGATTTTATGGAGAATGCCGGCATAAAAGAAGAGTTTTATGCTCTGTGTGAGAATGCAGGTTTGACACGGCTTGTTACAAGCCGTGTACCACAGTACGAGTCACTCACCGCTATTTTTGTTAACAGTTTCAGATTTTATTCTGCCAATGATACTGTGGTGTTTCGACTTTATGAAAGGATGCTGACCATGCCTATGAGTAAATTTTGTGATTTTTTAGGTTTGCCAGGCTTGGTCGAGAAGAAGAAGAGGAAAAATATCCCGACTGTTGAAATTAACACCCTCCTCGACTCATTCTGCAACACCGAAGTGAGGTCATACAACCGGCAGAAGATCTCCAACATTATGTTTCCTCACCTCAGGTATTTCGCCTATTATATTGCTAGGGGAGTGTTGGCTCGAGACAACACGAGAAGCACTTCCATGCCTGATACTGCCATCATGGAAAATGCTCTCTCAGGGAAGCATGAGCATCATGTGGGTTCGCTTATTGCGAAACGCCTTGCTACTAACAGTAGCAAGGGGGACATTTTTGGTGGCGTCTATGCCACACTTCTTTTGCAGTCTCTCCAAGGAGAACCGCGCCCAGATGATGCTATCTTTCCTTTTGTTAGTCTTGATCTGGCTGCCATGAAGAGGCATTTCTTTGTTGAAAGATGGTGTGACAAGCACTGTCCGTCTACCTGCACCACTTGTGTTTGATTTTTCTCGCAGGAATGGATATCGATTTTCAGTGGCCGAATTCGATGAGATCACAGGGAGATACCAGTATCACGACCCCACAGAGGGGGCCGAGCCAGATGAGGAGGAGCGTGTCGTGTATCCATCCGTTCAGGAGGAGCATGAGGTGTATGCACCAGTCCAGGAGGAGACCGTCGCCCCCTGGGGTGAAGGGTATTCCTCTGGATGGGGGTCGGGACCTTCCTCCTCCGCGTGGGAGAATCCCAGGACGTCGGTGTATGCTCCCGACATCCCCTACGACCCATGGACGCACCAGTACTACCCGGGAGCAGGAGGCTCCTCGGGACCGCAGTAGACGAGCCCAACTTAGGCCAAAAGCCTAAGCTTGGGGGAGTACGTGCTCTCCTCCCCTTTCATTGTATCTTCCGTTGGTTCGCTTTTATCCTTTTTGCAAGTTTTTTCCTCTTCTTCTTTGATCTTTTAGTTTGCAAAAACCCAAAAAAGATTTCTCCTTTCTTTTGCTTTCGTTAAACCTTAAAAAAACCGAAAAATATGTTCCTTTGCTCTTTAGTTTGCTCTATTTTCAGAGTTCAGCTCGAGTCCGTGATGATTATAATTTCCTACGTTCGATCGTTCAATTGACAAGGCAGTAATGACGAGATCAACGAAAGGGATGCAACAAGGAAAGCCGGTATGGACTCTTTTTGTTTCTACTTCTGTACATATGCATGTACTTGTGATTTGAGACCAGCTTGTAGCGACATAGTGCTATGTTTACAATGCTTTCCCAGTGGTTCATGCTTTCTTTGTGGTTAGCCTCAAATAGCTTGAGTTTATAATGTGTTGCTTGAAATTATTGACATGCATTGCATTGTTCATGGTGTGGCATATTGAAGTGGTATTTCCCTCCGGGGGATTCTTGGATTGACTTGGCACATGTTCACGCATGTTAAGACTAAAAAGTATGTTCTGCCTTGATGATCTTTTTACTTCAGAGTAGTTATATCACTTTCATGCCCGATTCAATGTTGCTTTGTCGCTCTGCATGATTATGACTGTTATGCTCTCTAGTTGTGTGACGCCCCCAAAATCAATCCGTGTACAGTAATCCTACACGCAGGGTACACGGCTGAGATTAGGGTGACACGGTGAGAATATCACAGCACAACACTAAACACAAAAGGATAAACAAATATGTTATAATAGAGGGGGGTCACGCGGACCCGAATACATCAGTCATACAAGCCATAATATCTGAGTACAGACATAGTTAGTCAAGTTTTGCCTTAAGAAGGCTAGCACAAATCACATCAGAGATACATATCGAAAGGGCGAGGCCTCCTGCCTGGGATCCACCGAACTACTCCTGGTCAACGGGGAACTCGACGTCGTAGTAGGCGCCTCCGGGGTACTCCTGCTCCTGGGCTCCAACGTCGGCTGCAGCGGCCGATCAGGCAAAGCGAAAAGGGGAAATAAAGCAAAGGTGAGTATCTAGCTTACCCTCGAGTCTTACGTCCGCTACTAAGCATTATGCATTGTATCAACGGAAATAAGAGGCTGTATATAGTGGACTGAAAGAAAGAAATCCAGAGCAAGGGTAAGAAGCTAGGTCTATCGAAGACTAGCATCTTCCGACGATGTCTTGCAGCATGAGGTAAGAATCAGCCAACAGTTTATATAAAGCATAAAGTAACAATGCAGCAGAAGTTGCTGCAGCATTGTATAATAATAAGTTGTAATAATTAACAATGCCTCCGAGTTCACCTCCTCGACATCCCCGCGAGGAAGAAAACCCAGAACCATACAGTTTAATATTAATAGTTTGTAGTGGTAAGATCCAGCTTCAGCATAAAGCGTCCTGTTACCGTGGACACGGCTATTCGAATAGATTAATCTTCCCTGCAGGGGTGCACTTGTGTTACGCTATACGCAAGGATCTCCAGGGTGGCGGGAACCTTGTTAAGCAACGCTCCACCGAGGCTATCCGACACTTCATAGCCCATCTTTCAAACTCAACAGAGAGGTCATCCGCCGGACTATATCCTATGTACGCGGGGCTTTGGACCCTAACCCCGACGTACTCCTGCACGGTGCGAGGCTGGCCGGTGAAGGTAAATAAAAGCAAATACAAATCACACTGCCGCGGCAAATAAGACAACACCACTTCCCGGCGCAGGCCGCGGTACTGCTGACGTCTGAAGAGTCCTCGGACGACACTACGAAGCAGAGGAGCCCATAACTCGTAATTCCCACGAGTAGGTAGTGCGTACATGGCATATAGCCAACTCAAGACATTCACTGGACCATTTAGCATTTTATTAACCTGCGTGACAACCGTTATCGTTCCCTCGACTTAACTGGCCCGCGGACAACGACAGCAGCCAGGACCACCAGTACATCGGTGCCTGCCCTGTCGTCCCACCAAGTCACTGCGGTTACCAACAAGGTGAACCGTCTCCTTACCTTGTCTCGCGTGTGCTCCTGAAGGTGCTCGACTTTCGTGGTTTGGTAACTCTCGCGGCCAACGATCAGGGTCCAAGCACACCGGTACACTGGTCGTACCCTCCCTGTCGTCCCGTCGCAATACCTCTCGCGGGCACCGTTGGGTCGCCCGACTTCTTACCTGAAGGACAACCGTTTCTCAGGTACCTAGAGCGGCTATACAGAGTCAGCAACGAGTGGAGTACAAGGATTACTCCTTGATAGCTCACACTTGATGGTGGCTCGGCAGAGCCGAGCTAGGGGACCTCAGGCGGTGTCTGCATTGTACCGTACCTGTGCAGTTATAATAATTGTATCCGCGTTCACTCCCCTGAGTGATCACGACCCGCTATATAATCCTAGCTAACAATGCGCAGGGCTCACTGCTCAATAATGCATAATAATAATAGGCCGCATAGGATAAAAGGAAGGTACATCAAGGGGCGACAATGACAGGTTATGCAATTGAATAGGTAAGCAACGTAGCAGCAGTAGTAATAATGCCTAGTGCAAGAAATGTACGGAAATATAGGCGATATCTGGGGAAGAGAAAGGCTCTGCTTTCCTGGAAGCTCGACGGTAGTAGTAGGGTCGTCGACGAAGTAGTCGTACTCAGCAGCGGTGTAGTCAACGGCAGCAGCGGGGTCTACCGGAGATTAAGGGGGGAAGAAACAGTAAATACACAGCAAGCATATACAAACAGATGCATGACAAGACGGATGAAATGTTAACGGTGTTCTAACGCAGTGCAAGGCACGTTGCTCGGAGCGGGAATTCATCCGAGGATGAACGACCAGCTCCGGGTGATTATCGGACAAGGTGTTCGGAGGGGGGAAGGATCAAGCCGGAGGTGTCGGGGGTACCGGACAAACATAAGGGGGGTGTATCCGTGCTAGTTGATCTATCCTGAGAAACATTCGTGTTCGGAATAAATTCATCCGGGTACTTTAGCAGTACCGGAAAATTTATCGGACAGACGGTCCGATGGGGGACGGTTCGATGTTCGTTGTGTTAGAGGGGTGTGATAGACATACGGATAGCGTATTCTTATTCGTTATATTTTTCTGATCAATTTTCATGTATAAAGTTTTTGAATCTGAGTTACGGTTTAAAAGTTATTGAATTTCAAAGTTTTAAATCATTTAAATGATTTTCTGAATTTCTTTTATTATTTATTTAACATTATCTATAACATTATCCAGAATAGTGCCTGACATGTGGGACCCACATGTCAGCCTCTGTTTATTTGTAAAACATTTTAATAAATCAAAATAGCCTCTGGGCCCACATGTAAGTCACTGGAATTTATTAAATCTTTTAAATAATTAAAATCTAACAAGGGGGCCTAGTGGTCAGTGACTCCAGTGTTAACTAAACTTATTTAATTAAGTTAAATGGCCAGGGCCCACATGTCAGTGTCTGGGGGGGGTGGGGTCCACTGTCAGTGGCTTAGGGGTTTGGGTTAAGCCCTAATTAACTAGCTGACACCGGGGCCCCACCTGGCAGCCTCAACGGAGGGCTCACAGGAGGCCCGCCGGCGGCGAGGTCGAGCTATCTCGCGATTCTGAGCGCCGTTTCAGATGCCGCTTGTTGCAGTCGACGAAGAACTCGAAGCCGCGTCGATCTGGAGTGTTCCCGTGGGCTGGGACGCACGGAGGTGAGTGCAGCTTCAACAATGGCGACGAAGGGCGTCGGGCTCCAATGGAGAATGCACATACGAGACGAAATCGAGCTAACTACCGCTCCAAAACGAACACACGCACCACGGGGATCCTACTGGTGCACTTGGCGCGGGCTGGGACAGACCAAGTCGACGGCTACGACGACGTGCCACGGCGGCCGGAGCAAGCGAATTTTTGGGAAAAGGCTACGGGCTTATCGAGCACCTACGGACATTTGGCAATGACAGAGCTGCTCACCACGAACGCGTCGGGGTTGGCAGCGGGCTCGGGGAGGGGCTGAGGCGGCCGGAATCGACGTTGAGGTTGCAGCGGCCGGAGTGGGGGAAAAAGACGCGGGCGACGCCTGCGGTGCTCCCCGGGCTCGATTGGCTGCTGTAGTCGACGAAGACGACGACGGCGCAGCCGCTGGACACCACGTCGGGGCGGACCGTGCTCGTTGGCCACGACTGGCCACGACAATGGCGACGGCGGCGCTTGGGAGTTTTTCCCCGAGGCGTGCGAGAAGAGGAGGAGGGGAAAGGGAGGGGGAGGATGTCCAGGGGGTCGGCCGGGGTGGCCTTATCGCGTCGGCGCCGGGAGGGAGCAGGTGGAGGCGGGGCCGGCCTGGCAGCGACGTGCCCACGCTCGGCCGTCGTACGGGAGCAGGTGGGAGGAAGGGTGGGGTGGGCTTGTTGGGATGGATTCGGTCCAGGGGGAAGGGGAGGTTGGGGTGGGCTTCGCCCATGGGGGGTAGACTAGGTTTTATTATTTTATCTCTCTTTTCTTTTCTGTATTTTCTTTTAGTAATTGTTTTCCTAGCTTAGGCATTTTTGTAAAATGTGTTAGGTGCCTCAAAATTAGTATATCATTATATAGCAGTGCCACAAAAGTTTTTGCAGCAAAAGAAAATCATTAGATATTTCTTTTAAATATTAAATGCCCAAAGTAAGGGTTTTAACCTAATATTTGAATTGTTTGGAATTTTCTATAACTTAATAAATACCCAAACCCATTTGGATTTGGTCCACTGAATAATTGTGATTTTATAAAAGTAGTTTCACAATTTTTGGAGAAAGTTTATTTTGCACTTTTGTTTTATTATTTAATAATCCACCAAAGGCATTTTGAACTAGATTGATTTGAATTCAATTCAAAGGGTATTTAATTTGAGCTTGGAATTGTTTGGATTCAAGTTGACCAAGGTCCATGATCACATGACTTTCAACAATATCAAAAGAGAAGTTGAATTTGAACTGAACCAAGTTGATCAAACAAAAGTTTTGAAAAGTAATGATCAACAGTAATGGTGATTACTGTTCACTGACAGTGAGAGTGTTACAAATCTCCCCCACTACAAGAATTCTCATCCCTAGAATATAAGTGGTAGCGAGGAAAAGATCGGGGTATTCATCGCGAAGGCGATCTTTGCGTTCCCAAGTGGCTTCATCTTCAGAATGATTCGACCACTGAACCTTGAGGAACTTGACGGTCTTGTTGCGGGTTCGACGCTCAGACTGATCGAGAATGCGGCTCGGATGTTCTCGATAAGTCAAGTCTTGTTGCAGCTCGATCATATCATGCTCCACTTCGCGGATAGGGTCCTTGAAGCAGCGACGGAGTTGCGACACGTGGAATACATCGTGGACTTGGGAGAGGTTCGGAGGCAATTCCAACCGGTATGCCACGGGTCCACTCCTGGAAAGGATACGGAACGGGCCAATGTAGCGAGGAGCCAACTTGCCCTTGATACCGAAGCGATGAGTGCCCCTCATGGGAGTGACACGGAGGTAAGCGTATTCACCAGGTTGATACTCCATTTCCCGGTGTTTGCGGTCATAGTTGCTCTTCTGACAAGACTATGCGGCCTTGAGATTTTCTGGCACAATGCGAACCTGATCTTCAGCTTGTTGGACAAGATCCGGTCCGAAGTAGGGTCGTTCCCCAGTTCCTGACCAATTCAGGGGGGTTCGACATTTACATCCATATAGAACTTCGAAGGGGGCATCTTCAAGCTAGCCTGATAGCTATTGTTGTACGAGAATTCCGCGTACGGGAGAGATTCCTCCCATTTCATGCCGAATGAAAGGACACAAGCGCGAAGCATGTCTTCCAGCACTTGATTGACTCGTTCAACTTGGCCTTGCGACTGGGGGCGATAAGCGGTGCTGAGAGACAGACGAGTCCCGAGGGCTTCCATGAAACTATTCCAGTATCGTGAGGTGAAAAGGCTGCCACGGTCTGAACTGATCTCCATCGGAATACCGTGGAGTGACACAATCCGGGAGATATACAAGTGTGCTAACTGACTAGCAGTGATCGTCTCCTTGACCGGCAGGAAGTGAGCAATCTTGGAGAATCGGTCGATGACGACAAAGATGGCATCGTTACCTTTCTGTGACTTAGGAAAACCGGTGACAAAGTCCATCTCGACTTTGTCCCTCTTCCAATTAGGAGGAGGGAGTGGTTGCAACCAACCAGCAGGTTTCTGATGTCCGGCTTTGAAGCGACTGCAAACGTCACATTGAGAAACATAGCGGGTGATGTCTTTCTTCATGTAAGGCCACCAGTACCGTTGACGAAGGTCTTTATACATCTTGGTACTGCCAGGGTGGATTGACAAGGGAGAATTATGGGCTTCTTCCATGATATCCGGACCACAGTTAATGATGGCCGGGCTCACAGGAACTACTAAGAGGCCCTTGAAGTACACAATATCACCATCATTAGCATCAATGGTAAAAGAGGAGGGCTTCCCTTCTGCGATGTCCTGCTTGATCTTCACAATTTCAGGGGCCAGAGATTGTCTACTCTTGATGAGGGCGTCGAGTTTTGACTCGAGAACCAGGTTATTGACGTAACCTTGAGGAACAATCTCGAGGTTCAACTTGCGAAACTCTTCATACAGAAGTGGTTCCTGCACCTGAACCTCAAGTTCAGAACAGTAAGCTTTGCGGCTCAAGGCATCGGCCATCACGTTAGCCTTGCCAGGGGTATACGAAATATCCATGTTGAAGTCGGCTATTGTCTCGAGCCATCGTTGTTGACGAAGATTCAGGTCTGGCTGAGTAAACAGGTACTTCAGACTTTGGTGGTCGGTGTAGACCTCGCAACGATTACCGACGAGGTAATGTCGCCACAGCTTCAATGCATAAATTACTGCTGCCAATTCGAGGTCATGTGTTGGATATTTGTCTTCGTGAGCACGCAACTGACGAGAGCCATAAGCAATCACTTTGCGCTCTTGCATTAGGACACAGCCTAATCCTTGACGAGACGCGTCGCAATATATCACGAAGTCCTTCTGAGTATCAGGGGGAGCGAGCACCGGGGGAGAAGTTAGTTTGTCCTTGAGCGCTTGGAAACTTTCTTGACATTTATCTGTCCACTCAAACTTGACGCCTTTGTGAAGAAGATTAGTCAGAGGCCTGGAAATCTTGGAGAAATTCTCGACGAAACGGCGGCAATAGCTAGCGAGCCCGAGGAAACTGCGGACTTGCTTGACTGTCTTGGGAGGAGTCCAGTCAAGAATAGCCTGGATACGTTCTGGGGTGACGACAATGCCATCCTTGGAAACCACATGTCCAAGGTAGGTCACTTCGGGAAGCCAGAACTCACACTTAGAATACTTAGCGTAGAGTTTGTTCTCGAAGCTTCTCCAGTATAAGACGAAGATGTTCAGCATGTTCTTCTTCATTCTTGGAATATATCAATATATCATCCAGAGAAACCACAACGAACTGGTCGAGGTACTCCATGAAAATATAATTCATCAATCTGGAGAAGGTGGCTGGAGCATTGGTTAAGCCAAAGGACATGACGGTGTACTCGTATGAACCATAGCGAGTACTGAAGGCAGTCTTCGGAATGTCCTCATCACGGACTCGGATTTGGTGATAACCCAACCTCAAGTCGAGTTTAGAAAACACCTTGGATCCGGCAAGTTGATCATACAGATCGTTGATCCGGGGAAGTGGGTATTTGTTCTGGATGGTGGCTTGGTTAATGGGCCGATAATCTTGGACCAATCGGTTTGTCCCATCGCTCTTCTTTACAAAGAGCGAAGGTGCTCCCCAAGCTGAGGAACTGGGGCGAATGAATCCTTTCTGAAGTGCCTTGTCGATTTCCTCCTTAAGTTCAAGGAGTTCATGTGGTGGCATCTTGTAAGGACGCTTGGCAATAGGAACAGTGCCTGGCTTCAAGTCGATGACGAATTCAACTTCTCTGATCGGGGGTATTCCCGGCAGTTCTTCTGGGAAGACGTCGGGAAAATCGCGAACGACTGGAACGCTTTCAATTCCTTTTAGAGGTGAGATATTCAACACATTCACCATAAAGATCTGTGTTTCAGCATTACGGGTAACTCGGGTGGTGTGGTTAACAATCTCGCCGGAGGGGTGAAAAAGTTGGACAGACTTGGTGCCACAATACAGTGCGGCATCGTGAAATTTCAACCAATCAATTCCCAGAATGAGTTCTATGGTGGAAGACTTCAGGAGGATGGGCGACGCAAAGAATTCAACTCCTTCGATTTCAATGGTGGTGTTTGGAACAAGCATGGTGGTTCGGCATTGGCCTATCGGGGTGCGAACAACCATCGGGGGTTTCATCGTTTCGTACTTGAAGTTATGCGAAAATGCAAATGCTTCCGACATGAATGAATGCGATGCTCCTGTATCAAATAAAACAGTAGCAGGTATGGAATTAACGAGAACGGTACCCATCACGGTAGCGGGTTGTTGTTGAGCTTCTTCAACATTGACCCTGTTAGCATGTCCACGAGCATAAGCAGCAGAACCAGTATTATAGTTGGGGGTCCTGTTGCTGCCACGACCATTTTCACGGCCAGCGGGGTGAACTACCAGTTGCTTCTGTTACTGGGTGCACTCTCTGGAAAAATGCCCAGGTTGGAGGCACGTGAAGCATAATCCATCCTGAGGACGAAGGGGGGTAGCATTGGGTGGTGCAGGCAGAGCTCTTGGCAACTACGGTGGCGGAGGCAGACGGGGTGTAGCATAAGACGGCCTTGGAGCAGGGACAACTGAATGGGTCACATTGGTAGGGAGCCAGATACGACGCTTCTGCGTTGCGCCCGAAGATGAGCCAACGTCACGATAACGCTTCAGAGAGTTCTTGTGCTCCACCACTGAGCAGCGGCGCCTTTCAGGTGATAAGACGCAAAGTTCACATAATCGGCTGGATCGACATTAGCAGATTCCAGCTCGTGCGTGATGTCGCGAAGCCAGTCATCAGCATCCAATGGGTGAACAGTGTTGCGGAACATAGTGGGGTTGAGGCGGGTGAAGTCGTGCAGAGTCACGGTGGCATGCTGATGGTGGTGCCCATTCTGATTCGGCTGGGGGAACTGAGCCATGACATTCTCCATGAACTGACGGTTCAGCTCGAACTGCTGCATCATCGCGACCATGTAATCCGGCGGCGGAGGTGGGTCGTTGGCACCACGACCACGACCACGACCACCACGACCACCACGACCAGCCATCCTGCTAGAATTTAACAGGGGTATTTCAGCGATGAAAATTTAACGAGATACCGGAATCAAGCCCGAAGTAAAACGACAACGAAAAGGAGGCGCGGATATATTTAGGAGTAGTCATATAAGACATACACATTTACACACCGAGTCAATCGAAAATCGGGCAGCGTAACGTCGTAGAAATTAAGGAAAAAGGACTCACTAGGCGGCGCGCAGACCGTGGTAAGGATTACGCGACGCGACATAGATTCCACTATGTCAATCACGCCGCAAGAAAACTGTTGGCCACAGGAGTTAATGCCAGAGGACGCGCGGCCTGCCCAGAATGAGAATGGGATCCGCGGTCCGGGACCTGGGGTAGAACTCCTGTGACACGACTCAATCAATGGGGAAGCACCAAAAACGCCGGGTGGAATCAAGAGAACGTGATCCTAATGTCAGAGTTTGTAAATATTACCAGCAAGGATAAGAGAGCAGATTCCCAGAGCATAGGTAAGGAGAAAAGGATCCTAATACCATAGATATCACACGTAGTGACATCGATGTAGGCCCGTAAGCCAAATATTAAGTTAGCAAAATAGTTTTTCAAAGTCTAGACTCAACTTTGACCAAGTAGTGGTGGGTGGCTTCCTACAGGCAGTCGGCTCTGATACCAACTTGTGACGCCCCCAAAATCAATCCGTGTACAGTAATCATACACGCAGGGTACACGGCTGAGATTAGGGTGCCACGGTGAGAATATCACAGCACAACACTAAACACAAAAGGATAAACAAATATGTTACAATAGAGGGGGGTCACGCGGACCCGAATACATAAGTCATACAAGCCATAATATCTGAGTACAGACATAGTTAGTCAAGTTTTGCCTTAAGAAGGCTAGCACAAATCACATCAGTGATACAAATCGAAAGGGCGAGGCCTCCTGCCTGGGATCCACCGAACTACTCCTGGTCAACGGGGAACTCGACGTCGTAGTAGGCGCCTCCGGGGTACTCCTGCTCCTGGGCTCCAATGTCGGGTGCAGTGGCCGATCAGGCAAAGCGAAAAGGGGAAATAAAGCAAAGGTGAGTATCTAGCTTACCCGCGAGTCTTACGTCCGCTACTAAGCATTATGCATTGTATCAACGGAAATAAGAGGCTGTATATAGTGGACTGAAAGACAGAAATCCATAGCAAGGGTAAGAATCTAGGCCTATCGAAGATTAGCATCTTCCGACGATGTCTTGCAGCATGAGGTAAGAATCAGCCAACAGTGTATATAAAGCATAAAGTAACAATGCAGCAGAAGTTTCTGCAGCATTGTATAATAATAAGTTGTAATAATTAACAATGCCTCCGAGTTCACCTCCTCGACATCCCCGCGAGGAAGAAAACCCGGAACCATATAGTTTAATATTAATAGTTTGTAGTGGTAAGATCCAGCTTCAGCATAAAGCGTCCTGTTACCGTGGACACGGCTATTCGAATAGATTAATCTTCCCTGCAGGGGTGCACTTGTGTTACGCTACACGCACGGATCTCCAGGGTGGAGGGAACCTTGTTAGGGAACGCTCCACCGAGGCTATCCGACACTTCATAGCCCATCTTTCAAACTCAACAGAGAGGTCATCCGCCGGACTATATCCTATGTACGCGGGGCTTTGGACCCTAACCCCGACGTACTCCTGCACGGTGCGAGGCTGGCCGGTGAAGTTAAATCAAAGCAAATACAAATCACACTGCCGCGGCAAATAAGACAACAACACTTCCCGGCGCAGGCCGCGGTACTGCTGACGTCTGAAGAGTCCTCGGACGACACTACGAAGCAGAGGAGCCCATAACTCGTAATTCCCACGGGTAGGTAGTGCATACATGGCATATAGCCAACTCAAGATATTCACTGAACCATTTAGCATTTTATTAACCTGCGTGACAACCGTTATCGTTGCCTCGACTTAACTGACTCGCGGACAACGACAGCAGCCAGGACCACCAGTACATCGGTGCCTGCCATGTCGTCCCACCAAGTCACTGCGGTTACCAACAACGTCTCCTTACCTTGTCTCGCGTGTGCTCCTGAAGGAGCTCGACTTTCGTGGTTTGGTAACTCTCGCGGCCAACGATCAGGGGCCAAGGACACCGGTACACTGGTCGTACCCTCCCTGTCGTCCCATCGCAATACCTCTCGCGGGCACCGTTGGGTCGCCCGACTTCTTACCTGAAGGACAACCGTTGCTCAGGTACCTAGAGCGGCTATACTATTCAGCAACGAGTGGAGTACAAGGATTTCTCCTTGATAGCTCACACTTGATGGTGGCTCGGCAGAGCCGAGCTAGGGGACCTCAGGCGGTGTCTGCATTGTACCGTACCTGTGCAGTTATAATAATTATATCCGCGTTCACTCCCCTGAGTGATCACGGCCCGCTATATAATCCTAGCTAACAATGCGCAGGGCTCACTGCTGAATAATGCATAATAATAATAGGCCGCATAGGATAAAAGGAAGGTACATCAAGGGGCGACAATGACAGGTTATGCAATTGAATAGGTAAGCAACGTAGCAGCAGTAGTAACAATGCCTAGTGCAAGAAATGTACGGAAAGATAGGCGATATCTGGGGAAGAGAATGGCTCTGCTTGCCTGGAAGCTCGACGGTAGTGGTAGGGTCGTCGACGGAGTACTCGTACTCAGCAGCGATGTAGTCAACGGCAGCAGCGGGGTCTACCGGAGATTAAGGGGGGAAGAAACAGTAAATACACAGCAAGCATATACAAACAGATGCATGACAAGACGGATGAAATTTTAACGGTGTTCTAACGCAGTGCAAGGCACGTTGCTCGGAGTGGGAATTCATCCGGGGATGAACGGCCAGCTCCGGGTGATTATCGGACAAGGTGTCCGGAGGGGGGAAGTATCAAGCCGGAGGTGTTGTGGGTACCGGACAAACATAAGGAGGGTGTATCCGTGCTAGTTGATCTATCCTGAGAAACATTCGTGATCGGAATAAATTCATCCGGGTACTTTAGCAGTACCGGATAATTTATCGGACAGACGGTCCGAAGGGGGACGGTTCGATGTTCGTTGTCTTAGAGGGGTGTGGTAGACATACGGATAGCGTATTCGTATTCATTATATTTTTCTGATCAATTTTCATGTATAAAGTTTTTGAATCTGAGTTACGGTTTAAAAGTTATTGAATTTCAAAGTTTTAAATCATTTAAATGATTTTCTGAATTTCTTTTATTATTTATTTAACATTATCTATAACATTATCCAGAATAGTGCCTGACATGTGGGACCCACATATCAGCCTCTGTTTATTTATAAAACATTTTAATAAATCAAAATAGCCTCTGGGCCCACATGTAAGTCACTGGAATTTATTAAATCTTTTAAATAATTAAAATCTGACAAGGGGGCCCAGTGTTCAGTGACTCCAGTGTTAACTAAACTTATTTAATTAAGTTAAATGGCCAGGGCCCACATGTCAGTGTTTGGGGGGGGGGTTTATTATTCTGTTTAGCTTTCCTGTTAAGTTAACAAAGTAATTAACCGGGGGGGTCCACTGTTAGTGGCTTAGGGGTTTGGGTTAAGCCCTAATTAACTAGCTGACACCGGGGCCCCACCTTGCAGCCTCACCGGAGGGCTCACCGGAGGCCCGCCGGCGGCGAGGTCGAGCTATCTCACGATTCCGAGCGCCGTTTGAGACGCCGCTTGTTGCAGTCGACGAAGAACTCGAAGCCGCGTCGATCTGGAGTGTTCCCGTGGGCTGGGACGCACGGAGGTCAGTGCAGCTTCAACAATGGCGGCGAAGGGCGTCGGGCTCCAATGGAGAATGCACATACGAGACGAAATCGAGCTAACTACCGGTCCAAAACGAACACACGCACCACAGGGATCCTACTGGTGCACTTGGCTCGGGCTGGGACGGACCAATTCGACGACTACGACGACGTGCCATGGCGGCCGGAGCAAGAGAATTTGGGGGAAAAGGCTACGGGCTTATCGAGCACCTACGGACATTTGGTGATGACAGAGCTGCTCACCACGAACGCGTCGGGGTTGGCAGCGGGCTCGGGGAGGGGCTGAGGCGGCCGGAATCGACGTTGAGGTTGCAGCGGCCGGAGTGGGGGAAAAAGACGCGGGCGACGCATGCGGTGCTCCCCGGGCTCAATTGGCTGTTGTAGTCGACGAAGACGACGATGGTGCAGCCGCTGGACACCACGTCAGGGCGGACCGTGCTCGTTGGCCACGACTGGCCACAACAATGGCTACGGCGGCGCTCGGGAGTTTTTCCCCGAGGCGTGCGAGAAGAGGAGGAGGGGAAAGGGAGGGGGAGGATGTCTAGGGGGTCGGCCGGGGTGGCCTTATCGCGTCGGCGCTGGGAGGGAGCAGGTGGAGGCGGGGCCGGCCTGGCAGCGGCGTGCCCACGCTCTGCCGTCGTATGGGAGCAGGTGGGAGCAGGTGGGAGGAAGAAGACAAGGGGTGGGGTGGGCTTGTTGGGCTGGATTCGGTCCAGGGGGAAGGGGAGGTTGGGGTGGGCTTCGCCCATGGGGGGTAGACTAGGTTTTATTATTTTATCTCTCTTTTCTTTTCTGTATTTTCTTTTGGTAATTTTTTTCCTAGCTTAGGCATTTTTGTAAAATGTGTTAGGTGCTTCAAAATTAGTATATCATTATATAGCAGTGCCAAAAAAGTTTTTGCAGCAAAAGAAAATCATTAGATATTTCTTTTAAATATTAAATGCCCAAAGTAAGGGTTTTAACCTACTGTTTGAATTGTTTGGAATTTTCTATAACTTAATAAATACCCAAACCCATTTGGATTTGGTCCACTGAATAATTGTGATTTTATAAAAGTAGTTTCACAATTTTTGGAGAAAGTTTATTTTGCACTTTGGTTTTATTATTTAATAATCCACCAAAGGCATTTTGAACTAGATTGATTTGAATTCAATTCAAAGGGTATTTAATTTGAGCTTGGAATTGTTTGGATTCAAGTTGACCAAGGTCCATGATCACATGACTTTCAACAATATCAAAAGAGAAGTTGAATTTGAACTGAACCAAGTTGATCAAACAAAAGTTTTGAACAGTAATGATCAACAGTAATGGTGATTACTGTTCACTGACAGTGAGAGTGTTACAAGTTGGTCGCTTCCCCGTCTTTTGCTAGCCTTCCTCCAGCACCAAGCGGAATTCTGCTTGTGCTTCCAAACTCCTTTTTTAAACCCAGTTGGTCCATTTGAGTCCACCATACCTACCTATATGTGGTATTTACCGGCCACTCCTAACTTAGACTTTCATGTGCCATATCAAAATTTATTCAAAAGCTTCTCCTTTGTAACCGTAAAAGCTCATGGTACGGTGAGGGGAAATCAGTATTTTTCATGCCAAAAATATTTTGACGGAAGTTTTAACTAGTCAAGAAAAAAATAATATATGAGAGTTACACCTCCCCCCATACTTGATGATGGAGTGAAATGGACCAGATGCTGCTTATGATAGATGGAACGATACCCTCCTTCCATCCTTGAGGAAAAATAAAAGGTTCCGTAGACCATCAAAGGATTTATGGATAAGGGAATATGTGTAAGAAAAAGGCATTAATATGGTTGGCATGGGAGATATTGAGAGACCTTTACCGTTCACCGTTGACTGGAAAAATGCACCTCTCAAAAGAGTTTTATCTCTGTTTTCAAAAACCAAGAGCTCTGGCACATTTTTAGTCTTTGCTTCCTTTCACGGGTTTCAACCTTGCCATCAAAAGCCACGGTTTGAGAGTCTCCACCTTCCTTTATCCAAAGCACCAACTATGAGAGCATAATTGCCATTCTTAGTGTAACATGCATTGTCCCAAAGTACCACATTGTCTTCTGCATGATTGTGATGTTTCTTACTCTAAGTTCTGAGTTCTAGTCTTCTCTAAAACTCCGGAGGAGTTTCTGCATTTATGTTTTGCTTCACTCATGGAGGCTAGCGAAATACCACTCTGATATGTTCATGCTATGTGCATTGTGAACTTAAATTGATTTTCAGCAGCATATTATTTACTTTACGTTTGTTTGTGACTGATTACATGAAAGAAGGATTGCTTCGTGCATTGTCCTTGTAGCATGTTGTCAGAACCTGCTAAATTCTTTCGTAGTACATGCTTATATACATCTAATGAAGCAAAAGAGTTTGTGAAAGTTTTCTTTGTCGCATCCAGTTCGTTGAACTGAATTGCTTGAGGACAAGCAATGGCTAAGCTTGGGGGAGTTGATACGTCCTAAACGTATCTACTTTTCCAAACACTTTTGCTATTGTTTTGCTTTCATTCTTGCATGATTTGAACGAAACTAACCCGGACTGATGCTGTTTTCAGCAGAGCTACCGGTGCTGTTTTATTTTGTGCAGGTTTCTGGATATTTAGGTACGCTGGAAAAATCCCAACAAAATATATAAAAAATCAGCGTTCCGGAAGCTTCCACCAGGCCAAAGGGGGGCCACAGGGCAGCTAGGAGGGTGCCTGGCGCGACCCAGCTCCTGGCCGCGCCACCTGCCCTACTGGGTGGGTCCCACACCCCCTGGTGCCCTACTTTGGCCCTATTTATTCCCCCGTCGAGGAAACCTCGAAAGAGAAGTCACTTTTACAATATACGTCGCGGAGCCGCCACAACCCTCTGTTCTTCCTCGGAGAGCTAATCTGGAGGTTGAATTGGCCTCCGGTGAGGGGGAAATCATCGTCATCGTCATCGTCATCGCCTCTCCATCACCCCTCCATGGCTCCTCCTCTCATGTGTGAGTAATTCCCTTCTGTAGGCAAAGGGGATGGTAGGGGTTGGATGAGTTAGATCATCTAGTAGTTCAATCAGATTGTTGGGGGCATGTTGCCTATCATCTACTTGGTGTTTATCATCTCTGTTACAACTTGTTGCTCTTAATGCTTGTCACTTTGGGCCCGAGTTCCATGATTTCAGATCTGATCACCCTTTTGTTTCTTGAGTTTGTGGTGTTCTTGATCCTATCTATGAGTTGTATGCACCTATTATAGTCCGGAACCGGCGATCCCAATGGTGACAGCTTGGGACACCAAAGGGGATGGACTATAATTTGAGGATTCCGTGTATCCATGAATTGTTAATGCTTTGTTCCTGTGCTCTTTGACAGGAGTACCTTAATCTCCCTAAGTTCCTTTTGGCCCCATTTGTAGCGAGAGGGTAGGACAAAAGATGTTGTGCAAAGTTCTTATTACAAGCACGTACAACTACCTTGGGATACTTGCCTGATGTTTGATATTTTCCTAGATGATCCTTTGTTTTCTGTGAGCCTTGCCCAAGTTAGAATCTGTTACATGTTCGTTCTCATCCAAGTAGCGCCCAACCATCCATCTCCCTAGCCTAAAGTGATTTCCTTCTGCTGGTTACTAGTTGTTTACCTTTGCTGTTCCAATATCACTATCACCACTATTATCATCATCACTACCACCACCATATCACAGTTGCTACTAATACCTTTGTGCAAGCAAGTGTTTCTTTCAGGTGCGGTTGAATTGACAACTCAATTGTCAAAGTCTGTACATATTCTTTGTGTCCCCAAGTGTCGAGTCAATAAATTGGCTTATCTTGCCCGCAAAGACTATCTCGATCCCCTACAGTTGAGGGTTATCAGTTACTATGCCTGGCACATCCGATCGATCACCCGCTAAACGAAGCCGGAATCGCAGGAAATTCGAAACACCGCCTCACTGCACTAAACTGACGTTGTCTACATCGTTTAATGCCAAAAGAGAATGTCGAGCACCTCCCGATAAAATAACCCATTTAAATATAAATGGGGGATTTTCCGGACCGTTGGCGATGGCTGGTCTTGTGCCGGAAGTTGCGACGGTGATCGGGTGACTTTCCCTGTGTTGCAACAAGGTCGTGTGCCATGTGGACGGGGTCCGGTCACACATTTGATACGAGAAAGAGGGGGAGAATATTCACCGATTAATTAATTGGCGAAGCAAATACTACAAATAAATTCTAGCAATTAACAAAATAAAGCAACAAACAATTTTTAATTTGGGTGAAAATCCCGGGATGTTACAACAAGGTACTCAAATCATAAAGAAGATGTAGCTATCATGATGTATGCAATGTATGCCGCTACCAGTGTAGCAGGAACATGTATGACATGAAGATAAGTCATGAAGAGGTGGATGTTGCATGGCAATATATCTCGGAAAGGCTATGGAAATGCCTTGATAGGTAGGTATGGTGTCTGTTTTGAGGAAAGATATAAGGAGGTTTATGATGACAGAGCGTATCATGCCAAGGGTTTGGATGTACCGGCGAAGCTGGACGCCAACTCTCGGAGTGAGAAGAAGGCAATGCACGGCACGGGAGAGGCTAGGAAATATGAGGAGGTGGAAGTTTCAACTTTCAATACTTACATTAGTCCGAATAACTCATGCACTTATTATCGATAACTCTCAATCTAATAAGGAGGTTCACAAAGAGACAAGTACCCCGAGGAGGAGTGTATGGGGGTTTGGTTATCCTTGCGCACCCTCGACTCATGGTACGTGAGTGTACTCTAATATTCGATCCCTCCAAAGATTAGCGATCCATCTAGTAGCTAGAGTTCTCAACTAGTTTTGTAGGTTTTGAAAATAAACAGGGATTTCCCAAAATACGACACCTATCACTAATAGGCTAGAGCTTTTGACACCAAAAGTTCAAACATTACTCACATCAATACCTCAAAAGTATTGCAAGTTACTACTAAAATTAAATCGCAACCTCAATTACCTACTCTCAAAACAAGACACAACTCAGTGCAACAACCAACTCTCTTAACAAGATAAACATGAAAATTAAAGAGAGTTCCAGCAAAAAACTAAACAAAATCCAAGGCTCTTGCTAAAGACATACTAAGACTAAAACTAAATCGGGCAGTATCTACGAAAAGATAAAGAACACACAACAGTAAAAATATTGGCATGAAGAATCCTATGATGTGTTCTAGATTTTTAAAGTGGAGCGTGTTTCTCTCCCACACAAAGTAAGACGGGGTCTAACTTGTTATGAACAGCAAGCAAAGCTAAAGAAAAATAAAAATAAAACCTAAGAGCGAGACGCTCCAAGCATAGCACCTAACGCATGAAGTGGTAAAATATAGTGAGAGAAAGGACGAACTGATGATTGTTGATGGAGAAGGGGATGCACGGGGGCATCCCCAAGCTTAGATGCTTGAGTCTCCTTGAATATTTATTGGGTATGCATGGGGGCATCCCCAAGCTTGAGCGCTTGACACTCCCGAATCTTCTTTCATCATCTTCCATCGCACACTTGAAAACTCCCTTCATACATAACTCATCATAAGCTGATTAGAGAGGTTAGTACCCTTAATAAATAATGTTTCCCCACTGGATATAAAGATATTCTTGAAGAGCTACTGTTTCTCAAGATTGCCAAAAGGTTTTTTCAAAGAAAAAGCAAGCTTAAGGTTTGCAAAAGTTAGGAGAGACAAAACGTGTCAGAATCTGTGAAAAAACAGAACAGCGGGTAGTATAGAATTTTTTAGGGGTACTTCTGCAACTCAAATCAAAAAACTCAGAACATATGAAAGTTCCGTGATTGTATAAAGCACGCTCTGTAAAAAAAATCAGCTGAAAAAGATGAACTGGTGATTTGATCTGATTTTTCCCGTCACAAAGATAGAATATGTTTTCTGGATAGCATGTCACAGCTTTCGTTTCCCTTGTCATATGAGGCTATAACTTGGCACAAAACTTGAAAATAAAGATACAATGATGTTGCTACAGTAGTAAAAATCATCAAGACCACTAAAAACAGAAGTAAAATTGTTACGCCCCGGCCACAGCCACCGGTTCCCGGCGTACGCCTGGCGGGATCTAGACTGTCCCCACAGACCAACACTAGTCTTTCCTGCGCACTTTGTCCTCACTCGTGCGCACCCGGGAACAACTTCCCGGTCGGTCACTCATCCTCAAATCGCTCCAAGCCAAGCACGCTTAACTTTGAAGTTCTTTGGATCTGGGCTCCCGGAAAAGAAGGTGCACCTTGTTGATATGAGTAGTCTATCATTCCTATTAAGCCAGGATGTCACAAAAATGTAACATCCCAAAATTTTCTAAATTTTGGAATGTTAATAAATTAATTATAATAATGATTGTTTGCTTGATATGATTGATTTTCACTGGGATCTGAAACTTTTGGAGTTGAATTGAATATTAAAATGCGAGGGAATAAAATGACTTTCCCTAATATTCGTTGATGGGTGTTTGGAATTTTATATTTAAAATAAATCCAATAAATTAAAATGAGAGAAGGTAATATGACTCCTTAAATATAAAAGAAAGTTGGAAATGTTTTAAATATTTATTTGGATTTATTTGAGTATTCAAAACATTTTTCAACTCAAGGCAATTCATTGGAGATGATATAAAATAACTTATCCCTTTAAATAAGATTGAAAAATATTTAGAATATTGTTTAAAAGTTTTTAAATTTTGTTATGAGTATTATAAATAACTCTAAAATTATTTTAGGGATTTTTATAATGCCCATAAAGTTTTTATTGAAAAAAGTGGTTCATTAGATTTGTAAAATAATTAGAAAAGTATTTCCAGTGAAACATTTTATTTTATTAATTTATTTTATTACTGTGATACTTTAAATTTATTAGTTTATTATTTAAATATGTTCTCTCTACTTGGTTGACCAACACAAAATATTTTAAAAAAGTGGCAATCGCATTTGGGTCGCCAGCCGGCCTAGCAGCTCTTTTCTCACCGCGAGCGCTATTTAGCAACAGCCGCCAGCCCACTTCGAATAGGACTAGGTCGGTTAGTTTTTTTTCTTTTTTAGGCCAGGCTATAAATAGTATTTCCAGAAAAAATCCTTCTTTTTTATTTTATTTTCTTAAAAAAAACCCTAGCGAGGGCCCCGCACCGCCTCCTTGCGCCACCAGGACGGCCGAGCCGCCGGGCCTTCTCGCCGCCTCACCGACCAGGCCGTGCATCGCCCTGGGACGCACCTCTTATGTGTCGCGCCGCCGGCAGCCCCACGCGTCGCGCCGGCCGTGCACCGCGCCAGACGCCGCAGCCCGGCCGCGCCGCCACCCTCGCTGGTACCGTCCCGCGCCGCCGGACCGCCACGCCGGAGCCGCCCTCGTCGGAACACGTGTCGCCCTTCGCCGGAGTTCGTTGGACTCCGCCTCCCTAAAGTCAACTCCGGCCAGATCTGTCCTGGGGACCCGATTGCTGTTCATAAAAAAAGTTAATTGTGGATAGGTCCTTGTTGGCAGAAAACACCCCGGTGCCGTACTCGCAATATCTCCTTCACCATGGGTCGAATTGAGGTGAAACTTTTTCCTACGCGCTCGTGTTATTTTGTACTTTAGCATAGAATCAGCTTTTCAAACTTTTGCACACTTTTGAATTTGAATTTATTTCAAATTCAAATTCAAATTCCAGAGGTCGTATCTTTTCAACCGTTGATCCAAATCAAGTGATTCTTTTTGCGTTGATCACTCGTGTCATGTACTTTCTTTCTATATCATGTGTACACAAAATTTCACAAGTTTCTTGATCTGTTTAAAGTCAAATTCAATTCAAATTTGAACTTGCTATGACCTGTGTTGTAGTGTTCTGTTTCACGTGATTCTTTTCGCATATCAGATCATTTGAGACATGTTGTCGGTAAGATTCACACACATGTCATGTGGGCATGATATTCACCTTGAATTCATAATGTCCATGATCACAATTCCTTACCGATGAATCTTTATCTGTTGACTCTCTCGAGTTCACTTCCACCGATCACCTTAAAGCACATCTACATCTCTGCACTTCAAAGCTTTTTGTTTTGTTCTTAAAACCCTTTGTGTTTGTTTGTTGATCTTTTGTTTGCCTTGTGATGTGATTGCTTATTCGAGTTCCTTCGTTTGCGATAGATTTCTCGGAGTGTGACGAGTAGAGTTGACTGGACCATGAGAGCGAAGAACTTCACCGAATGGAAAAGGAAAGTCATACTTTGACCATTTCATAACCTATATTTTTACTTATGCATGTAGAAAATATCATCCTATGCATGTGTAGGAAGTTTTATACTCCCTCCGATCCATCTTAATTGACGCACACTTAGTACAACTCTAGTACAAAGTTGTACTAAGTGTGTGTCAATTAATTTGGATCGGAGGGAGTATTATTATTGCTGCAAACCTGGTAGGATAGCCATATGATCTGATCATGTATTCTTTGTAGCCCTAGTTCGTGTTGGTTATATATTGCTATGCTTGTAGACGTGGATTGGTTTGAGATTACATTGAGGTGTGTGAGGATTTAATGATTTTACTAGCAACCTTAAATATAATTCACCTCTGGACGGGCAGGGGGTGCTTCCTGGGGGCTCGTGCCTTACCTAAGGCGAGACCAGGTTCAAAAAGACGTGGATTGGTTTTGGTGGTCGACAGTACGTCATGGTATCTACCCTCTGAACGTAAGTGGGCGCCGTCCAGGCTCAAAAAGATCAGACATACTTGGTGACTAGGAGCTTCCATGTACAGCCGCTGGCCATATGGGCTCTGGCTTAGTTGAGTACGATGTAGGAAGCCTCTCCCGTGCAAAGCTAGCAGATGTAGATGTGATAGGTGGTACCGACTTGCCATTGGGTGTAGGTGACATCTTCTAAAAGACTTTGTCTCAATCTTCGGGTTGAGTCCAGCGGGAAAAGTGTACTAACCTTTGAAGAGTAAAAACTAATCATGATTAGTCGTGTCCCCGGTTATGGACATCCTTGAGCTACTAGACATTACTGTTACTGGAGGATCTTGACATATGAATCCCCATAATAACTTGAGTGGGCAAGATTTAATTAAAGGGTGTGGATTGGAACTGGTGTGCCCAATTCAATCTTAAGTAGTCAGACAAACTAAAATTTTGACTAGGTAGATTGGGAAAAATCAGCTTTCTGCAAAATAAAACCATAAGCCTTTCCTTTGACTTATCCTTGCATGTGGAGATAGGTCTGTTATATCCTTTTTCGTGTGACTTTCCGTACAAATCAGATGTACTGACCCGTTGTCGGGCTGTAACCTTCGGTGTTGCAGGATGGTATACGACGAGTTAGTGATGCGTTGTAGGGTTATGATGCCTATACTCAACTGTGTCGGTGGAGTTGATGGACGCGACGAAGATTTTATTGTTTTTCCGCTGTATTTTATTTGTAAGCTAGCCTTGAGCTATGCAGGTATGTTTTATTGTAATACTGGATCTTTGATGTAATATATATGACATGTGGTTTATTCTTGATATTACATCATGTACCGTGTGTGCTAGCTATTGATCCAGGGACTAGCACAGAATGCACAGAGACTTGGATTCTTAGTGAATCGGGTCGTTACATATGGTATCAGAGCCCATGTTGACTGTAGGTCGTGACCCTAGAAAATGGATAGAAAAAGCCATAGGAACAAAATTATTTTATCACTCTCTGATTTCTTACTCTCTCCATTAGTATTTCTCATCTATTATTCAATTTTCTAAACTCCTTGTCGTGTTTTATTATAAATACCCCTTCGAGTTGTTTATGCCCCTGAAGATATGATTTTTGAGAAGTAACTCATCAATCTTGTGGATCAATTAAGGTTATCACTACCAGGGATGTAATGTCCGGATTTTTAAGGTCAGCCCAGCTGAGGAGGATGAAGCTTAGATTCAGACCACCACTTTTATGTGAAGTTAGATAAACGAATTGCGCATAGTATGATGAGATCATATGTCTTGCACATATGACCTTACTCTAGGAGTTGTTTTTGTGGTTTGATTTTTGCGACTTGAGTGATTGTTGTTATGTGTTGTTGTTTGCGTGTAGGTGTTTTGCCTTATTCTTTTTTGTGTGCTTATGCTTGGTGCTATCTTTAGATTGTTTTCTTGTCTGTATCCTAGTTGCCCTAACCCTTGTCGTTTGGGCTAAATAGATGGAGTATGAAGTAATACTCACCTTCTCCGAGGCGATGACAAGACTGAAGGTGGTGCAATGGATTCATAATATGGAGGAACACATGGAGCGTAACAAGGTTGGAAGTGAGGACATGGCCCACTATGCTGTCAAGCACTTAGTAGAAGAGGTTGCTACCTGGTGGAAAATGCATCAGGCGATTGATGAATCAAGAAGGAAGATTACTTGGAAGGAGTTTACAAAGATTTTGTGGGGATCCCGCCTCGTCACCTCGTTGCAAAGGACGGTAAACCTCAAGAGGATCCGTGCCTGCACAATTTACGGTGAAGGAGGACACTCCTATGAAGGACACCAAGATGGATGTCCCTATTGTGAGGCAATGCACAGGGGTGAAGAATGTCCCACTGCACAATTCACATGTTTCGTGTGTGAAGGAAATAATCATTACCCCGCTCAGTGTCAATTTTTCCTCATGACACAATAAGTACTTCAACAACAAAAGGAAGGAATGAAGAAAGTTATCCAGGAGTTCAAGAAAGCACCCGTGAAGAAGAAAAAGAAGGACCTTAGCCAAGTTGAGTGTTACCGGTGTAGGAATAAGGGACACTACGCCAACATGTGTCCAGGATTGAAGAGAAAGAAGAAGATGTGAACGTGGAAGCAAAGATGTCGACATATTGAAGCTTGTGTTTTGCAATTGGAGAATAGAATATTCGTGGTGTGCACTAAGTGTACGGTGTTACCTTTTCATGTTAGTTGGAGATGTGTATCGAGGCATGTTTTGTTGTTGATTATCTAGATGTGTTATGTCATGATTTGTTTTGTTAAGTTTTTTCTTGTGCCCTTTGATCCTGATATGTCTTTGATTGATGTTGTGTGTTTTGCCTGGCATTTCTTCTACGTGAGTAGAATAAGTTTACGTTTCCTTAGACCCCTCATCTATTTAGTATGCTTCAAGACTGAAAGAGACATAACAACAACAAGAATAAGTTGGCATGTGACTCAACGATATGAAGACTACTTCGACAACACAAAGCTGAAGCTAACGACATTGAAGATTTGAAGACCTGGAAGATTCAAGTTTCTACCGTTAGATTGTTTCTGTGAGCTGTCATTTCTTGCTTTCTTCGACAGCTACACATCAAAATTTATTTTCAAAACTAGTGTGATGTTTGTATGGGTATATATCTCTCCCTATATCTCTCTCTACCTAGCTATCTACATTCTATTCCCCCTCATCCTCATCCTACACTGAAGAAGCTACTACAATGGCTGCTAATGTCAAGACTGGAATAAAGATGGATTCAACTTAATGCTGACTTCAAAGTTAACCCCATGTACCAGGATCTTACAACAAGCAAGCACAATCTTGCTGAAGGAAGAACCCTGGATCAAGTTGTAGTTCACTCGTACACGTTTTATAGCAGTCTGCGTAAACCAGAGAGTTGTGAAGAAACGAAAGATGTTTTGTTTGGCTTGTAGAACCATGGATTTATCTGAACCCAGTTCATGAATAAGAAGGACTTCTGCAAGGCTTGTGAGGATGTCCGAGTGTTAGATTGCGAGATTTGTTGAACCATATACAAGGTAATGATTTGGGTGCAGAACGGATTGGCCCCCATGACGACTACTCTTATAGTCTTATTATTCGCTCTTGCTATGCGGGATAGTAAATCTTGAGTGACTTACCTATCTTTGAGAGATGACGATGTCAAAGTCTGAACCATAGAATGGTACGGTGTCTGACCCCTGTAGGAGATTACCGTTTGCGTTATACGATGAGTATAGGCCAAGACCATTTCATGAAGGTATCCCGTAAAAGTATCCTTGATGACCACCATGAGGGAGTCGATAGTTGTTTAGTATTGGTGCCTTCCTTGTCAGCCTTGAAGGTTCGGTATATGGAAGACTCCTCTTTTACTAAGGATTCAAGACCTCAAAGGAGTTGGTGAAATCTCTATGAAGGATGTCATCGATGGAGCAAGACTCATAAAGACCGGGTCGCATTCCTTTTAAGGGTGGTAGCACCCTGGACCCTCAGAGGATCGGTGTACTGTCATGAAGACCCCAACCCTAACCTTTTATTTCTAGCCTCTTCGAATCTCGGGGACGAGATTCCTTTTAAGGGTGGTAGTCTGTAACATCCCAAATTTTTGTAAATTTTGGAATGTTAATAAATTAATTATAATAATGATTGTTTGCTTGATATGATTGATTTTCACTGGGATCTGAAACTTTTGGAGTTGAATGAATATTAAAATGAGAGGGAATAAAATGACTTTCCCTAATATTCGTTGTTGGGTGTTTGGAATTTTATATTTAAAATAAATCCAATAAATTAAAATGAGAGAAGGTAATATGACTCCTTCAATATAAAAGAAAGTTGGAAATGTTTTAAATATTTATTTGGATTTTTTTGAGTATTCAAAACATTTTTCAACTCAAGGCAATTCATTGGAGAGGATATAAAATGACTTATCCCCTTTAAATAAGATTGAAAAATATTTAGAATATTGTTTAAAAGTTTTTAAATTTTGTTATGAGTATTATAAATAACTCTAAAATTATGTTAGGAATTTTTATAATGCCCATAAAGTTTTTATTGAAAAAAAGTTGTTCATTAGATTTGTAAAATAATTAGAAAAGTATTTCCAGTGAAACATTTTATTTTATTACTGTGATCCTTTTAAAATTATTAGTTTATTATTTAAAAATGTTCTCTCTACTAGGTTGACCAAAACAAAATATTTTTAAAAAGTGGCAATCGTATTTGGGCCGCTAGCCGGCCCAGCAACTCTTTACTCACCGCGAGCGCATTTTAGCGCCAGCCGCCATCCCACTTCGAATAGTACTAGGTCGGTTAGTTTTTTTTATTTTTTTAGGCCAGGCTATAAATAGTATTTCCAGAAAAATTCTTCTCTTTTTATTCTTTTTCATCAAAAAAAAGAAAAACCTAGCGCGGACCCCGCATCGCCGACGCCGGGACCCGGCCACCGTCCTCCGCCGACGGAGACGCACCGGCCACCGCCTCCTTGCGCCACCAGGACGTCCGAGCCGCCGGGCCTTCTCGCCGCCTCCCGCATGCAGCGCCGCCGGCAGCCCCACGTGCCGCGCCGGCCGTGCACCGCATCGGACGCCGCCGCCCGGCCGCCACTCGAGGTCGCGCTGCCACAGCGAGTGCCGCCGCCCTCGCCGGTGCCGTCCCGCGCCGCCGGACCGTCACGCCGGAGCCTCCCTCGTCGGAACACGTGTCGCCCTTTGCCGGAGTTCGCCGGAATCTGCCTCCCCAAAGTCAACTCCGGCCAGATCTGTCCCGGGGACCCGATTGCTTTTTGTAAAAAAAGTTAATTGCGGATATGTCCCTGTTGGTAGAAAACACCCCGGCGCCATACTCGCAATATCTCCTTCACCGTGGGTCGGATTGAGGTGAAACTTTTTCCTACGCGCTCGTGTTGTTCTGTACTTTAGCATAGAATCAACTTTTCAAACTTTTGCACGCTTTTGAATTTGAATTTATTTCAAATTCAAATTCAAATTCCGGAGGTCGTATCTTTTCAACCGTTGATCCAAATCGAGTGATTATTTTTGCGTTGGATGACTCGTGTCATGTAATTTCTGTCTATATCATGTGTATACAAAATTTCACAAGTTTCTTGATCTGTTTAAATTCAAATTCAATTCAAATTTGAACTTGCTATGACCTGTGTTGTAGTATTCCGTTTCACGTCATTCTTTTCGCATACCGGATCATTTGAGACATGTTGTCGGTAAGATTCGCACACTTGTCATGTGGGCATGATATTCACCTTGAATTCATAATGTCTATGATCACAATTCCTTACCGATGAATCTTTATCTGTTGACTCTCTCGAGTTCACTTCCACCAATCACCTTCGAGCACATCTACACCTCTGCACTTCAAAGATTTTTGTTTTGTTCTAAAACCCTTTATGTTTGTTTGTTGATCTTTTGTTTTCCTTGTGATGTGATTGCTTATTCGAGTTCCTTCGTTTGCGATAGATTTCTCGGAGTGTGACGAGTAGAGTTGACTGGACCGTGAGAGCGAAGAACTTCACCGAATGGAAAAAGCAAGTCATACTTTGACCATTTCATAACCTATATTTTTACTTATGCATGTAGCAAATATCACCCTATGCATGTGTAGGAAGTTTTATATTATTATTGCTGCAAACCTGGTAGGATAGCCATATGATCTGATCATGTATTCTTTGTCGCCCTAGTTCGTGTTGTTTATATATTGCTATGCTTGTAGACGTGGATTAGTTTGAGATTACATTGAGGTGTGTGAGTACTTAATGATTTGACTAGAAACCTTAAATATAATTCATCTCTGGACGGGCAGGGAGTGCTTCCTGGGGGATCGTGCCTTATCTAAGGCGAGACCAGGTTGTACCCCTAATGGTTGGTTTTGGTGGTCGACAGTACGTCATGGTATCTACCCTCTGAACATAAGTGGGCGCCGTCCAGGCTCAAAAAGATCAGACATACTTGGTAACTAGGAGCTTCCATGTACAACCGCTGGCCATATGGGCTCTGGCTTAGTTGAGTACGATGTAGGAAGCCTCTCCCGTGCAAAGCTAGCAGATGTAGATGTGATAGGTGGTACCGGCTTGCCGTTGGGTGTAGGTGACATCTTCTGAAAGACTTTGTCTCAATCTTCGGGTTGAGTCCAGCGGGAAAAGTGTACTATCCTTTGAAGAGTAAAAACTAATCATGATTAGCCGTGTCCCCGGTTATGGACATCCTTGAGCTACTAGACATTACTGTTACTGGAGGATCTTGACATATGAATCACCATAATAAATTGTGTGGGCAAGATGTAATTAAAGTGTGTGGATTGGAACTGGTGTGCCCAGTTCAATCTTAAGTAGTAAGATAAACTAAAATTTTGACTAGGTAGATTGGGAAAAATCAGCTTTCTGCAAAATAAATCCAAAAGCCTTTCCTTTGACTTATCCTTGCATGTAGCGATAGGTCTGTTATATCCTTTTTCGTGTGACTTGCCGTACAGATCAGATGTACTGACCCGTTGTCGGGCTGTAACCTTCGGTGTTGCAGGATGGTATACGACAAGTTAGTGATGCGTTGTAGGGTTACGATGCCTATACTCAACTGTGCCGGTGGAGTTGATGGACGCCACGAAGATTTTATTGTTTTTCCGCTGTATTTTATTTGTAAGCTAGCCTTGAGCTATGCAGGTATGTTTTATTGTAATACTGGATCTTCGATGTAATATATATGACATGTGGTTTATTCTTGATATTACATCATGTACTGTGTGTGCTAGCTATTGATCCAGGGACTAGCACAGAATGCACAGAGACTTGGATTCTTAGTGAATCGGGTCGTTACATAAAAACATCTTTGGTTGCCTCCCAACAAGCGCTTTCTTTTACGCCTTTAAGCTAGGCATAAGGCAAAATATCAAGTCGTATCAATCGATCCATCATCAAGATCATCAAAAAGATCTTCAATTGTACAACTAGTCTTTAGTGGTCTTTCAAATAAAGGCCTAATAAAGATACTTCTAGGGAGAAAACCAAAAGGAGGAAAATCAGTGGAAGTTTCATTTATAAATTTATCAAAGAGAGGTATTTCTTCCAAAGTTTTCACGGTTTCAACTTCCTTGGCAATGGGTTGATTGTTTTTGGCCCGGGGAACCTTAGGTACATAATTGAACTTGGGTTCGTTTCTTGCCAGAGTCTCTAGCTTTTTGGGTTTGATTGAGGAAAAAGTGGTCCCTAGAGTATTAATGATTTCCTCAATCATATCAATCCTAGAAGGATCCATATAATGGAATTTCATGGTCTCCAAAGTTTTAATAATTTTATACATGGAGCTATCGAGTCTACTCAAATTCCCTTGAATCTTGCGATCCAACTCATTTATCCTAGTTATACTTGGTATTTCTAACTCTATCTTTTCAAGTTTCTTCATAATGTGAGATAGAGTTATATCTTCTTGTATGCTAGCAATAGGGAGGTTTCCAACAAGATTTTCAATAACATTTAGAGACTCCCAAATTGGGGCTTCTAGGAAATTCCCACTGATAGAAGTATCTAATATGAACCTATTCCAAGGAGTAATCCCAACATAAAAATTTCTAAGCAGGATAGTAGTGGGTTGCTTCTTGGTGGTTCTTTTTTGAGAATCATTAATTCTATACCAAGCATCTTTTAAACTTTCACCACCTTTTTGTTTAAAGGTGAGAACTTCTGCCTCAACAAAGGCAAAAGGACCAAACAAAATGACAGCTACTAGCAAGATAAAATTTTTTTTTGATTTTTGATATAAGACACAAAGATAAAAACAGAAAGGTAAACTAACAAGACTAAAAGGTAAAGGTAAAAGGTAGTGGGCAACTCCCCTATCTTATCACTCGGAGTCCCCGTCAACGGCGCCAGAAATTTTCTTGATGGCATGGAAGTGATAATGGCTTCTCGCCCTTTGTTGGTTACCCCAAGTGGAAGGTGAGATTTAGGATAGAAGCAAATTTTCCCTATGTAGAGGATAGTGTCTGTCTCCCGTAGGACCCCGGCGATGATAAGTAGGTGTCAGCGACGCACCTGACACGGACCTACACACAACACAATTAACTTTGCTCCCAACGAAGTTCAGAGAGGTTGTCAATCTCTCCGGTCTTGTTGTTTACAAAGGATCAAACACAAGAGATAATGATAATGATAGAAACTGAAAGTAATACTGAAAATTAAATAAGCTTGTAAAAAGTGATGAGAATATGGACCGGGGTCCCGTGATGTTCACTACTGATGTCTCTCTCCCAAAAGACGATAAAACTTCTATGCGAGGTAAACAAATTACAAATGGGCAATTAACAGGATTATAAACGCACCGCAATGCTAACTATGCTACATAAGAAAGGAAGAGGCTCATAAGCATGGGCAGTACGCTAAATAAGTAGACCGAAATCCATCTGCATCTACTACTAATCATCCACCTTGAGATATCTATCCAGAACATCTCGCTGGTATTAAGTCGCGAGCCCCACCCAAAGTGTAAACGCAAAGCAACAGATAACAACATTAAAAAGAACTTTGCGTAAAGTAAACAATCCTTGGAACCGCGGTTACAAGCACCGTTGTTTTCCCCCTTGTGGCCACATCACATGCCCTAGACTCATGTTTCTATCACTCAAGCGTGTCATCTGGGGGCATGTACCCACAATCGAGCATAACGTTCCCTCTTGGAGTCACTACCTACTACTTAGCCAAAGCAATAAACAGTAACAGAGAACATGCAAGAATTACTTAGGAACAAAAATATAAGAGATTAAAACCAAATATATTACTCTATCACGATATGATCATAATCTCATAATCCATCAGATCCCATCACACTCATCATAGAAACAGCAGAAGAATTACATATGTGCCTCGACCATGTAGGGAGGCTCCCGAGGTCTAAACCATGAAGAACAAAGAGGGGAGGAGAACATCACATAGCTACTGATCATGGACCCATGGTCCAAAGGAAACTACTCAAGGCACATCCGGGAAGCATCCATATTGGAGGAGAAGCTCCAGGAGGTCGATCATCCATCCGGCAAGGTACCGGGAAGGGTCCTGACGGTGCTCCTGATCTTGGAAGCGCGGCGGCGGAAGATCAGAGGCGAGGTTGCGAAATAGGGTTTTGTCTTCGGAGTTTCCCCGTGACGGGGAATAAATAGGCGGAGGGGACTGGCACTGGGGTGCACTGAGTTAGTAGGTTAGTCCAAATATGATCAAAAGTGTATGAAAGTATATCTAGATCATTGCAATATCACACAAAACATGCATGGAACAAGAAGAAATTATCGATACATTTGAGACGTATCAACGCTCCACTTTCAAAATCTAGAACACATCATAGGATTTTTCATGCCTATCTTTTTGCTGTTGTGTGTTCTTGATCTTTTTGTAGCTACTGCCATGTTTACTTTTAGTCTTAGTTTGTCTTTAGCAAGAGCCTTGGCTTTTGTTTAGTTTGTTGCTGGAACTCTCTTTTGTTTTCATGTTTATCTTGTTAAGAGAGTTGGTTGTTGCACTGAGTTGGGTATTGTCTTGAAAGTAGGCGATTGAGGTTGCTATTTAATTTTTGTAGTAACTTGCAATAGTTTTGAGGTATTGATGTGAGTAATGTTTAACTTTTTGTGTAAAGATCTCTAGCCTATTAGTGATACGTGTCATATTTTGGGCAATCCGTGTGTATTTTCAAAAACCTACAAAACTAGATGAGAACTCTAGCTACTAGATGGATCACTAATCTTTGGAGGGATCGGATATTAGAGTACACTCACGTACCATGACTCGAGGATGCGGAAGGATAACCAAACCCCCATACACTCCTCCTCGGGGTACTTGTCTCTTTGTGAACCTCCTTATTAGATTGAGAGTTACCGATAATAAGTGCATGTGTTCTTCGGACTAATGTAAGTATTGAAAGTTGACACTTCCACCTCCTCATATTTGCTAGCCTCTCCCATCCGTGCATTGCCTTCTTCTCACTCCGAGAGTTGGCGTCCACCTTCGCCGGTATATCCAAACCCTTGGCATGATACGCTTTGTCATCATAAACCTACTTATATCTTTCCTCAAAACAACCACCATACCTACCTATTAAGGCATTTCCATAGCCTTTCCGAGATATATTGCCATGCAACATCCACCTCTTCATGACTTGATCTTCATGTCATACATGTTCCTGCTACACTGGCAGAGGCATACATTGCATACATCATGATAGCTTCATGTTCTTTATGATTTGAGTACCTTGTAAAGTGTGAAAGATCTTCTCTACCCTCTTGTAAATTAGAGTGTTGCCCTTAAGTGAGGACAAGATCCCAAAGTGGACAAAATAAAAGATCCCAAAGAGGACAAATGAGAGTTAAGTAGAAAGAGCCATTGAGGCCACCAAAGAATACAAAAAATTATAAAAAAGAGAAAAAGAAAATAAAAAGAGAGAAAGGGGCAACACTACTATCCTTTTGAAACATCCACACTAGTACTCCCTCTTATCCTTGTACTCCATAGAGATGATCATTCATGCATATAGCTATGTGGGGACCTTCACACTATAGAATTTGGCTTGCATATTCCAAGGATGAGCCTCCTCAAAAGATCTCTAGGTCTTCATGAGCGAGCAAGTTAGATGCACGCCCACTAGTTCCATTAGAGAGATTTTTAGCTCCTATGTGCATCCGTTGCATGTCAATCCCTACTCCTCACATCATATCTATCATTTGGACTTCTCGCCTATGATTGTCCTCATTGATGTGAGCCTTTCTCACCTTTTTTTCTTCCTCCTCCACCATATTTCTCACTTTGCCATCCTAAGTGTCAACTTTCATGCTTACGCTCATCCATTGCATGAGTGCTCAAAATATCGAAAAGGAGTGGATCAAATTGACTTGTACCTGGCTAGTGGTCTGGGGACGAGTCAAGATAAGATTCCAAAGAAGACCAAGTGTGAAACTTTAGTAGATTGAGGTCTCAACACAAAAATACTTTTTTCTCGTATTCCCTATCCCTCTTATTGCACACAATCAACATTTGGAGACATTCGAGTCACGGACAGCGAGAGCTCTTGCACCTAGTGTTCTTTTGTTACTTGTTTCAATGCTAATATAGACTCTTGCATGTTATGACTTGAATTGAATCACATACCTTGATTGCTTTACTTTTCAAAGTTCTTATATGGTTGCTAGCATGTCACAACAGAAGTTATGCTTGTTATCATTTACCTACTCGAGGACGAGCAGGAATTAAGCTTGGGGATGTTGATACGTTCCAAATGTATCGATAATTTATGCTTGCTCCATGCATGTTTTGTGTGATATTGCTATGATCTAGATACACTTTCGTATATTTGGATCATATTTGGACTAACCTATTAACTCATTGCACCCGAGTGCCAGTTTATGTATTTTGCTGTTTTTCTATTTCAATTTTCCCCCATATTAAAATTGCTCAAAAAATTCGGGAAAATCAGATGAAAAATCAGCGTGAAGGAACCTTCTGGAGTCCCAAAGGGGGACCAGGTGGGACCCACCAGGGCCCCAAGCGCCTAGCTGGCGCGGCCTAGGGCTTGGCCGCGCCAGGGGGGCGCCTGGATCCCTGGTGGCCCCCCTGGCTTCCCCCTTTCGCCTATATATCTCCCGTGACGTGAAACTTCCGAAGACAGAACCCTTTTTTGCGATCTCTCCTCTGTTCCGCCGCCACCGCATTTCCAAGATCGGGAGCACCAGCAGGACCCTTCCCGACACCCTGCCGGAGGGAGGATCGACCTCCGGGAGCTTCCCCTCCACCATGGACGCTTCCCGGATGTGACGTGAGTAGTTTCCCTTGGACCATGGGTCCGTGATCAGTAGCTATGTGATGTTCTCCTACCCTCTTTGTTCTTCATGGTTTAGACCTCGTGAGCTGCCCTACATGATCGAGGAACATATGTAATCCTTTCTGCTTTTGCTATGCTGAGTTTTATGGGATCTGATGAATTATGAGATTATGTTCATATTGTGATAGAGTAATATATTTGGTTCTTATCTTCTATATTTTTGTTCCTAAGTAATTCTTGCATGTTCTCTGTTGCTGTTTATTGCTTTGGCAAAGTAGTAGGTACTAACTTCAAGAGGGAACGTTATGCTCGATTGTGGGTTCATGCCCCCTGATGACACGCTTGAGTGACAGAAACATGAGTCTAGGGTATGTGATGTTGCCACAAGGGGGAAAACAACGGTGCTTGTAACCGCGGTTGCAAGGATTGTTTACTTTACGCAAAGTTCTTTTTAATGAAGTTGTCTGTTGCTTTGGGTTTACACTTTGGGTGGGGCTCGCAACTTAATACTAGCGAGATATTCTGGATAGATATCTCAAGGTGGATGAATAGTGATAGATGCAGATGGATTTCGGTCTACTTATTTTGGCGTACTGCCCATGCTTATGAGCCTCCTCCTTTATTTGTACCATAGTTAGCATTGCGGTGCGTTTATAATCCTGTCAATTGCCCGTCTGTAATTTGTTTACCTTGCATCGCAGTTTTATCTTCTTTTGGGAGAGAGACATCACTAGTGAACATCACGGGACCCCGGTCCATATTCTCATCATTGTTTACACGCTTATTTAATTTTCAGTATTTACATTCAGTTGCTATCATCATTATCATTATCCCTTGTGTTTTGATCCTTTGTAAACAACAAGACCGAAGAGATTGACAACCTCTCTTAACTTCGTTGGGAGCAAAGTTATTTGTGTTTGTGTGCAGGTCCAGGTGAAGTAAGCAACCTCGGTTGTGAACGGCGCCATTGTTCGCTTCACCACCTACTTATCATTATCGGAGTCCTACTGGTTGATACTCAACCTTGGTGTCCTCACCAAGGGAAACTTGCCACTACGCTGCATCTCACCTTCCACTTGTGGTAATCAACGAAAGGCGAGAAACAATTATCCTATCTCGCGTATCAATTGTAGTATTCCATTGTGTAGTTGTGTGGTAGCATTTGCCTCGAAGGGTGGCTGCTGCGAGCGTGCCCCCGAGTGATAAATATGAAGTCGTGTAAGCGAAGTAACGCCTCGAAGGGTGGCTGCTGCGAGCGAGCCCCCGAGTGCCAAATGTGAAGTCGTGTAAGCAAATAATTCCTCGGAGGTCGGTGTTGCGAGCGATCCCCCGAGTGTTAGGTATAATGTCGCGTAAGCGAATAAAGCCTCGGAGGGTGGCTGCTGCGAGCGAGCCCCCAAGTGCCAGGTATGATGTCGCATAAGCGAATAATGCCTCGGAGAGTGGCTGCTGCGAGCGATCCCCCGAGTGCCAGGTATGATGTCGTGTAAGCGAATAACTCCTCGGAGGGTGGCTGCTGCGAGCAATCCCCTGAGTGCCAGGTATGATGTCGCGTAAGCGAATAACGCCTCGGAGGGTGGCTGCTGCGAGCGAGCCCCCGAGTGCCAGGTACGATGTCGCGTAAGAGAATAACGCCTCGGAGGGTGGCTGCTGCGAACGAGTCCCCGAGTGCCAGGTATGATGTCGCGTAAGTGAATAACGCCTCGGAGGGTGGCTGGTGCGAGCGAGCCCCTGAGTGCCAGGTATGATGTCGCGTAAGATAATAACGCCTCGGAGGGTGGCTGCTGCGAACGAGCCCCCGAGTGCGAAGTATGATTTTGGTGTAAGATACTTTTTGGGAAAATATTTAGAATCCTTCCCTGGTGTTCTTACATGAGGGGGCTGTGAAAAAATAGCCCTTTATTTGGATCGATGGTTGGATAGCCCTAGAAATGTAAAGTTTCTGCTAGGATAGCTTGAGGTCTCGTCGCGAGGCTCTGGTTCGACGAGTTTTCGGTTGGTGCCTTTCCTTTTACAGGAATGCTTCTTCTTTCTCGTCGACTCCTCGATTGTGATGTGCTCCAAAGGTTTATGATATCTTATGGAATTCTCTGCGGCAGCGATCTGATCTAACGAAGCTGCCGTTGACTGTGATGAATCCTCTTGGGCTTGGCATTTTTAACTTGAGATACTGATGGCGTGGAAGTGGTAATGGCTTCTCGCCTTCGTTGGTTAACCCAAGTGGAAGGTGAGATGTACGATAGCAGCAAATTTCCCCTATGTAGAGTATTGGGTTTGTCTCCCGTAGGACTCCGGCAATGATAAGTAGGTGTAAGAGGCACACCTGACGCGGACCTACACACAACAAAAATTAACTTTGCTCCCAACAAATTTCAGAGAGGTTGTCAATCTCTCCAGTCTTGTTGTTTACAAAGGATAAAACAAACAGGATAATGATAATAGCAACTGAAAGTAAATACTGAAAAGGAAATAAGCTTGTAAACAATTATGAGACTATGGACCGGGGTCCCGTGATGTTCACTAGTGATGTCTCTCTCCCAAAAGATGATAAGACTGCTATGCAAGGTAAACAAATTACAGATGGGCAATTGACAGGATTATAAACACACCGCAATGTTAACTGTGCTACAAAAGAAAGGAAGAGGCTCAAAAGCATGGGAAGTACGCCAAAATAAGTAGACCGAAATCCATCTGCATCTACTACTAACCATCCACCTTGAGATATCTATCCAGAACATCTCGCTGGTATTAAGTTGCGAGCCCCACCCAAAGTGTAAACCCAAAGCAACAGAAAACTGCATTAAAAAGAACTTTGCGTAAAGTAAACAATCCTTGCAACCGCGGTTACAAGCACCATTGTTTTCCCCCTTGTGGCAACAGCACATACCCTAGAACATGGCCAAAACAATAAACAACAACGGAGAACATGCAAGAATTACTTCGGAACAAAAATACAAAAGATAAGAACCAATTATATTACTCTATCACAATCTTTACATAATCTCATAATCCATCAGATCCCATCAAACTCTGCATAGCAAAAGAAGAAAGATTACATATGTGCCTCGATCATGTAGGGAAGCTCACGAGGTCTAAACCATGAAGAACAAAGAGGGGAGGAGAACATCACATAGCTACTGATCATGGGCCCATGATCCAAAGGAAACTACTCACGGCACATGCGGGAAGCGTCCATGGTGGAGGAGAAGCTTCCGGAGGACGATCCTCCCTCCAGCAGTGTGCCGAGAAGGGTCCTGACGGTGCTCCCGATCTTTGAAGCGGGGCGGCGGCGGAACAGTGGCGAGTTTGCGAAATAGGGTTCTGCCTTCGGAAGTTTCCCGTGGCGGAGAATAATTAGGCGAAGTAGGGCAGCCAGGGGGCCACGAGGGGTCCAGGCGCCCCCTGGGAGGGCCAGGCCCCTGGCCGCGCCAGGTGGCCGCCTGGGAACCTTGTGGTGGCTCCCCTGCCCTCCTTTGGGGCTCTGGAAGCTTCCGGTACGCTGATTTTTTATCTGATTTTTTCCGGATTTTTGGAGCACTTTTTATATGGGGGAAACTGAAATAGAAAGACAGCAGAAAACAGAAACTTGCACTGGGGTGCACTGAGTTAATAGGTTAGTCCAAATATGATCAAAAGTGTATGAAAGTGTATATAGATGATAGAAATATCACACAAAACATGCATGGAGCGAGCAAAAATTATCGATACGTTTGGTACGTATCAGGTACGCGTAGTGTGGCACCTCCATGAAGCCTGTGAAGGCTGGTTGGCGGAGGATGGCATGATACTGTGATTTCCAGTCGACCACTTCGAAGTCTAGTGTTTCCTTGCGGAAGTTGCTTGCGTTGCCGAAGACCACTTCGAGGCTTATCTTTCCGAGGGGGTAGATTGCTTTGCCTGACACAATTTTGTGGAAGGTTGTGCCTGAAGTTTTGAGTGCTGAGTTTTGGATGAACATCTCCTCCGGAGTCTTGGTGAATATGATGTTGATTCCGCTGCCATCATCGACGAACACTTGCGACATGTCGTAGTTTCTGATTCTTGCTTCGAGCACTAGTGCCGCATGCCCTAGGCGTGGGATGGATGGTGGGTGATCCTCTCTGGAGAAGGTGATGTCGGTCTCAGACCTGCGGAGGTGTTCGGGTACGGCCGGGTGACACGATGAGGATAGTTCTCTCACTCCTCGTTGGTTACCCCAAGTGGAAGGTGAGATGTAGCGTAGCAGAAAATTTCCCTCGGTGAAGATACCAAGGTTTGTCTCCAGTAGGACTTGCAGAAATACAAGAAGGTGCCAACAGCGCCAGAAATTGGCTTCTGTCTAGGGAGTTGAAAGGACCTGCACACAAAAACAAATAACTTTGCTCCCAACGAGTACAGAGGAGTTGTCAATTCCTCCGGCCTTGCTGTTTACAAAGGATCAACGCAAGAGATAATAATAGTGGCAACTGAAAGTAAAGACTGAAAGTAAACTAAGGGTGTAAACAATAATATGAAGATGGACCGGGGTCCCGTGATTTTCACTAGTGATGTCTCTCTCCAAAAGACGATAAAAGTGCTAGCGAGGTAAACAAATCACAACTGGGCAATTGACAGAATTATGAAGGCACCGCAATGCTAACTATGCTGCAAAGAAAGGAAGGGCTCAAAAGCAATGGGCAGTACGCCAAGGTAAGTAGAACGAAATCCAACTGCATCTACTACGCATCATCCACCTTGAGATATCTATCCAGAACATCTCGCTGGTATTAAGTTGCGAATCCCACCCAAAGTGTAAACTCAAAGCAACAGACAACTGCATTAAAAGAACTTTGCGTAAAGTAAACAATCCTTGCACCCGTGGATACAAGCACTGTTGTTTTATCCCTAGTGGCAACAGCACATCCCCTAGTCTCATGTTTCTGTCACTCAAGCTAGACATTAAGGGGTTGAAACCACAATCAAGCATAACACTCCCTCTTGGAGTTGCAACAAATCACTTGGCCAAAGTAAAATACGGCAACGGAGAACATGCAAGAATTTACTCAAGAACAAAATATAAAAGAGAATAACCAAATATATTACTCATCACAATCTGAACATAGTCTCATAATCCATCAGATCCCAGAAAACTCAGCATAGCAACAGCAGAAATTACAATAATGCCTCGATCATGTGAGGCAGCTCACGAGGTCTCGAAAGTGGAAGCACAAAAAGGGGAGAGAAGTAAATTACGTAGCTACTGGTCATGTACCCATGGTCCAAGGGAAACTACTCACGGTACATACGGGAGGCGTCTATGGCTATGGATGGTCTCCCGGAGGGGGTTCCTCCTCCCGGCAGGGTGCCGGGGCAGCTTCTCCAGGCAGCCCCAATCTAGAAACGGCGGCGGCGGCGGTACAGAGGCGATATCGCGGAAAAGAGATCGATATTAGGGGTTTCCACCCCGAGGGATAAATATAGGCGAAGGGGGGGCACCGAGAGGGTCCACATGGCAGCCAGGATGCTCCCTGGTGCGGCCTAGGGTGGGGCCGAGCCAGGGACCCTTCTGGAGTCCCTGTGGTGGCTCCCCTTCCCTCCTTGGGTGTTTCCCGAAGCTTCCGGGTCGCTGATTTTTTTTCTGATTTTTCCGGATTTTTTGGAGCACTTTTAATGGCCGGGAAACCTAAAATACAAAAACAGCAGAAAACATCAACCGGCAGTTGGGTGCACTGGGTTAATAGATTAGTCCAAATATTCTCAAAAGTGTATGAAAGTTCAAGCAAATCATGGCAAAGTCACACAAAACATGCATGGAGCAAGCAGAAATTATAGATACGTTTGGGACGTATCAACATCCCCAAGCTTATGTCATGCTCGTCCTCTAGTATGTAAATGATAACAAGCATAATTTCTGTGGTGACATGCCACACAACCATATAAGGACTTTTAAGTAAAGAAATCAAAGCATGCAATTCAAGTCTTAACAAGCAAGAGTCTATATTAGCATGGAAACAAGCAACAAAAGAACAAAAGGTGCAAGAGCTCTCGCTGTCCGTGACTCGAATGTCTCCAGATGGTGTTTTCGTGCAAGAAAGGGGCTGGGAAAAAGAGAGAAAAAAGCTTGTTGAGAACAACTATCTACTAAAGTTTCACACTTGGTCTTATTTGGATTCTTATCTTGACTCGCCCTCAGACCACTAGCCAGGTACAAGTCAAACTGATCCACTCCCTTTCGATATTTTGAGCACTCATGCAATGGATGAGCGTGAGCAAGAAAGGTAACACCTAAAAGGCGAAACAGAAGGAAGGTGGAGGAAGACAAAAAGGTGTGAAAGGCTCACATCAATGAGGACAATGATAGACGAGAGAAGGCCATATGATAGATATGATGTGAGGAGTTGGGATTGCCATGCAATGGATGCACATGTGAGCTAAAAGCTCTCCAAGGGAACTAGTGGGGGTGCATCTAACTTGCCTGCTCAAGAAGACCTAGAGCTCGTTTGAGGAGGCTCATCATTGGAATATACAAACCAAGTTCTATAGTGTGAAGGTCCTCACATAGCTATATGCATGATGATGATCTTTATGGAGTACAAGGGATAGAGGATGAAGTACTAGTGTGGATCTCTCAAAAGGAATAGTAGTGTGCCCTTTCTCTCTTTTTATTTTTCCTTTTCTCTTTTTTCTATTTTTTGTATTTTTTTGGTGGCCTCAATGGCTCTTTCTATTTAACTCTCAATTGTCCTCTTTGGGATCTTTTGATTTTGTCCTCTTTGGGATCTTTTCCTCACTTTAGGGGCAACACTCTATATTTTACAAGAATATAGGAGATCTTTTACACTTTACAAAGATACTCACATAAAGAAGATATAACTATCATGATGCAAATGTATGCTTCTGCCAGGATAGCAGGATATGCAATGATACTAGCGCATCATGTAGCAATGATTAGGGCAAGGCCCAACTAGCATGCGGCTCATCGATCAAGCAAGTAGCATGTATGACATGAGGATCAAGTCATGAGAAGGTGGATGTTGCATGGCAATGTATCTCAGAAAGGCTATGGAAATGCCTTGTAGGTAGGTATGGTGGCTGTTTTGAGGAAATATATAAGGAGGCTTATGATGACAGAGCGTATCGTGCCAAGGGTTTGGATGCACCGGCGACGTATGCGCCAACTCTCAAGTTGAGAAAGGGCAATGCATGGCACCGAAGAGGCTAGAAAAAGTATAGGTGGGTGGAAGTGGAAATTTTCGAATACTCACATTAGTCCGAAGAACTCATGCACTTATTATCGGTAACTCTCAATCTAATCAGGAGGTTCACAAAGAGACAAGTACCCCGAGGAGGAGTGTATGGGGGTTTGGTTATCCTTGCGCATCCTCGACTCATGGTACGTGAGTGTACTCTAATATTCGAACCCTCCAGAAGTTAGTGATCCATCTAGTATCTAGAGTTCTCAACAGGGGTTTTTGGTTTTCGAAAATCACACGGATTGCCCAAAATACGACATCTATCACTAATAGGCTCGAGCTCTTGACACCAAAAGTTCAAACATTACTCTAGTTAATACCTCAAAACTATTGCAAGTTACTACTACAAAGAGAAAAGCAACTTCAACTACCTACTTCTAGTAAAGCACCAAACTCAGTGCAACATGCAAACTCTCTAACAAGATAAAACATGCAACCTATAGAATGTTCAACCTAAAACAAAAGAAAAGCTCTAGAAAAACTAAAGCACTACAACTAAAAAAAGCAGCAGCTAAGAAAAGAAAAAGAACAACTCACAGCTAAAAGAATAAGCATGCAAATCCTATGAGGAGTTCTAGTTCAAGCGGTGCGTATATCTCTCCCACACAAAAGAGTAAGCTGGGGTATAACTTGTTACTACAGCAAACAAAGCAAAAACAAACCTAGAAAAGTAAAGAGCGAGACGCTCCAACTATAGCACATAACGCATGAAGTGATAAAAATATAGTGTAACAAGAGACGAACTGATAATTGTTGATGAAGAAGGGGATGCACGGGGGCATCCCCAAGCTTAGACGCTTGAGTCTCCTTGAATATTTCTTGGGGGTGCAAATGGGCATCCCCAAGCTTGAGCGTTTGACACTCCAAGATCTTCTTTCATCATCTTCCATCGCGCACTTGAAGGGCTACTATTTCTCAAGATTACCAAAAAGTTTTTGCAAAGAAAAAGCAAGCTTAAGGTTTGCAAAACGAAGAAAAGGCAAAACAGGACAGAATCTGTGAAAAACAGACCAGCAGCTAAAAACGAATTTTTTAGGTTCTGTAACTCAAATCAAAAAACTCAGAACATATGCAAGTTTTGTAATTATATATAGCACGCTATGTAAAAAAATTCAGCTCAAAAAGATGAACTGGGATTTTTCCATGATTTTTCTAGTCACGAGGACAGAATCTGTTTTCTGGAAAGCATGTTAAGACTTTCACTTCCCTTGTCGTATGAGGCTATAAAAGGCACAAAGCTTAAAAAATAAAGATACAATGATGTTGCGACAGTAGTAAAAATCATCAAGACCACTAAAAACAGAAGAAAAGCAAAAATAAAAACCTAAATTCGTTGCGGGCTTCCTCCCGAAAGCGCTTATTTAAAGCCATTAGCTAGGCTTTGTGACACCCTGAATTTTGGAACTTTCTTTTTTCCAAAAACATTTCTAATTTATTTTTGGATTTGCTATTGTATTTGATTTTGATCACCTCGTTGGACTTGAAACTTGAGGATATTTTCTTTCCATGCTGAAGTTGACCTTGAATCCAAGACTTTACAATGCCATTCCATTGATCTATCTCATCCAAGCCACCATTTTAATCAAGCCATATATTCCTTTTCCAATAAAAGGGATATTCCTATTATTTGAGGTTTGTGAAGCAACCCCTATTTATATTGCTCCATAAATCCCTAAATAATTCCCACATGTCATTGATGTCATATCTTGCCAATTTCTCCAAAAACATTTCATAGCCCAAGTGGATTTTTCCTCTGGAAAAATTCATTTGTCTGTGGGGGTAGAATGGAGCTTTGCGAAGGGAGTGCTATTTCCATTGATCCATTGCTGGTAAAACTTTTTGTGCAATCTCATATGATCATATCATTGATCTCCACCAAATTCCACCACCATTTGATTAGCCAAACTCCCACAATAAATTCCCAAAGTTTGGGTGCAGCAAGGGGGCATTGTGAAGCAAGTGCATGATAGGGATCCCATTTTCCTTGAAACTTTTTGAGCATGATCCTACCACCAAATAACTCCACCAAACCATATTTGAGCCAAATCCCATTACCCATGTGAGTGCATTGTCAATATTAAGTTTCTGGTCAGTGGGCCACATTGTGAAGCAAGTGCTAGCTATGTGTGTCCAATGGCTATGAAATTTTATACACATGTGCACCATGCCAAATAACCCCAGTACACCAATTTTCAGCCAAATACACCAAACCTATGAGATGCTAGCTTCAGCTTTGCATTCTGGCCTATTTGGACATTTGTAAAGGAAGTGCTAGCTAACTTACTCCAAATGTGATGAAACTTGGTGTACATACTCATCCTAGTGTATGATTGAGCTCTGCAAAGTTTCATGCCTAGGGGAGCTATGTACAAACCATGCCACAGCACAAACACTTTCTGCAGCATTGCTACATTTACAAAGGAAGTGCCTTGTGCATTTGCTTAATTGAGCTCAAACTTTGCAGAAACCTAGTCCTTCTTATCCTCAAGCCAAAAGACAACTTGACCCTATCCAAAACCCCAACGTGTGATCTTACCTTCTTGCCCAAGCTTGTTGTATAAAACTTTCCAAAGTGATCCAGCTCACACCATAGCACCTTTGTCCAGTATTTTTGCACTGTTGTCATCAGGGATGAAAGGACTTCACACTAGACGTTCTTGGCCACGAAGAAAACCCCATGTGCTCAACTTCCCCTTGGTGGCACTCCTCTTGGCTGCTTTAGGCATGCCCTGGACGCGCGCTGCGCATGCCCGACGCGCCCCCATCGCGTCCCCATCGTCTTCTCCGTGTCTACGCGCGCCGCACGGCTTTCCCGCATGCCAGTGCAGCACGCCGTCCGTCCCGTCGCTCTCAAGCCTCCAGCTCACCCCGCACGCCATGGCCGTCGTCTTGTTGTCGTGGCCCGAGTGCGGAATCCCTCCTCCCCAATAAAAGGAGCACGCCCCACTCCTCCAGAACACACCCAGCAGCATCCAGCATCTCCCCACTCTCTGCTAGCCTGCTCCCCCTCTCCAATTTTGTCTCCGGAGCCGCGACTGACCTCCATTGCCGCCGGCTCTCCCCGCTCGAATCAGAGGCCGCCGGAGCCTCCCTCTCCTCCAGACCAGCCCCGGTCCCCCACCTCTCCATCCAGTAGCCCCTCCCCCGTGAACCACGGCCGCTGCCCGCCCCACCCCTAGTCGCCAGCGCACGGCGTGCCGCGCCCAGCCGCGGAGGGACGGCGCCGCGGGCCGCCCCCGCACGGCCCCGTGGTCGCCTGCGGCCGCTCCCAGGCTAGCCGCGCCCGGCGGGTGCTCCCCCGCGAGCTCCCCTGCACCCTCCCCTCGCCGGTGCCGCACGGGCCCGTCGTGGCCGGTCCTCCCCTGTTTTCCTGTCGCGGGCGGGACGTAGAAGAAGAAGCAGAGACAAGGGAGGTGAGAGAGAGGTGTCGCGGGCCCCGCGTGTCATTGACCCACGAAGGGGTACGGTGTGGCTGACGCTGGGCCCGGGCCTTTTAAGTGGACACGCACTCGCAAGAATACGTTTTCCCGTGTTGAAAGCGTACTCCTCGTTCCCTCAGCTAAAAAATATGTTTTCAACCACCGAAAACGTATTTCTGTCCTGTGCAGCCCATAGTACGCTTTCCCTCAATAGAAAGTGTATTTTCATCAAAAACAGCCCCCAACATCGTTTCCTTCATATCTTCGCACCCGTAAGTCTAAATGAGACGATTCTTTTTGCGTTGTTTTCGTATCGAGCTCCTATTCAGTTTAGCATAAGTTGTGTGCCATGTTTTTATGTTGTTATTTGCTGGTCAAACCAAAGATGATGTTTGACTTTTTCACCGTGCCTTTTTATAAAATGTTTTGCAGGGTTTTGCTTGTGTTGAAGATCCGGGAGTATTTCACACTCCTCTGTTGAAAGGCAAGACACAATACCCTTTGCACCTTTGCAAAGCTTTGGCATGCTTTTAAAATTGCTTTACAGTGATATGCTTATATCGGTGATCATGATCATGTGTCGTTTTATGCTTGATGTTATCATTGCCATGCTCTCCTTGCATATGCTCCTGTTATGCATGTTTTTCCATGGTACATCCATGCTATGCTTCGATCATATCTTTTCCATGTTATACTCTGCATCATCGTAACCACAACACACCAACACTATGTTAAGTTGCTCATGTTACACCTGTTCATGCTATGCCTAAGTTATGCTTAACTGCACTTATAATGCTGCCATGCTAATAACTTAATCTTTGTAACACGGATAAGTTCACCACCTAAAATGTGTTTGATCATATCTGAAATTGTCATGTTAATATGCTATGCATTGTTATGATCTGATACTCATGTTGCACCTGATACTTGTGTTTGCTGTTGGAGATATGCTTCATGACAAGTTGATCAGGTGCCACCGAACCTGACTTATCCGTGCATCCACATTTGCCAGTATGGGCAGGCCTTGATTCGGCCTACCGGTGGGCATCTTTTATTTGTATCACCAAAGAGGGGAGGTTATGCACGCACGCTACCCTGGCCCGGTAGGTGGCGATAACCTTGACAGCCAATGTTGTTATGAGCTCAGTCCCCGTTGGGACAGTATTTGCCAAAAGGTGGCCGTTTGCCAAAAGTTTGGTCGAGTGGTTCTGGTGGTAACGAAGGACACCTAACCACAGGGCTACCCAAGAAGGGATGTAGGTGATACGGTAAGAGGGACACGCGGTAGCATCGGTCTCGTTGAAGAAGTCCTAGTTCACTCATGCGGTGCGAGTTCCAAGGATCCTGTGGGACAAGTACCGAGGTGCTGGATGGAGGAAGAACTCCATAGTGTGGGTAACGTGCACAAACTCTGCAGAGTCACACAAATCTATTCGAATAGCCGCGTCCACGGTAATGGACACAGTTCGTACGACGTGACACCATATGATCAACATGAGTTCGGTGGTAAGTTTGTGGTAAGTGGATGGTTATGAGATAAGTGGATTGGTTGGGTGGTAACGAAGGGCACCTAACCCGTTGAATGGTCGTGCGATGACCCGTTTGGTCATGCGACGACCCGTGGAAGTGATTGGTCAAGAAGTGACCCGGTGCTTGAGTTTGTAAGGACTCCGAGGTAAGCCACCTGATCATGCGACGATCATGTGGGGTCCATTGTGTGTGCATTAGTCTTAATGCTGATAATATGCTTGATAAATATCTATTTACATGATATTGTTGCTCACCTGTTTAATTCACTAATATACTTTAACCTGTTGCCATGTTATTGTTTTGCCTTGCTGCATGGTTGTTGTGAGCTTGCAAGTACATTCAATGTACTGACCTGGCGTGTTATGCCAGATTTTCAGGCCGTGCTTTGGATGCGTAGGACGACGTTCCCGGTGTTTGTGAGCTAGGAGGTATCCCAGCCAGTGTCCCTGTGGATTGGAGTTCATCATCGCCGTTATTGTTTCGCTGCCGTCGTTGTTCCGCAACTAGAGAGTTATGTTGCTGCTTGGTGTAGAGTTGAGGCTAGCCTGAGGAGCAAGTTGTGTCTCCGCTAGCGTTGTAATAGACCTCGTGTACCCCTATCTTCGGTAATAGAAAGTTGTTCAGTTCTATATCAATCAGTGCCGTGTTCCATAAGACTTGATCTCTGGGCTGGTGCACGGGGCATTCCGGTTCTCTGAGCCGGGGTGCCACAGGCTTAATGCAAAAGATCAAGTTTTTTCAAGAGAATAACTAGCCCGTGTGACGGACTCAAAGGGTAACTTAATCTTTTTCCTAGGGAAATGTTCCATCCCTTTCTTGAGAGGGAATTGGAATTTGATATTCCCCTCTTTCATATCAATAACAGCACCCACTGTGCGAAGAAAAGGACGTCCCAAAATAATTGGACAAGAAGGTTCACATTCAATGTCCATAATAGTGAAATCAACTGGAACATAATTGTCATTGACAATGATAAGAACATCCCCGATCTTCCCCAAAGGTTTCTTTACGGAAGAATCAACAAGACGAACACCAAAAGAACAAGGATCAAAAGGTTTCAATTCAAGCATATCATGCATTCTTTTGGGCATAACTGAGGTACTTGCTCCAACATCACAAAGAGCATAACAAGAGAAGTTATTCAATTTGATTTTTATCATAGGATCCCAACCATCTTCTAGCTTCCTAGGTATGGAGGCTTCTAGTCTAAGCTTCTCCTCCCTAACTTTGATTAGAGCATTGGTGATATGCTCTATGAAGGCAAGATTAAGTGTGCTAGTGTGGGGGTCTCTAGACATCTTGTGTAGGAAACCAATAACTTCAGGTAAAGTGTAGTTTTAAAAGTATAGTTCACTACTATCTATCAAGGAGGTAGTGATATCATTTAGGTTTACTTGTTTGAAAGCCTCTATGTTCATAGAGGTTTCTTCATCTATAGTTTAGGTGGTAGCATCACCATTGATAGGTCCAGCGGGACTAGGGGTGCGATGGGTGCTAATAGTTTGGACATCCTCAACTACTTTGATAGTGGCTACTGTGTGGTAGGTAGGAAGGCTCTTAATTCTATCCTCTTCCTTGGGAATGACTTCTGGTTTGGCTTCCATCTAGTTTATCAAGGTGGATTGGGTGTGAGACATGTTTGAAACATAGGTCTCAATGGCAGGGAGTCTAGTTTGGAGGCTGGAAATGTCACTATTCAGGCTCTCAAGTTGTTTGCTAATGTTTTGCAGGATAGAGGAGTGCTCATCTAACTGTCTGGAAAAGGCCTTGTTTTGTTCAAACTGTGTGTGCATATAGCTTTTGGTGCCTTTTTCTATTTCTATAAGTTTCTCATAACTGGGTAGGTTTCTTTCCCTATAATTCTGGTTGTAGGAGTTGCTATTACCGTTCCCATAGTGGTTGGATGGGAAAGGCCTCGGGTTGTTGCTACCAAAACTACTCCTATAAGCATTATTGTTGAAGTTGTTTCTAGAGATAAAGTTCACATCTACTTGTTCTTGAGCAACCAAGGAATTTAAAGGAACATCCTGAGGATCAATAGGAGCTTGCTTGGTAGTTAGAGACATGATAAGGTCAACCTTTTCATTTAGAGAGGAGATCTCCTCGGCAGAATTTACCTTCTTACCAATTGGAGATCGTTCGGTGTGCCACTGAGAGTAGTTCAGCATCATCTCATCAAGTAGCTTTGTGGCAACACCAAGTGTGGTTGACATAAAAGTTCCTCCCGCGGCCGAATCTAAGAGGTTCCGCAAGGTAAAGTTCAAGCCTGCATACAAAGTCTAGATAACCATCCAGGTAGTCAGTCCATGTGTGGGGCAGTTCTTGACAAGCGTCTTCATACATTCCTAAGCTTGGGCAACGTGTTCATTATCCAATTGCCTGAAATTCATAATGTTACTCCTCAATTGGATCATCTTAGCAGGTGGGTAGTACTTCCCAATAAAAGAATATTTGCACTTATCCCAAGAATCTATGCTAATCCTAGGCAAAGATTGAAACCAGATTTTAGCTCCATCCCTCAAAGAGAAAGGAAAAAGCTTCAGCTTAACAACATCACCTTCTACTTCTTTATACTTTTGCATATCACATAATTCAAAAAAATTATTCAAGTGTAAAGCAGCATCATATCCAGCACCAGAGAATTGATCTCTCATAACAAGGTTTAGCAAAGCAGGTTTAATTTCATAAGAGGTACCTGAAGTGGCAGGTGTGGCAATAGGAGTGCAGATAAAGTCACTGTTGTTGTGACTGGTGAAGTCACACAACTTGGTGTTTTCATTGGAACCCATAGTGGCAGCAGGTATTTTTGGTATTTTTTACAAGGGACACAGAAGTAAAAACAGAAAGGTAAACTAACAAGACTAAAAAAAAAAGATAAAAGATAGTGTGCAACTCCCCTATCTTGTAGAATGGAGTCCCCGGCAACGGCGCCAAAAATTGGCTTGATACGGTGAGGATAGTTCTCTCACTCCTCGTTGGTTACCCCAAGTGGAAGGTGAGATGTAGCGTAGCACCAAATTTCCTTCGGTGAAGATACCAAGGTTTGTCTCCAGTAGGACTCGCAGAAATACAAGGTGTCAACAGCGCCAGAAATTGGCTTCTGGCTAGGGAGTTGACAGGACCTGCACACAGAAACAAATAACTTTTCTCCCAACGAGTACAGAGGAGTTGTCAATTCCTCTGGCCTTGCTGTTTACAAAGGATCAACGCAAGAGATAATAATAGTGGAAACTGAAAGTAAAGACTGAAAGTAAACTAAGGGTGTAAACAATAATGTGAAGATGGACCGGGGTCCCGTGATTTTCACTAGTGATGTCTCTCTCCCAAAAGACGATAAAAGTGCTACGAGGTAAACAAATAACAACTGGGAAATTGACAGAATTATGACGGCACCGCAATGCTTACTATGCTTCAAAGAAAGGAAGGGCTCAAAAGCAATGGGCAGTACGCCAAGGTAATTAGACCGAAATCCAACTGCATCTACTACGAATCATCCACCTTGAGATATCTATCCAGAACATCTCGCTGGTATTAAGTTGCGAATCCCACCCAAAGTGTAAACTCAAAGCAACAGACAACTGCATTTAAAGAACTTTACGTAAACTAAACAATTCTTGAACTCGCGGATACAAGCATCGTTGTTTTATCCCTGGTGGCAACAACACATCCCCTAGTCTCATGTTTCTGTCACTCAAGCTAGACATCAAGGGGCTGAACCCACAATCAAGCATAACACTCCCTCTTGGAGTTGCAAAAAATCACTTGGCCAAAGTAAAATACGGCAACGGAGAACATGCAAGAATTTACTCAAGAACGAAATATAAAAGAGAAGAACCAAATATATTAATCATCACAATCTGAACATAGTCTTATAATCCATCAGATCCCAGAAAACTCAGCATAGCAACAGCAGAAATTACAATAATGCCTCGATCATGTGAGGCAGCTCACGAGGTCTCGAAAGTGGAAGCACAAAGAGGGGAGATAAGTACATCACATAGCTACTGGTCACGGACCCATGGTCCAAGGGAAACTACTCACGGTACATACGGGAGGCGTCCAAGGCTATGGATGGTATCCCAGAGGGGGTTCCTCCGCCCGGCAGGGTGCCGGGGCAGCTTCTCTAGGCAGCCCCGATCTAGAAATGGCGGCGGCGGCGGTACAGAGGCGAGATCGCGGAAAAGAGATCAATATTAGGGGTTTCCACCCCGAGGGCTAAATATAGGCGAAGGGGGCACCGAGAGGGTCCATAGGGCAGCCAGGAGGCTCCCTGGCGCGGCCTAGGGTGGGGCCGCGCCAGGGACCCTTCTGGAGTTCCTGTGGTGGCCCCCTTCCCTCCTTTTGTGTTTCCGGAAGCTTCCGGGTCGCTGATTTTTTATCTAACTTTTTTCGGATTTTTTGGAGCACTTTTAATGGCCGGAAAACCTGAAATACAAAAACAGCAGAAAACAACAACTGGCAGCTGGGTGCACTGGGTTAATAGATTAGTCCAAATATGCTCAAAAGTGTATGAAAGTTCAAGCAAATCATGGCAAAGTCACACAAAACATGCATGGAGCAAGAAGAAATTATAGATACGTTTGGGACGTATCACCGGGTGAGAGGAGACTGCGAGAAAAAATTGTCTGGTGACTTGCTTCTGCTGCATGTTTGACGGCCTTCCGTCTTGGATTATATAGATACGACCGTGTGCCTCTGGGTATACTTATTTTTCGTCAGGCGATGCGTGATATGTCCAAAACGTATCTATAATTTCTGCTTGCTCCATTCCCCTTTTGTGTGATATTGCTATGATCTTGATGAACTTCCATACACTTTTGATCATATTTGGACTAACTGAAGGGTTCGTTGCATAGAAAACAAAATTTTTCCTACGGTTGTAACAACCAAGATCACATCTAGAAGATCACTTGTAACGGTTTGAGAAGGACTCACCCTCGAAGACCAAAAGCTTTAACGAGAACTATTCTCGTGGGTGATGTAGTCGAACACTCGCCGACCTCAAGGTCGTGATGAAGACTTGACGCCACGAACGGGCAGCGTCTCCATAGTCGGTCACACGTACAGATCAGTGACGACCTCCGCCCCTTGCTCCAGTTGGGCAGCGGAAGTAGTGGATCCTCGGGAACTCCAGCAGCACTACAACATAGTGGTGGTGGTGGTAGAGAAGATCTTGAGCAGGGCTTCGCCTAAGCACCGTACTCGTGAAATTGGATCAGCTAGAAAGGGGAGGAAGATGCCAACCAAAGGGCATATGAGAGATGGAGGAATGAGTGAGTAGAGGGGTCTCCACCCATCTATATATAGGAGGGGGAGGCAGCCCCCAAGGGGTAGCACGCCGCAAGAGGTGCCCCCACCTCTCCCCTCATCATGTGGGTGGACTCTCCACTCACAAAAACAAAGGGTCACACATTATTCCCATAACTTCCATAATTCTCCACTCAAAATTCCAAGAGTTTTATCACATTAAAACACTTTTAATTATCTTGTTTAATGTCACTCAAATTAATGAACACTTCATTCAATGAGTACTTCATTGATGAACACTTCATTCAATGAACACATTAACAATTATCCCCTTGCACTATTTTGATATACCGAAACTATTCCAGCAGTTTTATCAAAACAGTCCATGTGCTGTCCTGTATATTCTCCGGCGTTCCGTATCCACTCAAACGCGTCAACGAATCCTTAAGTGTGTCACCCTACGGTTCGTGAATAAAATGGACATGACAGAGACTCTTCTCTGATCAATAATCATCAGCGGGATCTGGAGATCCATGATGACTCCCACTTACTCAACGATGAACTAGTGATCGTGTGAACCAAAACTCCGTAACCAATTCCTTTTGTCTCGCGATATTTTACTTGTCCGAGATCCGATCATTTGGTATCATCCATACCTAGTTCGATCTCGTTACCGACAAGTACTCTTTACTCGTTCCGTGATATAACATCCTTGTGAGCTAGTCACGTGCTTGCAAGCGATGTCAATGTGATATCACCGAGAGGGCCCAGAGTATATCTCTCCGTCATCAGGATGGACAAATCCCACTCTTGATCCACGAGCCTCAACTAACACTTTCCAAGTACCCAACGACACCTTTATAATCACCCTGTTACGGTGTGACGTTTGATGGAATCAAAGTACTATTCCGGTGTCAGTGATTGACGTGATCTCATGGTCTAAGGATTAGAGTTACTTCGTGAAAGTTTGATACAGCAATAGAAACTTGATGACATGATCGTATTGCTATAACTACTGTGGGTGTATGTTCATCACATCATTCTCCAATGACATGACCTTGTTATTAACAACATCCAATGTTCATGACCAGGAAACCTTGATCATCCGTTAATCAACAAGCTAGTATAAAGAGAGGCATTACTAGGAACCTTTTCTCTGTTTATTAAACACACATGTATTAACGTTTCCGGTTAACACAATTATAGCATGAAAATAAACATTTATCATAAACATGGAATAAGATAATAACCACTTTATTATTGCCTCTCGGGCATATTCCCTTCAGTCTCCCACTTGCACTAGAGTCAATAATCTAGTTTGTTACTTGCGCATCCAACACCTATGGCATTCAGCTGTTATCCATACGCATTGCTAGTGGTAAACCTAATCTCCAGATCTGACACTTCAGGTCCGTGTGTATTTGCATTTCTTTGCGTCTCTACGCATCACTCATTCACCAATGAGATGGCATTGCATAAATTTGGTCCTCCGGTGAGACCTTAGTCCCTTGAGCTCAAAACATGTTGAATCTATTGTCATACAATAGATCTTCATAGTATTAGCCCGTTTTGAACTACACCTAGTTTGTCAAACAAACTTCTTGACACAAATGCCCTCCTTTGCTGCTGCTAGAGCAGTCATATACTTAGCCTTTCGTTGTAGTATTCGTTATAATGTCTTAACTTTGGAACTCATCCAAATCTATTTGGAACTATTCCAAATCTATCATGGAACTTTCTTCCATTACATACCGCCAAAATTGAGATAAATTTAGATTGTATCTTGCGACAAAACTAGTATCAATGTAACACTTTACAATGAACTATTGTCCAACATACATAATATATATTCTTAGTCCTTCCAAAGCACGTAAGGATATCTTTACTATTGTCCAATGATCATCTTATGAATCATTCTAGTATATGCTCATAACATTTAGAGCATAGGACATTCTGGAATTGTACATATCATGGTGTACATGATTGATCAAATCATTCATGTGATTTTACTCACCAAGTGTCAAAACACTTGAATCTCGCTTCAACCTTTTCCATGCGGCAAGAACCTTTCTCGTCGTTTCCATATTGAACTTATTAAATATTTCATATATGTACTTCGGCCCAACCATATTAGCACCTCAATCTATCTATATAGACCATATTAGCCCAATATACTGGTTTTGCCCAAATCTTCCATTAAAATCAAATTTTCAATGAAACTTCACCCATGTCAATAAAAGATACATCATTTCCAATCAACAATATGTCTTCTACATAATGTATTAGAAATATGTCTCAGCGCTCCCACTTAATTTCTTGCAAAAGCAAGCATCTTCACCGTCTCTGATGAAACTAAACGTTTTAACAATTTCATCATGATGAAGATTCCAACTCCGCGAATGCTTATTTCAACCATTGAAATTTGCATGCTATTTTAGCATCCTTTGAATTAACAGAAACCTTTGGACCGTGTCCTGTACACGTCCTAGGTAACCATTCTATTAGAAGAACGTTGTTCCGTTTGTTCAACTACCATATACAAAAATTAGCATATGTAGTGGTTGCTACAATAATCCGTCCAGACTAAATATCGTTATGAAAGATCAAATCTTGTCATAGCCAACTCTTTGAACATAATCGTAAACCATTTTAACGATATGTCGAATATTTCATAGATGTGAGAACATCCACGTCTGTTTCTTTATAGATCCAAACACGGTATCTAGAGAGTCTTCCAAGTTCAGAAACTTGGTTTCTCGTGTATGGAACTATCATGGATTTTATAGCTCCTAGCCATTTTGACGGAGTCAGGGCCCATCATCGCTTCTTTGCATGTAGTCGGTCCATTATTATCAAATAACAATGATTCAATCTCAAATCTTACTATTTGATCGATTACCCGAACTACGCAGTTCAATAGGAACTTAGATCGCCGTGACCACAACCTTTGGGACACGGGAGCCAAGAGCATTGCGGCCGCTTCCGGGACACTTTCCGGCGCTGCGCCACTTAGCACATAAAGCTTAGGTTCAACAACCTAATCGAAGTTCTACTGTCCTCCCACTTAACTTTTCGCAAAAAATTCCTTCTCAAGAAACTTGATGCACTTAGCCACAAAACACTTTTGTCTTTAGTGTTATGGAGGAATACCCAACGGTTACTTTGGGATAACTTACAAAGACGCATTTTATCCGACTTTGGTTGTAAACATTTTACATATGCCTTGCATACCAAAATTTAAGAAAAGACAAATTGGGTTTTATCCCATTCCATAACTTATATGGTGTCATTTCAACGGATCTCGATGGCGCTCTTTTCAGTGAAAAACGGTAGTCTCTAAAGCTTAATCCTTAAAATATAATGGCAATTTTATAAATAACACCTTTGATCCTTACCATGTCAAACAAGGTTTGATTACATCTCTCGAACACTCCATACTCCTATGGTGTTTCGGGAAATGCAAGTTTTGGAACGATTCCTAAACTCTCAGGCATTTGCTAAACTTTTAACTCAAAATCTTCTTTTATGATCCAATCATAAACTCTTATTTTCTCGTTACAATGATTTTCACTTCATCTTGAAATTTATTTGAACATTTTCAAACATTTCATACTTCTTCCTTATCAAGTAAATATATACATATATCCACTCAAAACCTCGGTTAAAGTATATGAAGTTATAAGACCCACCACACATGGCTACACATAATGAATTATACACATCAACATGTATAATGTCCAATAAGTTAGTCGTCCGTCCTTCTTTGCCTATGAACGGAGTTTCAATCATTTCTAGGAAATTCTTACAAGCGTCAGTTGATTCAAAATCAAAAGACTCAAAAATTCCATCAAACATGGAGTTTCTTCATGTTTTCTTTCCAATATGATTTAAACGGTGGTGTCACTTCATAAGTGATCTTCTAATCATTTGTCTAGCGACATGTTTAGCATCAGTTATTATGGATGTGATTTCTCCAACAAGATTTATAGAGTTCATCCATCTTCTATGAATATGGTGATAATTTGAACAACTATTGTTCGTATAACACCAGAACAGAATAATAATTATTCAAATAAATCTTGAAGGCTAGGTTTAATTCCAACGATAAACACAATAACACTTTATTTTGTTCTTGATGAGAATCATCCCATATTCATTTGCTAGTTACTCAGGCCATTGCAACTCTTGTATTGCGTTGTTCCGTATGACACTTCATACCAACCAATCAGTATCCAATACTCAAGAATCACATTGTTTAACAAGCAATGAATATACCCATAACATGTATATCATCTATATACCCGAGCTGGACATTTCTAGTCTTTTCCTTTTTCTTTTTGCCAAAATATTTTTTCAGATCCTCTTTCAGCAATTCCTTTCCTTTTTAGAAGAATTTATCAACATCACTTGTGGCACCATTCATATGACACATAATCCAAAGTGTGTTAGTCAAATACTAACACCCTTTGATTCTCACTTTGATGTAGATCACCGTCATCAAATGTTTGGTGTTCTTCCAAATTCCATTCTTTAGTAATCTTATAGTGTAGTAAACATTTTACCTACATCTTCCATTCATCCTATCATGACAACTTTCATGACAAAACTACCATAGCTCAAAGGGACAAACTGTGAGTACAATATTAGTTCCCAAAACCTTTTTGAGAGATTAGGACACATAGTGTCTCCAACCTTCACAAATTCTCATACAATATGAGAACATGTTTCTCACTAAATTTTACTCTATCACATTGCAACTAAACATTGTTTCAGATATCGCTATATCTTGCACACATGATAGTTTCTTAAACAATCCTTTCAGTTCCTAGATAACCTTGATAATAACAAACAACATTTGAATATCAAGGATCATGGAGGCAAGTGTGATACTTAGACACTAACACTGGAATTGTTACTCTCGATTTAATACACATTATTAAACTTCATGGAGTAAGCAAGGTTTGCTAAAGTTTGCAATAAGACTTTAAACTTTAGATTGACACTCAAACAATACGGTACCAGTCCGTAAAGTTAAATATCCAGAATTCTATATTTCTATTATCTCAATTATAGCTAAGCGCAAAGGTAGTAAACAAATGCCAATGACTACAACGAACTATGCAAATTCACTTTGATTTAGTTCATGATAAAATGAGTTCATCTAACTCCCACTCAAAAACAACATCCCTCGAGTCGTCTTTGGTGATTACACGAACCAAATTCACTACACCACGACCGATCATCACGTGAGGCAGTGTAGCTGCAATGGCGAGCATCTCAATATGGTTCATCATATCATCCATATGACTCGTGCTTAACCTTTCGGTCCATGTTCCGAGGCCATGTCTATACATGCTAGGCTCGCCAAGTAGAACCTTAGTATTTGCATGTGTTTCAAGGCCATGTCTGTACATGCTAGGCTTGAAAACACCCGTTGTATGCGAACGTAGAGTCTATCACACCCGATCATCACGTGGTGTCTCGAAACGACGAACTTTCTTAACGGTGCATACTAAGGAAGAACATATAATTATCTTGATATTAAGTGAGAGGGATCATCTTATAATGCTACCGCAACGATCATGATCGTAACTAAGCAAAATAAGATGCATAAAAGGATAAACATCACATGCATGGATAATGTGATATGATATGGTCCTTCTCGCATTAGATCTCCATCTTGTGCGTCTTGGTATGATCTCCATCATGCCACCGGCGTGGCACCAAGGTCCATGGCGCCACCACCATGGTCGTCCTTCTCCATTACAATATATCTCATGGATATATCTACAGCACGCAGGCCTTAAAAAGGAAAAACACAACCATATGGCTCCTGCCGGTTGTTTACAATAAATCTCATTTCATACAACAATTTTGTAACAATGACCATATCACATCACATGCCCTGCAAAAACAAGTTAGACGCTTCTAAATTATCTTTGCAAATTTTACGTGGTTTTGGGCTTCCTAGGAAAGAACCGATCTTACCTACGGACAAGAACCACAACGTTGATTCGCTAGTTGTTTCTTTTCTTCCTTTTCCAGGGCCCTCCGTTGCAAATGCCATATCACTAATGTTAGAGAAACTGACACCCCCAAAGCCACTTTATACGGTACAAGCCGTATGTCAAGCGTGACACGCAATCTGCGCTTAGGGCCGCTTCAATCCAACATTGCCGCAATATGAACAAGTGCACAAAAGAGGGTAACAACTAGAGGATCAACGCCCACATCTCTATGTGTTCTAACCGTACAAAGCATCTATGCATAGACGAGGCTCTGATACCACTGAAGGGTTCGTTGCATAGAAAACAAAAAATTTCCTACGGTTGTAACAGCCAAGATCACATCTAGAAGATCACTTGTAACGGTTTGAGAAGGACTCACCCTCGAAGACCAAAAGCTTTAACGAGAACTATTCTCGTGGGTGATGTAGTCGAACACTCGCCGACCTCAAGGTCGTGATGAAGACTTGACGCCACGAACGGGCAGCGTCTCCGTAGTCGGTCACACGTACAGATCAGTGACGACCTCCGCCCCTTGCTCCAGTTGGGCAGCGGAAGTAGTGGATCCTCGGGAACTCCAGTAGCACTACAACATAGTGGTGGTGGTGGTAGATAAGATCTTGAGCAGGGCTTCGCCTAAGAACCGTACTCGTGAAACTGGATCAGCTAGCAAGGGGAGGAAGATGCCAACCAAAGGGCATATGAGAGATGGAGGAATGAGTGAGTAGAGGGGTCTCCACCCATCTATATATAGGAGGGGGAGGCAGCCCCCAAGGGGTAGCACGCCCCAAGAGGTGCCCCCACCTCTCCCCTCATCATGTGGGTGGACTCTCCACTCACAAAAACAAAGGGTCACATATTATTCCCATAACTTCCATAATTCTCCACTCAAAATTCCAAGAGTTTTATCACATTAAAACACTTTTAATTATCTTGTTTAATGTCACTCAAATTAATGAACACTTCATTCAATGAGTACTTCATTGATGAACACTTCATTCAATGAACACATTAACAATTATCCCCTTGCACTATTTTGATATACCGAAACTATTCCAGCAGTTTTATCAAAACAGTCCATGTGCTGTCCTGTATATTCTCCGGCGTTCCGTATCCACTCAAACGCGTCAACAAATCCTTAAGTGTGTCACCCTACGGTTCGTGAATAAAATGGACATGACAGAGACTCTTCTCTGATCAATAATCATCAGCGGGATCTGGAGATCCATGATGACTCCCACTTACTCAACGATGAACTAGTGATCGTGTGAACCAAAACTCCGTAACCAATTCCTTTTGTCTCGAGATATTTTACTTGTCCGAGATCCGATCATTTGGTATCATCCATACCTAGTTCGATCTCGTTACCGACAAGTACTCTTTACTCGTTCCATGATATAACATCCTCGTGAGCCAGTCACGTGCTTGCAAGCGATGTCAATGTGATATCACCGAGAGGGCCCAGAGTATATCTCTCCGTCATCTGGATGGACAAATCCCACTCTTGATCCACGAGCCTCAACTAACACTTTCCAAGTACCCAACGACACCTTTATAATCACCCTGTTACGGTGTGACGTTTGATGGAATCAAAGTACTATTCCGGTGTCAGTGATTGACGTGATCTCATGGTCTAAGGATTAGAGTTACTTCGTGAAAGTTTGATACAGCAATAGAAACTTGATGACATGATCGTATTGCTATAACTACTGTGGGTGTATGTTCATCACATCATTCTCCAATGACATGACCTTGTTATTAACAACATCCAATGTTCATGACCAGGAAACCTTGATCATCCGTTAATCAACAAGCTAGTATAAAGAGAGGCATTACTAGGAACCTTTTCTCTGTTTATTAAACACACATGTATTAACGTTTCCGGTTAACACAATTATAGCATGAAAATAAACATTTATCATAAACATGGAATAAGATAATAACCACTTTATTATTGCCTCTCGGGCATATCCCCTTCACTAACCTATTCACTCAGTGCACCCCAGTGCCAGTTCCTGTTTTCCGCTATTTTTCTATTTCAGGTTTCCCCCATATTGAAAGTGCTCCAGAAATTCAGGAAAATCCAATAAAAAATCAGCGTGCAGGAAGCTTCGGGAATCACCGAGGGGGGGGCAGAGGGGACCCACCAGGGGCCCCGGCGCCCTCCCGGCGTGCCCTAGGGTGGGGCCGCGCCAGGGGGGCGCCTGGACCCCTGTTGCCCCCCCTGGCTGCCCCTTCGCCTGTTTATTCCCTGTGACACAAAAACCCCGAGACGGGAACCCTTTTTCACGATCTCTCCTCTGTTCTGCCGTCGCCGCGCTTCCAAGATCGGGAGCACCAGAAGACCTCTTCCCGGCACCCTTCCGGAGGGACGAACCACCTCCGGGAGCTTCTCCACCACCATGGACGCTTCCCGGATGAACCGTGAGTAGTCCTCCTTGCACCATGGGTCTATGATTAGTAGCTATGTGATGTTCTCCTCCCCTCTTTGTTCTTCATGGATTAGACCTCGTGAGCTGCCCTACATGATCGAGGCACTTATGTAATATTTCTGCTGTTGCTATGCTGAGTTTTCTGGGATCCGATGGATTATGAGATTATGTTCAGATGATGTTTGAGTAATATATTTGATTCTCCTCTTTTATATTTATGTTCTTGAGTAATTCTTGCATGTTCTCCGTTGCTGTTTATTGCTTTGGCCAAGTAGTAGGTAGTGACTCCAAGAGGGAGCGTTATGCATGATTGTGGGTTCATGCCCCCCGATGACTAGCTTGAGTGACAGAAACATGAGTCTAGGGGATGTGTTGTTGCCACAAGGGGGAAAACAACGGTGCTTGTACTTGCGCGTGCTAGGATTGTTTACTTTACGCAGAGTTCTTTAATGCAGTTGCCCGTTGCTTTGAGTTTACACTTTGGGTGGGATTCGCAACTTAATACCAGCGAGATGTTCTGGATAGATATCTCAAGGTGGATGATTAGTAGGTAGATGCAGATGGATTTCGGTCTACTTGTCTTGGCGTACCACCCATGCTTTTGAGCCTCTTCATTTATTTATAGCATAATTATGTAACATCCCAATTTTCTAAATTCGGATGTTAATAGATCATCATATGCATCTCATGCTGCTTCCGCATTTTTCTGGAGTTTTAAAATATTTTTAAACATTTTTCAACACATGGCAGTTCGCTGGAGAGGATATCAGAGGCCTTATCACCATTTTTTAATTTGTTGAAAAATAGTTTAAAATATTTTGTGAGACTTTTTTAATTTTAATTTGGAGTTATAAATATTTTCTAAAAATATTTTTGGAATTTATTTATGCTCCGAAAAAGTTTTTAAATCAATTTTCGGAGTTTTCGGTATTTTTAAAATGCCAGAAAAGTATTTTAAAATATTGAAAAATAAGTTGCAAAGTTTTTATTTTTGTTTAATATTTTGGTAAAGTTAAAAATTCAGTTTTATTATTTTAAAAATATTGGCGAAGACGGAATTTTAAAATAAATTTCCGTGTTTTTTCTAATATTGTTTTGGGCCTAATGGGCCCGTTCTGTTTTTTTTTCGCAGACCGATTTTGTATTTATCTCGGATTTAAAAAAAAAGAAAGGATTAGGGGCTGGCTATAAATAGCCCCGATTAGGGCTAAATTATTTTCGCTTAGCGTTTTAGGGTTAGCCTAAACAAATCCGCGGGACCCGCCGCCGCCGACATCATCGACGACGTCATCGCCGGAACACTCGCCGGAAGTTCGCCGGACCACCGCGGAAGTTCGTCGGAGTACGTTTTTTTGGCGCCGTTTCGAGGTATCTTCGCGACGCACCGCCGCTTGCGCCCGACCGCGCCGCCTAGCCACCGTAGACCCGCCGCCGCCGCTCGCCGGAGCAGCCGGCCGGAGCGCCGCCGCCGCCCCGGTGCCCCGCGCCCGCGCACCATGGCCGCGCCCTCGCGCCCCTGCGCCCGGGCGCCGCCGCTCCTGGCCGCCCGCGCCTGGCCGTCCCCGCCGCCGGCCGGAGCCGCTGCTCCAAGTCCAGACGAGCCGAAGCCATGGCCATGGCCTCCTCTGTGCCCGCGTGCGTGGATAGAGAAGTTAGAAGAGAAACAAAAATAAATTTAGATCGGTTTTGGAAAAAAAAACCTCGATCTGGATCCAAACCGCCCGGGGAGCCGATCGCATTTTTCAGAAAAATTTTATTTACGTCCGGGTCCTTTTTACAGTAGAGCATCCCGGTACCCCCGTTGTCACCCCGATACTGTTTTTGCAGCTACTTTTTAACCGTAACTCGGAATTGGGCGATTCCAGTTGCATTGCGACCGTGGAGAAATTTCCTAGCCAGTAGACCAAGTGTTAGAGAAGTTTGAAGTTTTTAAATTTGGATCCCAAGATGATCCAAATTTGAACTTCCGGCAGCCGTAACTTGTTACCGGTGCGCCCGTTTGCGCCGTTTCTTTTTGCGTTAGTTTTATTGTGACAAGTACTTTAAGTTTTGCTACTGTTAGGAAAGTTTTTCTACTGTTCTTTGAATGTTTATTATTGTTTGAGCATATTTGTATTGAACATATGATTGATTGGTGCTATGTTTGCTCGTATAGATTGTCCGGAGTGTGCCGCCTCGTATTGTGAGGATTGTGACCGTCAGGACCAGCAAGAAGGAAAGTGATGCTTTGACCATACTCACACCTATATTTTTCTATATGCATTATGTTAAGAAATATCACCCTATTGCATGATAGGTAGTTTATTATTCTGTTGCTGCAAAACCAGTTAGGATAGCCACATGTCTTGACTTGTCTACCGTAGATCAACCTAGACGTGTTGTTGCTTTATTGCTATGCATTGTAGACATGGTTTGGGTTGTGTAAATACATGGAGTGCATGTGAGCTATTTAATAACTTGTGTAGCAACTGTTTAATAAATAGAAATCACCTCTAGACAGGCAGGGAGTGCTTCCTGGGGGCTCGTTCCTTATCTAAGGTCGAGACCAGGTTGTACCCCTAATGGTTGGTTTGGTGGTTGACATTACGTCATGGTGCTAGCCTCTGAACGTAAGTGGGCGCCGTCCAGGCTCAAAAAGATCAGACATACTTGGTGACTAGGAGCTTACATGTACAGCCGCTGGCCATATGGGCTCTGGCTTAGTTGAGTATGATGTAGGAAGCCTCTCCCGTGCAAAGCTAGCAGATGTAGATGTGATAGGTTGTACCGGCTTGCCGTTGGGTGTAGGTGACCTCTTCTGAAAGACTTCGTCTTAATCTTAGGGTTGAGTCTAGCGGGGAAAGTATACTAACCTCTACAGAGTAAAAACTAATCATGATTAGCCGTGTCCCCGGTTTTGGACATCCTTGAGCTACTAGACATTACTGTTACTGGAGGATCTTGACATATGAATCACCATAATAATTTGAGTGGGAAAGATTAAATAAGGGTGTGGTGTTGGAACTGGTGTGCCCAGTTCATTCTTAAGTAGTAAGTTCAACTTAAAATTTTGACTAGTTTAGTTCAGGAGAAAATTGGCTTTCTGCAAAACTAAACCATAAGCCTTTCCTTTGACTTACTTTGCATGTAGTTGTAGGTCCTTTATATAAACTTTTCCGTGTCACTTGCCGTACAAATCAAATGTACTGACCCGTTGTCGGGCTGTAACCTTCGGTGTTGCAGGTTTTTCAGACGATCAGTAAGGTGCGTTTAGGGGTTGCGAGTCTACACTCAGCATGTTCGCATGTGGTTGTTGATGGACTCCACGTTATTTGCTTTTTCTTCCGCTATATTTATATTAAATAAGCTAGCCTTGAGCTATGAAACTTGTTATTTATTTACTCTGGATCATACGGTGTAATAATGATGCACTTGTACTTTGATATACATCTATGATACTGTGTGTGCCAGCGAGTTCGATCCAGGGACTGGCACTTGAGCACAGAGACTTCAATTCTGTGTGAATTGGTTCGCTACAAATTAGCATTGGTTTGCGCACATAATACTGTCAATTGCCCAGCTGTAATTTGTTTACCTCGCATGGCTCTTTTATCGTATTTTGGGAGAGAGACATCACTAGTGAACATCATAGGACCCCGGTCCATATTTTCAATACTGTTTACACCCACTATCAATTTACTGCTTTATTTACTTTTCCGTTGCTATCACTATCATTATTATCCCGTGCGTTTTATCCTTTGTAAACAACAAGGCCGGAGGGATTGAAAACCCCTTTGTACTCATTGGGAGCAAAGTTATCTGTTGTGTGTGCAGTGCCACGCCAACCGCCAATCTTTGGCGCCGTTGTCACCTACCTGTCGTTGTCGGAGTCCTACTGGAGACAGACCTTGGTATCTTCACCGAGGGAAATTTCCGCTGTCTACATCTCAACCTTCCACTTTGGGTAACCAACGAGGGGGCCTTAATTCGTACCATCAAAAGCAATTTCTGGCGCCGTCGCCGGGGACTCCGCTCTTCAAGATAGGGGAGTTGCACACTATCTTTTGTCTTTGCTTTTTAGTCTTGTTAGTTTACTTTTTAGTTTTTGCTTTAGTATCTTTTATCAAAAATAAAAATAATATAGTTATCTTGCTTGCTGCTACTATGGGTTCCTCTGAGAACACCAAGTTGTGTGACTTCACTAGTCACAACAACAGTGACTTTATCTGCACTCCTATTGCTACACCTGCTACTTCAGCACCTTCTTATGAGATTAAACCTACTTTGCTGAACCTTGTTATGAAAGATCAATTCTCCGATGCTAGAGATGATGCTGCTTTGCATTTAAATAATTTTATTGAGCTTTGTGATATGCAAAAGTACAAAGAAGTAGATAGTGATATTGTTAAGCTTAAGCTTTTTTCCTTTCTCCTTGAGAGATGAAGCTAAAATCTTGTTTGAATCCTTGCCTAAGAATAGCATAGATTCTTGGGATAAGTGCAAGGGTTCTTTTATTGGGAAGTACTACCCCCCTGCTAAGATTATCCAATTAAAGAGTTTTATTATGAATTTTAAACAATTGCATAATGAACACGTTGCCCAAGCTTGGGAACGCATGAAATCTCTTGTTAAGAATTGCCCTACGCATGGTTTGACTACTTGGATGGTTATCCAAACTTTTTATGCAGGCTTGAACTTTACCTCGCGGAACTTGCTAGATTCGGCCGCGGGAGGAACCTTTATGTCAACTACACTTGGTGCTGCCACAAAACTTCTCGATGAGATGATGACCAACTATTCCCAATGGCACACCGAAAGAGCTCCAACAGGTAGGAAGGTAAACTCTGTCGAGGAGATCTCCTCCCTAAATGAAAAAGTTGACTTCATTATGTCTCTACTTACCAAGCAATCTCCTATTGATCCTCAAGTTGTTCCTTTAAATTCTTTGATTGCTCAAGATCAAGTAGATGTGAACTTTATCTCTAGAAATAACTTCAACAACAATGCTTATAGGAGTAACTTTGGTAGCAATCCTAGACCGTTCCTGTCGGGACCTGGGGTTAGCGTATGTAATTCCAGTCATGATGCAATCACATGGAGAGCCGAGAACCGTACCCACTTGTCTAAGCAGACAAGGCCAAGCACAGAACGTTCTCGGTAAGCATCGAACGTGAGGGACATCCCATTCAGGCCGGATGATCAACTGAGATGGGTCCTCAACGTCCGCTCACAAGTCTAAATGTTTATGGGTGGTGAATCCCATACTCATAGACAAGTCGCCTCAACCATGTTACCGATTGAATCCCAACTCTTACATAGACTTACTCCAGCCCGATCACTTAGTCGGGATCTAGGGCGGGCTCGATCATACAACAAAGTGTGCACGTGACAGAGTCACGAGCAATCGCATCACGATGCCCCAAGCTGCGCACATCTAAGGGCCACTTGGTGTATAAAAGACCGCCAGCCAGATCACAACTAAGGTCTCGAAAACCCATACTAAGACATGCATGTTATAGACATACACGCAGCACACATGCCTAGTATGAACAGCAGGTATCATCACATAACTCTACAAAGTACTCTTTATAGATATACACATAGAGCATACAAAGATCACATGTCTGTGATCACATTACATCATACAACGGAAGAAAATTAGGTCTGAGTACAGACAAGATTAACAAATGGCTTAGAGAAGCCTTGTAAACAAACATGCCCTTCCACGAGGGACCAGACTACTGTCTGGGACTATACTACCAAGGTCAACGTCAAGCTTCACGAAGGTGACTCCATCGGGGTCCGGGTTCTCATCTAACACATAGAATAAGCAAACGTGAGTACAAAGTCGTACTCAGCAAGACTTACATCAGAACTAAACTACTCATGCTCAAGTATCAAGGTAAATGAGGTGGGGTTCAATATGCAGAAGTGCCAGCTTTGACTTGGCTAATTCTGTACTACGAGTACCAGACTTGAGGTAAGAAGCATACACGAGTCCACTACTTTCTCCAACCAATTACACCACTATGGTGCCTTCCTCGACTTCCCCACGAGGAGGCACACCATAGCACTCATGCTTATCTTGTGGGTTTTATAAGTATCCATTCAAGTTGTCTATGATCAAGTAGAGGTTTCCAAGTAGTCCATAACCGCGGACACGGCTATTCGAATAGTTCATTAACCCTGCAGGGGTGTACATCTTCACACGCGTGTCATCACTTATCGCCTCGTTCTTGTCACCCTTAAAGCGGATGTCGGACGTGGATGAAACCAAGGCACTATCCTCATGTCACCTTCTCTTATCCAGGAGTCGACTACCTGAGTTTGTCACCGCTCGAGAGTCCGGCCGGTTCCACAAAACGGACTCAGATAATGCAAGGGGCCGAGACACCACCTTTGACAGATGGTTTCACTGCCTCACAGGTCCACCCACATATCTATACATAAATCAAATGGAAAGCCCGAATCTAGTGTGACTCCTGGACCGGATCGGGTACGCAAAGAGGCCAAACGGGGCTCCCATAAAACCCTACATGTGGTCATACTCTTTGTCTTGGATCACAAAACAGGAACTTGGGGCCTAAGGCAGTGTTCAACGAGACAACCCACTATGTACTCCTACACAACCTCTCATCGTTCACTTTTGTTTAGGGTGGATTCACCAACACGTTAACATCAGCACCACTGTGTTCATTCCATCCCGACTCACAAACAATACTCATTGTATCACTAAGCAGCAAAAGAAGTAACAGTTGCAGGGGCCACATGCTCATCAATCAACTCCTAAATCTGCTAGGATTGTGGTTTGCTTAATACGGTGGCAAAATGATAGGTCATGCATCGGAATGGGTTCAACTATGCGAAAGAATATGTCTCGATGATCTCCTAAACATGCATAAGCAAGACTGAGAGGGAAGTAGGATTTTATAGACATGATCAAAGGGGTTTGCTTGCCTTGCTGACGGTACACGGGTCTTATCGGTGGTCTTCTTCTTCGGGGGTGATCACCGTCTCGGAAAAGCTGGTACCGGAAACAATCATCAACAAGGGGGGACAACTCTGAAAGTAAAATGCACATACACATGATAAGGTTGTCCATGATGTGAATGGTACTGGTTTGTGGCAAATTCAATTTAATTGAAGTATATTGCATTTGGAATGCAAATTCAAACTTCAAATTTGAATTCAAATTAAGTCATATACACATTTGCTTCTGTTCCCCCATTTTAAAATGGTCAAACATAATTTTTTTTTGCATATTCTTAATCCTTGCATTTTTTTGATAATTTTTCATATATTATATGTTTAATTTGGAGTTAGTATGAATTTTCTATGAATTTCCAAAGTTTATATGATTTTTTATCTTTTCTGTAATTCTTTTAAAACTCTGGAAAAACTTTATTGCGTCATGATGAGGTCAGGGTGACGTGGGGGGGGCTTCTGACTGGTGGGCCATCCCTGTCAGCCTCTCTGTGATTAAACCCGTGGTTAAGATTAAACAGTGGGTTTAATTAGTGGGCATGGCCCACTGTCAGTGAGTGCTTAGGGTTAGGATTTGGGTTGGTTTAGCTCTAAGTGACCGGCGGCTTGACGCCGGCGGCTCGGGCACGGCGGCGCTCTCGCCGGACTAGGAAAAATGGTCGCGGAAAGGGGAAAGAGGGGCATGGGCAGTTATCCCGTGCTCGTCCGCATCGAGGGGAGCAAGCAGGGGGACGCGGGGGCTACTAGGGCGACGGCGGGGACAAAAGGCGCGGCGGCCGGCTGCTGGCTCCGACGGACTCGGTGCTCCAGGCCACGGAAGGTGTCGAGGGGAGAGGGGAAAATGGGCGCGAGCTCACCCTGAGTGCGAAGGGACCGTCGAGGAGAGCGGAGGAGGGCTGACGGAGTAGAATCGCTCGCCAGCGTCCACTGTGCCCGGCGGTGGCTCGATGAAGAGGACGTCTCCGCTGGGGCCTCCTGGCTCGATTCACTCCACGGGAAGACGAAGACGACGGCGGCCGACTTGTTGGACACTTCGGTGGCGCTTCTCGACGCCGATGGCCACGCGGGCAGACGGGGCGCACTCCGGCGAGGGCTCGGGTTCGCGCAGAAACGAGAGAGAGAGGGCGTGGGGGAGAGAGCCAGAGGAGGGGGAAGACTGCGGGGCGGCTCTGGCGTGTGCGTGGCGCAAGAGAGAGGGAGGGGGAGGCCTAGAAGGCGCGGGCGTCGTCGTGGCGTCGTCGCCGCGCTCCCAACTCCAGCGAGCTGCTTGGAGTCGCGGGGGAGGAAGACGACAGAAGCGTCTCGGGTGGGCTGGGCCGGCTAGGGAAGTTGGGCCTCGCCTGAGGCGCCAGGTAAGGTCCGTCCTTTCCTTTTCTTTTTATTTTTCTGTAAATAGGTTGGCCCCACTAATTAAATTAGCTAGGGATTTTAGTTAAATGCCCAAATAATTTTTAAATTACTAGGTGACCAGTAGCTAGTCACATATGGAATTTGGGCATTTTTGAAATTCAATATATTTTGAATTTCAATTCAAATAGGGTTATTTTAATTTTCCAAGGCACTGTTTGAATTGTATAAAATTCCTTGAGTGTGGGAAAAATACCCAAACCACTTTTAAAATGATCAGCATCATTTATAGGAATTTTCCAAACATTCGAATGATTTTTGGAAAAAGATTTTTATCTGGCCATTTATTTAAATTCTCAGGGCTTTTCTGTTCCCCATTTTTTATTTTCTTTTTGAAATTTTCATGATGCAAAGGGCACAAACAAACCTAGCACTTACCCTAGTTGGGGTTCTGACAACTCGCCCCCACTCAAAAGAATCTCGTCCCGAGATTCAGAAGTCGTCGGGAGGAAGGTGGGGTACTCGGCACGGAGGCGGTCTTCTCTTTCCCACGTTGCTTCTTTCTCGGAGTGATGTGACCATTGCACTTTGAGGAACTTGATCTTCTGACGATGAGTGACACGCTCTGCGGAATCAAAAATACGAACAGGGTACTCTCGATAAGAAAGGTCATCTTGGAGATCAAGCGTTTCATGGTCGACTTCGCGGATGGGGTCCTTGAAGCAACGCCTGAGTTGTGATACATGGAATACATCGTGTACTCGGGAAAGGTGCGGAGGTAGTTCAAGTTGGTAGGAAACTTCTCCACGTTTAGAGAGAATGCGGAAAGGTCCGATGTAACGTGGGGCCAACTTGCCTTTGATACCGAATCTTTGGGTTCCCTTCAGAGGAGTAACCCGAAGGTAAGCCTTCTCATCAATATTGTAGCTCTCCTCTCTATGATGACGATCATAGTAGCTCTTTTGACGAGACTGGGCGGCTTTCAATCGATCACGAACAATGCGAACTTGCTCTTCTGCTTCCTTGATCATATCCGGTCCAAAGAGTTGTCTTTCACCGGTTTCTGACCAGTTTAGGGGTGTTCGACATCGTCGTCCATAGAGGAATTCAAAGGGAGCCATGTTCAGACTAGATTGATAGCTATTGTTATAAGAAAATTCGGCGAATGGAAGATATTTCTCCCAATTATTTCCGAAAGAGATAACACAAGCTCTGAGCATGTCTTCCAAGATTTGATTAACCCTTTCAACTTGACCGCTAGATTGAGGGTGGAAAGCTGTACTAAAGGATAGATGAGTTCCCATAGCATTTTGAAAACATTCCTAGAATCTAGACGTGAAAAGGCTACCACGATCAGAATTGATCACCAAAGGAACACCGTGAAGAGACACAATCCTAGAGACGTACAAGTCCGCTAACTGACTAGCAGTTATAGACTCGCGAACGGGAAGGAAGTGAGCAACTTTTGAAAGTCGATCAATGACAACGAAGATGACATCATTTCCTTTCTGGGTTTTTGGAAAGCCGGTGATGAAGTCCATACCGACCTTGTCCCATTTCCACTCGGGAATAGACAATGGTTGAAGAGTACCAGCAGGTCTTTGGTGTTCTGCCTTAATGCGACGACAAACATCACATTCTGCAACAAATTGTGCAATGTCTCTCTTCATCCGGTTCCACCAAAATCTCTGGCGTAGATCTCGGTACATTTTTGTGCTACCGGGATGAATTGAGAGGGGAGTGTCATGAGCTTCCTTAAGGATCAGCTGCTTTAGGTATTCATTTTTAGGAATTACTAAACGATTTTCAAAGAATATCGTTCCTTGATCATTTGCAGAGAAACATTTAGCAACTCCGCTAGCAATGTTCTGCTTGATCTCTTGAATACTACTATCTTTTTTCTGGGCGGCTATGATTTGATCCTCAAGGGTTGGTTTCGCCGCCAAGTTGAAAAAAAAATCCACGAGGAACTATCTCAAGATTGAGCTTGTGAAATTCCTCATGCAGAAGTGGTTGACACTGTTGTAACATGAGGTTGTTACAATACGACTTACGACTTAGCGCATCAGCCATGACATTGGCTTTGCCTGGGGTGTAAGAAATTCCTAAGTCATAATCTTTTATCAACTCTATCCAGCGTCTTTTCCTCAGATTAAGATCTGGCTGGGTGAATATGTATTTGAGTCTTTAGTGATCGGAATATATCTCACAACGATTACCAAGGAGGTAATGTCGCCAAGTCTTCAGGGCATGAACTACGGCAGCGAGTTCAAGATCATGGGTAGGATAGTTCTCTTCATGTGGACGCAACTGGCGTGAAGCATAAGCTACCACATGTCTATCTTGCATAAGTATGCATCCTAACCCTTGCCGTGAAGCATCACAATAGATCTCGAAATCCCTTTTGTTGTCTGGAGGTGCAAGTACGGGTGCAGAAGTCTATCTTCTTTTTAGCTCTTGAAAGCTTTCCTCGCACTTGGGAGTCCATTGGAATTTCTTATCTTTCTTGAGGAGTTCAGTAAGAGGCTTTGAAACTTTAGAAAAGTTCTCGACGAAGCGGCAACAATAGCTGGCTAGGCCAAGAAAACTCCTAACTTGCTTAACCGATTCAGGTGGAGTCCAGTCAAGGACGTCCTGAACTCTCTCGGGATTGACTGCAACACCTTTTGCAGAAATCACGTGGCCTAAGTAGGTCACTTCTGGTAGCCAAAATTCACACTTGGAGAACTTGGCATAAAGGCAATGCTCTCTAAGTTTCATCAATACCAACCTAAGATGTTCTGCGTGCTCTTCTTCGTTCTTCGAGTATATGAGAATGTCATCAAGATAAACCACAAAATTTTTATCTAGGTACTCCATGAAGATCGAATTCATTAAGCGCGAGAATGTGGCGGGGGCATTGATTAAACCAAAGGACATGACGGTGTACTCGTAAAGACCATAACGAGTAGTGAAAGCCGTTTTGGGAATGTCCTCGTTTCGGATTTTGATTTGATGATAGCCTAATCTCAAATCCATCTTGGAAAAGACATAGGATCCAGCAAGTTGATCATAAAGATCATTGATCCTCGGCAATGGGTACTTGTTCTTTATCGTCGCTAGATTTAGCGGGCGATAGTCTACGCACATCCTTTCTGTTCCATCTTTCTTCGTTACGAACAGAACGGGGCAACCCCATGGCGATGAGCTAGGGCGGATGAAGCCTTTTGCCAACGAAGCATCAAGTTGGGTTTTTAGCTCAGCTAACTCATGTGGTGCCATTCTATATGGGCGTCTGGAGATTGGGGCTGTGCCTGGTATAAGATCAACTATAAATTCTACACATCTGCCGGGTGGCATTCCTGGCAGCTCTTCAGGAAAGACATCCGGGAAGTCCCGAACCACCGGAATATCTTCAAGGTCTGGAAGGGGAAGCACATTCAAAGTATGCATCTGGATTCTAGAGCTGGGTGATGTGTAGTCAATGATCTGGCCTGAAGGATGTTTGAGTTTGACTGATTTGGCTTTACAATCAAGGAAAGCATTCTGCCTTGATAACCAATCCATTCCTAGGATGACATCAATGTCCGAAGACTTGAGGGCTATAAGAGAAGCAAGGAATACTAAACCCTCAATTGCAATTTGATTGCCATGGCTTACTCTATTAGTCTGCCACTTTGAACCAGGAGTTTGAATAATCATTGGAGAAAACATTTCTTCAAAAGAAAATCCATGACAAAGTGCATAACTCTCCGACATGAATGAATGAGAAGCTCCTGGATCGAAAAGAACGGAGGCGGGAACATGATTGACTGGGAGTGTGCCAAGAATAATGTCGGAAGCAACAGTGGTTTCCTCAACTGAGATTTGGTTCACACAACCACTACTTGTGGCTGAAAGCTTTGCTGGGATGGCTTTGGTGGTTGATTTCTTTGGAGGCTTGTGACTAGGTCGACGTGGTGCCACAAACACTGTAGGGCACTATCGGAAGTAATGGCCTGTCAGACCACACGTGAAACATACCCTGCCCGAATTGCTGGGAGCAGGATTACTTGATTGCACAACATCATTCCTGGGAGGAACAATGTGCTGGGGTGGATGGCATATATTTGGTGGTGGCCTCTGCAGAAAGTTTTGAGGTATGGCTCTGGTTGGAATCCAAATTCTGCGTTTCTGAGGGGCTGAACTTGAAGAAGGAGCAAGCTCAAGAGCATGCTTGCGGGACTCTTCAAACACTTCATTGCCATGCTCAGCTCTGAAGGATCTGTTGACTAAATCCTCAAAGGTGGCAAATTCGATGAGGTTGAGATCATGGCGGAGGATAGGGCTAAGTCCCTTACGGAACCTTTCCTGCTTTCTGGCATCGGTGGTGATCTCATCTTGGGCATACCGAGCAAGATGGTTGAATTCTCTCACATACTCATGGATGGACATCTCTCCTTGAGTCAGATTGCAGAACTCTTCCTTCTTGCGCTCCATCAACTCATCTAGAAGGTGGTACCCTCGAAAGGAACCACAGAACTCTTGCCAAGTCACTAGGTGACTATCTGGCTGCATAGCAACATAGTTCTCCCACCATTCCGCAGCAGCACCTTCCAGAAAGTATGCCGCGAATATAACTCGATCATCGGGAGCAACATGTGCAGTATCAAGCTTACGCTCGATGGAACGGAGCCAATCATCGGCTTCAAGGGGCTCAGAAGAACATCGGAATACCGGTAGCTTGAGGAGGATGAAGTCCTGAATGCTCACAACCACATTGCAATGACGTGAGGTATTCTGCACGATGAGCTCCAGAAGGCGTGTTTGGTCACGTTGATTCTTCTCAGCTTCCATCATGATTTCCACCGCAGAAGGCGGTGGTGGAGGTTCATCATCATTTCGATTCCGAACACGGTCTCGATTCCGACGAACAGCACTACGAGTTCCACCTGACATCCTGTGTGATAAAATCAACAATTAGAACAGGTTGTATGATGGAATCAAAGACAAGAAGGACATATCTAGGAGGAAAGATTGTAATGCAAAGACAAAGATTTACAGAAACTCGGAATAAATCGGGTAGCATAACGCCTACACCGGGATGGAAAATGAAACAACCTCGAAGAAATTGGACAAAACTTCTTCAAGGAAGTCAACAGAACGATGAGTCTGGACGACCAAAACTGTCCTACGGCTACAAGGAGGCAAAACAACGAGATGTTCTAGTCAGACATAGATGAGCCTAGTCCTATCATCCCGTAGAAAAGATAAGGGTGACTCAGAACTCAGATCGATGAGGATAAGGAGAAAAAGAAGCCTTACGTTGTTCCCTTATACCCAGAGTAACTATATAACTATAGAATGCTAGACTCGACTTCGACCAAGGGTTGATAAGCCTACAAACAGTCCTGCTCTGATACCAAGTCTGTCGTGACCCGGGGTTAGCGTATGTAATTCCAGTCACGATGCAATCACATGGAGAGCCGAGAACCGTACCCACTTGTCTAAGCAGACAAGGCCAAGCACAGAACGTTCTCGGTAAGCATCGAACGTGAGGGACATCCCATTCAGGCCGGATGATCAACTGAGATGGGTCCTCAACGTCCGCTCACAAGTCTAAATGTTTATGGGTGGTGAATCCCATACTCATAGACAAGTCGCCTCAACCATGTTACCGATTGAATCCCAACTCTTACATAGACTTACTCCAGCCCGATCACTTAGTCGGGATCTAGGGCGGGCTCGATCATACAACAAAGTGTGCACGTGACAGAGTCACGAGCAATCGCATCACGATGCCCCAAGCTGCGCACATCTAAGGGCCACTTGGTGTATAAAAGACCGCCAGCCAGATCACAACTAAGGTCTCGAAAACCCATACTAAGACATGCATGTTATAGACATACACGCAGCACACATGCCTAGTATGAACAGCAGGTATCATCACATAACTCTACAAAGTACTCTTTATAGATATACACATAGAGCATACAAAGATCACATGTCTGTGATCACATTACATCATACAACGGAAGAAAATTAGGTCTGAGTACAGACAAGATTAACAAATGGCTTAGAGAAGCCTTGTAAACAAACATGCCCTTCCACGAGGGACCAGACTACTGTCTGGGACTATACTACCAAGGTCAACGTCAAGCTTCACGAAGGTGAATCCATCGGGGTCCGGGTTCTCATCTAAAACATAGAATAAGCAAACGTGAGTACAAAGTCGTACTCAGCAAGACTTACATGAGAACTAAACTACTCATGCTCAAGTATCAAGGTAAAGGAGGCGGGGTTCAATATGCAGAAGTGCCAGCTTTGACTTGGCTAATCCTGTACTACGAGTACCAGACTTGAGGTAAGAAGCGTACACGAGTCCACTACTTTCTCCAACCAATTACACCACTATGGTGCCTTCCTCGACTTCCCCACGAGGAGGCACACCATTGCACTCACGCTTATCTTGCGGGTTTTATAAGTATCCATTCAAGTTGTCTATGATCAAGTAGAGGTTTCCAAGTAGTCCATAACCGCGGACACGGCTATTCGAATAGTTCATTAACCCTGCAGGGGTGTACATCTTCACACGCGTGTCATCACTTATCGCCTTGTTCTTGTCACCCTTCAAGCGGATGTCGGACGTGGATGAAACCAAGGCACTATCTTCACATCACCTTCTCTAATCCAGGAGTCGACTACCTGAGTTTGTCACCGCTCGAGAGTCCGGCCGGTTCCACGAAACGGACTCAGATAATGCAAGGGACCGAGACACCACCTTTAACAGATGGTTTCACTGCCTCACAGGTCCACCCACATATCTATACATAAATCAAATGGAAAGCCCGAATCTAGTGTGACTCCTGGACCGGATCGGGTACGCAAAGAGGCCAAACGGGGCTCCCATAAAACCCTACATGTGGTCATACTGTTTGTCTTGGATAACAAAACAGGAACTCGGGGCCTAAGGCAGTGTTCAACGAGACAACCCACTGTGTACTCCTACACAGCCTCTCATCGTTCACTTTTGTTTAGGGTGGATTCACCAACACGTTAACATCAGCACCACTGTGTTCATTCCATCCCGACTCACAAACATAACATCCTCATTGTATCACTAAGCAGCAAAAGAAGTAACAGTTGCAGGGGCCACATGCTCATCAATCAACTCCTAAATCTGCTAGGATTGTGGTTTGCTTAATACGGAAAAATGATAGGTCATGCATCGGAATGGGTTCAACTATGAGAAAGAACGTGTCTCGATGATCTCCTAAACATGCATATGCGATACTGAGAGGGAAGTAGGATTTTATAGACATGATCAAAGGGGTTTGCTTGCCTTGCTGACGGTACATGGGTCTTATCGGTGGTCTTCTTCTTCGGGGGTGATCACCGTCTCGGAAAAGCTGGTACCGGAACAATCATCAACAAGGGGGGACAACTCCGAAAGTAAAATGCACATACACATGATAAGGTTGTCCATGATGTGAATGGTACTGGTTTGTGGCAAATTCAATTTAATTGAAGTATATTGCATTTGGAATGCAAATTCAAACTTCAAATTTGAATTCAAATTAAGTCATATACACATTTGCTTCTGTTCCCCGATTTTAAAATGGTCAAACATAAAAAAAAATTGCATATTCTTAATCCTTGCATTTTTCTGATAATTTTTCATATATTATATGTTTAATTTGGAGTTAGTATGAATTTTCTATGAATTTCCAAAGTTTATATGATTTTCTGTCTTTTCTGTAATTCTTTTAAAACTCTGGAAAAACTTTATTGCGTCATGTTGAGGTCAGGGTGACGTGGGGGGGGGCTTCTGACTGGTGGGCCATCCCCGTCAGCCTCTCTGTGATTAAACCCGTGGTTAAGATTAAACAGTGGGTTTAATTAGTGGGCAGGGCCCACTGTCAGTGAGTGCTTAGGGTTAGGATTTGGGTTGGTTTAGCTCTAAGTGACCGGCGGCTTGACGCCGGCGGCTCGGGCACGGCGGCGCTCTCGCCGGACTGGGAAAAATGGCCGCAGAAAGGGGAAAGAGGGGCATGGGCAGTTAGCCCGTGCTCGTCCGCATCGAGGGGAGCAAGCAGGGGGACGTAGGGGCTACCAGGGCGACGGCGGGGACAAAAGGCGCGGCGACCGGCTGCTGGCTCCGACGGACTCGGTGCTCCAGGCCACGGAAGGTGTCGAGGGGAGAGGGGAAAATGGGCGCGAGCTCACCCTGAGTGCAAAGGGACCGTCGAGGAGGGCGGAGGAGGGCTGACGGAGTAGAATCGCTCGCCGGCGTCCACTGTGCCCGGCGGTGGCTCGATGAAGAGGACGTCTCCGCTGGGGCCTCCCGGCTCGATTCACTCCACGGGAAGACGAAGACGACGGCGGCCGACTTGTTGGACACTGCGGTGGCGCTTCTCGACGCCGATGGCCACGCGGGCACACGGGGCGCACTCCGGCGAGGGCTCGGGTTCGCGCAGAAACGAGAGAGAGAGGGAGTGGGGGAGAGAGCCAGAGGAGGGGGAAGACTGCGGGGCGGCTCTGGCGTGTGCGTGGTGCAAGAGAGAGGGAGGGGGAGGCCTAGAAGGCGCGGGCGTCGTCGCCGCGCTCCCAGCTCCAGCGATCTTCTTGGAGTCGCGGGGGGAGGAAGACGACAGAAGCGTCTCGGGTGGGCTGGGCCGGCTAGGGAAGTTGGGCCTCGCCTGAGGCGCCAGGTAAGGTCCTTCCTTTCCTTTTCTTTTTATTTTTCTGTAAATAGGTTGGCCCCACTAATTAAATTAGCTAGGCATTTTAGTTAAATGCCCAAATAATTTTTAAATTACTAGGTGACCAGTAGTTAGTCACATATGGAATTTGGGCATTTTTTAAATTCAATATATTTTGAATTTCAATTCAAATAGGGTTATTTTAATTTTCCAAGGCACTGTTTGAATTGTAGAAAATTCCTTGAGTGTGGGAAAATACCCAAACCACTTTTAAAATGATCAGCATCATTTATAGGAATTTTCCAAACATTCAAATGATTTTTGGAAAAAGATTTTTATCTGGCCATTTATTTAAATTCTCAGGGCTTTTCTTTTCCCCATTTTTGATTTTCTTTTTGAAATTTTCATGATGCAAAGGGCACAAACAAACCTAGCACTTACCCTAGTTGGGGTTCTGACAGTTCCCCAACAACGATGGGAACAACAACACTTATCCTAGCACCAAAAACTCCACTTCTGAATTAGAGAGTATGCTTAAAGACTTTATCACAACCCAAGCCTTCGACAAGAGTGTAGAGGAAAAACTAGACAAGTTAGATAACCTCTCGTCGAAGGTAGACAATTTGGCCCATGAAGTAGAATTGCTTAAAATTAGAACTTCTCCGCTTGAGGACAGGAAGGTCACTCCTATGAATGCTATCCAAATGCAAATTAATGAAAACATTAGGATGATGGCTAAACTTAAAGAGAGATGGGTTAGAGAAAAGGAGGAAGAGGATAGAATTAAGAGCCTTCCTACACACCATATTGTTGCTACTATCCAAGTGGTTGAGGAGATCCAAACTCTTAGCACCCAATGCACCCCTAGTCCCATAGGACCTATTAATGGTGATGCTATGACCTCAACCGTAGAAGAGGAAATTCCTATGACTATAGAAGCTACCGAACAAGTGAGCCTAAAGGACACCACTACTAATTTACTTGATAGTAGTGACCTTGATTTTGATAATTTTACCCTTTCTGAAGTTATTCATTTCCTTCACAAGATGTCTAGAGACCCCCACACTAGCACACTTAATCTTTCCTTCACGGAGCATATTGTAAGGCCTGATATGCGGTACTGTTCCATATCTAGACGTTTCCATCCATATCCGGGGATGAAGCACATATCGGTCCCACCGCGACATATGACGAAGCCATATGCCCCGGATTTCCGACATGATATCACAACATTACAGCTACAAGGATACAACATCTCATACAATCGGCATATAACTTCCTTAATACATTACATCAGCGGAAGATACATGTCTTAGTACAGACTACAATCATTTGCCTAGTGGCAAAGAGAAAATCATCGATCCCCATAACCACATGGGTCCAGGCCCTCCGCCGGGATCCACCTAACTAGTCGTCGTCGAGTCTCCACGTGAAACGTCGATCACCATACCTGTTGTCGATCAAGAACCCTGAAAAGAGTTTGGGGGTAGTATCATGAGTACAGAAGTACTCAGCATCCAACTGTAGTGGTCATCTGACCCAGCAAGGACTTCATCACTCGTCATTCTAAGACAACTAGTAGTTTACGGTAAGGATGGGGTAAGTGGTGAGGTTGCTACCGCACTAGCATTTATGAAGTGGCTAACGATCTAGAGAGTAAGATAAGAATCCAAGCATTCGATGAGGAATCGCCTCCAACACGTGTGCTATCAACTACTTACGCAAGCATAACACCTATCCTATCCTTGTCCTCCACTTCGCACCACGACGAAGAAGAAGTAGTCAAGGCACACACACGTTGATCAAGTTATAGTTATGATTCAGTTGATGTTATCTATGAACAAGACGTAGGTTCCAAGTCGTCCATAACCGTGGACACGACTTCTCGAAAAGATTTAACCCTGCAGGGGTGTACCAACTTACCATTACAAGGCTCCGCACGCACGCCCATCTCTCTCAGTTTCTAACCATCACAGGCAGCCATTTTATGATTTAGTCCCGAGAGATCCGAAACGACAGGTCCCTCTAACTAACAACGAACAAATCCAGGTGCCCCCGGTGAGTCGACATCCAACTCACAAGCCGGCCGCGCTCTCGAATTGGCCTCTACCGTCTGGACGAGGTCGGGTTAGCTACCCAAACTAATGTGGGCAGCCCCTAGCTCCCTGGGATGGACCAACAAAGCAACCATGTCTCCGCTGCCCCAACTTATTTTCAAGAATATCTGCTAGGAGCGACCCGATAGACACACACACGGTTTTCAAATGGTAAATCGGCTTGGGCCACCACTATAAATTTTTGAAGCTCGATAGGTAAGAAAAGGGGACCCCATAACATCCCACATGCGGTTAGGCACGCTCAGTCTTAGAACCAATACCCGGAACTCGGATCCTAGGTGACTCAAATGGAACAAAGCATCGGGGCGGGATAGCCTAGACCTTCCATCCTTCGTCGAGTATAGTCAACATTATAATAATCATATCATCAACAACAATATAATAATGTGATAGCCCAAACCAGGAGTAATAGGGTAACATCGTAGCATCCTAAGCATGCATACTAAGCAGGGGCTGGGAAACGAGCAATAGTAACATAGCAGTACATGGTTTGCTGGGTGGGGACATGGCTGTATCGGTTTGAAAGAGGCTGTAAACATGTGGTAGGATCAAACATGGAATCTATCCTAGACTAGCATGAAAACTGTTGGTTGAAATAGAATGGATCATAAGTAATGGATAGTCCTTGCCTGTTGATAATTCGGATTCCGAAGGTGTAGTTTATCGCAAGCTCGCATCGTCTCCGAGGTATACCCGCGGAAGCACACCAGACGGTAAACATTGGAAAGAAATCAACGAGCAAGCATCTATTACTACGAACAAAACACGAGCAAGCATCAACAAGAAGGCAACACGAGACGTGACACCTACCGTCGAGAGCGGTTACTAACAGGTTAAATGGAGTACTCGTCACACACGACGATACCTCACATTTAGAATGGTTCAAGGTCTTTAGCTACAGATGATCAACAAAGTTGTTAACATGGCATCTGAATCAAGCATGGCATAGCACACAAACATGGCAACAGGTGAAGCATAATATAAACTATCTATGATAGTCAATTTAAGTGAGGCACAACCTAAACATGGCATACACTAAGTGCTCCACGACAATTTAAGTAACTGGTACTGTTCTTCTCTAAACCATATTTTAGGTTGGTTAAAAGCAGCAAACAATAGCATAAACACAAAGTACACGAAAAACTAATCAAGTTACATATAAAGAACACTCCAAACGGAGTTACGGTTAAAAAGATATAAGCAAAACAAGTTTTGAACACAATCTGCCAAACATCAGGAAGCACACTTTAGAGCAATGCATAAACAGGATAATGAATGCAAACATGATCACAAATTGTCAGAACCCCAACTGGGGTAAGTGCTAGGGTTTTATTGTGCCCTTTGCATCATGCAAAAATTCAAAAGAAATTCAAAATTGGGGAAAAGAAAAGCCCTGAGAATTTAAATAAATGGCCAGATAAAAATCTTTTTCCAAAAATCATTTGAATGGTTGGAAAATTCCTATAAATGATTGTGATCATTTTAAAAGTGGTTTGGGTTCATTCCCATGCCCATGGAATATTCAAAAATTAAAAAGGTGCCCTGGAAATTAAATTTGACCGTATTTGAATTGAAATTCAAAATATATTGAATTTCAAAAATGTCCAAATTCTATATGTGGTTAGCTACTGGTCACCTAGTATTTATAAAATTAGTTGGGCATTTTTATAAAATGCTTTGGGTATTTTTACCAGGGCAAAACAAATGAAAGAAAAATAAAACAGAAAAAATTTAAATGAAAAAGAAGAAGAAGAAGGAAAGAGGCCCAGCCAGCAGGCCAAACCGGCCCAACTCGGGGAGGTGGCCTAGCCCAGGGGCACCTTCGTCTTCCTCCCCGAGCCAGGCAGGCAGGGCGCTGCGTGGCGCCCATGCCGGCGTCGCCAGGCCGCCCACAGCTCCCTGCCGTGCTTATCCCGCACCAAGGACAACGCCCACAGAGCCCCCTTCCCTCCCCCCTAGCTCCCGGTCATCCTCCCCCTCTTCCTTCGCCGTTCCGCTCGCCAACCGAAGCGCCCGGAGTACTCCGACGCGCGCCACCGTGGCCACCGGCTTCTTCCCTCCGCCCTGTGCTGTCCATAAGCGCCGCCGACGACGGCTCGGTCGATCCCCGCCATCAATTCGAGAAGGAGAGCTCCCTAGGCGACGCGAGCTTCAAACATCACCATCGGCCGCAGCAAACTCCGGCGAGCCATTCCCCTCCGTCTAGCCCCTCTCCGGCCCCTCCGAGCTGCGCATCCCGCTCCTGGTGAGCTTCTCTTTCCCCCCAGCACATCCAGGCTTCGTCTCGCGCACGGCATCGCCGGTTTCGTCGAAGTCCGTGGGCAGCCGCCGCGCCCAGTCGTCGTTGACGCGCTCTCCGGCCGTCCCTTGACACACGAGTGGCACCACTCAACGCGCGCTTCTGCTGGCTACCGTTTGGAGGTCGTGGCGCCTGATTTGATGCACGGGAACAAAATCCCGAGGTGCTCCGGCGAGCCTCCAGTCGCCGGCGGCGAGCCCTAGCCATTAGGGCTAATGACCTTCCTAATCCCCCCCTAAACCTCCATGACAAGTGGGCCCTAGACCCCCCTAAACCCATCTGTTAATTAAGCTAACAGGGAATTAACCCACTGAGGCTGACACCCTGGCCCCACCAGTCAGACCCCCCCCCCACGTCATGCTGATGTCAGCATGATGCAGTAAATCTTTTCCAGAGATTTAAAATAATCCAGAAATTCCAAAAATTGCTTTAAACTTTGAAAAATCATAGAAAATTCATATTAACTCCAAATTAAACATATAATATGTGAAAAATTATCAGAAAAATAGAAGGATTAAGAATATGCAATTTTTTTTATGTTTGACCATTTTAAAATGGGGAAACAGTAGCAAATGTGCATATGGCTTAATTTGAATTCAAATTTGAAGTTTGAATTTGCATTCCAAATGCAATATACTTAAATTAAATTGAATTTGCCACAAATCAGTACCCTTTACATCATGTCACAACTTAACATGTGCTTGAGCATTGTACTTTATTTGTGTCCCCCTTTGTTGATGATTGTGCCGGTAACAGCTTTGCCGAGACGGTGATCACCCCTGAAGGAGAAGACCACCGTTAAGACCCGTGTATCGTCAGCAAGGCAAGCAAACCCCATTGATAATATCTATAAAATCCCAATTCCCTCTCAGTCTCGCTTATGCATGTTTAGGAGATCACTTTGTATCGATTCTACCGCATAGTTGAACCCATATCCGATGCATGACCTATCATCTTGTCATAGTAGTAAGCAAACCACAATGCTAGCTGACTTAGGAGTTGATTGATATCATGTGGCCACTGCAACTGTTACTGCTTATTGCATTCTTAGTGTTACAGTGAGGTTGCTTTTGATGTGAGTCGGGATGTTAGTGAACATGGTGTTGATGAAAGTGAAACTGTGTTGGTGAATCCACCCTAATACAAGGTCAACGATGAGAGGCTGTGTAGGAGTACACAGTGGGTTGTCTCGTTGAACACCGCCTTAAGCACCGAGTTCTTGTATGGTAATCTAAGACAAAGAGTACAACCACACATTGGGCTCACTGACCCCTCTCGGCCTAGTACCTTGATCTGTGTCGACGTCCAAGAGTCACATTAGTTCGGGCTTTCCATTTGACATGTGCATAGAAAAAGAACGAAGGAAATGGTTGCATCATATAGATATGTGGGTGCACCTGTGAGGCAGGAAAACCATCTGCCAGAGGTGGCGTCTCGGTCACTTACATTGTTTGAGTCCGTTTCGTTGATCCGGCCGGGCTCTCGAGCGGAGGCAAACTCAGATAGTCGACTCCTGGAATAGACCGGTTGTGAGCGAAGTGTCGTGGTGAACATCCTCGTTGTCACCTCTTGAACGGTGGCGAGACCTGGCGTTAACCGATGGTCATGTGTGTGTAGCTTACACCCTTGCAAGGTTAACAAAACTATTCGAATAGCCGCGTCCGCGGTTAAGGACTACTTGGAACATGTACCTGATTATTAGACAACTTGAATGGATACTTCTAAAACTCGCAAGATAAGCGTGAGTGCTATGGTGTGCTTCCTCGTGGGGAAGTCGAGGAAGTAACCATAGTGGTGTATTGGTTGGAGATGTAGTGGACTCGTGTACGCTTCTTACCTCAAGTCTGGTAATCGTAGTTCAGGACTAGCCAAGTAAAAGCTGGCACTTCTGCATGATGAAACCCCACCTCCTTTACCTTGATACTTGAGCATGAGTAGTGTAGTTCTGATGTAAGTCTTGCTGAGTACGACTTTGTACTCACGTTTTCTTATTCTATGTGTTAGATGAGAAACCGGACCCCGATGGAGTCACCTTCGTGAAGCTCGACGTTGACTAAGTTAGCATAGTCCCAGACAGCAGTCTGGTCCCTCGTGGAAGGTCATGTTTGTTTACAAGGCTTCTCTAAGCCATTTGTTAAACTTGTCTGTACTCAGACCTAATTTGCTTCGTTGTATGATGTAATGTTGATCACAGACATGTGATCTTTGTATACTCTATGTGTAAGTAAATAAAGAAGTACTTTCTAGAGTTATGTGATGATACCTGCTGTTCATACTAGGCATGTGTGCTGCGTGTATTTTTATAACATGCATGTCTTAGTATGGGTTTTCGAGACCTTAGTTGTGATCTGGCTGGCGGTCTTTTATACGCCAAGTGGCCCTTAGATGTGCGCAGCTTGGGGCATCGCGATGCGATTGCTCGTGACTCTGTCACGTGCACACTTTGTTGGATGATCGAGCCCGCCCTAGACCCCGACTAAGTGATCCGGCTGGAGTAACTCTATGTAAGAGTTAGGATCCAATCGATAACATGGTTGAGGCGACTTGTCTATGAGTATGGGATTCACCACCCATAAGCAATTAGACTTGTGAGCGGACGTTGAGGACCCATCTCAGTTGATCATCCGGCCTGGATGGGATGCCCCTCACGTTTGATGCTTTCCGAGAGCGTTCTGTGCTTGGCCTTGTCTGCTTAGACAAGTGGGTATGGCTCTCGGCTCTCCACGTGATTGTATCGTGACTGGAATTACATACGCTAACCCCGGGTCCCGACAGACTTGGTATCTGAGCTGGACTGTCTGTAGGATTATCAAACCCTTGGTCGAAGTCGAGTCTAGCATTCTATAGTTATATAGTTACTCTGGATATAAGGGAACCCGTCAGGCTTCTTTTTCTCCTTACCCTCATCGATCTGAGTTCTGGGTCACCCTTACCTTTTCTACGGGATGATAGGACTAGGCTGATCTATGTCTGACTAGAACATCTCGTTGTTTGCCTCCTTGTAGCCGTAGGACAGTTGTGGTCGTCCAGACTCATTGTTCTGTTGAGTTCCTTGAAGAAGTTCTGCCCAATTTCTTCGAGGTTGTTTCATTTTCCATCCCGGTGTAGCCGTTATGCTGCCGGATTTGTTCCGTGTTTCTATGGATCTTTGCCTTTGCATTACAATCTTTCCGCCTTCATCATGTCCTTCTTGTCTTTGATTCCATCGTACAACCTGTTCTGATTGTTGATCTTTATCACACAGGATGTCAGGTGGAACTCGTAGTGCTATTCGTCGGAATCGAGACCGTGTTCGGAATCGAAATGATGATGAACCTCTACCACCGCCTTCTGCGGCGGAAATCATGATGGAAGCTGAGAATAATCAACGTGATCAAACACGCCTTCTGGAGCTCATCGAACAAAATACCACCAATCATCGTAATGTGGTCGTGAGCATACAGGATTTCATCCTCCTCAAGCCACCGGTATTCCGATGTTCTTCTGAGCCCCTTGAAGCTGATGATTGGCTCCGTTCCCTCGAGCGTAAGCTTGATACTGCACATGTTGCTCCCGATGATCGAGTTATATTCGCGGCATACTTTCTGGAAGGTGCTGCTGCTGAATGGTGGGAGAACTATGTTGCTATGCAGCCAGATGGTCACCTAGTGACTTGGCAGGAGTTCTGTGTTGCCTTTCGAGGGTACCACCTTCTAGATGAGTTGATGGAGCGCAATAAGGAAGAGTTCTGCAATCTGACTCAAGGAAAGATGTCCATTCATGAGTATGTGAGAGAGTTCAACCGTCTTGCTCGTTATGCCCAAGATGAGATCACCACCGATGCCAGAAAGCAGGCAAGGTTCCGTCAGGGACTTAGCCCCATCCTTCGTCATGATCTCAACCTCATCGAATTTGCCACCTTTGAGGATTAAGTCAACAGATCCTTCAGAGCTGAGCATGGCAATGAAGTGTTCGAAGAGTCTCGCAACCATGCTCTTGAGCTTGCTTCTTCTTCAAGTTCAGCCCCTCAGAAACGCCAAATTTGGATTCCAACCAGTGTCATACCTCAAAACCTTCTCCAGAGGCCACCACCAAATATATGCCATCCACCCCAACACATTATTCCACCCCGGAATGATGGTGTGCAGCCAAGTAATCCCACTCCTAGCAATTCAGACAGGGTATGCTTTAAGTGTGGTCTTCCAGGCCATTACTATCGTCAATGCCCTCAGGTCTTGATGGCACCACGTCATTATCGACATAAGCCTCCAAAGAAACCAACCACCAAAGCCTTTCCAGCAAAGCCTTCATCCACTGGTAGTGGATATGTGAACCAAATCTCAGTTGAGGACACCACCGATGCTTCTGACGTCATTCTTGGCACACTCTCAGTCAATCATGTCCCCGCCTCCGTTCTTTTCGATCTAGGAGCTTCTCATTCATTCATGTCGGAGAGTTATGCACTTCGTCATGAGTTCCCCTTTGAAGAAATGTTTTCTCCAATGATCATTCAAACTCCTGGTTCAAAGTGGCAAACTAATAGAGTAAGCCATGGCAATCAAATTGCAATTGAGGGTTTAGTATTCCTTGCTTCTCTTATAGCCCTCAAGTCTTTGGACATTGATGTCATCCTAGGAATGGATTGGTTATCAAGGCAGAATGCTTTCCTTGATTGTAAAGCCAAATCAGTCAAACTCACACATCCTTCAGGCCAGACCATTGACTACACCTCACGCAGTTCTAGAATCCAGATGCATACTTTGAATGTGCTTCCCCTTCCAGACCTTGAAGATGTTCCGGTGGTTCGTGACTTCCCGGGTGTCTTTCCTGAAGAGCTACCGGGAATGCCACCCGACAGGTGTGTAGAATTCATAGTGGATCTTATACTAGGCACAGCCCCAATTTCCAGACGCCCATATAGAATGGCCCCACATGAGTTAGCTGAGCTAAAAACCCAACTTGATGCTTCGTTGGCAAAAGGCTTCATCCGCCCTAGCTCATCGCCATGGGGTTGCCCCGTTCTGTTCGTAACGAAGAAAGATGGAACAGAAAGGATGTGTGTAGACTATCGCCCGCTAAATTTAGCGACGATAAAGAACAAGTACCCATTGCCCAGGATCAATGATCTTTATGATCAACTTGCAGGATCCTCTGTCTTCTCCAAGATGGATTTGAGATTAGGTTATCATCAAATCAAAATCCGAAACGAGGACATTCCAAAAACGGCTTTCACTACTCGTTATGGTCTTTACGAGCACACCGTCATGTCCTTCGGTTTAACCAATGCCCCCGCCACATTCTCGCGCTTGATGAATTTGATCTTCATGGAGTACCTAGATAAATTTGTTGTGGTTTATCTTGATGACATTATCATCTACTCGAAGAACGAAGAAGAGCACGCAGAACATCTTAGGTTGGTATTGATGAAACTTAGAGAGCACCGCCTTTATGCCAAGTTCATGCCCTGAAGACTTGGCGACATTACCTCCTTGGTAATCGTTGTGAGATCTATTCCGACCACCAAAGCCTCAAATACATATTCACCCAGCCAGATCTTAACCTCAGGAAAAGACGCTGGATAGAGTTGATAAAAGATTATGACTTAGGAATTTCTTACACCCCAGGCAAAGCCAATGTCATGGCTGATGCACTAAGTCGTAAGTCGTATTGTAACAACCTCATGTTGCAATAGTATCAACCACTTCTTCATGAGGAATTTCGAAAGCTCAACCTCGAGATTGTTCCTCGTGGATCTCTTTTCAACTTGGTGGCGAAACCAACACTTGAGGATCAAATCAGAGTTGCCCAAAGGCGTGCACGAGGTGTTCGCCGGATCAAGGAGAACATTGCTAGCGGAGTTGCTAAATGTTTCTCCACAGATAGTAAAGGAACGGTATTCTTTGAAAATCGTTTGGTAGTACCTAAGAATAAGGATCGACGGCAACTCATCCTCAAAGTAGCCCATGACACACCCCTCTCGATTCATCCCGGTAGCACAAAAATGTACCGAGATCTACGCCAGAGATTTTGGTGGACTAGGATGAAGAGAGACATTGCTCGATTTGTGGCTGAATGTGATGCTTGTCGTCGCATTAAGGCCGAACACCAAAGACCTGCTGGCACACTTCAACCTGTGCCTATTCCCGAGTGGAAATGGGAAAAAGTCGGTATGGACTTCATCACCGGCTTTCCAAAAACCCAGAAAGGAAATGATGCCATATTCGTGGTCATTGATAGACTGTCCAAAGTTGCTCACTTCCTTCCCGTTCGCGAGTCTATAACTGCTAGTCAGTTAGTGTAACAGCCCAGTTTTCACAAAAATTAAAATTTTTGTTTTCGGTGTGAATTGTTTGATTGTCTGATTTGTTTGCGGTGTTTGCATCCTCGATTTATCGATCGGCGATTATTTTTCCGCTCTCTTATCTCGTACCGGACGGGGACCGACCCTTGCCACCCTGACACTAGACCTTGGCGACACCGGGTTTCACCCGATCACCGTCGCGAAAACCGCACGAGACCAGCCGCAGCCAACAGAATGAAAAACCCCGTTTAATAATTAAACGGGATATTTTTATAGCGCGCCGTAAAGTGTTTTCAGAACGGTTCCAGCGCGAGGTGAACGCCTCCGGCTCGATGCACCGATCGCGCAGTTCGAAGTTTTACCCGAATCAGAGGTACTGCGGACCCCCGGCGGTCAGAAACGTGAGCACCGTGCGCGCGAGGTAAAAACCGGGGTTGTTTTTGCAAACTGCCAGCCACCTGGGCTACAAATAGACCACCCCACCACTTAGGGTTTCCCTAAGCCACTAGCCCCCCAGATCTGGAAAAACACCCCAATTTTTGTCCAAACCCTAAATTTCAGATCTGGATTTCGCCCAATCCATCCTGGACCGTCAGATCCAAAGATCCGACGGCCCCGCAGGCTGCCACGTCGCCCCCTGGATCTCCTCTCTCCCTCCAGCCGCCTCCCTGCCCGTGGAGCCGCCGCTCGCTGCGAGCACATCGCCGGCAGCAGCCCCGGCGAGCCCCCCTTCTCTCCCCATCTCCTCTCCTCCCTCTCCTCCCGCGCTCACCCTCCTCTCCTCTTTCCTCGCAGGCCGCCGCCGCCACCATGGAGCAAGCCGAAGCTTGCCACGCCATGGCCGGCCAGAGCCGGAGCTCATGCAGCGCCGCCCCGTGGCCTTCCTCTGCTGCTGGACCTGGCGGATCCGGCCAGCGCCGCCCGCTCCTCGCCTCCAGCCTCCTCCGCCGCCAGCACCGGTGGCCGGCGCGCCACCGGGCAAGCGCCGCCGCCGCGCCCCTCCATGGCTCGGGAGGAGCTCGTGCCCCCGTCTGCTGCTTCGGCCAGGCTGGGCCGGCCTGGTCCAACGCGGCCCCAGCGGCCCACCTGCCCCAAGTGGCCCAGTCCAGCGCCCCCGGCCCAGTCCGCTAGGCCGCCTCCCAGGCCATTTGGGCCTAGCCCAGTGGGTGAGGGCCCATGTACCTTTTTTTTTTCCCAGAATACCTGCGAATTTTGCTAAGTCTGTGATTATTTTGCTGCTGATTCGATTCTGCTTTGACGATAGCAAACGATCCGTAGCCCGGATGACTTCGCGCCCAAAAGATGAATTGTTTAGAATTGCGTGTACTTTAATTCATCTTTTGTGAGCATTTGCATTTGAGCTCATCTTGATTGTGTAATTGTGTGATGAACAGGGCATCAGGCCGTTAAACTGCTACTTTTCCTGTCATGTGCTGCTGTTATTATTTTTGTTGCAACTTTGCATGATGATTGTAACAAATCCATGAGGCCTATTGCATTGATTACTTTTGCGTTGCGTTAAGAAATGTTTCTAATTAAGTTTCATGCATTCACGTGCCATGTTTTCTTGCTGCATCATGTTTATATCTTGCTCCAAAGTAGCTATCCTGATGTTATTGTGCTGCTATTGCTGAAACTGTTATTTTGTTGCAACTTCGGATGACGATTGCTTCGCAACCGTTCATCGGAATTGATTGATTCCAATTGAATTTTTGTTAAGCATCATGTCTACTTTCATCCCATGTATTGCTATGTCATGTTGCTGCACTTTTGCATATAGATTACCCCTGTTTATACAGCATGTGTGCGTAACTTGTTTTGCTTATATCTTTTTAACCGTAACTCTGTTTGGAGTGTTCTTTATATGTAACTTGATTAGTTTTTCGTGTACTTTGTGTTTATGCTATTGTTTGCTGTTGTTAACCAACCTAAAATATGGTATAGGGCAGAACAGTACCAAATCTTTTAATCATCGTGCGGCACTTAGTGTTATGCCATGTTTAGGTTGCGCCTCACTTAAATTGACTAGCATAGATAGTTTACTTTGTGCTTCACCTCTTGCCATGTTTGTGTGCTATGCCATGCTTGCTTGAGTTGCCATGTTAATAACCGTTGTTTGATCACCTGTAGCTAAACAACTTGAACCACCGTAAACGTGCGGTATTCGTCGTGTGTGACGAGTACTCCACTTAAACCGTTAGTAACCGTTCTCGACGATAGATCCGTATCGCGTTGCCGTGCCTTGTGTTGTCTCTTTGATCTTGTGTTGCTCCGTAGTAATAGTGGTGCACCGTTGATTGCTTTCAAGTGTTTCCTTCTTGTGTGCTCCCGCGGGTACCTCTCGGAGACGATGCGAGCGTGCGATCGACTACACCTTCGGAACCCGACTTATAAACAGGCAAGGACTATACATTACTTATGATATATTCTATTTCAACCAGCGGTTTGCATGCTATTCTAGGTTAGGTTCGATGTTTGATCCTACCACATGTTTACATCCTCTTTCAAACCAATACAGCCATGTCCCTTCCCAGCAAACCTTGTACTGCTATGTTACTATTGCTCGTTGCTCAGCCCTGCTTAGTATGCATGCTTAGGATGCTACGATGTTACCCGGTTACTCTTTGGGTTGGGATATCACCTTATTATTATATTATTGTTGATGATATGATTATTATAATGTTGACTATATTCGACGAAGGATGGAAGGTCTAGGCTATCCCGCCCCGACGCTTTGTTCCATTCGAGTCACCTAGGATCCGAGTTCCGGGTATTGGTTTTAAGACTGAGCGTGCCTAACCGCGTGTGGGATTTTATGGGGTCCCCTTTTCTTACCTATCTAGCTTCAAACAGTTCTAGTGGTGGCCCAGGCTGATTTACCATTTGAAACTCATGCATATACGTCTGTTGGGTAGCTCCTTGCAGATGTCTTTTCAAAACACCCCGGGCCAGCGAGGACATAGCTTCTCTGTTGGTCCAATCTGACCGGCTGAGGACCCGGTCTCATAAGAGAACTAACCAGTAATCCAAACCTGGAGTCAGACGGTAGAGACCAGATCTAGAGCGCGGCCGGCTCCTGAGCTGGATGTCGACTCACCGGGGGCCACCCGGATTTGTTCGTTGTTAGCTAGAGGGACTTGTCGTTTCGGATATCTTGGAACTAAATCATAAAATGGTTGCCTGTGATGGGTAGCAACTGAGAGAGATGGGCGTGCGTGCGGAGCCTTGTAATGGGCAGTTGGTACACCCCTGTATGGTTAAATCTTTTCGAGAAGCCGTCTCCACGGTTATGGACGACTTGAGACCTACTCCTTGTTCATAGACAACAACAACTGAGATAATCTTAATATAACTTGATCAACGTGTGTGCTCCTTGAGTGCTTCTTCTTCGTTGGGATGCGAAGAGGAGGACAAGGATAGGATAGGTGTTATGTTTGCGTTGTAGGTGGATAGCAGACTTGTTGGAGGCGATTCCTCATCGAATGCTTGGCTTCTTATCTTACTCTCTAGATCGTTAGCCACTTCATAAATGCTAGTGCGGCGGCAACCTCACCACTTACCCCTTCCTTACCGTAAACTACTAGTTGTCCTAGAATGACGAGTGATGAAGTCCTTGCTGGGTCAGATGACAACTACAGTTGGATGCTGAGTACCTCTGTACTCATGATACTACCCCCAAACTCTTTTCAGGGTTCTTGATCGACAACAGGTATGGTGATCGACGTTTTACGTGGAGACTCGACGACGACTAGTTAGGCGGATCCCGGCGGAGGGCCTGGACCCGTGTGGTTATGGGATTGATGCTTTTCTCTTTGCTACTAGGCATTTGCTTGTAGTCTGTACTCAGACATGTATCTTCCGCTGTTGTATTGTATTAAGTCAGTTGTATGCCGATTGTATGAGATGTTGTATCCTTGTATCTGTAATGTTGTGATATCATGATTGAAATCCGGGGCATATGGATTTGTCATATGTCGCGGTGGGACCGATATGTGCTTCGTCCCCGGGTCTGGATGGAAACATCTAGATCTGGAACAGTACGGCATATCGGGCCTTACAGTTAGCGGACTTGTACGTCTCTAGAATTGTGTCTCTTCACGGTGTTCCTTTGGTAATCAATTCTGATCGTGGTAGCCTTTTCACCTCTAGATTCTGGGGAAGCTTTCAGAATGCTATGGGAACTCATCTATCCTTTAGTACAGCTTTCCATCCTCAGTCTAGCGGTCAAGTTGAAAGGGTTAATCAAATCTTGGAAGACATGCTCAGAGCTTGTGTTATCTCATTCGGAAAGAATTGGGAGAAGTCTCTTCCCTTCGCCGAATTTGCTTATAACAATAGCTATCAATCTAGTCTGAACATGGCTCCTTTTGAACTCCTATATGGACGACGATGTCGAACACCCCTAAACTGGTCAGAAACCGGTGAAAGACAACTCTTTGGACCGGATATGATCAAGGAAGCAGAAGAGCAAGTTCGCATTGTTCGTGATCGATTGAAAGCCGCTCAATCTCGTCAGAAAAGCTACTATGATCGTCATCATAGGGAAGAAAGCTACAATCTGGATGAGAAGGCTTACCTTCGGGTTACTCCTCTGAAGGGAACCCAACGATTCGGTATCAAAGGCAAGTTGGCCCCATGTTACATCGGACCTTTCCGCATTCTCGCTAAACGTGGAGAACTTGCCTACCAACTTGAACTACCTCCGCACCTTTCCTGAGTACATGACGTATTCCATGTGTCACAACTCAGGCGTTGCTTCAAGGACCCCATCCGCGAAGTCGACCATGAAATGCTTTATCTCCAAGATGACCTTTCTTATCGAGAGTACCCTGTTCGTATTCTTGATTCCTCAGAGCGTGTCACTCGTCGTCAGAAGATCAAGTTCCTCAAGGTGCAATGGTCACATCACTCCGAGAAAGAAGCAACCTGGGAAAGAGAAGACCGCCTCCGTGCCGAGTACCCCACCTTCCTCCCGACGACTTCTGAATCTCGGGACGAGATTCTTTTGAGTGGGGGCGAGTTGTCAGAACCCCAACTAGGGTAAGTGCTAGGGTTTGATTGTGCCCTTTCCATCATGCAAAAATTCAAAATAAATTCAAAATTGGGGAAAAGAAAAGTCCTGAGAATTTAAATAAATGGCCAGATAAAAATCTTTTTCCAAAAATCATTTGAATGTTTGGAAAATTCCTATAAATGATGGTGATCATTTTAAAAGTGGTTTGGGTTCATTCCCATGCCCATGGTATATTCAAAAATTCAAAAGGTGCCCTGGAAAATAAATTTGACCCTATTTGAATTTAAATTCAAAATATATTGAATTTCAAAAATGTCCAAATTCTATATGTGGCTAGCTACTGGTCACCTAGTATTTATAAAATTAGTTGGGCATTTTTATAAAATGCTTTGGGTATTTTTACCAGGGCAAAACAAATGAAAGAAAAATAAAACAGAAAAGCTTTAAATGAAAAAAAAAGAAGGAAAGAGGCCCAGCCAGCAGGCCAAACCGGCCCAACTCGGGGAGGTGGCCCAGCCCAGGGGCACCTTCGTCTTCCTCCCTGAGCCAGGCAGGCAGGGCGCTGCGTGGCGCCCATGCCGGCGTCGCCAGGCCGCCCACGGCTCCCTGCCGTGCTTATCCTGCACCAAGGACAACGCCCACAGAGCCCCCTTCCATTCCCCCTAGCTCCTGGTCATCCTACCCCTCTTCCTTCGCCGTTCCACTCGCCAACCGAAGCGCCCGGAGTACGCCGACGCGCGCCACCGTGCCCACCGGCTTCTTCCCTCCGCCCTGTGCTGTCCATAAGCGCCTCCGACGACGGCTCGGTCGATCCAAGCCATCAATTCGAGAAGGAGAGCTCCCTAGGCGACGCGAGCTTCAAACATCACCGGCGGCCGCAGCAAACTCCGGCGAGCCATTCCCCTCCGTCTAGCCCCTCTCCAGCCCCTCGGAGCTGCGCATCCCTCTCCTGGTGAGCTTCTCTTTCCCCCCAGCACATCCAGGCTTCGACTCGCGCACGACATCGCCGGTTTCGTCGAAGTCCGTGGGCATCCGCCGCGCCCAGTCGTCGTTGACGCGCTCTCCGGCCGTCCCTTGACACACGAGTGGCACCACTCAACGCGCGCTACTGTTGGCTACCGTTTGGAGGTCGTGGCGCCCGATTTGATGAACGGGAACAAAATCCCGAGGTGCTCCGGCGAGCCTCCAGTCGCCGGCGGCGAGCCCTAGCCATTAGGGCTAATGACCTTCCTAATCCCCCCCTAAACCTCCATGACAAGTGGGCCCTAGACCCCCCTAAACCCATCTGTTAATTAAGCTAACAGGGAATTAACCCACTGAGGCTGACACCCTGGCCCCACCAGTCATACGCCCCCCACGTCATGCTGATGTCAGCATGATGCAGTAAATCTTTTCCAGAGATTTAAAATAATCCAGAAATTCCAAAAATTGCTTTAAACTTTGAAAAATCATAGAAAATTCATATTAACTCCAAATTAAACATATAATATATGAAAAATTATCAGAAAAATACAAGGATTAAGAATATGCAATTTGTTTTTATGTTTGACCATTTTAAAATGGGACAACATTAGCAAATGTGCATATGGCTTAATTTGAATTCAAATTTGAAGTTTGAATTTGCATTCCAAATGCAATATACTTCAATTAAATTGAATTTGACACAAATCAGTACCCTTTACATCATGTCACAAGTTAACATGTGCTTGAGCATTGTACTTTATTTGTGTCCCCCTTTGTTGATGATTGTGCCGGTAACAGCTTTGCCGAGACGGTGATCACCCCCGAAGGAGAAGACCACCGTTAAGACCCGTGTATCGTCAGCAAGGCAAGCAAACCCCATTGATCATATCTATAAAATCCCAATTCCCTCTCAGTCTCGCTTATGCATGTTTAGGAGATCACTTTGTATCGATTCTACCGCATAGTTGAACCCATATCCGATGCATGACCTATCATCTTGTCACAGTAGTAAGCAAACCACAATCCTAGCTGACTTAGGAGTTGATTGATATCATGTGGACACTGCAACTGTTACTGCTTATTGCATGCTTAGTGTTACAGTGAGGTTGCTTTTGATGTGAGTCGGGATGTTAGTGAACATGGTGTTGATGTGAGTAGGAGTACACAGTGGGTTGTCTCGTTGAACACCGCCTTAAGCACCGAGTTCTTGTATGGTAATCCACGACAAAGAGTACAACCACACATTGGGCTCACTGACCCCTCTCGGCCTAGTACCTTGATCCGTGTCGACGTCCAAGAGTCACATTAGTTCGGGCTTTCCATTTGACATGTGCATAGAAAAAGAACGAAGGAAATGGTTGCATCATATAGATATGTGGGTGCACCTGTGAGGCAGGAAAACCATCTTCCAGAGGTGGTGTCTCGGTCACTTACATTGTTTGAGTCTGTTTCGTTGATCCGGCCGGGCTCTCGAGTGGAGGCAAACTCAGATAGTCGACTCCTGGAATAGACCGGTTGTGAGCGAAGTGTCGTGGTGAACATCCTCGCTGTCACCTCTTGAACGGTGGTGAGACCCGGCGGTAACCGTTGGTCATGTGTGTGTAGCTTACACCCTTGCAAGGTTAACAAAACTATTCGAATAGCCGCGTCCGCGGTTAAGGACTACTTGGAACCTGTACCTGATTATTAGACAACTTGAATGGATACTTCTAAAACTCGCAAGATAAGCGTGAGTGCTATGGTGTGCTTCCTCGTGGGGAAGTCGAGGAAGTAACCATAGTGGTGTATTGGTTGGAGATGTAGTGGACTCGTGTACGCTTCTTACCTCAAGTATGTTACTCGTAGTTCAGGACTAGCCAAGTAAAAGCTGGCACTTCTGCATGATGAAACCCCACCTCCTTTACCTTCATATTTGAGCATGAGTAGTGTAGTTCTGATGTAAGTCTTGCTGAGTACGACTTTGTACTCACGTTTTCTTATTCTATGTTTTAGATGAGAAACCGGACCCCGATGGAGTCACCTTCGTGAAGCTCGACGTTGACTAAGTTAGCATAGTCCCAGACAGCAGTCTGGTCCCTCGTGGAAGGTTATGTTTGTTTACAAGGCTTCTCTAAGCCATTTGTTAAACTTGTCTGTACTCAGACCTAATTTTCTTCCGTTGTATGATGTAATGTTGATCACAGACATGTGATCTTTGTATACTCTATGTGTAAGTAAATAAAGAAGTACTTTGTAGAGTTATGTGATGATACCTGCTGTTCATACTAGGCATGTGTGCTGCGTGTATGTTTATAACATGCATGTCTTAGTATGGGTTTTCGAGACCTTAGTTGTGATCTGGCTGGCGGTCTTTTATACGCCAAGTGGCCCTTAGATGTGCGCAGCTTGGGGCATCGCGATGCGATTGCTCGTGACTCTGTCACGTGCACACTTTGTTGTATGATCGAGCCCGCCCTAGACCCCGACTAACTGATCGGGCTGGAGTAAGTCTATGTAAGAGTTAGGATCCAATCGATAACATGGTTGAGGCGACTTGTCTATGAGTATGGGATTCACCACCCATAAGCAATTAGACTTGTGAGCGGACGTTGAGGACCCATCTCAGTTGATCATCCGGCCTGGATGGGATGCCCCTCACGTTTGATGCTTTCCGAGAGCGTTCTGTGCTTGGCCTTGTCTGCTTAGACAAGTGGGTACGGCTCTCGGCTCTCCATGTGATTGTATCGTGACTGGAATTACATACGCTAACCCCGGGTCCCGACACAAATGATATGGAACTAAAGTAGACATGGCAGGGAAGGCATGTCAAAAGGAATCATGCAAAAAGGAATCATGGATCACTAGTTATAAGCAACACAAAAATCTATAAAACATTACTGGTCTAGGACTTAGTGAAAATCAGGAAAATAGGGCAGAAACTGTTATTTTCATGCTGTATAAACAAGAGAAAACTATATGCAAATGTACAGCAACATGACATAGCAATGCATGGGCATGAACTAGACATGATGGTGATCAGGTACAAACAAGATTCAAGGTCATAGGCATAACAGATCAAAAGATATTAAGCATGTACCATGGCATCGGAAAGTTACACACCTGGGCTGTCAAAAACAATGGCATAGCAACTTTGGAGCTAAACATAGCTATGACCAGAAATGTAAACATGACAATGCAATACATATAATGGAAGTAGACATGATGCTTAACAGTATGCAAAAAGAATTAATGCAATAGGCCTCATGGATGTATCACAATCATCAAGCAAACTTGCAATAAAATAACAGCAGCAACAGTTAACAGCCTGATTCCCACTTCAACAGTGATTAACAACATCAAGATGGCCTCAAATCAAAATGCTCACAAAAGTTGGATTGAAGTACACACAATTCTAAATAAATTTTCCTTTTGGGCGCAACGTGATCCGAGCTACAGATTCATCGAAAACTACATCGCAAAATTGAATCAGCAGCACAAATTACAGGACTTAGAAAAATTACAGGTTCTCAGGAAAAAAAGAGATCTCGGGTCGATTCTCACCCAGTGGGCTTTCGGCCCAAAACGGCCTGGGAGGATCTGGGCCGGCTGGGATGGGATGCGCTGGAGGTGGGCTCGAGGAGGTGGGCCGCGGGGCGCCTGGGCCGGCCCACCCGACGAGGCGAGCGGCTCGGCTGCCGCTGGATCGGCCGCCCGAGCGAACCGCGACGCCGGCGGCGCTGCAGGTCCGGCGAGGGGGCGGTGCAGGGCTCGGGACGGGGCGCGGACGGCGGATCAGAGGCGCGGGGCGCTGGATCCCTCCGACGAGGTCTTTGGGGCGCGCGAGGCCTCGCAGCCGACCTCCTGGCCGGCCGGACATGGAGATGGCGGCGGCTACAGCGGCCTGCTGCCGTGGCGGCGCTGCAAGGAAGGAGAGGGAGAAGGACAGGGGCACGGGAGGATGGAGAGAAGAGTTAGGAGAGGGAAGAGGAGGTGCGGCGGCGCCTGGCGGCTGCTCCGGCGGCCGTAGTGGAGGCGGAGGCGGCTGCTCCATGGGAGGAGGTGGAGAAGAGAGAGAAGGGTAGGTGGGAGGCTGGGTGGATCTGGGCCGTTGGATCAGCCGATCCGACGGTCCAGATCTGAGGATGGCTAGGGTTGCGAAAATTGGGGGTCTATTGGGAAGATTTGGGGCAAAAAAAGGGGGGTGGCTGCAATTTTGTGGCTAGGGAAACCCTAGAAAGAGGTGGGAGAGTGGTGGTCTTTATAAAGCCCAGGTGGCTGGCAGTTTGCAAAAACATCCCCGGTTTCTCTCTCGCGCGCGCGGTGTTTACGTTTCTGACCGTCGGGGCTCCGCAGGACCTCCGATTCGGGTAAAACTTCGAACTGCATGATCAGCGCGTCGAGCCGGTGATGTTTACCTCGCGTTGGAACCATTCCGAGAACACTTTCCAGCGTGCTATAAAAATAACCCGTTTAATTATTAAACGGGGTTTTCGTTCCGTTGGCTGCGGCTGGTCTTGTGGGGTTTTCGCGACGGTGATCGGGTGAAACCCGGTGTCGCAAAGGTCCAGTGTCAGGGTGGCAAGGGTCGGTCTCCGTCTGGTACGAGATAAGAGGGGTAAAATAATCGCCGATCGATAAATCAGGGATGCAAACACCGCAAAAAAATTAGACAATCAAACAATTCACGCAGAAAACAAATTTTTTTAATTTTTGTGAAATTTGGGCTGTTACAATACAACAACGCCAACAAGGGATCTCATCACGAGATCCAGGACGATCTGGGGGAGAGGGGGGAGAGAAAAGAGAGTCGACAATCTTCAACACCACCAACAAGGGACTCTGCTCCTTGTCGAACAAAGAACTCCGTCGAGAGATTTTCCGCAGAGAGATGGCAACGTCAGCGAACGAAACCATCGGGAGATCAAGAGGAAGGACGACACTTCAAAGAGACGATCAAGGGAAGTACTCTCACTCAAATCGTGAGGATACTAGGCAAGAGGACTGAAGTCAACGGACGACCAAGATATAAACCAGAGTCCGACAGACTAAAGGTACTACAAGATTTCCCAACCTGAGATCGTAATGAAGACAATACGCTGCAAAAAAGGCATTGTAACGGTTCCGAAACTCCACACACTCCAGATCCTAAAGTTTGAAGGGGATAAGGCGAGAATTTAAAACACTTACGACTCTTGTCCCGACCAGAGAAAAGATAAGGAGTAAAAAGATTCCTACTCTCTGATAACTAACTTAGTAACTACAAAATAGTTTTTGTCTCGACTCGACTTCGGCCAGAAAAGGGATCCTACGGTCGGTAAGGCTCTGAGACCAAGTTGTAAGGCCCGATATGCGGTACTGTTCCAGATCTAGAAGTTTCCATCCAGATCCGGGGACGAAGCACATATCGGTCCCACCGCGACATATGACGAAGCCATATGCCCCGGATTGTCAGAACCCTCTGCTAGTTATTGTGCTAGGATCAAAGTCACCTTGCATTCATCAAATAAAATAAAATGGAATTAAAATTCAAACTCAAATGGGAGAAGGAACACCCCCAGACGAATTAATTCAAATGGCTAGAAATAAAGTTGCTCCAAAAATTCCTTTTGCATTTTTGAAAAGTCTCATAAATGAGTGTGATCAAATATCAAGTGATGTGGGACCAACACCATGCTCATGGATTTTTCAAATATTCAAACAGGAGCATGGATTTAAATTTAAACCCCTATTTGAATTAAAGTTCAAATAAGTTGGATTTTAAAAATGTTCAAACTTTACAAGTGGCTAGCCTATTATATTGTGAAGCCATATAAAAAGTTTCAACATTTAATAAAATGCCTAGCTATTTATTTAGCACAGCAAAACAAATTAACAGAAAAGAAAACAGAAAAGAAATAAAAACAAAAAAGATTAACAGGCCTCAGGCCTAGCTAACCGTACCTGGCCCAGCAGCAGCCCAGCCCAGCCCAGGGGGGCACATGCGTCTTCTTCCCCCCTCCAGGCAGGCAAGCAGGTCGCCGGCGAGCGCCGTGGGCACACCAGGCAGCTGCCTGCCTCCCCAGAGGTTACCATCTCGCCTGGAGACGCCTCTCAGCCGTCCCTATCCATTCCCCCCCTCCAGAGCTTCTCCCCTTCCTCCCGTGCTCGATTTCTCCATCGCCCGAAGCCTCGCCGGAGCGCACCGCCGTGGAAGACGTGGCCACCATGGCCTAGAGCTCAAGACAGCTTGTCCCGCGCGTTCGTCGTCGTCGACTTCATCGCCTCGCAGAAGACGGCGCCTTGATTTGATCCAGAGGAGACGCGAGCTTCACCGAATCGCCGCTGGTCGCCGGAGAACCACCTCATCGATTCGCCGCCACCAGACCCTCCCTGAGCGCGCGTACCACGCCATCGAGTTCGTGGTGAGCTCCTGAACATTTGCCCTAACCTGGCGCCTCCCCATTCGATCCCTATCTCATTTCTCCATGGAAGACGGAGTACCTCGCCGCCGGGATGCTCCTCGCCGTGCAACCGTGAAACCTAGAAGCTTGCAACCTTATCCAGCATGATCCGCTTGATCTGCTGCGTCGAACCAACCCAACCCCGCTTCTTTTGATGCACCGTAGCGAGTTTTGGCTCACAGTCGTACCACTGTCGCCGCAAAGCTTGTCGCTTGTGAGCCTCCAGTGCACCCCAGCCCTAGTGCTTGGTCCAGATCGATGTGCGACGACGAGAGCTCCCTCCTGGTGGTCTTGGCGCTTCAAAAGGACAACTGAGCCGCCGTCCCCGTGGACGCCGCCGCGTCTGGACGTCGCCGGCGACTAGCCGCCAGCGAATTGACGTGGCCCGCCTCCGTTTAGCGCTAATCACCCTGCTAACTACCCCCTGGGCCACTTACATGTGGGCCCAGGCTACTAATTAACCCCTGGTTAGTTTAAACTAACCGGGTTTACTAACCCAGCCACTGACCAGGTGGCCCCACACGTCAGAACCCCCCTGACGCCAGCATGACATCACAGTGACGCAGAAATGCTTATTTGATTTAAAACAATTCCAGAAAATCCAGAAAATGAATTAAACTTTGGAAATTCATAACTAATTCATTTTAACTCCAAATTAAACATATAATATATGTAAAATTATCAGAAAAATGCAAGGATTCTGAATATGCACTTTTTCATGTTTGAACATTTTAAAATGGGGGAACAGAGAGAACAATGCATATGAATGCCTTTAAAATTCAAAATGGAGTTTGAATTTGCAATTCATTTGCAATACACTTCTTTTAAATGGAATTCCCTCACACATCAGAAGAATATACATCAAGTTTCAACCTTCAACCATGTGTTTGTGCATTGTATTTATATTGCTTCCTTGTTTGTTGTTTGTCGAGTAGAAGTGGAACCGGAACAGGAGGCTGCCCCTTCGTTGAAGACCCCGATACTGAATCTCGTCATCAAGGCAAGCAAAACCCCATTGATCATGTCGATAAAATCCCACTTCCCTCTCAGTCTCGCTTATGCATTGTTTAGGATGATTACCATGCTACGTTTCTACCGCATAGATGAACCCATTCCGTTGCATGACCTATCATTTGTCACAGTAGTAAGCAAACCACAATCCTAGAAAATGTAGGAGTTGATTGATATCATGTGGCCCCTGAAATTGTTACTGCTTATTGCATGCTTAGAGTGTTACAATGATGATACTGTTATGTGAGTCGGGATGGTAGCAATCATGTTGATGATGGTGAAAATGTGTTGGTGAATCTACCCTAATACAAGGTGAACGATGAGAGGTTGTGTAGGAGTACACAGTGGGTTGTCTCGTTGAACACCGCCCTAAGTCCGAGTTCTTGTGTGGTGATCCAAGATGAAGAGTACAACCACACATTGGGCTCACTGACCCCTCTCAACCTACTAACTCATCCCTTTAGATGTCCAGATGTCGCAGTAGTTCGGAGTTCTGGTAGGTTTGTGGCCTGGCTGCTAAGTGAGAGAACGGCTCAGCCGAGACCGGCTTATGCACCACGCACACATCATCTGGGTCCACTTCGGTAAACCGGTCGGGTTCACGATAGTGGTAGCCAACCCAGGCAGGCGGCTTTCTTGGACTAGATCGGCTATGAGGTAAAAGTTGTGGTGAGCATCCTCGCTGACACCCCTTGAATGGTGTCGAGATCAAAGGAGGTAACTGATGGTCATGTGTGTGTAGCGGTACACCCCTGCAGGGTTAACAAAACTATTCGAATAGCCGCGCCCGCGGTAAGGGACTGCTTGGAAAGCTTAGCTTGATTATTAGACAACTTTAATTGGATATTTATAAAACTTGCCAAGATAAGCGTCAGTGCTATGGCGTGCTTTCTCGTGGGGAAGTCGAGGAAGGCACCATAGTGGTGTAATTGGTTGGAGGCATGTAGTGGACTCGTGTACGCTTCTTACCTCAAGTCTGGTACTCATAGTTCAGGACTAACTAAGTCAAAGCTGGCAATTATGCTTATGAACCCCACCTCCCTTTGCCTTGATACATGTGCATGAGTAGTATAGTTCCTACGTAAGTCTTGCTGAGTATGACTTTGTACTCACGTTTGCTTATTCTATGTTTTAGATGAACCCACTGAACCCGAAGGTGGATTCTTCCTCGACCTCGACGACTAAAGACCAAGCTAGTGTAGTCCCAGTCAGCAGACTGGTTCCCTCGTGGAGGGCTTGTGTTTAAATAAGGCTTCTTAAGCCATTTGTTAAACTTGTCTGTACCCAGAAATAATTTGCTTCCGCATGCTTGTTGTAATGTTGGATCACGGTCTCGTGATCTCTGTGTGCACTCTGTGAGAGTTATCAATAAAATGTATACTTTGTAGAGAATTTCAATGATACCTGTTGTTCATACAAGGCATGTGTGATACGTGTATGTTGATAACATGCATGTCTATGTATGGTTTTTCGAGATCTTAGTTGTGATCTGGCTGGCGGTCTTTTATACACCAAGTGGCCCTTAGATGTGCGCAGCTTGGGGCATCGCGTTGCGATTGCTCGAGACTCTGTCTCGTGCACACTTTGATGTATGATCGAGCCCGCCCTAGACCCTGACTAAGTGATCGGGCTGGAGTAAGTCTATGTAAGGGTTATAATACAATCGATAGTATGGTTGAGGAGACTTGTCTATGAGTATGGGAGTTCACCACCCATATCATTTAGACTTGTGTGCGGACGATGAGGACCCATCTCAGCTGATCATCCGGCCTGGATGGGATACCCCTCAGGTTCAATGCTTTCCGAGAACGTTCTGTTCTTGGCCTTGTCTTCTTAGACAAGTGGGTACGGTTCTCGGCTCTCCATATGATTGTGTTGTAGCGAGTCTTGCATACGCTAACCCCAGGTCCCAACAGACTTGGTAACAGAGCAGGACTGACTGTAGGATTATCAGCCTTGGCCTAAGTCGAGTCTAGTTGGCTATATTTATATAGTTACACAGGGTATATAAGGGAACAACGTAAGGCTTCTTTGTTCTCCTTACCTTCATCGTTCTGAGTTCTGAGTCACCCTCATCTTGTTCTACGGGAAGATAGGACTAGGCTCATCTATGTCTTTCTAGAACATCTCGTTGTTTGCTTCCTTGTAGCCGTATGAAAGTTGTGTTCGGTTTACTAGCGTTGTTGTACTTCCTGATTTCTTACATCATATGTAAGTGTTGTTTTCATGTTGTAAGAAATTGTCTTTTCTTGAAATTACAGCCGTTACGATGTCCGAGTCATTCCAAGTTTCTTCATAATCTGATGCATTTGCAAACTCCTTCTTTCTGTTTCAGATGGAGGATCTTCCCCCTCGGTAGATTGTTCGTCTGACTAGGTGCCTCGATGTGCGTGGGCATCCAACCATGCTCACCGAGATGATGTCCTTCATTGGCTATCGATGGTATCATGAGTACATCGTTGAGGAGCAGTCCCTTGACATCAACCAGACTCAGTTCCACTGCACTGTCAGGATCTACCCGCACCACATTTGAGTCTCTCAGCCTGTCCTCTTTGGACATGGCATTGGTGTGACCGATAACATTGCTGTGCAGGATGTTGCATACTCATGTATTACCCTCCTGAGAGAGGAGCATGCCCTTCTTGCAAGATCACCTTTCCTCTATATCCCTGTCGCACTTCCAGGAGAAGAGGGATATTACACCGGATTGTACACAGATCACTCCCTGGAGGATACTTTGCTTCAGATCACTGCTCGACACGCTAGTGATAGAGATCGTGATGCACGTGCCCTTCGCTTTGAGCTTCACGCCACCCGTGTCCGTCTGTATCGAGCACTTACACTCCTGGCTCATTTTGTGAGTGTTGGATCAGTGGAGTATGATGCTATCTACCCAGCCCGGACACAGATGCCTTCTCGAGTTGCTTGGCCCGAGATTGGAGGCATTTTTCCACCCCGTGGTCCTCTGCTTACACCCTATGCTGGACCTAGGCCCCATCCTTGCCCAAATGGATATCAGGGTCCACATGCCTCTGTGTTTTCCGATGGTCACCTTCAGCTACCGGGTTACGCGGGTAACTTTTACGAGGATTACTATGGAAATGGAGATGAGTGAGACCGCCTGTGGTCTTACTTTAGTGAGGATTTAGTAGTATCTTAGTATATTGTACACAAGGTGTACTAAGTTCCAGAGGCTTAGATAAATAATGTATAGGAAGTCAGAGTGCCTTTGAAGGATGTATCATCTTCATCACGTTTGTATTAGCTTGGCGCTTGTACTAAAACGATGTATGGTTTGTATGACAGCTTGTGAATATATGGCTTGTATGCTTTTATCACCATGTTATCAAGATGATTACTTCCTTTGCTCTGTGATTCTTCCAGTACCTTCAATACCTTGTTTAGAATCTTCCAATCAACTCTGTTTGACTTTGGTTTTCACCTTCAGGATGTCTCAAGGAACCCGTGGCCAGCTTGGTCGTGCCCATGGTCGTGGGAATGATCCGGAGGAAGGCAATCTTCCACCCCCACCCACAATGGCTCAGGTTCTGATGGGGGTTGAGAGGAACCGCCGAGACTCTCACCAGTTGCTGGAGGTCATTGCCCGCAACACCACTCAGCAGCGCAACGAGTTGGTGTCTTTGAATGACTTCATCCGGCTTCATACCCCGGTCTTCAGCTACTCCACCGAGCCCTTGACTCCGGTGACTGGCTTCGCAACATCGAGAGGAAGCTCCAGGCAGGCCATGTTGCAGATGGTGACAGGGTCAGCTATGCCACTTAGCACCTCGAGGGTGCAGCTAGCTCTTGGTGGGAGAATTTCTTGAACATGCGTCCTGTTGGACCGCCCACAACTTGGGATGAGTTATGCACTTCATTCCGTGAGCACCACATTCCAAAGGGTCTTATGGACCACAAGCGTGAGGAGTTCTGCAACCTCACCCAAGGCAGGAGGACTGTTGACTAGTTTAGTCGTGAGTTCAACCGACTGGCTCGTTATGCTACTGAAGAGGTCTCCACCGATGCCAAGAAGCAAGAGAAGTTCCGTCATGGACTCAATTCTGGACTCCGTCGTGAGCTCAACCTGCATGACTTCGCCACCTTCCAGGTCCTTGTCAACAAGGCCATCAAGGCGGAGGACATGAAAACCCCCAATGACTTCCGCAAGCACCCTAAAGATGATGGTTCATCCAGTTCCGGCTCTTAGAAGCGCAAGATCTGGATCCCCAACAGCATGTTTCGCCAGAACAACCCATCGAGGCCATCCTATGTGGCGCCTCGTCCACCGGCTTCGTTCCACCAAGATCCACCGAACAACCCAGCTCCCCGCACTTTCTTTGGAGCCTGCTACAAGTGTGGTCAGGCAGGCCACTACTCCCGCGAGTGTCCCCAGAACCAGCTCCAGAATCAGAATGCTCCACCCCGTGCCGGAGGTAACAACAATGGTCGTGGAAAGCCACCCCCGAAGGTCTACACCACCAAACCCGCTCCTCCCGCCACTCGTGGACATGTCAATCAGATTGACACCGAAGAGACTGACGACACCACTAACGTCATTCTTGGTACGCTCCCATTCAATTATGTTCCTACTTCCGTTCTTTTCGACCTAGGAGCATCTCATTCATTCATCTCGGAAAGTTATGCACTTCTTCATGAGTTATCCTTTGTTGAATTTTCCACCCCAATGATTATTCCAACTCCAGGGTCAAGATGGCAAACTAATAGAGTAAGCCATGGTAATCAAATTGCAATTGAGGGTTTAGTATTCCTTGCTTCACTCATAGCCCTCAAGTCTTCCAACATCAATGTAATCCTTGGCATGGATTGGCTATCAAGGCAGAATGCCTACCTTGATTGCAAAGGCAAATCAATGAAACTAACCCACCCTTCAGGCAAGACAGTCAACTACACCTCACCCAGAACGAGAACCCAGGTGCATTCTTTGAATGTACTTCCCCTTCCCGACCTTGAAGATATTCCGGTGGTTCGTGACTTCCCGGATGTCTTTCCTGAAGAGTTGTCGGGCATGCCACCTGACAGACGTGTAGAGTTCATAGTGGATCTTATGCCAGGAACCGCACCAATTTCCAGACGCCCATACAAAATGGCCCCACGTGAGTTAGCTGAGCTTAAAATCCAACTTGAAGCTTTGTTGGCAAAAGGCTTCATCCGCACTAGCTCATCACCATGGGGTTGCCCCGTTCTGTTCGTAACGAAGAAAGATGGAACAAAAAGGATGTGCGTAGACTATCGCCCGCTAAATCTAGCGACGATAAAGAACAAGTACCCACTGCCCAGGATCAATGATCTTTATGATCAACTTGCTGGATCCTCTGTCTTCTCCAAGATGGATTTGAGATTAGGTTATCATCAAATCAAAATCCGAAACGAGGACATTCCCAAAACGTCTTTCACTACTCGTTATGGTCTTTACGAGTACACCGTCATGTCCTTTGGTTTAACCAATGCCCCCGCCACTTTCTCGCGCATGATGAATTCGATCTTCATGGAGTAATTAGATAAATTTGTTGTAGTTTATCTTGATGACATTCTCATCTACTCGAAGAATGAAGAAGAACATGCCGAACATCTTAGGCTGGTATTGATGAAACTTAGAGAGCATCGTCTGTATGCTAAATTCTCCAAGTGTGAATTTTGGCTACCAGAAGTGACCTACTTAGGCCACGTGATTTCTGCAAAAGGCATTGCTGTGAATCCCGAGAGAGTTCAGGCCGTCCTTGACTGGACTCCACCTGAATCGGTTAAGCAAGTTAGGAGTTTTCTTGGCCTAGCGAGCTATTGCCGTCGCTTCGTCGAGAACTTTTCTAAAGTTGCAAAGCCTCTAACTGAACTCCTCAAGAAAGATAAGAAATTACAATGGACTCTCAAGTGCGAGGAAAGCTTTCAAGAGCTAAAAAGAAGATTGACTTCTGCACCCGTACTTGCGCCTCCAGACACCAAAAGGGATTTCGAGATCTTTTGTGACGCATCACGGCAAGGGTTAGGATGCATACTTATGCAAGATAGACATGTGGTAGCTTATGCTTCACGCCAGTTGCGTCCACATGAAGAGAACTATCCTACCCACGATCTTGAACTCGCTGCCGTAGTTCATGCCCTGACAACTGGGCGACATTACCTCCTTGGTAATCGTTGTGAGATCTATTCCGACCACCAAAGCCTTAAATACATTTTCACCCAGCCAGATCTTAATCTCAGGCAAAGACGCTGGATTGAGTTGATAAAAGATTACGACGTAGGAATTTCTTACACCCCAGGCAAAGCCAATGTCATGGCTGATGCACTAAGTCGTAAGTCGTATTGTAACAACCTCATGTTACAACAGTGTCAACCACTTCTTCATGAGGAATTTTGCAAGCTCAATCTTGAGATTGTTCCTCATGGCTATCTTTCTACCTTGGTGGCGAAGCCAACTCTTGAGGATCAAATCATAGTTGCCCAAAGGCGTGCACGAGGTGTTCACCGGATCAAGGAGAACATTGCTAGCGGAGTTGCTAAATGTTTCTCCATAGATAGTAAAGGAATGGTATTCTTTGGAAATCGTTTGGTAGTACCTAAGAATAGGGAACAAAGGCAACTCATCCTCAAAGAAGCCCATGATACACCCCTCTTGATTCATCCCGGTATCACAAAAATGTACCAAGATCTACGCCAGAGATTTTGGTGGACTAGGATGAAGAGAGACATTGCTCGATTTGTTGCCGAATGTTATGTTTGTCGTCGCATTAAGGCAGAACATCAAAGAACTGCTGGTACACTTCAACCTTTGCCTATTACAAAGTGGAAATGGGACAAAGTCGGTATGGACTTCTGATACGTCCTAAACGTATCTACTTTTCCAAACACTTTTGCTATTGTTTTTCCTTCATTCTTGCATGATTTGAACGAAACTAACCCGGACTGACGCTGTTTTCAGCAGAGCTACCAGTGTTGTTTTCTTTTGTGCAGGTTTCTGGATATTTAGGTACGTTGGAAAAATCCCAAAAAATATATATAAAAAATCAGCGTTCCGGAAGCTTCCACCAGGCCAAAGGGGGGCCACAGGGCAGCCAGGGGGTAGCCAGGAGGGTGCCTGGCGCGGCCCAGCTCCTGGCCGCGCCACCTGCCCTCCTGGGTGGGTCCCACACCCCCTGGTGCCCTACTTTGGCCCTATTTATTCCCCCGTCGAGGAAACCCCGAAAGAGAAGTCGATTTTCCAATCTACGTCGCGGAGCCGCCGCAACCCTCTGTTCTTCCTCGGAGAGCTAATCTGGAGGCTGAATTGGCCTCCGGTGAGGGGGAAATCATCGCCATCGTCATCGTCATCACCTCTCCATCACCCCTCCATGGCTCCTCCTCTCATGTGTAAGTAATTCCCTGCTGTAGGCAAAGGGGATGGTAGGGATTGGATGAGTTAGATCATGTAGTAGTTCAATCATATTGTTGGGGGCATGTTGCCTATCATCTACTTGGTGTTTATCATCTCTGTTACAACTTGTTGCTCTTAATGCTTGTCACTTTGGGCCCGAGTGCCATGATTTCAGATCTGATCACCCTTTTGTTTCTTGAGTTTGTGGTGTTCTTGATCCTATCTATGAGTTGTATGCACCTATTATAGTCCGGAACCGGCGATCCCAATGGTGACAGCTTGGGACACCAAAGGCGATGGACTATGATTTGAGGATTCCGTGTATCCATGAATTGTTAATGCTTTGTTCCATGCATGTTTGACAGGAGTACCTTAAGCTCTGATACGTCCAAAACGTATCTATAATTTCTGCTTGCTCCATGCATGTTTTGTGTGCTATTGCTATGTTCTAGATACACTTTCATACATTTTTGATCATATTTGGACTAACCTATTAACTCAGTGCACCCCAGTGCCAGTTCCTGTTTTCTGCTGTTTTTCGATTTCAGTTTTCCCCCATATAAAAAGTGCCAGAAAAATTCGGGAAAACTCCAGGAGAAACCCTATTCCGTGAACTCGCCTCTGTTCCGCCGCCGCCGCGCTTCCGAAGATCGGGAGCACCAGAAGACGTATTCCCGGCACCCTGCCGGAGGGAGGATTGACCTCCGGAAGTCTCCTCTCCACCATGGATGCTCCCAGGATGTCTCGTGAGTAGTTTTCCTTGGACCATGGGTTCGTGATCAGTAGCTATGTGATGTTCTCCTCCCCTCTTTGATCTTCATTGTTTAGACCTCGTGAGCTGCCCTACATGATCGAGGCACCTTTGTAATATTTCTGCTATTGCTATGTTGAGTTTGATAGGATTTGATGGATTATGAGATTGTGATAGAGTAATATATTTGGTTTTTATCTCTTATATTTTTGTTCCTATGTAATTCTTGCATGTTCTCCGTTGTTGTTTATTGTTTTGGCCAAGTAGTAGGTAGTGACTTCAAGAGGGAACGTTGTGCTAGATTGTGGGTTCATGCCCCCCGATGACACGCTTGAGTGACAGAAACATGAGTCTAGGGGATGTGCTGTTGCCACAAGGGGGAAAACAACGGTGCTTGTGACCGCGGTCACAAGGATTGTTTACTTTACGTAGAGTACTTTTTAATGCAGTTATCTATTGCTTTGGGTTTACACTTTGGGTGGGGCTCGCAACTTAATACCAGCGAGATGTTTTGGATAGATATCTCAAGGTGGATGAGTAGTAGTAGATGCAGATGGATTTCGGTCAACTTATCTTGGCGTACTGCCTGTGCTTTTGAACCTCGTCCTTTCTTTTGTAGCATAGTTAGCATTGCGGTGCGTTCATAATCCTGTCAATTGCCTTTCTGTAATTTGTTTACCACGCATAGAAATTTTATCGTCTTTTGGGAGAGAGACATCACTAGCGAATATCACGTATCCCGGTCCATATCTTCATTATTGTTTCCACGCTATATTTACTTTACAGCTTTTACTTGCTATCATTATCCCTTGCATTTTATCCTTCTGAACAACAATACCGGAGAGATTGACAACCTCTCTGAACTTCGTTGGGAACAAAGTTATCTGTGTTTGTGTGCAGGTCCGTGTCAGTTGCGCTGCTGACACCTACTTATCATCTCTGGAGTCCTGCTGGAGACAAACCTTGGTATCTTCACCGAGGGAAAACTGCTGATGCACTACATCTCAACCTTCCACTTGGGGTAACCAACGAAGGGGCGAGAAGCCATCAATCTCCCTAAGTTCCTTTTGGCCCTGTTTGTAGCGGGAGGGTAGGAAAAAAGATGTTGTGCAAAGTTCTTATTGCAAGCACGTACAACTACCTTGGGATACATGCCTGATGTTTGATATTTTCTTGGATGATCCTTTGTTTTCTGTGAGCCTTGCCCAGTTAGAATCTTTTACATGTTCGTTCTCATCCAAGCAGCGCCCAACCATCCATCGCCCTAGCCTACAGTGTTTTCCTTCTGCTGGTTACTAGTTGTTTACCTTTGCTGTTCCAATATCACTATCACCACTATTACCATCACCACTACCACCACCATATCACAGTTGCTACTAATACCTTTGTGCAAGCAAGTGTTTATTTCAGGTGCAGTTGAATTGAGAACTCAATTGTCAAAGCCTATACGTATTCTTTGTGTCCCCAAGTGTTGAATCAATAAATTGGGTTATCTTGCCCGCGAAGACTATCTCGATCCCCTACACTTGAGGGTTATCAAGTACTGTTTTCTGGGGCCATTGCCGGGGACCATAGATTTATTTACAGGTCTACTGGAAGTATCCTACCTGCTGCATGTTATCCACTATGGGTAAGAAAGGAGACCCTAAAGTTCCGATCTTACCATCCCGTACGAGACGAGGTACTGCTCTTAGCACTAGTGCTAAACTTGATTCACCTTAAGTTATGAGTCAGTTTGGTTCACCTCAGTTACATGCTACTTCTGCTGAGTCTGGCAATATGTCAGATACTTTTGATGATGCTTCTACTATTTTTGAGACTACAGGTTCACTTGGTTCTTTTATAGAAGAACAGATTGCTGCTGCTGCCCAACTCTCGGGTGTTGAAATTCCTGTTATCCAAACTCCTATTGGGAAAACTCATAACTTTGCTGACCTTAAGGAGAAACTCCTTGAGGATGATTATATTACACTTGATGATGATTTTTGCAGGGAACTTAACGAATGTGCTGATTCCGACCCTGCTACTATAAATAAGTTGCTAGCAAAACACTCCCTGAAGAACAAGTTTACTCCTGATCCTACTTTTGCTACGTATCCTATACGCATCACTGATCCTGATTATGATTTATCTGTTGACCTTTCACTTATATCCACAGTTGAAGCTGATCCCTTTTATGGCAGAGAAAATGATGATGCTATCGAGCACCTGACCAAACTCACTGAGTTAGGCGGCTTGTTTACCACAGATGAAAGGATCCGGAACTTTTATGTGACCAAGCTTCTTCCTTTTTCCTTGAAAGGAGATGCTAGAGCATGGTATGATGCACTACCATGTGGTTCCATTCAGAGTCCTCAAGATATGGCAATATCTTTCGTAGATAAGTATTTTCCTGCTCATATGCAACATGCTGCTTTACAAAGAATTTATAACTTTAAACAGTTGAAGGATGAGCATCTCCCTAAAGCTTGGGGGAGATTTTGCAGTTTGCTAAAGGCTAGATCGGGACATGAAATCCCTAAAAATAAATTACTTGATATATTTTATGCTGGTCTAACCGATGGGTCTAAATCCTACCTAGATAGTTGTGCTGGTTGTGTTTTCAGGCAAAGAACACCGGACGATGCGGAAGAATTGATGGGAAAAATTGCCAAAAACCATGAAGATTGGTCCGTGCCTGAACCACCTCCACCACCAAAGAAGAGGGGCATGCTAGTCCTAAGCCCGGAAGATATGCAAGAAGCAAAGAAGTCCATAAGAGATAAAGGTATTAAAGCTAACGATGTGAAGAATCTACCTCCAATTGAGAAGCTGGGTGAGCCTACCACTCACCCACCTATGGTAGAAGTACACTCTCTTTTAGATTTCAATGCAAGTGACATCCCTAAAGGTAAACCTCCTGACCAATGTTTAGATGAGCTTGATAATTTTATTATGAAGCAGAATCACTTCAATAAGAAGATACAAGATCAGTTGCATGATAATACTCTTGCTATCAAAAGTTTGCTTGATGTCCTAGGTAGAACAGTTAATGATGTTAAATGTCTTGTGAAGCATTTTCATATGGTTCAAACTCAGCTTGAACAAATTTCTAATGTGCAAAAATATTTGCTTGCTAATAATGCCAAACAGGAAAATTTACAAGCTTACGGTATAAAGACCCAGGGTGGCACACACACCCAGGACCCTCTTTATCCAGAGGGGAATCCAAAGAGGATCGAGCAAGATTCTCAAGTACAGGAAGAAGAAATTGTTAGCTCCCCAAATAAGAAGAAGAAGAAAAAGAAACACAAGGAAGCTGACAATTCCAATGATCCTATAGAAGAAGAAGAACAAGTTGTGGATCCAAATAGCATATCTACATCCGATGCTGAGACTGAAGACGGTGCTGAACCTGAAAAAGATACCGAAAAGAATGATCCACCCGAGGTTCGTGAAGAAGAAGCACCCGATAAGCGCAAGAAGTATACTAGAGAAGACTTCCTTGCAAGGAGACACGGGAAGGAACGAGAACCATGGGTACAGAAACCCATGCCTTTCCCAAGCAAGTCCGTCAAATCCAAAGAAGAAGAGCACTACAACAAGTTTTGTGAGTGGATGAAACCTCTTTTTCTTCAAATTCCTTTGACTGATGCTATTAAATTACCTACTTACTCAAAATATATGAAAGATATTGTTACTAATAAAAGAAAAGTCCCTAATGAGGCAATATCTACTATGCTTGCTAACTACTCTTTTAGTGGCAAGATTCCTGAGAAGCTCGGTGATCCAGGTATACCCACCATTCCTTGCTCCATAAAGAATAATTATGTTAGAACTTCCTTATGTGATCTTGGTGCAGGAGTGAGTGTTATGCCATTCTCTCTCTACAAAAGGCTTTGTTTAGAGAAACTAATTCCTACAGATATCTCTCTTCAGATGGCCGACAAGTGCACGGCCGTCCCGATCGGTATTTGTGAGGATGTTCCTGTTGAAGTTGCAATTGCTTAATACTTACTGATTTTGTTGTGCTTGACATGCCCGAGGATGGGAGCATGTCCATTATCCTTGGTAGACCTTTTCTTAACACCGCAGGTGCCGTTATTGATTGCAATAAAGGGAAGGTTACCTTCAACGTAAATGACAAAGAACACAAGGTGTATTTTCCGAAGAAAATCGACAAAAGGCATGGCCTTAACTCCATTGAGAATATCGAGACCGTGATGATTGGAGAATGGGATTGTCCACTACATGTATACCACAAATACAAAACAATTATGGTGGGGACAATGTCCATTAAAGTGAGAGTGCAATGATCACTTCATAAGAGGCGAGACTTTCTGCGCTATATATCGCCGGTGTGTTGGTAAGACTTGATCAACCTTGCTAACTAGCAAGTTTTATATAGGTAAAAAGTTGAGCTTGTTATGTTTTCATTTCCTTTAGTTTTTATTCTCCTTGTTGTACCAAAGTTTTTGTGTTTAAAGCTCCACCTATTCTAACTTTTGCCTCAAGTTCATGAAAGTTTTTGCAGCTTTTTGAAACTTTGAAAAATTCTCTACAGTAAAGTTTCCCAGAAAATTCCAAAAAAATTATATTCAAAGTTTTCAGGTAAAAATCCAACAGGGGGCACCTTTGTCTGACCAGGGGGGCCACCACCAGGCCAAAAGGCCAGGTGGCGCGGCCCAGCTCCTGGCCGCGCCACCCACCCTCCTGGGTGGGTCCCATGCCCCCTGGTGGCATCTCTCCTCTCACTCTCTCTCCTTCTTCCCAAAAACACGAGTTCTTCCTCTGGTTTTTTCGTTCTTGCTGCTCTTGAGCACGTATCTTTGATCTCTCCATTTAGCCACTTGTTTGAGCTGATTTTTGGAACAAGTGCTCCCTGGTATGTGACTCCCTCACCCCTCCAATTAGTTTTCTAGTTGGTGGCTTCATTAGTGAGTATTTAGTGGTTCTTGGTGCTGTTTAGTTAAGCTTAAATGTTTGTGTAGAAATTCATTTTTCAAGTTTTGCTGCTAGTTTGAGCCTTGGTTAAGTAAGTAGAATGTTATGCACAAACTAGTTTTGCTTAAATCTTCATTTTTGTGAATTGTTAAAAATTTCAAAATTGGAGAAACTAGGGAAGTGGCTTGGGAAGAAGAAACCCGAGCGCTCTACCCGTGTCACGCGTTCCGCAGCTTCGCCTTCTACGACAAGGGCAAGCTACAATGAAGATATCATACCCGTAGAGATGTTGGACGTGTTACCCGCGAAGGCCATGGCATTTCCATGCGATGATTTTATGGAGAATGCCGGCATAAAAGAAGAGTTTTATGCTCTGTGTGAGAATGCATGTTTGACACGACTTGTTACCAGTCGTGTACCACAGTACGAGACACTCACCGCTATTTTTGTTAACGGTTTCAGATTATTTTCTGACAATGATATTGTGGTGTTTCGACTTTATGAAAGGTTGCTGACCATGCCTATGAGTAACTTTTGTGAAGTTTTAGGTTTGCCAGGCTTGGTCAAGAAGAAGAAGAGGAAAAATATCCCGACTGTTGAAATTAACACCCTCCTCGACTCATTCTGCAACACCGAAGTGAGGCCATACAACCGGCAGAATATCTCCAACATTATGTTTCCTCACCTCAGGTATGTCGCCAATTATATTGCTAGGGGAGTGTTGGCTCGAGACAACACGAGCAGCACTTCCATGCCTGAAACTTCCATCATGGAAAATTCTCTCTCAGGGAAGCATGAGCATCATGTGGGTTCGCTTATTGCGAAACGCCTTGATACTAACAGTAGCAAGGGGGACATTTTTTGTGGCGTCTATGCCACACTTCTTTTGCAGTCTCTCCAAGGAGAACCACACCCAGATGATGCTATCTTTCCTTTTGTTAGTCTTGACCTGGCTGCCATGAAGAGGAATTTCTTTGTTACTAAGGCCTCTGACCGCTTTACACTTGATTATATTTTGCGGTTCAAATATGGTTTGACACGCACTGTCCGTCTACCTGCACCACTTGTGTTTGATTTTTCTCGCAGGAACGGATATCGATTTTCAGTGGCCGAATTCGATGAGATCACAGGGAGATACCAGTATCACGACCCCACAGAGGGGGCCGAGCCATATGAGGAGGAGCGTGTCGTGTATCCACCCGTTCAGGAGGAGCACGAGGTGTATGCACCAGTCCAGGAGGAGACCGTCGCCCCCTGGGATGAAGGGTCTTCCTCTGGATGGGGGTCGGGACCTTCCTCCTCTGCGTGGGAGAATCCCAGGACGTCGGTGTATGCTCCCGACTTCCCCTACGACCCATGCACGCACCAGTACTACCCGGGAGCAGGAGGCTCCTCGGGACCGAAGTAGACGAGCCCAACTTAGGGCAAAAGCCTAAGCTTGGGGGAGTACGTGCTCTCCTCCCCTTTCATTGTATCTTCCGTTGGTTCGCTTTTATCCTTTTTGCAAGTTTTTGCCTGTTCTTCTTTGATCTTTTAGTTTTCAAAAACCCAAAAAATATTTCTCCTTTCTTTTGCTTTCGTTAAACCTTAAAAAACCCAAAAATATGTTTCCTTTTCTCTTTAGTTTGCTTTGCTTTCAGAGTTCAGCTCGAGTCCATGATGATTATAATTTCCTACGTTCGATCGTGCAATTGACAAGGCAGTAATGACGAGATCGACGGAAGGGATGCAACAAGGAAAGCCGGTATGAACTCTTTTTTTTTCTACTTCTGTACATATGCATGTACTTGTGATTAGAGACCAGCTTGACATAGTGCTATGTTTACAATGCTTTCCCAGTGGTTCATGCTTTCTTTGTGGTTAGCCTCAAATAGCTAGAGTTTATAATGTGTTGCTTGAAATGATTGACATGCATTTCATGGTTCATGGTGTGGCATATTGAAGTGGTATTTCCCTCCAGGGGATTCTTGGATTGACTTGGCACATGTTCACGCATGTTAAAACTAAAAAGTCTGTTCTGCCTTGATAATCTTTTTACTTCAGAGTAGTTATATCACTTTCATGCCCGATTCAATGTTGCTTTGTCGCTCTGCATGATTATGACTGTTATGCTCCCTAGTTGGTCGCTTCCCCGTCTTTTGGTAGCCTTCCTCCAGCACTAAACGGAATTCTGCGTGTGCTTCCAAACTCCTTTTTTAAACCCAGTTGTTCCATTTGAGTCAACCATACCTACCTATATATGGTATTTACCGGCCACTCCTAACTTAGACTTTCATGTGCCATCTCGAAATTTATTCAAAAGCTTATCCTTTGTAACTGTAAAAGCTCATGGTGCGGTGAGGGGAAATCAGTATTTTTCATGCAAAAAATATTTTGACGGAAGTTTTAACTAGTCAAGAAAAAAATAATATATGAGAGTTACACCTCCCCCCATACTTGATGATGGAGTGAAATGGACCAAATGCTGCTTATGATAGATGGACCGATACCCTCCTTCCATCCTTGAGGCAAAATAAAAGGTTCCGTAGACCATCAAAGGATTTATGGATAAGGGAATATGTGTAAGAAAAAGGCATTAATATGGTTGGCATGAGAGATACTGAGAGACCTTTATCGTTCACCGTTGACTGGAAATTTGCACCTCTCAAAAGAGTTTTATCTCTGTTTTCAAAACCAAGAGCTCTGGCACATGTTTAGTCTTTGCTTCCTTTCACGGGTTTTCAACCTTGCCATCAAAAGCCACAGTTCGAGAGTCTCCACCTTCCTTTATCCAAAGCACCAACTATGAGATCATAATTGTCATTCTTAGTGTAACATGCATTGTCCCAAAGTACCACATTGTCTTCTGCATGATTGTGATGTTTCTTACTCTGAGTTCTGAGTTCTAGTCTCCTCTAAAACTCCGGAGGAGTTTCTGCATTTATGTTTTGCTTCACTCATGGAAGCTAGAGAAATACCACTCTGATATGTTCATGCTATGTGCATTGTGATCTTAAATTGATTTTCAGCAGCATATTATTTACTTTACGTTTGTTTGTGACTGATTACATGAAAGAACGTTTTCTTCGTGCATTGTCCTTGTAGCATGATGTCAGAACCTGCTAAACTCTTTCGTAGTACGTGCTTATATACATCGAATGAAGCAAAAGAGTTTGTCAAAGTTTTCTTTGTCGCGTCCAGTTCGTTGAACTGAATTGCTTGAGGACAAGCAATAGCTAAGCTTGGGGGAGTTGATACGTCCTAAATGAATCTACTTTTCCAAACACTTTTGCTATTGTTTTTCCTTCATTCTTGCATGATTTGAACGAGACTAACCTGGACTGACGCTGTTTTCAGCAGAGCTACCAGTGTTGTTTTCTTTTGTGCAGGTTTCTGGATATTTAGGTACGCTGGAAAAATCCCAAAAAATATATAAAAAATCAGCGTTCCGGAAGCTTCCACCAGGCCAAAGGGGGGCCACAGGGCAGGCAGGGGGCAGCCAGGAGGGTGCCCGGCGCGGCCCAGCTCCTGGTTGCGCCACCTGCCCTCCTAGGTGGGTCCCACACCCCCTGGTGCCCTACTTTGGCCCTATTTATTCCCCCGTCGAGGTAACCCTGAAAGAGAAGTTGCTTTTCCAATCTACGTCGCGGAGCCGCCGCAACCCTCTGTTCTTCCTCGGAGAGCTAATCTGGAGGCTGAATTGGCCTCCGGTGAGGGGGAAATCATCGCCATCGTCATCGTCATCGCCTCTCCATCACCCCTCCATGGCTCCTCCTCTCATGTGTGAGTAATTCCCTTGTATAGGCAAAGGGGATGGTAGGGATTGGATGAGTTAGATCATGTAGTAGTTCAATCAGATTGTTGGGGCCATGTTGCCTATCATCTACTTTGTGTTTATCATCTCTGTTACAGCTTTTTGCTCTTAATGCTTCTCACTTTGGGCCCGAGTGACATGATTTCAGATCTGATCACCCTTTTGTTTCTTCAGTTTGTGGTGTTCTTGATCCTATCTATGAGTTATATGCACCTATTATAGTCCGGAACCGGCGATCCCAATGGTGACAGCTTGGGACACCAAAGGGGATGGACTATTATTTGAGGATTCCGTGTATCCATGAATTATTAATGCTTTGTTCCCGTGCTCTTTGACAGGAGTACCTTAATCTCCCTAAGTTCCTTTTGGCCCCGTTTGTAGCGGGAGGGTAGGACAAAAGATGTTGTGCTAAGTTCTTATTGCAAGCACGTACAACTACCTTGGGATACATGCCTGATGTTTGATATTTGCCTAGATGATCCTTTGATTTCTGTGAGCCTTGCCCAAGTTAGAATCTGTTACATGTTCGTTCTCATCCAAGCAGCGCCCAACCATCCATCTCCCTAGCCTATAGTGTTTTCCTTCTGCTGGTTACTAGTTGTTTACCTTTGCTGTTCCAATATCACTATCACCACTATTATCATCACCACTACCACCACCATATCACAGTTGCTACTAATACCTTTGTGCAAGCAAGTGTTTATTTCAGGTGCGGTTGAATTGACAACTCAATTGTCAAAGCCTGTACGTATTCTTTGTGTCCCTAAGTGTCGAATCAATAAATTGGGTTATCTTGCCCGCGAAGACTATCTCGATCCCCTACAGTTGAGGACATGCTCAGAGCTTGTGTTATCTCATTCGGAAAGAATTGGGAGAAGTCTCTTCCATTCGCCGAATTTTCTTATAACAATAGTCTCCAATCTAGCCTGAACATGGCTCCTTTTGAACTCCTCTATGGACGAAGATGTTGAACACCCTTAAACCGGTTAGAAACCGGAGAAAGACAATTCTTTGGACCGGATATGATCATGGAAGCAGAAGAGCAAGTTTGCATTATTCGTGATCAATTGAAAGCAGCCCAGTCTCATCAGAAAAGCTACTATGATCGTCATCATAGGCAAGAAAGCTACAATCTGGATGAGAAGGCTTACCTTCGGGTTACTCCTCTGAAGGGAAGCCAACGTTTCGGTATCAAAGGCAAGTTGGCCCCATGTTACATTGGACCTTTCCGCATTCTTGCTAAACATTGAGAAGTTGCCTACCAACTTGAACTACCCCCGCACCTTTCCCGAGTACATGATGTATTCCATGTGTCACAACTCAGGGGTTGCTTCAAGGATCCCATACGCGAAGTCGACCATGAAACGCTTGATCTCCAAGATGACCTTTCTTATCGAGAATACCCCGTTCGTATTCTTGATTCCGCAGAGCGTGTCACTCGTTGTCAGAAGATTAAGTTTCTGAAAGTGCAATGGTCACACCACTCTGAAAGAGAAGCCAAGTGGGAAAGAGAAGACCGTCTCAGTGCCGAGTACCCCTCCTTCCTCCCGCAGACTTCTGAATCTCGGGACGAGATTCTGTTGAGTGGGGGCGAGTTGTCAGAACCCTCTGTTAGCTATTGTGCTAGGATCAAAGTCACCTTGCATTCATCAAATAAAATCAAATGGAATTCAAATTCAAACTCAAATGGGAGAAGGAACACCCCCTAGATGAATTAATTCAAGTGGCCAGAAATAAAGTTGCTCCAAAACTTCATTTTGCATTTTTTTAAAGTCTCATAAATGAGTGTGATCACATATCAAGTGATGTGGAACAACCCCATGCTCATGGATTTTTCAAATATTCAAACAGGAGCTTGGATTTAAATTTAAACCCCTATTTGAATTAAAGTTCAAATAAGTTGGATTTTAAAAATTTTCAAACTTTACAAGTGGCTAGTCTATTATATTGTGAAGCCATATAAAAAGTTTCAGCATTTAATGAAATGCCTAGCTATTTATTTAGTACAGCAAAACAAATTAACAGAAAAGAAATAAAAACAGAAAAGCTTACCTGGCCACGGGCCCAACTAACCGTACCAGGCCCAGCAGCAGCCCAGCCCAGCCCAGAGGGGGCACATGCGTCTTCTTCCCCCCTCCAGGCAGGCAAGCAGGTCGCCGGCAAGCGCCATTGGCGCGCCAGGTAGCTGCCTGCCTCCCCAGAGGTTATCCTCTCGCCTGGGGACGCCTCTCAGCCTTCCCTATCCATTCCCCCCTCCGGAGCTTCTCCCCTTCCTCCCGTGCTCGATTTCTCCATCGCCCGAAGCCTCGCCGGAGCGCACCGCCGTGGAAGACGTGGCCACCATGGCCTAGAGCTCAAGACATCTTGTCCCGCGCGTTCGCCGTCGTCGACTTCATCGCCTCGCAGAAGACGGCGCCTTGATTTGATCCAGAGGAGACGCGAGCTTCGCCGAATCGCCGCTGGTCGCCGGAGAACCACCTCGTCGATTCGCCGCCACCAGACCCTCCCCGAGCCCGCTGACCATGCCATCGAGTTCGTGGTGAGCTCCTGAACATTTCCCCTAACCTGGCGCCTCCCCATTCGATCCCTATCTTGTTCCACCATGGAAGCCGGAGTACCTCGCCGCCGGGATGCTCCTCGCCGTGCAACCGTGAAACCTAGAAGCTTGCAACCTTGTCCAGCATGATCCCCTTGATCTTCTGCGTCGAACCAACCCAACCCCGCTTCTTTTGATGCACCGTAGCGAGTTTTTCCTCACAGCTGTACCACCGTCGCCGCAAAGCTCGTCGCCGGTGAGCCTCCAGTGCACCCCAGCCCTAGTGCTTGGTCCAGATCGATGCGCGATGGCGAGAGCTCCCTCCTGGTGGTCTTGGCGCTTCAAAAGGACAACGGAGCCGCCGTCCCCGTGGACGCCGCCGCGTCTGGACGTCGCTGGCGACTAGCCGCCAGCGAGGTTACGTGGCCCGCGTCCGTTTAGCGCTAATCACCCTGCTAACTACCCCCTGGGCCACTTACATGTGGGCCTAGGCTACTAATTAACCCCTGGTTAGTTTAAACTAACCAGGTTTACTAACCCAGCCACTGACCAGGTGGCCCCACACGTCAGAACCCCCCTGACGCCAACATGACATCAAAGTGACGCAGAAATGCTTATTTGATTTAAAACAATTCCGGAAAATCCAGAAAATGAATTAAACTTTGGAAATTCATAACTAATTCATTTTAACTCCAAATTAAACATATAATATATGTAAAACTGTCAGAAAAATGCAAGGATTCTGAATATGCACTTTGTTTTCATGTTTGACCATTCTAAAATGGGGGGACAGAGAGAACTATGCATATGAATTCCTTTTAAATTCAAAATGGAGTTTGAATTTGCAATTCATTTGCAATACACTTCTTTTAAATGGAATTCCCTCACACATCAGAAGCATATACATCAAGTTTCAACCTTCAACCATGTGTTTTTGCATTGTATTTATATTGCTTCCTTTTTTGTTGTTTGTCGAGTAGAAGTGGAACCGGAACAAGAGGCTGCCCCCTTCGTTGAAGACCCCGATACTGAACCTCGTCAGCAAGGCAAGCAAACGCCCATTGATCATGTCGATAAAATCCCACTTCCCTCTCAGTCTCGCCTATGCATTGTTTAGGATGATTACCATGCTACGTTTCTACCGCATAGATGAACCCATTCCGTTGCATGACCTATCATTTGTCACAGTAGTAAGCAAACCACAATCCTAGAAAATGTAGGAGTTGAATGATATCATGTGGCCCCTGCAATTGTTACTGCTTATTGCATGCTTAGAGTGTTACAATGATGATACTGTTATGTGAGTCAGGATGGTAGAAATCATGTTGATGATGGTGGTAATGTGTTGGTGAATCTACCCTCATACAAGGTGAACGATGAGAGGTTGTGTAGGAGTACACAATGGGTCCTCTCGTTGAACACCGCCCTAAGTCCGAGTTCTTGTGTGGTGATCCAAGATGAATAGTACAACCACACATTGGGCTCACTGACCCCTCTCAACCTACTAACTCATCCCTTTCAATGTCCAGATGTCGCAGTAGTTCGGAGTTCTGGTAGGTTTGTGGCCTGGCTGCTAAGTGAGAGAACGGCTCAGACAAGACCGGCTTATGCACCACGCACACATCATCTGGGTCCACTTCGGTAAACCGGCCGGGTTCACGATAGTGGTAGCCAACCCAGGTAGTCGGCTTTCTTGGACTAGATCGGCTATGAGGTAACAGTTGTGGTGAGCATCCTCGCTGACACCCCTTGAATGGTGTCAAGATCAAAGGCGGTAACTGATGGTCATGTGTGTGTAGCGGTACACCCCTGCAGGGTTAAAAAAACTATTTGAATAGACGCGCCCGCGGTAAGGGACTGCTTGGAAAGCTTAGCTTGATTATTAGACAACTTGAACTGGATACTTTTAAAACTTGCCAAGATAAGCATGAGTGTTATGGCGTGCTTTCTCGTGGGGAAGTCGAGGAAGGCACCATAGTGGTGTAATTGGTTGGAGGCATGTAGTGGACTCGTGTACGCTTCTTACCTCAAGCCTGGTACTCATAGTTCAGGACTAGCTAAGTCAAAGCTGGCACTTCTTCTTATGAACCATACCTCCCTTTGCATTGATACATGTGCATGAGTAGTATAGTTCCTACGTAAGTCTTGCTGAGTACGACTTTGTACTCACGTTTGCTTATTCTATGTTTTAGATGAACCCACTGACCCCGAAGGTGGATTCTTCCTCGATCTCGACGACTGAAGACCAAGCTAGTGTAGTCCCAGTCAGCAGACTGGTTCCCTCGTGGAGGGCTTGTGTTTAGATAAGGCTTCTTAAGCCATTTGTTAAACTTGTCTATACCCAGACATAATTTGCTTTCGCATGCTTGTTGTAATGTTGGATCACGGTCTCGTGATCTCTGTGTGCACTCTGTGAGAGTTATCAATAAAATGTATACTTTGTAGAGAATTGCAATGATACCTGCTGTTCATACAACGCATGTGTGATGCGTGTATGTTGATAACATGCATGTCTATGTATGGGTTTTCGAGACCTTAGTTGTGATCTGGCTGGCGGTCTTTTATACACCAAGCGGCCCTTAGATGTGCGCAGCTTGGGGCATCGCGATGCGATTGCTCGAGACTCTGTCTCGTGCACACTTTGATGTATGATCGAGCCCGCCCTAGACCCCGACTAAGTGATCGGGCTGGAGTAAGTCTATGTAAGGGTTATAATAAAATCGATAGTATGGTTGAGGCGACTTGTCTATGAGTATGGGAGATCACCACCCATATCATTTATACTTGTGTGCGGACGATGAGGAACCATCTCAGTTGATCATCCGGCCTGGATGGGATGCCCCTCATGTTCGATGCTTTCCGAGAATGTTCTGTGCTTGGCCTTGTCTGCTTAGACAAGTGAGTACGGTTCTCGGCTCTCCATATGATTGTGTTGTAGCGAGTCTTGCATACTCTAACCCCGGGTCCCGACACGGATTTCCAACATGATTTCACAAGATTACAGATACAAGGATACAACATCTCATACAATCGGCATATAACTGCCTTAATACATTACATAAGCGGAAGATACATGTCTGAGTACAGACTACAATCAATCTCCTAGTGGCAAAGAGAAAATCATCGATCCCCATAACCACACGGGTCCAGGCCCTCCGTCGGGATCCGCCTAACTAGTCGTCGTCGAGTCTCCACGTGAAACGTCGATCACCATACCTGTTGTCGATCAAGAACCCTGAAAAGAGTTTGGGTTAGTATCATGAGTACAGAAGTACTCAGCATCCAACTGTAGTGGTCATCTGACCCAGCAAGGACTTCATCACTCATCATTCTAAGACAACTAGTAGTTTACGGTAAGGATGGGGTAAGTGGTGAGGTTGCTGCCGCACTAGCATTTATGAAGTGGTTAACGATCTAGAGAGTAAGATAAGAAGCCAAGAATTCGATGAGGAATCGCCTGCAACAAGTCTGCTATCAACTACTTACGCAAGAATAACACATATCCTATCCTTGTCCTCCTCTTCTACCCCGACGAAGAAGAAGCAGTCAAGGCACACACACGTTGATCAAGTTATAGTTATGATTCAGTTGATGTTATCTATGAACAAGACGTAGGTTCCAAGTCGTCCATAACCGTGAACACAGCTTCTCGAAAAGATTTAACCCTGCAGGGGCGTACCAACTGCCAATTACAAGGCTCCGCATGCACGCCCATCTCTCTCAGTTTCTACCTATCACAGGCAGCCATTTTATGATTTAGTCCTGAGAGATCCGAAATGACAGGTCCCTCTAACTAACAACGAACATATCCGGGTGGCCCCCGGCGAGTCGACATCCAACTCAAAAACCGGCCGCCCTCTCGAATTGGCCTCTACCGTGTGGACGAGGTCGGGTTAGCTACCCAAACTAATGTGGGCAGCGCCCTAGCTCCCTGGGGTGGACCAACAAAGAAACCATGTCTCCGTTGGCCCAAGTTATTTTAAAGAATATCTGCTAGGAGCGACCCGACAGACACACACATGGTTTTCAAATGGTAAATCAGCTTGGGCCACCACTATAAATGTTTGAAGCTAGATAGGTAAGAAAATGGGACTCCATAAAATCCCACACGCGGTTAGGCACGCTCAGTCTTAGAACCAATACTCGGAACTCGGATCCTAGGTGACTCGAATGGAACAAAGCGTCGGGGCGGGATAGCCTAGACCTTCCATCCTTCGTCGAGTATAGTCAACATTATAATAATCATATCATCAACAACAATATAATAATGTGATAGCCCAATCCAGGAGTAATAGGGTAACATCGTAGAATCCTAAGCATGCATACTAAGCAGGGGATGAGCAACGAGAAATAGTAACATAGCAGTACATGGTTTGCTGGGAGGGGACATGGCTCTATCGGTTTGAAAGAGGCTGTAAACATGTGGTAGGATCGAACATCGAATCTATCCTAGACTAGCATGAAAACCGCTGGTTGAAATATAATGGGTCATAAGTAATGTATAGTCCTTTCCTGTTGATAAGTCGGATTCCGAAGGTGTAGTTGATCCCAAGTTTGCATCATCTCCGAGGTATACCCGCGGAAGCACACAAGATGGTAAACACTTCAAAGCAATCAACGAGCAAGCATCTATTACTACGAAGCAAACACGAGCAAGCATCAACAAGAATGAAACACGAGACGTCGCACCTACCGTCGAGAGCGGTTACAAATAGGTTAAGTTGAGTACTCGTCACACACGACGATACCGCACATTTAGAATGGTTCAAGTTATTTAGCTACAGATGATCAACAAAGCTGTTAACATGGCATCTCACTCAAGCATGGCATAGCACACAAACATGGCAAGAGGTGAATCATAAGATAAACTATCTATGCTAGTCAATTTAAGTGAGGCACAACCTAAACATGGCATACACTAAGTGCTCCACGACAATTTAAGTAACTGGTACTGTTCTTCCCTAAGCCATATTTCAGGTTAGTTAACAGCAGAAAACAATAGCATAAACACAAAGTACACGAAAAACTAATCAAGTTACATATAAAGAACACTCCAAACGGAGTTACGGTTAAAAAGATATAAGCAAAACAAGTTTTGAACACAATCTGCCAAACATCAGGAAGCACACTTTAGAGCAATGCATAAATAGGATAATGAATGCAAGCATGCTCACAAATGATATGCAACTAAAAAGACATGGCAGGGAAGGCATGGAAAAAGGAATCATGCAAAAAGGCATCATGGATCACTAGTTATAAGCAACACAAAAAGCTATAAAACATTACTGGTCTAGGCCTTAGTGAAAATCAGGAAAACAGGGCAGAAACTGTTATTTTCATGTTGTATAAACAAGAGCAAAACTATATGCAAATGTACAACAACATGACATAGCAATGCATGGGAATGAACTAGACATGATGGTGATCAGGTACAAACAAGAATCAAGGTCATAGGCATAACAGATCAAAAGATATTAAGCATGCAACATGGCATCGGAACGTTACAGACTTAGAGAAAAACATAGGTGGCTGTCAAAAACAGTGGCATAGCAACTTTGGAGCTAAACATAGCTATGACCAGAAATGTAAACATGACAATGCAATACATATAATGGAAGTAGACATGATGCTTAACAGTATGCAAAAAGAATTAATGCAATATGCCTCATGGATGTGACACAATCATCAAGCAAACTTGCAATAAAATAACAGCAGCAGCACACTAACCGAAAATAACAGCAGTTAACAGCCTGATGCCCACTTCAACAGTGATTAACAACATCAAGATGGCCTCAAATCAAAATGCTCACAAAAGATGGATTGAAGTACACACAATTCTAAACAAATTTTTCTTTTGGGCGCAACGTGATCCGAGCTATAGATTGATCGCAAACTACATCTCAAAATTGAATCAGCAGCACAAATTACAAGACTTAGAAAAATTACAGGTTCTCAGGAAAAAAAAGAGATCTCAGGCCGATTCTCACCCAATGGGCTTTCGGCCCAAAACGGCCTGGGAGGATCTGGACCGACTGGGCTAGGATGCGCTGGAGGTGGGCTCGAGGTGGTGGGCCGCGGGGCGCCTGGGCCGGCACACCTGACGAGGCAAGCGGCTCGGCTGCCGCTAGATCGGCCGCCCGAGCGAACCGCGACGCCGGCAGCGCTGCAGGTCCGGCGAGGGGGCGGTGCAGGGCTCGGGACGAGGCGCGGACGGCGGATCGGAGGTGCGGTGGCGCCTGGCGGCTGCTCTGGCAGCCGGACTGGAGGCGGTGGCGGCTGCTCCATGGGAGGAGATGGAGAGGAGAAAGAAGGGTAGGTGGGAGGCTGGGTGGATCTAGGCCGTTGGATCGGCCGATCCGACGGTCCAGATGTGAGGATGGCTAGGGTTGCGAAAATTGGGGGTCTATTGGGAAGATTTGGGGAAAAACAGGGGGGTGGATGCAATTTTGTGGCTAGGGAAACCCTAGAAAGAGGTGGGAGAGTGGTGGTCTTTATATAGCCCAGGTGGCTGGCAGTTTGCAAAAACATCCCCAGTTTCTTTCTCGCGCGCGCGGTGTTTACGTTTCCGACCGCCGGGGGTCCGCAGGACCTCCGATTCGGGTAAAACTTTGAACTGCGCGATCAGCGCGTCTAGCCGGCGGTGTTTACCTCGCGTTCGAAACGTTTTGAGAACACTTTCCGGCGCGCTATAAAAATAACCCGTTTAATTATTAAACGGGGTTTTCGTTCCGTTGGCTCCGGCTGGTCTTGTGGGGTTTTTGCGACGGTGATCGGGTGAAACCCGGTGTCGCAAAGGTCGAGTGTCAGGGTGGCAAGGGTCGGTCTCCGTCTGGTACGAGATAAGAGGGGGGGGGAAATAATCGCTGATCGGTAAATCGGGGATGCAAACTCCACAAAAAAATCAGACAATCAAACAATTCACGCAGAAAACAAAATTTTTAATTTATGTGAAATCTGGGCTGTTACACATATCACTAATGCTCTCATCAAAGCTAGGGAGGAGAAGCTTAGGGTAGAAGCCTCCATACCTAGAAAGCTAGAAGATGGTTGGGATCCTATGATTAAAATTAAGTTGAATAACTTTTCTTTCTATGCTTTATGTGATGTTGGAGCTAGTACATCCGTTATGCCCAAAAGAATGTATGATATATTTGAATTGAAACCTTTTGATCCTTGTTATTTTGGTGTTCGTCTTGTCGATTCTTCCGTAAATAAACCTTTCGGGAAGATCCATGATGTTCTTATCATTGTCAATTACAATTATGTTCCCGTTGATTTTACTATTATGGACATTGAATGTGAACCTTCTTGTCCAATTATTTTGGGACGTCCTTTTCTTCGCACCGTGGGTGCTATTATTGATATGAAAGAAGGGATTATTAAATTTCAATTCCCTCTCAAGAAAGGGGTGGAACACTTCCCTAGGAAAACGATCAAGTTGCCTTTTCAGTCCGTTACACGGGCTAGTTATTTTCTTGAAAAGACTTGATCTATTTGCATTAAGCCTAGCTAATGGCTTTAAATAAGCCCTTTCGGGAGGCAGCCCGCAACGAATTTAGGATTTCCTTTTTGTTTTTCTTCTTTTTAGTGGTCTTGATGATTGTTACTACTGTAGCAACATCATTGTATCTTTATTTTTCAAGCTTTGTGCCATTTATAGCCTCATATGACAAGGAAAGTGAAAGTTGTGACATGCTATCCAGAAAATAGATTCTGTCCTCGTGACTAGAAAAATCATGGAAAAATCCCAGTTCATATTTTTAAGCTGAATGTTTTACACAGCGTGCTCTATACAATTACAGAACTTTCGTATGTTCTGAGTTTTCTTGTTTAAGTTGCAGAAGTATCCCAAAAAAATTCTTTACTACCTGCTGGTCTGTTTTCACAGATTCTGTCCTGTTTTGCCTTTTCTTCGTTTTACAAACCTTAAGATTGCCTTTTCTTTGCAAAAACTTTTTGGCATTCTTGATAAACAGTATCTCTTTAAGAATATCTTTATTTCCAGTAGAGGAAAAATTATTTTATTATGTTTACTAACCTCGCTAATCAGATTATGATGAGTTATGTATGAAGGGAGTTTTCAAGTGTGCGAGGGAAGATGATGAAAGAAGATTCAGGAGTGTCAAGCGCTCAAGCTTGGGGATGCCCCCATGCATCCCCAAGAAATATTCAAGGAGACTCAAGCGTCTAAGCTTGGGGATGCCATTGTGCATCCCCTTCTTCATCAACAATTATCATTTCGTCTCTCGTCTCACTATATTTTTATCACTTCATGCGTTATGTGCTATGCTTGGAGCGTCTCGCTCTTAGGTTTTATTTTCTTTAGCTCTGCTTGTTGTTCATAACAAGTTAGAACCCAGCTTTCTTTGTGTGGGAGAGAAACACGCTCCACTTCCAATTCTAGAACACAACATAGGACTTTTCATGCTTATATTTGCTGTGTGTGTTCTTTATCTTTTCATAGCTACTGTCATGTTTTGCTCTTAGTTTTCATGTTTATCTTTTCAAACAGCTTTTTTTTAGTTTGTTTCTGGAAATCTCTTGAGTTTTCATGTTTATATTGTTTAGAGAGTTTGCCTGTTGCACTGAGTTTTGTGTCTTGACTTGAAGTAGGTAATTGAGGTTGCTATTCTTTTGTAGTAGTAACTTGCAATAGTTTTGAGGTATTGTTTTGATTAATGTTTGGACTTTTGGTGTCAAGAGATTTAGCCTATTAGTGATAGATGTCGTATTTTGGTCAATCTGTGTTTATTTTCAAAACTTACAAAATTAGTTGAGAACTTTAGCTACTAGATGGATCACTACTCTTCTGAGGGGTCGAATGTTAGAGTACACTCACGTACCATGAGTCGAGGATGCGCAAGGATAACCAAACCCCCATACACACCTCCTCGGGATACTTGTCTCTTGGTGAAACCTCCTTATTAGATTGAGAGTTACCGATAATAAGTGCATGAGTTCTTCGGACTAATGTGAGTATTCGAAAGTTGACACTTCCACCTTCCCATATTTTTCTAGCCTCTCATGTGTCGTGCATTGCTTTCTTCTCACTCTGAGATTTGGCGTCCACCTTCGCCGGTACATCCAAAATCTTGGCATGATACGCTCTGTCATCATAAACCTCCTTATATCCTTCCTCAAAACAGCCATCATACCTACCTATCAAGGCATTTCCATAGCCTTTCCGAGATATATTTCCATGCGACATCCATCTTCTCATGACTTGATCTTCCTGTCATACATGCTACTTGCTTGATCGATGAGCCGCATGCTAGTTGGGCCTTGCCCTAATCATTGCTACATGACGCGCTAGTATCATTGCATATCCTGCTACACTGGCAGAGACATACATTTGCTAACATCATGATAGTTACATCTTCTTTATGATTTGAGTACTTTGTAAAGTGTGAAAGATCTTCTATACTTCTTGTAATATATAGAGTGATGCCCCTAAAGTGAGGAAAAGATCCCAAAGTGGACAAATCAAAAGATCCCAAAGTGGACAACTCAATAGATCCCAAAGAGGACAAATGAGGGAAATAGAAAGAGCCATTGAGGCCACCAAAAAATACAAAAAAATAGAAAAAAGAGAAAAAGAAATAAAAAGAGAGAAGGGGGCACACTACTATTACTTTTGAGAGATCCACACTCGTACTCCCTCTTATATCTTGTACTCCATAGAGATTATCATTCATGCATATAGCGATGTGGGGACCTTCACACTATAGAACATGCCTCCTCAAATGAGCTCTAGGTCTTCTTGAGCAAGCAAGTTGGATGCACCCCCACTAGTTCCATTGGAGAGCTTACCTTAGCTCATATGTGCATCCGTTGCATGGCAATCCATACTCCTCACATCATATCTATCATTTGGCTTTCTCTCTCCTATGATTGTCCTCATTGATGTGAGCCTTTCACACTTTTTTGTCTTCCTCCTCCACCATATTCTCTCTTTGCCATCCTAAGTGTCAACTTTCTTGCTTACGCTCATCCATTGCATGAGTGCTCAAAATTTCGAAAAGGAGTGGATCATTTTGACTTGTACCTGGCTAGTGGTCTGGGGATGAGTCAAGATAAGATTCCAAAGAAGACCAAGTGTGAAACTTTAGTAGATTAAGTTCTCAACACAAAAATACTTTTTTCTCGTATATCCCTATCCCCTTTCTTACACGCAAACACCATTTGGAGACATTCGACTCACGGACAGCGAGAGGTCTTGCACCTTTATGTTCTTATGTTGCTTGTTTCAATACTAAATATAGACTCTTGCCTGTTATGACTTGAATTGAATTACATGCCTTGATTGCTTTACTTAAAAGTTCTTATATGGTTGTTAGCATGTCACCACAAAAAATATGCTTTTATCATTTACCTACTCGAGGACGAGCAGGAATTAAGCTTGGGGATGTTGATACGTCCAAAACGTATCTATAATTTCTGCTTGCTCCATGCCTCTTTTGTGTGATATTTCTATGATATTGATGAACTTCCATACACTTTTGATTAGATTTGGACTAACCTATTAAATCAGTGCACCCCAGTGCCAGTTCCTGTTTTCTGCTGTTTTTCTATTTTAGGTTTCCCCCATATTAAAAGTGCTCCAAAAATTCGGGAAAAAGCTAATAAAAAATCAGCATGCATGAAGCTTCGGGAATCACCGAGGGGGAGCCAGAGGGAACCCACCAGGTCCCCAGGCGCCCTCCGGGCGCGCCCTAGGGTGGGGCCGCGCCAGGGGGCCGCCTGGACCCCTGGAGGCCCCCGTTCGCCTATTAATTCCCCGTGACGCAAAAATCCCGAGACGGGAACCCTTTTTTGCGATCTCTCCTCTGTTCCTCCGCCGCCGCGCTTCCAAGATCGGGAGCACGAGAAGACCTCTTCCCGGCACCCTGCCGGAGGGAGGAACCACCTCCGGGAGCTTCTCCACCACCATGGACGCTTCCCGGATGAACCGTGAGTAGTCCACCTTGGACCATGGGTCTATGATCAGTAGCTATGTGATGTTCTCCTCCCCTCTTTGTTCTTCATGGATTAGACCTCGTGAGCTGCCCTACATGATCGAGGCACTTATGTAACATTTCTGTTGTTGCTATGCTGAGTTTGCTGGGATCCGATGGATTATGAGATTATGTTCAGATTGTGTTTGGGTAATATATTTGATTCTCCTCTTTTATATTTATGTTCTTGAGTAATTCTTGCATTTCTCCGTTGTTGTCTATTGCTTTTGCCAAGTAGTAGGTAGTGACTCCAAGAGGGAGCGTTATGCATGATTGTGGGTTCATGCCCCCCGACGACTACCTTGAGTGACAGAAACATGAGCCTATGGGATGTGTTGTTGCCACAAGGGGGGAAACAACGGTGCTTGTCCCTGCTTCGGGGGTCACCAGGATCCTGCTCCGGCACCCTGCCGGAGAGGACCTTGTCCCCCGGGGCCATCTTTATCAACTCTTCTTCACCCCATGATGGATCGTGAGTAGTTCCTCCTTGGACTGCGTGTTCTTGGCAGTAGCTTTTTGGTATCTTCTCCCCCTTGATCTTCAAATACAAAGTTCTCATGAGCTTCCCCACATGATTGAGATCCATATGATGTAATTGGTGTTGTGTTTGTTGGGATCCGATGAATTGTTACCTTGTTCGGTCCTAAGAGGTCTATGAATTATTGTTGCTGCAATTTTGTTGTTCTATATGCTTGCTACTAGTGCACGACTAGCATGATTTCACATCTGATCATGTTATGGTTGCATGATTATAATTTTTGTCCTAGATCTTATCTAAGGTTGTATGAACCTATTATAGTCTGGAACCGGTGATCCCAAAGGTGACAGCTTGGGACAGCAAAGGGGATGGGCTATAATTTGAGGATCACATGAGTTCATAGAGTGTTAACGCTTTGTTCCGGTGCTCTCTGACAGGAGCACCTTAATCTCTGTAAGTTCCTTTTGGCCCTGTTCGTAGCGGGACGGTAGGACAATAGATGTTGTGCAAGTTCTTATTGCAAGCACGCACGGAACACATGCCTACGTTTGGTTCTTAGACAAGGATTGCTCTAGTTTGTTTGGCTAGAATTTGTGCAATTTTTTCAATTGCCCAACTATAATTCGTTCACCCAACACCTGTCTTTTTGCTTGGAGAGTTACCACTAGTGAAACCTTGAACCCCGGTCCATCTTTCATCTTTATTGCCTTCGTTGTTACTATTTCTCTCATCACTGCTGCTAATACTTTGTTACTACTTTGTGGTGTTGGTGATTGGGGAAGTCTATAAGACTACACCCGTCAACACACCGTTGCTACTAAATATATTGTCTAGTTCATTTTCAGGTGTGGTTGAATTGAAACCTCAACTGCTAAGGCTTATAAGTATTCTTTGGCTCCCCTTGTGTCGAATCAATAAATTAGGGTTATACCTACCCGCGAAGACTGTTGCGATCCCCTACACTTGTGGGTTATCAAGGCTGTTTTCTGGCGCCGTTGCCGGGGACCATAGCTCTACTTAAAAGTTCACTTGATAAGTACACTTTATCTTATTACTCTGTTTGCTTAGAATGGTTAAAATTTTTGAAACTAGATCTTATTGCTAAGGTGGATTCACGGAGGATCAACAAAAAGATTATAAGGAATACCGCTTGTCTGAAAAAGTAAAATTTATATGGAAAATTATATCTCAAGTTAATAGATATGCTAGAAAATTATTCTCTGATTATGATATATCTTATTGTTGTGATGAATCTTGTTGCTCCTTGCCCTTTGAACACCTTCCCTTCCAATGTTGGTGTAATGATAATGAAACCTTGGTATCATATACTAGGGGACATTATGATTTCTTTGATGTAGCACAAATAGAAGAATTTGTTGTTTTTAAGGGTGCCTACGAAATTGCTTCCTTTGTTGAAAATATTGAAGATGCCCCTTACAAATCTGAGAGTCTTGATATACTTAAATATTTCTGTGAGAATTTTAATAATGCTTATATTACTAACTATCTCAAAAGGTTCTCTCCACAAGAGGAAGAGACTAATGCTTTGCAGGACTCTACAGAACAAATTGCTGAAACTGAAAGCTCATTGGATGAAAAAGAGGAGGAGAGTGAAGAACAAAAGGAGGAAGAATGGAGTAGCTAGCCATCTCTACCAACTAATGAGAGTAACTCTTTGACTCTTACTTTATATGATTGTCCTCCATGCTTACCTAAGGAGGTTGAATGCTATATTGATTGCTATGATCCTATTGAATCTTTTGAAATATCCCTTTTTGATGAAATTGATGCTTGTGGCCATGATGCCCCTATGAATGAGACTTGCAAGGATGTTTTTTCTACTGTTATTTATGATAGCCCTTGCTATTTTGATAAGTCTTATGATAACCCTCTATTTTTTGCCTACTATGAATGTTCTTGATAATGAGGAGTTATGCTTAGAAAGTTTATATGATTATGTGCTAGAAGATCATGACAAGCATTCTTTGTGTGATGGTTATATTGTTGAGTTTGTTCATGATGCTACTGAAAATTATTATGAGAGAGGAAAATTTGGTTGTAGAAATTTTCATGTTAGGAAAACACCTCTCTCCATGTTGAAAATCTTGAAGGTGCTCTTGTTTTACCTTCCTATGCTTGATACTTTGTGCTTCAGTTATTTATTTTCTTACAAGATGCCCATGAATAGGAAGCATGTTAGACTTAAATGTGATTTATATTTTCTCATTTGATTCTCTCTTTTGTGCTTCAACTTTTTATTCTTTTGTGAGCATCGTTACCCTCATGCCTAGCTAATGGCTTTAAAGAAGCGCTTCTGGGAGGCAGCCCAAAACGGATTAGGTTTATTTTGATTTTTTGTGTCTTTGATGTTGTTACTACTGTAGCAACAACATTGTATCTTTATTTTCAAGTTTTCTGCCAAGTTCTAGCCTCTTATGATAAGGGAAGCAAAAGTTGTGACATGTTTTCAAGAAAACAGATTCTGTCTGCTTGACGGAAAAAAATCAAAACAAATCACCTGTTCATCTTTTGAGCTGAATTTTTTTACACAGCATGCTCTATACAATTGTGTAACTTTCATATGTTTTGAGTTTTCTTATTTGAGCAGCAGAAGTGCACCTGAAAAATCAATCTTAACAATCTGTCCTGTTTTGGCAGATTATCTATTAGTGTACTAACCGCTCTAATAAGTTTATGAGAAGTTTTGTGTGAAGGAAGTTTTCAAGTGTGCGAAGGGAGATGATGAAAGAAGATTTAGGAGTGCCAAAATATTAAGCTTGGGGATGCCCCCGGCACCCCCACAAAATATTCAAGGAGACTCAAGCGTCTAAGCTTGGGGATGCCCCCGTGCATCCCCTTCTTCATCAACAATCATCAGTTCGTCCTTCTCCACACTATATTTTTATTGCTTCACATGATATGTGTTGTTCTTGGAGCGTCTGTATATTTTCTTTTAGTTTTGTTTTGTTTTTTTTTGCTTGTCATTACAATGTCGGACCCTACCATGCTTGACTGGGAGAGATACACGCTCCACTTTATCATAGAACACTCTAGAGCTTCACTTATATCTGTTGAGTGTTAAATTTATCTACTGCCTGTTTTGATAGATCTTGTTCTTCACTTAGATCTTGTTTCAGAGCATTTAATTTCTTTTCTATAAAGTATAGAACTCTCGTGCTTCACTTATATTTTTTTAGAGAGTTATTTCTGTTGCATTGGTTTATATGTCTCATGGTATGTTTTATATGTGGTGTATAGGTAATCTAGATCACTACGTCTAGCTTAGGATATCTTGCAACAGTTTTGAGGTATTGATTGAGTAATGATGAATGTTCATGCAATTGAGCTTGCGCCCATTAGTGATAGGTGTCGCATCTTGGCTAACCGTGCCTCATTTTTGAAAACTAAAAAAAAATAGTTGAGAACTCTAGCTACTAAAAGGATCACTAATCTTTGCGGGGTTGGAATATATAGAGTACCCCCACGTACCATGGGTCGAGGATGCGCAAGGATAACCAAACCCCCATACACTCCTCCTCGGGGTACTTGTCTCTTTGTGAATCTCCTGACTAGATAGAGAGTTACTGATAATAAGTGCATGAGTTCTTCGGACTAATGCGAGTATTCGATTGTTGGTACTTCCGCCTTCCCATATTAATCTAGCCTCTTCGGTACCGTGCATTTCCCTTCTCGTGGGAGATGGTGCAAACTTCGCCGGTGCATCCAAACCCTTAGCATGATACGCTCTGTCATACATAAACCTCCTTACATCTTCCTCAAAACAGCCACCATACCTACCTATCAAGGCATTTCCATAGCCTTTCTGAGATATATTGCCATGCAACATCCATCGTTCTTCATGTTCATATGAATTATCCTTCATTGTCATATTGCCTTGCTGCTACACTAGCAGGGGCATTCATATAGTCATTACTTTTTGATTCAGAGTTGTAAGTAAATAAAAGTGTGTTGATGTTCTTATAGAGTGTTGCCCCTACAGTGAGGAAAGGAATAAAAGATCCCTAAGTGGACGAAATAAAAAAGAGAGAGAGAATAAAGAGCCATGGAGGCCACCCAAAAACAAAACAAAAAACAAAAAAAGGTGAAAAAGAATAAAAGAATAAAAAAAAGAGAGGGGGCAGCACTACTATCCTTTATTCCACACTTGTGCTTCAAAGTAGCACCCATGCTTCATAGAGATTTTTCATATCATTCTTATATAACTATGTGGGGATCTATACACTATAGAATTTGGCTTGCATATTCCAAGGATGAGCCTCCTCAAAAGTGCTCTAGGTCTTCATGAGCAAGCAAGTTGGATGCACCCCCACTAGTTCCATTGGAGGGCTTTCATACACTTATAGCTCTTGTGCATCCGCATGTTGCATGGCAATCCCTACTCCTCACACCATATCTATCATTTGGCTTTCTCCCGCCTATGATTGTCCTCATTGGTGTGAGCCTTTCACACTTTTTGACTTCCTATCCCCCTCATTTATTCTATTTGCCATCCTAAGTGCCAACGTATCTTGCTCGCGCTCATCCATTGCATGAGTTCTTAAAGTCGAAAGAGAGAGGACCGGTTTGACTGGTACCTGACTAATGGTCTGGGGACGAGTCAAAATAAGATTCCAAAGGGACCATGTGTGAAATTTAGTAGATTGAGTTCTCAAGAACTATTCAGTATTTTTATGCTCTAAACCATCCCCACTCTTGGCACGGGGACCCCGACTGAGACATTCTATTCACGGACAGCAAGACCTCTATTGTTTATGTGTTCTCCATTGCTTGCTTAATATCAACTATACACTATTGATTTATATCACTTTGTCTTTGGCTTATGTATATTTATTACATTAGATTGATTGTCTTTACTCCTAAGTAGCATGTCACATCAAAAATTATATTTTTATCATTTACCTACTCGAGGACGAGCAGGAATTAAGCTTGGGGATGCTGATACGTCTCAAATGTATCTATAATTTTTGCTCATTCCATGCCCTTTTTGGGTCATTGCTACATCTTTTTGCCATGCTTTTGAATCATTTATTGGAATAACCTAGTAATATAGAGCCCAGTGCCAGTTTTTGTCTGTTTTGTCTTTGCAATGCAGAAAAAAGTCCAAAAATGAAGTTGCTCAGAAAATTCCAGTCGGAGGACGGAGCCAGGAGGTGGCCCCAGGCCCGCAGGTGCCCTACCGGCGCGGCCAGGGCTCACCCGCGCAGGGTGGCCGCCTGGGCGACCTAGGCACCACCTCGGACTCCCCCTTTGCCTATAACATCTCCCGTGACGCAAAAACCCAAGATATCCAACCCTTTTATCCAGAAGTGCTCCCGATCTCTGCCGCCATCGAAACCTAGCTTCGGGGGTCACCTGGATCCTTCTCCGGCACCCTTCCGGAGAGGGCCTTGGCCCCCGTGGCCATCTGCATTAACTCTTCTTCACCCCATGATGGATCATGAGTAGTTCCTCCTTGGACTACGGGTTCTTGGCAGTAGCTTGTTGGTATCTTCTCCCCCTTGATCTTCAAATACAAATTTCTCATGAGCTACCCCACATGATTGAGATCCATATGATGTAATTGGTGTTGTGTTTGTTGGGATCCGATGAATTGTTACCTTGTTCAGTCCTAAGAGGTTTATGAATTATTGTTGCTGCAATTTTGTTGTTGTTAATGCTTGCTACTAGTGCACGAGTAGCATGATTTCAGATCTGATCACGTTATGGTTGCATGATTATAATTGTTGTTCTAGATCTTATCTACGGTTGTATGCAAATATTATAGTCTGGAACCGGAGACCCCAAAGGTGACAGCTTGGGACACCAAAGGGGATGGGCTATAATTTGAGGATCACATGTGTTCATAGAGTGTTAATGCTTTGTTCCGGTGCTCTCTGACAGGAGCACCTTAATCTCCGTAAGTTCCTTTTGGCCCCGTTCGTAGCGGGAAGGTAGGACAATAGATGTTGTGCAAGTTCTTATTGCAAGCACGTAAAACTACATACGGACTACATGCCTACGTTTGGTTCTTAGACTAGGATTGATCTAGTTTGTTTGGCTAGAGTTTATGCAATTTTGTCAATTGCCCAACTGTAATTCGTTCACCCAACACCTGTCTTTTTGCTTGGAGAGTTACCACTAGTGAAACCTTGAACCCCGGTCCATCTTTCATCTTTATTTCCTTCGTTGTTACTATTTCTCTCATCACTGCTGCTAATACTTTGTTACTACTTTGTGGTGTTGGTGATTGGGGAAGACTCTAAAACTACACCCGTCAACACAACGTTGCCACTAAATATATTGTCTAGCTCTTTTTCAGGTGTGGTTGAATTGACAACTCAACTGCTAAGGCTTATAAGTATTCTTTGGCTCCCCTTGTGTCGAATCAATAAATTATGGTCATACCTACCCGAGAAGACTGTTGCGACCCCTACACTTGTGGGTTATCATGGATCGGCTCTTTTCTTCTGAAAGCTTTGTGAAGCTCCTGCAGATTCTGAGGGTGTGGCTCGATTTTATTTCTCCCCGCTCGTTCCTGAAACCATGTATTGTGCATGGTCAGTCTAGCTATTCTTTGGCCGAGCGGGATGTTCGTGTGTCGTCTCGTGGCTGCCTGGGTCTCCAGTCCCACGTTTGGACGTGTGGTGGGTCTTCCGTGTTGTCTCTTCGCTGCATTTTGTTGTTGTCGCAATGTCTGCTGTCTCTATCGCCTGGGAAACCGGCCGGGACCATGTCGGGTTCTCTGTCGTCGTAGAAGTTGCGCCTGGGCCTTTTTCTTCTTCTGTCGAAACCTCTATCCCCGTCGTAGTAGTCATAGTCGTGATCTGTGTGAGTCGTCGGGGCGTCCGATTCGTTGCGCACGGAATCTTCTCCGTCGGCCCCATTGTTGGCATGCTCTAGCAATTGCACGAGTGTTCGGACTTTGAGTTGTCCGAGTTGTTCTTTGAAGTTTATGCGCTATAGGCCTCTTCTGAATGCGTCGATTGCTCTTTCGTCTGAGATGTCATCGGCTGAGTTTTTGAGTATGGTCCATTGTTGGATGTATGCCCTTAAGGATTCTCTGGTTCCTTATCTGCAAGCTCTTAATTCCTCGAGTGAGGCCGGCCACTTGTAGGTTGATTTAAAGTTCTCAATGAAGGCGCTGCAAAAATGTTTCCATGAGCAGATGGAGCCCCGTTGTAGGTTATTTAGACAGTGCCGCACCGAGCCTTCGAGCATGAGCTATACGTAATGCATTGCTGTAGTCTTGGTTTCTCGCTGGAACTTGACGGCTGTGAGGTAGTCGTCGAGCCATGCTTCTGGTTCTTGTAATCCGTCATACTTGTGGGTCGCGGAGTTTAGTTTGAAACCTTTGGGCATGGGCGTCTCGCGTATGTCTCGAGCGAAACATAGGGCTCCACAAGTTTTGAGATCTTCGTCGGATGCTTGCTCATCGAAGTACTCTTCGCGAGCTGCGCGCCTGTGTCTTCCTCGGTTGATTTTGTTTTGCGTGATATCGTCCCGTGCATCCCATCCTCGATCGCCGCTGCGTCGGTTGCCGCGGTCGTCCCTGTCTCGGTCTCTTCTTTTGTCAGGGCGTTTGTGCCGATCGCTGTTGTTGTCTTCGTCATCGTTGGGTGAGCTAGGGTCCATGTCTGGCGTCTGCTCGCGGGGTGTTCGCCTCGTACTCGACTTTTTTAGTGTTGAAGCGGCGATGGTGTCGCTCATTACCTTGAGCGCCCGCGCAGTGTCGCGATCTGCATTGTCTTTTTTCCACTTCGAGCGCGATGGAGGTATGCTTGAGCTGTGATTAGGGATTGAGATGGTGTGAGCTGCTTTTCTTCCTCATCATCTTCTTTTAGCCTGAAATCGTCGTCCAATTTGCGGGCGACCTTCTTCTTGTCCATGCGTCGCAGGTTGATAAATCTGGATTTGCGTCGAGAGGGAGAGCTATGATCGGAAAGGTCGCTCGAGTGCTCGGGTGATACTTTACGAGTGGTTCTCGAGTCGTTCCCAGTTTTTCTTTGATTTTCCAATTCGAGCCGTAACCGTCTCGTTTTCTTGGTGACATCACTTGCCAACTTGTTGTAAGCTCTAAGCTCGTCGCGAGTTGCATATTCTGGGAGGAGTTTACCGCGTTTGACCGCGTCTTTCACTCTGGTGATTGCTTCTTTGGACAGCAAGACTTTTTGAGTGGGTTGATCCTGTCTTGCGGCTTCTGAGACCTGGCGACTGCTACTTTCAGGTGGGTCATCCTGTCTTCTGAATTCTTTTTTTGGTATGGTTCCTGGTTCGCCGATGGTGACTGTGAGCTGACCGGTGTTGTTGGGATCGCCATTTCCGTTGTTTGAGCATGCTTCCCTGTGAGTATTCAGGTCGTCTTCTCTGTCCCTGTCATCTAAAGTTGGTTCGTGGGTGTCTTCCATGAATACCTAGAAAGGCATCCGGGTCGCCAACTTTGTCTTTTTTTCCCATCCGCTTTTTCCACGCGGGTGTTGTGCTTGCGCAGTCACGAGTGGTGTCGTAGATCGGGCTGAGGTGGGTTGCCCGAAGGACTCGCGGATATGTTGGCTGGGTGGGAGTTTCTTTTTTGACTAACCTCACCTTGGGTGATGTAGTTGTTCCAAGTGTTCGAGCGTCGTCTATGAGGCGGAGGGTGCCCCAATGGTTGATGTGGATATTGAGGCTTCCGAAGGTCAGATCTGCGCCTGTGCGGAGATCAGCGAAGGCTGGTCGCGAGATGGGGAGATGCGCGATGAAGCCGAGGCACTCAAACAGATATGATTCTGCTCGAGTCGCGAAGGTGCCGAGTGCTGGAGCGGTCGACGAGTCATTGATTGCTGGTGAAGAGACCGTCGAGATCGTTGATCCAAGATGCATCTTCCCCACGGTCGACGCCAATTGACGAGGATTGACCTCGGCAAATCCCATGGTTAGGAACCCTGGGTTAGATCGTAAAGGATATGTGCAAGCTGGAGATACTCGTCGGCTAACAGGAGATAGTACTTCCTGCTCGATTGTATTATGATGGATGCGATTATAGTGGAGGTCGAGGCAAGTTCGCTCGGGACCGGAGGTATTGCTTGAATATTCGATACCCTAGACGTCCCCTCTCCCAGCCTTTATATATTAGGCTAGGTCGGAAGGAGTCCGTCTAGGTTTACAGAGACAGCTGCCTAATCTAGTCTAGTCTTGGACGCTAAGTCGTAGTTTCCATAGTCGTCGAGGACTCCTACGTCGGTGCCTCGAGTGGGCCAGTCCTGGGACGATCGAGGCTTCCGGCGGGCCTTCTATCTTGATACGCACCTGGTACCCTCATTTGTAGGAGTCGCGGTGTCACCCCCTCGTCAGTGACCAGTGAGGTTTTTACCCAATATGGATGATAGTATAGTCCACGGATAGTGCCACCACCTCTTTCAACAAAGTCATAATGTCAGTACTATACTCCTATATGATTCCAATGTTGTTGATATGTCAATTTTTCAAAAAAATTTGTCACACATGTGGTATTTGATTGCGTGCATCTTAATTATGGGAGGCTCGATGTTGCTCATCATGCTTTTTATGCATTTGATGCTACATTCAAGTTAACAAAAGTGTACCTTAGAAAAGTTTGTTTAAGAAAAACTAAGGTTTTAACTTGTAATGAACTAGGCCAAATAAAAGATTTAACTACACATATACTACACCAACTTGCATTATAGATACAACTTCATACAAAAATTTAAAAAATGGTGCAGACGGGTCAATAAACTTGCATTTCAGGAACAAATTCATCCAAAATAGTCGAAATCTACCCATGCATATACATGTGCTAATGTTATTTTATAAAATGCCCCTGGAACTCAAGTATACAAGATCTTGGGGCACTAAAATCCGCAAATCCATTGGCGTGTCCATCCACCAATATGTTAGACAAGGAAAGTGATTATCCTAATAAATCCTAGATGCTAGTGTTAAAAAAGGCATATTTTCAAAAAAAACTGATCATCACTATAGATAGTGATCAAGTTCCACTTAAAGTTTCATACTTTGTAAAAAAACCTAAGATTCTAACAGAATACTCTTCAATCTCAACCCAACCAATGTCAAAACTATCAACATTAACCCCCACCAAAATACCTCTTGATCTACCTCTAGGAGTAGACCAATTGTAAGATTTTTTTTGCTCCACATAAATCATGGAGTTCATTGTTGGCATAAGCAACCGATGACCCACAAGTGTAGGGGATCGAAATAGCCTTCCCGGGTAAGAATAACCCAATTTATAGATTCGACGCAAGGAGAGCCAAATGACATTTATAAGCTTTCATAATTGAGTTGTATATTCAACCGCACCTGAAAGATACTTGCTTGGCAATAATTTATTAGTAGCAATGGTGTGATAATAGTAGCGGTGGCAACGGAAATAATGATGGTGAAACAACAAAAGTAACGACACTAAAGTAACACGGCTGGTAACAAGCAGGATTAAAACATTGTAGGCTGAGGGATGGATGATTGGGCGTTGCATGGATAAGATATAACATGTAATATATTTAACATGGGGCAAGGCTCACGAAAAAGTAATGATCATGTAGACATATATCAAACATTTGGCATATATCCTAAAGGTAGTTGGACATGCTTTCCATAAGAACTTGCACAACATCTTTTGTCCTACCATCCCGCTACCAACGAGGCCATAAGGAACTAATGGATATTAAGGTGATCATGTAAAAGAGCACCAGAACAAAGCATTAACAATCTATGGATACATGTAATCCTCAAGTTATAGTCCATCTCCTTTGGTGTCCCAAGATGCTACCATTGATATCGTCGGTTCCGGACTATAGCAGAAGCATACAACTTGTAGATAGGACCAATAACACAAATATAATCATGAAAATAAATTGTGCTCAGATCTGAAATCATGGCACTCGGGCCCAAAGTGTCAAGCATTAATAGCAACAAGACGCAACAAATATGATAAACACCATAGTAGATGACACGCAACATGTCCCCAACAATCTGAAGAACTATTAGATGAAAGATCTCATCCAATCCCTACCATCCCCTTTGCCTACAACAGGGAGTTACTCACACATGGATGGGGGAATCATGGGGGCATGATGGAGTGGAGATGGTGATGATGAAGGCTCTCACCGGAGGCCAAAATAGCCTCCAGATTAGCTCTCCCGAGGAAGAACTGAGGTGGCGGCGACTCCACGACAGAAAAATGGACTATGGGTGTCTGTTTTAGGGTTTCCTCGTCATGACTAAAAATAAGGGCCAAAGGGGGGCCTCAGGGCAGGTCCCACCCATCCAGGCTTCTGGGGGGCGCGACCAGGGGGTGGTCGCACCCTCTGGTCGCCTAGGCCAGGGGTGGCCCCCCTCCAGGTCATCTTCTGGCTGTGGGAGTCTTCAGGAACAAAGGAATTTTGGGAATTTTCAGGGAATTTTCCAAGATACTTCATTTTTTTCCCTGTTCTACACAAAAATCAGACATACATTCTATTCTCTTGAAAACAACGTCAGTCTGGGTTAGTTCCATTCAAATCATGCAAGAATGAGGTCAAAATAATAGAAAAAGTGTTTGGAAAAGTAGATACATTTGGGCCATATCACCAACTTTCATAGTTTCTTTTAAGCCAACAAAATCCAGCCTTTTATCAATAATCAAATTTCCCACAATACTTCTTTTGATGCCTTGCCCTAGTCCTCTAACATTCGAAAACATTCCTTAAATTTGTATATTAATTAAAAACAAAAGGACATAGGAAAAAGATAGAATGAAGAAAGGAAATCATTTCTTATTTTTTCTTCCCCCAATGATAACAGAATTCTTCACACAACTTCAACCTGGAGATTTTTTTTTCTAATTTTTGAACCATTAGAAATCTTTTAAGCTGTTGAAGTTAACATTCTTTAAGATCAACCTCAGAGTTCTCTTTATCAGAACAAAGTTCAGATATGTCAACATCTCTAGTGTTTATAGGACCTAGGGAGTTCATATTAAAAAATCCTCTTTATTCACATGTTTTTTCATATTAAAATATTTCCTAGATTGTTCCATCCTCTCAATCAACTATAAGTTGTGATCAACCATCTCTAGAGAGCAGCCTAACTCAATATCTATCAGGTGGGTCATATGTGAAGAAGGAAATATTTACTAGAATTAAGATTATCATCCATACCATAGTTGTCCATATCAAACGCATTTTCCTTTGCATGGTCTTCAACTCTCGAATCTTCTCTATCTATGAGCCATGGGCATATTATAACATGTCCTTCTCCATTAGCATCACCCACATAAGCACCTTTGTTAGAGAAACCCAGCCTACTCCCAGAGATTCCATAGTGTCCTAATTTCCATTATAATCCACCGGTTCAATGTATTTATCTTGATCTTTAGCTGTACCATTCTCCTCAACAATCACCCCTCCGTGTCAATATTATCTCCATTCGGCTCTTCCAGCTCTTTATCAAAGTTTTTTCTTCTGTTGATCTTATCAACCAAGTTTTGAAATAATTCCTATTGTTTTCTACCCTCATCTCTAGTTTCTTCTTATCTTTCTCAAGGTCAATCGGGTTTTTTCTCATCAATTATAGCTAAGGCAACACTTACTTCCCTTCCTTATTCCAAATCTTGCACTATCCGCATTACAAATACTCGATCAAGTTCAAATTTATTTTTCTTCCCCGGAAACACACAATTAGTGCCACCAGAACCGCCACTAGCAGTATATTTAGACAATTATACCTTATTTAAAAAAATCATATTGAGCAAGTAATAAGGGCAACTCTAGTACATCCTAAACATATGTATAATTTTTCTTGTTCCATGCTCGTTTCATGATATTGGTACATTCTTTTGCTATAGTTTCGTATCTTTTTAAGGAATTTCTGGAACTAACCTATTAACCTAGCGTCCAATGCAATTTCTGTCTGTTTTACCCGTGCATTGCAGAAATAGGTCAAAAATCAAAGTGTTCATAAAAATTCAAAAAAAACCCTAAAATTCTTATTTATCGGAAGACTCCTGGATCCAGGAGGGCAGGCCAGGGGTCTCCACACATCCCCTAGGCAACCTGGTTGCGTGGACTGGCCCTGGCCGTGCCCCCTGGCCGCCTGGGAGGTGTGGCCCAGCTGTCGGGACCTCTTTTCGCCTATATTTACCTTCCAACGCAAAAACCCTAAAACACCAGATGATTTTTTTCAGAAGCCATTCCGATCTCCACCGCCATCGGCAACAAGTTTTAGGGGAACAGATGTTCCTGTCCCAGCACCCCGTTGGGACTTAGATTTACCCCAAATCTATCTTCATCGATGTTGCTTCCTCCCATGATGATGCGGGAGTAGTTCCTCCTCGGGATTGAGGCTTCTACAAGTAGCTATGTGCTTATCACTCTCTTCCATGATGTGATCTTGATTGTGATCATGAGTTATGTTAATCTAGTTAAATCCCAATGTTTACCCCTTGAATCTCCTTTATGTATTGGATATGATGTGCTCACTTGATGATATCTAGTATGATCTTCGAAGACCGTGGTGACATTGGATCTCTTCAGACATGGATTCGCTAGTAGAAAAAAGTTTATTCCCAACTTTAATTGTTGGAGCGCCAAATAAATTCGACGCCAGCATTATTTTTTTTAAATAGTGATGACGTTGGAATTTTTTGGACGCCAGTTGAATACGGTTAGTGCTCGTGTTGAAATTTTACAAAATGCCATCACTACGCTCTCCCAATAGTGGTGGAAAAATAAATAAAATAATACTGGCGTGGTAAATTATGACACGCCATATATATCATATTATGGTGGCGTTATATAAAATTTAAATGTCATAAAAATAAGAATTTTTTATATCACATTTTGCATGAGTATTCATGTATATTATTAAAACATAAAAATATTTGTTTTTACTAATGCATTATATATATATGCTTATTTTCTTATATAAACCATTTATTTTTTTTGTTTTATTTCATTTTATTTTTAATTAAAAGGTTTTATTATTTCTTCAAATATGATATAGAATAATATTTATATGAAAAATAAATACACATTTGCTTGTGTGAAAATGTGTATGTGTGAATGTACTTTTGAGACATATAGTGTGAAATTATGTGTAGTGTGAATGTTTTTGTTGGTGTGCCCCATGAGCTCATTTGGGCTACGCCATTAATTAGGTTAAATGTATAGTCTCGTGGCGTCGTTGGTTTTCTATCGAATGTAAATCCATTTCCCCCGTCGCCTCCCCGAGTGTCGCCCCGCTTCCCCGAGCCCGATGAGGCAACCCAAGCCACCCCCCCCCTCTCTCTTCCTTCCCTCTCCGTTCCCCTTCCCGTTTGGCCTCTTCTCGGCTCCGTGCAGATCCCCGAGCGCCGACACCCAGAGCCACCGCGGTGAGTTCTTCTGCCTCTCCTCTCAATCTTCCCCCTCTCCACTTCTCAACTAGTTTAGTTTAGTTAGTTATTAGTTTACTGACAATTGACCGCTGTAATTAGCCTAGTATAAATTGCCATTTTTGTTAGTTTACTAATTTACTTGTAATTAGCTTAGTATAAATTGTCATTCTTGCTAGTTTACTAATTTACTTGTAATTTGCCTAGTATTAATTGCCAACCTTTCCACTTTACTAATTTACTTGTAATTGGCCTAGTATAATCTATGTTTTTAGTTAGTTGTTAGTTTAGTTACTTGTTAGCCTAGTATACTATTTGTTTTTAGTGAGTTGTATATCATTTGTTGCTAATTTGCAATTGAAAATAAGTCCAAACAGTAGATATAGTTTAAATTAGGTTAACTATATGAAATTTGCTAGTTCAATCTCTTTAGTTATGTATTTCCTATGGGGATAAATTATACGGCTAGGTGTTTTTTAGTTTTATATTACTAGTTCGATATGTTTAGTTATGTAGTTCCTATGGGAACAAAATATATGGCTATGTGATTTTTAGTTATATATTACTAATTCAATTTGTTTAGTCATATATTACTGGTTCAATCAGATTAGTTATGTACTTCCATGCATTTTTATATTGCTCAATTCCTTATTAATTTTGTCATGTTTATGTATTTCTCGATTCCTTCTTATGCCAATTTATTGAATTCCTTGTTTAACGGAAATGGATCCTCACCGGGACAATCTTGTAGAGGACCAAGACAGCAACAATACGAACAACGTAAGGACTCTCCATTCTTTACATGCTTTGTGTTGAATGTTGTCAATTTTCTCACAATGTTGCCGTCATTTTTTATAGGCAACCCAGTTTTAGTTCACGACAAGTTTGCGGAAGCCGAGATTGAAGATAATCGTCAAGTATCACAATGAGAAAATCAAGAACATCCACAAAGACGCATCTAAGCTCATGGAACAACAAGACGAGCTCCTAGAAGACAAGGCCAACATGCTTCATGACCTTCTTGAAGAGAAGGAACAAAAGGAGAAACTCGAGATGGAGGTGAACCCTCTCGAGTCTGAGACTCGTGAGCTCTTCGCCATGAACATCGCTAATGTTCAGTAGGATGAGAAGTTTCGTTTGATCGTAGCTATCATCTGTACTTAGTTATTAGCATGAGTTAACTGAGCTGCTTTTTTATGTTAAGTGAAACTATTTTATGTTGACATTGAGTGTGAACAACTACTGTGGTGTATGGATCTTGTTTTGTTTAATGCAACTTCTTTTTATGAATATTCTACTACTACTTAAAATTATTATTATTTTCGTTCAGAATAATATATCTATGGCGTGCCATTATTTAAAATGTCACACATAGTCATATGTATAGCTGGTGTGAGTCATCAACGCCAGTAATATTTTTTTATCACTAGCACAATATTGATGTGTCTAGTGCCCATGCGAGCAAGGCTTTTTTGGCACACCATAGAAGAGATTTTCTCTACTAGTGATTAAAGAATATGATCATGAGATTATTCTTCTTTGTCGTGGATTGAATAATGAAATTGAATAATTTTGATGATTGTGTTTAGTATAGTCTTCATCGTGCTTCGGTGACAGGATGGACACATTGTTGTGTTAAAAAAAGACTATTCAGGAGATATGTGGTGGTGTTCGTTAGTACTATCTTTGGCCGCTCTTATTGACGGTGTGGGGTATCCATTTTTTTGATAGAAAGACTGTAAGAGAACCCCCCCCCACCCACACACACACAGTTTAATAGGTGCAACAAATCCCAAATTCAACGAAGCTGCCTTGAATCTAGGTGGATGGGAAGGCATCAGCCCCTTCCCACCACTTGGCTATGCATTATTCTGCCGTATTGATAAGTCTCAAACGTATCTATAATTTATGCTTGCTCCATGCATGTTTTGTGTGATATTGCTATGATCTAGATACACTTTCATACACTTTTGATCATATTTGGACTAACTTATTAACTCAGTGCACCACAGTGCCAGTTCATGTTTTATGCTGTTTTTTTTATTTCAGGTTTCACCCATATTAAAAGTTCTCCAAAAATTCAGGTAAAATCAGATAAAAAATCAGCGTAACGGAAGCTTCCGGAGTCCCGAAGGAGGACCAAAGGGGACCCACCAGGGCCCCAGGAGGCCAATTGGAGCGGCCTAGGGCTTGGCTGCGCCAGGGGAGCGCCTGGACCCCTGGTGGCCCCCCTGTCTGCCCCCCTTCGTCTATATATTCTCCGTGACGCGAAACCTCCAAGAAATGAAATGATTTAATTGCAAGATCTAAAGATATACCTTCAAACCTTACCTCCCCGGCAACGGCGCCAAAAATAGCTTGATGTCTACGCACGCTTCTATTCTTGTAGACTATGTTGGGCCTCCAAGCGCAGAGGTTTCTAGGACAGCAGCAATTTCCCTCAAGTGGATGACCTAAGGTTTATCGAACTCAGGGAAGTAGAGGTTGAAGATGGTCTCTCTCAAGCAACCCTGCAATTAAGATACAAGAAGTCTCTTGTGTCCCCAACACACCTAATACAACTAGGAGTTGTATAGGTGCACTAGTTCGGCGAAGAGATGGTAAAATACGAGTGATAGGTGTGGCAAAGCAAGGTAATATATATCTGTAATAAAAAGTGCAGCAAGCAAACATGTGACAAAAGTGAGCACAAACGGTGTAACAATGGTGGAAACAAGGCCTAGGCTTCATACTTTCACTAGTGGTAACTCCCAACAACATTAACATAGTCTAATCGCATGATATTTCCCATAAAACATGCAATGGAGACGTACTCGCGGGTCATTCCTTTGTGCTCAAGAGAGGACGAGAATTATGTAGGGCTACAAAAGCACACCTCAGTGTTCGTAGTTCTCAATCTATGGATTTCCCAATGTCACCACGGCCATCCAAAGAGAGTACCACAATCACCACAACATATCTCATGGATAGTCAAAGACAAGCACCAAGAGACGCTCAATATTCAATCAACACACAAAAGAGGAAATTACTCATGAAAATATTCTTATAATCCATGTCCAATAGACCACTGTCACCTTGGTCTCGGGGATTATACTAGATAAGATCAATTGAGTACATCAATCCAATACATAGAGGAAGGGGAAATATCAAGGGATCACCCTAGATTAACATAGCCTATGATCACAACGAAGATCACATAATGGGAGAGACAGAAGAACAAATAGCTACTGGTAGAAACCTCAGCCCCGAGGAGGGACTACTCCCTCATAATGGAGGGAGGAAGCAACATCGATGGAGATGAATCCAGGGGCACTTTACTGTACCGGCAGTGTGTCGGCACAAGAATTCTGGTCCCCCGAACCTTGTTGGTGATGGCGGCGGAGATCAGAATTTCTTCTGGAGAAAAGGGGTCTAGAATCAGAGTTTTCTCCTCTGTTCCGCCGCCACCGCGCTCATATGTGCATCCGTTGCATGGCAATCCCTACTCCTCACATCATATCTATCATTTGGCTTTCTCTCGCCTATGATTGTCCTCATTTATGTGAGCCTTTCACACCTTTTTGTCTTCCTCCCCCATCACTTTTCACTCTTTGCCATCCTAAGTGTCAACTTTCTTGCTTACGCTCATCCATTCCATGAGTGCTCAAAATATCGAAAGGGAGTGGATCATTTTGACTTGTACCTGGCTAGTGGTCTGGGGATGAGTCAAGATAAGATTCCAAAGAAGACCAAGTGTGAAACTTTAGTAGATTGAGTTCTCAACACAAAAATACTTTTTCTCGTAATCCCTATCCCCTTTCTTGCACGCAAACACCACTTGGAGGCATTCGAGTTACGGACAGCGAGAGATCTTGCACCATTATGTTCTTATGTTTCTTGTTTAAATGCTAATATAGACTCTTGCCTGTTATGACTTGAATTGGATTACGTGCCTTGATTGCTTTACTTAAAAAGTTCTTATATGGTTGTGTGGCATGTCACCACAGAAATTATGCTTGTTATCATTTACCTACTCGAGGACGAGCAGGAATTAAGCTTGGGGATGTTGATACATCCAAAATGTATCCATAATTTCTGCTTGCTCCATGCATCTTTTGTGTGATATTGCTATGATATTGATGCACTTCCATACACTTTTGATCTTATTTGGACTAACTTATTAACTCAGTGCACCCCAGTGCCAGTTCCTGTTTTCTGCTATTTTTGTATTTCAGGTTTTCCCATTTTTAAAGTGCCTGAAAAATTCTGGGAAAAATATAGGAAAATCAGCGTACGGGAACCTTCCAGAAGAGTCCAAGTGGGGCCAGAGGGGGGCCAGGGGTGGCCCAGGCGGCCACCTGGCGCGGCCACCCCCTAAGACGCGCCAGGGGGCGCCTGGGGCCCCTGGTCCACCTTTGGCTGCCCCCTTCGCCTATTTATTCCCCGTGATGAGAAACCCTCGAGGACAGAACCCTTTTTCGCGATCTCTCCTCTGTTCCGCCGCCGCTGCGCTTCCAAGATCGGGAGCACCAGGAGCCCTCTTCCCGGCACCCTGCCGGAGGGAGGAACCACCTCCCGGAGCTTCTCCACCACAATGGATGCTTCCCGGATGAACCGTGAGTAGTCCCCCTTGGACCATGGGTCTATGATCAGTAGCTATATCAAGTTCTCCTCCCCTCTTTGTTCTTCATGGTTTAGACCTTGTGAGCTGCCCTACATGATCGAGGCACATATGTAATCTTTCTGCTGTTGCTATGCTGAGTTTTCTGGGATCCGATGGATTATGAGACTATGTTCAGATTGTGTTTGAGTAATATATTTGATTCTCCTCTTTTATATTTATGTTCTTGAGTAATTCTTGTATGTTCTCCGTTGTTGTTTATTGCTTTGGCCATGTAGTAGGTAGTGACTCCAAGAGGGAGCGTTATGCATGATTGTGGGTTCATGCCCCCTGATGACTAGCTTGAGTGACAGAAACATGAGTCTAGGGAATGTGCTATTGCCACAAGGGAGAAAACAACGGTGCTTGTACTTGCTGGTGCAAGGATTGTTTACTTTACGCAAAGTTATTTTAATGCAGTTGTCTGTTGCTTTGAGTTTAGACTTTGGGTGGGATTCGCAACTTAATACCAGCGAGATGTTCTGGATAGATATCTCAAGGTGGATGATTAGTAGGTAGATGCAGATGGATTTTGGTCTACTCTTCTTGGCGTACCGCCCAAGGCTACTAGTCCTACAGTCAGTCCTGCTCTGATACCAAGTCTGTCGGGACCCGGGGTTAGCGTATGCAAGTACAGTTAAGACATAGTCATATGGAGAGCCGAGAACCGCACCCACTTGTCTAAGCAGACAAGGCCAAGCACTGAACATTCTCGGAGAGCATCGTACGTGAGGGGCATCCCATCCAGGCCGGATGATCAACTGTAATGGGTCCTCATCGTACACACACAAGTCTACTGATATGGGTGGTGAACTCCCATATTCAAAGACAAGTCGCCTCAACCATACTATCGACTATCTCTAGACTCTTACATAGACTTACTCCAGCCCGATCACTTAGTCGGGGTCTAGGGCGGGCTCGATCATACCACAAAGTGTGCCCGAGACCGAGTCTCGAACAATCGCATCGCGATGCCCCAAGCTGCGCACATCTAAGGGCCACTTGGTGTATGAAAGACCGCCAGCCAGAACACAACTAAGGTCTCGAAAACCCATACAAAGACATGCATGTTATAAACATACACGCAGCACACACGCCTTGTATGAACAGTAGGTACCATTGCAATTCTCTACAAAGTGTACATTTTATTTATAACTCTTATAGAGTACAAACAGAGATCACATACATGTGATCCAACATTACAACACCGAACGGAAGCAAATTATGTCTGAGTACAGACAAGTTTAACAAATGGCTTAAGAAGCCTTATTCAAACACAAAGCCTTCCACGAGGGAACCAGTCTGCTGACTGGGACTAGACTAGCTTAACTTCAGTCGTCCAACTCGATGAAGAAGCCACCTTCGGGGTCAGTGGCGTCATCTAAAACATAGATTAAGCAAACGTGAGTACAAAATCGTACTCAGCAAGACTTACGTAGGAGCTATGCTACTCATGCACATGTATGAAGGTAAAGGGAGGTGGGGTTCACTTGCAGAAATGCCAGCTTTGACTTGGCTAGTCCTGAACTACGAGTACCAGACTTGAGGTAAGAAGCGTACACGAGTCCACTACTTCCACCAACCAATTACACCACTATGGTGCCTTCCTCGACTTCCCCACGAGAAAGCACGCCATAGCACTCACACTTATCTTGGTGTGTTTTGGAAGTATCCGGTTCAAGTTATCTAATAAACAAGCTAAGCTTTCCAAGCAGTCCATAACCGCGGACGCGGCTATTCGAATAGTTTTGTTAACCTTGCAAGGGTGTACCGCTACACACACATGATCATCATTTACCGCCTTTGATCTCGACACCATTCAAGGGGTGCCAGCGAGGATGCTCACCACAACTGTTACCTCACAGCCTATCTAGTCCAAGAAAGCCGCCTACTTGGGTTGGCTACCACAATCGTGAACCCGGCCGGTTTACCGAAGTGGACCCAAGCGATGTGTGCGTGGTGCATAAGCCGGTCTCGGATGAGCCGTTCTCTCACTTAGCATCCAGGCCACAAGCCTACCAGAACTCCGAACTACTGCGACATCTGGACATCGAAAGGGATGAGTTAATAGGTTGAGAGGGGTCAGTGAGCCCAATGTGTGGTTGTACTCTTCATCTTGGATCACCACACAAGAACTCGGACTTAGGGCGGTGTTCAACGAGACAACCCACCGTGTACTCCTACACAGCCTCTCATCGTTCACCTTGTATTAGGGTCGATTCACCAACACTTTTCTACCATCATCAACATGATTATTCCCATCCCGACTCACATCACAGTAACAACATGGTATCATACTAAGCATGCGATAAGCAGTAACATTGCAGGGGCCACATGATATCAACCAACTCCTACATTTGCTAGGATTGTGGTTTGCTTACTACTGTGAAAAAAGATAGGTCATGCAAAGGAATGGGTTCATCTATGCGGTAGAATCGTAACATGGTGATCATCCTATACAATGCATAAGCGAGACATGAGAGGGAAGTGGGATTTTATCGACATGATCAAAGGGGTTTTGCTTGCCTTGCTGACGAGGTTCGGGCTCTGGATCTTCAGCGAAGGGGGTGACCTCTTGCTCCGGTTCAACCTCTACTCGACAAGCAAAGTACAAAGTAGCAATCAATATGAATGCAATGCTCAAGCACATGATAGAATGTTTAATCTTGAAGTACAAGTTTGATGTGTGAGGCAATTCCATTTAAGTGGAATATATTGCATTTTTAAATGCAAATTCAAATTCCACATTTGAATTTAATATCAACCAAGTTATATATGATATAGTTTGGTCAATTTGAATTACTTCAAATGTGTATGATATGCCTCTGAAGTGTGGTTGATTTGCAACATAAATTCATGGTCCAAGTGGCAAAATCATTTGGTTTGAATTTGAAATAAATTCAAATAAAGCAAATGATATATGCTACTGGTCCCATTTTAAATTCAACTCAAACAGAGATGAAAGTTGCATATTTGGAAAGATAATTTTCTCCTGATCATTTTTCATATATTATTTGTCCAATTTGGAGTTAATATGAATTTTCTATGAATTTCCAAAGTTTGGGGTATTTTCTGGAATTAACTGAATTTCTATAATTCTTTTAAATGATTTCTCGGTTTATTGCGTCAGCAGGGGGGGGTTTGACCCGAGTCAAACTGACAACGGGCCCCACTGGTCAGTGACACAGGGGTTTAATCCCGTGGGGATTAACTTAACAGGGGGATTAGGGCTGGGGTCCCACCTGTCAGTGGTTGCTTAGGGTTAGGATTAGGGTCGGGTTAGCTCTAATGGAGGAGCTCGCCGGAGGGGTCGCCGGAGTTTCGCCGGAGTTGCGAAACGGCTCAGGTTGGGGATTTGGTTGGCACAGTTGTGCTCCTCGTCGTCTTCCGCATCCAGCGCAGTGGTCGGGGGTTCACGGGAAGCTCCCGGTCCATGGCTGCGACGGAGGTGGCGGCGGCCGGAGCACGGTGCTCGTCGGGAAAGGGCTCCAGGGCACGGGAAGGGGAACGGAGACTATGGGAGGGCTTCTGGAGTTCGTCCGCGTCGAGTGGTGCCATCAGGGACTCGGGGGAGGGCCTGGAGCGATGGAGACGACGAGCTCGGCGGCGACAGAATTCCGGCGACGTCGGGTAGGCGCTCTGGAGCACGCCTTTGACCTTGGCTTGGTGCAAAATCTTGCTGGGGTGAACAGGAGTGCGGTAGGCTAGGCGGTTGGGGTGGAGGTGCACGGGAACAAGGGCGATGTCGAGCATGGCGACGCCACGCTCCTGCTCTCATGGCGGAACCGGCTAGGGCTACAGAGGAGGTGCGGGACCAAGGGGTAAACATTCAGGAGCTCACCACGATTCTAGAAGTAGCAGAGGCAAGCTCGGGGAGGTCCTGTGGCGGAGGAATTTGGCGACGAACTCCGGCGGTCGCAGAGGAAGAAGAACTTGCGATTTGCGGGCTCTCGTGGCTCCGGCCTCCTGATTTCTTGCAGGGTGGCGAAGTCGAAGGTGTAGGTTGCAGGGGACACCTCGGCTTGTCTCCTCGTCGACGTTGGCCACGCCGGGACGCGACGGTGAGCTGCGGCGGCGCACTGACCTTCGAGTGAACGCACGGGAGAGAGAGAGGAGGGGGTTCTGGAGGGGAGGAATGGAGGCGTGGCACTCGGGGGCGTCTCCAGGTGAGAATAGAAGGCCGGGGAGGGCAGGTGGAGGCCGTGGGGCGTCGCGGTGTCATCGGCGGCGTCGGTGGCTTTCCACCGAGCACCTTAGGGGCGCGGGGAGGAAGACGACAGGGGAGGAGTCCAGCGGGCTGGACTGGGCCGGGGTGGGCTGGCTTCGCCTGGGCGACAGGTAAGCCTTTTCGTTTAATTTTCTGTTTAATCTTTCCTTTCTTTTCTGTAAATATGTTCTGTTTAGCTAAAATAAATAGCTAAACATTTTATTAAATGCTGAAAACTTTTATGTGGCCTCATAATAATATAGACTAACCACTTATAAACTTTCAACATTTTTAAAATTCAAATGATTTGAATTTTTAATTCAAATAGGGGGATTTCTTTATTTCCAAGGTACTGTTTGAATATTTGAAAAATCTATGAGCATGGGATGGGTCCCACATCACTTGATATGTGATCACACTCATTTATAAGACTTTTCAAAACTCTAACATGAATTTTTGGAAAATATTTTTATCTGGCCTTTTGAATTAATTCATCTAGGGGTGTTCCTTCTCCCATTTGGATTTTGAATTTGATTTTTAGGGTTTCTTTTTGAAACTTTTGCATGATGCAAAGGTACTAGCTAACCCTAGCACATACCTAACAGAGGGATCTGACAGAGGATCAACAAAAGTGGTACAAGGAACACCGCTTGTCTCAAAAGGGGATACACTTATGGAAACAAATACACCAGTTGTATGAGTATGCTAGAAACTTGTGCTCAATATATAATATATCTTTCTCCAGGGATGAATCTTGTTCCTTTATGAGGCACAACCACCTTTCTTTCCAATGTGAGTACAATGATGATGAAACCTTAGCTTCTTATGCTAAGGGAAACTATGATTTTAATGATGCAGAGCCAATAGAATAATTTGTTGCTTATAAGGGTGCCTATGAAATTACTTCTATTCTTAGAAATATTAATGATGCCCCTTACAAATCTGAGAGTCTTGCTATACTTAACTATTGTTTCGAAAATTATGATGCAAATTATTATATTACTGATCATCTTGAGAGAATCTCTCCCCCAAAGCAAGAGACTAATGTTTTGCAGGACTCTATGAAAGAAGAAATTGATGAAACCGAAAGCTCCGTGGATGAAAAAGAGGAGGAGAGTGACGAACAAAAGGAGGAAGAATGGAGCCATCCATGTCTACCTTCTAATGAGAGTAACTCTTTGAATCTTACCTTATATGAGTGTTATGATCCTATGGTTTTTTTGAAATATCCATTTTTGATGAAGTTGATGCATTCTTTGCTTATGGCCATGATGCCACTATGGATGATGCTTACGGAGATGAACTTTCTATAGTTCCTCATGTTAAGCATGAAATTGTTGCTATTGCACCCACACTTGATTTTCCTATTATCCTTTTGAAATATCCAAATATTCCGGAGAGTTTTGTCCTTATTAAACGTCAATGTGACGGGTTGCATTTATCTTATGATCCTAAAGACCGTGTTGAAAACTATACACGTGTGCTTGCAGGTCATACTACTGAAAATTACTTTGACAGAGGAAAGCTTGGTTCTAAAATCTTTAATTTTACCAAAACACCTCTCTTTTTGATGAAATTTTTAAAGTTGCTCTTGTTCCACCTTCCTATGCTTGTCACTTTGTGCTTCTTTGATTTATTTTTTTATAAGATGCCTATGCATAGGAAGTGGGATAGGCTTAAATGTGTTTCATATTTTCTTCTTGATGCTCTCTGTTGCTTCAAGTCCTTATTCTTATGAGAGCATCTTTTATAATCTTTATGCCTTGCTTAAAGGCGTAAAAGAAAGCGCTTTCGAGAGGCAGCCCGCAACGAATTTAGTTTTTCCTTTTTTTTTTCTTCTGTTTTTAGTGGTCTTGATGATTTTTACTACTATAGCAACATCATTGTATCTTTAGTTTTCAAGCTTTGTGCCATTTATAGCCTCATATGGCAAGGGAAGTGAAAGTTGTGACATGCTGTCCAGAAAACAGATTATGTCCTCGTGACGAGAAAAATCACAGAAAAATCCCAGTTCATCTTTTTGAGCTGAAATTTTTACACAGAGTGCTACAATCACGGAACTTTCGTATGTTCTGAGTTTTTTGATTTGAGTTGCAGAAGTATCCCTAAAAAATTCTTTACTACCTGATGGTCTATTTTTCACAAATTCTGTCCTGTTTTTCCTTTTCTTCGTTTTGCAAACCTTAAGCTTGCTTTTTCTTTGCAAAAACTTTTTGGCAATCTTGAGAAACAGTAGCTCTTCAAGAATATCCTTATTTCCAGTAGAGAAAAATTATTTTATTATGGGTACTCACCTTGCTAATCAGATTATGATGAGTTATGTATGAAGGGAGTTTTCAAGTGTGCGAGGGAAGATGATAAAAGAAGATTAAGGAGTGTTAAACGCTCAAGCTTGGGGATGCCCCTGTGCACCCCCAAGAAATATTCAAGGAGACTCTAGCGTCGAAGCTTGGGGATGCCCCCATGCATCCCCTTCTCCATCGACAATTATCAGTTCGTCTTTCGTTCCACTATATTTTTATCACTTCATGCGTTATGTTCTATTCTTGGAGCGTCTTCCTATTTATTTCCTTTTTAGTTTTCTTTAGCTTTCCTTGCTGTTCATAACAAGTTAGAACCCAGATTTCTTTGTGTGGGAGAGAAACACGCTCCACTTTCAAAATCTAGAACACATCATAGGATTTTTCATGCTTATCTTTGTTGTCTGTGTTCCTTATCTTTTTCATAGCTATTGTCATGTTTAGCTCTTAGTTTTCATGCTTATCTTTTTAAGAGCTTTTGTTTAGTTTGTTGCTGGAACTCACTTGAGTTTTCATGTTTATCTTGTTTAGAGAGTTTTCCTATTGCACTGAGTTTTGTGTGTTGACTTGAAGTAGGTAATTGAGGTTGCTATTCGATTGTAGTAGTAACTTGCAATAGTTTTGTGGTATTGCTTTAAGTAATGTTTGGACTTTTGGTGTCAAGAGCTTTATCCTATTAGTGATAGATGTCATATTTTGGGCAATCTGTGTTTATTTTCAAAACTTACAAAATTAGTTGAGAACTTTAGCTACTAGATGGATCACTACTCTTTGGAGGGATCGAATATTAGAATACACTCACGTACCATGAGTCGAGGATGCGCAAGGATAACCAAACCCCCATACACTCCTCCTCGGGGTATTTGTATCTTTGTGAACCTCCTTATTAGATTGAGAGTTACCGATAATAAATGCATGAGTTCTTTGGACTAATGTGAGTATTCGAAAGTTGACACTTCCACCTACCCATATTTTTCAAGCCTCTCCTGTGTCGTGCATTGCTTTCTTCTCACTCTGAGAGTTGGCGTCCACCTTCGCTGGTACATCCAAACTCTTGGCATGATACGCTCTGTCATCATAAACCTCCTTATATCCTTCCTCAAAACAGCCACCATACCTACCTATCAAGGCATTTCCAAAGCCTTTCCGAGATACATTGCCATGCAGCATCCACCTTCTCATGACTTGATCTTCATGTCATACATGCTACTTGCTTGATCGATGAGCCGCATGCTAGTTGGGCCTTTCCCTAATCATTGCTACATGACGCGCTAGTATCATTGCATATCCTGCTACACTGGCAGAGGCATACATTTGCATACTCCATGATAGTTACATTTTCTTTATGATTTGAGTACCTTGTAAAGTGTGAAAGATCTTCTATACTTCTTGTAATATATAGAGTGTTTCCCCTAAAGTGAGGAAAAGCTCCCAAAGAGGACAAATGAGAGAAATAGAAAGAGCCATTGAGGCCACTAAAAAATACAAAAAAATAGAAAAAATAGAAAAAGAAATAAAAAGAGAGAAGGGGTCACCCTACTATTCCTTTTGAGAGATCCACACTCGTACTCCCTCTTATATCTTGTACTCCATAGATATTATCATACATGCATATAGCTATGCGGGGACCTTCACACTATAAAAGTTGGCTTGTGTATTCCAATGATGAGCTCTAGGTCTTCTTGATCAAGCAAGTTGGATGCACCCCCACTAGTTCCATTGGAAAGCTTACCTTAGCTCATATGTGCATCCGTTGCATGCCAATCCCTACTCCTCACATCATATCTATCATTTGGCTTTCTCTCGCCTATGATTGTCCTCATTTATGTGAGCCTTTCACACCTTTTTGTCTTCCTCCCCCATCACTTTTCTCTCTCTGCCATCCTAAGTGTCAACTTTCTTGCTTACGCTCATCCATTGCATGAGTTCTCAAAATATCGAAAGGGAGTGGATCATTTTGACTTCTACCTGGCTAGTGGTCTAGGGATGAGTCAAGATAAGATTCCAAAGAAGACCAAGTGTGAAACTTTAGTAGATTGAGTTCTCAACACAAAAATACTTTTTCTCGTAATCCCTATCCCCTTTCTTGCACCCAAACACCACTTGGAGACATTCGAGTCACGGACAGCGAGAGCTCTTGCACCTTTATGTTCTTATGTTGCTTGTTTAAATGCTAATATAGACTCTTGCCTGTTATGACTTGAATTGGATTACGTGCCTTGATTGCTTTACTTAAAAAGTTCTTATATGGTTGTGTGGCATGTCACCACAGAAATTATTCTTGTTATCATTTACCTACTCGAGGACGAGCAGGAATTAAGCTTGGGGATGTTGATACGTCCAAAACGTATCCATAATTTCTGCTTGCTCCATGCATCTTTTGTGTGATATCTCTATGATATTGATGCACTTCCATACACTTTTGATCATATTTGGACTAACTTATTAACTCAGTGCACCCCAGTGCCAGTTCCTGTTTTCTGCTGTTTTTGTATTTCAGGTTTCCCATTATTTAAAGTTCCAGAAAAATTACGGGAAAAATATAGGAAAAGTCAGCATACAGGAACCTTCCAGAAGAGCCCAAGTGGGGCCGGAGGGGGCCAGGGGTGGCCCAGGCGGCCACCTAGCGTGGCCCCCCCCTAGGTCGCGCCAGGGGGCCGCCTGGGGCCCCTGGTCCACCTCTGGCTGCCCCCCTTCGCCTATTTAATCCCCGTGACGAGAAACCCTCGAGGACAGAACCCTTTTTCGCGATCTCTCCTCTGTTCTGCCGCAACCTGATACGTCCCAAATGTGACTATAATTTATGCTTGCTCCATGCATGTTTTGTGTGACTTTGCCATGATTTTCTTGAACTTTCATACACTTTTGAGCATATTTGGACTAATTTATTAACCCAGTGCACCCAGCTGCCAGTTGCTGTTTTCTGCTGTTTTTGTATTTCAGGTTTTACGGCCATTAAAAGTGCTTCAAGAAATCCGGAAAAATCAGATAAAAAAATCAGCGACTGATACGTCCAAAACGTATGTATAATTTCTGCTTGCTCCATGCATGTTTTGTGTGATATTGTTATGATCTAGATACACTTTCATATACTTTTGATCATATTTGGACTAACCTATTAACTCAGTGCACCCCAGTGCCAGTTCCTGTTTTCTGCTGTTTTTCTATTTCAGTTTTCCCCCATATAAAAAGTGCCAGAAAAAATCGGGAAAATTCAGATAAAAAATCAGCGTGAAGGAAGCTTCGCGAAGACCCCTGGAGGGGCCAGAGGGGAGCCAGGGGGGCCCAGGCGTCCACCCGGCGCGGCCCCACCCCTGGCCTCGCCAGGGGGGCGCCTGGGGCCCCTGGTCCACCTCTGGTTGCCCCCTTCGCCTATTTTTTCTCCGTCACGGGGAAACTCCGAAGACAGAACCCTATTTCGCAAACTCGCCTCTAATCTCCCGCCGCCGCTTTTCCGAGATCGGGAGCACCAGAAGACCACTTCCCGGCACCCTTCCGGAGGGAGGATTGACCTCCGGGAGTCTCCTCTCCACCATGGATGCTCCCCGGATGTCTCGTGAGTAGTTTTCCTTGGACCATCGGTCCGTGATCAGTAGCTATGTGATGTTCTCCTCCCCTCTTGGATTTTCATTGTTTAGACCTCGTGAGCTGCCCTACATGATCGAGGCACCTTTGTAATATTTCTGTTGTTGCTATGCTGAGTTTGATGGGATCTGATGGATTATGTGATTATGTTCAGATTGTGATTGAGTAATATAGTTGGTTCTTATCCGCCGCGCTTCCAAGATCGGGAGCGCCAGCAACCCTCTTCCCGGCACCCTGCCGGAGGGAGGATTGACCTCCGGGAGCTTCCCCTCCACCATGGATGCTTCCCGGATGATCCATGAGAAGTCTCCCTTGGACCATGGGTCCGTGATCAGTAGCTATGTGATGTTCTCCTCCCCTCTTTGTTCTTCATGGTTTAGACCTCATGAGCTGCCCTACATGATCGAGGCACATATGTAATTTTCTGTTGTTGATATGCTGAGTTTGATGGGATCTGATGGATTATGAGACCATGTTCAGTTTGTGATTGAGTAATATAGTTGGTTATTATCTTTTATATTTTTGTTCCTAAGTAATTCTTGCATGTTCTCCGTTGTTGTTTATTGTTTTGGCCAAGTAGTAGGTAGTGACTCCAAGAGGGAACGTTGTGCTCGATTGTGGGTTCATGCCCCCCGATGACACGCTTGAGTGACAGAAACATGAGTCTAGGGGATGTGATGTTGCCACAAGGGGGAAAACAACGGTGCTTGTAACCGCGGTTACAAGGATTGTTTACTTTACGCAAAGTGCTTTTTAATGCAGTCGTCTGTTACTTTGGGTTTACACTTTGGGTGGGGCTCGCAACTTAATACCAGCGAGATGTTCTGGATAGATATCTCAAGGTGGATGATTAGTAGTAGATGCAGTGTGCTTTTGAACCTCTTCCTTTCTTTTGTAGCATAGTTAACATTGCGGTGCGTTCATAATCCTGTCAATTGCCCTTCTGTAATTTGTTTACCTCGCATAGCAGTTTATCGTCTTTTGGGAGAGAGACATCACTAGTGAACATCACGTATCCCGCTCCATATCCTTATTACTGTTTCCACGCTATCTTTACTTTATTGCTTTTAGTTGCTATCATTATCCCTTGTGTTTTACGCTTTGTAAACAACAAGACCGGAGAGATTGACAACCTCTCTGAACTTCGTTGGGAACAAAGTTATCTGTGTCTGTGTGCAGGTCCACGTCAGTCGCGCCGCTGACACCTACTTATCATCTCTGGAGTCCTACTGGAGACAATCCTTGGTATCTTCACCGAGGGAAACTTGCTGCTACGCTACATCTCCACCTTCCACTTGGGGTAACCAACGAAGGGCGAGAAGCCATCAAGCCAATTTCTGGCGCCGTTGCCGGGGACTCCGAGTGCTAAGATAGGAGAGTTGCACACTACCCTTTACCTTTGTTTTTTTAGTCTTGTTAGTTTACCTTTCAGTTTCTATCTTTGTGTCCTTTAACAAAAATCAAAAAAATATATATATATAGTATGTCTAGTTCCTTACTTCACAATCAATGTCTAACTTCTTTGAAACTAGATCTTATTGGCATGGAGGATTCACCGAGGATCAACAAGAATATTACAAGGAATACCGCTTGTGTCTAAAAGGGATACACTTATGGAGACTCATACATCAATCGTGTGAGTATGCTAAAAACTTGTGCTCAATATATAATATATATTTCTGTAGGAATGAATCTTGTTGCTTTATGAGGCACAAACACCTTGCTTTCCAATGTGAGTACAATGAGGATGAAACCTTAGCTTCTTATGCTAAGGGAAATTATGATTTTTATGATGCAGAACAAATAGAAGAATTTGTTGCTTTTAAGGGTGCCTATGAAATTACTTCTTTTCTTGAAAATATTGATGACTCCCCTTACAAATCTGAGAGTCTTGCTATACTTAACTATTGTTTGGAAAATTATGATGCAAATTATTATATTACTGATCATCTTGAGAGAATCTCTCCTCCAAAGGAAGAGACTAATGTTTTGCAGGACTCTATGGAAGAAGAAATTACTGAACCTGAAAGCTCCTTGGATGAAAAAGAGGATGAGAGTGACGAACAAGAGGAGGAAGAATGGAGCCATCCATTTCTACCTTCTAATGAGAGTAACTCTTTGACTCTTACCTTATATTAGTGTTATGATCCTATGGATTCTTTTGAAATATCCCTTTGTGATGAAGTTGACGCCTTCTATGCTTATGGTCGTGATGCCACTATGGATGATGCTTACGGAGATGAACTTTCTATAGTTCCTCATGTTAAGAATGAAATTGTTTCTATTGCACCCACACTTGATTGTCCTATTATCGTTTTGAAATCTCCAATTCATATTCCAGAGAACTATGCTCTTATCAAGGCTCAATGTGATGGGTTGCATCTATCTTATCATCCTAAAAACCGTGTTGAAAACAATACACGTGTGCTTGTAGGTCATGAACAACATGATTTATGTGATAGTTATATTCTTGATGTTGTTCATGATTCTACTGAAAATTACTTTGAGAGAGGAAAGTTTGGTTGTAAAAACTTCCGTGTTACAAAAACACCTCTCTTCATGTTGAAAGTTTTGAAGTTGTTCTTGTTCTACCTTCCTATGCATGTCACTTTGTGCATCTTTGATTTATTTTCTTACAAGATGCCTATGCATAGGAAGTGGGTTAGGCTTAAATGTGTTTCACATTTGCTTCTTGATGCTCTCTTTTGCTTCAAAATTCTTATTCTTGTGAGAGCATCTTCTATAATCTTTAATCCTAGCTAATGGCCTTAAAGAAGCGCTTTCGGGAGGCAGCCCGCAACGAATTTAGGTTTTTCTTTTTGATTTTGTTGTGTCTTGATGTTTGTTACTACTGTAGCAACATCATTGTATCTTTATTTCTCAGCTTTGTGCCAAGTTATAGCCTCTTACGGCAAGGGAAGTAAAAGTTGTGACATGCTGTCCAGAAAACAGATTCTGTCCTCGTGACCAGAAAAATTCCAAAAAAATCCCAGTTCATCTTTTTGATCTGAAATTTTTACACAGTATGCTCTATAAAATTATGAAACTTCTGTATGTTCTGAGTTGTTTGATTTGAGTTTCATAAGTACCCCTAAAAAATTCTTTACTACCTGCTGTTCTGTTTTTCACAGATTCTGCCACGTTTTGTCTCTCCTAACTTTTGCAAACCTTAAGCTTGCTTTTTATTTGCAAAAACTTTTTGGAACTCTTGAGAAACAGTATCTCTTCAAGATTATCTTCATATCCAGTGGAAAAAAATTATTTATTAAGGGTACTAACCTCTCTAATCAGCTTATGATGAGTTATGTATGAAGGGAGTTTTCAAGTGTGCGATGGAAGATGATGAAAGAAGATCCAGGAGTGTTAAGCGCTCAAGCTTGGGGATGCCCCCATGCATCCCCAACAAATATTCAAGGAGACTCAAGCGCCTAAGCTTGGGGATGCCCCCGTGCATCCCCTTCTCCATCAACAATCATCAGTTCGTCCTTCGTCTCACTATATTTTTATCACTTCATGCGTTATGTGCTATGCTTGGAGCGTCTCGCTCTTAGGTTTTGTTTTTAGTTTTATTTATCTTTTCTTGCTGTTCATAACAAGTTAGATCCCTTCTTACTTTGTGTGGGATAGAAACACGCTCCACTTTCAAAATTTAGAACACATCATAGGATTCTTCATGACTATCTTTCTTTTGTTGTGTGTTCTTTATCTTTTCATAGCTACTGCCATGTTTAGTTTTATTTTTAGTTTGTCTTAAGCAAGAGCCTTGGATTTTGTTTAGTTTGTTGCTGGAACTATTTTTAGTTATCATGTTTATCTTGTTAAAGAGAGTTGGTTGTTGCACTGAGTTGTGTCTTGTCTTGAAAGTAGGTAATTGAGGTTGCTATTTTCTTCTAGTAGTAACTTGCAATAGTTTTGAGGTATTGATGTGAGTAATGTTTGAACTTTTGGTGTCAAGAGCTCTTGCCTATTAGTGATAGATGTCGTATTTTGGGAAATCCGTGTTTATTTTTCAAAAACTACAAAACTAGTTGAGAACTCTAGCTACTAGATGGATCACTACTCTTCTTAGGAGTCGAATATTAGAGTACACTCACGTACCATGAGTCGAGGATGCGCTAGGATAACCAAACCCCCATACACTCCTCCTTGGGGTACTCTTCTCTTTGTGAACCTCCTTATGAGATTGAGAGTTACTGATAATAAGTGCATGAGTTCTTCGGACTAATGTAAGTATTGAAAGTTGACACTTCCACCTTCCCATATTTTGCTAGCCTCTTCCGTGCCGTGCATTGCCTTCTTCTCACTCCGAGAGTTGGTGTCCACCTTCGCCGGTACATCCAAACCCTTCGCATGATACGCTCTGTCATCATAAGCCTCCTTATATCTTTCCTCAAAACAGCCACCATACCTACCTATCAAGGCATTTCCATAGCCTTTCCGAGTTACATTTCCATGCAACTTACACCTCTTCATGACTTGATCTTCATGTCATACATGTTCCTGCTACACTGGCAGCGACATACCTTGAATACATCATGATAGTTACATCTTCTCTATGATTTTGAGTACCTTGTAAAGTGTGAAAGATCTCCTTTACCTTCTTGTAAATTAGAGTGTTGCCCTTAAGTGAGTAAAAGATCCCAAAGTGGACACATCAAAAGATCCCAAAGAGGACAAATGAGAGTTAAATAGAAAGAGCCATTGAGGCCACCAAAAAAATACAAAAAAATAGAAAAAAGAGAAAAATAAATAAAAAGAGAGAAAGGGGCAACACTACTATCCTTTTGAGAGATCCACACTAGTACTCCCTTTATATCCTTGTACTCCATTGAGATGATCTTCATGCATATAGCTATGTGGGACCTTCACACTATAGAAACTTGGCTTGCATATTCCAAGGATGAGCCTCCTCAAACGAGCTCTAGGTCTTCATGAGCGAGCAAGTTAGATGCACCCCCACTAGTTCCATTGGAGAGCTTGTTAGCTCATATGTGCATCCGTTGCATGGCAATCCCTACTCCTCACATCATATCTATCATTCGGCATCTCTTGCCTATGATTGTCCTCATTGATGTGAGCCTTTCTCATCCTTTTTGTCTTCCTCCTCCACCATATTTCTCTCTTTTCCATCCTAAGTGTCAACTCTCGTGCTAACGCTCATCCATTGCATGAGTGCTCAAAATATCGAAAAGGAGTGGATCAAATTGACTTGTACCTGGCTAGTGGTCTCGGGACGAGTCAAGATAAGATTCCAAAGAGGACCAAGTGTGAAACTTTAGTAGATTGAGTTCTCAACACAAAACTAGTTTTTTCTCGTATTCCCTATCCCCCTTCTTGCACGCAAACACCATTTGGAGACATTCGAGTCACGGACAGCGAGAGCTCTTGCACCTAATGTTCTTTTGCTACTTGTTTCAATGCTAATATAGACTCTTGCATGTTATGACTTGAATTGAATCTCTAACCTTTATTTCTTTACTTTTCAAAGTTCTTTTATGGTTGCTAGCATTTCACCACAGAAATTATGCTGTTATCATTTACCTACTCGAGGACGAGCAGGAATTAAGCTTGGGGATGTTGATACGTCCAAAACGTATCTATAATTTTTGCTTTCTCCATGCATGTTTTGTGTGATATTGCTATGATCTAGATACACTTTCATATACTTTTGATCATATTTGGACTAACCTATTAACTCAGTGCACCACAGTGCCAGTTCCTGTTTTCTGCAGTTTTTCTATTTCAGTTTTCCCCCATATAAAAAGTGGCAGAAAAATTCGGGAAAATTCAGATAAAAAAGCAGCGTGAAGGAAGCTTCACGAAGAGCCCTGGAGGGGCCAGAGGGGAGCCAGGGGGGCCCAGGCGGCCACCCGGCGCGGCCCCACCACTGGCCGCGCCAGGGGGGCGCCTGGGGCCCCTGGTCCACCTCTGGCTGCCCCCCTTCGCCTATTTATTCTCCGTCACGGGGAAACTCCAAAGACAGAACCCTATTTCGAAAACTCGCCTCTGTTCTGCCGCCGCCGCGCTTCCGAGATCGGGAGCACCAGAAGACCTCTTCCCGACACCCTACCGGAGGGAGGATTGACCTCCGGGAGTCTCTTCTCCACCATGGATGCTCCCCGGATGTCTCGTGAGTAGTTTTCCTTGGACCATGGGTCCGTGATCAGTAGCTATGTGACGTTCTCCTCTCCTCTTTGATCTTCATTGTTTAGACCTCGTGAGCTGCCCTACATGGTCGAGGCACCTTTGTAATATTTCAGCTATTGTTATGCTGAGTTTGATGGGATCTGATGGATTATGAGATTATGTGATAGAGTAATATATTTTGTTTTTATCTCTTATATTTTTGTTCCTAAGTAATTCTTGCATGTTCTCCGTTGCTGTTTATTGCTTTGGCCAAGTAGTAGGTAGTGACTCCAAGAGGGAACGTTGTGCTCGATTGTGGGTTCTTGCCCCCCGATTACACGCTTGAGTGACAGAAACATGAGTCTAGGGGATGTGTTGTTGCCACAAGGGGGAAAACAACGGTGCTTGTAACCGCGGTTACAAGGATTGTTTACTTTACGCAAAGTGCTTTTTAATGCAGTTGTCTGTTGCTTTGGGTTTACACTTTGGGTGGGGCTCGCAACTTAATACCAACGAGATGTTTTGGATAGATATCTCAGGGTGGTTGATTAGTAGTAGATGCAGTTGGATTTCGGTCTACTTGTTTTGGCATACTGCATGTGCTTTTGAACCTCTTCCTTTCTTTTGTAGCATAGTTACCATTGCGGTGCATTCATAATCCTGTCAATTGCCCTTCTGTAATTTGTTTACCTCGCATAGCAGTTTATCGTCTTTTGGGAGAGAGATATCACTAGTGAACATCACGTATCCCGGTCCATATCCTTATTACTGTTTCCAAGCTATCTTTACTTTATTGCTTTTACTTGCTAGCATTATCCCTTGTGTTTTACCCTTTGTAAACAATAAGACCGGAGAGATTGACAACCTCTCTGAACTTCGTTGGGAACAAAGTTATCTGTGTCTGTGTGCAGGTCCACGTCAGTCGCGCCGCTGACACCTACTTATCATCTCTGGAGTCCTACTGGAGACAAACCGTGGTATCTTCACCGAGGGAAACTTGCTGCTGCGCTACATCTCCACTTTCCACTTGGGGTAATTAACCAACGAAGGGCGAGAAACCATCAGCGACCCGGATTCTTCCGGAATCACCAAGGTAGCGGAGGGGGGCCACCACCAGGAGACCAGGAGGGTCCCTGGCTGCCTGGTGGGTCCCCTCGACACCCCCCTCCGCCAATATTTATCCCTCGGGGTGGAAACCCCTAAGATCGAAGTACTTTTTCCAGAAGCGATTCCGATCTCCGCCGCCATCGCCAACAAGCTTCGGGGGACCAGAATTCCTGTGTCGGCACCCTGCTGGGACCGGGAAGTGCCCCCGGATTCATCTCCATCGCCGTTGCTTCCTCCCTCCATGAAGCGGGAGTAGTTCTCCCTCGGGGCTGAGGTTTCTACCAGTAGCTATGTGTTCTTCTCTCTCTCCCATGATGTGATCTTCGTTGTGATCATAGGCTATGTTAATCTAGGGTGATCCCATGATATTTCCCCTTCCTCTATGTATTGGATTGATGTACTCAATTGATCTTATCTAGTATAATCCCCGAGACCAAGGTGACAGCGGTCTATTGGAGATGGGTTAGAAGAATATTATCATGAGTGATTTCCTCTTTTGTGTGTTGATTGAAGATTGAGAGTCTCTTGGTGCTTGTCTTTGACTATCCTTGAGATATGTTGTGGTGATTGTGGTACTCTCTTTGGATGGCCGCGGTGACATTGGGAAATCCATAGATTGAGAACTACGAACTTTGAGGTGTGCTTTTGTATCCCTACATAATTCTCATCCTCTCTTGAACACAAAGAAATGACCTCCGAGTGCGTCTCCATTGCATGTTTTATGGGAAATATCATGTGATTAGACTATGTTAATGTTGTTGAGAGTTTCCACTAGTGAAAGAATGAAGCCTAGGCCTTGTTTCCACCATTGTTACACCGTTTGTGCTCACTTTTGTCACATGTTTGCTTGCTGCACTTTTTATTACAGATTTATATTACCTTGCTTTGCCACACCTATCACTCGTATTTTACCATCTATTCGCCGAACTAGTGCACCTATACAACTCCTAGTTGTATTAGGTGTGTTGGGGACACAAGAGACTTCTTGTATCTTAATTGCAGGGTTGCTTGAGAGAGACCATCTTCAACCTCTACTTCCCTGAGTTTGATAAACCTTAGGTCCTCCACTTGAGGGAAATTGTTGCTGTCCTACGAACCTCTGCGCTTAGAGGCCCAACATAGTCTACAAGAATAGAAGCGTGCGTAGACATCAAGCTATTTTTGGCGCCGTTGCCGGGGAGGTAAGGTTGGAAGGTATATCTTTAGATCTTGCAATTAAATCATTTAGTTTCTTGTTTTTATTTTCACTAGTTATGCTTATGGAAAACTGCACTCTTAGTTCGCTGTTTGGGGAAGACCGCTTTACCACGCCCGTGGTAGAGATGTCTCCTCCACCTACTGAATGTATCCCGTTCAAAATACCACTTTGGATAGTTGAAATAATTATTAATGATTGTTATGATGGGACAGTCAATCCTAGTATTCATTTGTTGAAACTTAAAGAACTTTGTGAGTTATTTAAGATTTCAGGTTTGACAAGAGGTGAAGTCATGAAGAAATTATTTTCCTTGTCACTGACAGGAAAAGCATTGGAATGGTATAGGCTACTAGATGATTCTCACTTACGTGATTGGGAAGAGATCCGGTCTCTCTTTTACTCCAAGTTTTATCCTCTTCATGAAGTTCATGAGAATAGGAATTATGTTTATAATTTCTATCCTCACGACGGAGAGAGCATATCTCAAGCTTGGGGGAGACTGAAAACTTTAATGCTAAAATGTCCTGACCATGGGCTCCCCAAAGATATAATTATTACTAATTTTTATGCGAGGCTCTCTCGATAGGATAAAGACTTGCTCAATGCTTCCTCTATGAGTTCTTTCACAAACGAAAAGATTGATGCTAAATGGGAACTCCTTGAAAGAATTCAACGCAATACTTAAGATTGGGAGATCGACAAAGGTAAAGAGTCAGGTATAATTATGAGTATGATTGCATTAAGTCCTTTGTTGAAACTACAAGTTTTAAAAAGTTTAGTGCTAAGTTTGGGCTTGATTCTCAACTCCTTGTTGATTTTCTCAAATCTTTTGCTTCACATCTTAATATGCCTAAGGAGAATTGGATCAAGCATCATGAACCTTTTAAAGAGATTTGCAAAGAAAATGAGATTGTTCATGATGATTGCAACATGCATGATCCAATTCCTGAAAATGATGTTTTATATAAGCATGTTAATTTTTGTGGAGTGGATAGACCTTGTGAAAGGCCTATGATTGAAGAACAGAAGTATTGTAAGCAACATAAGCATGAAAGAACAATCACTTGGGTCAAATATTTAAATGAAATTGCTAGAGAATTGTGTGACCTTTATCCTTTTACTTGTGAACTTTGCTGCATAAAGGGTCACTTTAATTTTCAATGCATGAACTTTGAAAGCATAACTGTTAATCAGTTGTGTGATAACATGATCACTTCTGATCTTTATGATGAACTTATGTTATTTTTGATGCGTGAAGAGTTATTAGAAAAGACTTCTTGGCTAGATGTTAATGCCTTAGGAATTAGCAACACTTTGCAAAATTGCCATCTCTATTGTGTTGTTAATTTCCATGAAAATGATTAAATAAGTAAAATTAAAAAGGGGGGAACTTTACCAAAGTATAAAAATGTCTCTCATATCTCTACTAATAAAAAGGAGAGTTTCTCCCAAGTTTCCCCTATTGTTTCTAATAAACCAGGTTATGTGGAGAAACATCATATCCAACCACTCCCTCCTAAGGTGAAGAAGAAGAAAAAGAAGAGGAGGAGGAAGAGGAGAAAGAAGGAAGAAGAATGGGTATCAACCTGGACTGAGCATATCCCTCACATCAATGTTTATCCTAACGGACAGAAATTTTTGGAGGACGGCGAGCTTGATTGCATTCATTATTATCCTGATGTTAAGTCTGTAGGAACTATTGAAGATGATTTTGATTATGATATGCATGTTACTTTTTGTGATTGGGAAAATGATGATAATGCTACTTATGATCTTGAAAATCTTTTTGGTACTAACTCTGAGAGTGATGATATGGAAAGCTCTAAGCTTGGCGATGATAGGATTGCAAGTCCTTTACCCATTAGTGATGTGGTAATTGATAATTCTTTTGCTAGTAAGAATAAAGACAACATGTTTACAAATATAGTTTCTAGCAATGATAATGCTCTTATCTACTATGATGATGTTATAACTCCTATCTTTAGTGATTATAAAGGTACCTATGACATAAGGAGAAATTATCCTTATGAAACTTGTCATAATCATGGAGGGAATTACTCCCTTGTTGAACACCATCTTCCTAATACACAATTAATCTGTAGGGTTCAAGTTGTTTATGATAGTCCTACTCCCACTATTACCAATGAGAAAGATTATGCTTATGTGGAGAGTAAGAGTACCCTTTTGCATGTGGATCATGGTAACAATGCTTTATGTGATACTTATATTGTTGAGTTTATTCATGATCCCACTGAAAATTGTTATCAGAGGGTAACATATGCTTATAGATATTTCAATAATATCAGTTCCCTCTCTTTATGTTGAAGGTTTTGAAGTTGCGCTTATTTTGGCTTCCTATGCTAATATCTTTATGCTTCCATGAGTTATTTCTCTACAAGATCCCTTTTCATAGGAAGCATGTTAGACTTAAATGTGTTTGTTATTTTCTTCTTGATGCTCTCTTTTGTTCTTCAACTCTTATTCCTTATTCCTATGAGAGCGTCATTAAAATCTTAAGCCTATCCTTATGGCTATAAAGAAAGAGCTCTAGGGAGACAACCCTTGTTATCTTTAGTTTGAGTTTTTACTTTCAGTTTTTATTGGTCTTGATGATTGTTACTACTGTAGCAACATCATTGTATCTTTATTTTCAATCTTTGTGCCAAGTCTAGCCTCCGATTGCAAGAAAGTTCAAAAGTTGTGACATGTTGTCCAGAAAACAGATTCTGTCCTTGGACGGAAAAATTATCCTAAAATCACCAGATCATCTTTTTTATCAGAAATTTTCTGAAAGCGTGCTCCATACAATTTAATTTCGAGCGTCTGTTCTGAGTTTTTTTATTCGAGTTGCAGAAGTACCCCTAAAAAATTATTTACTACCTGTTGTTCTGTTTTTCACAGATTCTTCCACGTTTTGTCTCTCCTAACTTTTGCAAACCTTAAGCTTGCTTTTTATTTGCAAAAACTTTTTGGCAATCTTGAGAAAAAGTAGCTCTTCAAGAATATCTTTATACCCGGTGGAAAAAATTATTTATTAAGGGTACTAACCTCTCTAATCGGCTTATGATGAGTTATGTATTAAGGGAGTTTTCAAGTGTGCGATGGAAGATGATGAAAGAAGATTCGGGAGTGTCAAGCGCTCAAGCTTGGGGATGCCCCCATGCATCCCCAATAAATATTCAAGGAGAGTCAAGCGTCTAAGTTTGGGGATGCCCCCGTGCATCCCCTTCTCAATCAACAATCATCAGTTCGTCCTTCGTCTCACTATATTTTTATCACTTCATGCGTTATGTGCTATGGTGGGAGCGTCTCGCTCTTAGGTTTTATTTTTAGTTTTCTTTAGCCTTGCTTGCTGTTCATAGCAAGTTAGATCCCGTCTTACTTTGTGTGGGAGAGAAACACGCTCCGTTTGAACTAGAACTCCTCATAGGATTTTCATGATTATTTCCTTAGCTATGAGTTGTTCTTTTTCTTTTCTTAGCTGCTTCCCTGTTTAGTTGTAGTGCTTTAGTTTTCTTCTAGAGCTTTTCTTTTCTCTCAGGTTGAACTTTCTATAGGTTGCATGTTTTATCTTGTTAGAGAGTTTGCCTGTTGCACTGAGTTTTGTGTCTTGACTAGAAAGTAGGTAGTTGAAGTTGCTATTCTCTTTATAGTAGTAACTTGCGATAGTTTTGAGGTATTGACTAGAGTAATGTTTGAATTTTCGGTGTCAAGAGCTCGAGCCTATTAGTGATAGATGTCGTATTTTGGGCAATCCGTGTGATTTTTGCAAACGAAAACCCCTGTTGAGAACTCTAGCTACTAGATGGATCACTAACCTCTGGAGGGTTCGAATATTAGAGTACACTCACGTACCATGAGTCGAGGATGCGCAAGGATAACCAAACCCCCATACACTCCTCCTCGGGGTACTTGTCTCTTTGTGAACCTCCTGATTAGATTGAGAGTTACCGATAATAAGTGCATGAGTTCTTCGGACTAATATGAGTATTTGAAAGTTGACACTTCCACCCACCTTTACTTTTTCTAGCCTCTTCGGTACCGTGCACTGCCCTTTCTCACCTTGAGAGTTGGCGCATACTTCGCCGGTGCATCCAAACCGTTTGCACGATACGCTCTGTCATCATAAGCCTCCTTATATCTTTCCTCAAAACAGCCACCATACCTACCTACAAGGCATTTCCATAGCCTTTCCGAGATACATTGCCATGCAACATCCACCTTCTCATGACTTGATCCTCATGTCATACATGCTACTTGCTTGATCGATGAGCCGCATGCTAGTTGGGCCTTGCCCTAATCATTGCTACATGACGCACTAGTATCATTGCATATCCTGCTATCCTGGCAGAGGCATACATTTGCATCATGATAGTTATATCTTCTTTATGTGAGTACCTTTGTAAAGTGTGAAAGATCTCCTATATTCTTGTAAAATATATAGTGTTGCCCCTAAAGTGAGGAAAATATCCCAAAGAGGACAAAATCAAAAGATCCCAAAGAGGACAAATGAGAGTTAAATAGAAAGAGCCATTGAGGCCACCAAAAAAATAAAAAAAATAAAAAAAGAGAAAAAGAAAAATAAAAAGAGAGAAGGGGGCACACTACTCTTCCTTTTGAGAGACCACACTAGTACTTCATCCTCTATCCCTTGTACTCCATAGAGATCATCAGCATGCATATAGCTATGTGGGGACCTTCACACTATAGAACTTGTCTTGTATATTCCAATGATGAGCCTCCTCAAACGATCTCTAGGTCTTCTTGAGCAAGCAAGTTAGATGCACCCCCACTAGTTCCCTTGGAGATCTTTTAGCTCACATGTGCATCCGTTTCATGGCAATCCCTACTCCTCACATCATATCTATCATTTGGCCTTCTCGCCTATGATTGTCCTCATTGATGTGATCCTTTCTCATCCTTTTTGTATTCCTCCTCCCCCTTCTTTATGTTTCGCCTTTTAGGTGTCAACTTTCTTGCTCACGCTCATCCATTGCATGAGTGCTCAAAATATCGAAAGGGAGTGGATCAGTTTGACTTGTACGAGGATAGTGGTCTAGGGACGAGTCAAGATAAGAATCCAAAGGAGATCAAGTGTGAAACTTTAGTAGATAGTTGTTCTCAACAACCTTTTTTCTCTCTTTTTCCCAGTCCCCTGCTTGCACGCAAACACCATCTGGAGACATTCGAGTCACGGACAGCGAGAGCTCTTGCACCTTTTGTTCTTTTGTTGCTTGTGTCAATGCTAATATAGACTCTTGCTTGTTAAGACTTGAATTGAATTGCATGCTTTGATTGCTTTACTTAAAAGTCCTTATATGGTTGTGTGGCATGTCACCACAGAAATTATGCTTGTTATCAATTACCTACTCGATGACGAGCAGGAATTAAGCTTGGGGATGTTGATACGTCCCAAACGTATCTATAATTTCTGCTTGCTCCACGCATGTTTTGTGTGACTTTTCCATGATTTGCTTGAACTTTCATGCACTTTTGAGCATATTTGGACTAATCTATTAACCCAGTGCACCCAGCTGCCAGTTGTTGTTTTCTGCTGTTTTTGTATATCAGGTTTTCCGGCCATTAAAGTGCTCCAAAAAATCCTGAAAAATCAGATAAAAAATCAGCGACCCGGAAGCTTCCGGAATCACCAAGGTAGCGGAGGGGGGCCACCACCAGGAGACCAGGAGGGTACCTGGCGTGGCCCCACCCTAGGCCATACCAGGAGGCCTCCTGGCTGCCTGGTGGGTCCCCTCGACACCCCCCTCCGCCTATACTTAACCCTCGGGGTGGATACCCCTAAGATCGAAGTACTTTTTCCAGAAGCGGTTCCGATCTCCGCCGCCATCGCCAACAAGCTTCGGGGGACCAGAATTCCTGTGCCGGCACCCTGCCGGGACGGGGAAGTGCCCCCGGATTCATCTCCATCGCCGTTGCTTCCTCCCTCCATGAAGCGGGAGTAGTTCTCCCTCGGGGCTGAGGTTTCTACCAATAGCTATGTGTTCTTCTCTCTCTCCCATGATGTGATCTTTGTTGTGATCATAGGCTATGTTAATCTAGGGTGATCCCATGATATTTACCCTTCCTTTATGTATTGGATTGATGTACTCAATTGATCTTATCTAGTATAATCCCCGAGACTAAGGTGACAGCGGTCTATTGGACATGGGTTAGAAGAATATTATCATGAGTGATTTCCTCTTTTGTGTGTTGATTGAAGATTGAGAGTCTCTTGGTGCTTGTCTTTGACTATCCTTGAGATATGTTGTGGTGATTGTGGTACTCTCTTTGGATGGCCGCGGTGACATTGGGAAATCCATAGATTGAGAACTACGAACTTTGAGGTGTGCTGTTGTTTCCCTACATAATTCTCATCCTCTCTTGACCACAAAGGAATGAACTCCGAGTGCGTCTCCATTGCATGTTTTATGGGAAATATCATGTGATTAGACTATATATGTTACTGTTGTTGAGAGTTCCACTAGTGAAAGTATGAAGCCTAGGCCTTGTTTCCACCATTGTTACACCGTTTGTGCTCACTTTTGTCACATGTTTTCTTGCTGCACTTTTTATTACAGATTTATATTACCTTGCTTTGCCACACCTATCACTCGTATTTTACCATCTCTTCACCGAACTAGTGCACCTATACAACTCCTAGATGTATTAGGTGTGTTGGGGACACAAGAGACTTCCTGTATCTTAATTGCAGGGTTGCTTGAGAGAGACCATCTTCAACCTCTACTTCCCTGAGTTCGATAAACCTTAGGTCATCCACTTGAGGGAAATTGCTGCTATCCTACAAACCTCTGCGCTTGGAGGCCCAACATAGTCTACAAGAATAGAAGCGTGCGTAGACATCACCACCGCGCTTCCAAGATCGGGAGCACAAGGAGCCTTCTTCCCGGCACCCTGCCGGAGGGAGGAACCACCTCCGGGAGCTTCTCCAACACCATGGATGCTTCCCGGATGAACCGTGAGTAGTCCCCCTTGGACCATGGGTCTATGATCAGTAGCTATGTGATGTTCTCCTCCCCTCTTTGTTCTTCATGGTTTAGAACTCGTGAGCTACCCTACATGATCGAGGCACATATGTAATCTTTCTGCTGTTGCTATGATGAGTTTGCTGGGATCCGATGGATTATGAGACTATGTTCAAATTGTGTTTGAGTAATATATTTGATTCTCCTCTTTTATATTTATGTTCTGGAGTAATTCTTGCATGTTCTCCGTTGCTGTTTATTGCTTTGGCCAAGTAGTAGGTAGTGACTCCAAGAGGGAGCGTTATGCATGATTGTGGGTTCATGCCCCCTGATGACTATCTTGAGTGACAGAAACATGAGTCTAGGGGATGTGATGTTGCCACAAGGGAGAAAACAACGGTGCTTGTACTTGCGGGTGCAAGGATTGTTTACTTTACGCAAAGTTCTTTAATGCAGTCGTCTGTTGCTTTGAGTTTACACTTTGGGTGGGATTCGCAACTTAATACCAGCGAGATGTTCTGGATAGATATCTCAAGGTGGATGATTAGTAGGTAAATGCAGATGGATTTCGGTCTACTTGTCTTGGCGTACCGCCCAAGATTTTGAGCCTCTTACTTTCTTTATAGCATAGTGAGCATTAGTTTGCGCACATAATCCTGTCAATTGCCCAGCTCTAATTTCTTTCCCTCGCGTGGCTATTTTATCGTCTTTTGGGAGAGAGACATCACTAGTGAACATCATGGGATCCCGGTCCATATTTCCAATATTGTTTACACCCGAAATAGGTGAATTCGAGTAGTGCACTATTTATATTCCTCTTTATTTACCTTTTCGTTGCTATCACTATCATTATTATCCCGTGCATTTTATCATTTGTAAACAACAAGGCTGGAGGTGTTGACAACCTCTCTGAACTCGTTGGAAGCAAAGTTATTTGTTGTGTGTGTGCAGGTCCACGTCAACCGCCTAATTGCTGGCGCTGTTGTCACCTTCCTGTCGTTGTTGGAGTCCTACTGGAGACAAACCTTGGTATCTTCACCGAGGGGAATTTGTTGTTGTCTACATCTCAACCTTCCACTTTGGGTAACCAACGAGGGGCGAGAAGCCATCAGGCACCAAGTGGAGCCCCTCTGGCCCTTCTTCGGTGAATCCGAAAGCTTCCGGAACGCTGATTTTTTATCTTATTTTTCCTGAATTTTTGGAGCACTTTTGATATGGGGGAAACCTGAAATACAAAAACAACAGAAAACAGGAACTGGCACTGGGGTGCACTGAGTTAATAAGTTAGTCCAAATATGATCAAAAGTGTATCCCGATCATAGCAATATCACACAAAACATGCATGGAGCAAGCAGAAATTATAGATACGTTTGGAACGTATCATCCACCGCCGCCGCGCTTCCAAGATCGGGAGCGCCAGCAACCCTCTTCCCGGCACCCTGCCGGAGGGAGGATTGACCTCCGGGAGCTTCCCCTCCATCATGGATGCTTCCCGGATGATCCATGAGAAGTCTCCCTTGGACCATGGGTCCGTGATCAGTAGCTATGTGATGTTCTCCTCCCCTCTTTGTTCTTCATGGTTTAGACCTCATGAGCTGCCCTACATGATCGAGGCACATATGTAATTTTCTGTTGTTGATATGCTGAGTTTGCTGGGATCTGATGGATTATGAGACCATGTTCAGTTTGTGATTGAGTAATATAGTTGGTTCTTATCTTTTATATTTTTGTTCCTAAGTAATTCTTGCATGTTCTCCGTTGTTGTTTATTGTTTTGGCCAAGTAGTAGGTAGTGACTCCAAGAGGGAACGTTATGCTCGATTGTGGGTTCATGCCCCCTCATGACACGCTTGGGTGACAGAAACATGAGTCTAGGGGACGTGTTGTTGCCACAAGGGGGGAAACAACGGTGCTTGAAACCGCGGTTGCAAGGATTGTTTACTTTACGCAAAGTGCTTTTTAATGCAGTTGTCTGTGGCTTTGGGTTTACACTTTGGGTGGGGCTCGCAACTTAATACAAGCGAGATGTTCTGGGTAGATATCTCAAGCTGGATGATTAGTAGTAGATGCAGTTGGATTTCAGTCTACTTATTTTGGTGTACCGCCCATGCTTTTGAGCCTCATCCTTTCTTTGTAGCATAGTTAGCATTGCGGTGCATTTTTAATCCTGTCAATTGCCCAGCTGTGATTTGTTTACCTCGCATAGCAGTTTTATCGTCTTTTGGGAGAGAGACATCACTAGTGAACATCACGGGACCCCGATCCATATTCTCATCACTGTTTACACGCTCTTTTATTTTCCTGCTTTTACTTTCTAGCTGCTATCACTATTACCTTTTATCTGTTGTGTTGATCCTTTGTGAGCAGCAAGGCCGGAGAGATTCACAACCTCTCTGTACTCGTCGGGAAGAAAAGTTATTTGTGTCGTGTGCACGTCCAGGCGAAGCAAGTGATTCTGCGCCTCACTTGCCAAACCACCTACTTATCATTATTGGAGTCCTATGGGAGACAATCTTAAAACCTCGGTATCTTCACCGAGGGAAATTTTCCGCTACACTACATCTAACCTTCCACTTGGGGTAGCCAACGAGAATAGAGTATCAAGAAAATTTCTGGCGCCGTTGCCGGGGAAGCTGAGTCCTAATATAGGGGAGTTGCACACTATCTTTTACGTTTGATTTTTAGTCTTGTTAGTTTACCTTTCAGTTTTTATCTTTGTGTCCTATATCAAAAAATCACAAAAAAATTATTTATCTTGCTAGTAGCTGTCATTATGTCTAGTCCTTTTGCCTTGGTTGAGAAAGAGGTTCTCACCATTAAACAAAAAGGTTGTGAAAGTTTAAAAGATGCTTGGTATAGAATTAATGATTCTCAGTAAAGAGCCACCAAGAAGCAATCCGCTACTATAATACTTGGAAATTTTTATGTTGGGATTACTCCTTGGAATAGGTTCATTCTAGATACTTCTATCAATGGGAATTTCCTAGAAGCCCCAATCTGGGAGTCTCTTAATGTTATTGGAAATCTTGTTGAAAATATCCCTGTTGCTAGCATACAAGAAGATATCAATCTAGCTCACATTATGAAAAACTTGAAAATATAGAGTTAGAAATACCACGTATAACTAGGATAAATGAGTTGGATTGCAAGATTCAAGGGAATTTGAATAGACTGGATAGCTCCATGCATAAAATTATTAAAACTTTGGAGACCATCAAATTCCATGATTTGGATCCCTCTAGGATAGATAAGATTGAGGAAATCATTGACACGTTGGGAAATACTTTCTCCTCAATCAAACCAAAAAAGGTAGATACTCCGGCAAGGAAGGAACCTAAGTTAAATTATGTCCCTAAGGTTCCTCGACCAAAAAATAATCCACCTATTGCCCAAGGAGTTGAAACCGTGAAAACTTTGGAAGAAATACCCCTCTTGGATAAATTTATAACCCATTGATTTTTCGCCTTTTGGTTTCATCCCTAGAAGTATCTTCATTGGGCCTTTATCTGAAAGACCTCTTATGACTAGTTGTACAATTGAAGAGCTTTTTGATGATCTTGATAATGGTTCAATTGATACAACTTGATCTTTTGCTTTATGCCTAGCTTAAAGGCGTAAAAGAAAGCGCTTGTTGGGAGGCAACCCAAGATGTTTTTACTTATGTTTTTAGTGGTCTTGATGATTGTTAATACTGTAGCAATATCATTGTATCTTTATTTTTAAGCTTTGTGCCAACTTCTAGCCTCTTATGATAAGGGAAGAAAAAGTTGTGACATGATGTCCAGAAAACATATTTTTCTGTTTGACGGAAAAAATCAAAACAAATCACCAGTTCATCTTTTTGAGCTGTCATTTTTACACAGCATGCTCTGTACAAATTTGAAACTTTCGTATGTTCTGAGTTTTTTTATTTGAGTTGCATAAGTACCCCGAAAAAATTATTTACTACCTGTTGTTCTATTTTTCACAGATTCTGCCACATTTTGCCTTTCTTCACTTTTGCAAACCTTAAGCTTGCTTTTTCTTTGCAAAAACTTTTTGGCAATCTTGAGAAACAGTAGCTCTTCAAGAATATCTTTATTTCCAGTGGAGAAAAATTATTTTATTAAGGGTACTAACCTCTGTAATCAGCTTATGATGAGTTATGTATGAAGGGAGTTTTCAAGTGTGCGAGGGAAGATGATGAAAGAAGATCCGGGAGTGTCAAACGCTCAATCTTGGGGATTCCCCCATGCATCACCAATAAATATTCAAGGAGACTCAAACGTCTAAGCTTGGGGATGCCCCCGTGCATCCCCTTCTCCATCAACAATCATCAGTTCGTCCTTTGTCTCGCTATATTTTTATCACTTCATGCGTTATGTGCTATGCTTGGAGCGTCTTGCTCTTAGGTTTCCTTTTTAGTTTTCTTTAGCTTTGCTTGATGTTCATAACAATTTAGACCCCATCTTACTTTGTGTGGGAGTTAAACACGCTGCACTCTAATCTAGAACACATCATAGGACTTTTCATGCCTATCTTTCTCTGTTGTGTGTTCTTTATCTTTCGTTGCTGCTGCCTTGTTTAGTTTTAGTGTTTGTCTTTAGCAAGAGCCTTGGCTTTTGTTTAGTTTTTTGATGGGACTCTCTTTAGTTTTCATATTTATCTTGTTAAGAGAGTTGGTTGTTGCACTGAGTTGTGTCTTGTCTTGAAGTAGGTAATTGAGGTTGCTATTCAATTGTAGTAGTAACTTGCAATAGTTGTGAGGTATTGATTTGAGTAATATTTGAACTTATGGTGTCACGATCTCTAGCCTATTAGTGATAGGTGTCATATTTTGGGCAATCCGTGTTTATTTTCAAAACCTACAAAAAGTAGTTGAGAACGCTAGCTACTAGATGGATCACTAATCTTTGGAGGGATAGGATATTAGAGTACACTCACGTACCATGAGTCGAGGATGCGCAAGGATAACCAAACCCCCATACACTCCTCCTCGGGGTACTTGCCTCTCTTTGTGAACCTCCTTATTAGATTGAGAGTTATCGATAATAAGTGCATGAGTTCTTTGGACTAATGTAAGTATTTAAAGTTGACACTTCCACCTCCTCATATTTGCTAGCCTCTTCGGTACCGTGCATTGCCCTCTTCTCACTACGAGAGTTCGCGTCCACCTTCTCCTGTGCATCCAAACCCTTGGCATGATACGCTCTATCATCATAAACCTCCCTATATCTTTCCTCAAATAGTCACCATACCTACCTATCAAGGCATTTCCATAGCCTTTCCGAAATATATTGCCATGCAACATCCACCTCTTCATGACTTGATCTTCATGTCATACATGTTCCTGCTACACTGGCAGAGGCATACGTTTGCATACATCATGATAGCTACATCTTCTTTATGCTGAGTACCTTGTAAAGTGTGAAGATCTTCTATACCTTCTTTTAAAATAGAGTGTTGCCCTTAAGTGAGGGAAAGATCCCAAAGTGGACAAAATAAAAGATCCCAAAGAAGACAAATGAGAGTTAAATAGAAAGAGCCATTGAGTGCACCAAAAGAAAAGAAAATAGAAAAAAGATAAAAATAAAATAAAAAGAGAGAAAGGGGCAACACTACTATTCCTTTTGAAAGATCCACACTCGTACTCCCTCTTAGCCTTGTACTCCATAGAGATGATCATTTATGCATATAGCTATGTGGGGACCTTCACACTACAAAACTTGGCTTGCATATTCCAAGGATGAGCCTCCTCAAACGACCTCTAGGTCTTCATGAGCGAGCAAGTTGGATGCACCCCCACTAGTTCCATTGGAGAGCTTTTCTTAGCTCATATGTGCATCCGTTGCATGGCAATCCCTACTCCTCACATCATATCTATCATTTGGCCTTCTCTCACCTATGAATGTCCTCATTGATGTGAGCCTTTCTCACCTTTTTGTCTTCCTCATCCACCATATTTCTCTCTTTGCCATCCTAAGTGTCAACTCCTGTGCTTACGCTAATCCATTGCATGAGTGCTCAAAATATCGAAAAGGAGTGGATCAAATTGACTTGTACCTGGCTTGTGGTCTGGGGACGAGTCAGATAAGATTCCAAAGAAGACCAAGTGTGAAACTTTAGTAGATTGAGTTCTCAACAAATATATTTTTCTCTCGTATTCCCATATCCCCCTTCTTGCAGGCAAACACCATCTAGAGACATTCGAGTCACGGACAGCAAGAGATCTTGCACCTTAATGTTCTTTTATTGCTTGTTTCAATGCCAATATAGACTCTTGCCCGTTATGACTTGAATTGAATTACATACCTTGATTGCTTTACTTTCAAAGTTCTTATATGGTTGTTAGCATGTCACCACAGAAATTATGCTTGTTATCATTTACCTACTCGAGGACGAGCAGGAATTAAGCTTGGGGATGTTGATATGTCCCAAACATATCTATAATTTCTGCTTGCTCCATGCACGTTTTGTGTGATATTGCTATGATCTAGATACACTTTCATACACTTTTGATCATATTTGGACTAACTTATTAACTCAGTGCACCATAGTGCCAGTTCGTGTTTTCTACTATTTTTTTATTTCAGGTTTCCCCCATATTAAAAGTGCTCCAAAAATTCGGGAAAATCAGATAAAAAATCAGCGCAACGGAATCTTCAGGAGTTCTGAAGGAGGACTAGAGGGCACCCACCAGGGCCCCAGGCGGCCACCTGGCGCGGCCTAGGGCTTGGTCGCACCAGTGGGGCGCCTGGACTCTTGGTGGCCCCCCATGCTGCCCCCCTTCGCCTATTGATTCTCCGTGACGTGAAACCTCCGAAGACAGAACCCTTTTCCAGGATCTCGCCTCTGTTCCGCCGTCGCCGCGCTGCCAAGATTGGGAGCGCCAGCAGCCCTCTTCCCGGCACCCTGCCGGAGGGAGGATTGACCTCCGGGAGCTTCCCCTCCACCATGGACGCTTCCCGGATGATCCGTGAGTAGTCTCCCTTGGACCATGGGTCCGTGATCAGTAGCTATGTGACGTTCTCCTCCCCTCTTTGTTCATCATGGTTTAGACCTCGTGAGCTTCCCTACATGATCGAGGCACATATGTAATTTTTTGTTGTTGCTATGCTGAGTTTGCTGGGATCTGATGGATTGTGAGACTATGTTCAGTTTGTGATTGAGTAATATATTTGGTTCTTATCTTTTATATTTTTGTTCCTACGTAATTCTTGCATGTTCTCCGTTGCTGTTTATTGCTTTGGCCAAATAGTAGGCAGTTACTCCAAGAGGGAACGTTATGCTCGATTGTGGGTTCATGCCCCCTGAGGACACGCTTGAGTGACAGAAACATGAGTCTAGGGGATGTATTGTTGCCACAAGGGGGAAAAAACGGTGCTTGTAACCGCGGTTGCAACGATTGTTTACTTTATGCAAAATGATTTTTAATGCAGTTGTCTATTGCTTTGGGTTTACACTTTGGGTGGGGCTCGCAACTTAATACCAACGAGATGTTCTGGATAGATGTCTCAAGGTGGATGATTAGTAGTATATGCAGTTGGATTTTGGTCTACTTATTTTTGCGTACCGCCCATGCTTTTGAGCCTCATCATTTCTTTGTAGCATAGTTAGCATTGCGGTGCATTTTTAATCATGTCAATTGCCCAGGTGTGATTTGTTTACCTCGCATAGCAGTTTTATCGTCTTTTGGGAGAGAGACATCACTAGTGAACATCAGGGGACCCCCGGTGCATATTCTCATCACTGTTTACACGCTCTTTTATTTTCCTGCTTTTACTTTCTAGCTGCTATCACCATTACCTTTTATCTGTTGCATTGATCATTTGTGAACAATAAGGCCGGAGAGATTGACAACCTCTCTGTACTCGTTGGGAAGCAAAGTTATTTGTATCGTGTGCAGGTGCAGGCAAAGCAAGTGATTCGGCGCCTCACTTGCCAAACCACCTACTTATCATTATCGGAGTCCTACGGGAGATAATCTTAAAACCTCGGTATCTTCATCGAGGCAAATTTTCCGCTACACCTGAAAGAGCAATCTTGCCCTTAATTATATTTTGATGTTGATGACAATGTACATATAGAGGACTAATAATGTTTGCCAAGTATATCTCAGGTTTTAGTCCTCGGTTCGTTGTGGTGGTGGATCAAGGACCATCTAATCGTATCAAATTTCTCATGATACGGAACCAATCCAAGTTGAAGCGTAAGCTTTTTGGTTAATCTTGAGTATAGGGATCCCCGCATTATTAAGAGGGGATCAGTGGGTTTGTGTTTAAGATTTTCTCAAAGCTAATTAAAACAAAAACATTCCGACACAAAAATGGAGCTAAAATGTAATAATCTGTCCACTGCATTCGGGCGTCCGACATGGTTCGGACGTCCGACAATTCAAAGTTTCGGGCGTCCGACTGGCTTCGGACGTCCGACATCTCTTATACTGGTTTCCTGTAGGAAAGGTCACTAGGCATGCAAATTCGCCGGAAGTCCGACATGTTTCGGACGTCTGACCCCTCAGACGTCCGATATGCTACTGACCTTTTCCTCGGGTGTTGCATGCTGAACTCACTTTGAACACTTCGGACGTCCGACCTGGTTCGGACGTCCGACGTTTGGACTTTCGGACGTCCGACGCCTGACGGAATTCGGACACTTGCACAACTTATTGCCCCAACGGCCATTCCGTCCCTTGGGTTATAAATACCCCCTCACCCCCACTTGTGAGGGTTGACCACTTCATTTGCAAACACCCAAGAACACAAGTGCTCCCTCTCACTCTCTCCCTCACCAAATCTCAGATCCCGGAGAGTTCCTTGAGAGTTCTTGACGGATCTTTCACCGAGTGATAGATCCGCCCCTTCCCCATATTTCAACCAAAGCAAATCGCATTTTGAGCAAGTCTTGAGCATTCCCCATTGATCTTGTTACTCTTGGAGGTTGGGGACTCCTAGGCGTGTAGGAGTTCTTCGGAGAGGAATCGACCATTGTGATTACCCCCGTTGAGTTTGTGAGGGTTTGGTGACCACCTTTAAGGTCAACCGGTAGTGGTTGGGAATCGCCATCATGGTGATATCTCAAGGGGAATAGAGTAAGCCTTCGTGGTGTTGGTGTGCCTTCGTGGTTTCACCCACTCTCTCTGAGCGGTGAGTAGCTTCCCTCCAGGGAAGTGAACATCGGGATACATCGTTGTCTCCGCGTCATTCGGTTATCCCTACTCTTTCCCCTTATTACTTGTGCTACCGTATTATTTGCCCCTCACTTGCTTTAGTATATTGTGCTTATTGTTTATCTTGTCTTTGCTAACTAGACCTTGCAATTGTTAGGGACACCTTTATCTTCCGCATTATTGCCTAAAAATTGATAAGTAGTGATAAAATTTGTAATAAGACCTATTCACCCCCCCCCCCTCTAGGTCTATCTCGATCCTTTCAATTGGTATCAGAGCCTCGTGCTCTATTCTTGTGGCTTAACCTCCCTAGAGCGAGATGACCAAGAACGGCATCCCCGATAGTTCGGGTGCCAATGTGGAGGAGGTCGCAATTGCTGCGGATGCCGCTAGTTCGGAAGCCGAGAGATTGTCTGTCGAAAAAAAGGGCCGCCGCACAAGTTGTGTTGCCTCCTTCCACGGGGTATGTTAGTTATGAGATTGAGGATCCCAAGTTATTCACCTCCGGAGATATGGAAAAAGCCTTGAAAAAGGATTTGGACAATCAAAGGAAGGAAATGGAAGCCTCCTTTGCAAGATTGAAGGCTTCGGCATCTGAGTCACAAACGTCAAGTGGTGCGGCCCCTAGGTCCCCACAAGCGACCTTTGTGCACCCCGGTTCCAAGGCTATCTTGCAAAGAGGTGGTCCCTACCAATGGGACTATCCTGCTCCTAAGCTTGTGGAACCTAAGTATAACTTTAACGGCAATCCGCCGGTACTAACCGATAACACTAACTTTTTGGATTTGAAAAGTCTTATGGAAGATTATCTTAGGTTTGTGTGCGAACCCATGTGGAACCTCATCGACTCCGGGAAAGGCTATTATCCCGTTGATCCAAACAATCTTACTCCAAGTGAAGTGCTTGATCGACATCTCAACCTTGCGGCTATTGGGTTCTTGAAAAGAGGAATGGATGAGTTGACACGTGCACCATTTCTTCATATCACCAATGCCAAGAAAATGTGGGATACTCTTCTCATCGCCAAGTCCGGCATCGGGTCTCTTCAAATGACAAGATATGAGACCGCAAAGAATGCATTGCACAACCTTCACATGAAGAAAGATGAGACGCCCCAACAACTTCATATGCGTCTGAAAGTTCTCTCTGCTCATGTCCAGTCCTTCACATGTGATAAATCTTTGGATGGATATCAAATCACCAACCGTTACCTTGTGGACAAGATGTTGAATGCTCTCATGGTGTATTCTCATCAAATGGTGTGGGAATTGAGGCGTATGCCCGACTTCTTCAAGATGACACCGGATGATGTGATTTCCACCTTCTTGCAATATGAAGAGCACCTAAAGGAGTCCAAGAGACTACTTGCCACATATGGTGATTCTTCCTCAAACCTTGCACTCAAGGCTAGGCTCGAGGAGTTTGATGATGATGAGGAAGAAGACAAGTATGAAGATGATGATAACTCCGATGATACTCCCTCATATGATGATATAGCTCTCTTTGTGAAGAATTTCACAAAAGGGGACTTCAAGGGAAGATTCCAAAAGAAGAAGACAAGAAACTGCTACAACTGTGAGAGACCGGGACACTTTGCGGAGGATTGTCCATATGAGAAAAGAGAGGACAAACCTCGATTTCCTCGGAAGGAAGTTGCCAAGAAGCTCCCAAACCCTCCCAGCAACAAGTTCAAGAAGAAAGAATTGTTGGCACTTGAAGGGTCCGATCCTGAGGATGTTGGTGGTGTTGCCGGAATTTCTCAAGATATACAAAAGACCTTGAAGCTCCTCAACAGGGAAGGTAAAGTTGTAAACTACAACTACATGAGTGACTACACCGACAATGCACACAAGTGTCTTATGGCCAAGTTGGTTGATGATGACGCTTCCTTCTCCTCGGCTATGATCAAGGTAACTCCTATTGATGAATCCTTCATGTTCTCTTCCGAACCTCATAATGAATTTCATGATGCAGAAAGTGATGATGCTCATGCTATTTGTGAAGATTTGTTGTTTGCTAAAGTGAACAAAATGATGAGCTCTCTCAAAGGTAACAAGCTCAAAATGTTTTAATTGCTTATGGATGTGGTGGGTAAGCACTCCACAACCATTAAGGATCTTGAAATCCTCCTCACCGAGGAAAAGTAGAACTATACTCTCCTTGAGCAAAAAGTTGACTTTGAGGAAGCTCGAAATGATAACTTGTTCAAAGTTGTTCACGCTTCAAATGACTTAAATGACAAGCATGTTGCCTCCTTGAAAAAGGCTAATGAAATATGTAAGGAACTTGCTAATGATATGATCAAACTTGTGGAGCTAAACACCTCCCATTCTAAGGATGTTGAGGTACTCACCGTGTCTCTCAAGAAAAGAGATGAGTAACTCGCCACCCTTAAGAAAAATCTTGAGGCTCACAAACTTGCTCATATAAAAACACTTACTAAGATGTCTCCTTCCACTATTGTTCATATTGATGCTTGTGCTACTAACTCTACCCTTGATCAAGCATCCCTCATTGAGGAGAACTTAGCTCTTCATGCTCAACTAAAGAAGGGCCTCTTGAATTGTGCCCAAGGCGAGAAAAACCTAAATGATGTATTAAGTCATCACAAGGAGTCCTTTTCTAAGGAGGGACTTGGGTTTGATCCAGGTACGAGTGTGACAAAGGATGTAACCCTTAGCAAGGAATCAACTCCCCAAAAGGTGATCTTTGTTCGTGAAGGTCACAAGTACAAAGGTAAGAAAATTGGTGATGAGGTTGGCGTTGGGAATGGGAAGGCCATTAGGGGCAAGCCCACTACTAACAAGATGAAGGAGAAAATGCCTCCATCCTATGTGCTCCGTAAGTCAAAGGATGGAGAGGTGTTAGCAAAATTCATTGGGCCCCGTAATGCTTTCCGTTTCTATACCATTTGGGTTCCAAAGACCCTTGTTACTAACCTTAGAGGTCCCATTGCAAAGTGGGCACCTCTAACCAAAGCTTAAATCTATGTGTAGGATGCTATCTCCGGTGGAGTCAAATGGGTGATTGATAGTGGATGCACCAATCATATGACCGGAGAAAGCCGTTTGCTCAAGGACTTCATGGATGCAATTCAACCATACATGAGCATTGTCTTTGGTGGTGGTTCCAAGGGAAAGGTACTTGGGTTGGGCAAGGTGGCTATTACTAATGACATGTCTCTTGCAAATGTCATGCTTGTCCAATCCCTTCAATACAATTTGCTTTCAGTTCGTCAATTAGCTTCTGTTGGTTATGATACACTATTTGCTCTAACAAGTGTGAAAGTCTTTAGGAGAGATACTCTCGAAGTGGCCTTTTTTGGAGAGTTGGATGGCAACCTTTACACGGTTGATTTCCCGAAATAGAGTACATACCATGCAACTTGTCTAATGGCCAAGGACGACAAGGGGTGGCTATGGCATCGCCGGCTAGCCCATGTCGGTATCAGAAATCTAAAAGATCTCCTAAAGGGTGAACACATCCTCGGACTAACAAACGTGTCTTTTGAGAAAGATCGTGTGTGTAGTGTATGCATAGCCGGGAAGCAACATCAAGCAAAGCATTCCCCCAAGAATATCGTGTCAACATCAAGGCCTTTGGAGCTCCTTCATGTGGATCTCTTTGGACCTCCATCATGGGATAGTCTTGGTGGGAGGAAATATGGTCTTGTCATTGTTGATGATTATTCAAGATATACATGGGTGTTCTTTCTCAATTCCAAGGACGAGACGAAGACCACCTTCATTGATTTTTCCAAACAAGCCCAAAGGAAATACAACATGTCTATCTTGGCAATACTAAGTGACAATGGCTCCGAATTCAAGAACTACACTTTAGAAGAATTCTTGAGTGATGAGGGGATTGAACATAAATATTCTGCACCGTACACCCCTCAACAAAATGGTGTAGCCGAGAGGAAGAACCGCACTCTTGTGGAGATGGCCCGGTCCATGTTGGATGAGTACAAGTCACCATATAATTTTTGGGCCGAAGCCATCAACACCGCTTGCCATGTATCAAATCGGCTCTTCCTTTGCAAGATCTTGATGGAGACCCCTATGAGCTTCTAACCGGTCACAAGCCAAACGTCAAATACTTCCGAGTATTCGGTTGTAAGTGTTTCTTTCTCAATAAGAAAGACCGGCTAGCTAAGTTTCAATCCAAAACAATTGAGGGTATATTCGTTGGGTATGCTTCAAACTCTCACGCCTATAGGGTCTACAACAAATCAACCGGATGTGTTGTGGAAACTTGTGACGTGGAGTTTGATGAATTTAATGGCTCCCATGGGGAGCAAGTTGATCTAAGTGATGTAGGGAATAATGAAGATCCTTCTCAAGAAATCTTGTCTATGGGCATTGGATATCTTGTGCCCATTGCTCAAGTTCCTAGAGAAGATGAGGTGTGTGATGGGCCAATTGTTACACCACCACAAGCACCCCCTCCTACCACTCACGATCCAATTGATCATGATGATCCCATTATCCAAGAACAAGAACAAGACCCTCCACAATACGATGTAGTTTCTCAACCACAAGTTGATGATGCGGTTAATCCACGAGATCGGCTTGACCGCATTTGCTTTGGAGAAAATGATACTATTGAAGATGGCTCCTCCCTTGATGATGAACCAAATGTTGTTCATGAACCCGAATGGGTGGATCCTATTGAAACTCCAACTTCCATCATGCCATTGGTGGTTAGACGTGTTGATGTTGACAAGATTCTCACGGGATTGGGGCAAGGTATAGTTACTCGCCGTCAACTTATGAACTTTTGCGGTCACTTCTCGTTTGTGTCTACCATTGAACCACTTAGGGTTGAACAAGCACTTGAGGATTCGGATTGGCTCATTGAAATGCAAGATGAGCTCACTAGTTTCACCCGGAATGAAGTATGGACTCTCGTGGAGAGGCCTTCCAGTCAAGATCATAACATCATTCGAACCAAGTGGATTTTGAAGAACAAGAAAGATGAATATGGTAATATCATTCGAAACAAGGCAAGGCTAGTGCCTCAAGGGTACTCCCAAGTTGAATGCTTGGATTTTGATGAGACCTTTGCTCCCGTTGCCCGTCTTGAATCTATACGCATGTTTCTTGCTTATGCCACATTCAATGGATTCCCATTATTTCAAATGGATTTAAAAAGTGCTTTTCTTAATGGTCCACTACAAGAGGATGTATATGTAGCACAACCACCCGGCTTTTGTGACCCTCATCACAAGGACCACGTGTACAAACTTCATAAGGCATTATATGGTCTTAAGCAAGCCCCTAGGGCTTGGTATGACCATCGTAGGAAGTTTTTACTCGAGGAAGGATTTGTGAGGGGTGTCATTGATGCCACTCTTTTTACCAAGAGAACCAATGGTGAATTGCTCATATGCCAAATCTATGTAGATGACATAATATTTGGTTACCTAATCCATCTTTGTGCAAGTGGTTCTCGGAAACTATGACCAAGAACTTTGAGATGTCCATGATGGGGAGCTTGAAGTATTTCCTTGGATTTCAAATCGAGCAATTTGCCGAAGGAACCTTCATCTCCCAAACAAAGTACATTCAAGACATGCTCGTGAAGTTTGGTATGAAGGATGCCAAGCCAAGCAAGACACCCATGCCAACCAAGGTTATCTAGATCAAGACCTTTCCGGTATTACTTTTGATGCTACTCTTTATCGTTCTATGATAGGGTCATTGCTTTACCTTTGTGCATCTAGACCGGATATTATGCTTAGCGTAGCAATGTGTGCAAGATATCAAGCCTCTCCTATGGAGAGTCATCATTTGGCGGTTAAGCGCATTCTTAGATACCTTGTTCATTCTCCTTTGTTGGTCCTTTGGTACCCCAAGGAAGCCAAGTTTGATCTCTTGGGGTACATCGATGTGGATTGGGTCGGAGACAAGGTGGATCGGAAGTCAACATCCGGTTCATGCCAATTTCTTGGGCGCTCATTGGTAAGTTGGCACTCCAAGAAGAAAAATTGTGTCTCTCTCTCCACCGCCGAAGCCGAGTATGTGGCCGCCACAAGTTGTGCCACTCAAATCTTGTGGATGAGGCAGACTTTGAAGGATTATGGCCTCACCTATCAGAAGGTACCCATTCTATGTGACAATGAAAGTGCTATCAAGATTGCCAACAACCCTTGTCAACATCCCCGCACCAAGCATATTGACATTCGTCATCACTTCATACGGGATCATATTCAAAATGGTGACATTGTTCTTGCACATGTGGGCACCGACAAGCAACTCGCGGATATATTCACCAAACCATTGGATGAAGCAAGGTTTTGTCAACTAAGAGGTGAACTTGGTATCTTGGAACGTTATAGCTTCTCGGCCTAGGGGTATCTTGCTCTCATTCATGCACATAGCAACTATCTTGTCCAGATGTAGGCATGTATGTAGGGGGAGACACTCAATCAATGAGTTCTCTACTCTCTACGTGATGCATAAATGGATTCACACATCAACAATCCGCGTGCTCACCACGGTGAACCCACGTGTAGCGGTTATCGATGGAGTCAATGTCTTTGGACCCAAGGTACATCTTCGCGGTGTCAAAGCACTATACACTCAAACATGGTTTCCTCGGCCACCACCTCTCCTTTGTGAAAGGCTTGATTTGCTCATTCATGTGTGCATCCATGGTTATGATTTTGTGTGTGTCTCTCTACTTTTGGCCCATGCCAAAGGTGTTTGAAATTATTGAGTGAACTAGTTTTAAACATTTTCGGGTTTATACGACAAAGCTCAGTAGCCTGTAGGTCATCCGTTGGCTTTCGGACGTCCGAAACTCGTTGGATTTCCGACATTCCCTGCTGCCCTGCACCTGATTGCCCTGCCTGACCTGACTTCGCAGACTCATCCATCTTCGGAAATCCGTTGGATTTCGGACGTTCGAAGTTGGTTGTGCTATATAAACTGGGCGTCGGGCCGAGGGGGCATTTCTTCTCCCCGTCGGCCATTTTCCCCCTTTCCTCCACTATGTTGCCGCCGCCTGACGTCGCCGCTGGCCGCCCCGGCCTCCCCGGTGCTACTATCCTCCGGATCTCCTCACCCGTGGTACCTCCTGTCCCGATCTATCCGCTCATCCAATTGGTTTTTGCCATTTTTCCCGGTTTCTTGCCTCATTCTTGTCTCTCCTTACTCTAGGGGTTCGAGATTGTGAGGACGAAAACTTGCGGTCGCAAGAATCATGAGGCCTCTGGTTCCTGTGGTATGCTCATGCTTATCATTCCCTCCTTCGTGTGTCTCCGATTTTATGGTTAGGGTTCCTCGCTAATATACCTCCCGTGTGGCTAGGTGGTTCCGGGGATGAACCGCCCCGTCTTCGTCGCCGCATGAAGCAACCGATGTACACGGATCCATCCTCGGACAGTGAGCACACTCCTAGCGCAGAGGATAGCACCTATGGATCAGATTTTGAGGATGAGGAGGAAATTGTGGTTGAAGATGAAGATCCCCCGATGGTGACTCGCCCCTCCAAACTTGGCGTGCGTCGCCCGACTAAGGGCTCCTCTTCGGCGTTTGGTGCTCGTGATGCTGAGGATCTTCCTGATACTCCTCCTATGCCCCCGATACATATCTCCTCCGAGCGGGTGGTTGCTACTGGCCGTATGATGGCGGACTACTCGAAGATTTCTCTGGATGCATACCGCAAGCTTCGCCGTGTCAATCTGTTTGTGGCTCCTCAGGATTGTCTGGATGGTAGGTTCCGGACCAATGTGCAGGCAGATATCTTCACGTCAGTTGCAGTTCGTCAGGAACTTGCAAACTCTCATGCCTGCATTCCTCTTGACTTCATCCAGGCCAATCCGGACAAGTTTCCCGGTGTGATGGATCTTATTGACTCTGCGGGGCTCGGTCCAGTCTTCAGCTTTCGGCGTGACTGGAACACAGCTGCGATCCTCCAGTTTTATGCCACATGCTACTTCCACACAAATCACCGAGAGTTCTCATGGATGGCTGGTGAGCAGCAATACACTGCCTCGTTTGCTTAGTTTCAGAAAGCTCTGGGCTTTCGCCCCTCTGGTGTTCGGATTCATGCATCTACCAAGGAGAAGCCCAAGGGGATCAATGACTGTCTCTGCTTTGTTAAGTCTGGGATTGAGGGAGATGACTGTTACCGGAAGCCCAATGACATATCCATTTGGAAGCATCCCTATAGGTTTCTGTACTAGTGTGTGCTCAGGACTCTGTATCCCAAGTCTGGGGATAAGACTCATTGCAACAACTCTGCTATCACATTGATGTGCCACATCCATGACACCCCCTCAAGCGTCTTGATGTGCCTCACTATCTCTGGCATGAGATTCATATGGAGAGCCTTCAGCAGCGTCGGCAATATCCCCATGCACCTTTCATCATGGCACTCATTCAGTCAGCTGTCTCCTCTCCATTGGAGATCACTCAGCCCCACGCTGTGTGGTCCATTCCGGAGCATATGTACTTCGATGCTCCTGAGGTTGTACTGACTCGCCCTGTTCCGATCAACACCACTGTTCGTGGCAATCTTCATCGATAGTCCGTGGAACAGGCTCCTATGCGTTGCATGGCTGAGTTTTTGGGTAAGGCCCAAGCTGCTATGATGAGGGCCATCTCGTTCAACTGCCACTCCAACCACACGGTGGTCTCCAGTCTCATCAAGTCCAAGAACTCCCTGAAGGCCCGTCTGCGTGCAGCTGCAGAGACCAACGTCAGTGATGATGAGCGTCTTCCCGATGCTCCTCCCGTTGATCTTGGTTTCGGTTTTCCTACGGGACCGGAGTGGGCGGATTTCTTCCTTGGAGACCCTGGCGCGAGTGGCAGTGGGACTCACTAGTATCGTCAGTGTGTGTGCCCCTTTTTGGTACTTGGTGCCAAAGGGGGAGAGTCATATGTGTTTTACTTATGTTGTCTAGGTGATCGAGACCTGATTATGTCGTTGTATGGGACCTGGTTGTATTAAGACTTAGACTTGTTTCATGTGGTTATGTGTCACATGCAATACTTCTGTCTTTGTGTTATGCATGGTGTTGCTCTTGCATCTGGCTGGCTTAAAAACTTATTGGCATATGTTTTTGTTCTCATGTTGGGGTGAAATCTAATTTTTCATCTCCATAATCAATGATTGTTTGCCCCGATATCATGTGTTGTGACTCGCCCCAAATGTGTGCATCTTGCGTAAAGTAAAGAATCTTACATGCACACATTAAGGGGGAGTTCATAGTAAAACTTGCTCCCACTAAAAAGCAAAATCTGAATAATTTTGGGAGCTATATGTATGTTGTCATCAACTACCAAAAAGGGGGAGATTGAAAGTGCAATCTTGCCCTTAATTATATTTTGATGTTGATGACAATGTACATATAGAGGACTAATAGTGTTTGCCAAGTATATCTCAGGTTTTAGTCCTCGGTTCGTTGTGGTGGTGGATCAAAGACCATCTAATCGTCTCAAATTGCTCAAGATACGGAACCAATCCAAGTTGAAGCGTAAGATTTTTGGTTAATCTTGAGTATAGGGATCCCCACACTATTAAGAGGGGATCAGTGGGTTTGTGTTTAAGATTTTCTCAAAGCTAATTAAAACAAAAACATTCCGACACAAAAATGGAGCTAAAATTCAATAATCTGTCCACTGCATTCGGGCGTCCGACATGGTTCAGACGTCCGACAATTCAAAGTTTCGGGCGTCCGACTGCCTTCGGACGTCCGACAATTCGCCAGAAGTCCGACATGTTTCGGACGTCCGACCCCTCGGACGTCCGAACTCTGTCGGACGTCCGATATGCTACTGACCTTTTCCTCGGGTGTTGCATATTGAACTCACTTTTAACACTTCGGACGTCCGACCTGGTTCGGACGTTCGACACGTCACGGACGTCCGACACTTGCACAGCTTATTGCCCCAACAGCCATTTCGTCCCTTGGGCTATAAGTACCCCCTCACCCCCACTTGTGAGGGTTGACCACTTCATTTGCAAACACCCAAGAACACAAGTGCTCCCTCTCACTCTCTCCCTTACCAAATCTCAGATCCCGGAGAGTTCCTTGAGAGTTCTTGACGGATCATTCAACCAAAGAAAATCGCATTTTGAGCAAGTCTTGAGCATTCCCCATTGATCTTGTTACTCTTGGAGGTTGGAGACTCCTAGGCGGGTAGGAGTTCTTCGGAGAGGAATCGACCATTGTGATTACCCCCGTTGATTTTGTGAGGGTTTGGTGACCACCTTTAAGGTCAACCGGTAGTGGTTGGGAATCGCCTTCGTGGTGATATCTCAAGGGGAATAGAGTGAGCCTTCGTGGCGTTGGTGTGCCTTCGTGGTTTCACCCACTCTCTCCGAACGGTGAGTAGCTTCCCTCCAAGGAAGTGAACATCGGGATACATCGTTGTCTCCGGGTCATTCGGTTATCCCTACTCTTTCCCCTTATTACTTGTGCTACCGTATTATTTGCCCCTCACTTTCTTTAGTATATTGTGCTTATTGTTTATCTTGTCTTTGCTAAATAGATCTTGCAATTGTTAGGCACACCTTTATCTTCCGCATTATTTCCTAAAAATTGTAAGTAGTGATAAAATTTGTAATAAGACCTATTCACCCCCCCCTCTAGGTCTATCTCGATCCTTTCAACACTACATCTAACCTTCCACTTGGTATAACCAACGAGGATAGAGTATCAGGTATCCATAGATGTAGAATACAAACTTTAAGATGTGCTTTGGTAGCCCAATGCAATTCTCATTCTCCTTTGATCCAAAAAATAATAATTTTTGAGTAACGTCTTCCTTGCATGCTTTTCAGGGTTTATCATGAGTTTTAATTAGGTTAATATAGTTGAGGGTTGCCATTTCCACTAGTGAAAGTATGAAGCCTAGGCCTTGTTTCCAAGCATTTATACACCATTGTAGTTACTTTTGATGCTTATTACCTTGTTATAATTTTCATTACTGATTTGTATTACTTTGTTCTACCACTCCTATTACCCGTGTTTCACCATCTCTTCGCTGAACTAGTGCACATATACAATTTATCATTGTATTAGGTGTGTTGGGGACACAAGAGACTTCTTATATCTTAATTGTAAGATTATTTCAGAGGGATACTTTTCAACCTACACCTCCTTGAGTTCGATTAAACTTTGGTCACCTACCTAAGAGAAATTTGTTCTTGTCCTACATACCTCTCTGTTTGGAGGAGTCCCAACATAGTCTACATGAATAGAAGCGTGTAGTAAACATTGAATTCCAAGGGGGCAAATCAAACCGACACCAAATGTATCCTCCTTTTGTCCATTTGGGTCACCAAACGGATGCGAGTCCGCCCTCGACCTGTCTTCATAGATGGTTACACCCAACAAGAGTGATCAATTTGGTTCGTGAGGCCCTTTTTAGTCCCACATCACCGCCGTAGGACCTCGCCGACCTGCTTAAATAGAGGGGATGTATATAATAGTTGTGAACTTTGTATTATTGCAATGCTAGGAATGCTAGATTTGTGAAGGAGATGGACTGTAAGGAGCTGGAGTGAAAATTCAGCCTAGTTCAGTCCAGCTCCTTCATAGAGCTGGCATTACTGTCTTTAATTTTTTTTCAAAAAATTATATCATTTTCACATGTGCATAATTTTTTATCATTTGTATACAATTAATACATATTGTAGCACATATATTTTTACAACAAATTATACCAAATGAATCGTACCACATATAATTTTACATACCACCATTGGTTTCCTATGTGAGTCGACATATGCTCAACCAAATCATTTTCCAGTTGCACGTGAGTTGCCCGATCACGCATCATGATGATATTGGAGGAATTGTACATATGTTGTCGCTCCTCCTTGAGGCACAACGTTGTCACCCCAGTAATCCCACCCTTGATCATAGATATTTTCATCACACTCGTCTTATATGAACATGGTGTGCATGACCCGCACATGTATTCACCACATCCCCCAAAGTCTCAACACTCCAACATCTAGCAAGGTGTCGAACAATAGCCCAATGATATTGGAACACACAGAAAGCATGCTCCATATCCTTCCTAGCACTCTCTTGTTCTTTGTCAAACCTTGCTCTCTTATCACCTAGGGGGTTGGAGATTGTCTTCATGAATGTTGACCACTAAAGATAGATATCATCCGCTAGGTAGTATCGTTTTTTGTACCAGTGACCATTGACCTTAAAGTTCATCCCTACGACATTGCCTTCCATAGGCCTCGCAAACACTGGAGAGTGCTAAAGCATGTTGATGTCATTGTGATAATGTACCATACCAAATCCAAAGATCATGAGACGACACAACCTCAAGGATCACCGTGCAACCATCAATATGTCCCTTGTATTGCCCCTGCCAATAAAATGGACAGTTCTTTCACTCCCAAATCCCAATGCATACAATCTATGATTCCAAGCATTGATCTCCAACAATCGGGTTGTATCCTCAGCATTTGGTTGCCTTAACTACTCTCGACCAAAAACATGAACCACCACCCTACATAATCTGTACACATACTCATCAATCAGATCACCCGGAACTCCATATGCAAGCATCCAAACAACTATTTTGCATTTCCGATAAGAGGAGAACCCGACCTTACAAACAACATCATACTTGCATTTGAAAAAATCATCGTAAGACGTCACTCCCTCCCAAATACGGTTGAACAACGGCTTCCCCATATGGAAGCGTCAGCGGGAAAGATTGGAAGGGAAAAGTGACGCTTCATGAAAGTAGTCATCATAGAGCAGGAGGTGATCACGTTCTCTATTTTGATTAAATGCAGGACCATGCTCCGGTATTGAACCTCTGAACATTGGCCAATGCCTCGAAGTATGATGATTGACGAGAAGCCTAGCAGCCAAAACATCAGTATCGTCATCGGATGATTCCTCGGATGATGATGATTCGATGAAATTGTTGTAAAAAAACTCATCGCACTATCTTCAATGGTCCTTGGGAGTGAATTCGTACCTCACATGGGTCAGGAAAATGACTGAACACCTTGTGGGCAACAAAGCTCGATGGAGAGGCCGAGGCTTGACCGACGTGCTTGGAATAGCGGAAGCAGGGCCGCCGACCGCAGCGTACTCCGGGCCGCGGTGGTGGCAGTAGATGTTGTTGATGGCTTCCACGACGGGTCACAGTGGCAGCCGCCGACGGTGGCCTCCTCCCTCCGGATGTGTTGCATTGGCAGTCGGAGTTGATGATAGGGAGTAATGGCGGCATGCGATGGCGGTGACGAATATGGGAGTACAAAGTCATGGGCGTGGTGGAAAGTGGCCATCTTTGTGCCACATACATTCCTGCCAGGAAAGAAAAAGAAGAGACAACATGGGTGTCCGCTACACATCCGTGCTGATCCAAATCCATCCTAATTTAGTGCTAAACATGTGTCGCGGTGGATCTAAAAAACGAACCGCGTTGCGTTTAGAAGCGATTTTTATCCGTGCGGATCTAAACGGACGACAACAAGCTAAAAATGATGAAATGGGCCGTGACATTAGAGTTGCCCTAAACTGCCGGTATGCCTTTTGTGTTTCTTCCTCCCAACTCTTTCTAGATCTGCATCTTCAACAATGTCCTTGCCATTGCTATGTGTCTCATATTCTAGGAACCAACCTTGTTCCACTACTGATTTCAGCTTCGTAAGAATTTTGTATATCATCAAATCGTTGGAGGTAACTTCAGTGAAAAGAGGAATTCATGTATCTAATTAAATCTGCATTACAGATTAATGGACCAATTTATATCTTCTTAACTTTTTTTATGTTTAACTATGGATTCATAGTGCAATTTCATGTAGGTAGATACAGACACGCCCTTCCGGCCCGTCTCACTCCCCCTCCTACGCGCCACCGAGAGGGTGCGCTTTTTAAGTTCCGGCTCCGCTAGTCGCCGGACTCCTCTGCTCTGCTAGAGCGCTAGTCCGCCTGACATCGCTTGTTGTGCCAAAGCCGATGCCTACAAAAGCATCGAAAAAGCTAAAGCAAAACCATGGCCTCCCCCCTTCCCTCCCTCCCTCGCTCCCGGCCACCTCCGCCTATCAAGCTCAAGCACCCACCCCACCCTCCTCGCCTCGTCTCTCTCTCTGAGTGGTAGGAAACCCTAGAGCCGGATCGGAGCATCCCTTGGGTACCCATAACTAGGCACGGGAGATGGGCCTGGGCCGCACAATGATAGATAGGCCACTTGCCTCTTCTAGTGACAGGTCAAGCGGTGGGGAGACCGGAGAGTCCCCGCCCGGAACTTGGGCCTCCAACACCGATGAGCCTGGGTCATGGGCCGTCGCCACCACCTGCGCTGGGCCAGGGTCCGCGGACTCAAAGGCCTCCACGGAGACACACCTTGGGCCCGGCGACCGACACGGAACCTCGGAGACGACGACGACCTCGCCCGCCATCGCGGCTTGCACCGCCCCCGCCGAAGCCTCCCGGACTGAGCTCCCCAGCTCCCGGGAAGCAGTGGCCGGCCGCGCCGTCGGCTGCAAGGCCCGCCTGCCAGCCAGAGCTCTGCTCCACCGCTCCGCACCGCGGATCTGGAACCTTTGCTCCCGAGATCTGCCGCCAGGGGCAAATCCCTGCTGTCGGCCGGCGCGCCGCTTGCAGGTAGTCACCCAGGGTCACCACCCCGCGCTCCGGCGAGCTGGGAGGCCCCTGCTCGAGCTCCGCCCCGGACCTCCTCGCCTCCGGCTCCTCATCGTCCTCCGACTCAGAGGCTTCTTCGCCCAGCGCCTAGAAACGATTAGGGCGCGCGAGCGAGCCCACGCTCGGCCGCACGTCCCCACGAGGACCGCCAGCCACCGGCACCCACGGAGCGCTCGCATGAGCCCCGCCGTCGCCGAGCAATTCAAAATCGCCCCTGGCGTCGCGAGAGCACCCGCTCCGTACACTTACTGTTTCGCTAGCCATCAACAACGCCGCAGTTCGCAGGTTAATAATCTGAATCACAGTTTACGAAGATAACCATCTCTTTCTAGATCTTCAGCTTCATCAATGTCCTTGTCATTGCTATGTGTCTCATATTCTAGGAACCAGCCTTGTTCCACTACTGATTTCAGCTTTGTAAGAATTCTGTACATCATCAAATCGTTGAAGGTAACTTCAGTGTAAAGAGGAATTCATGTATCTAATTGAATCCGCATTACAGATCAATGGACCAATTTATATCTTCTTAACTTTTTATGTTTAACTATGTATTCATAGTGCAATTTCGGGTAGGTAGATACACACACGCCCTCCTCCTACGCGCCACCGAGCGGGAGCGCTTTTTAAGTTCCGGCTCCGCTAGTCATCCCCTCGTCGCCGGACTCGACTGCTCTGCTCTGCTAGATCGCTAGTCCGCCTGACATCGCTTGCTGTGCCAAAGCCGACGCCTACAAAAGCAACGAAAAAGCTAAAGCAAAACCACGGCCTCCCCTCTTCCCTCCCTCCCTCGCTCCCGGCCACCTCCGCCTATCAAGCTCAAGCACCCACCCTTCGTCTCGTCTCGTCTCCTCAACCCCTTGCCGGAAATGAGATACCTCGTACTACCACCACTATAGTATCACACCAGAGCTCGATCCGCGCACCGACCCAACCAGCCCGCCGCCTCCCGCTTGGATTCGAATCGAGGCGCCACCATGCCGCCGCAAGCGGCCGCCTCTCAGCAGGGCGACCGCTGCCGCCACGGCCAGCTCCCGCGCTGGCACGGCGACGCCGGCGGCGACCCGCTGCCCTTCTACGTGCCGCTGCGCAAGCGCCTCTCCGTGGACGGCAAGTCCCCGGCGCCGAGGATATGCATCTGGGAGTGCGACGGCGAGGCCGGCGACATCACCTGCGACATCGTCGCCGCGCCCTTCCGCCGCAGCTGCAGCGCCCGGACGACGACGCAGCCGCCGCCGCCGCCCCCGGCCGCGTTCTTCCGGGCGATGACGCCCCCTCCGCCGAGGCCGCACAGGGCTTTAGCGATGGAGGAGGACGAGGCCAGGAAGCCCGGGAAGGCCATCCGCAAGGGCCACCGGAGCTACGGCCTCATGCTCAACCTGCAGCTTGGCATAAGGCAATGCTCCATCAATGCCCGCCGCCCCCTCTCGCGTGCATTTTAAATCCCTCTCGTCACCGAAACACTTTGCCACATTGATTGATCGTTGGCTTGTGTTTATGATGATGCAGTTATTCGGTTGGTAAGTCGTCGGCGCTGCCGTTCAAGAAGCTCTCGGCGTCGGACTTCGACCCGCGGGAGAAGGTGTGGACGCGGTTCCCGCCGGAAGGCTCCAAGTTCACGCCGCCGCATCACTCGCTCGATTTCCGGTGGAAGGACTACTGCCCTGCCGTCTTCAGGTGTCCATTTTGCCCTGTTCTGCTTGGACTCACGAGTTTTTGAACTGCTATCTTGGATCGTAATTTATTTTCTTTTTCTTGCTGAAACATGTTGGATCGTAATCGATTGTGCACGAATGATGCATTGACCACTGTTGGGTGATGCCTTCAGGCACCTGAGGAAATTGTTTGGGGTGGACCCTGCGGACTACATGCTTGCGATCTGCGGCGATGACACGCTCCGGGAGCTGGCGTCCCCGGGAAAGAGTGGGAGCTGCTTCTTCATCACCCAGGATGATCGATTCATGATCAAAACCGTGAAGAAGGCTGAAGTGAAGGTCGGTACTCCATCTTCTTATTTTCCTTTGATATCTCATCATAATTATGTCCCTCTACCTTGTATCCCTCGAAATGAAGTTTTGACAAGTCAGTCAGCATCTGCCGGTAGTATTGAATGATATTGTATAATGCCTTGAAATATGCATCAAGTTGTTCCTTTGTTGGCTTCAATTTTCCTTTAGCACATCTAGTTAATTAGTTGAAACTATTCGTGAATGATGGTCCCAAAGGGGTAGAAAAGACCTTTTGTCGTTACTAAAAGATAATTTGGTGGCAATACCTTCTCTTTTCTTTCTAGGAGAAGTTCAAATTAGTTCATGTTTCAGGTTCCAATTTTAGCTTCTTTCTGGAATAATATTACAGACTAATACTAATTGGTGACTTCAGCATTGTCTAAATGTGATCTTGGTTCATAGGTTCTTATCAGGATGCTGCGGAGTTACTATGAACACGTTCGTCTGCAAAAGTCCACCTTATTGACAAGATTCTACGGCACACATTGCATTAAGCAAGTTGGATGTGCAAAGGTAAGCAATAATCATGTGAAAGTACATAACTCACTCCATTATTGTAGCTACTTCTGAATGCAAATTATTTGGCCTTCGCCTTATATCAATGTAAATAAATAGGTCCGGTTCATTATAATGGGCAACTTTTGCTGCTCGGAGTACAAGATTCATAGGCGCTTTGATTTGAAAGGTTCCTCACATGGTCGGACTATTGACAAAACAGAGCGAAAGATTGACGAAACCACTACTCTAAAGGACCTCGATCTTGATTATGCATTCCGGTTGCAGAGATTTTGGTACGAGGAGCTTATGAAGTGAGTTCTCCACTATGTTTACTACTACATTGAAATTGAATGGAATTTTATGAGACAAATCCTAAGTCTGACTCTTCAATGTAACATAGGCAAATTCAGATGGACTGTGTATTCTTAGAGACACAGGGAATTATGGACTACAGCCTATTGTTAGGAGTTCACTTTCTTAATGATTTATCAGCGTCCAAAATAGGCCTCTCTCAGCCCATTGCTTTGCCAAGTAAGTTAAAAACATTGGTCTCTGTTCATTCTTACACACTATGAATTTGTATGATCTTACATCCAGTTTTCTCTTGGTATGATAATTTACCAGAATTTATTTAATCTTAACTTCCAGAATCTACTGGCAAAAGAAAATCATTTGAAGGTGGGGGCAATTTTTGTGAGCTATGCTTCATGGAAACAGGATGCAAGGAGAGAGATCTGATCACAGAATCCCGGTAACTTATCACTTGCTACTCTTGCAAATAATAAGTAACCTTATTGCTGACACTTCTGGAATTACCGAAATACCTCATCAGGAAACTTCAACAGTCAAACTATTTTGATAAATTAGGCACCATGTATGGGATGTTTTTTTCTCTAACGTTGACAACTAGTGCACATTCCTACTTTAGTTCTCAGACAAAATGCTTCTCCACTAGGGTAAAGTAATACTTTTATGTCGTATTTTTCTAAGCCATTTTTATGCTCTCATCATGATCCTAGTACTTTGGTGCTCCCTTTGTTCCAAACCACCTAGAGCATCATGGGGCCTTGCTTGTTTGTTTAAGTCAAATGTTTGCCGTAAAGAGAACGGATAAGACCCCTGCAACTTTTCTTTCATGGAAAAATATATGTGAAACTTTAGCTCGCCTCTCATAATCTTGATTAACAATTTAATGTAGAAACGTGGGATTGATTTCTTGTGCTAATCCGACCTCTGCCTCATCATATCAGGAGGCCATTTGTGCAGCTGGGCATGAACATGCCGGCCCAGGCAGAGCGCAGCTCAAAGAGAATCCTCGACAAGTTCCTTTTAAACGAGAGACACCTGTTCATAAGCACGCCGAGCGGGGGACCGTGTGATGTCTACCTCTTCTTCGGCATAATTGACATCCTACAAGACTATGACATAACCAAGAAGCTGGAGCATGCCTACAAGTCCTTCCAAGTCAACCCTGGCCGCATCTCCGCTGTGGATCCCAAGCTGTACTCGAGGAGGTTCCAGGATTTCATTCGCAGGGTGTTTGTAAAACAGCAGCAGTAAGAAGAATGCAAATGCACAGGGTTAACTAAACTGACTGACTGGTATAACAGTGACTTTTTTTACATGATGAGATTATACTGGAGGAGTTTTTGCATCATGAGGTAGGTAGGTAGATCCATTGGTGAAGTTCATGGTATGATGATGGCATCGCTGATCCCGAGCATGCCCTGGAACAGTGCAGCTGGCGGTTGGTTTTTACAGCATACTGGGCGGTTTCTCTTGTCTGAATGAATAGGCGGCTGGCTGCCGACAAGCATGCTGGAATCGGAAGGATGAGAGGGATAAACTTTAAAAGCTCCGTCTTTTGGAAGACTGAATTGTGAGAGTGTAAGTGCCCTACTTCATGATTGCAGAGCTACACTAACTCCAAATATTCCATGCCTAGCCCATGTTTTTGTATTTCGCTTCTTCCTTTTGCACCTACCAAGAATCCAGCTTTTTTTTCATGGGATTCATGGTGTGATGTGCTGAATAGCGGCCACAGGAGTGGTGGAGTGGGAATCGGTCATTGTGCATGTTCATGCTGTCGTGTGTGTACGAAAGATAATTATGGGACTGAAAAACTGATGCATCTTGTCAAAATTCAGAAACACTTGCAGCTCTCACCTTTGCTTACATCTTGTCTATCCATCTCGCCTTCAGTAACACTTGCAGCTCTAACCTTTGCTTGCAGATGGCCAATTGTAGTGCATGTTCAGTGCTCTCAGCTGTCCGGTTGAATTTTCAAGGGACGTCTCATTTGTCGTTCAGAAAAAGAAGCTGCACCCCGCTGTACCCATTGTTGCCTTCTGTGCAAGCATCTGTAGCTTATCTTGTGCTAGTGCCTGCCGTGACCACAGTGCACAGTCGAGAGAGGCAGTGTCGTTTGCACATTTGTACCATTGCCTCCTTGTGAACGGAGGAAGAAGAAATAAGGAAAGTGGAAGGGGGAAGGAGACATGCATCAAAAGGAGAGAAAGGCAGGCGCAGGGAAGATGCTGGGACAGACAGATCTGGTCTCCTCCTACTCCTCATGTGTGGCGTGGCGTCTGTCGTCCTCCTCCTCTCTCCATCACCTGACCTCTTTTTGACCTCTCTACTTTGCTTTCTTCCATGCCAAGGCCTAGTCCTCCATTTCTCTCCTTCTCCCTCTCCATCCCGGGCTCTTTTCGCATGCTCTGCTCTGCTTTGCACTGCTCCTCCTCCTCCTGAGACGGCCAGGCCTGGGTGGAAAGAAACTACAGGGTGATGCGTGCTGCCTCCACGCATGACGCATCCTATCCATCCATTGGGCATGCCAGAATAGAGTCAGTGGTTGGGCAGATAGGTAGATCGTTCTTGTTGTATTTTCATCACAACTGCCGCTGTAGTCGCGTCATTTTATTGGATCTCTGCGTTAAAGAAGAGGCTGCCTGGATGATGAAAAAAAAAAGCAGCGGCTCCTTGCTCTTCAGTCTTAGCCATGTTGTTTTTTCGTGGTCCTGACTGTTGATGTAGAGGGTGTTTGGGATCTGTGTATCGATCTGTGACCACTGGTCAAAAAGAAATGTACTCGTATATCAAGGCTTGATCTGGTTGGTATCTTTACGCCCTTTACGACTACGCATTGCTCCTTGCTTTCCTACCACTTGGAGCTGTATCCAAGCGCTGGCGGCGTGGATCTTTGGAACATGGGGTGCCCATGCACTTGAATTGGAATTGAAAAAAATCTGAAGCCTTTTTTTATACGAGCAAACGTGTTTACTCTTATACTCATGTGAAAAGTTTGGCCTAGGATTAACTACTGCGGTGAAAAGACAAAAGATTCAAATCAAGAAAAATATGAACAATAAGTTTTACATACTACTTACACAGTTACACTACAGGAAACAAACGGCTTGTCGTCGATAAGGAATGGATAGAAAAAGCACAAAAACAAATGGTAAATAGGTTTATCGTCTTACTACAAATCGTTGTTCGCAGCGCCGACTGAAGGGAATTCCATCCTTGACGAAATCCGAACATATGACATTCCACAAATCATGGCAGATGAAAAACGACATCCTCACGACACCATTCTCAGAAGAGGAGGTGAGAGCTGCGGTGTTCCAAATGAAACACAACAAAGCTCCAGGCCCACATGGTTTCCAATTAGAATTCTATCAGAATTTATGGAATATCATCAAAACTGAACTTATGGAGTTATTCAATTGTCTACATGCTGACCAACTTGATCTATTCAGATTTCATTTTGGTGAGATAGTCTTGTTGCCGAAGATTAAGGAGGTCGAACGGATCTAGTAGTTTAGACCCATATGCCTCCTTAACGCCAGCTTCAAGATTTTCACTAAATTAGCTACAAATGGGTTAAAGTCGGTAGTTGATCATGTCGTACGACCATCTCAAACGACTTTCATGCAAGGAAGGAATATACTCGATGGCGTAGTAATCCTGATTGAGACCGTCCATAAGATGCATCGCAAAAACAGGAGTGGAGTAGTATTCAAAATCGACTTTGAAAAAGCCTATGACAAGGTCAAATGTTCTTTCCTCCAACAAGCCCTTATGATGAAAGGCTTCTCTGAAAAATGGCGCTAGTGGATCCAAAAATTTGTAAATGAAGGTAATGTGGCTATTAAAGTCAATGTTGATGAAGGTCACTACTTTCAAACAAAAAAAAAGACCTACGACAGGGTGACCCCATGTCCCCAATGTTATTTAACATTGTGGCTGACATGTTGGTTATTCTGATTGAGCGCGCCAAGCAGGACGACCAGATTGCATGAATAGTGCCACACCTTGTGGATGGTGACCTCTTTATTCTGCAATATGTCGATGACACAATCCTTCTTATGGAACATGACTTGGACAAGGCTCGTAACCTGAAACTACTACTTTCAACATTTGAGCAAAATGTCGGGTCTTAAAATTAATTTCCATAAAAGCAAATTTTTCTGCTTTGGAGAAGCGGTTGAGGCGGTGGCCGATTATGCTGACCTTTTTGGTTACACACATGGCCAATTTTTGATTAAATATCTAGGAATATCGATTCATTGTCGACGTCTCACCATTCGAAGTGGAAGCATGTGAAGGAGCGTCTAGAGAAGCGGTTGAGCAGTTGGAAAGGAAAGTTGCTCTCGGTTGGAGGACGGCAGTTTTGATTAACTCCGTCCTCACAAATATGGTTCTGTATATGATTTTTTTCTTCCAACTTCCAAAAGAGGTGCTGCAAAGACTGGACTATTTTAGATCTAGATTTTTTTGGCAAGGAGACAGTGAAAATAAAAAATACTGGTTGTCCAAATATAATGTGATTTGTAGACCCAAAGATCAAGGTGACCTTGGAATTCATGACCTGCAAGTTAAGAATGAGGCTCTACTGAGTAAATGGTTGTTCAAACTTCTTACCGAGGATAGTGTTTGTCAAACCATGTTGCGCAACAAGTATCTAGGCCAAAAGGCAGTGTCTCGGGCATATTGGAAACCTGGTGACTCGGAATTTTGGGTTGGCCTAATGACGGCAAAGAAACATATCTTTATCTTTGGGTCTGTCGCGATAAAGGACGGGTAATATATTTGTTTCTAGGAAGACATCTGGCTAGGCAATGTGTGACGCCCCCAAAATCAAACCGTGTACAGTAATCATACACGCAAGGTACACGATCGAGATCAGGGACTCACGATGAGATATCACAACACAAATCTATAAATAAAATAATACAAGTTGTTTAATACAAGCCAGGGACCACGAGGGCTCGAATACAACAGCTCGACAGTACAAAGTTAGCGGAAGCAATAGTATCTGAGTACAGACACAAGAATACAAGGTTGCCTTAAGAACGCTAGCACAAATAACAACAGATCGAAAAGGAGAGGCCTCCTGCCTGGGAACCTCCAAACTATTCCTGGTCAACGGTGAACTCGACGTCGTCGAAGGCATCGGGGATCTCCACGTTACGGTGGTCAGCATCGAGGATCTCCTACTCCTAGACTCTAAGGCTCCAACGTCGACTGCAGCGGCCGATCGGGCAAAACATAAAGTGTGAAAATAAAGCAAGGGTGAGTATCTAGCATACCCGCGAGTCTTACGTCCGCTACTAAGCATTTGTATCAAATGGAACGGGGAGGCTGTATATAGTGGACTGCAAGGTAGAAATCAGAATAAGGGTAAGAATCTAGGCCTATCGAAGACTAGCATCTTCCGACGATGTCTTGCAGCACAAGGAGAGAACATCCAACAGTTTATATAAAGTATAAAGTAGCAGCATTGTATAATAGTAAGTTGTAATAATTAATAATAATATATGCCTCCGAGTTCCCCTCCTCGACTTCCCTGCGAGGAAGAAAACCCGGAACCAACAGATTAATAGTAGTAGTTTGTAGTGATAACATCCAGCTTCAGCATAAAGCGTCCTGTTACCATGGACACGGATATTCGAATAGATTAATCTTCTCTGTAGGGGTGCACTTCTGTTACACTACAACGCACGGATCTCCAAGGTGGCGGGCACCTTGTTAGGGAACGCTCCACCGAGGCTATCCGACACTCCACAGCCCATCTTTCAACTCAACAGAGAGGTCATCCGCCGGTCTAAATCCTAAGTACGCAGGGCCTTGGACCCCAACCCCAACGTACTACTGCACGGTGCGTGGATGGCCGGTGAAGCAAAATCAAAGCAAATACAAATCACACTATCGCGGCAAATAAGACAACACCACTTCCCCGCGCAGGCCGCGGTACTGCTGACGTCTGAAGAGTCCTCGAACGAGACTATGAAGAAGAGGAGCCCATAACTCATTATCCCACGTGTAGGCAGCGCGTACAAGCCAAAAGGCTACTCAAGTCATCCGCGAACCATTAGTCATTTTATTAACTTGCGGGACAACCGTTCTCGTTGCCTCGACTTAACTGACCCGTGGACAACGACAGCAGTCAGGACCACCAGTACATCGGTGCCTGCCCTGTCGTCCCACCAAGTCTCTGTGGTTAGCAACAAGGTGAACCGACTCCTTACCTTATGTTGCATGTGCTCCTGGAGGAGCTCGACTTTTGTGGTTTGGTAATTCTCGCGACCAACGATCAAGGTCCAAGCACACCGATACACTGGGCGTACCCTCCCTGTCGTCCCGTCGCAATACCACTCGCGGGCACCGTTGGGTCACCCGACTTCTTACCTTTAAGGACAACCGTCATCAGGACCCTAGGGCGGCTACACAGAGTCAGCAACGAGTGGAGTACGAGGATTACTCCTCGATAGCTCCACCTAATGTGGCTCGGCAGAGCCGAGGTAGGGGCCGGAGGCGGTGTCTACATTGTACCGTACCTATGCAGTTATAATCATCGTATCCGCGTTCTCTCCCCAGAGTGATCACGGCCCGCTATCTAATCCTAGTTGACTAACAATGCGCAGGGCTCACTGCTGAATATAATATATATTTATAGGCAGCATAGGATAAAGGAAGGTACATCAAGGGGCGACAAAGACATCCTATGAAATTGAATAGGATTGTAACGTAGCAGCAGCAGTAACAATGCCTAGTGCAAGAAATATAAGGAAAAGATAGGCGATATATGGGGAAGAGAATGTCTCTGCTTTCCTGGAAGCTTGCGGGAGGGGGTACGGTCGTCGACGACGTAGTCGGTCACAGGGGCATCCACAGCGGTCGCCGTGTCTATCGGACAATAAGGGGGGGGGGAAGAAACTATAAATACACGGAAATAATAGCAATACGAATACAAGAAATGGCAAACGCAATGTTAACGGTGTTCTAACGCGGTGTAACGTGTTATGCTCGGAGCGGGAATTCATCCGGGGATGAAATACCGGCTCCGAGTGATTATTGACAGACGGCCCGGAGGGGGGAATGTCGATGTTCGTTGTGTTAGAGGGGTGTGGTTGCTATACGGATAGCATATTCGTATTTGTTATATGTTTCTGGTCAATTTTGATGTATAAAGTTTTTCGATCCGAGTTACGGTTTAAAAGATATTAAATTCTGAAGTTTAAATCATTTAAAAAGAATTTCTGGAATTTATTTAATTATTAAACTAACAATATCCATAACAGTGAAGTTTGACTGGTCAAACTGACATTGGGGACCCACATGTCAGTCTCACAGTAATTAAAATTCATTTTATTTAATTCTTACAAGTGGGGCCTAGCATCATACTCACAGGTTTAATAAAACTATTAAATTAACTAAACAACACATGGGGTCCACATGTCATTGACTGTGGGGGTTAGTTAAATCATTTTAAATATGTTTAACGGTCTGAGGCCACCTGTAATAGACCCAGGGGGGTACTTAGTTTATTTTAGCAGTTATATTAGAGGGGGAGGGTTAAAAGGGGGGGTTAGGCCCCTAATTAACCCGGGCCTGGCCCGCATGGCAGAGAGAGACAAAGGGGGTTAATGGCCTAGGGGCCCATTGGCCAGTGGGGGTTAGGGGAGTTGCCCACGGCGGGCACGCCGGCGAGTAGGAACGCGGGGGGCTGGCCATGTCGGCGAGGGGAGCCGCGGTGGGGTGGGGAGGGCTGCGGCCTCGCGCGTGTGCGCGAGCACACAAGCGGGGTACGGGCGAGGCAGTGACGCCGCGGCCCGAGTGGCGCACTAGTGGTGAGCGGCGGTGGGGCGGACTGCGGTGACTAGGGAGGCCATGAGCGCGCACGCGGGGGCAGGCCATGCACAAGGCATGCGCAGGGCGCGTCCAGGGGACAACGAGCGCGACGTAGGGGCGGCCGCGCGCTGCTGCGCAAGCACGGGAGCGCGATGCTCGCGGCCATGGCGGCGGCCGGAACACGTCGAAAAGGGGGAGACGACCAGGCGCATAGGGAGGGCTAGGAGCACTTGGCGATGGGCTAGGGGCTCACCGGTAGCACGCATAAGGTGGCAGTTTGCTCGACGACTGCTGTGGAAGCGTGAATTGAACGGCGATCTCGACGGGGGCGAGAAAGACGACGACGCGATTCCGCATGCACGAGGGTTCCTGGCTCGGGTTCCTCGCGGTGGAAGAGGTAGTTGACGACGACGAACTCAACGGGAAACTTGGGTCGGGCGGTGGTGCACGGTGGTCACGCGTGTGTGTGTCGGTCGCCGGCGGCGGTTTCGGTTCAAGGTGGGGGAGGAAGACAAGAGCGAAGCTAGGCGGGGGATAACTCGATTTAGGGTTATCGGGGTGCATGGTGGCATCCTTATCCTCCTAGGGCTCCTGTAGCAGCGTGGGCGGCGAGTTGGCGCGACGGGAACGGCGTGGATCGCCATGGCGTCTCGATCGGCTTCTCCTGTAGCGCTAGGAAGAAGAAACAGGGGAGGGGAGGGTTTGGGTCTGGATGGGCTTCGCCCTAGGGCGGTAGATAGGTTTTTTTTCTATTTGTTTTGTTTCTTGTTTTCTTTTTTTATTCTGTTTATATTTATTTGGACATCAAATAGTTTTTATAAAAAGAAACTGCTGCACACACGACGGAATAGTGTGTATGACCATTGCACGATGAGCTATCCATCGGTGTTATGATGTCTATGGCCATGCATGAACGGCTTGATCCCATCGTCGTACAAAAATCGTGCGCAAATTATCGTGTGCATAGCAGTGCTCTTTATAAAACGTGGGACTTGCTCCAATATTACAGTCGCACAAAATAACAATGCCACACAAAGTTTGGTTGCTAATAAAAATAATCTGGATTTTGTTCTATTTAAAAAGGATTAAATATGGTGGTTTTTCTACTGCTTTGATTTATTTAATTCATTTAAGTAATTTAATAAATATGTAATACCATATTATCATGACCTACTGATTAATTGACATTTAACAAAATTGGTTGCATCATTTTTGGGCAAGGTTTTATTTCCACCATGATTTTGGAAATTCAATTTGGTTTGAATTTGACTTGGCATGATGAAGGGTGATCAATGACTTGCTAATCACGGCAAATTATCATTAACAAAAGTGATCACTGATGCTTGACACTGAGGGTGTTAAAAATCTCCCCCACTACAAAGAATTCTCGTCCCGAGAATTAAAAGGTAGTTTAAGGGGTAATGATTTGGTTTCGTATTCTAACGATTCATCTGGTATTGTTTCCCTTCACGAAGAAGTTTATCCTTCTCGTTGACGTCTTCATTTCTCTGCATCAGTGCATCTCGATGAGTTGTCTTCCTTCTTTCAGGGTCTTCATCGTACCTACGGATAGGCTAGGAGGGGACACTTAGGGGGTCGAATCGACACAAGGTTAATCAACCGGGGTTGTCCAAGGGAATGGGGCACAGGGTATCTCTCGAGTTGAAACACAGGGAGATACATCGAGAGAAACAAAAGAAGGCATGAGAAGTTTTCAAGCGAATATGCAAGCATTCATCGATGATAACGGAGGATGAATAGGTGTCCAGAGCATCAGGCATAAGCACTGAGTCTGATATCGATTTGAATATCACAAGGTAGAGGAGTTGTGAGTAGCATACGAGGTCAAGCAAGAGGAATAACCTCGAGAACAGAAAGGTACAAGAGAGTCAAGTTTCGATCCTGTGGAACTGTGGGTTATGGGCCCACACTGAATAAGAATGGTGGTGACAAACAATGCGAACAAGTTGCAAGATAAGTCAGAGAACAACTTATTAGCTATGTCGGCAACAACGTTAGTGACAAGGGCGAGGGACGAAGAGAACCATTTTCCTGCTCGTTAAGACGAGTCGGACCAATTGGCAAGGTTCTTGTCCATCGGTGGTCACCAAAAAGTCATCAACAATTATAATAGGTTGTACGGACAAAGTAATACACCGAAGTGTTTACATAAGCAGGGAATTATCACAGCTCAGACGAGTTACCTCAGAAGAAAGATTAAACAGACCAATGGAGAGGAAATTGTGATGATACACCAGTATCAGGTGTATATCTTTCCCAAGGGAAAGTAGAGCAAGATATACATGACCAAGTTTGTATTGGCAAGGAGTTAAAGGAGGTTGTCGATGATAACACAATTCATCGAGGGGTAAGGATGGTATTTCGCACGATGAATCCAATTAACACTTGGAAGAGGCAAACGTGATGATGATGACCACGACACTTTATGTCGAGAGATTTCAAGAGAATTCCATCGAATAGAAACATCACCAAACAAAAGGGCTGGTGGAGCAAAAGATAAGCGGTGTTCTCGGTGGACGACAACCCAAAATCCAAGGAGTGGGAAAAATCGATGAGAAGTATTCCTTCAGCAAGAATTCTTTAAAGAGTTGGTGCAATGGCATGATATCCTCGAGATACCAGGGGGTAATACTCGAAGGTAGAATGGAGGACCATAGGTGTAGAAGAGTTTATACCAAGGGGGTACTTATCTTACGATAAGCTTGCATGATAAGTTCTACTTCGTATCCATGGGCATGAACATAAGGTTCAGGGTCGACTCCCACTTCTTCAATGCATAACATTTCAATCACTTCTCGCTTTCGATGAATTTGCAGCATTCAAAAATTTAGATGGCATAACTCCAGTAGAGTAAGACCCGTAGAAGTTCATGGGTTCACACAGATGGATGAAGCATAGATACAACCCATAGGGACATTTTACGAATCCATATGACAAACAATCGGAACAAGAGATACAAGTTTTAAAGCAGAAGGCCGATGACTCGGACCAGATGATACCGTTCGCCAAAGGAATTTCGTATCAGGGGAATCTCGTCAATGATTTAGGACACAAGGGGACGGTAGGTAGTAATCCACCAAAAAGGTTAGGCGGCGTACAGAGAGTCTGGCGTGAGTACCGGTACTCAACCATAAGAAAAAAAATACAAAGGCATCGGAGATAGAAGCATCATAATAATTCGATGCTTAATTACAAAGGAATTATTACTTCAATATCGGTGTATCAGAATCAGATACATCGATCAAACATGAATAAGTTGAATAGAAGCTTGACGGGTAATCAATTAAGGTTTGATTTAGCGAGAACCAGCTCATGTCCGGAATGGCGTCTGAGCCAGAAGAATGGATTCATAGGGATCAACTTATGATTGCGTGCACTCGTGCACACGATGATTCAACAGATCGGAGTGGCAATGCCAAGGGAGGTCATCAAAGACTACAAGACAAACGAGATTAATCATAGTGCAAGCAGGCAAGAAGAATATCCAAAGCAGTAGGCTGTCGAGGATTGGCGCGAGATCGGATAGTATTTCAAAGTATTTTGGGAATCACAGGAACCACTTAGGATGAACGGATCCTCGTTAAATGTGAGGAATTATCCGCAGGGTGAAAAGAAGTTGCAAGGCAGTAGGCTCAAAGGATTCCCGAAACAACGAAAAGTATTTCGATGTATCTTATGAACACAAGAGCAACTGGGATTGAATGGATGAACGGAAGGTGTATGTGGTTATACATACGGAGTTATCGGTGGCAGGGAATTGTCAAGGTATTGGCACATATGGTCTCGGGAATTTAATCGGAGAGTAATCTTCGGAATCTTCTCGTGAAGCAAGCGATCATCTGTAGTGAGGGGCTCTCCGGGAGGAAGTAGTCACGATAACCTAATGTCAGAGTTAGAAAAATCTTTAACCCGAAAGAGAAGAGAGATCAGAGTCCCAGAGTAAAGATGCGGAGAAAAAGATCCTAATACCACCCATTTTGCGACGTGGGCCGATAAGCCAAACGACACTGTTAGTACAGTAGTTTTGCAAGGACTAGACTCGACTTTGACCAAGGAGTAGGAAGGGGGTGTCCTACAGGAATTCGGCTCTGCTACCAACTTGTGACGCCCCCAAAATCAGACCGTGTACAGTAATCATACACGCAAGGTACACGATCGAGATCAGGGACTCACGATGAGATATCACAACACAACTCTATAAATAAAATAATACAAGCTGTTTAATACAAGCAAGGGGCCACCAGGGCTCGAATACAACAACTTGACAGTACAAAGTTAGCGGAAGAAATAGTATCTAAGTACAAACACAAGAATACAAGGTTGCCTTAAGAAGGCTAGCACAAATAACAACAGATCGAAAAGGCGAGGCCTCCTTCCTAGGAACCTCCAAACTACTCCTGGTCAATGGTGAACTCGACGTCGTAGAAGGCATCGGGGATCTTCACGTTACGATGGTCGGCATCGGGGATCTCCTGCTGCTAGACTCCAAGGCTCCAACGTCAACTGCAACGGCCGATCAGGCAAAACACAAAGTGGGGAAATAAAGCAAGGGTGAGTATCTAGCATAACTGCGAGTCTTACGTCCGCTACTAAGCATTTATGCATTTGTATCAAATGGAAAGGGGAGGATGTATATAGTGGACTGCAAGGTAGAAATCAGAATAAGGGTAAGAAGCTAGGCCTATCGAAGACTAGCATCTTCCGACGATGTCTTGCAGCACAAGAAGATAACATCCAACAGTTTATATAAAGCATAAAGTAACAATGCAACAGAAGTTGCTGCAACAATGTATAATAGTAAGTTGTAATAATTAGTAATAATATATGCCTCCGAGTTCCCCTCCTCGACTTCCTTGCGAGGAAGAAAACCCGGAACAACCAGATTAATAGTAGTAGTTTGTAGTGATAAGATCCAGCTTCAGCATAAAGCGTCCTGTTACCGTGGACACGGCTATTCGAATAGATTAATCTTCCCTGAAGGGGTGCACTTCTGTTACACTACAACGCACAGATCTCCAGGGTGGCGGGCACCTTGTTAGGGAACGCTCCACCGAGGCTATCTGACACTCCACAACCCATCTTTCAACCTCAACAGAGAGGTCATCCACGGGTCTAAATCCTAAGTACGCAGGGCCTTGGACCCCAACCCCGACGTACTCCTGCACGGTGTGTGGCTGGCCGGCAAAGCAAAATCAAAGCAAATAAAAATCACACTGCCGCGGCAAATAAGACAACACCACTTCCCGGCGCAGGCCGCGGTACTGCTGACGTCTGAAGAGTCCTCGAACGAGACTATGATGCAGAGGAGCCCATAACTCATCATCCCACGTGTAGGCAGCGCGTACAAGACAAAAGGCTACTCAAGTCATCCACCGAACCATTAGTCATTTATTAACTTGCGGGACAACCGTTCTCGTTGCCTCGACTTAATTGAACCGCGGACAACGACAACAGTCAGGACCACCAGTACATCGGTGCCTGCCCTGTCGTCCCACCAAGTCTTTGCGGTTACCAACAAGGTGAACCGACTCCTTACCTTATCTCGCGTGTGCTCCTGGAGGAGCTCGACTATCGTGGTTTGGTAACTCTCGCGGCCAACGATCAGGGTCCAAGCACACCGGTACACTGGTCGTACCCTCCCTGTTGTCCCATCGCAATACCACTCGCGGGCACCATTGGGTCACCCGACTTCTTACCTTTAAGGACAACCGTTATCGGGACCCTAGGTCGGCTACACAGAGTCATCAACGAGTGGAGTACGAGGATTACTCCTCGATAGCTCCACTTGATGTGGCTCGGCAGAGCTGAGGTAGGGGCCTGAGGCGGTGTCTTCATTGTACCGTACCTGTGCAGTTATAATCATCGTCTCCGCGTTCACTCCCCAGAGTGATCACGGGCCACTATCTAATCCTAGTTGACTAACAATGTGCAGGGCTCACTGCTGAATATAATATATATTTATAGGCAGCATAGAATAAAGGAAGGTACAGCAAGGGGCGACAAAGACATGCTATGCAATTGAATAGGATTGTAATGTAGCAGCAGCAGTAACAATGTGTAGTGCAAGAAATATACGAAAAAGATATGCGATATCTGGGGAAGAGAATGGATTTGCTTGCCTGGAAGCTCGCGGGAGGGGGTACGGTCGTCGACGACGTATTCGATCACAGGGGCATTCACAGCGGTCGCCGTGTCTTTCGGACAATGAGAGGGGGGGGACAAACAATAAATACACAACAATAATAGCAATACAAATACGAGACATGGCAAACGCAATGTTAACGGTGTTCTAACGCAGTGTAACGTGTTATGCTCGGAGCGGGAATTCATCTAGGGATGAAATACCGGCTCCGGGTGATTATCGACAAACGGCCCGGAGGGGGGAATGTCGATGTTCGTTGTGTTAGAGGGGTGTGGTTGGTATACAAATAGTGTATTTGTATTTGTTATATTTTTCTGGTCAATTTTAATGTATAAAGTTTTTCGATCCGAGTTACGGTTTAATATATATTAATTTCTGAATTTTAAATCATTTAAAAAGAATTTCTGGAATTTATTTAATTATTAAACTAACAATATCCAGAACAGTAAAGTTTGACTGGTCAAACTTACATCTAGGACCCACATGTCAGCCTGACAGTAATTAAAATTCATTTTATTTAATTCTTACAAGTGGGGCCCAGCAGTCATACTCCCAGGTTTAATAAAACTATTTAATTAACTAAACAACACATAAGGTCCACATGTCATTGACTGTGGGGGTTAATTAAATCATTTTAAATATGTTTAAGGGCCTGGGGCCACCTGTAATAGACTCAGGGGGTACTTAGTTTATTTTAGCAGTTATATTAGAGGGGGTGGGGGTTAACAGGGGGGTTAGGCCCGTAATTAACCCGGGCCTGGCCCACATGGCAGAGAGAGACAAAGGGGGTTAATGGCCTAGGGTCCCATTGGCCAGTGGGGGTTAGGGGAGTAGCCCACGGCGGGCACGCCGGCGAGCAGGAAAAAAGCGGGGCTGACCATGTCAGCGAGGGGAACCGTGGTGGGGTGGGGAGGGTTGCGGCCTCGTGCGCGTGCGCGAGTACACGAGCGGGGCACGGGTGAGGCAGTGACGCCACGGCCCGGGCGGGGGCAGTAGCGGCGAGTGGCGGTGGGGCGGACCGCGGTGGCCATGAGCACACGCGGGGGCAGGCCAGGCACAAGTCACGCGCAGGGCGCGTCCAAGGGACAACGAGCAACGTGGGGCGGCCGCGCGCTGCAGGGCAAGCACGGGAGCGCGATGATCGCGTCCATGGTGGAGGCCGAACACGGCGAAAATGGGGAGACGACCAGGCGCATAGGGAGGGCTAAGAGCACTTGGCGATGGGCTTGGGGCTCATCGGTAGCACGCAGAAGGTGGCAGTTTGCTCGACGACGGCTGTGGAAGCGTGAGTTGAACGACGATCTCGATGGGGGCGAGGAAGACGACGACGTGATTCCGCGTGCACGAGGCGTCATGGATCGGGTTCCTCGCGGTGGAAAAGGTAGTTGACGACGACGAAATCAACGGGCAGCTTGGGTCGGGCGGTGGTGCACGATCGCCGTGCGTGTGCGTGTCGGTGGCCGCCGACGTCTTTGGTTCAAGGTGGGGGGGGGGGGAGACAGGAGGGAAGCTGGGTGGGGGGATAACTCGATTTAGGGTTATGGGGGTGCCATGGTGGCCTCCTTATCCTCCCAGGGCTCCTGTAGCGGCGAGTTGGCGCGACGGGACGGCGTGGGTCGCCATGGCATCTCGGTCGGCTTCTCCTGTAGCGCTAGGAAGAAGAAACAGGGGAGGGGAGGGTTTGGGCCTAGGTGGGCTTCGCCCTAGGGCGGTAGAAAGGTTTTTTTTTTCTATTTGTTTTGTTTCTTGTTTTCTTTTGTTATTCCGTTTATATTTATTTGGACATCAAATAGTTTTCATAAAATGTAGGACTTGCTCAAATATTACAGTCGGACAAAATAACAATGCCACACAAAGTTTGGTTGCTAATAAAAATCATCTGGATTTTGTTCTATTTAAAAATGATTAAATATGGTGGTTTTTCTACCGCTTTGATTTATTTAATTCATTTAAATAATTTAATAAATATCTAATACCATATTATCATGACCTACTGATTAATTGACATTAAAAAAATTGGTTGCATTATTTTTGGGCTAGGTTTTATTTCCACCATGGTTTTGGAAATTCAATTTGGTTTGAATTTGACTTGGCATGATGAAGGGTGATCAATGACTTGCTAATCACGGGAAATTATCATTAACAAAAGTGATCACTGAAGCTTGACACTGAGTGTGTTACACAATGCTAGTCTAAAAAAATCCAACCTTTTATAACATTGCTCGTGATAAATAATAATATTGCGCACGTGCAGTTCATCCTCGCCGAATATTTTGTTTTGAGGGGATTTGATTAGCCCTTGACTTGTGTCATGGAATAATATTTTATCCCGACCTGACACAAGGCCGTCCATGATGTGTTTATCTGCAACCTTACTACACCAGGGGCTTTCACTGTAGACTCTATGTGTCGGGCGCTCACGCATTCTGAGATACCAGTGAGTAATAACAAGAAAATTTGGAAGTCCAAGATTCCACTAAAAGTGAAAATCTTCATGTGGCATCTTCGCAGGCGGGTTTTTTTTAACCAAAGACAACCTTACACGACGCAACTAGCTAGAGAGTAAGAAGTGTTGATTTTGTACTCATGATGAGACAATCAAACGCCTCTTTTCCAATGCAAATTTACACGTTCTACGTGGTCAGTTATCCAAACAACATCAAATTTGTATCCTCCCACACAAGTGTTGCCAATACTTTTGATCATTGGTTGAATGATATTTCAAATAGATTCAAAACGCTAATAAGGATGGGAGTGTATGCCTTAATTTGGTCGCTCTAGCTATGTAGAAATGATTTGGTTTCTAATGAAAAAAAATACTTCTCATTTGTAAGTTGTTTTCCGATGTACGTATTTGCGACGTACGAGGTCTTTGATACAATGATCAGAGTACCAACCATTCTTCAAGGTGGTGTATGCACGTTTGGAGCAGGTGGCTATAGAGGTTATTTCCCAACATGGGTGGCAGCATAACCTACGGATTGATCCACCACCTCCTTCAACATAGGCATAGTATCAGTCTGTAGCACTCTATGTTTGTTGATTTGTCCATTCTTATTTCATGAATTTTGTCAGACATTTGAATTTGGTTGTGTGCATCTTATTTATGATGAGGCCGGGTGTTACGCATAATGATTTGTATCCGTATGATGCCACATTTAGAGATAATATAACTACCCTTTATCGAAAAAGCAGGTTTATCGTCCGCCAGTAGACGGTAAAGAGCGTCGGTATGGTCAGAACCGAATGAGGGGTTCTTCGTTGTTTGCTTTAATTCGAATTCACAGTAAAATCTTTGTCGTTAACCGGATCTAACTGACACAAAATTAAAGTGTTTTGACGCTAATGGAAGTGCATTAACTCTTTGTCGCCAGCCATTGTGAAGGGTTGATGGCAAAGACTAAGCCTTGAGGACCAATGCCAAGGGTTTACATCAGCCGATAAAGGACTAACGACAAAAGCTATGCCCTAGGCCCCTCATGTCAAGGATTTTCCATCGACCAATAGGGTGGGTTGTCGGCAAGCCTGCCTCTTTACCGTCATCCAACCTTATGTCGAAAAATTCGTGACCTTAGTCTACATGTTGGCGCCATGTGTCCTCTTTGTTATCAGCCATGCCGAGGCAGATGGCAAAGTCATGGGGTTAGTCTACATGTTGGTGCAATGTGTTTGCTTTGCCATCAGTCGGGCTGAGGCAGGCGACAAATTCGTAACCTTCATTGTTCACTGACTTGCTCCAACAACATCTACATGTGGGTGCCACATGCCACATGTGGGTGCCACTGATAACCCCTCGACAAAGCCTTTTATTGACTGCTTGCTGACGACAAAGAGACAACACTATGTTTTCTTTGCTTTTGTATTATTTTAACAATTCAAACACGATAGCACATAGACCACAAGTATCATACAATTATCATCATAAGATATCACATAGACAATAAGTATCACAAGATATCATATAATTCTTTCACATACCATATATACTAAGTACCAAGTCCACCACATAGACCATAAGTATCATAAAATATCATAGAAGTCTATCACACCACAAGTATCACATATCATACAAGTCCATCACAAGATACACTCAAGTATATAGATAGATTAACAAAGACACAGCCAAGATATATACAACTCCAAGCCATCAATCATGATGACCAAAGGCTTGACGGCGTCCGTGATGCAAATCTACAAAATGGAGTTCAAAGACGGGGATACGCAATGCATATTAGACAAGTATGTAGAACAAATGATTCCCTATCCATGTTTGGGATATGTATGTAGGATAAATGACCACACATTTATACTTCATTTCATATACATATTGAACAAGTATATTGAATAATTCTCTCTCTCCATCCCTACCAATCACGTGCATTTGATCGCACATTTGCCAAAACTAGCCTACTAATTAACTGGCTACAAACTATCATGGTATCTATATAGAAGAAATGAAGTTTAAATATTAATTTCCTATCCATTGGATAAGCAATACATCTTAAATACAAAAGTATGTGTTGAAGCTAATGCGATGTAAACATGAAAGGATTAGATGGAGAACTAATCGGAGTTGATCTCAAAGCTGCGGAGAACCACCAAGATTGTTGTTGCTTCATCTGGAGTTGAAGATGGAGGGTTATGTGATCCAGCGCCTTATGGGTCATGCATGATATATTAGATGGTTAGAACGATGACACTTAACCACTAAAACGGGTAATGATGGTGATTGAAAGGTTTTAAAGTAATTGATTGGAGTGATTGGAGAAAAGGTTGGCCCCGGAGCAGGGGCCAAGCCTTGCAGGTACAGATAACCTGTAAATTGTTTTGAGGAGTCAAGGTTAAGAACTACAACTAATATGTACTCCACACTTTCTATTATGCACAAGTAACTAACCGCAAGCATGTCGTAGTACTGAGTAGCTTGTGCCGCCAATGCTAACTGTAACTGCTGATGGCAGTCGCCTCTCATCCGCCAACGTTGTGTGCCACTTCTCCTCTGATGATTGCCTCTCCGCTGCCAGTGTCCTTTGCCACATGTCATCATAATCTCATCACCGGTCCAACACAAAGATGTAAATTTTGGGGATGATTGAATTAAAAAGATTTAACCTAGAGTTAACTGTTGGGATACGGGGCAGAAAACACAAATTTTTCATACCTACGGTACCCGAACCCAAGATCTATGCTATGGCGATGTAAAGTAACGGAGGGAATCGGTGTTCATACCTTTGAAGACCGAAAGAGGGAAATGTTCTTGCGAACGTGGCTGACGTAGACTCGGAACTACGACCTCCCTGTCGTGTAGAAGACCACCACCGGCGAGGATGACTCCCGGTAAACCTCCAGCGACGAAGTAGCACCACAGGTGTAGTGCCTCGAAGAGATTATACACGTACGGTACAATCGACGTTCCTCCCGGGCCCCGAACTAGGCGAGCAGCGGAAGAAAGACGGCTACGGATCCCGACTCCAGCAGAACGCCGGCCTGACTTATGGTCGAGAACTCCAATCCAGGTGCAGACTCCAAACAAGGGGAGTCCACTTCCGGGAAGGAGAAGGAGGAAGAAGGAGATATTGGTGTGTTGGAAAAAGGGGGGTCTACCCCTCCTTATATAGGCCAAGGGGGGGTGCCATCCTCCTCCCCTCCCCCATGTGGGACTAAACTCCCAAGGGGGGGGGGAGTGCGCCGGCCAAGGGGGGGTGGTGGGCCCCACCCTTGGCGCCAAGCCCAAGGGGGGGAGACCCCCTCCTCCCTTAATGGGCCCATGGGCCCATTTAGCCTTTTTCCCATTTTTAATTTATTTAATATGTTTTAAATATTTAATTCAGATAATTAAATAATAAAACATTATTAAAACAATTAAAATTTATTTTGAACTATTCAAAATGTCCGGAAACCATTCCGTCCTCCTCCGGAACTATTCCGGTGATTCCTCCTATTTCACCGATTGATCCCGTAACTGTCCTATGCGTCGATTGCCCTTAAGTGTAACACCCTAACGGTCCGGGAAACAACAGACATGGTCGAGACTCTTCTCATTGACCAATGACTAGTCAGTTGGACCTGGTTACAATCCTTGTCCGAGGTTTGATCGTCGGTATCCTACATACCGTGTTCACATCTCGTTCACAACAAACAACTTCTCTCGTCCATGATCATTGCATCTCTTGTGACCTAGTCACGTCCTTGCAAGGTGTTGATGAAATATCACCGAGTGGGCCCAGAGTACCTGTACTGTCACAAGGACTGACAAATCCCGCTCTGATCTATTAACATACTCATCAACCATCTATTTCGGAATACCCAAAGTGCACCGTTATAGCCAACATATTTCAGTCAGGCGGTGGGATACAAATCAAAGTCTCCTCATAGATGACAATTACGTATGATCATTACGGTCTAAGGACTAAGCCATACGTTACAAAGTCATAGCAACGCTGAACTATGTGACTCGATCACATTGCAATAATTTAGGTGGGTGTACGTCCATCACATCATTCCCCTTAACAATATGACCTCATTGTCAATGGATTTAAGTGTCGCCATGATGAGGAAAGCTTGATCAATCAATTGCCCAATGAGATAGTTTACCCGAGTTAAACTACGGACCATGTTTTATACTACACCTGTATTAGTATTTGCAAGTAATACAGTTATAGCACAGTATAAAACGTATTATGAACAAAACGGATATGTGACAAATATCTTTATTAATTTGTCTCTAGGGCACATATCCAACAGTCTCCCACTTGCACTAGAGTACAAATTACACTAGTTTACATCAGGTATGTATCTAACACCAATGGTCTCTCGGTGTTCTTCAAACTTTCCCTGTGGAAGAGGTTTAGTCATCGGGTCTGCTTCGTTCAGATTCGTATGTATCTTGTGAATCCTAGTGTGTCCATCCCTGACGTAGTCTCGTGTCACATGGAACTTTTGGAGGATGTGCTTGGCTGTAGGGTGAGTTCTTGGCTCCTTCGCGTTAGCAATGGCACCCGTGTTGTCGCAGAAGATTCCCACGGGGTCAGTGCAGCTGGGAAAGACGCCAAGATCGATCACGAACTTCTTCATCGACAACACATCGTTTGACGCTTCGCAAGCGGCAATATACTCCGACTCCATTGTAGATTGGGCGACGACTGACTGTTTGCCGCTCCTCCAGCTAATTGGGCCACCGTTCAACATGAAAACATATCCCGTCTGGGATTTCGAGTCATCTAGATCTGAGCCGAGGCTTGCGTCAACGTAACCCTTTACGGTGAGCTCCTCATCAACTCCTCCATAAACGAGAAAGAGATCCTTGGTTCTTCTCAAGTACTTAAGGATGTTCTTTACTGCTGTCCAGTGAGGCATTCTCGGGTTACTCTGGTAGCGATTAGTCATACTAATGGCCAGCGCTAAATCCGGTCTGGTACATAACATAACATACATGAGAGAACCTATGGCTGAGGCATAGGGCTTTGAGGACATCTCCTCCTTCTCTTTTGCTGTGGTTGGGCATTGAGTCACGCTTAATTTGACACCTTTTATAACTGGCAAGAGGCCTCTCTTTGAGTTACCCATACTGAACCTTTTCAATATCTTGTCAATATACTGGTTGCATCATATACAACTCTTCCTCTATCTTGCCATTTAGGAATGCAGTTTTCACATCCATCTGCCATATCTCGTAATCATGATATGCAGCTATTGCTAGTAGGATCCGAATAGACTTTATCATCTCTACAGGAGAGAACGTCTCCTTGTAGTCAACTCCTTGAATTTGTCGGAACCCCTTCGCGACAAATCGAGCTTTGTAGACAGATACGTTTCCGTCTGCGTCAGTCTTTTTCTTGAAAATCCATTTATTCTCGACGGCCTTGCGGTCCTCGGGAATATCCACCAAAGTCCATACTTTGTTGGTGTACATGGAGTCTATTTCGGATTTCATGGCTTCAAGCCATTTCTCGGACTCGGGTCCCTCCATTGCTTCTTTGTAACTTGTAGGTTCATCCGACTCATCAGCCGAGATTTCATTCACAAGCTGTCCGTAAAACTCAGTAGGTTGACGGACTCTTGATGACCTACGGGGCATAAAAGGTTCCTCTTCATTCTCATCATGATCATCATCAATGTCATGATCGTTATGAATGTCGTTCTGGCCATTCTCTTCAGCTCCCACTGTGGAAGATGGTTCCAGAACAATTTCCGTAGCCGTTTCTTCCAATTGGAGTGATTGGTCAGTCACTTCATCGAGGTCTATTTTCCTCCCACTCAACTCTTTCGCGAGAAACTCCTTCTCAAGAAAGTGTCCCGTCTTGGTAACAAACGTTTTGCTGTCAGACTTGTTGTACAAGGTGTATCCACAAGTTTCCTTGGGATAGCCCACAAAGATGCACATATCCGCCTTGGATTCAAGTTTGTCAGGTTGTAGTTTCCTAACATAAGCCTCACAACCCCAAATCTTCAGGTGAGACAACTTAGGTTTCGTGCCATGCCATTCTTCAAATGGTGTTGTCTTTACGGATTTGGATGGTGCCCTATTAAGAATATGAGCGGCAGTTTCTAATGCATACCCCCAGAATGACACAGGCAAATCAGTATGAGACATCATCGATAGTACGCTAGCCAATAGGGTTCGATTACGTCGCTCAGCCACACCATTTCTCTGAGGTGTGCCTGCCGGCGTAAGTTGTGGTACTATGCCACAAGACTTCAGATGATTTCCAAACTCGTGACTCAAATACTCGCCACCTCGATCCGATCGAAGGTGCTTGATTTTCTTTCCGAGTTGATTTTCGACCTCATTCTGAAATTCCTTGAACTTTTCAAAGGTTTTAGACTTGTGCTTCATCAAGTAAATATACCCATATCTACTCAAGTCATCAGTAAAGGTCACGAAGTAACGAAGACCATTGCGAGTGGGGACGTTCATGGGTCCACATACATCCATGTGTATGATCCCCAATAAGTCATCCGCACGCTCCATTATCCCATTGAATGGAGTCCTTGTCATTTTTCCCATGAGGCATGGTTCACATGTATCAAGGGATCCAAAATCCAATGACTCAAGAAGTCCATCCTTATGGAGCTTCTCCATGCGCTTTATACCAATATGACCAAGTTGGCAATGCCACATCTTCATGTGATCTTCATCATTCTTCAATCTTTTGGCCTCAATATTGTTAATGTGACACACGTCACCATCGAGATCAAGTACGAATAAACCATGCAACTCCGGTGCGTGAACATAAAACATTTCATCCTTATAAATTGAACAACCAATTGTATCAGACTTAAAAGAATAGTGGTCTCGCTTCAAGCAAGAGCCACTAACGATGTTCACACTCAACGCGGGTACATAGTAGCAATTATTCAGAACTAAAACCAATCCCAAAGGGAGACTAAGATGCTTCGTGCCGACCGCCAAGACTTCAATTTGACAGCCATTCCCCACGCGCATCGTCACTTCATCCTTGAGCAAGCGTCTCCTATTCCTTAATCCCTGAATGGAATTAGAAATATGAGCGACAGATCCTGTATCAAGTATCCAGGATGTGTTCCCAGCGCTTGTCAAGAGAAGATCAACAATATGTATATCAAATATAACTTCGTCTCTCTTGGCGACCTTGCCAGCCTTCTTGTCCTTTAGCTACTTGGGGCAGTTGTGTTTCCAGTGACCTTCACCCTTGCAGTAGAAGCACTCCACTCCAGGTTTAGGCTTGGGTGCCTTGGGAGGAGCGGCAACTGACTTGACATCCCTCTTGTGGCCACCTCTCTTGGCCTTCTCCCGCCTGCTTGACTTCTTGAAGTCAGTGCTCTTATTGACCATGAAGACGGCGTGCTCCTTCTTGATCTCAACCTCGGCGCTCTTCAGCATGACGAACAACTCAGAAGGGGTTTTGGTCATCCCCTGCATGTTGTAGTTCAGCACAAAGCCTTTGTAGCTAGGAGGAAGCGACTGCAACACCCTATCAACAGAAAGTTCATCTGTAATCTGGCATTCCAGAGCGTTCAAGCGCTGAACGTAGCCAGACATTTTGACTACGTGCTCACTCATGCTGCCGTGCTCGTCCATCTTTGCTGAGAAGAAGGCTTCATAAGCCTCGTACCGTTCATCCCTGGCTTGAGGTGCGAAGACCGCCTTGAGGTCGGTGATAATCTCATATGCACCCATCCTCTCAAAGCGTTTCTGCAGCTCAGCCTCCATGGATTAGAGCATGCCACTCCAGACAAGGTTGTAATCATCAGTCCTGGAAAGATAGACATTCTTCTCGTCCTGACTGGTATCATCTGTTGGTGCGTCACCTAACACGCCCTCTAGTACGTATGCCATCTTGAGGGGAACGAGGAGAATCCTCAGGGTGCGGAACCAGTTGGTGAAGTTTGTCCCATCTGTTTTTAGCTTATCTTTCTCTAGGAATGATCCTAAGTTGAACGAGGGGCGAGGTGCTGCCATCTACAAGGTTGATTCACAAGGATACATATTTAGACTTTTGTTCATAATGTGGAGTTTCAATTTAATCTCAAAATTCTAGAAAGCTCCCACTTAGATAAACACCTCTCGATTTAACTAAGTGATTACACAATCCCAGCCCCCATACCTCCCCCGATTGTCACGGCCATCAGTATGCGAACCAGGTAGGCCTCTAAGACAATCAAATCAGGCATGTGACTCGTGCTCGACCTTTCGGTCTCCTGTGTTCCAGGCCCGCATCTACATACGTCAAGCCTGCCAATCGAACCTTGATGTTAGCTGTTCAGCAAGGCCATATCTGCATATGCCAGGCTTGCCGAACCCAACCTCATGCGAACTCCGTTGAATATGTAGGACAACTCCGGTATGTACGGAGCATCAAGCCATATGGGAAAACCTTCCAGGCGGTGCCCACCAAGGGAGAACACAATGTTGGTATTGTGAGAGATGGTCCTGTTTCGTGCTACCGTCAATATATCTAGCATACTAGCATAAAACAGAAAGTAAAACTGTAAATCATACAACCTATGATCCCCCTTCATGCAAAGCAAAGTTAAACGCCTTTCTACTTTAGCTTATGCAAGTTTTACGTGGCTTCTAGGGGTTTCGAGAGAGAGAGAACCGTTTCTATCCTGCGAAAAACATGCCACAACACCGTCTCCTATCCGCCTCTATTACACCCCTATCGGGGCCCTCCGTTGCAAACATCTTCGCATCGCTAATGCAGAGAGACAGACACCCCCAGCCACTTTATATGGTACAAGCCATATGTCAAGCGTGGAACCAGTCTCGCGTAAACGCGTAAGGTCGGTCGGGGGCCGCTTCATCAAACATTGCCGCAACGCTAAATGAGTACACGTGGGAGGGTAACGAATGAAGTTTCGATGTCCACATCCTAGATGTGTTCTTCCCGTACAATACATCTACGCATAGCTAGCTCATGATACCACTGTAGGGATACGGGGCAGAAAACACAAATTTTCATACCTACAGTACCCGAACCCAAGATCTATGCTATGGCGATGTAAAGTAACGGAGGGAATCGGTGTTCATACCTTTGAAGACCGAAAGAGGGAAACGTTCTTGCGAACGTGGCTGGCATAGACTCGGAACTACGACCTCCATGTCGTGTAGAAGACCACCACCGGCGAGGATGACTCCCGGTAAACCTCCAGCGACGAAGTAGCACCACAGGTGTAGTGCCTCGGAGAGATTATACACGTACGGTACAATCGACGTTCCTCCCGGGCCCCGAACCAGGCGAGCAGCGGAAGAAAGACGGCTACAAATCCCGACTACAGCAGAACGACGGCCTGCCTTATGGTGGATAACTCCAATCCAGGTGCAGACTCCAAACAAGGGGAGTCCACTTCCGGGAAGGAGAAGGAGGAAGAAGGAGATATTGGTGTGTTGGAAAAAGGGGGGTCTACCCCTCCTTATATAGGCCAAGGGGGGGTGCCATCCTCCTCCCCTCCCCCATGTGGGACTGAACTCCCAAGGGAGGGGGAGTGCGCCGGCCAAGGGGGGTGGTGGGCCCCACCCTTGGAGCAAGCCCAAGGGGGGAGACCTCCTCCTCCCTTAATGGGCCCCTTGGGCCCATTTAGCCTTTTCCCATTTTTAATTTAGTTAATATGTTTTAAATATTTAATTCAGATAATTAAATAATAAAACATTATCAAAACAATTAAACTTTATTTTGAACTATTCAAAATGTCCGGAAACCATTCCGTCCTCCTCCGGAACTATTCCGGTGATTCCTCCTATTTCACCGATTGATCCCGTAACTGTCCTATGCATCGATTGCCCTTAAGTGTAACACCCTAACGGTCCGGGAAACAACAGACATGGTCGAGACTCTTCTCATTGACCAATGACTAGTCAGTTGGACCTGGTTACAATCCTTGACAGCCCCTGCGCTTCCATCGAATGAACTTCGATCGCTTTTGGAAACCGTTAACGATACGACGTAATCCCTTTGTGCTGCCGTACTTTGTTTGTCCGAGGTTTGATCGTCGGTATCCTACATACCGTGTTCACATCTCGTTCACAACAAACAACTTCTCTCATCCATGATCATTGCAACTCTTGTGACCTAGTCACGTCCTTGCAAGGTGTTGATGCAATATCACCGAGTGGGCCCAGAGTACCTATCCTGTCACAAGGACTGACAAATCCCGCTCTGATCTATTAACATACTCATCAACCATCTATTTCGGAATAACCAAAGTGCAACGTTATAGCCAGCATATTTCAGTCAGGCAGTGGGATACAAATCAAAGTCTCCTCATAGATGACAATTACGTATGATCATTACGGTCTAAGGACTAAGCCATACGTTACAAAGTCATAGCAACGCTGAACTATGTGACTCGATCACACTGCAATACTTTAGGTGGGTGTACGTCCATCACATCATTCCCCTTAATGATATGACCTCATTGTCAATGGACTTATGTGTCGCCATGATCAGGAAAGCTTGATCAATCAATTGCCCAATGAGATAGTTTACCCGAGTTAAACTACGGACCATGTTTTATACTACACCTGTATTAGTATTTCCAAGTAATACAGTTATAGCACAGTATAAAACGTATTATGAACAAAACGGATATGTGACAAATATCTTTATTAATTTGTCTCTAGGGCACATATCCAACATTAACATCTATCTCAAATTGAACGAGTGTCGAGCGAGTTTTTATAACATGACTTGAGAAGGTTTACCGATCCTTGATATGAGAGAGAGCGCGTGATGGCACTGGATAGTGCTCCTCGTTGGCTACCCCAAGCGGAAGGTTGATATGTAGACAACAGCAAATTTCTCCTAACTTGAGAGGATAGGGTTATGTCTCCCGTAGGACTCACAGCGCAGCAAGAAGATGGTAAAGTAAACAATGGCGCTGTTTACAACCTTGAGGTTGCTTCCTTCACTTGTACCTGCATACAGACGCAGATAACTTTGCTCCCAACGAGTTCAGAGAGGTTGTCAATCTCTCTGGTCTTGTTGTTTACAAAGGATCAAACACAAGGGTGGAAATAGTAGTGGTGATTGTAACAGAAAATTGATAAAAGCAGTAAAGATGAACGGTGTAAACTATGATGGTAATATGGACCGGGGTCCCATGACTTTAACTAGTGATGTCTCTTTCCCAAAAGACGATAAACAACTATGCTAGGTGAACAAATTACAGCTGGACGATTGACAGAATTATAAATGCACCGCAATGCAACTTATGCTACAAGAAAGCTAGAGGCTCAATCGTATGGGAAGTACGCCAAGGCGAGCATACCGTTTATTCATCAGCATCTAATCACTAACCATCCACCTTGAGATATATATCCAGAGCATCTTGCTGGTATTAAGTTGCGAACCCCAGCCAAACTATAGGATCAAAGCAACACACAAATGCATTGACACACTATGCGTAAAGTAAGAAATCCTTGCAACCGCAGTTACAAGAACACTGTTTTCTCTCTGGTGGCAACAACACATCCCCTAGTCTCAAGTTTCTGTCACTCAAGCTAGACATCGGGGGCATGAACCCACAATCATGCATAACGCTCCCTTTGGAGTTACTATCTACTACTTGGCCAAAGCAATACAAAGCAACATAGAACGTGCAAGAATACTCAAGAACTAATAATAAAAAGGTAAACCAAATATATAACTCATCACAATATGAACATAATCTCATAATCCATCGGATCCCATCAAACACAGCATAGAAACACAGAAACTAATACATAAGTGCCTTGATCATGTAGGATAGCTCACAAGGTCTAAGAATTGAGGCACTGATGACGGGAATAGACTTCTCGCCCCTCGTTGGTTACCCAAAGTGGAAGGTTTAAGAAGTAGTCATCAACAAGTTTCTCTTGGTGAAGATACCAAGGTTTATGTCTCTAGTAGGACTCCAAGTTCTTCAAGTAGGTGGCAGGAAAACAATGGCGTCGTTTACAACCAAGGGTTGCTTACTTGATGTAAGGCCTGATATGCGGCAGTGTTCTAGATCTAGATGTTTCCATCCAGATCCGGGGACGAAGAACATATCGGTCCCACCGCGACATATGACGAAGTCATATGCCCCGGATTTTCCAACATGATATCACAACATTACACATATCATACAATTGGCATACAACTGCCTTAATACAATACAACAACGGAAGGTACCTGTCTGAGTACATACTACAATCAAATGCCTAGTGGCAAAAGAGAAAAACATTGATCCCCATAACCACACGAGTCCAGGCCCTCCACCGGGATCCACCTAACTAGTCGTCGTCGAGTCTCCACGTGAAACGTCGATCACCATACCTGTTGTCGATCAAGAACCCTGAAAAGAGTTTGGGGGTAGTATCATGAGTACAGAAGTACTCAACATCCAACTGTAGTGGTCAACTGACCCAGCAAGGACTTCATCACTCGTCATTCTAGGACAATTGCAGTTTACGGTAAGGATGGGGTAAGTGGTGAGGTTGCTGCCGCGCTAGCATTTATGAAGTGGCTAACGATCTAGAGAGTAAGATAAGAAGCCAAGAATTCGACGAGGAATCGTCTCCAAGAAGTCTTGCTATCAACTACTTACGCAAGAATAACACCTATCATGTCCTTGTCCTCCTCTTCGCATCCCGACGAAGAAGAAGCAGTCAAGGCACATACACGTTGATCAAGTTATATTAATATTATCTCAGTTGTTGTTGTCTATGAACAAGGAGTAGGTCTCAAGTCGTCCATAACCGTGGACACGGCTTCTCGAAAATATTTAACCCTGCAGGGGTGTACCAACTGCCCATTACAAGGCTCCGCACGCACGCCCATCTCTCTCAGTTGCTACCCATGATAGGCAACCATTTTATGGTTTAGTCCCAAGAGATCCGGAACGACAGGTCCCTCTAACTAACAACGCACAAATCCGGGTGGCCCCCGGTGAGTCGACATCCAACTCAAAAGCCGGCCGCGCTCTCGAATCGGACTCTACCGTCTGGACGAGGTCGGGTTAGCTACCCAAACAGATGTGGGCAGCCCCCTAGCTTCCAGGTGTGGACCAACAGGATATACCATCCCACTGGCCCAGTTTATTTTAAATCCACTGGCTGCAGACCAGTTACGCACACGGTTTCTCAAATGGTAAAATCAGCTTGGGCCACCATTAGAAATGTTTTAAGCTAGGTAGGTAAGAAAAGGGGACCCCATAAAATCCCACACGCGGTTAGGCACGCTCAGTCTTAGAACCAATACCCGGAACTCGGGTCCTAGGTGACTCGAATGGAAGAAAGCGTCGGGGCGGGATAGCCTAGACCTTCCATCCTTCATCGAATATAGTCAACATTATAATAATCATATCATCAACAACAATAGTAATAATGTGATATCCCAAACCAAGGAGTAACAGGGTAACATCGTAGCATCCTAAGCATGCATACTAAGCAGGGGATGAGCAATGAGCAATAGTAACATAGCAGTACAATGTTTGCTAGGAGGGGACATGGCTGTATTGGTTTGAAAGAGGCTGTAAACATGTGGTAGGATCAAACATCGAACCTAACCTAGACTAGCATGCAAAACGCTGGTTGAAATAGAATGGATCATAAGTAATGCATAGTCTTTTCCTGTTGATAAGTCGGGTTTCGAAGGTGTAGTTGATCGCAAGCTCGCATCGTCTCCGAGAGGTACCCGCAGAAGCACACAGGAAGGTAAACACTTGAAAGCAATCAACGAGCAAGCATCTATTACTACGAATAAAACACGATCAAGCATCAACAAGAAGGCAACACGAGACATCGCACCTACCGTCGAGAGCCGTTACTAACAGGTTAAGTGGAGTACTCGTCACACACGACGATACCACACATTTACGATGGTTCAAGTTGTTTAGCTACACAAGGTGAGAAAAGGTTATTAACATGGCATCTCACTCAAGAATGGCATAGCAGATAAACATGAAAAGAGGTGAATCATAAGATAAACTATCTATGCTAGTCAATTTAAGTGAGGCACGACCTAAACACGGCATACACTAAGTGCTCCACGACAATTAAAGGATTTGGTACTGTTCTTCCCTAAACCATATTTTAGGTTTCTTAACAGCAGCAAGCAATAGAATAAACACAAAGTACATGCAAAAATAATCAAACTACATATAAAGAACACCCCAAACGGAGTTACGGTTAAAAAGATACAAGCAAAACAAGTTACGGGCACAATCTGCCAACATCAAGAAGCACACTTTAGAGCATTGCATAAACAGGGTAATGAGTGCAAACATGCTCACAAATGATATGCAATTAAATTATACATGATGCTTAACATTATGGAAAAAGAATCAATGCAATAGGCCTCATGGATGTGTCACAATCATCATGAAAACTTGCAATAAAATAACAGCAGCAACACTTGACAGAAAATAATAGCAATTAATGATGCCCACTTCAACGGAGATTAACAACATCAAGATGGCCTCAAATCAAAATGCTCACAAAATCTGGATTGAAGTACACACAATTCTAAGCAATTTTCCTTTTGGGCGCAACGTCATCCGGGCTACAGATTGATCGCAAATTACGACGCAAAATAGCATCAGCAACCGTTTATTTCCAGACTTAGCAGAAATCTGGAAAAAGGAAAAAACGTGGAGGAAAAAAATGGGCGCAGTGGGCTGCTCGCCCTAGTCGGCTCGGCCCATCTGGCAGGCGGGCGCGGTGTAGTTGGTTTTCGCCTAGGGCGCTGAGGGGGCCATGGGCCGAGGCGGGCGACTAGGCCGGCCCACGTGACTGGTGGCGGCCTGGCTGGCCAGGTCGGCCCCGTCACCGGATCGGGCGACCGCGGAGGTCGACGGCGGCGCATGCCGGCGCTCCGGCGCGGCGGTGGGCGTCGAGGCAGGCAGGAGGGGCCAGGAGGCGCGGGAGGGCGGCGCCGGCACGGATCCGTGCGGTGGCTCGCCAGATCTGGCGTCGTGATCTTCAAGGCGGCGTTCCGCGGGCGGAGGCGAGCTCGGCTCCTCGCCGGCCATGGAGCTGCGACGGCGGCGGTCCTGTGGAGGAGGGAACAGAGGGGTGAGAGGGAGAGGGAGGCGTGGAGGAGGCCGTGGCTCGGCAGGAGCTCACCAGAGGCGCGGGGCGGCTGGCCATGGCGGCTCGCCGGCGTGTAGGCGGTGCGGCGGGCTGGCTGCGGCTCGGTCAGACGGGCCTGAGCGGGCCCTGGCGGCAGCGACTCCGGCCCTGCAGGGCCCGGAGTGGGCTGGGAGTCGGTTGGGGCGACGTGGCCGCCTGTGGATGCTCCGATCTGTGATCTGATGGACAGGATTTTCTGGGTTCTAGGGTTTCGGTTGGTGTGGGGAAATTCTGGCAGACCTGGACAAATTGAGGGGGTGGCTGCAATTTTTGGCTAGGAAAACCCTAGAAAGGGGTGGGAGAGTGGTGGTCTTTATATAGCCCAGGTGGCTGGCAGTTTGCAAAAACATCCCCGGTTTTTCTCTCGCGCGTGCGGTGTTTACGTTTCTGACCGCCAGGGGTCCGCAGGACCTCCGATTCGGGTAAAACTTCGAACTGCACGATCAGCGCGTCGAGCCGGTGGCGTTCACCTCGTGCTGGAACCGTTCCGAGAACACTTTCCGGCGCGCTATAAAAATATCCCGTTTAATTATTAAACGGGGTTTTCTTTCCGTTGGCCTCGACTGGTCTTGTGCGGTTTTCGCGACAGTGATCGGGTGAAATACGGTGTCGCAAAGGTCGAGTGTCAGGGTGGAAAAGTTCGGTCTCCGTCTGGTACGAGATAAGAGGGGGGAAATAATCGCCGATCGATAAATCGGGGATGCAAACACCGCAAACAAATCAGACAATCAAACAATTCACACCGAAAACAAAAAATTTAATTTTTATGAAATCTGGGCTGTTACACTTGACCTGGATCTGCACACATCAAAAATTAACTTTGCTCCCAACGAGTTCAGAGAGGTTGTCAATCTCTCCGGTCTTGTTATTTACAAAGGATCAAACACACGGTGGAAATAGTGATGGTAATGAAAAGGAAATAAAAGCAGTAAATAATGGAAGTGTAAACAATGGTGGAAATATGGACTGGGGTCCCATGATGTTCACTAGTGATATCTCTCTCCCGAAAGACGATAAAACAGCTAAGCTGGGTGAACAAATTATAGCTGGGCAATTGAAAGAATTATAAACGCACCGAAATGCTAATTATGCCACAAGAAAGTTAGAGGCTCAAAAGTATGGGCAGTACGCCAAGACAAGTAGACCATTTACTCATCAGCATCTACTCACTAATCATCCACCTTGAGATATCTATCCAGAACATCTCGCTGGTATTAAGTTGCGAGCCCCACCTAAAGTGTAAACCCAAAGCAACAGACAACTGCATTAACAAACTTTGCGTAAGCTAAATAATCCTTGCAACCGCGGTTACATGCACCGTTGTTTTCTCCCTGGTGGCAACAACACATCCCCTAGTCTCATGTTTCTATCACTCAAGCTAGACATCGGGGGGCATGAACCCACAATCAAGCTCAAAGCTCCCTCTCTTGGAGTTACTATCTACTACTTGGTGATGGCTTCTCTCCCTTCGTTGGTTACCCCAAGTGGAAGGTGGAGATGTAGCGCAGCAGCAAGTTTCCCTCGGTGAAGATACCAAGGTTTGTCTCCAGTAGGACTCCAGAGATGAGAAGTAGGTGTCAGCGGAAAGACTGACGTGGACCTGCACACAGACACAGATAACTTTGTTCCCAACGAAGTTCAGAGAGGTTGTCAATCTCTCCGGTCTTGTTGTTTACAAAGGGTAAAACACAAGGGATAATGATAGCAAGTAAAAGCAATAAAGTAAAGATAGTGTGGAAACAGTAATAAGGATATGGACCGGGATACGTGATGTTCACTAGTGATGTCTCTCTCCCAAAAGACGATAAAACTGCTATGCGAGGTAAACAAATTACAGAAGGGCAATTGACAGGATTATGAACGCACCGCAATGCTAACTATGCTACAAAAGAAAGGAAGAGGTTCAAAAGCACAGGCAGTACGCCAAAATAAGTAGACCGAAATCCAAATGCATCTACTACTAATCATCCACCTTGAGATATCTATCCAGAATATCTCGCTGGTATTAAGTTGCGAGCCCCACCCAAAGTGTAAACCCAAAGCAACAGACAACTGCATTAAAAAGCACTTTGCGTAAAGTAAACAATCCTTGCAACCGCGGTTACAAGCACCGTTGTTTTCCCCCTTGTGGCAACAACACGTCCCCTAGACTCATGTTTCTGTCACTCAAGCGTGTCATCGGGGGGGCATGAACCCACAATCGAGCACAATGTTCCCTCTTGGAGTCACTACCTACTACTTGGCCAAAGCAATAAACAACAACGGAGAACATGCAAGAATTACTTAGGAACAAAAATATAAGAGATAAAAACCAAATATATTACTCTATCACAATCTGAACATAATCTCATAATCCATCAGATCCCATCAAACTCAGCATAGCAACAGCAGAAATATTACAAAGGTGCCTCGATCATGTAGGGCAGCTCACGAGGTCTAAACAATGAAGATCAAAGAGGGGAGGAGAACATCACATAGCTACTGATCACGGACCCATGGTCCAAGGAAAATTACTCACGAGACATCTGGGGAGCATCCATGGTGGAGAGGAGACTCCCGGAGGTCAATCCTCCCTCCGGCAGGGTGCCGGGAAGAGGTCTTCTGGTGCTCCCGATCTCGGAAGCGCGGCGGCGGCGGAACAGAGGCGAGTTTGCGAAATAGGGTTCTGTCTTCAGAGTTTCCCCGTGACGGAGAATAAATAGGCGAAGGGGGGCAGACAGAGGTGGACCAGGGGCCCCAGGCGCCCCCCTGGCGCGGCCAGGGGTGGGGCCGTGCCGGGTGGCCGCCTGGGCCCCCTGGCTCCCCTCTGGCCCCTCCAGGGCTCTTCGCGAAGCTTCCTTCATGCTGATTTTTTGTCTGAATTTTCCCGAATTTTTCTGGCACTTTTTATATGGGGGAAAACTGAAATAGAAAAACAACAGAAAATAGGAATTGGCACTCGGGTGCACTGAGTTAATAGGTTAGTCCAAATATGATCAAAAGTATATGAAAGTGTATCTAGATCATAGCAATATCACACAAAACATGCATGGAGCAAGTAGAAATTATAGATACGTTTTGGACGTATCAACATCCCCAAGTTTAATTCCTGCTCGTCCTCGAGTAGGTAAATGATAACAACATAATTTCTCTGGTGACATGCTAGCAAGCATAAAAGAACTTTGAAAAGTAAAGCCATCAAGGTTAGAGATTCAATTCAAGTCATAACATGCAAGAGTCTATATTAGCATTGAAACAAGTAACAAAAGAACATTAGGTGCAAGAGATCTCGCTGTCCATGACTCGAATGTCTCCAAATGGTGTTTGCGTGCAAGAAGGGGGATAGGGAATACGAGAAAAAAGTATTTTTGTGTTGATAACTCAATCTACTAAAGTTTCACACTTCGTCCTCTTTGGAATCTTATCTTGACTCGTCCCCAGACCACTAGCCAGGTACAAGTCAATTTGATCCACTCCTTTTCGATATTTTGAGCACTCATGCAATGGATGAGCGTAAGCACGAGAGTTGACACTTAGGATGCCAAAGAGAGAAATATGGTGGAGGAACACAAAATGGATGAGAAAGGCTCACATCAATGAGGACAATCATAGGAAAGAGATGTCGAATGATAGATATGATGTGAGGAGTAGGGATTGCCATGCAACGGATGCACATACGAGCTAAGAAGCTCTCCAATGGAACTAGTGGGGGTGCATCTAACTTGCTCTCTCATGAAGACCTAGAGCTCGTTTGAGGAGGCTCATCCTTGGAATATGCAAGCCAAGTTTCTATAGTGTGAAGGTCCCACATAGCTATATGCATGAAGATCATCTCTATGGAGTACAAGGATATAAAGGGAGTACTAGTGTGGATCTCTCAAAAGGATAGTAGTGTTGCTCCTTTCTCTCTTTTTATTTCTTTTTCTCTTTTTTCTATATTTTTGGTGGCCTCAATGGCTCTTTCTATTTAACTTTCATTTGTCCTCTTTGGGATCTTTTGATGTGTCCACTTTGGGATCTTTTCCTCACTTAAGGGCAACACTCTAATTTACAAGAAGGTAAAGGAGATATTTCACACTTTACAAGGTACTCAAAATCATAAAGAAGATGTAACTATCATGATGTATGCAAGGTATGTCGCTGCCAGTGTAGCAGGAACATGTATGACATGAAGATCAAGTCATGAAGAGGTGGAAGTTGCATGGCAATGTAACTCGGGAAGGCTATGGAAATGCCTTGATAGGTAGGTATGGTGGCTGTTTTGAGTAAAGATATAAGGAGGCTTATGATGACAGAGCGTATCATGCCAAGGGTTTGGATGTACCGGCGAAGGTGGACACCAACTCTCGGAGTGAGAAGAAGGCAATGCACGACACGGAAGAGGCTAGAAAAATATGGGAAGGTGGAAGTGTCAACTTTCAATACTTACATTAGTCCGAAGAAATCATGCACTTATTATCGGGAACTCTCAATCTAATAAGGAGGTTCACAAAGAGACAAGTACCCCGAGGAGGAGTGTATGGGGGTTTGGTTATCCTTGCGCATCCTCGACTCATGGTACGTGAGTGTACTCTAATATTCGACTCCTCAGAAGAGTAGTGATCCATCTAGTAGCTAGAGTTCTCAACTAGTTTTGTAGGTTTTGAAAAATAAACACGGATTGCCCAAAATACGACATCTATCACTAATAGGCAAGAGCTATTGACACCAAAAGTTCAAACATTACTCACATCAATACCTCAAAACTATTGCAAGTTACTACTAGAAGAAAATAGCAACCTCAATTACCTACTTTCAAGACAAGACACAACTCAGTGCAACAACCAACTCTCTTTAACAAGATAAACATGAAAACTAAAAATAGTTCCAGCAACAAACTAAACAAAAGCCAAGGCTCTTGCTAAAGACAAACTAAAACTAAAACTAAACATGGCAGTATCTATGATAAGATAAAGAACACACAACAACAGAAAGATAGGCATGAAGAATCCTATGATGTGTTCTAAATTTTGAAAGTGGAGCGTGTTTCTCCCCCACACAAAGTAAGAATGGATCTAACTTGTTATGAACAGCAAGAAAAGCTAAATAAAACTAAAAACAAAACCTAAGAGGGAGACGCTCCAAGCATAGCACATAACGCATGAAGTGATAAAAATATAGTGAGACGAAGGACGAACTGATGATTGTTGATGGAGAAGGGGATGCACGGGGGCATCCCCAAGCTTAGACGCTTGAGTCTCCTTGAATATTTGTTGGGGATGCATGGGGGCATCCCCAAGCTTGAGCGCTTGACACTCCTGGATCTTCTTTCATCATCTTCCATCGCACACTTGAAAACTCCCTTCATACATAACTCATCATAAGCTGATTAGAGAGGTTAGTACCCTTAATAAATAACTTTTTTCCCACTGGATATAAAGATAATCTTTAAGAGCTACTGTTTCTCAAGAGTGCCAAAAAGTTTTTGCAAAGAAAAAGCAAGATTAAGGTTTGCAAAAGTTAAGAGAGATAAAACGTGGCAGAATCTGTGAAAAACAGAACAGCAGGTAGTAATGAATTTTTTAGGGGCACTTCTGAAACTCAAATCAAAAAACTCAGAACATACGGAAGTTTCGTAATTGTATAGAGCATGATGTGTAAAAATTTCAGCTCAAAAAGATGAACTGGGATTTTTCTGGAAGTTTTCAGGTCACGAGGACAGAATCTGTTTTCTGGACAGCATGTCACAACTTTTACTTCCCTTGCCGTAAGAGGCTATAACTTGGAACAAAGCTGAAAAATAAAGATACAACGATGTTGCTACAGTAGTAACAAACATCAAGACACAACAAAAGCAAAAAGAAAAACCTAAATTCGTTGCGGGCTGCCTCCCGAAAGCGCTTCGTTAGAGCCATTAGCTAGGCTTAAAGATTGTAAAATGTGCTCTCATAAGAATAAGAATTTGAAGCAAAAGAGAGCATCAAGAAAAAAATATGAAACACATTTAAGCCTAACCCACTTCCTATGCATAGGCATCTTGTAAGAAAATAAGTCAAAGAAGCACAAAGTGACATGCATAGAAAGGTGGAACAGGAACATCTTCAAAACTTTCAACATAAAGAGAGGAGTTTTAGTAATATGGAATTGTTCATGAACAACATCAAGAATATAACTATCACATAAATCATGTTGTTCATGAACTGCAAGCACACATGTATAGTTTTCAACACGGTCTTTAGGATTATAAGATAAATGCAACCCATCACATTGAGCCTTCATAAGAGCAAAGTTCTCCGGAGTTGGAGATTTCAAAAGGATAATAGGACAATCAAGTGTGGGTGCAATAGCAACAATTTCATGCTTAACATAAGGAACTATAGAGAGTTCATTTCTTTCAGCATCATCCATAGTGGCATCTTGGCCATCAACAAAGCAAGTATCAAAAATTTCAAGAAGCGATATTTCAAGTGAGTCCTCGGAATCATGGGATTCCTCAATGAAATAATTGGCCTCTTCTTGGGCAGCAAACATTTTATTTTTAAAATCCTCAATATAAGAATTGGAAGTATAATTCTCGAAGCAATAAGCAAGAACTGCAAAGTTTTCTGACTCGAAAATAGTATCGTGATATTTTTCAATCAAAGAAGCAATCTCATAGGAACCTTTAAAAGCAACAAACTCTTCAATCTTTTCAACATCAAAGTAATCACAAACACCTTTAGCATAAGAAGATAAGATCTCATTTTCATTAAACTCACATTGGAAAGGGAGGTGTTTATGATCTATATTGGAACAGCAAGTAAAATCATAAATGTGGCACAAAAGTTTAGCATGGCAATAAGAAACATGTATTTGATCCCATAAGTGTTTCCCTTTCTGAGATAGGTGGTGCCGCGTATAATGAGCATGCTCATCCAATGATTTTCCCTCAATCAAGTCGGTTGGGTTTTTAGCGCGAGCACAAATTGATCGAAGACGATCCAAGTGAACCATGTCCATCCTACCATATTTGGGTGGTTCCACACCCATGGTGAAGATAACATCAATAGGTATTTTTGGTATTTTTGATTAGGGACACAAAAGTAAAAATTGAAAGGTAAACTAACAAGACTAAAAAGAAAAGTTAAAGGGTAGTGTGCAACTCCCCTATCTTAGCACTCGGAGTCCCCGGCAACGGCGCCAGAAATTCGCTTGATGGCTTCTCGCCCTTCGTTGGTTACCCCAAGTGGAAGGTGGAGATGTAGCGCAGAAGCAAGTTTCCCTCGGTGAAGATACCAAGGTTTGTCTCCAGTAGGACTCCAGAGATGATAAGTAGGTGTCAGCGGCGCGACTGGCATGGACCTGCACACAGACACAGATAACTTTGTTCCCAACGAAGTTCAGAGAGGTTGTCAATCTCTCCGTTCTTGTTGTTTACAAAGGGTAAAACACAAGGGATAATGATAGCAAGTAAAAGCAATAAAGTAAAGATAGCGTGGAAACAGTAATAAGGATATGGACCAGGATACGTGAAGTTCACTAGTGATGTCTCTCTCCCAAAATACGATAAAACTGCTATGCGAGGTAAACAAATTACCGAAGGGCAATTGACAGGATTATGAACGCACCGCAATGCTAACTATGCTACAAAAGAAAGGAAGAGGTTCAAAAGCACAGGCAGTAGGCCAAAATAAGTAGACCGAAATCCAAATGCATCTACTACTAATCATCCACCTTGAGATATCTATCCAGAACATCTCGCTGGTATTAAGTTGCGAGCCCCACCCAAAGTGTAAACCCAAAGCAACAGACAACTGCATTAAAAAGCACTTTGCGTAAAGTAAACAATCCTTGCAACCGCGGTTACAAGCACCGTCGTTTCCCCCCTTGCGGCAACAACACATCCCCTAGACTCATGTTTCTGTCACTCAAGCGTGTCATCGGGGGGGGGCATGAACCCACAATCGAGCACAACGTTCCCTCTTGGAGTCACTACCTACTACTTGGCCGAAGCAATAAACAGCAACGGAGAACATGCAAGAATTACTTAGGAACAAAAATATAAGAGATAAAAACCAAATATATTACTCTATCACAATCTGAACATAATCTCATAATCCATCAGATCCCATCAAACTCAGCATAGCAACAACAGAAATATTACAAAGGTGCCTCGATCATGTAGGGCAGCTCACGAGGTCTAAACAATGAAGATCAAAGAGGGGAGGAGAACATCACATAGCTACTGATCACGGACCCATGGTCCAAGGAAAACTACTCACGAGACATCTGGGGATCATCCATGGTGGAGAGGAGACTCTCGGAGGTCAATCCTCCCTCCGGCAGGGTGCCGGGAAGGGGTCTTCTGGTGCTCCCGATCTCGGAAGCGCGGCGGCGGCGGAACAGAGGCGAGTTTGCGAAATAGGGTTCTGTCTTTGGAGTTTCCCCGTGACGGAGAATAAATAGGCGAAGCGGGGCAGCCAGAGCTGGACCAGGGGCCCCAGGCGCCTCCCCTGGCGCGGCCAGGGGTGGGGCCGCGCCGGGTGGCCGCCTGGGCCCCCCTGGCTCCCCTCTGGCCCCTCCAGGGCTCTTCGCGAAGCTTCCTTCACGCTGATTTTTTATCTGAATTTTCCCGAATTTTTCTGGCACTTTTTATATGGGGGAAAACTGAAATAGAAAAATAGCAGAAAACAGGAACTGGCACTGGGGTGCACTGAGTTAATAGGTTAGTCCAAATATGATCAAAAGTATATGAAAGTGTATCTAGATCATGGCAATATCACACAAAACATGCATGGAGCAAGCAGAAATTATAGATACGTTTTGGACGTATCACTTGGCCAAAGCAATAAAAAGCAACGAAGAACATGCAAGAATTACTCAAGAACAAAATATAAAAGGAGAACCAAATATATAACTCATCACGATCTGAACATAATCTCATAATCTATCGGATCCCAGGAAACACGGCATAACAACAGCAGAAAGATTACATAAGTACCTTAATCATGTAGGGCAGCTCACAAGGGCTAAGAATTGAAGCACAAGATTGGAGAGTAGACATCACATAGCTACTGGTCATGGACCCATGGTCCAAGGGGGACTACTCGCGGCACATCAGGGAAGCGCTTATGGTGGTGGAGAAGCTCCCGGAGATCAATCCTCCCCCGACAGGATTCCAGGACGAGGTCTTGTGCCGATCCCAATCTCGGGATCGCGGTGGCGGCGGAATAGAGGAGAATTTCGCGATGCGGGCTCTCTTTTTGGGTATCTGTCCCGAGGGTTAAATATAGGCCGAAGGGGGGCACCAGGAGAGGTGCCCTTCTCCCAGGCGACCTCCTGGCGCGGCCAGGGGTGGGGTCGCTCCCACTGGCCGCCTGGGAGGGGGATGGCCCCCCTTCGGCTCTCCTTTGGGCCTCCAGAGTCTTCTTGAACGCTGTTTTATTATATGTTTTTCTTGGAATTTTTTGGGCACTATAAATATGGGTATAAACCTGCAATTCACAGACATCAGCTAACAGAAACTGGCACTGGGTGCACTGAGTTAATAGGTTAAATATGTGAAAAAATGTATGAAAGTGTAGCAAAACACATAGGAATGTCACCCAAGTAAGCATGTAACAAGCAAAACTTATAAATACGTTTGGGACGTATCAACATCCCCAAGTTTAATTCCTGCTCGTCCTCGAGTAGGTAAATGATAACACAGATAATTTCTATGGTGACATACTAGCAGACATATAAGAACTTCAGAGTAAAGCAAGGAAGATGTGAAATTAAAGTCAAGACAATAACAAGCAAGAGTCTATATCTAGTATTGAAACTAGAAAAGTAAGAACATAAAGGTGCAAGAGCTCTCGCTATCCGTGACTCGAATGTGTCCAAATGGTGTTTGCGTGCAAGAAGTGGGAGATGGGTTTAGATCATAAAAATACTATATATTTTAATTGAGAACTCAACCTACTAAAAAATCACACTTGGTCTCCTTCAGAATCTTATTTTGACTCGTCCCCAGACCACTAGTCAGGCACAAGACAAACTGATCCTCTCCCTTTCAACTTTGAGCAATCATGCAATGGATGAGCGCGAACAAGATATGTTGGCACTTAGGATGGCAAAGAGAAAAATGATGGATAAGGAGGACAAAAAGGTGTGAAAGTCTCACATCAATGAGGACAATCGTAGGCGAGAGAAAGCCAAATGGTAGCTATGATGTGAGGAGTAGGGATTTCCATGCAACTGGTGCTCATATGAGCTAAGGTAATCTATCCAATGAAACTAGTGGAGGTGCATCCAACTTGCTTGCTCATGAAGACCTAGATCTCATTTGAGGATACCCATCCTTGGAATATGCAAGCCAAGTTCTATAGTGTAAGGATCCTCACATAGTTATGCATGAATGATATGAAAATCTCTATGGAGTACAAATATACCTTTGGAGTACGAGCGTGGATCTTTCAAAAGTAATAGTAGTGTTGCCCTAAAATCTCAAGAATGATCAGAGGGGGAGGGGGTGAATGATCACTTCTAAAAATTCTATAGAACTTAGAAGGAAAACATGCAAACAACGAAGGACTAAGAGAATCTCGAATGAATTGCAATAACGAAAGACATGCCTAAGTCGAAAGGAATGGGGGCGACGGGGAACATCGAAGGCAAACAGGCAATAGAGTAAATACTAAAAGTAAATACAAGTAAAAGAATGAGCCTGGCACAACGATGTTTGGTGAACTAGTTCACGCTCTGCAAAGCGCTACGTCTGGTTGGAGGGACTGGTGATTGAACACCTGGAGCAAAACTCTCTCCGTCCTATTCTCCATTGCAACAAACTCCTCGAGTTTTTCCAGTTCTTACTCGGGGTAGATGATTCAGGACATCTCCGAAACCTTTACAGACTTCCTTCAGCAGTGACAATTACTCTTTGACTGCTTGACAGGCAACGCCTAACCATCTAGGAGACTTGCAGATATCCAAGATAAAAAGATCGACTAATATCAACCTAAGTCGCAGTGAATAGCTCAACTCATCTTGGACTTGGGTTTGGTTTTCTCTCGATATCTTTCTCTGGAAGCTCACAATTATTCTGTCTCAGAATATCCAGTGGAGCAGTCGACCGCAAAATGGCGAGTGGGTGCATGGTATTTATAGGTGGCGATCCCGATGGTGAAATGACTGAAGTGACCCGATGCAACCACTTGACGTGTGTCCACAACAGTCGGATTTTCAATCACCGCGCAACTTTTCTTGCGGAGCAAGTAAGCCGACTTACCGAACGACTTCTCTCCCGAAGTCACAAAGTGCGATGACTTTGCCTTCGAGCTATTACTCGACTCAGTAAGATTTCTCTCGGTAGGCTACCTTTGGGTTTCAAGTTGAGTAGAGCAAATTCACTTTGACTAAGATTTCAACTAGCGAACCCCTCTTGATAGTACGGTTTTTCCTATGACTCAAGAAAGTAAAAGGGAAACTAGCAAAAAGACTAAGTCTTCGACCAGCTTCAGCTTACTCCTCGTTGCGATTTTACTCGAGAGCATCTTCTTTCTCGGCGACATTTTTAGGGGTCGTCTTCCTTCAAAGGCTTCGGTATAAGTCTGAAGCTTCGCTGCAACGAGTTGTCCTTCGACCTTCTACATTCTTCAGGAACCTAAGTATCTGTTTATACTCTAAAACAATATTAGTTCCTCTACTGCTTTGTCCAACAATATCCAAAACCTTCGGGGGCAAAACTTGCTCTCACATGCCCCCTTCTCTCTTTTTATTTCTTTTTCTTTTGTATTTTTGTGGCCTCATTGGCTCTTTCTATTTATCTCTCATTTGTCCTCTTTGGGGTCTTTTAATTTTTCTTATTTTGGGATCTTTTATTTTGTCCTCTTTGGGATATTTTCCTCACTTTAAGGGAAACACTCTATATTTTACAAGAGTATAGAAGATCTCACACTTTACTAGAAGTACTCAACATAAATAAAACTGAATAACTATCATGATTTATGAAAATGTATGCCTCTGCCAATGTAGCATGATATGCAATGATATTAGCTCGTCATGTAGCAATTATGAGGTCAAGGCCCAACTAGCATGCGGTTCCTCGATCAAGCAAAAGCATGTATGACATGAAGATCAAGTCATGATATGATGGATGTTGCAGGGCAATGTATCTCGGAAAGGCTATGGAAATGCCTTGATAGGTAGGTATGGTGGATGTTTTGAGATGATATAAGGAGGTTTATGATGACAGAGCGTATCATGCCAAGGGTTTGGATGCACCGGCGAAGTCTGCACCAACTCTCAAGATGAGAAAGGTCAATGCACGGTACCGAAGAGGCTGGCAAAATATGGAAGGTGGAAGTGCCAACAATCGAATACTCGCATTAGTCTAAAGAACTCATGCACTTATTATCCGTAACTGTCTATCTACTCAGGAGGTTCACAAAGAGACAAGTACCCCGAGGAGGAGTGTATGGGGGTTTGGTTATCCTTGCGCATCCTCGACCCATGGTTCATGAGGGTACTCTATATGTTCCTACCCCTCTAGAGGTTAGCGATCCATCTAGTAGCTAGAGTTCTCAACTAATTTTTGTAGTTTTCGAAAATAAACACGGATTTCCCAAAATACGACACCTATCACTAATAGCCTCAAGCTCTTGGGACCAAAAGTCCAAACATTACTCAAATCAATACTCAAAACTATAGCAAGTTACTAGTACACTTATAATAGAAATCTCGATTACCTACTCGTGCAAGACACACAACTCAGTGCAATAGACCAACTCTCTAAACAAGATAAGCATGATAACTCAAGAGAGATCCAAAAGCAACAACCTAAATAAAATCTCTTAAGAGGATAATCATGAAAACAAGAGCTAAGCATGACAACAACTACAAAAAGATAAAGAACACACACAAAAAGATAAGCATGAAGACCTATGTTGTGTTCTAGGGTGGAGTGGAGCGTGTTTCTCACCCGAACAATGAAGGCTAGGTCCAACTTGTTATGAACACCAAGAAAAACTAAAACAAACAAAAAAAGTAAAGAGCGAGTCGCTCCCAGCATAGCACATAACATATGAAGCAATAAAAATATAGCATGGAGAAGGACGAACTGATGATTGTTGATGGAGAAGGGGATGCACAGGGGCATCCCCAAGCTTATATGCTTGAGTCTCCTTGGATATTTCTTGGGGGTGCATGGGGGCATCCCCAAGCTTGAGCTTTTGACACTCCCTAATCTTCTTTCATCATCTTCTTTCGCATACTTGAAAGCTCCCTTCATACGAAACTCATCATAAGCTGATTAGAGTGGTTAGGACCCATAAATAAATAATTTTTCTCCACTGAAAATAAAGATTTTCATGAAGAGCTACTGTTTCTCAAGATTTTCAAAAAGTTTTTGCAAATAAAAAGCAAGCTTAAGATTTGCAAAACGGAGAAAACGCAAAACGTGGCAGAATCTGTGAAAATAGACCAGCAGGTAGTAAATAAAATTTTCGAGGCACTTCTGCAACTCAAATAAAAAAACTCAGAAAAAACGCCAGAAAGACAATTTTATAGAGAATACAGTCAAACACATTCAGATAAAAAATATGATCTGGTGATTTTTGGTGAATTTTTTCGTCAAGCAGACATATTCTGTTTCTGGACAGCATGTCACAACTTTTGATCTTTCTTACAATCGGAGGCTTAAACTTGGCACAAAGCTTGAAAATAAAGATACAATGATATTGCTACAGTAGTAACAAACATCAAGACCACTAAAGCTGAAAGTAAAAAACATTTAGGGTTTCCTCCCAATAAGTGTTTTCTTTTATGCCTTTGAGCTAGGCATGATGTGAAAATATCAAATTTTGTCAACTCCAGAAGAATAACTTGCTTGTGCAACGGACTCATAAGGTAACTAAATCTTCTTTCGAGGGAAGTGTTCCATTCCTTTTTGAGGGGGAATTGGAATCTAATGGTCCCTTCTTTAAAATCAATGAGTAAATCCCAAAATAATTGGACACGAGGGATCACACTCAATGTCCATGACAAGGAAATCAACAGGAACATAATTATCATTGACAACACTAAGAACATCATCAATCCTCCCTAAAGGTTTCTTTACGGAAGAATCAACAAGACGAACACCAAAAGAACAAGGATCAAAAGGTTTCAATTCAAGCATAGCATACATTCTTTTGGGTAAAACGGAGGCACTAGCTCCAACATCACATAAAGCAAAGAAAGAAAAATTATTCAATTTGATCTTGACTTTAATATCCCAACCATCTTCTAGTTTTCTAGGAATATAAACCTCTAACTTAAGTTTCTCCTCCCTAGCGTTGATAAGATCATTGGTAATATTCTCGGTGAAGGAAATGTTAAGTGAACTAGTGTGGGGGTCCTTGGTCATTCTTTGAAAAAAAGTTATAACTTCAGAAAACTTCAATTATCAAAATCAATATCACTACCATTAATTAGAGTGGTGGTGATGTCATATAAGCTCATTATCTTGGTAGTCTCTAATTTCATAGGACCTTCTTGTCCTAGAGTTGAGGTATTAGCATCACCATTGATAGGTCCATTGGGACTAGGGATGTGATGGGTGCTAAAAGTTTTGAGATCCTCTACAACTTGTATAGAAGCAATAGTAGTATGTGTAGGAAGGCTCTTAATCCTATCTTCCTCTTCTTTTTCTCTAGCCCATCTATCCTTATGTTTGGCTAGCATTCTAATGTTCTCATTAATTTGCACTTCAATAACATTCATGGGTGTAGTTTTCCTTTCCTCAAGGGGAGAAGTTCTAATTTTAAGCATCTCTACATCATGAGATATGTTGTCTACCTTCAAAGAGAGACTATCTATTTTTTCTAATTTCTCTTCCACACACTTATTGAAGGCCCTTCGAGAAGTATTAAAGTCCTTAAGCATGCTCTCTAATTCAGAAGTGGAGTTTTTGGTGCTAGGATAAGTGTTGTTGTTCCCATGGTTATTGGATGGGAATGGTCTAGGATTGCTACAAAAATTACTCCTAGAAGCATTATTGTGGCAACCTGACTCAGAATACCGGAACGCACCGTGCTCCAGCCCAGAGATCATGTCTTCTGGAACACGACACTGCTTGATATAGGACGGAACCACTTTTATTATCGATGAAATGGGTACGAGGGGGGGGGTCTATTACAATGCTAGCGGAGCGAGGCAGCGGACAACTTGCTCCTAATGCTATCCACAGATCTACACCAAGCAGCGGGATAACTCTAGAGCAGCGGAAATAACGGCGATGGTGATGGACTCCACTCCGCAGGGACACTGACAGGGGCACCTTCTAGCTCACAAACACCGGGAACGTCATCCTACGCAATTACAACATTGCCTGCAAGTCTGGCATGCCACGCCAGGTCAGTTGATACTCTATCCTCGTTGGTTACCCCAAGTGGAAGGTTAGATGTAGCATAACAGAAAATATCCCCTATGTAGAGGATAGGGTTTGTCTCCTGTAGGACTCCAACAATGATAAGTAGGTGTCAACGGCGCAATTGACGTGGACCTCCACACAACACAAATAACTGTGCATCCCAACGAGTATAGAGAGGTTGTCAATCTCTCCGGCCTTGTTGTTCACAAAGGATCAACGCAAAAAATAAAAGATAATAATGATAATGGTGATAGCAACTGGAAAGTAAAAGCAGGAAAATAAATGAGCGTGTAAACAGTGATGAGAATATGGACCGGGGTTCTTTGATGTTCACTAGTGATGTCTCTCTCCCAAAAGACGATAAAACTGCTATGCGAGGTAAACAAATTACATCTGGGCAATTGACAGGATTAAAAACGCAACGCAATGCTAACTATGCTACATAGAAAGGACGAGACTCAAAAGCATGGGCGGTACACCAAAATAAGTAGACCGAAATCCAATTGCATCTACTACTAATCATCCACCTTGAGATATCTATCCAGAACATCTCGCTGGTATTAAGTTGCGAGCCCCACCCAAAGTGTAAACCCAAAGACCCAAAGCAACAGAAAACTGCATTAAAAAGCACTTTGCGTAAAGTAAACAATCCTTGCAACCGCGGATACAAGCACCGTTGTTTTCCCGCTTGTGGCAACAACACATCCCCTAGACTCCTGTTTCTGTCACTCAAGCGTGTCATCGGGGGTGGGGGGGCATGAACCCACAATCGAGCATAACGTTCCCTCTTGGAGTCACTACCTACTACTTGGCCAAAGCAATAAACAACAACGGAGAACATGCAAGAATTACTTAGGAACAAAAATATAAAAGGTAAGAACCAAATATATTACTCAATCACAATCTGAACATAATCTAATAATCCATCAGATCCCACCAAACTCAGCATAGCAACAGCAGAAAATTGCATATGTGCCTCAATCATGTAGGGAAGCTCACGAGGTCTAAACCATGAAGAACAAAGAGGGGAGGATAACATCACATAGCTACTGATCACGGACCCATGGTCCAAGGGAAACTACTCACGACACATCCGGGAAGCGTCCATGGTGGAGGGGAAGCTCCCGGAGGTCAATCCTCCGTCCGGCAGGGTGCCGGGAAGAAGTCTGCTGGCGCTCCCGATCTTGGAAGCGGAGGAGGCAGAACAGAGGCGAGACTGCGAAAAAGGGTTCTATCTTTGGGGGTTTCGCGACACGGAGAATAAATAGGCGAAGGGGGGCAGCCAGGGGACCCACCAGGGGTCCAGGCGCCCCCCCGGCGCGGCCAAACCCTAGGTCGCGCCAGGTGGCCGCCTGGGTCCCTGGTGGTGGCCCTCTGGCCCCACCCATGTGTTTCCGGAAGGTTCCTTCATGCTGATTTTTTATCAGATTTTCCCGAATTTTTGGAGCACTTTTAATATGGGGGAAACTTGACATAGAAAAACAACAGAAAACATGGACTGGCACTGTGCTGCACTGAGTTAATAAGTTAGTCCAAATATGATAAAAAAGTGTATGAACGTGTATCTAGATCATAACAATATCACACAAAACATACATGGAGCAAGATTAATTCCTGCTCGTACTCGAGTAGGTAAATGATAACAAGCATAATTTCTATGGTGACATGCTAGCAACCATATAAGAACTTTGAAAAGTAAAGCAATCAAGGTATGTGATTCAATTCAAGTCATAATATTCAAGAGTCTATATTGGCATTGAAACAAGCAACAAAATAACATTAGGGGCAAGAGCTCTCGCTGTCTGTGACTCAAATATCTCCAAATGGTGTTTGCGTGCAAGAAGGGGGATAGGGAATACGAGAAAAAAATATTTTTGTCGAGAACTCAATCTACTAAAGTTTCACACTTGGTCTTCTTTGGAATCTTATCTTGACTCGTCCTCGGACCACTAGCCAGGTACAAGTCAATTTGATCCACTCCTTTTCGATATTTTGAGCACTCATGCAATGGATGAGCGTAAGTGATACGTCCCAAACGTATCTATAATTTCTGCTTGCTCCATGCGTGTTTTGTGTGATATTGCTATGATCTAGATACACTTTCATACACTTTTGATCATATTTTGACTAACTTATTAACTCAGTGCACCACAGTGCCAGTTCCTGTTTTCTGCAGTTTTTCTATTCTAGGTTTCCCCCATATTAAAAGTGCTCCAAAAATTCGGGAAAATCGGATAAAAAATCAGCGCAAAGGAACCTTCTAGAGCCCCGAAGGAGGTCCAGAGGGGCCCCACCTGGTGCCCAGGCGTCTAGGTGGCGCAGCCTAGGGTGGGGCCGCGCCGGGTGGCCACTTGGACACCTGGCGACCCCCCTGGCTGCCCCCTTTGCCTATTTAATCTCCGTGATGCGAACCCCCCGAAGACAGAACCCTTTTTCGCGATCTCGCCTCTGTTCCGCCGCTGCGCTTCCAAGATCAGGAGCGCCAGCAGACTTCTTCCCGACACCCTTTTGTAGGGAGGATTGACCTCCGAGAGATTCCCCTTATCCATGGACGCCTCCCAGATGTGCCGTGAGTAGTTTTCTTTGGACCATGGGTCCGTGATCAGTAGCTATGTGATGTTCTCCTCCCCTCTTTGTTCTTCATGGTTTAGTCCTCGTGAGCTGCCCTACATGATCGAGGCACATATGTAATGTTTCTGCTGTTGTTATGCTACGTTTGCTGGTGAAAGGGCATGCGCCCTCATGTTTGGTTTTGGTAATTGATGACAAACTTTACAGACTAATGGCTTCCTTGAGTTACACTTGAAGGTTTGTCCATAGGCAACCCTTGAAGATCATATGTTGGCTTCAAGGTTGTAGGATGAAGATTACGTGTTGACCAAGGTGTTCTTCATGGAGCTATCATAATGGTCTTGTGAAGATGTGCCTAAAAGAGGCTCACCCATAATGGAGTATGGGGGAGCAATCTACTAGTCTTCATCGAGCCTGCGGAATCAAGGAAGATGTTCCAACTTGAGGCGGGCATGATCGTCATCATTAAGCTCAAGTCGATTATGCGCAAGACAAAGGTTTGCCATAGATAGCTGTCTAGTTTACCGGTCTCTTGGTGGTAGTTAGGAGACCAGGGTATAGGCTAGGCCGAATCATTCGTGCAGAGCTCAAATCCTTTGCATCCTTGGCATCATCTTTATTGGTTCTTGTTTGGTTTTTCTCTTTGTGAGTTTTGGAGCTTGTGTTCTTCCTCATGACAAGCTTGTGTTCATCGAAAATGGATTTCATATGCATCTTCTCTTGTGTTTTTCGATGTGGGAGATTTTCCGGTTCTTCTCTGTTAGAGGTTTCACACCTCTATTTGTTTGACATTTCTCCCTTGCCACTTCTTAATATTTCCAGCTCTGTTCGTTAGCTTTCCATCAAGCTTGAGTTTTCCTCAATCGGAGTTCATTTGCAGAAGTTGTGGTTGTTTTGGTTTTCCCGGTGTTGGCAGTTCCTGCCTGGCGGTTGTACCGATCGGTTGGGCCGGTTGTACCGCCCTTGTCAGGGGACGGTACCACTGGGCTAGGTACCGGTCCAACCACCGGGCTGGGGCCTTTCCCCTCTGATCTAGGCCGGTGGCGGGGCGGTGGCAGCAGGGTTGTACCGGTAAATCCGGTACTACCGGTGCTAGGAGCGGTTGTACCGCTCGCCCTCCCCCACCAGCGGCTAGGGTTTAGGGGAGCGGTTGTATCGGCCCCCTACCGGACCAAACACCGGGCGATAGCCATTTTCCTTCTGACCTGGGCTGGTGGCAGAGCGGTAGCTTACCGGTTGTATCGGTAAATTCGGTACTACCGGTTACCAGAGCGTTTGTACCGATCTGCCTGCTTTGCCACTAGCTAGGGTTCAAAAGGTTATGGTTTGCTCTGGGTGGACCGGTTGTACCGGGGGTGCAGGCCGGTTGTATCGGTCCGTGCTTTTCTGTGCATAACGGTCAGATTTTGTGGGGACATATAAAAGGGATCTTCTTCCTCCTTTGTCCCTACCGGTTGCTTGCAAGTTCTACCCCCCATTGTTGACCTCTTTGAGCTTGCTTTTTCTCTTTCCCTCCCATGATTCTTGCTCCTTTTTGAGGGAAAAGAGAGAGGAGATTTAGATCTACATTCTCCACTGATTCATCTCTCCTCTAAGTGAGGGGAGCCTTGTGGATCTAGATCTTGGAGTTCTTGGTGTTCTCCTTGTTCTTCCTCTCATACTCCTCCATAGCTTTTGTTGCTTTGGTGGGATTTCAGAGTGGGGGACTTGAGCACTTCGTGTGCTCTTGCCATTGCATTTGGTGCATCGATTTGAGTTCTCTCCGAGGATTCGTTGTAGTAAGTGAAGTTGAGAAGATAGTTACTCGTGAGTGCATTGGCACTCTAGAGCTTGTACTCTTGAGTGCATTGGCACTCTAGATCTTGTTACTCTTGGGTGCATTGGCCCCTAGAGGCTTGTTGTTGCGGAGCTCAATCATTGTGGTGTAAAGCTTGGGGACGCTACGGGAGCCTCCAATTCGGTTGTGGAGATTGCCCTGAGCATTTGTATAGGTTCGGTGACCGCCCCCAAGGGTCTCCATTTGTACGGGTTCGGTGACCGCCCTCAAGTGTCCTAATAGTGGAATCACGGCATCTTGCATCGGTAAGAGCGTCAGGAGAAATAGGGTGGCCCTCGTTAGCTTCGTGTGAGCATTGTGTTCCACACCCTCTCCAAACGGAGACGTACTGATGTCTACGCACGCTTCTATTCTTGTAGACTATGTTGGGCCTCCAAGCGCAGAGGTTTGTAGGACAACAACAATTTCCCTCAAGTGGATGACCTAAGGTTTATCGAACTCAGGGAAGTAGAGGTTGAAGATGGTCTTTCTCAAACAACCCTGCAATTAAGATACAAGAAGTCTCTTGTGTCCCCAACACACCTAATACAATGGCAAATTGTATAGGTGCACTAGTTCGGCGAAGAGATGGTAAAATATGGGTGATAGGTATGACAAAGCAAGGTAATATAAATCTGTAGTAAAAAGTTCAGCAAGCAAACAATTATTAAACGTCAGTGCAAATGGTATTGCAATGGTGGAAACAAGGCCTAGGCTTCATACTTTTACTAGTGGAGACTCCAAACAACATTAACATAGCTTAATCACATGATATTTCCCATAAAACATGCAATGGAGACGTACTCGGAGGTCATTCCTTTGTGGTCAAGAGAGGACGAGAAGTATGTAGGGCTACAAAAGCACACCTCAGAGTTCGTAGTTCTTAATCTATGGAGTTCCCAATGTCACCGCGGCCATCCAAAGAGAGTACCACAATCAGCAAAACATATCTCAAGGATAGTCAAAGACAAGCACCAAGAGACTCTCAATCTTCAATCAACACACAAAAGAGGAAATCAGTCATGAAAAAATTCTTCTAACCCATGTCCAATAGACCACTGTCACCATCGTCTCGGGGATTATACTAGATAGGATCAAGTGAGTACATCAAATCCAATACATAGAAGAAGGGGAAACATCATGGGATCACCCTAGATTAACATAGCCAATGATCACAACAAAGATCACATCATGGGAGAGAGAGAAACCACATAGATCAAGATACAAGCGTTAGCCCCGAGGGGGAACTACTCACACATCGACATGGTGAGAGGGAAAGTTGTTGATGGAGAGGTGCAGCCCGAAGGAGATGAAGGAGACGGCCACGATGGCGGCGGCGCCCACGGCCACGACCCTTGGGGGCAGCGGCCCTTGGCCCCTCTTCTTCCTTGGAGATGGTGCTGCAGTGGAGATTGATCTCCCCTTCAAGACGGCTGCCAAGGGGGAGGAAATTTCGTGGTGCCCTTTGACCTAGGTTTCCTCTCTTTATATAGACTCTCGGATTTCCGTCATCCAGATTACATCTTCGGTATTTCGGGCCTCCAGGGATAATCCAAACTCTGATTGGGCCGAATTTGATGTCCAAATCCACCGGAAAAAAAATTCCCTACAACTTTGTAGTTTTACGTTTTCCGTTTGAGGCTGTCTTCTAGCGTTTCCGAGGCGATCTTTTAAACCTGTCTGGTGTGGACAGATTTCGGGAAAGTTAGAGTCCAACTCTTACAAGGCTTCTTTTTGTGATTTTTCCTTTATCCAAGTAATTCCTACACATAAAGTAGAAAAACAAGAACTTGTGCACTCTTGCAACCATTAATTGGTTAGTTCCAAAATATGTTCTAAAAAGATATGAAAGTGTATCAAAAGCATATCAATATCACACAAAACATGCATGGAGCAAGGAGAAATTATAGATACGTTTGGGACGTATCAACATCCCCAAGCTTAATTCCTGCTCGTCCTCGAGTAGGTAAATGATAACAATCATAATTTCTATGGTGACATGCTAGCGATCATATAAGAACTTTGAAAGTAAAGCAATAAAGTTATGTGATTCAATTCAAGTCATAACATGCAAGAGTCTATATTAGCATCGAAACAAGCAACATAAGAACATTAGGTGCAAGAGCTCTCGCTGTCCGTGACTCGAATGTCTCCAAGTGGTGTTTGCGTGCAAGAAAGGGATATGGGAATACAAGAAGAAAAAATATATTTGTTGAGAACTCAATCTACTAAAGTTTCACACTTGGTCTTCTTTGGAATCATATCTTGACACGTCCCCAGACCACTAGCCAGGTACAAGTCAATTTTATCCACTCCTTTTAGATATTTTGAGCACTCATGCAATGGATGAGCGTAATCAAGAAAGTTGACACCTAAAAGGCGAAACAGAAAAAAGGTGGAGGAGGAAGACAAAAGAGGTGTGAAAGGCTCACATCAATGAGGATAACCATAGGCGAGAGAAGGCCATATGATAGATATGATGTGAGGAGTAGGGATTGCCATGCAACGGGTGCACATATGAGCTAAGAAAAGCTCTCCAATGGAACTAGTGGGGGTGCATCCAACTTTCTCGCTCATGAAGACCTAGAGCTCGTTTGAGGAGGCTCATCCTTGGAATATGCCAGCCAAGTTCTATAGTGTGAAGGTCCCCACATAGCTATATGTATTAATGATAATCTCTATGGAGTACAAGCATAAGAGGGAGTACTAGTGTGGATCTTTCAAAAGGATAGTAGTGTTTCCCCTTTCTCTCTTTTTATTTATTTTTTCTATTTTTTTGTATTTTTTGGTGGCCTCAATGGCTCTTTCTATTTAACTCTCATTTGTCCTCTTTGGGATCTTTTGATTTTGTCCGCTTTGGGATCTTTTCCTCACTTTAGGGGAAACACTCTATATTTTACAAGAATATAGGAGATCTTTCACACTTTACAAGGGTACTCACATAAAGAAGATGTAACAATGATGATGCAAATGTATGCCTCTGTCAGGATAGCAGGATATGCAATGATACTAGCGCGTCATGTAGAAATGATTAGGGCAAGGCCCAACTAGCATGGGGATCATCGATCAAGCAAGTAGCATGTATGACATGAAGATCAAGTCATGAGAAGGTGGATGTCGCATGGCAATGTATCTCGGAAAGGCTCTGGAAATGCCTTGATAGGTAGGTATGGTGGCTATTTTGAGGAAAGATATAAGGAGGTTTATGATGACAGAGCGTATCATGCCAAGGGTTTGGATGTACCGGCGAAGGTGGACGCCAACTCTCGGAGTGAGAAGAAAACAATGCACGGCACAGGAGAGGCTAGCAAATATGAGGAGTGGAAGTGTCAACTTTCAATACTTACATTAGTCCGAAGAACTCATGCACTTATTATCGGTAACTCTCAATCTAATTAGGAGGTTCACAAAGATACAAGTACCCCGAGGAGGAGTGTATGGGGGTTTGGTTATCCTTGCACATCCTCGAATCATGTTACATGAGTGTACTCTAATATCCGATCCCTCCAAAGATTAGTGATCCATCTAGTAGCTAAAGTTCTCAACTAATTTTGTAGGTTTTTCGAAAATAAACACGGATTGCCCAAAATACGACATCTATCACTAATAGGCTAAAGCTCTTGACACCAAAAGTTCAAACATTACTCAAGGCAATACCTTAAGACTATTGCAAGTTACTACTACAATTGAATAGCAACCTCAATTACCTACTTCAAGTCAAGACACAAAACTCAGTGCAACAGGCAAAATCTCTAAACAAGATAAACATGAAAACTCAAGAGAGTTCTAGCAACAAACTAAACAAAAGCTCTTAAAAAGGTAAGCATGAAAACTAAGAGCTAAACATGACAGCAGCTATGAAAAAGATAAAGAACACACACAGGAAAGGTAAGCATGAAAATCCTATGTTGTGTTCTAGGGTGAAGTGGAGCGTGTTTCTCTCCCACACAAAGAAAGACGGGATCTAGCTTGTTATGAACAACAAGCAAAGATACAGAAAACTAAAAATAAAACCTAAGACCGAGACGCTCCAAGCATAGCACATAACGCATGAAGTGATAAAAATATAGTGAGACGAAGGACGAACTGATAATTGTTCATGGAGAAGGGGATGCACGGGGGGCATCCCCATGCTTAGACACTTGAGTCTCCTTGAGTATTTATTGGGGATGCATGGGGGCATCCCCAAGCTTGAACGCTTGACACTCCCGAATCTTCTTTCATCATCTTCCATCGCACACTTGAAAACTCCCTTCATACATAACTCATCATAATCTTGTAGTGGATGACTTCCACTTTCGGATTCGTGTCCAGCGGGATAAGCGCACCAAAGTCGCTAGAACGAAGTGGTGGAAGCTGAAGGGGGAGGCGGCTCAGGCTTTCAAGGAGAGGGTCATGAAGGAGGGCCCTTGGGAGGAAGGAGGTGATGCAAACAATATGTGGATGAAGATGGCGACCTGCGTCCGGAGGATAGCTTGAGAGGAGTTTGGGGTAACCAGAGGTAGTAGAGTCGAAGCTAAAGATACCTGGTGGTGGAACGAGGATGTCCAGAAGGCTATTAAGGAGTAGAAAGTATGTTTCCGACGCCTATACCTCGATAGGAGTGCGGACAACATAGAGAAGTACAAGGTGGCGAAAAAGAAAGCGAAGCGAGCTGTGAGCGAAGCTAGGGGATGGGCGTATGAGGACCTCTACCAGCGTTTAAACACGAAGCAAGGTGAAAGGTACATCTATAAGATGGCCAAGATCCGAGAGAGGAAGACGAGGGATGTTGTTCAGGTGAGATGCATCAAGGACGAAGCAGATCAACTTCTGGTGAAGGACGAAGAGATCAGGAATAGATGGAGGCAATACTTCGACAAGTTGTTCAATGAGGAGAATGGGAGCTCTACCATTGAGCTGGATGACTCCTTTGATGAGATGAACAGACGTTTTGTGCGGCGAATCCACGAGGCCGAGGTCAAGGAGGCTTTAAAAAGGATGAAAGGAGGCAAGGCGATGGGCCCTGACTGTATCCCCATCGAGGTGTGGAGAGGCCTTGGAGACAAAGCGATAGTATGGCTAACCAAGCTTTTCAACCTTATTTTTCGGTCAAACAAGATGCCTGAAGAATGGAGGCGGAGTATATTAGTACCAATCTTCAAGAACAAAGGGGATGTTCAGAGTTGTACTAATTACCGCGGGATTAAGCTAATGAGCCGTACAATTAAGCTATGGGAGAGAGTCATTGAGCAACGTGTAAGAGGAATGACACGCGTGACCAAAAACCAATTTGGTTTCATGCCTGGGAGGTCAACCATGGAAGCCATTTTCTTGATACGACAACTTATGGAGAGATACAAGGAGCAAAAGAAGGACCTGCATATGGTGTTCATTGACTTGGAGAAGGCATACAATAAGATACTGCAGAATGTCATGTGGTGGGCGTTGGAAGTCCCGAAAAAGTACATTACCCTCATCAAGGATATGTACGACAATGTTGTGACAAGTGTGCGAACAAGCGATGGCGACACTGATGACTTCCCAATCAAAATAGGACTGCACCAGGGGTCAGCTTTGAGCCCTTATCTTTTTCACATTGGTATTGGATGAGGTCACACGGGATATACAATGGGACATCCCATGGTGTATGCTCTTTGCAGACAATGTGGTTCTAGTCGACGATAGTCGGGCGGGGGTTAATAGGAAGCTGGAGCTGTGGAGACAGACTTTGGAATCGAAAGGTTTTAGGCTTAGTAGAACTAAAACTGAGTACATGAGGTGCGGTTTTAGTACTACTAACCATGGGGAAGAGGAGGAAGTTAGCCTTGAGGGGCAAGTGGTACCTCAGAAGGACACCTTTCGATATTTGGGGTCAATGCTGCAGAAGTATGGTGATATTGATGAAGACGTCAGCCATCGAATCAAAGTTGGATGGCTAAAGTGGCGCCAAGCTTCTGGTGTTCTCTGTGATAAGAGAGTTCCAAAAAAGCTAAAAGGCTAGTTCTATAGAAAGGCGATTCGACCTGCGATGTTGTATGGTGCTGAATGTTGGCCAACTAAAAGGCGACATGTCCAACAACTAGGTGTGGCAGAGATGCGCATGTTGAGATGGGCATGTGACCACACAAGGAAGGATCGGATCCGGAATGATGTTACACGGGAGAGAGTTGGGGTGGCACCAATTTAAGAGAAGCTTGTCCAACATCGTCTGAGATGGTTTGGGCATATCCATCGTAGGCCTTCTGAAGCGCCTGTGCATATCGGGCGGTTAAGGCGTGCTGATAATGTCAAGAGAGGTTGAGGGAGGCCAAACTTGACTTGGGAAGAGTCTGTGAAGAAATACCTGAAGGACTGGGCTATCAACAAAGACCTAGCTCTGGACAGGGGTGCGTGGAAGTCAGCTATCCACGTGCTAGAACCGTGATTTGGTTACGATATCTTTTGGGTTTCAGCTCTAGCCTACCCCAACTTGTTTGGGACTGACAGGCTTTGTTGTTGTTGTTATACATAACTCATCATAAGCTGATTAGAGAGGTTAGTACCCTTAATAAATCATTTTCCCCACTGGATATAAAGGTACTCTTGAATAGTTACTGTTTCTCAAGATTTCCAAAAGGTTTTTGCAAAGAAAAAGAAAGCTTAAGGTTTGCAAAAGTAAGGAGAGACAAAACGTCGCAGAATCTGTGAAAAGAAATAGTGGGCAGTAAAGAATTTTTTAAGGGTAATTCTGCAACTCAAATCAAAAAACTCAGAACATACGAAAGTTCCGTGATTGTATAGAGCATGCTGTGTAAAAAATTCAGCTCAAAATGATGAACTGGTGATTCGATCTGATTTTTTCCGTCACGAGGACAGAATCTGTTTTCTGGATATCATGTCACAACTTTCACTTCCCTTGTCATATGAGGCTATAACATGGCACAACGCTTGAAAATAAACATACAATGATGTTGCTACAGTAGTAAAAATCATCAAGACAACTAAAAACTGAAGGTAAAAACTCAAAGTAAAGATAACAAGGGTTGTCTCCCTAGAGCTCTTTCTTTATAGCCATAAAGATACGCTTAAGATTTTAATGATGCTCTCATAGGAATAAGAGTTGAAGCACAAAAGAGAGTATCCAGAAGCAAATACAAATCATATTTAAGTCTAACATGCTTCCTATGCAAAGGGATCTTGTAGAGAAATAACTCATTGAATCATAAAGATATTAGCATAGGAAGGCAAAATAAGTGCAACTTCAAAACCTTCAACATAAAGAGAGAGAACTTGATATTATTGAAATATCTACCAGCATATGTTCCCCTCTCATAATAATTTTTAGTGGGATCATGAATAAACTCAACAATATAAGTATCACATAAAATATTCTTATCATGATCCACAAGCATAGAAATTTTGTTACTCTCCACATAAGCAAAATCCTTCTCATTAGTAATAGTGGGAGAAAACTCAAGAAAATAGCTATCACATGAATCATTCTTATCATGATCCACTTGAAAAATAGTATTATTTATAGCATAAGTGTCATCACAATAATCATCATAGATAGGAGGCAAAGTATCATCAGAATAAATTTCCTTATCAAAACTTCAGGGGCTAAAAATATCATCTTCATAAAACGTAGCATCCCCAAGCTTATAGCTTTTCATATCATTAGGATCAAAGGTATTCAAAGAAGACATACTAATAACATTGCTACTATCATGAGTGTTGTGCAAATAATAAATCTCCATAGGCTTTTTGATTTACTATTCAAACACTTCATGTCCCAACTCAAGATAGAGCTCATAAAGCTCTCTCATAATTTTTGTTGTTGTTTTCCATAAGCCTAACTAGTGAAAATAAAAACAAGAAAAAAAAGAAATAATTACAAGATCTAAAGAAATACCTTCAACGCTTACCTTCCCGGCAACGGCGCCAGAAATAGCTTGATGTCTACGCACGCTTCTATTCTTGTAGACTATGTTGGGCCTCCAAGCGCAGAGGTTTGTAGGACAGCAGAAATTTCCCTCAAGTGGATGACCTAAGGTTTATCGAACTCAGGAAGTAGAGGTTGAAGATGGTCTTTCTCAAACAACCCTGCAATTAAGATACAAGAAGTCTCTTGTGTCCCCAACACACCTAATACAATGGCAAATTGTATATGTGCACTAGTTCGGCGAAGAGATGGTAAAATATGGGTGATAGGTATGACAAAGCAAGGTAATATAAATCTGTAATGAAAAGTGCAGCAAGCAAACAAGTAGTAAACGTGAGCGAAAATGGTATTGCAATGGTGGAAACAAGGCCTAGGCTTCATACTTTTACTAGTGGAGACTCCAAACAACATTAACATAGCTTAATCACATGATATTTCCCATAAAACATGCAATGGAGACGTACTCGGAGGTCATTCCTTTGTGGTCAAGAGAGGACGAGAAGTATGTAGGGCTACAAAAGCACACCTCAGAGTTCGTAGTTCTTAATCTATGGAGTTCCCAATGTCACCGCGGCCATCCAAAGAGAGTACCACAATCACCACAACATATCTCAAGGATAGTCAAAGACAAGCACCAAGAGACTCTCAATCTTCAATCAACACACAAAAGAGGAAATCAGTCATGAAAAAATTCTTCTAACCCATGTCCAATAGACCACTGTCACCATCGTCTCGGGGATTATACTAGATAGGATCAAGTGAGTACATCAAATCCAATACATAGAAGAAGGGGAAACATCATGGGATCACCCTAGATTAACATAGCCAATGATCACAACAAAGATCACATCATGGGAGAGAGAGAAACCACATAGATCAAGATACAAGCGTTAGCCCCGAGGGGGAACTACTCACACATCGACATGGTGAGAGGGAAAGTTGTTGATGGAGAGGTGCAGCCCGAAGGAGATGAAGGAGACGGCCACGATGGCGGCGGCGCCCACGGCCACGACCCTTGGGGGCAGCGGCCCTTGGCCCCTCTTCTTCCTTGGAGATGGTGCTGCAGTGGAGATTGATCTCCCCTTCAAGACGGCTGCCAAGGGGGAGGAAATTTCGTGGTGCCCTTTGACCTAGGTTTCCTCTCTTTATATAGACTCTCGGATTTCCGTCATCCAGATTACATCTTCGGTATTTCGGGCCTCCAAGGATAATCCAAACTCTGATTGGGCCGAATTTGATGTCCAAATCCACCGGAAAAAAAATTCCCTACAACTTTGTAGTTTTACGTTTTTCCGTTTGAGGCTGTCTTCTAGCGTTTCCGAGGCGATCTTTTAAACCTGTCTGGTGTGGACAGATTTCGGGAAAGTTAGAGTCCAACTCTTACAAGGCTTCTTTTTGTGATTTTTCCTTTATCCAAGTAATTCCTACACATAAAGTAGAAAAACAAGAACTTTTGCACTCTTGCAACATTAATAGGTTAGTTCTAAAATATGTTATAAAAAGATATGAAAGTGTATGAAAAGCATATCAATATCACACAAAACATGCATGGAGCAAGCAGAAATTATAGATACGTTTGGGACGTATCACGTACTTCTCGTAAGAGAAGGAACTTCGGTAACAAATAATTGTCTCCATCGGCTCCACTTGCGGTTATCTCTACCCTTACTTTTAGCAAGCTTACTACCTAGTTTATCTTGTGCTTGCTCATATTATTGTGCATTGCTTGTCCCATAGGTTGTTCTTCTAGTCAACCTATTTACTTGTGCCCCTACTTTGTGATAGCCTTAGTGCTCTAGTTTTATATCTTGCTATCATATAGTTGTTTATCCTTCTTGGTAAAAGTTGTTGGTGTACATAATTGAGCCTAGCTTATTTAGGTTTCTTGCTTGGAAAATTAAACGTTAAGTTTTATTCCGCATTTGTTCAAGCCTAAACCGTAATTATTTTAAGCACCTATTCACTCCCCCTCTAGGCGACATCCACGTCCTTTCAGCTAGGATCTGATGGATTATGAGATTATGTTCAGATTGTGATTGAGTGATATATTTGGTTCTTCACTTGTAATAGGATCATTGGAGTTGTCAGCTTCCTTGTGTTTCTTCTTCTTCTTTTTCTTCTTAGGGGAGCCAACAATCTCGTCTTCTATTTGTACTTGAGAATCTTTCTCGATCCTCTTCGGATGCCCCTCGGGATAGAGTGGGTCCTGGGTGTGTGTTCCATTCCTGGTTTTGATTCCACAAGCTTGTATGTCCTGTTTGGCATTGTTAGCAAGCAAATCTTCTTGCACATTAGAAATTTGTTCAAGCTGAGTTTGAACCATATGAAAATGCTTAACAAGAAATTTAACATCATTAACTGTTCTTTCAAGAACACCAAGTAAACTTTTGATAGCAAGAGAATTATCATGCAACTGACTTTGTATCCTCCTATTAAAATGGTATTGCTTAATAATAAAACTAGATGATGCCCACACGTTGTTGCGGGAGTTTTTTGCAAAATAATTTAGTGAAGTGTTTGATTAAATGAAACATGAATATTTGTAAAAATAGTTTTTTTAACTAATATATGAATTTAATATAAATATCATAATAGAGTGAAAATTTCCATGCATACAAGTTGCATGTTGGATTTTATTGTGCATAATGACATATTGAGGTGGGCCTTTTCACATGCATGTTGAATGATGATGTGGCATGCTTGCATGTTGAGAGAAATATGGTAGTGGGGGTTAGCTATTTAGATATAGAAGATTATCAAGCTCATCTAAGCATTGGCCGGGAGGCTTACCTTTAGGGATGTCACTTTCAGTAAAGTCTAATAAAGAGTATACCTCTACCAAGGGAGGGTGAGTAGTAGGCTCACACAGCTTCTCGATAGGTGGTAGATTCTTCACGTCTTCGGCTTTAATTCCTTTCACCTTTATATACTTCTTTGCTTCTTGCATATCTTTGGGGCTCAGAACAAGCATGCCCCTCTTCTTTGGTGGTGGAGGTGGTTCAGGGAAGGACCAATCTTCGTGGTTCTTGGCAATCTTTCCCATTAACTCTTCAGCATCGTCCGGTGTTTTTTCAGATAGGATCTAGATTCGTCGGTTAGACCGGCATAAAATATATCAAGTAATTCATTTTTGGGACTTCATGTCCCGGTCTATCCTTGATTAAATCACAATACCTCCGCCAAGATTTAGGGAGGTGCTCATACTGCAATTGTTTAAAGTTATAGATTCTTTGCAAAGCAGCATGTTGCATATGAGCAGGAAAATATTTATCAACAAAAAATTGAACTAAGTCCCGAGGACTCTCAATGGAACCATAGGGTAGTGCATCATACCATGATTTAGCGTCTCCCTTCAAAGAAAAAGGAAAAAAGCTTGGCAACATAGAAGTTTCGTATCATTTCATCAGTGGTAAATAGGTCACCTAACTCAGCGAGTTTGGTCAGGTGTGCTATAGCATCATCATTTTCCCTGCCATAAAAAGGGTCAGCCTCGACTGTAGATATAAGTGAAAGATCAACAGAGAAATCATAACCAGTATCGGTTATGCATATAGGGGATGTGGCAAATTTAGGATTAGGAATAATCTTGTTCTTCATGGAGTGCTTTTCGACACACTCTTTGAGTTCCCTGCAAAAATCATCATCGAGAGTGACATAATCATCATCAAGGATCCTTTCCTTGAGTTCATCTAAGTCTGGGTAAGCAGTTTTGCAAGTAGGAATATAGGTAGTAGGAGTCTCGGTCTCGAATTCTGCTGCAACCTTAGCTGTCTGAGTTTCAATACAGTGACCAAGAAAACTAGTATCATCAAGAGTAGTGGAAGCATCATCAAAAGTATCGGACATAGTAACATACTTGGTTGAAGTAGCATGTGGTGGTAGTGGTGAAGAAAACTTATAACGGAAGGTGAATCAAGCGTAGCACTGGTACTCAGAACGGTACCTTTTCTTGTAGTAGATGGTAGGATCGGAACTTTAGGGTCTACTTTCTTACCCATAGCGGATGAAGTGTGGCAGGCAGGATGCTGCAAGTAGACTTGTAAATATTTCTATGCTCCCCCGCAACGGCGCCAGAAAACAGTACTTGATGACCCTCAACTGTAGGGGATCGATTGTAGTGTTCTCGCGGGTAAGTTAACCCAATTTATTGATTCGACACAAGGGGAGCCAAAGAGTATTTATAAGCTTTGACAGTTGAGTTGTCAATTCAACCGCACCTGAAATATACTTGCTCGCAACAAAATATTAATAGCAACTGTGGTATGATAGAGATAGCGATGGTGGTAACAGAAAAAGTAAAACAGCAGCAATAAACTAGTAGTAACCAGCAGGATTAAAACAGTGTAGGCTAGGGAGATGGATGGTTGGGCGCTGCATGAATAAGAGTGAACATGTAATAGATTCTAACACGAGGCAAGGCACACAGAAAACCAATGATCATCTAGGCAAATATCAAACATTAGGCATGTATCCCGCAGGTAGTTGTGCGTGCTTGCAATAAGAACTTGCACAACATCTTTTGTCCTAACATCCCTCTACGAACGGGGCCAATGGTAACTTATGGAGATTAAGGTGCTCCTGTCAAAGAGCACCGGAACAAAGCAATAAACTCAATGGATACATGGAATCCTCAACTTATGGACCATCCCCTTTGGTGTCCCAAGTTGTCACCTTTGGGATCGCCGGTTCCGGACCATAATAGGTGCATACAACTCATAGATAGGATCTCAAACATAAATATACTCATGAAAACACAAGTGGTTCAGATCTGAAAACATGGCACTCGGGACCAAAGTGACAAGCATTAAGAGCAACAAGTTGTAGCAAAGATGATAAACACCAAAGTAGATGATAGGCAACATGGCCCCAACAATCTAACAAACTATTACATGATCAAACTCATCCAATCCCTACCATCCCCTTTACCTACATCAGGGAATTACTCAAACATGTGAAGAGAAGTCATGGAGGGAGGATGGATTGGTGATGGTGATGACGATGGCGACGATCTCCCCTCTCCGGAGGCCAAATCAGCCTCCAGATTAGCCCTCCCGAGGAAGAACAAAGGGTGGCGGCAGCTCGGCGACACGTTCTGGAACAGGGACTTCTCTTTCGGAGTTTTCCCGTCACGGGAATAAATAGGAGTCGAGGTAGGAAACCAGAGGCGGTGGGAGTCGCCCAGGCGGCCAGCTGGCGCGACCAGGGGTGGGGTCGCGCCAGCAGGGCGCTTGAGGCCCCCCTGGCTGCCCTCTGGCCCCACTTCTGGCTCCGGTTTGTAATTTTTCTGGGAATTTTCTGAGATTTCTAAAAATCCATTTTCCTGCACACAATAAAACCATACAGGCAGCTCTGCTGAAAACAGCGTCAGTCTGGGTTAGTTTACTTCAAAGCATGCAGGGTTAAATGACATTGTTTGAGAATGATGTCCTCCATATGGACTGTCGTGACATTGTTTGAGAATGTCCTTCTGCTCGTGTTCCGGTATGCATCTTCTCACGATCCCATCTGGACCTTCTTTGAAAAGATGTGGGTCATCCCAGAACTTCTTCCTTTGCTGAAATGTTAAACCTGGAGGCAAAAAATTTGCAACGATAAAGTTAGTATAATCTGCAAACCAAGGATCGGAGAGAGATTGTACTTTTACAACATCTAGTTGTTCGTCTGGAAAACCGTTGTTGACTGGAATGGGATCATGCGGTATATCTTCCATCCTTGAAAGATTATCCGTTGTCGGATTGTCTGCTCCTTTCCTATCGACAATCTATAAATCAAATTCTTGAAGAAGGAGTACCCATCGGATGAGTCTTGGTTTGGCATCCTTCTTCTCCATAAGATACTTAATGGCAGCATGGTCAGTATAAATAATAATCTTAGAATCAACAATATACTGCCTAAACTTATCACAAGCAAACACTACTGCTAAGAATTCCTCCTCAGTAGTAGCATAATTATTTTGAGCACTATCAAGGGTTTTTCTAGCATAATATATAACATTCAACTTCTTATCAACCCTCTGCCCTAAAACAGCTCCAATAGCAAAATCACTATCATCACACATAATTTCAAAAGGTAAATTCCAATCAGGTGGTTGTACTATAGGAGCGGTTATTAAATCTTTCTTAAGAACTTTGAAGGATTCCTTACAATATTCATCAAAAATAAAAGGAACGTCCTTCTGGAGAAGATTAGTGAGGGGTCTCAAAGTCTTAGAAAAGTCTTTAATAAATCTTCTATAGAAACCAGCATGACCGAAAAAACTACGAATACCTTTGATGTCCCTTGGGTAGGGCATCCTTTCAATTGCTTCGATCTTGGCCCTGTCCACCTCAATTACCCTCTCGGAAATCTTGTGGACAAGAAGAATTCCCTTGTTGACCATAAAGTGGCACTTCTCCCAGTTAAGCACCAAAATTTTCTCCTCACATCTCTGCAAAACTTCATTAAGGTTGTGGAGACAATGGTCAAAAGAGGTTCCATAGACGGATAAATCATCCATGAATACCTCCACAATTTCTTCGCAAAAACAAAGAAAGATAACAGACATAGACCTTTGAAAAGTAGCACGGGCATTACATAAACCAAAAGTCATACGTCTGTAAGCATAAGTACCATAGGGACAAGTAAAAGTGGTCTTCTCTTGATCAGCAGTGTTAACATGAATTTTAGAGAAGCCAGAATGACCATCAAGATACAAAAAAGTGAGTATTTTTGGATAACCTTTTAAGCATTTGGTCGATGAACGACAACGGGTAGTGGTCCTTCCTAGTTGCCTTGTTCAGCTTCGTGTAATCAATACACATTCTATACACAGTAATAATTCGCTGAGGTATTAGTTCATTCATATCATTAGGAACCACAATTGTTCCTCCTTTCTTTGGAACACAATGAACCGGGGTTACCCACTTACTATCAGCTATAGGGTAGATAATACCTCAGCTGGAAGGTTGTGCTTTAGGATAGCAGGTTGTCTCAATAATATGTCGTGCAGCTCATTTCTCTCCTGCATATGCAAATCATTCTCGTGGTCCTCCATATATTGCTGCAAAGGATCATTAGGAGGGATAGCAATGGAAGCAATATCTTCAATAATCTTATCATTACTAGGAAAATCAGTACCACGAGGCTGCTTAGAGAACTTAGAAAAGTTAAATTCATAGGGCTCACCATTGAATTCAACAGAAACTTTACCTTTCTTGCAATCTATTATAGCTCCACAAGTTCTAAGAAAAGGTCTACCGAAAATAATAGGACAAAAATTATCCTTTACTGAACCAAGTACTAAAAAGTCGGTAGGATACTTTACCTTTCCGCATAAGACTTCAACGTCTCTCACAATTCCGATAGGAGAGATAGTTGCTATGTTTGCAAGATGAATAGTAACATCAACTACTTCAAGTTCACAAGGTGAAATCTCACTCATGATGTCTTGATAAAGTGAATACGGGATAGCACTAGCACTTGATCCCAAATCGCATAGCCCATAATAATTGTGATCTCCTATTTTAACAGATACTATTGGAGTACCTGAAATTGGGCCTTTATTCTTGGCTGTGACAAGGTTAGTGGAAACAGCACAAAAATTTATATTGGAATCTAAAGCATCATTAGTAATAAGATCCTTAACCAATGCAACTCGAGGATCGACCTTGATCTGGTCCTCAGGCTCATCAATTCTTCTCTCACTCTTATTCATTATGCCTGTCACAAAAGAGTGCTCCCTTATTCTTACGGGAAAAGGGGGCTTTTCATATATAACTGTAGGCAAAATAGGGTCAGCAACATGAATATCAATAGGTGATTCTTTGAAGGGTTTATGATGTTGATCGTTCTTCTTCTTAGAAGAGTCAATATGAGAGGCAAAGTCCTTACAAAAATCAATCATCAGATGAGAATCAAGACAAATCTTAGAGCCAAAGGTATTAAAATAATCAGTTTTCACATAGGTCTCTATATAATCATGCTCATAATTTATAGTGGATTCAATACCTTTATATATTTCCCAATCTTCGGTATTCTTCTGGATCCTTTCAAGGAGATCCCATCTTTCTTCAACGCTTTTCGTCTGAAATACCCCACTAGAGGAGGCATCCAACATCTCCTTATCCTGACGAGAAAGTCTAGCACAAAAGTTTGTAAGTATAGTTTTCTTAGGGAGCTCATGAATAGGACAGTTGAGCATTAGAGATTTCAATCTCCCCCAAGCTCGAGCGATGCTTTCTGCATCACGAGACCTAAAGTTATAGATAGTTCCTGTCTCGATGAATTTCATGAAGAGGATAAAACTTGGTATAAAAGAGAGACATAAGCTCTTGCCAATCAAGAAAATGAGAGTTATCGAGAAGATTATACCAATCTGAAGCTTTATCTATAAGCGATACGGAGAACAATTTCTTCATGACAAACTCCATTGATACACCTGCAAGCTTAAATAGTGAACATAGTTGTGATAAATATAGCAAGTATTCACTAGGATGTCTGTCTCCTGCATAACGATTAGCCAAAACACAATCGATAATACCAGCTGGTATTTTATAAGGCACAATTTCAGTAGGAGGAGGAACAACCACCACAGATGTGGGTTGTTTCCCCGTAAGCAACGATCCAATAGCTAGGTTATCCATACGGACAAAGAGCAGCAACAACAAAATAAAAACAACAATATAAAAGTTTCCTTACCACCTTCACTTACCAATAGCGCTATGCTCCCCGGCAACGGCGCCAGAAAACGTTACTTGATGACCCACAACCGGAAGGTATCTATTGCAGCATTTTCGATAAGTAAGAGTGTCGAACCCAACGAGGAGCGAAAGGTATTGATAGGTGATTTTGGACAAGGAATAACTGCAAGCACTGAAAGATACTTTTTAGGGGTTTTCGATATAAGCAACAATAAGATAAAAGTAAGCAAAGTAAATAGCACTGAAGAGAAGCAAGTGGCCCAATCCTTTTGAGAAAAGGATAAGCCTGGCAACTGAACTTATAACGACTAAAGCGTTCTTTAGGACACATGGAGAGGTAGTCACATGCTTTCACCATACTCAGTATCGATAACAAGTGTTGTGTTGATAAGTGTTGAGTGGGTGGATCTATGCTAGCACACCTTCTAGACTAAGATAAGTGCACTCTTATGATTAAACATCTTGCAAGCATCCGCAAATACAAGATAGAAATTAAGGAAAAGCCTAACCACAACAATAAGATCACGGATCCATTATTCCCTTGTGAAAAAGTGTGCAAACTGGGGTTCAGGTTTCTGTCACTCCGTCAACCCACCATAAGCATTCTTTATACACAATGTATCCCCCTAGGTCCTTAATAAGGCGAAGTGTTGAGTGTTCGACTCACACAACACCACTAGGAATAACAACACAACTTAAATATCAAACAACACAAATTACTTCAACCTCATATGACTACTAACAATTAGACTTCTCCCATGTCCTCAAGAACTAAAGTAACTACTCACAATACATAAAAGAGATCATGATCAGAGGTGATAAATATATGATAAACAATCTGGACATAATGATATTTCTCCAACAAAACTCAATAGCATTCACCACAAAGTAGTAATCAACACCGATAGAGTAGAGAGGATAGATAGTACGGATTACAACACAATATAAACTTGTGAGGTGAGATTGGATGGTGACGGAGATGGTGCTGATGTTGGGGATGATGTTGATGATGATCTCGATGATGCCCGTGACGATGGTTATGACGGTGGCGATGATATCCCCTTCTGGGAGGTGATCTCCTCGGCGGAATCTTCCCGCCGGAGAGCCCTTTTCTTCTCTGTAGGTTTCCTCCACGGAGCGGAGGCGGAACTCCGTAAAAACTTCTTTTTTTAGGTTCCGGTAACGAGGAGTATATAGGCCAGAGGGGGGAGCCGGGAGTGGCCCCAAGGCTCCAGGCGCCCTCCCGGCGCGGCCAGGGGTGGGGTCGCGCCAGGTGGCTGTCTGGGGCCCCCGTGGACCCCCTCTGGCCCCTCTTCGGCGTGTCTTTGTTAATCCTTAGGAAAATACCCTCCGTTGATTTTCAGGTAATTTGGAGGTATTCTTCTTCAGCAACTCAGCGTCCACTTTTTACCGCTGAATCCTGCGTCTGCTGCTTCGGCACCGGAAAGTTTCAAATTGTGTAAAACAAGCCAAAACAACATAAGAACATCATCGTAACATGAAATATATCAAGGAATAAGGATGAATTAAGATATAAAATAGTGATGCATTTTAGACGTATCATATGCCAATTGTATGAGATGTTGTATTCTTGTATCTGTAATTTTGTGATATCATGTTGGAAATCCGGGGCATATGGCAGTGTCATATGTCGCGGTGGGACCGATATGTGCTTCGTCCCCGGATCTGCATGGAAACATCTAGATCTGGAACAGTACCGCATATCGGGCCTTACAGTCCTCCTGAATCGTCATGATTAATTTACTCTCATGTCGAATAGTAGTAGGGAAATTCAAGATGTATCCCTCATGAGTCGGCATGATTAATTTACTCTCATGTCGAAACATAGTAGCAAAATTCGAGGTGTAGCCCCCATGAGCGACATGATTAATTTACTCTCATGTCGAATCATGGTAGCAAAATTCGAGGTGTAGCCCCCATGAGTCGGCATGATTAATTTACTCTTATGTCGAATTGTGGTAGGGGCAGACCATAGTTTCCAAGTATCGAGGTATATATAATTTTTAACAAAGTCGATTTTAATGGAATTGTAACATCCCAAAATTTTCCAAATTTTGGAATGTTAATAAATAATATAATATTAATTGAATTGTTTTGATTTTGGGGTAAATGAAAAACTTTTCCCTTGAGTTTTTGTTTAAACCTTTACAAACCATTTAATAAAATTGGATAATCATTTATCCAATAATGAAAATTTTGGTTGTGAACTTTATTCAAAATTTCAAAGAATGATTTTCTTTCTTTTGTCCTTTTGAAATTTGGTACGAACCACAATTAAATATTTTCGAGTGAGAATAAAATGACTTTCTTAAATTTATTGTGGTCCCATACTCATTCTCGAATTCTTATTTTGGAGTTTATTGGATATTGACGTTTAAGAGATATTTAAATATTTCCAATAATTTAATAAATAAAATGAGAGGAGATAATATGACTTCTCCAAAAACAGTATTGGAAAAATTTAATAATGTCGTTAATGAGTTTTTTTTCATAAAAATATATTTCTAAAATTTATTCTGAGAGGGAAATATAGTTTTCCTAGGCTCTTTATGTTTTATTTGGCCTATACAATTTTATTTGAGAGTGTTTCACCCAAAATAGGATTCCTAAGTCAATTGGACTGAGGTCATCTATCTAATTTTTTCCCTCTATCTCTCTTTCCTTTTTCTTTATCTTGGGACAAATTTTGCACTAAGGCCCAAAGCCCGAGCGAGCTGTCTTCTTCCTCTCGTTCGTTCATGTGTACGTGAACACAGAAGCAAATGGCCATGACAACTGAAGCTCTTCCTATTTTCCTCCCATCTACTCTTTTGACCGATTCACTTCAGAACCTACACAAAAATTGTGGACAAGTTCATGAGGAATCCATTCATGGAAACAAACACGCGTTTTAATGCTTTTAATTGTCCATAATTTTCTCCATGAATGCCATTAAATTCATTTCCAAAACCTCGCTTTTAATGCCCATTATTTCTCCATGAATGTCATTAAATCTATTTCCAAAACCTCGCTTTTAATGTTCATTATTTCTCCATGAATGCCATTAACTCCGTTCCAAAACCTCACCCACTCTCCTTCTATGGACCTCCCATGACCCTATAAATACCGCCCCTAGGACCCCTTTGAACCACACATCCCCACGCATAAAGTCCCTCTCCAAAGCCCTCTCCTTCGTGCACAATTTCTCGTCGGAGTAAAGATGCATCCACACTTCCGGTGAAGATTTTTGTCGCCATGAAAGGTACCTAGTCCATATTTCCTCCTCTAGTTTCTTCCCCTTGCCGATGCGCACCATTGTGACATATTTTTCCTCTCGATTACAAGGACGGAGCACGCCGTCCGTGTCATTGTGCTCTTCATGCGTTCTTCTCTACTCCGGCGGAACTTCTCGGCTATCCGAAGGCGAACATGGAGCTATAACCTTGTCCATCGAGTCGCCCAAATCATCCTCTACCCCGTTCGGCTGTTCGTTGACGCCGGAGACCTTTTTCCAAAATTCCGGCGAGATCTCCGGTAAGATTTTCTCCCCTCTTTGTTCATCATTTTATTTTGTAAAAATCGAATGGGTACAGACCTATCAGAACTTTCCATTTTGCATCCTTTTTATTAATCCCGTAATTCATTTTAGCAAAAATAGTCAAACTTCAGAAATTAATATCTTCTATCCGTAAGTTGGATTTCGACAAATTTTATATCCCCAGATTCCTTGGAAAAACTAGTTTAATATTTTCCAGTAATATTCCCCTTTTGATAATTCGAAATTTAACTCAAATTTATTTTTATCTGAGTATATTTGATATACATCTTATTCTATTATTTATTTGGAATATTTTCTTCATCAAATTTGATCCTTAAAATCAAATCTTTCTGTTTGGACAATTGTCACATTCTTTCCATCATATAAATACACTATTTTGACCTCAAACCTTTGTCTTAGCTTCCCTTTAGTTATATCTCTTTTTTATATAAATTTGGCTACAAAAATTCAATCTTCTCAACAAGATCATCACGATTTCTATCAGATCTTTTTGAATCCAATCCAAGAATTGATTTCCTATTCAAATATTCATATGGAAAAACCAACTGAGTTTGACATGCTCTCCATCCAATTGATTTTATAATCAACCTCCAACATATCCAATTGATTTTACAATCCTCGGATATATGATTTCCATCATATTTCCATCCAATCCAACTTGATCCTATCTCATCCCATCCATGTCATAGTAATTAGTTTATTAATAGTAATGACTAAATATTTATGTTATTAATTGTATTTTTATTTGGATCTTCAATTTGGATTTGTGTTGTGTGTTGAAGCATTTCTCTTCTATCGTTAGATATATTATAACGAGAAGGAGAGACGACTACGAGTAGAATATTTCATCTTCAGGATCCAGGCAAGTTACTCTTTTGATCATGCTCCAGTATTACCTATATTTTTGATATGCATTGTAGTCCAACTTAAATATTATGCATTGATAGGATTATATATTATGCTATGCTATTACACCCAGTAGTTCATTGAGGTAGGTCTGAACCTTATATCATTGTCGCCACCGTGTAGAATTATACTGCTTTGCTAAGTAGACGTGGATTGGGAAGTGATCCATTATGAGGTATGAGTGACTAAGTAGTAAACAGGACCAAGATAATCTTAATGAACCACCTGGGTGGAATGGTTGGGGGCACCCTGGAGGAACCAGTGGATTTGCCTGAGTGACCTGGAGATGGCCAGTAATCACTGCGGAATGCCACCCAGGCTTAAAGGGATCAATCATATTTTTTCATAACTAGAAGCTTACGTGTGCAGCCACAAGCTATTATGGGCTCTGGCTTGGTTGATTAGTTGTAGTGACTCTTACTAGGTGGTGCTACGAACGTAGTTATGTGTAGGTGGGATGGGCACCGCCAGAGTAGGGGAAACTATTCTAAAAGACCATGTGTCGACCTTCCTGTTTCCATACAACGTGTAGTGTGGCAAATACCAAAGGAGGTGGTCGAGTCTTGTGGGGAAAAGTGCACAACCTCTGCAGAGTGTACAAATTGATCATGATTAGCCGTGTCCCCGGTTACGGACAACTTTGAGCATCTAGAAGTGGGAATGTTGACGGATCTCATCATATTTAATTAATCAATCGGGTTTAATCAACTTTGGGAATAGATTGACTTGGAGAAACCAATTCAATCATATTATGAGCTTTGTAGTACTGTTATGATAGTCTTTGAGTAGGACAAAATCAGCTTTATGCAAACTGAAACTCTTAGAGCTTTTCCACCAGCAAAAATTGCATGTAGAAGATAGGTCTGTTATATATTTTTTTGGGAGTAACTTGCCGTACATTCAAAGTACTGACCTATTTTGGGCTGTAACCTTCGGTGTTGCAGTATTGTATATGACGAGTAAGTGATGCGATGTAGGGTTACGATGTCTACACTCAACTTTGCCGTTGGTGTTGATGGGACTCCACTTATGTATTGTTTGTTTCCGCGGTGTATTCTAGCCCAAAGGCTATAAGGTAATAAATACCATGTATTTACGTTACTTTTTGACATGTGATTATGGTATTTCATCGAGTACTGTGTGTGCTAGCATACTGATCCAGGGATAGCACAAAAGTACAGTAGACTTGCTTCCCTTCGGGACTGGGTTGTTACAGGAATGAAAGAATTAATACATGTGCATAAAAAATGAGAGAGATACATTTATGAGATGCGTGTAATGTAAATAGCTCATATAGAAGTCGGTCGTACGCGTGACTGACTCAACATCTTTTAATGACACGAGTGCAATGCAAAACTGGCTCCTCGAACTGGATGTTTCTGCCTGCCTCGTAGAAAAGAGATGTTGGTCATTTAACTGTGTTTAAGTCAAAACTTCTCTGTAAACAAGCATCACATGAATTATTCTAGCGCTCTCTAATAATAGAGTAAATCTCATCAAACCCCTAATAAGGTTTGCTAATGTTTACTCTATAATGGGTCACGTAGGTCATATAAGTGCGAGTCTGCATCAGCTTACAGGCAAAATAGGCCATAGTAGGCTATATTCATGTATATTCCGAGTCCTCCGGTTGTCAATCTTTTGTTTAGAATACCATAAGCCCCCAAGGTCTCTAAATACAGCGATATACATGCCAGGTTCCAGGAAAGAGATGACCAGTCCTTCCAGGTTCCAAGGAATTTCAAATGCAGGGATGAAATGCAATGAAAAAAATAGCAGAAAAATAAGTGTCGGCATAATTGTTTGTGATTTAACAAGTTGTCCGGGAATACTCCTGAAATATCTGGGTGTTAAAGTGACGGAGTTGTGCATTCCCCACAGCTCTTCTAGGTATCGAGCTCGTGGCCGCCGGCTCTTCATCCATTTAGCCAGATGACAGGTTTCACAGGACAACTTTATACTTGCAAATTGGAGAAGTTTTTATTTTTATTTTACCAGTACCTTGATGGCTGGCCGCCCGGGCTGACTCCATAGGGTGTAAGTCCAAACTTTCTTGATTCTGGATTTCTTTGGTCGTAGGGAGTGACTGTTTGTCCTTCAGGCGGGTTAAGGCGTTCATTATCCTTAGCCCATTGTTGTTTGAGTGCTAGCATGTGGTAGCACTGTCCCCAAGAATGATTTGCAAGGCAACCCGATCTGTAATGTTTTGGGCAAGGTCCTTGTAAGGCTTCTTCAGAGTTATGCAGACGACTCTTCTTGTCTGGCCTCACGGAACTTCCTAATTTCCATGAATCGGGTCTGTTGTATCCTTCAGGGTTCTCAATGCTTTTGCATTTTCAAGTGCTGCCCGGTTTTTGCTTTTGAATTCCTTCACTTTTGCTTCGTTGGAATTGACGTATTTGGTGACTGTATCTACAAGTCCCTGTAGGTCTTCTGCTACTATCTTCATATGGTTCAACACGCGAATCATGAGCCTGAGTCGATCATCTGCATCTGTGAAGTCGGTATTTGGATGAGCTTCTCGCGGCGGGCTCTTCTGTGGAGATTGAGCGCGCTCTTTGCGTTTCCAGGTTTCCTCCCTTTGCGTCCAAGAGGTTTTTTGATGCTCAGTCATCTTTTCGTGGCAGTCCTGTCGGCTTCCTCTGGCTACAAAAGATGTAAGTGTTGATTCGGGTATCCCTGACAACTGTTGAGTCAGCTTCAGGCTTTTGATGATCCGGTCTCTTAAAGAGATTCGGCTCTGGACTTTGATTAGTTGAGGTTTTGAACTCTGAGAGATTTTCTGGAGTTTCTTCATGCTGAGTTTCTTCCAAGGGACCAGTCGTTCTCGCGTAGTCAACGTCTTCTTCGTCTGAAAAAGAGAATTTTCCGGTAGGTGTGATGCGTCGTCCCCTTCTACGGCCCTTGGATAACAAGGGTGTTCTGGATCATACTCTTATGTCTCGGACCTGAGCCGGTTTTCCCTAACCAAACGGATTGACTCATTATTGGAAGGCTCTGCCGGATTGTCACGATATGGGGTTTCGATCGAACGATCCGGCTTGTGAGATCCACCGACTACTCTGACAAAGACATGCTTGGAGTCGGTTCTCGTCCGCCCTTCAGTCTCGTCGGATTCTGATTCAGATCCTTCCAACCCTCTGATGAGACGTCGGTTTAGACCGAACGATCCGCGACGAACTAATTTGATGGAATCAATCTGTAGAGTGCAGGGGTATTGTAGATGCGGAACTTCTTGTGCTGGTTTCTGGCGATCCAATTGATGGTGGAGTCGTCCATACCGTGCCGGATCTCCTCCAGTTTTTCAACACCTGCGTGTGCAAGCCACACGGTGGGTGCCAAATGTCATGGGAAAGTCACTGCAGATGTTCTCATTAGAGAACTTAGTGTGGGACCTTTGCTGCGAGGTGTTTTCGAGGAGTTAAGTCGGTGAGAACACAAGACACGAGATTTATCCAGGTTTTGGCCCCTCAAAAGGTAAAGACCTAGTCCTGCATTTCTATTATGGGATGTCGACTTCTCGAATACAAATGTGTGAGATCGCTACCTATGCCTCGAGAGGTTCCAAGTTGAGTTGTCCCCTTTGGACAAAGGGGGGCCGGATAATAAAGGTGTCGGGTCCCTTGAGTTACACGAAACCGACTCCGACTAAAGATGGAGTCCTAGTCAACTTTTACAAATATAGTTTCCTTATTACACAAGATAAGTCTATTTCCTTCTACAACCTTCTGGCTTCGCGATGTCATGACTCGGCCCAAGCCGAGTCTTTCTTCTGGGCCTTTATCTTGAGAGTCGGCCCGATCCTTCCTTATACTAGGTCATGACATTGGGCCATCCCCCCAACAGCGTCGACGCGGTCTTCAACTCCGGCGACGATTCCGGCAGGAATCTGGGCAAGTGGGGGTCGGGAAGCACCAGGGGAGCTAGGGGATCCTAATGGTGGTGCTGGTTGGGCCGAAGGGGCAAGGGAGCACGACGGAGGCGACTACAACCCGGCGGCGGCGCTACTCAGCGGAGGTGGAGAAGAAGGCCCTCCCGGCTCGATTCCTCACTCTGAGGTGCGATTGAGAGGGGTGCGGGGCTGCTGGTGAAGAGAGGCGGACACGGGCCTCGGCTTTATAGCCCGTCGGCAATGCCGTGGCCAGGTGCCGCCATGGAGACGCTGCCAAGCTCCATGGTGAGCTGGCGGTGCTCGGGCGGATTCGAGGCGGTTTGAAGGGCTACGGGGGAGGTCACGAGCGAGCAGAGTGAACATATGGATAAGGGGAAGAGAACGGCAATTGGGACGGCTCGGCGGCGCTGTGCTCGTCGTGTTCCTGGTGGAGGCGGGCTGTAGGCGAGATTCTGGTGAGGGAAACGCGGAGGAGGAGCCGCGTGTGCGAGGTAAGGCCGTGCGACGCGGTGGCACGAGATCTAGATGACGCGGGCACAGTGCACGGCGAGGACGGCGCGTCTGGTGGCCTCGAGCACGCGCAGAGCGCCTCGAGTGCACGCCATATGCGTGCTCTCCAAGTGCACTGGTGCTCTGATGGTTTTTTTCACCCGGCCTTTGATGTCTAGAGTGTTGTCCTCTCTTCTGTGAGCACTGATAGGTCCAAAACGTATCTATAATTTCTGCTTGCTCCATGCCTCTTTTGTGTGATATTGCTATGATATTGATGAACTTCCATACACTTTTGATCATATTTGGACTAACCTATTAACTCAGTGCACCCCAGTGCTGTTCCTGTTTTCTGCTGTTTTTCTATTTCAGGTTTCCCCCATATTAAAAGTGCTCAAAATATTCGGAAAATTCCAATAAAAAATCAGCGTACAAGAAGCTTCCGGAATCACCGAGGGGGAACCAGAGGGGACCCACCAGGGCCCCAGGCGCCCTCCCGGCGCGACCCAGGGTGGGGCCGCGCCAGCGGGCCTCCTGGACCCCTGATGGCCCCCCTGGCTGCCCCCCTTCGCCTATTTATTCCCCGTGACGCAAAAACTCCGAGACGGGAACCCTTTTTCACGATCTCTCCTCTGTTCCGCCGCCGCCGCGCTTCTAAGATCGGGAGCACCAGAAGACCTCTTCCCGGCACCCTTGCGGAAGGAGGAACCACCTCCGGGAGCTTCTCCAACACCATGGACGCTTCCCGAATGAACCGTGAGTAGTCCACCTTGGACCATGGGTCTATGATCATTTTCTATGTGATGTTCTCCTCCCCTCTTTGTTCTTCATGGATTAGACCTCGTGATCTTCCCTACATGATCGAGGCACATATGTAATATTTCTTTTGTTGCTATGTTGAGTTTGCTGGGATCCGATGGATTATGAGATTATGTTCACATTGTGTTGGAGTAATATATTTGATTCTCCTCTTTTATATTTATGTTCTAGAGTAATTCTTGCATGTTCTTCGTTGCTGTTTATTGCTTTGGCCAAGTAGTAGGTAGTGACTCCAAGAGGGAGCGTTATGCATGATTGTGGGTTCATGCCCCCCGATGACTAGCTTGAGTGACAGAAACATGAGTCTAGGGGATGTGTTGTTGCCACAAGGGGGAAAACAACGGTGCTTGTACTTGCGGGTGCCAGGATTGTTTACTTTACACAAAGTTCTTTAATGCAGTTGTCCGTTGTTTTGAGTTTACACTTTGGGTGGGATTCACAACTTAATACCAGCGAGATGTTCTGGATAGATATCTCAAGGTGGATTATTAGTAGGTAGATGCAGATGGATTTCGGTTTGGTTGTCTTGGCATACTGCCCGTGCTTTTGAGCCTCTTCCTTTCCTTATAGCATAATTAGCATTGGTTTGTGCACATAATCTTGTCAATTGCCCAGCGGTAATTTGTTTACCTCGCATGGCTATTTTATCGTCTTTTGGGAGAGAGACATCACTAGTGAACATCATGGTACCCCGGTCCATATTTCTAATACTGTTTACACCCACTATCAATTTACTACTTTATTTACCTTTCCGTTGCTATCACTATCATTATTATCTCGTGCGGAGGAATTGACAACTCCTCTGTACTCGTTGGGAAGCAAACTTATCTGTTGTGTGTGCAGGTCCAGGTGTAGTAAGCAACCTTGAGTTGTGAACGGCGCCATTGTTCACTTCACCACCTTCTTGTATCTACTGGAGTCCTACTGGTCGATCCTAAACCTTAGCATCTTCAGTAAGGGAAATTGCCGCCATCTACATCTCAACCTTCCACTTTGGGTAAACCAACGAGGGGCGAGAAGTAAAGTCTCGTGACATCAAAGCAATTTCGGGCGCTGTTGCCGGGGACTCCACTCTTCAAGATAGGGGAGTTTCACACTATCTTTTATCTTTGCTTTTTAGTCTTGTTTGTTTACCTTTCAGTTTTTGCTTTAGTGTCTTTTATCAAAAATCAAAAAAATAGTTATCTTGCTTGTTGCTACTATGGGTTCCTCTGAGAACAGCAAGTTGTGTGACTTTACTATTCACAATAACAGTGACTTTATCTGCACTCCTATTGCTACACCTGCTACTTCAGCACCTTCTTATGAGATTAAACCTGCTTTGCTGAACCTTGTTATGAAAGATCAATTCTCTGGTGCTAGAGATGATGCTGCTTTGCACTTAAATAATTTTATTGAGCTTTGTGATATGCAAAAGTACAAATAAGTAGATGGTGATATTGTTAAGCTTTAGCTTTTTCCTTTCTCCTTGAGAGATGAAGCTAAAATCTGGTTTCAATCCTTGCCTAGGAATAGCATAGATTCTTGGGAAAAGTGCAAGGATGCTTTTATTGGGAAGTACTACCCCCCTGCGAAGATTATCCAATTGAGGAGCTTTATTATGAATTTTAAACAATTGGATAATGAACACGTTGCCCAAGCTTGGGAACGCATGAAATCTCTTGTTAAGAATTTCCCTACGCATGGTTTGACTACTTGGATGGTTATCCAAACTTTTTATGCAATCTTGAACTTTACCTCGCGGAACTTGCTAGATTCGGCCGCGGGAGGAATCTTTATGTGAACTACACTTGGTGCTGCCACAAAACTTCTCGATGAGATGATGACCAGCTATTCCCAATGGCACACCGAAAGAGCTCCAACAGGTAGGAAGGTAAACTCTATCGAGGAGATCTCCTCCCTAAATGAAAAAGTTGACTTGATTATGTATCTACTTACCAAGCAATCTCCTATTGATCCTCAAGATGTACCTTTCAATTCTTTGATTGCTCAAGATCAAGTAGATGTGAAATTTATCTCTAGAAACAATTTCTATAACAATGCTTATAGGAGTAACATTGGTACAAATCTTAGACCGTTCCCCTCCAACTATGGGAACAACAACACTTATCCTAGCACCAAAAACTCTACCCCTAGAGATAGAGACATGCCTAGTTATGAGAAACTTTTGGAAATAGAGAAGGCCACTAAGAATTACATGCACACCCAATATGCACAAAATAGGACCTTCTCTAGAAAATTAGATGAGCACACTTCCATCTTGCAAGACATTGGTAGACAACTAGAGAGTGTGAACATTGAGATTTCTAACCTTCAGACTAGGCTCACCACCACGGAAACCCAAGTTTCCAATATGTCTCACACACAGGCTACTTTGATAAATCAAATGGCAGCCAAACCAGAAGTTATCCCTATGGAAGAAGATAGAATTAAGAGCCTTCGTACACACCATACCATTGCTACTATCCAAGTGGTTGAGGATATCCAAACTCCTAGCACCCAATGCACCCCTAGTCCCATAGGACCTATTAATGGTGATGCTATGACCTCAACCGTCGAAGAAGAAATCCCTATGACTATAGAAGCTACCAAACAAATGAGCCTAAAGGACACCACTACCAGTTTACTTGATAGTAGTGACCTTGATTTTGATAATTGCACCCTTTCTGAAGTTATTCGTTTCCTTCACAAGATGCCTAGAGACCCCCACACTAGCACACTTAATCTTGCCTTCACGGAGCATATCAATAATGCTCTCATCAAAGCTAGGGAGGAGAAGCTTAGGATAGAAGCCTCCATACCTAGAAAGCTAGAAGATGGTTGGGATCCTATGATTAAAATTAAGTTGAATAACTTTTCTTGCTATGCTTTATGTGATGTTGAAGCTAGTACCTCTGTCATACCCAAAAGAATGTATGAGATATTTGAACTGAAACCTTTTGATCCTTGTTCTTTTGGTGTTTGTCTCGTCGATTCTTCCGTAAAGAAACCTTTGGGGAAGATCGATGATGTTCTTATCATTGTCAATGACAATTATGTTCCCGTTGATTTTACTATTATGGACATTGAATGTGAACTTTCTTGTCCAATTATTTTGGGACGTCCTTTTCTTCGCACCGTGGGTGCTGTTATTGATATGAAAGAAGGGATTATAAAATTCCAATTCCCTCTCAAGAAAGGGATGGAACACTTCCCTAGGAAAAAGATTAAGTTGCCTTTTGAGTCTGTCACACGGGCTAGTTATTTTCTTGATAAGACTTGATCTAGTTGCATTAAGCCTAGCTAATGGCTTTAAAGAAGCACTTTCGGGAGGCAGCCCGCAACGAATTTAGGATTTCCCTTTTGTTTTTATTCTGTTTTTAGTGGTCTTGATGATTGTTACTACTGTAGCAACATCATTGTATCTTTACTTTTCAAGCTTTGTGCCTTTTATAGCTTCATATGACAAGGGAAGTGAAAGTTGTGACATGCTGTCCAGAAAACAGATTCTGTCCTCGTGACTAGAAAAATCAGAGAAAAATCCCAGTTCATCTTTTTGAGCTGTCCTTGTGCTCTATGAAATTACGAAAGTTTCGTATGTTCTGAGTTTTTTTATTTGAGTTGCATAAGTATCCCTAAAAAATTGTTTACTACCTGCTGGTCTATTTTTCACAGATTATGTCCTGTTTTGCCTTTTCTTCGTTTTGCGAACCTTAAGCTTGCTTTTTGTTTGCAAAAACTTTTTGGCAATCTTGAGAAACAGTAGCTCTTCAAGATTATATTTGTTTCCATTAGAGGAAAAATTATTTTATTATGGGTACTAACCTCGCTAATCAGATTATGATGAGTTATGTATGAAGGGAGTTTTCAAGTGTGCGAGGGAAGATGATGAAAGAAGATTCAGGAGTGTCAAGCGCTCAAGCTTGGGGATGCCCCATGCATCCCCAAGAAATATTCAAGGAGACTCAAGCATCTAAGCTTGGGGATGCTGTCTTGGGAAAGTCACAGCAGATGTCCGTAGAGTCGGACTTGATTATGGGGCCTTTGCTACGAGTGTACGAGGAAGAAGAAACATCAAAGAGAAAGAGAAACGCAATTTTATATAGCTTCAGGCCCCGAGAAACATCGTCCGGTAAAGACCCTACATGCTGTTTGTGGCCAGGTCTTATTCCTTTGCTCACGGGGACTCGCCGGCATGTCGCCGACTCTCTTACAGTTGTATTCGGGCGAAAGCCTACTCTGGTGGCGAAAGCCTACTCTGGTGGTGAAATCCTACTCTCATATCGAGAGCCTACTCTTATATCGAGAGCCTACTTTGGTGGAACTTGGCCTCTATGGGCGCCCTACCCCTCCTTATATAGGTAGAAGGGGGAGGCTTACATGTAGAGTCCTATTCTAATACAAACTAGTCTCATCTTGTATTACAAGTCGGATATCAATTTGAGTCATACTCTAAGTCTTGTAGCTTTTCGTATCTTCCAAGTTAGGTGGACTCCATATTGATTCCTTCGTCCAGCTGACTCATGTGGAGGAGAGTCCCCTGTCTGGCCGACTCATGTAGAGGAGAGTCCCCTGTCTGGCCGACTCCTGTAGAGGAGAGTCCCCTGTCTGGCCGACTCCTGTAGAGGAGAGTCCCCTGTCTTGCCGACTCTTGTAGAAGAGAGTCCCCATCAGGCCGACTCATGGAGGTGACTCATGTCAGCCAACTCATGAAGGTGACTCATGTCAGCCGACTTATGGAGGTGACTCATGTCAGCCGACTCATGGAGGTGACTCATGTCAGCCGACTCATGGAGGTGACTCATGTCAGCCGACTCTAGTCTTCAGGACCTGTCTTCTGGCTGAGTCTTCCTGTAAGAGCAAAGTTTCCCCCGTGTGTTTTGGATATTGTTAGACAAGACAGTAGAGGAACTAACAATGTTTTCTAGTATAAAAGTCGTATAGGTTCCTGAAGGACAAGCTAGGTGATAAAGCTTCAGGGAAGGTCTTCAAGTTATCGAAGCATAACCCACGGAGCGAAGCTTAATCACGAAGGTTGACCCCCAAAAATGAAGGTGTGCTGAAGTTCTACTCATTGAAGGAAATGACGAGGACGGCGCAAGACTTAGGTGTTTTTGTGTAGTTCTTTTTCGGTTCTTTGAGTCATAGGACAAACCGTACTATCAAGAGGGGTATTTAGTTTGTGGACACCGAAGTCATTGAGAAAATGCTCAGATCAAATCCAAACTAAGTGAGAAGCCTGAGAGAAGAAATCTCATGTGCACTAAGTTAAGTTTTGGTAGCAAAGACTTCGTTCTTTGGCTACTGAAGCAGAACTAAGTCCGTGAGTCAGCTTTACTTGTTCCTCAAGTAAAGTTGCGCATTGATGTCAAATCCGACCATTGTGGACACGTGTCAAGCTGTCACCTCGGGTTAGTTTGGTCATTCCATACCTCGAGATCGCCAACTATAAATACGCCGCCCCCTCCTCCATTTGCGGGTGGCTGCTCCAAGAATATTCCTGAGAGAGATTGAAGAGCGCACCCCAAAGACTTCACCGAAGCAAAACCCAAAATCCAGAATACTGAAGCCTAAGTCCCATTGATCTGAGTAGATTTGAGATGACTTAGGTGAAAGCTTGCTAGCCTTTTTATCTTGGAGAACTGCAATTCTCCTAGACGGTTAGAGTGTTTTTCTTCAGAGAGCGAAGATTAATTGTCGCCTCGAAGTCCAGTTTGTCAAAGGTTTCGGTGATTTCCTCAATAATCAACCACGAGTGAAGAACTGACCTACCTCAAGGAGTTTGGTGCAGTGGAGCAACGGACGGAGAGAGATTTTCTCCAGGTGTTCAATCACCAGTCCCTCCAACCAGACGTAGCGCTTTGCAGAGCGTGAACTGGTCGAACAAACATCGCCGAGTCCCAGTTCGTTTTACTTCAAGAATTTACCTTCAGAATTGCATTTGCTTCACAGTTATGCTTCAATGTGTTTTGATTCACTACATTTAGTTTCGCTTCCAGTTTTACTTCGCTATTCCGCACTACTTATGCTTCACTTCAAAAGTTTCAGTCGAAAATTTTGAAGTGATCATTCACCCCCTCCCCCTCTGATCACATACTTGGACTTTCAATTGGTATCAGAGCTAGTCACTCCCTACACTCTGTGTGTTTTGGATTAACCTCCTGGAGTGTCTTCAAGTATGTCTTTCGCAGCTATTCGCTCCGGCGAACCTATTCATGTTTTCAATGGGAAGGACTACCCGTACTGGAAGGACAAGATGAAAAGAAATATTATGGCTATCAATTCAACTGCCTGGCAAGTTGTCTTGTATGGAGTCACTGTTGCCGATGAGAAGGCCATCACCCCTGAAGAAGCAAAACAGATTGATCTTGATTCTGAAGTTTGGGTTTTCATCACCAATCACTTGACACCAGAAAAGTATCATGAAGTGAAGAATATTCCATCTTCCAAAGGTGTCTGGGACTATCTTGAAAAGATTGGTGAAGGTGTTTCTACCCAGAAAGATGCCAGAATTGACACACTCCGAAGCAAATTCTATCGCTTCAAGAGAAACGAGGGTGAAAAAGTCAGCTCCATTTACAGCAGACTCACAGCTCTTGCAAATGAGTTGATTTCCCTCGGTGCTGATGAAATTACTCCTCACTCAGTTGTAAGAACTTGGCTTCGCTCACTGGATGACTCGTTTGATCACATTGTGCTGATGATCAAGGAAAGGACTGATTTCAGACGTCTTGTTGCCGCTGATATCCTTGAGAGACTCAATACCTTTGAAATGGAGGAAGATGAGAAACGTAACATAAATGGCTCTCGAAGAAAAACTCATGCCTTGAAAGAAAAAGCTTCGCGTCATTCTTCACCCGAAGTCAGTTCTGCTTCAGGTGTCGAATCAGATGATCCTGCAAGCATTGGAAAAGATTTAGCACTGATCATGAGACGCTTCAACCGCTTCCAGAGAAAAGGTTTTTCTTCACCGAAGAAGAGTTATTCTTCAAGAAGCTCAACTCACTCATCTCACCGCTCATCCTCAAGAAGCTCTCCATCGAAGGACAACTGCTTCTACAAGTGCAAGAAGCCAGGTCACTACATTGCTGATTGCCCTCTGTGGGAAGCTGAAAACAAAGCAAAGCATTCGCTCAGAGACTCCTCAACCAAGTCCCACTGATCTTCCAGAAGCTATGAATCCAAAAGACATGACTCCAGTTCGAGAAGAGATAAGAAGAAAGATTCTGATGATGACAAGAGGAAGAAGTATCACAAGAAGCGTGAGGGTTCTTCATCGAAGACTTACTCGTCTCGGCGAAGCAGCTCTCACCGTGCCAAGGCCTATCTGGGAAAGGAGATGAACTCTGAAGACGAAGCCTCTGGGTCCAAAGCTGAAACAGGCTCAAGGTTTGGGTCTGGGTCCGAATCAGATGGTGTTGCTGGTTTGGCATTCGCTTCAGCAGATGCTTCGACAAAAGCCTCGAGCTCATTCTTCACCAACAACAGTAGTGAAGATGAATCTCCTGCATATTGCTTCATGGCCAAGGCGAAGGTATCTTCATCAAAATCTAACTATGATTCTTCTGATTGTTCCTCATATGACAGTGATTCAAATATAAGCTATGCTAAACTTGCTAAAATTGCTTCAATCCAACAAGATGAACTTGATTCACTAAGCAAAACAATTAAGAAATCAGAAACTCTGTTGATCGATGAGATAGAGAAAGGTCAAACTTTGACTAATGAGCATGCTGCTCTGAAGGAAAAGTTTGAAGAATTATCCTCTCGGCATGATCTTCTTTCAGTTGATTATGAGAAGCTCACCTATGAATTTCTTCAGAGGAAAATGGCTCTCGAAAAACTGAAAGAGGCTCATGAAGAGTTGGAAAATGTCAATCTCTCTCTCATGGCTGAACAAGGTTCTGAAGCAAATCATAAAACTGAATCACCTTGTTTGGATTGTTTGGAACGAAGCAAAATTGATTCCAAAGGCAAAGCTCCTATTGTTATTGATGATACTAATGCCTCTGATGAGGAAAATCCTGCTGTTACCGAGGAACTCCTCAGGTTGAAAAACTTATTTGAAACAGGCATGTTCAAAAGTGTGCAAGGTCACCAGTATCTCTGTGATATCCTGAGGAAGGCTCTCCTTCATAGGAATCCCAGGAATGAAGGTGTTGGTTTCGAGAGAAAGATAAACCCTGATGGCACCTATTGGGAACCTGAGCAGTATCCTAAGACTGTTTGGGTCCTTGCGAAGGGGAACCCCATTGATATAGATAACCTTTCAGGACTGCAAGATGAACAAAGCTATTGTAGACGAATCACTTTATTCAGACTACAAGCTCATCAAAGATGAATAGGGAAAGGTTACAGCTGAGTATGTTGGTACTCCTCCTAAGAATGGCTTCTATAAGAGGCAAATATGGGTGCAGAAAGCACTTGTGGAAAAACTGTCTGCTAACCATACCATGCAGGGAAAGTCTTCGGTACCACCGAATCATTTATATTCTCTTGAAACGAGAAATGATCCTCTGGTGACCGAATCAAATGTTCCGCAGAAGCAATACTATCGCACTGGTCGTCATACTTATCGTCCTCATAATAATCATACTAAGATTGCATATGCTCATTCTTATGCTAACCATTCACAGAGGACTTACATTTATGGTGTGCTTGATGGTACACCGAAGCAATACACTCTTGTTCGCTTTAATATTGCTTCAACCAGTGCTTCAACATCTTCTCAGTCACCTGCTCGTTTGTGGGTGGTTAAGAAGAACTAATTCTTCTGCAGGGCTATGTCTCCAGTGGATCCGAATGGGTCATGGATAGTGGTTGCACAAATCATATGACATCAGACAAGGAGTTATTCACCGAAGAAAAACTATCTCACTCTTCTCAGAAGTACATTACCTTCGGTGATAACAATAAGGGTAAAGTTTTAGGTTTGGGTAAGGTTGCCATATCGAAAGATAAGCACATTGACAAGGCTATGCTAGTCCAATCACTTGGATATAATCTTATGTCTATTTCTAAGTTATGCGATATGGGTATGCTTGTTCTATTTTCTGCGTCGCGTTGTGTTGTCTTTTCACAGGATGACTATGCGTTTTTCTTCGAGGGTTACCAAAAAGGAGACTTATACATTGTTGATTTTTCTTCGGGCCCTGCTGTTTCCACATGCTTAATGGAAAAAGCTTCATCTGGGTGGTTATGGCATCGAAGACTTGGTCATGCAGGGATGAGAAATCTTCATAACTTAGTGAAGAAGAATCATGTTATTGGCCTTAGCGAAGTAAAATTCGATAAGGATCGTCTCTGCAGTGCTTGTGAAGCTGGTAAACTTACGAAGAAACATCATTCAGCGAAGACTATCATGACTACCACTCTTCCTCTTGAATTGCTTCATATGGATCTTTTTGGTCCTCAAAATTATGCAAGCCTGGGAGGAAACAAATATGGTCTTGTTATTGTTGTTGATTTCTCTCGTTATACTTGGGTTTTCTTTTTAGATGACAAGAGCAAAGTTGTTGAAATCTTCAAGTCATTCGCCAAGAGAGCTCAAACAGAATATGAATTATCTCTAAAGCATATCCGAAGTGATAATGGAACTGAATTCAAAAATACTCATATTGAAGATTTTCTTGATGATCATGGTTTTACTCATGAGTTCTCTGCTGCGTATACACCTCAACAGAATGGTGTTGTCGAAAGGAAGAATAGAACTCTCATTGAGATGGCCAGAACCATGCTTGCTGAATACAAGATTCCTATTAGGTTCTGGGCCAAAGCAATTAACACAGCTTGTCATATCATCAACGAGGTTTACCTTCACAAATTTCTGAAGAAAACTTCACATGAGCTTATCACTGGTAACAAACCTAATGTTTCGTACCTTAGGGTATTTGGTGCTCCATTCTTTATTAGAGATATGAATAAGAGCTCCAAGTTTGCCCCTAAGGCACATGAAGGTTTTCTTTTAGGTTATGGCTCAAACTCTCATACTTACAGAGTCTATAACTCTCACTTTGGGAAAGTTATGGAAACTGTGAATGTGAGATTTGATGAAACTAATGGCTCTCAAAAAGAGCATTTGCCTCATGATCTAGATGAACCTCCTCTTGATGAAGTGATCAGGTCCATGGCTATTGGAGAAATTCGCCCTGTTGAAGCCAATGCTCGTCAAGCTAATAGTGATGATGATGATGGTCCAATGTTCCCACACATAGCCCGGGGCGCTGGAGATCAACATCCTGAAGCTAATGATGAACAGAACGAAGAAGAGCAAGGGAACGAAGGGAATGTTGAAGCTGAAGGTGAAGCAAATCCTGAAGGTGATGCAGATCCTGAAGCTGAAGCAGATCCTAATGCAAAAGCTGAGCCTGAAGCAAATGATTCAACCTTATCACGAGTCCGAAGAAGAGTTGATGTTGATTCGATCCTTGAAGAAATTCATCAACCAAGTCGTCCCACAACTCGCTCTCGCACTCGTTTGGCTAACTTCTGTGGAAACTTCTCTTTTGTCTCTATGCTAGAACCTTCAAAGTTTGATGAAGCCATGAAGGATCCAGATTGGTTAACTGCCATGCTCGAAGAACTTAACCAGTTCGAGAGAAACAAAGTCTGGTCCTTAGTTGATAGACCTGATCCCACGAAGCACAACATCATTGGTACAAAGTGGATTTTTCGCAATAAGCAAGATGAAGACGGTATAGTGGTAAGGAACAAAGCACGTCTGGTAGCACAAGGTTACACCCAAATCGAAGGTACTGATTTTGGCGAAACTTATGCTCCAGTTGCTCGTCTCGAATCCATTTGTGTTATGCTTGCTTTTGCAAATTTCAATGGTATTCTGCTTTATCAAATGGATGTGAAAAGTGCTTTTCTTAACGGAGAAATCGAGGAAGAAGTGTATGTTATGCAGCCTCCAGGTTTTGAAGACCCGAAGAAACCCGACATGGTGTACAGGTTACACAAGGCCCTCTATGGGTTGAAGCAAGCACCTCGTGCTTGGTACGACACATTGAAGGATTTCCTTCTGAAGAAAGGCTTCAAACCAGGAACAACTGATCCAACACTTTTCACTCGATCTTATAATGGTGATTTGTTTGTCTGTCAAATATATGTAGATGATATCATTTTTGGATGCACTAACACTGAAATCAGCGAAGAATTTGCCAAAATGATGTCGAAGAAATATGAGATGTCTATGATGGGTGAGTTGAAGTTCTTCCTTGGACTTCAAATCCGTCAACAGAAGAATGACACCTTTATTTCTCAAGAAAAATATCTCAAGGATTGCATGAAGAAGTTTGGTCTTACTAAATGCAAAACTATTAAGACGCCTATGCCTACCAATGGCTTCTTAGATGCAGATGAGAAGGGCAAAGCCTTCGACCAGAAGAAATATCGGTCTATGATTGGATCTCTTTTATATCTTTGTGCATCTAGACCTGACATTATGCTTTCAGTATGTATTTGTGCTCGTATTCAGGCAAATCCAAAGGAATCACATCATACTGCTGTAAAGCGAATTCTTCGTTATCTTGCTCACACACCTACCTTGGGCTTGTGGTATCCCAAGGGAGCTCAGTTTGATCTTATTGGCTATTCTGATTCAGACTGGGCTGGTGATCGTGTATATAGGAAATCAACTTCAGGGACTTGTCATTTCCTTGGAAGATCACTTGTGTGTTGGGCTTCAAAGAAGCAAAACTGTGTTTCAATATCTACTGCTGAAGCCGAATAAATTGCTGCTGGGTTATGCTGTACTCAGATTCTATGGATGAAGCAAACGCTAAAGGATTATGGTATTCATGTGAAGAAAATCCCTCTCCTATGTGATAATGAGAGTGCAATCAAAATTGCTCACAATCCTGTACAGCACTCTCGCATGAAGCATATTGACATTCGCCATCATTTTCTTCGTGATCATGTTCAGCGTGAAGATATTGTTATTAGTCATGTCAGAACTGAAGATCAACTGGCAGACATATTCACGAAACCATTGGATGAGAAAAGGTTCTGTACGTTAAGGTGTGAGCTCAATATATTGGACTCACGACATGTACTGTAAGACCGAACCTTTTTACTTCTGTATATATTCATTTTCCTCATTACTTACCTCTTTAGTTTCGTTGTTTGTTTTTGCTTCGTTTAGTTTATTTTTACTTCGCTTGGTTTTAGTCCTCTATGCTTATCACCTTTTGCTTCATTTGGTTTTTCTTCGAGGTGATAAGTTTCGGACCCTACCCCTTCTGTTTCTTTTTCCTTCTTACTCTGTCTGTCCAAAATGGTTGAGCACAATTGAAACGGAAAGTATTTTGCTTCGAACGTCATTGAGTTCCGAATCAAATGCTTCCAATTCTCATCGAAGTTTTACTCAAGTTGAGGACTTATTCTTCGGTCGTTGAGATCCCGTCAAATCCGGGTCGTTGAGATTTTCTCGCGATACGCCACGAAATCCTCGCCGTAGAATCCGGAGAGACAGACGCTGGGGGCCGTTCGATCAGATCTGACAGCTTTTGTCAGACCGGCCTATATAAGGCATCCCACCCCAGCGAATCCATCCCACCTCCTCATTCGCATCTCGCCGGAACCCTCTCTCTCCTGAGCGCCGCCGAGCTCTTCGTCCTCGTCGCCGTTCTCGCCGCTTCACTGCCGGAAGAGCGCCGCCGTGGACTTCACGTCGTCGACGAGCACGTCCTCACCGCTCATCGCCGCCGTAGCTGCTCGACGCCATAGAGTTAGGGTACGTAGAGCCTCGATCCAATCTCTATCTCTTATGTTCTTCTGTTTCCCGATTGGATCCGAGTTCTTAGTTTGTTTGTTTTTGAATGAATTCCTTAGGTTTCTTTGATCCGTTGGATCGTTGCACTGTTGGGAAATCTGTTTCTGCTAGCCAAAGGTTTCCATCCCGATTCAGGTTAGAAGTTAGGGTTAGACTTCATCTGTTCTGTGTTAGGGTTTCAGCTTATCCTTGCATAAGGTTAAGTCTAGCTCAGAACAGACCAGAATCGTTACCCAAATTCTTCACTGAATCTCTTGTCGAAACTTTTGTTTTTGGATCGAAACTTTTGCTGGTGCTCATTCCATACTCGCCTTTTTCCCTCGCTACCTTTGTGCTTTTCACAGGATTTCTGCTGAATTAGGCTTCGGAAATGAGTCACCCAATCTTGACCACATCAACGAAGCAGAACGGTCTGCTCCGAAGAAGAAAGGAGGAAGAATGAAGGAAACCAACAACTCCAGAGGCATTCACGAATCTATTCGTATTGCTCTGGGATATGACACGCCCCCTGGAGAAACCAAGGATCAGCGAAAGAATCGATTGAAAAACATTCGCCGGTACTGGGCTGTTAGATGGTACAAGTACAAGAGCATCCCTACCTGGAAGTGGGCTATGCAGTTTGCCTTCAATCCACCCTATCAGTATACTTCGGCCATGTGCAGTCAGTACACCGAAGAGAATCGCCACCTATACTACCCAGTTCCACCGAAGCTTCCTCACCCCAACACTCTTAAGACACCAGATGATTATCCATAAGAGCAAGAACGTCTGAGGATCGCTGCTGAACTCAAGAGACTGAAAGAAGAGAAGAAGGCAGCCAAGTTGGCTGAAGCTGAAGCCCATGATGAAGGGCCAAGAACGAAGAAGAAGAAGAAGCTGAAGAAGAAATCTGCTTCCCCTCCCTATGCTACCACAGAAGATGAAGAGCATGTCAGGCTAGAGCAAGCTGCTCTAGAAGATTCAATTATGGACGAATCAAATGCTGCTGACAACGAATCAGAATTCGAAGCAGATGATGAATCTGATGATCCTGCTCCCCCCAAGAATCAAAGTCTTCAGATCCCACTGAAGAAGAAGCCAGGAGAGAAACCTGCTGCTAAGGGAATTAAGTTTCAAGACCCCAAGGACAAATCTTCTGCTCGCCCCACCATTGATTTGTCAAACTTGGTGGTTGCGAAGCCCTTGGCCTCCAAGCTACCGGCTGATGCCCTCAACACTGAGAGGCGAACGAAGCAGAAGCACGACCCCGCCAAGAAACAACCTGCAAAGGCTTCAGCATCAACGAAGCCCAGGAAGTCTGCTGCACAAAACCCTTCAGCGAAGCACAAGCTCACTGAAGAAGAATTGAGACAGAAAGACCTCGAAGAGGCACTTGAGCGCAACATTCTTGCCAGAAGCTCAGCTGAGAAGAAGCAGGCAGATGCGGAAGCTGCCAGAAAACAAAAGGAGTTGGACTCCTCTAGATTGGCCGCGGAGAAGGCTGAGACGAAGCGCAAGCTCGCCGAAGCCGCAAAGAACGAAGAAAAAGCTGCTGCTGAAGCTAAGCTGGCCGAGCATGAAGCTAAACGAAAGGCTACATTAGATGGCCTCAGGACAAAGAAAGCTGAGAAAGATGCTAGGGAAAGTCAGAAGAAGCCCGTGGTTGATATGACACCCTCCTCTATTCCATCGAAGAAGAAAGTCATATCTATGCCTGAAGCTCAAGCTGAAACTGATCGTCACAGTGACCATCAGTTCTCTGACCTGCGTGAAGGCGAACTATGGGATCAGTTGGGCATCACTGAAGCCCTTTGGGAGAAGTGTGCAGCTGAAGATCCTGATGTTGTTGATCTTGGAGAAGTTTACATCTCCAGATCTATCGACGCAATGATCACCACAATGATCAGTCAGCTGAAGGATTTGCATTCAAGAGATAGGGCTGAAATCAAAAAGATTCACAACTATCAGAAGCGAGCTGAATCAGAACCTGATGAAGAATTCAAACAACACGCCCTGAAGTTGCTTCAACAAGTGACGGATGTCAATTCCACCACCAAGAACAACATCAAAATCTTCAAAGGAAAAATCAAGGCCGCTGTGGATGATATGGTGAAGACCCATAATGCATCCATTATGGAAAGAGATTCGCGGAAACGCAAGGCTTCGCCCGAAGTTGAACGTGCTGTTGCTCCGGCACCATCTCCTAAGCCTGCTGCATCTAAGGCATCAGGTCCTTCACCCAAGAAGAGAACCACCAAGAAGCGCAAGGTTACTTTGACCTCAGCCGCATACATGGATACCAGTGATGAACAGCCACAGGAAACTCCTAAAGCTGCTCCCACTCCTACACCGAAGCCAAAGCCATCCAAACCCACACCTAAGCCTTCAGCTCCACCCACCAAGGCTCCCACACCTCCTCCTACCAGAACCACCCCAAACAAACTCCACCACAAAGAGCTCCTATCCCAACTCCAACGCCTGCACGAACCCCCTCACCCATTCCACCCCGTGTTCCCACACCCATCCGTGCTCCAACCCCCGAACCACAAAGGATTCCCACTCCACCAGTTGCTCCCGCACCACCTCCATCACCTCCCCGTGAAGCTAATGCTCCATCACCAACCCACTCCAGAACTCATATATCGCGAGACTTTTCCCCTTCCAGAATTGTTCAAGATTCCAAAGCACATGTGCCCCATACCGAAGCACATGATAACGGAGAAGAACAAGTCCAGATTCTGAATATATCGCAAGAGCAACCGCTTATAGTCGCTCAATCTGCTGGCCCTTCGAGAGACAACCCAATTGCTCCTCTGCAAAGGATTCGCGCGCGTTCGCGCCCCTGCCAAGATACCCAGATTGACCCCAATTACCCTCGTGAAACTTTTCCTATATTCAAGGGTGTTGGTTATTCTTCAAGGCATGGACCGGAATTCAACTTGGAACAGCATCGGAAGCGCCATCGGTTCTTTGGTGTCAGTCCATATGCTTCAGACCGCACCGCTGATGATCTTCGCTTTTGGACTGCCGAGCAACAAGTCTTATACACCAAAGTCTTCTGTCAGCAAGGAGTTCTGTTTAGGCACAAGTTTATGGACATGCGAAATCTTTCAACAACCACTTGCTTTCAGAACATCCTCGAAACTATTGAAAATCAGAATTTGACTCGGCTGTTTTCTTTGAGCACTCCCTTCAATTCTGAGCTCATCAAAAAATTCTATGCAACTCTATATGTTTCTGGTGATGCAAATGAACCCAGCTCATGGACGCTGGAATGGATGATTCAAGGCAAAGTCTTCAGGATGTCCTCTGCTGAATTCATGGAAATTGTCAATATTCCAAGGCATTCTGGAGTTCATGAAAAGATTCACTTAGAACATGATCTGACTGAAGAAGAATTTGCTACTCTGTTGGACCCCGAAGTCATTGCAAGCTATATTCCTGAAAACATTCGCCCGAAGCATTTGAACTTCATTTCAAGGACTTGGTTCTACATCTTGTCCAACTCATTGATCCCTTTGAGTACTGCTTCGGAAGAATCGAACATTTATCCAGAGACAAGGCATGCCATTATGAAGCTCACACATGGTCTCATATTTGACTTTGAGGATTGCTTCATTAGGAATTTGGTTCATGCAGCAGAGCTCCCGTTCACACTGAAACCTTATGCTCCCTGGATGCAAGTTGTTTGTGACTATGGCAGGAACGAAGACTTTGTGGCTCGCCATCACCCGAAGCTTTTCTCGCCACCAGTGCGTGACTCTTTGGCACTATTGAGAAAGCCCAATGATCCTTTTGCCACATATGTTGGTGTGCGTCATGAAGTCAATGAGCGAAACTTATCAAAGACGTTCCAGAAAGACTGCCATCATTTTGAAGTTAATCTTCGATCGCAGCAAATGCTTGAAAACTATATTGAAGCCAATCAGCGCCAAATGCAATTTCTTGCTGATGAGATCAACAGAGTTGGCAACATTGCACTTAACAACAATCAGTATTTGCGTGTTCTCAAACGCCATTCCTGGAAGGGGCTCCAGAAGTTCAACTCTATGAAAGGCCTTCGTAAAGATCGCATCTACAAAGAGTATGCGCACCTCCAGCGAAACTTTTCCCGTGATGACACGGTGGACTGCCCGAATCAGAAGATCCCTCCCCTGCACAAGATTGATGAAGTATTCTTCGTCAACGAACCTGAACCCATCCGGCCAGATACCGTCTCCGAGAATGACTCCATCACTTCAAAGGACGACGACGGCCTCGACGACAGCGACCTCGACATCAACCTCATCACTCAGACACGCCACGAAGCTATTCCTACGTCTTCTTCCGAAGAAGAATCCTCAGGTGATCAGTCTTCGTCGGATGAGTCTTCGTCAAGCACAGCTTCGTCGGGTTCTCAGGGTGCTGATGCCGCGAAATAGATCTCTCGAACATTTTCTCAACCTTTTGTCCAATCATTGACAAAAAGGGGGAGAATGAGGGCATCGATGAGTTAGTATTGCATCGAGGAAAGGGTTTGCTATTTGCTTTTGCTTCGTTTGGTTAAGTTACAACAAACATTCCATTCTTTTCGATTGGGTTTTAACTTAAGTTTAACTTCGGTCATGCTACTCCTGTGCTACGCTTAAGTTTTAATAACCCCTTTGCTTGCAAGTATTGCTTCGTATCTTCTATCTTGCAGGTGGTTATTATTTTCTAAGTCACAGGTCATTGGAAGCAATTGCATACAATCCTGGACATATATCTTCAAATGCAATTGTATTCACTAAGATAGATTGTTTTTTCTCTCCACCGAAGAAAATTATCTCAAGCATTAACTTTGATTTTATAAATCTTCGATGCTTGTATTGCGGGGGAGCCAAAAACTTCATATCTTAGAGTTTGTCCCATCACTTCACAAAAACTTCAATATCTTTTATCGATGCCTGTTTTGTCAACAATAGTCCAAAAAGGGGGAGATTGTAAGAGCAAAGTTTTGCCCCCGTGTGTTTTGGATATTGTTAGACAAGACAGTAGAGGAACTAACAATGTTTTCTAGTATAAACAGTTGTATAGGTTCCTGAAGGACAAGCTACGTGATAAAGCTTCAGGGAAGGTCTTCAAGTTATCGAAGCATAACCCACGGAGCGAAGCTTAATCACGAAGGTTGACCCCCAAAAATGAAGGTGTCCTGAAGTTCTACTCATTGAAGGAAATGAAGAGGACGGCGCAAGACTTAGATGTTTTTGTGTAGTTCTTTTTCGGTTCTTTGAGTCATAGGACAAACCGTACTATCAAGAGGGGTATTTAGTTTTTGGACACCGAAGTCATTGAGAAAATGCTCAGATCAAATCCAAACTAAGTGAGAAGCCTGAGAGAAGAAATCTCATGTGCACTAAGTTAAGTTTCGGTAGCAAAGACTTCGTTCTTTGGCTACTGAAGCAGAACTAAGTCCGTGAGTCAGCTTTACTTGTTTCTCAAGTAAAGTTGCGCATTGATGTCAAATCCGACCGTTGTGGTCACGTGTCAAGCTGTCACCTCGGGTTAGTTTGGTCATTCCGCACCTCGGGATCGCCAACTATAAATACGCCGCCCCCTCCTCCATTTGCGGGTGGCTGCTCCAAGAATATTCCTGAGAGAGATTGAAGAGAGCACCCCAAAGACTTCACCGAAGAAAAATCCAAAATCCAGAATACTGAAGCCTAAGTCCCATTGATCTGAGTAGATTTGAGATGACTTAGGTGAAAGCTTGCTAGCCTTTTTATCATGGAGAACTGCAATTCTCCTAGACGGTTAGAGTGTTGTTCTTCAGAGAGCGAAGAGTAATTATCGCCTCGAAGTCCAGTTTGTCAAAGGTTTCGGTGATTTCCTCAATAATCAACCATGAGTGAAGAACTGACCAAACTCAAGGAGTTTGGTGCAGTGGAGCAACGGGCGGAGAGAGATTTTCTCCAGGTATTCAATCACCAGTCCCTCCAACCAGACGTAGCGCTTTGCAGAGCGTGAACTGGTCGAACAAACATCGCCGAGTCCTAGTTCGTTTTACTTCAAGCATTTACCTTCAGAATTTCATTGGCTTCACAGTTATGCTTCAATGAGTTTTGATTCACTGCATTTAGTTTCACTTCCAGTTTTACTTCGCTATTCCGCACTACTTATGCTTCACTTCAAAAGTTTCAGTCGAAAATTTTGAAGTGATCATTCACCCCCTCCCCCTCTGATCACATACTTGGACTTTCACTTCCTTTTGGGTGCTATCTTCTGGCTGGGTCTTAGCTGTGAGTAATCCCCCGAGAGTAGCCCCCAAGTTTAGCTTGGACGCAATCTTGGCGTCGGCTTCATGTTTCCTCTGCCTTTTCATGGCAATGAGATTGTCATAGAAGAGAACGCTGGGAGCGCGTCCATGGTAAACTTCCAGTATAATGAATAGTTAGGATAACGACCGGGTCTCGAGGCCAAACCATTAAGCCGGCTTGCTCCACTGATTCATGTCAATGAACCCAATATGATTCAATTTTGAACTCTTCCATGTTTGGGTTCAATGTTTTTTTTTATCTCTTCCGTGTCTTGTAAAAAGAACTCGGGAAATTTTTTACGGGAAATTTTATGTCCACATCACCTGTAGCCCCCAAGCTCCGAGTTTATCATCTCGTGATGACTTGGAGTTTTGTATATAAAATAGCCTTGCTGGTGTAGCCCCCAAGTGCCGGGTTATCTTGCCTGCAGCAACCTGGGATTTGTACTTGTGAATTTTGCTTCGAAGTAGTGTAGCCCCCAAGTGCCGGGTTGTCTTTCCTGCAGCAACTTGGGACTTACAATTTCTTGCTTGTTCTCTGAAGTCGGCAAGTATTATATTCCAAAATCCAGCAATTTTTGTTGAAGCCGGAAAATGTTTGCTTGCTGATAAAAACCGATGAACGCGAATTTGTTGAATCCAGTAGATATGATATGATGGATTGTGTTCCCAACTTCTAAATAGAGTGGCCCTTCGAGTGCTGGAATATGTTTGTTTCAGCAACCCGGAATAATGTGTGCCAACTCTTAAGTCGGCATGAGCATCTAAATGTGGCGAGAGCCGGTGCGACGAAAGTCGACTTATATATTTTATATGGAGAGAGCCAGTGCGACGAGTGTCGACATATATAATGCGAGAGACAGTGCGACCGAGGTCGACTTTATATATGGCGAGAACCGTTGCGACCGAGGTCGACTTTATATAGGGCGATAGCCGATAGCCATTGCGACCGAGGTCGACTTAAAATACGGCGATAGCCGTTGCGACCGATGTCGACTTTATATATGGCGATAGCCGTTGCGACCGAGGTCGACTTTATATATGGCGATAGTCATTGCGACCAAGGTCGACTTTATATATGGCGATAGCCGTTGCGACCGAGGTCGACTTTATATATGGCGATAGCCGTTGCGACCGAGGTCGACTTTATATATGGCGATAGTCGTTGCCACCGAGGTCGACTTTATATATGGCGATAGCCGTTGCGACCGAGGTCGACTTTATATATGGCGATAGTCTTTGCGACCGAGGTCGACTTTATATATGGCGATAGCCGTTGCGACCGAGGTCGACTTTATATATGGCGTTAGCCGTTGCGACCGATGTCGACTTTATATATGGCGATAGCCGTTACGACCAAGGTCGACTTTATATATGGCGATAGCCGTTGCGACCGAGGTCCACTTTATATATGGCGATAGCCGTTGCGACAGAGGTCGACATTATATATGGCGATAGCCGTTGCGACCGAGGTCGACTTTATATATGGCGATAGCCGTTGCGACCGAGGTCGACTTTATGTACGGCGATAGCCGTTGCGACCGAGGTCGACTTTATGTACGGCGATAGCCGTTGCGACCGAGGTCGACTTTATATATGGCGATAGCCGTTGCGACCGAGGTCGACTTTATATATGGCGATAGCCGCTGCGACCGAGGTCGACTTTATATATGGCGATAGCCGCTGCGACCGAGGTCGACTTTATATATGGCGATAGCCGTTGCGACCGAGGTCGACTTTATATATGGCGTTAGCCATTGCGACCGAGGTCGACTTTATATATATGCAGAAGATGCAATGAAAGAGGTGTAATCCCCATAAGTCAGTATGAGCATCTTTTGTGTCATACTGAGTCATATAGGTTAATGCTCAAGTTGTATCTTTTTGGATGACATATAAAAATAGAAAAGTATGTCATGTATGCAAAAAAGGTAATTTATGAATTGCTCATATAGGAGCCGACTCTGGATTCATCTTTTCCTAATCTTCTCTTTGTTGAGAAATTTTTTGGGTTATCCATGAGTCAAAACTCCTTTGTATGCCGTCTCACTTTGATCAGCGTTTTTTCGTTTTCTTTAAAACTTCTTCTTGAGAGTTTTTAGCCGGGTTTCGCGTGTTTAGATCGTATGAGCCTCGAACATACAGGCGATTATAGGGCGTGGAGTGCCACATGTATATGCCGAGTTTTCTTGGTGAAGACTCGATGAGTGTAGTCGAGCCCCCAAGATTTCCCTGAAATAAGCTATATACATGTAATTACACATATGTGCCGGGTTTTCTCAGTTAAAGGTTTGATGAGTATCATCAAGCCCCCTGAACTTTCCCTGAAATAAACACATAAGTGCTCAGATAACAGTTGAGAGTTGATCAAGCCCCCAAGTCTTCTTAGAATTTTATAAATGCAAAATATGACATGTATGATGCAATATGATGCAGTATGTATGAAAGGTTATGCAATATGAGTGTGGCGAGAGCCGGTTGCGATCGAGGATCGACTTTATGGCGGAAGCCGGTTCCGATCGATGATCGACTTTATGGCGGAAGCCGGTTGCGATCAAGGATCGACTTTATGGCGGAAGCCGGTTGCGATCGAGGATCGACTTTATGGCGGAAGCCGGTTGCGATTGATGATCGACTTTATGGCGGAAGCCGGGGCTTCTTGTGAAGCCGGTAATTTGTAATGGTCATGGATCCATAAAGGAGCCAGAATTCTCGATGAGATTAGGTTGTAGTCGATCTTGTTGGAGTCGACAATTGATGGCCGTACGAGCGTGGGGAGCTCAGAAGGCCAGCGCGTCGAAGTGGCGCGATGCTGGAGTCAGCGTGCAAGGGGCTTGGTAGCGTGGCCTTGCCAGTGGACTGGAGTCGGCATCGGTTGGTTGAATCCTTGTGGGTCAATATTGAACCCCAATTCGCGATCTCGCGTAGGTGTGAAAACGCGTTGTAGTGCGAGAGTCGGACATGGACTCATCTAATTTGGTGAGTCAGAATTTTTCCATAGACTCATCTCTTTGGTGAGTCGGAATTTTATAGACTCTTCTCTTTCGGAGAGTCGGAATTTGTAGACTCTTCTCTTCGGAGAGTTGGAATTTTGGAGACTCTTCTCTTTGGAGAGTCAGAATTTTGAGACTCTTCTCTTCGGAGAGTCGGAATTTTTGAGACACTTCTCTTCGGAGAGTCCGAATTTTGGAGACTCTTCTCTTCGGAGAGTCAGAATTTTGGAGACTCTTCTCTTCGGAGAGTCGGAATTTTGGAGACTCTTCAACACAAACGTTCTTATCCTGCAAACTATGCGTGAGGGTCAATGTTGAAGTCGAGTTTCGAGTCGCACGCTTGGAACTTTTCTTGTTTTATCCATGAGCTTGATGTAGATCTTGATGTAGACGTTGAGAAAACCGAGGTTGCAATGCACCCGGGTCGCATCCAGTCCTGCCAGACTTGGAAGATCATTGAATTGTTGATGTAGATTTGTTCGTGCCGGTTCTTCTTCGTCCGGACGATCATGAGTTTCTCGATCCCTGTGAGGATTTCTTCCAAGATGACAACACCCTTGTGTGTAGGCCCCACGGTGGGCGCCAACTGTCGTGGGAAAGTCACGGCAGATGTCCGTTGTGTCGGACATGATTATGGGGCCTTTTCTACGAGTGTACGAGGAAGAAGAAACATCACAGAGAAATGCAATTTTATACAGCTTCAGGCGCCGGGAAACATCGTCCGGTAAAGACCCTACATGTTGTTTGTGGCCAGGTCTTATTCCTTTTCTCCCGGGGACTCGCCGGCATGTCGCCGACTCTCTTACAATTGTATTCAGGCGAAAGCCTACTTTCATGGAGAAAGCCTACTCTGGTGGCGAAAGCCTACTCTGGTGGCGAAAGCCTACTCTCATATCGAGAGCCTACTCTTATATCGAGATCCTACTTTGGCGGAACTTGGCCTCTATGGGCACCCTACCCCTCCTTATATAGGTGGAAGGGGGAGGCTTACATGTAGAGTCCTATTCTGATACAAACTAGTCTCATCTTGTATTACAAGTCGGATATCAATCCGAGTCCTACTCTAAGTCTTGTAGCCTTTCGTATCTTCCAAGTTAGGTGGAATCCATATTGATTCCTTCGTCCAGCTGACTCCTGTGGAGGAGAGTCCCCTGTCTGGCCGACTCCTGTAGAGGAGAGTCCCTTGTCTGGCCAACTCCTATAGAGGAGAGTCCCCTGTCTGGCCGACTCCTGTAGAGGAGAGTCCCCTGTCTGGCCGACTCTTGTAGAAGAGAGTCCCCATCAGGCCGACTCATGGAGGTGACTCATTTCAGCCAACTCATGGAGGTGACTCATGTCAGCCGACTTATGGAGGTGACTCATGTCAGCCGACTCATGGAGGTGACTCATGTCAGCCGACTCATGGAGTTGAATCATGTCAGCCAACTCTAGTCTTCAGGACCTGTATTCTGGCCGAGTCTTCCTTTTGGTTGCTATCTTCTGGCCGGGTCTTAGCTGTGAGTAATCCCCCGACAGATGCCCCCGTGCATCCCCTTCTTCATCAACAATTATCAGTCCGTCTCTCGTTTCACTATATTTTTATCACTTCATGCATTATGCGCTATGCTTGGAGCGTCTCGCTCTTAGGTTTTATTTTTAGTTTTCTTTAGCTTTCTTGCTGTTCATAAAAATTTAGAACCCAACTTTCTTTGTGTGGGAGAGAAAAACGCTCCACTTTCAAAATCTAGAACACAACATAGGATTTTTCATGCTTAACTTTGTTGTGTGTTCTTTATCTTTTTCATAGCTACTACCATGTTTAGCTCTTAGTTTTCATGCTTATCTTTTTAAAGAGCTTTTGAATAGTTTGTTGCTGGAACTCTCTTGAGTTCTCATGTTTATCTTGTTTAGAGAGTTTGCCTGTTGCCCTGAGTTTTGTGTCGTGACTTGAAGTAGGTAATTGAGGTTGCTATTCTTCTTTAGTAGTAACTTGCAATAGTTTTGAGGTATTGTTTTGAGTAATGTTTGGACTTTTGGTGTCAAGAGCTTTAGCCTATTAGTGATATATGTCGTATTTTGGGCAATCCGTGTTTATTTTCAAAACTTACAAAATTAGTTGAGAACTTTAGCTACTAGATGGATCACTACTCTTCTAAGGGGTCGAATATTAGAGTACACTCACGTACCATGAGTCGAGGATGCGCAAGGATAACCAAACCCCCATACACTCCTCCTCGGGGTACTTGTCTCTTTGTGAAACCTCCTTATTAGATTGAGAGATACCGATAATAAGTGCATGAGTTCTTCGTACTAATGTGAGTATTCGAAAGTTGACACTTCCACCTTCCCATATTTTGCTAGCCTCTCCTGTACCGTGCATTGCCTCCTTCTCACTCTGAGAGTTGGCGTCCACCTTCGCCGGTACATCAAAACCCTTGGCACGATACGCTATGTCATCATAAACCTCCTTATATCCTTCCTCAAAACAGCCACCATACCTACCTACCAAGGCATTTCCATTGCCTTTCCGAGATACATTGGCATGCAACATCCACCTTCTCATGACTTGATCTTCATGTCATACATGCTACTTGCTTGATCGATGAGCCGCATTCTAGTTGGGCCTTGCCCTAATCATTGCTACATGACGCGCTAGTATCATTGCATATCCTGCTACACTGGCAGAGGCATACATTTGCATACATCATGATAGTTACATCTTCTTTATGATTTGAGTACTTTGTAAAGTGTGAAAGATCTTCTATACTTTTTGTAACATATAGAGTGTTGCCCCTAAAGTGAGGAAAAGATCCCAAAGTGGACAAATTAAAAGATCCCAAAGAGGACAAATTAGAGAAATAGAAAGAGCCATTGAGGCCACAAAAAAAATACAAAAAAAGATAAAAAAGAGAAAAAGAAATAAAAAGAGAGAAGGGGGCACACTACTATTCCTTTTGAGAGATCCACACTCGTACTCCCTCTTATATCTTGTACTCCATAGAGATTATCATTCATGCATATAGCTATGTGGGGACCTTCACACTATAGAACTTGGATTGTATATTCCAATGATGAGCCTCCTCAAATGAGCTCTATGTCTTCTTGAGCAAACAAGTTGGATGCACCCCTACTAGTTCCAATTGAGAGCTTACCTTAGCTCATATGTGCATCCGTTGCATGGAAATTCCTACTCCTCACATCATATCAATCATTTGGCTTTCTCTCGCCTATGATTCTCCTCATTGATGTGAGCCTTTCACACCCTTTTTGTCTTCCTCCTCCACCATATTCTCTCTCTGCCATCCTAAGTGTCAACTTTCTTGCTTACGCTCATCCATTGCATGAGTGTTCAAAATGTCGAAAAGGAGTGGATCATTTTGAATTGTACCTGGCTACTAGTCTGGGGATGAGTCAAGATAAGATTCCAAAGAAGACCAAGTGTGAAACTTTAGTAGATTGAGTTCTCAACACAAAAATACTTTTTATCGTATATCCCTATACCATATCTTGCACGCAAACACCATTTGGAGACATTCGAGTCACGTACAGCGAGAGCTCTTGCACCTTTATGTTCTTATGTTGCTTGTTTCAATGCTAAATATGGACTCTTGCCTGTTATGACTTGAATTGAATTACATGCCTTGATTGCTTTACTTAAAAGTTCTTATATGGTTGTTAGCATGTCACCATAAAAATTATGCTTTTATCATTTACCTACTTCAGAACGAGCAGGAATTAAGCTTGGGGATGTTGATGCGTCCAAAACGTATCTATAATTTCTGCTTGCTCCATGCCTCTTTTGTGTGATATTGTTATGATATTGATGAACTTCCATAGACTTTTGATCATATTTGGACTAACCTATTAACTCAGTGCACCCCAGTGCTAGTTCCTGTTTTCTGCTGTTTTTATATTTCAGGTTTCCCCCATATTAAAAGTGCTCCAAAAATTCGGGAAAATCCAATAAAAATTCAGCGTACAGGAATCTTCCGTAATCACCGAGGGGGGGGGGGGGGGCAGAGGGGACCCACCAGGGCCCCAGGCGCTCTCCCGGTGCGCCCCAGGGTGGGGCCGCTCTAGGGGGCCGCCTGGAACCCTGGTGGCCCCCCTCGCTGCCCCCTTTCACCTATTTATTCCCCGTGACGAAAAAACCCCGAGACGGGAACCCTTTTTCATGATCTCTCCTCTGTTCCACCGCCGCCGCGCTTCCAAGATCGAGAGCATCAGAAGACCTCTTCCCGGCACCCTGCCAGAGGGAGGAACCACCTCCGGGAGCTTCTCCACCACCATGGACGCTTCCCGGATGAACCGTGAGTAGTCCACCTTGGACCATGGGTCTATGATCAGTAGCTATGTGATGTTCTCCTCCCCTCTTTGTTCTTCATGGATTAGACCTCGTGAGCTGCCCTACATGATCGAGGCACATATGTAATATTTCTGCTGTTGCTATGCTGAGTTTGCTGGGATCCGATGGATTATGAGATTATGTTCAGATTGTGTTTGAGTAATATATTTGATTCTCCTCTTTTATATTTATTTTCTAGAGTAATTCTTGCATGTTCTCCGTTTCTGTTTATTGCTTTGGCCAAGTAGTAGGTAGTGACTCCAAGAGGGAGCGTTATGCATGATTGTGGGTTCATGCTCCCCAGTGACTAGCTTGAGTGACAGAAACATGAGTCTAGGGGATGTCTTGTTGCCACAAGGGGGAAAACAACGGGGCTTGTACTTGCGGGTGCAAGGATTGTTTACTTTACACAAAGTTCTTTAATGCAGTGGTCCGTTGCTTTGAGTTTACACTTTGGGGTGGGATTCGCAACTTAATACCAGCGAGATGTTCTGGGTAGATATCTCAAGGTGGATGATTAGTAGGTAGATGCAGATGGATTTTGGTCTATGTGTCTTGGCGTACTTCCCGTGCTTTTGAGCCTCTTCCTTTCCTTATAGCATAATTAGCATTGGTTTGCGCACATAATCCTGTCAATTTCTAGATGTAATTTGTTTACCTCGCATGGCTATTTTATCGTCTTTTGGGAGAGAGACATCACTAGTGAACATCATGGGACCCCGGTCCATATTTCTAATACTGTTTACACCCACTATCAATTTACTGCTTTATTTACCTTTCCGTTGCTATCACTATCATTATTATCCCGCGCGTTTTATCCTTTGTAAACAACAAGGCCAGGGGAATTGACAACTCCTCTGTACTCGTTGGAAAGCAAAGTTATCTGTTGTGTGTGTAGGTCGAGGTGAAGTAAGCAACCTTGAGTTGTGAACGGCGCCATTGTTCACTTCACCACCTTCTTGTATCTGTTGGAGTCCTACTGGTCGATCCTAAACCTTAGCATCTTCGCTAAGGGAAATTTCCGCTATCTACATCTCAACCTTCCACTTTGGGTAAACCAACAAGGGGCGAGAAGTAAAGTCTAGTGACATCAAGCACTGTGGTATCTTTGAATGGTCAAGGGCAGGCTTGGGGTGATCTCTACTTCAAGAAAAAGTTTGATACAACAATCTTGCAGTAGAGGATAAGCTCAAATGGTGGAGAGTGAGTGGATGGCATGTTTTCACATGGCTATAGGGTAGGAAGGACAACACTTTTGGAAAGTTTGAGCTCATTTGGTCTAGGAAATAATGCACTTCCTTTGTAAATGCCCAAATAGTCCAGAAATGCATTGTTGACGATGGCATCCTCTATATTTGATGGATTCGGCTCAAAATTGGTGGAGAGGGGTTATTTGTGGGTGTGCACAAGTGTGCAAAGTTTCATGGCTATATTTGATGGATTTGGCTCAAAATTGGTGGAGAGGGGTTATTTGTGGGTGTGCACAAGTGGGTGTGCACAAGGTACCCTGCTGGCCAGAAACTTTGTCTTGAGGGTGTACTCACATGAGTGGTTGGATTGGGCTATAATTTGGTTTATTGGAGTCATTTTGGTGTGGGTTCATGTGAAAAAAGTTTCAGAGAAAATGGATGCTCCTATCATGCACTTGCTTCACAAAGCCCCCTTGCTGCACCCAAAATTTGGGAATTTTGGGATGGAGTTTGGCAAGTCCCCTAAAGATGAAATTGGGAATAGGAAAATTATATGATCACAAGAGCTTGGACAAAAAGTTTCACTAGCAATGGATAAGGATAAATAACACTTCCTTCACAAAGTGATATTCTGCCCCCACAGACAAATGAATTTCTCTAGGTGAAACATCCACTTGGGCCATGCAATGTTTTTGGAGATTTTGGCAAGATATGGCATCAAGGATATGTGGGAATTATTTGGGGATTTATGGAGCAATATAAATAGGGGTTGCTTCACAATCCTCAAATAAAGGGAATATTCCTTTTATTGGAAAAGGAATATATGGCTTGAACAAAAATGTGTCTTGGATGGGATGGGTCAAAGGGATGATCATTAGCAAGGTCTAGGTAATCATGAGCTACTTGAGCAAGGAAAGAAAATATGCTCAAGTTTCAAGTCCAAAGAGTTTCTCAAAATCAAACCAAATGGCAAATCTTGAAATAAATCAGAAAAGTTTTTGGAAAAAGAAAGTTCCAAAATCCAGGGTGTCATAATTATTATTAAAGTTGTTCCTATAAATAAATTAACATCAACTTTCTCTCTTTCTTGAGAAACCAAAGAATTTGAAGGAACATCATGAGGATCAATAGGATCAATAGTAAGTAAAGACATGACCAAGTCAGTCTTTTCATTTAAAGAGGAGATCTCCTCAACAGAGTTTACCTTCCTACCTGTTGGAGATCTGTCAGAACCCTCTGTTAGGTATGTGCTAGGATCAAGTCTCACTTTGCATCATGGAAACATTTCAAAAAGAAAATGAAATGGGAGAGAGAACACCCCCCCCCTAGATGAATTTAATTCAAATGGCCAGAATAAAAGTTGCTCCAAAAATTCCTTTTGCATTTTTGAAAAGTCTCATAAATGAGTGTGATCACATATAGAGGGATGTGGGACCAACCCCATGCTCATGGATTTTTCCAATATTCAAACGGGAGCATGGATTTAAATTTAAACCCCTATTTGAATTAAAGTTCAAATTATTTGAATTTTAAAAATGCCCAAACTTTATAAGTGGATAGCTATATGCATTACAAGTCCATATAAAAATTTGGGGAATTTTATAAAATGGCTAGTTATTTTTTTAGCAAAGCCAAAAAAAATAACAGAAAGAAAAAGAAAAAGGAAAAGGAAAAGGCTTACCTGACTTTCGGCCAAACTCATCGCACCCCAGCCCAAGCCCAAATCCCAGCCGTGTCGTCTTCCTGAAGCAGGGGCACGCACTGCTGCGTGCCGGCCATGTCGAGGCCACCGGGCCCCACCTCGACGTCCCTGGCCAGCTCCTTCTTCCCCCGTCCACGTAACTGCGCCTGGAGACGCCTGGAAACCTCCCTCGTCCATTCCCCCTCCTGCCAGTGCCTATCCTCCCCTCTCCAACTCTCCCGTGAAGAACTCCGAGAGCACCCGCCATGGAAACTCGCAGCCCGAGCCCGAGCTAGGTCCCCAGAGCGTGTCCATCCTCTTCGTCGTCCTCGACTTCGTCTCCGTGCAAGAAATTGGAGGCCAATTCCTCCCCGAGCCCTTGGAATCTTCACCGAGTCCTCACCGGTCGCTGAGAAGAACTTCATTGAATTCCTCGCCGTTGAAGCCTCCCTGCCTCTCCCGTTTGCTCTGTCGTGCTCCTTGCATCACGGTGCACCTCGTTCTCCTCCTACGCTGAACCGCCATGAGAGCAGAGCTCTGTCGCCGCCATGGACGACGCGGATCATGCTCCCGTGCCTCCCAGCCCAAGCCAGAGCGCGCGTTTAACCCGTGCACGCTCCAGGATCGCAAAGCCACGCTCCTTTCTCCTTTTAGTACATTGCAGCGAGCTCCTCGTCAAGGTCCGAGCTACTGGCTCTGCCGTCTACGATGCCGGCGAGGCTAGAGCCATCCCCATGAGCCCCTGCTACTCCCAGTCGATGCGGAAGAAGATGAGGATCACGCCCGTGCCATGCAACCCCCAAACCGAACTCGGCAACTCCGGCGAGATTCCGGCGTCAACAGTGCTCACCGCCGACGACCCCCGCCATTATCCCTAACCCCGAGCTTAATTAACCCTTGGAACCACCCACTAGTGACCATTACATGTGGGCCCAGCCCCCTGGCTAATCCCTGGGTTAAGTTTAAATCAAATTAAACAGTTTAATTAAACAACAGACACTTACAGGTGGAATTTATCGGAGAGTAATCTTGGAAATCTTCTCGTGAAGCAAGCGATCATCTAGAATGAGGGGTCTCCGGGAGGAAGTAGTCACGAGAACCTAAAGTCGGAGTTAGCAAAATCTTTAACCCGAAAGGAAGAGAGAGGAGAGTCCCAGAGTAAGGGTGCGGAGAAAAAGATCCTATTACCACCCAGTTTGCGACGTGGGCCGATAAGCCACACGACACTGTTAGTAAAAATAGTTTTGCAACGACTAGACTTGACTTCGACCAAGGAGTTGGAAGGGGGTCTCCTACAGGCAGTCGGCTCTGATACCAACTTGTGACGCCCCCAAAATCAGAACGTGTACAGTAATCATACACGCAAGGTACACGGTCGAGATCAGGGACTCACGGTGAGATATCACAACACAACTCTACAAATAAAATAATACAAGTTGTTTAATACAAGCCAGGGGCCACGAGGGCTCGAATACAACATCTCGAAAGCACAAAGTTAGCAGAAGCAATAGTATCTGAGTACAGACACAAGGATACAAGGTTGCCTTAAGAAGGCTAGCACAAAATCAACACTCGATCGAAAAGGCAAGGCCTCCTGCCTGGGAACCTCCAAACTACTCCTGGTCAACGGGGAAACTCGACGTCGTAGAAGGCATCGGGGATTGTTGGAAATATGCCCTAGAGGAAATAATAAAATGTTATTATATATATTTCCACGTTCGTAATTAATGTTTATATTTCTGTGCTATAATTGCAATGACCGTGACTATGAGATTCAGAAGAAAACTCACTTGCATGTGTGGAAATGTAAACACCAAGAGTTCCTGGTTTAGCCTCTAAGACCAGCTCATGTGCTAACTGATGATTACGTTTTCTTAATCATGGACATTGTTCTTGTAACAAGGATGTCAGTAGCAATGAGAACATATTGTTAGCAGAACAATGATGTTGAACCGACCCCAGTATTGAATGATATACTTAGAGATCACATCGTAACTACGTTATAAGTCATATCATGAAATGTTATCGTATACGTAATTCCTTAGACCATAAGAGTATCGAGTTGCTTCACACAGGAAGACATGCTTTGGTTCTTAGATGAATCCTCCCGTAAATGGGAAGTAGTAAAATAAGTTCTGGGTATGTCAGATGGTGTGGCTAGTGACTGTGATAGTTCAAGAATGGGATTTGCTCCTTCACGATGAAGATATATTGACTTTGGGCCCACTCGGTATGACGGTATCCATTCTAGTCTGGCCAGATGCATTGTGATTTAATCACGGGGATACCGGAATACAATAACGAGAAATAGAGACAAACGAGCAAAGAGGATAACGACTGGCTTGTGTTCAAGAAGTTTTTACACATGGGTGCCAAACTTTTCTCCTCTAACTTTGTCATATATCACGAAGCAAAGGGAATGGTACATGAATAAACATAATGGTTCACTCGAAGTTTCTTCGTGTATGTGTGGGAGTCAACATGGGTGTCCATGGCTCCGCTGTTGATTATTGGCTATTGAAAAAAGGCTTTTGACCTATGTACGGAAGATGTTCTGAGTCATGTACGCATTATACCGAACCTATTGGGTCACACACTTAACGAGCAGTAGTCTGTTAGAATGCTGGAATGGTAGAAGGTTTAGTGGAAGCAAAGCACAATAGTTCATATGGGTACCGGAAGTACTTCCGGGGATTTATGAAATAGTTCATAAGGGCACCAGAATTAGTTTTGGGTATTTAAGGATATGTCCGGATCACTCTGGAGTAGTCCCAGGTGGTTCCGGAACATATGAGAATGGTACTGGGGAAGTCCTGGATCAACCATAATAGTTTTCGGATAATCGTTGGGCGTCCCGACAACCTTCGCGGTCATCGGGTGGCTTAAACTGTAACTCGGATGGTCTTGGAAACTATCCGGATGGCTCCGGAACGTCCGAGAACGGCCCCGAAAGGTCCTGGAAGTGCTCCAGAAGGTTCCGGAATGTCCCGAAACGATCCCCGAAGGTCCCGGAAGGTCCTGGAAGCTTCTAGAAGGTTCCAGAAGGTTCCGGGAAGTACCACCCACTACCCCACGCCCCTAGCCTTGGGGGCCAAGCCACCTAGGCTACCCTGGCCGGCCAAGGAGGTGGGGGCGCACCAAAGGGAGGGAATCCTCCTCCAGGTTGGAATACCAAAACCCAAATATGGCAGGTTTCCGGTGGGAAGGTGAGGGAAGGTTTGGAAGGTTTGGGAGTCCAAGTTGGACTCCCCAGCCCCCTTATTGCGCCCCAAGGGTGTCCTGGCCACCTATATAATGTGGGGGAGGGGTGGGGGCGCAGCATAACTTCTCCCCAAGGCCTATGCGCCACCCTCCCTCCTCTAAACCCCGTTGCTCCACAATTAGACCCCGGTTTAAACGATGTTCAAGATCGGAATCCGTTAGGGTTTTCTCCCTCTAGTTTTCTCGGTGGCGTTCATCTCTGGACGGCGGAGCGCTGCTGGATTGCTGCTACGGGATGTGTGGATACGAATGGAGGGGTCGTACCTTCGACCCTTCTTCGAGGAGCTTGTTCGTGGGACTTGTCCGTGGGACTAGATCGCGGGACGGTTCGAGGGATCGATATCCTCGCGGTTGGCAGGTCATTGAAATTCCTAGCTGCGGGGATCTGCACCGACGGTCTTCACCAACTCTACTTCCGCTACATCGGTTGGTGAGCCATGACCTAAAACCTTGTATGCAATCTTCTTGGATGATCTTGGGTTCTTGATTCGTAGGCCGAAATTTTTTGCTTTCTACTACGTTTCCCATGCACTGGTATTAGAGCGATCCTTGAGTAGATGCATGTTTAGGTCTAGATCATATGTGTGATATGAGGCATTGATTTTCTTGTTGCTTCCCTGTCATGTGATTTTTTCTATGCTTGATGGCAAGTTGAGGTTTTGCTACAAGGATTGAGTTTTCCATCGATCCCTCTATGCTGCTTTCAGTATGCTGGTTGCCTTGATCATGGTCTACATCAAACTCCTTGGATCTCATCTTAATCTCGGAATAGAAGATTTAACATGGAGGGGCTTGTGGATTTTATGAACTCAAATCCACACGGGGGTCACGCGTTGAACGAAGTTTGGCTTGTGGCATTAGTTGCTACACGCACCCCGAACGTTAAACTAGCAACATTGAAGTATCGTGTTTGGTTTGTTTAGGGAACAACGTTTGCATGTAACTTGCTAATCAACCACGATAAAATTTGCAAAAACCCGTGTAGATAGCGATCTAACTTGTTTTTGCAGAGTATGCATGTGATGTGGTATAGCCTTCAAGATTTGCAATGTGTTTGTATGAGATGCTATATGATGTAATATTTATTCGCGACATGCGTGTCGTGGTACGGCATGATGACTGGAGTCATATGATTGTCACTTAATTATGGCATGCGTGCCAGAACTGTTTATTAGCTCGAGGCAAAGCAATAGATAGATGCAAGGTGATGATCTACGATGCGGAGGTGGATCCCGACACACATGCCGGAAGCCGTGGTGATGTTCCCGGCGCCAAGGACAAAGTTCGTGGACACGGTGACTTCAACCACGACGACGTGAAGACAATGAAGACTTCACGAAGCAAAGGGCTATAGTATATCACATAATTTTATGAACTGCCTGTGATGTTTATCCCTTTGATGCACCCTTGTTTGATGCGCGGTAGTCGTATTTTATTAGGGTGATCTCTCGCAGAACAATATCAAGTTCATAGTGTTCTTCCAACTATAGCACCGTCTATACTATGTTTCACACCGGAGCAGGTCATGTCACATGGGTGCACACGGTGTGACGCATAAAAGGCGGGTGTGTTAAGAACACACTGCAATTACACTTGGTTGTCTTGACGGTTTGGATAAAAGTTTGCTACCGGAACACGCCCATCGAAAGATGAACAAGAATCACCTTTGGCGTGATTAGCAAGTTGGCCTACCGGTCCAGTCTAAGTCATCAGTGATGTCACATCAATGGCGGACGATAGGGTTGGATCTTGAATCACTCCAGCATCAATTACGAGAGATATTGATCTGAGTGGGAGCGCACTAAGTAATTAAATTGATTAATCACAAGTGCAACTTAATTATGAACAAAGTCTTGGTATTTGCATTATCGTTGTAGAATAATGGCTCGCGTTACCACCTTCCCAATTGATTTTGATTAACTGTATTATCTGGTAAAAACTTTACGATTGGTACCGTATTGTGAGGACTATCCTCAATAGTGTCGAGAAGGAGCTTGTCCTATCGCAAATTTTTGATGCTCTCCCGCTGATGCTATGGATGATGTGACTTACGTCCATAATCCAAAATGACAGAATTCCACCACAGCTAAGTGCATTGTCTTCACCACCATGAAACCCGAACTTCGAAACGTTTGGGATAGTTATGTTATATTCATGGAACTGAAAAATTGTTTTCAAAAGAAAGACAATTAATGTTGGATATAAGATATCTAGTACAATGTATGATTGTAAGCATTAGTGAAAATGTTCAACTGTGCTCTAAACAAAACTGATAAGTGTGGGATCCAGAAGAACACTGATCATATGATGATGAGGATTAAGGGAAAGGAAGTTCCATAGGGTGTTAGTAAGACTTACACGCCGGAAAGTCCATGGCCTGCGCCACCCTTGATCATGTGTGATCTTCTGTGAGTAGGAGTGACATTGGAAATAGAACTATGATACGTATAAAGGAAAAATGAAAGAAGACTGGAATAACCAGCTCAGAAATGAAAGTCATACGGAGTTATAGATGAATTCATTGCTGGTCAAGAGATGTAATTCTTGGGAATCATGATTAAGCAGTTAATTGTGGATTATGTATATTGTGATTAAACTGTTGATCACCGGAATATCACATCGATTGCATATTGTTGCAACTCGATGCAAGAAATACTATGGCCTTTATGACTAGCTAATGATGAGTTTTGACACGCTCGGGAACACGGTAAAAGGTTTACTATACCGTGTGTTGACTCTATGATTATCTTCATAAATTCATTTTATAGTTGAGTAAATTGTTACTACACTTTAGCCTTGTTGCAAAACATCATTTTGAATCATGTTTGTTGCAAGCGAGTTGTTCAAAGCTATGAATAACGTAAAGGCCATACTTGCATTATGATTAGGTTGTATGTTATGAATCTTGATAATAATACTAAAGATCCATAACACTGACGCTAAACGTCGCAATACTGACAGAAATACCACATAGATGTGGCACTGCCATTTATCACAAGTGACATAACATGCATGAAGAATTTCCATAAGTGATGGACTTTCGAGTCATATGATTATGAATCACTTGACGCTTGCAATCTTTGTCTCGAAGTAATGTGACTAAAACACCGTCGATAGGCCATACATGAACGGGCAACTAAACCACTGGTAATCATACATGATGATGTGTGTAGTCCAATAAGTGTAGTTGTGTGCAGTGGATTCCCTATCTTCACTCATGAGTTGAAGTCGATATGTGGATATCTGTTCAATAGAGACATACGTCTGAAATCTTTGAAATGTTCAAGGAATTTTAGAGTGAAATAGAAATTCATTGTAACGAGAAAATAAAGCTTCTGCAAATTAGATTGTAGAAAGTAATATTTGAGTTACAAGTTTAGCGAACGTCTGATGAGTTGTGAAGAAGTGTCATAACTTGCGTCTCCCGGAACACCACTATGAGTAAAGTGTTCGAGAGATGTAATCAAGCCATGTATGACATGGTAAGATCAAATATGACGTTTATCAATTTGCCATTATACTTATTAAAGTTATGCGTTAGTGACTACGGCTTTTACACTGAAAAGAGCACCATCCAATCTATTGAAATGACACCATATTAGATATGATATGGAAATGATAAAACCATATTATCTTTTCTTAAAATTTGGGTGTATGAGACATATGTTTGACATACTCAAAACACCAAATCAGATAAGTGCTACTTTGTGAAGGTTATTCCAAAAGGTTTGGTATTCCTCTATCACTACACAAAAGCAAAACTGTTTGCTGTTAAGAACAATGTGTTTTGAAGAAAATGGTTTCTTGCAAAAGAGTGAGTGGGAGGACAGTGCAACTTGTTAAAGATTGTAGACTCTTCAAATAAGTGTGCAACTGAACCACACAGGTTAGACAAAACTCGTACAAACATTCATGATATGTAAAATGAGATATTGTTGTTCGACAATGATAAACTTGTGATATACAAAGAAGCGTTGATGGACCCTGACTCCGGGATTTGGCTAAATGCCAAATAAATCCGAGATAGTATCCATGGAAGTAAGTAAAGTTTTGAACTTGGTAGACCCTCCGAAAGACTAAAAGTCTGAAGAATATATATATGGATCTATAATTGATTGGATGAAATTGTTTTATCCATAAAGCTCAACTCGTTGGAAAATTGTTTTCTAGCAAGTTCAAAGGTTGACTATGGCGAAATAGTTTCAACCGTAGAGATGCTTTAGTCAGTTCGGGTTATATTAGCAATTAGTACATATCTCATTTATAGGATATGGTAGAATGAACGTCAAAACAAAGTTCATACACGGAAATATAACAAAGGACGTATATGTGATACGACCGGAATGTTTTGTCGATTCAAAGGATGCTAAAATAGATGCAAGCCTTAGATATCCAGTGATGGACTGAAGCTAGCACAATGGAGTTGGAATTTTCGTTATGATGAAATTGCCAAAAGTGTTTGTTTTCATCGGGAATAAACGAAGATGCTTGAATGTTCAAGAAAGTAAGTGGGAGCTAAATGATATTTCTAAAACCTTATGTAGATGACATATTTTTGATTGGAAATGATATAAATTTCTTGACACGAATGCGGACTTCATTGGAAATTGTTTTCAGTTGAAGAACTTGGGCTAATATAGCATTAGTATTGAGCACATTGATCTATTAAGATAGTAAGTGCCTGATCATGCTAAAGCCAACACTACATATTGACATGATACTAAAAGTAGTTTAGTATGAAACGCCAAGAAACATGTTCTTGTCGAAGTCGTGGTGAAAAGTTGTTTGCAGTAATCGGTGTTGATGAACACAGATAGGCAAAGACACGTGAATTGAATTCCACTCACCTGTGTGTTTGGATTAATCATGTACACCATAATATGTAAAACAACCAGATATGTCCAGTGCTCCAAAAGGTTGTGAGCAAGATACCAAAGTGATCAATATGTTGATCATTGGACAAACAGTGAAAATTTAAACTTATGATAGATAAGATATGTTTCTCGGAAAATGGAGATAATGAAGAGCTCGTTGTAATAAGATACACCAGCTGAATTTTTGATGTAAATAGTTACACCAATTCAGTCTTCATACTTACTCCGACCGATTTTCGATTTTAATTGGGATTATGTGTTTCACACATAAGGGTGGCACAGTATGAAGGAACTGTGTTAAGTTAGATATTGTGGCGAATTCTACAACAGAGGCTAAGTATATTGTTGCTTCAAGAAGTAACAAGGGAGGGTATTTTGAATCATCAGTTCATTTATGAACATGGTATGGTTTCCTAGATGCTTGAAGCTCATGGAACATTGATGAATGATTTCATGACTTATTCTAAAGGAACCAAGGTCCTACCAAATGATCCAAAACATACACAAAGCTAACTGATAAAATTTGTGAATTTTATGATAGCGTGAAAACGCGAAGATATGCAAGATACAAACGGGCCTGAAACGTCAGATCCGATGATGAAGTCGATACCACAAATGAAGCATGTATTACACCAGTATGCCACAGGTTTAAAGTGCTCAAGCACTAATAATATCATTGACTCTAGTGCAAGTGGGAGACTGTTGGAAATATGCCCTAGAGGCAATAATAAAACGTTATTATATATATTTCCACGTTCGTAATTAATGTTTATATTTCTGTGCTATAATTGCAATGACCGTGACTATGAGATTCAGAAGAAAACTCACTTGCATGTGTGCAAATGTAAACACCAAGAGTTCCTGGTTTAGCCTCTAAGACCAGCTCATGTGCTAACTGATGATTACGTTTTCTTAATCATGGACATTGTTCTTGTAACAAGGATGTCAGTAGCAATGAGAACATATTGTTAGCAGAACAATGATGTTGAACCGACCCCAGTATTGAACGATATACTTAGATATCACATCGTAACTACGTTATAAGTCATATCATGAAATGTTATCGTATACGTAATTCCTTAGACCATGAGAGTATCGAGTTGCTTCACACAGGAAGACATGCTTTGGTTCTCAGATGAATCCTCCCATAAATGGCAAGTAGTAAAATAAGTTCTGGGTATGTCAGATGGTGTGGCTAGTGATTGTGATAGTTCAAGAATGGGATTTTCTCCTTCACAATGAAGATATATTGACTTTGGGCCCACTCGGTATGACGGTATCCATTCTAGTCTGGCCAGACGCATTGTGATTTAATCACGGGGATACCGGAATACAATAACGAGAAATAGAGACAAACGAGCAAAGAGGATAACGACTGGCTTGTGTTCAAGAAGTTATTACACATGGGTGCCAAACTTCTCTCCTCTAACTTTTTCATATATCACGAAGCAAAGGGAATGGTACATGAATAAACATAATGGTTCACTCGAAGTTTCTTCGTGTATGTGCGGGAGTCAACATGGGTGTCCATGGCTCCGCTGTTGATTATTGGCTATTGACAAAAGGCTGTTGACCTATGTACGGAAGATGTTCTGAGTCATGTACGCATTATACCGAACCTATTGGGTCACACACTTAACGAGCAGTAGTCTGTTAGAATGCTGGAATGGTAGAAGGTTTAGTGGAAGCAAAGCAGAATAGTTCATACAGGTACCGGAAGTAGTTCCGGGGATTTATGAAATAGTTCATAAGGGCACCAGAATTAGTTTTGGGTATTTAAGGATATGTCCGGATCACTCTGGAGTAGTCCCAGGTGGTTCCGGAACATATGAGAATGGTACTAGGGAAGTCCTGGATCAACCGAAATAGTTTCGGATAATCGTTGGGCGTCCCGACAACTGTCGAGGTCAACGGGTGGCTTAAACTGTAACTCGGATGGTCTTGGAAACTATCCGGATGGCTCCGGAACGTCCGAGAACGGCCCCGAAAGGTCCTGGAAGTGCTCCAGAAGGTTCCGGAATGTCCCGAAACGATCCCCGAAGGTCCCGGAAGGTCCTGGAAGCTTCTGGAAGGTTCCAGAAGTTTCCGGGCAGTACCACCCACTACCCCACGCCCCTAGCCTTGGGGGTCAAGCCACCTAGGCTACCCTGGCCATCCAAGGAGGTGGGGGCGCATCAAAGGGAGGGAATCCTCCTCCAGGTTGGAATACCAAAACCCAAATATGGCAGGTTTCCGGTGGGAAGGTGTGGGAAGGTTTGGGAGTCCAAGTTGGACTCCCCACCCCCCTTATTGCGCCCCAAGGGTCTCCTGGACACCTATATAATGTGGGGGAGGGGTGGGGGCGCAGCATAACTTGTCCCCAAGGCCTATGCGCCACCCTCCCTCCTCTAAACCCCGTTGCTCCACAATTAGACCCCGGTTTAGACGCTGTTCTTGATCGGAATCCGTTAGGGTTTTCTCCCTCTAGTTTTCTCAGTGGCGTTCATCTCTGGACGGCGGAGCGCTGCTGGACTGCTGCTACGGGATGTGTGGATACTAATGGAGGGGTCGTACCTTCGACCCTTCTTCGAGGAGCTTGTTCGTGGGACTTGTCCGTGGGACTAGATCGCGGGACGGTTCGAGGGATCGATATCCTCGAGGCTTGGGAGGTCATTGAAATTCCTAGCTGCGGGGATCTGCACCGACGGTCTTCACCAACTCTACTTCTGCTACATCGGTTGGTGAGCCATGACCTAAAACCTTGTATGCAATATTCTTGGATGATCTTGGGTTCTTGATTCGTAGGATGAATTTTTTTGTTTTCTACTACGTTTCCCAGCAGGGATCTCCTGCTCCCGGACTCCTAGGCTCCAACGTCGATTGCAGCGGCCGATCAGGCAAAACAATAAAGGTGGAAATAAAGCAAACGTGAGTATCTAGCATACCCGCGAGTCTTACGTCCGCTACTAAGCATTTATGCATTGTATCAAAAGGAAGGGGAGGCTATATATAGTGGACTGCAAGATAGAAATTAGAATAAGGGTAAGAAACTAGGCTTATCGAAGACTAGCATCTTCCAACGAGTATTGCAGCATGAGGAGAGAATAGCCAACAGTTTATATAAAGCATAAAGTAACAATGCAGCAGAAGTTGCTGCAGCATTGTATAATAATAAGTTGTAATAATTAGCAATGCATCCAAGTTCACCTCCTCGACATCCCAGCGAGGAAGAAAACCCGTAACCATACAGTTTAATAATATTAGTTTGTAGTGGTAAGATCCAGCTTTAGCATAAAGCATCCTGTTACCGTGGACACGGCTATTCGAATATATTAATCTTCCCTGCAGGGGTGCACTTGTGTTACACTACACGCACGGAACTCCAGGGTGGCGTACACCTTGTTAGGGAATGCCCCACCGAGCCTATCCTACACTCCGTAGCCCATCTATAAAACTCAACAGAGAGGCCATCCGCCGGTCTAAATCCTAAGTACGTCGGGCCTTGGACCCCAACCCGAACGTACTCCTGCACGGTGCGTGGCTGGCCGGTGAAGTTAAAGCAAATCCAAATAAGACACCACCGCGCGAGCAAATAAGACAACACCACTTCCCGGCGCAGGCCGCGGTACTACTGACGTCTGAAGAGTCCTCGGACGACACTACGAACCAGAGGAGCCCATAACTCATTATCCTACGTGTAGGCAGCGCGTACAAGCCAAAAGGCTACTCAAGTCATCCGCCGAACCATTAGTAATTTTATTAACTTGCGGGACAACCGTTATCGTTGCCTCGACTTAACTGACCCACGGACAACGACAGCAGCCAGGACCACTAGTACATCGGTGCCTGCCCTGTCGTCCCACCAAGTCTCTGCGGTTACCAACAAGGTGAACCGTCTCCTTACCTTGTCTCGCGTGTGCTCCTGGAGGAGCTCAACTTTCGTGGTTTGGTAACTCTCGCAGCCAACGATCAGGGGCCAAGCACACCGGTACACTAGTCGTACCCTCCCTATCGTCCCGTCGCAATACCACTCGCGGGCACCGTTGGGTCGCCCGACTTCTTACCTTTAAGGACACCAGTTGGTTCGAGTTACTACCATTAAGTGAAACCAGGAGGTATCACCCTCGATGGAACACTTAAAGAGGTTTGACAGAGACATTGGCGGAATGAACTAAAGAGGAATATTCTCGTATCACCCCGGTGGTGCCGAGACACCAATGGAATGAACTAAAGAGGAATACCCTCGTATCATCCGAGTGATGCTATGCTACTGATTCGACGAGAGTGAAATACGAGTTCGTCCACTCGTAAGTCAAACTCGAAGCGACTCGGTAGAGTCTCGCCGTTGTAGGTTCCCTAGGGCGTCTGCATTGATATGTACCTGTTGCAGTTGTAATATATCGTTTCCGCGATCACTCCCAGAGTGATCACAGCCCGCTATCTAATCCTAGCTAACAATACGCAGGGTTCACTGCTGAATTGAATATGTATATTTATAGGAAGTATAGGATACGGAAAGGTACACCAAGGGGCGACAATGACAGGCTATGCAATTGAATAGGTAAGCAACATAGCAGCAACAGTTACAATGCCTAGTGCAAGAAATGTACGGAAAGATAGGCGATATCTGGGGAAGAGAATGGCTCTGCTTGCCTGGAAGCTCGGCAGTAGAGGCAGGGTCGTCGACGTCGTAGTCGTACCCAGCAGCGGTGTAGTCGACATCAGCGGGGTCTATCGGAGATAGGGGGGGACAGTAAATACACATAAATCATAAACAAACATATGCATGGCATGGCATAAGTAAAGGTAACAGTGTTCTAACGCAGTGCAATGTATTATGCTCAGAGCGAGAATTCCGGAGAGGGAAGGTAGCATGTCGGAGGTGTCGTGGACATCCGACAAACATGTGAAAGGTGTATCAATGTTAGTTGATCCATTCTGAACAACTTTCGTGTTCAGAATAAATTCATCCGGATAGTTTATCGGTATCGTGCAATCATCGGGCAGACGGTCCGGAGGGGGGATGTCGACGTTCGTTGTGTTAAAGAAGGTGATTGACATACGGATAGTGTATCCGTATTCGTTGTATTTTTCTAAGCAATTTTGATATATAAATTATTTTCATCTGATTTACGGTTTAAAAGATATTCAATTTCAAAGTTTAATTTAATTTAAATCATTTTCTAATTTATTTTATTATTAAAAAGAAACATTATTCACAGAGTAGTTGACCAGGTCAAACCTGACCAGTGGGTCCCACTAGTCAGCCTCACATTACAATAAATCATTTTATTAAATAAAAAAAGTAGCCACTGGGCCCACATGTCATAGGCTACTTATTTAGCAGATTTATTTACTCTAAATTCTAACTAATGATAGAGGACCTATTTTCAAATTCCAGGAACTTTGGGAGTTATCTGCGAACTCAAATCGTTTTATTTGCACATATGGCATCATGCTTAATTCTACTAGCTCATCATAGATTCTTGCATATTTGTCATTTTTCTACTAATTAATCGGTGCATCATTTGGAATTGGTCCAATGGAACAAAGTGAAGCTTGTTAAGTGTACTATCAATCCACATAAATTTTATACAATTTAGAAATCGTTTGTCTATTTTATTTGCTATTGTTTTGAACCTTAAAAATGAGGGTTTCAGCAGCGGTATACGGTGACTGAAGCTTCAGCAGCAACAGCTGCACACAGCAGCAGCCGTCGAAGCTTCAGCAAAGCAGCGGCGGCGAGAGCCAGCCGGCGGCCAGCCAACTGGGGTTTTGCACTCCACGACAGACACACACATCACACAGCACGCACACACACACACTCGTACACACACACACTACGCACACACACATGCAGCATGCACGCACACACAGCGCACACACGGGCGGGGAGCCACGGCCATGGCTTTCGTGCACTATACTCCGGTGACCATTTGGTCCAACGCGAGCAGCTAGCTCACGAGGCCGACGACGCGCATCGATTTTGGCTGTAGCAGGTGCGGGGCTGGCCGGAGACAGGGGCAGTGGTCCGCTCCGCGGCCATTGCAGATGTGGCCAGAGCACGCTACGGGAATCGCAGGCTAGAGCTCAAAATCAAGTTCAAAACGAAGGAGGTTTCACGCAGGTGCTCACTTTGAGCTTGATAAAGGCGACGAAGGAGCCGGGTGCGGTCGGATGCGCGCGAATCGGGCGGCGAACGACGGAGACCGTGGCGGGGAATCCAGCTCGATTCCGAGCACACGTGCCACCCCGGCTTGATTCAATGCGCGTAGGTGAAGTGGACGACGACGAGGAACCTCCTGGACAGCAAGACTCGGCTTGGGGATGACCATGGCCGTGAAGGCTATGAAGCGCGGCGGCGGCCTCCATTGGGCGAGCATGGAGGAGGCAGAGGAGGTCGGTGGCGCGTGGGAAAGGGGGAAGTGGGGACGCGGCGCTCTAGGGTTCCAGCGAGGGAAGCGCGGCTCGAGGGGACTTATCCCCCACCGGCAGCAGCCGGATGGTTTCCACGGCGTGGCCGGCGCCATGGATGGCTGCCACGCCACGGTGAGCAGTGGTGTGGGGGAAGAAGACAAGAAAAAGGGGGTTGGGCCGGGTTGTGGGTCTTGGGTGGGCTTTGCCCACGGCGTAGGACAGGAGAGGTTCACTATTTTTTTTCTTTATTCTTTTCTTTCTGTTTTGTATTTTGTTTAGGTAGCATTAGATTTTATACAATTATGAAATTTTCTCCATTAATTCTATTACCCTACAATACATTACTACAAAACATTTGAGCTTTTTATAAAATCATTTGTATTTTCCACAATTATTTAACGATTAAATTGGGCTACTTGGTTACTATTTTCATTGGTTTGCGCTACTTAAATGGCTTCATAAATTACCATTTCTATGTTGGAATGATCCACTGATTATTAGGTATTTAATAAAAATGATTGCCCAATATTTAGTTCAATTTAAATTTCTACTTGCCTATTAAAAATCCAATGAAATTTAATAATGACAACATATTGTTTTCACCGATTTAAAATATTTAAATACTTCAATAAATATTGGTGGCAATCCACACCATGGTCAAATGATTATTACCAAGTTTTATATCAATTTCTTTCCATAATTTTTGCGGAAACTTTTATGTTCACTTTTTTTTTGAATTTCAATTGGGTTTGAATTCGAGCTCAATTTGATCAAGGTGTGACACCCGGGGTGTTACATTATTAAGTGATCAATTGTACCCACTTCCCAGGATCAATGATCTTTATGATCAACTTGTTGGATCCTCTGTCTTCTCCAAGATGGATTTGAGACTAGGCTATCATCAAACCAAAATCAGAAACGAGGACATTCCCAAAATGGCTTTCACTACTCGTTAAGCTCTTTACGAGTACACTGTCATGACCTTTAGTTTAACCAATGCCCCCGCCACTTTCTCGCGCATGATGATTTCGATCTTCATGGAGTACCTAGATAATTTTTTTTGTAGTTTATCTTGATGACATTCTCATCTACTCGAAGAACGAAGAAGAACATGCCGAACATCTCAGGTTGGTATTGATGAAACTTCGAGAGCACCGCCTTTATGCCAAGTTCTCCAAGTGTGAATTTTGGCTACCAAAAGTGACCTACATAGGTGTCAGAACCCCAACTAGGGTAAGTACTAGGTTTGTTTGTGCCCTTTGCATCATGCAAAAATTCAAAAGAAATTGAAAATGGGGAAAGAAAAGCCCTAGAAATTTTAAGTCAAATGGCCAGATAAAAATATTTTTTCAAAAATCATTTGAATGTTTGGAAAATTCCTATAAATGTTGCTGATCATTTTAAAAGTGGTTTGGGATCAATCCCATGCACATGGAATTTTCTAATATTCAAACAGTGGCTTTGGAAATTAAAATAACCCTATTTGAATTGAAATTCAAAATATATTGAATTTCAAAAATGCTCAAATTCTAGAAGTGACTTGCTACTGGTCACCTAGGATTTATAAAATTAATTGGGCATTTTAATAAATTGCTCTGCTATTTATTTTTGGGGCAAAACAAATTACAGAAAACAAAACAGAAGAAATAAAAGGAAAGAGAAACCCAGGCCAATCTGGCCCAACTCATCCCCCCAGCCCACTGGCCTCGGCCCAGCCCGCAGCGGCCGCTTGTCGTCTTCCCCACCGACGCCGAAGCAGCTCGGTGGCCGCCTGGGAGCACGCCGCGGCGCCACCGCGACGCCGAGAAGGCTCCAAGGCCCCCTGTGCCTCTCTCCCTCGCCGTGGAGACCCCGTGCATGCCCCGCTCTTCTCCCCCCTCTCTCTGGACCTCCTCCTCCTCTCCCATCGTCGTTCTCGCAACCGCCCGAAGTCCACCGCAGAGCGCCGCCGTGAGCCCGCGCGACCAGAGACGTCCATCGGCCGGGAAAATCTGTCCAGGAGGAAGCCCGACCTCGACTTCGTCTAGCCGCACCCTCAATCGGAGCCCGGACGGCCCCGAGCCGCCGTGTTCTCCATCGACGTCTCGCCGGAGCCGCGGAAGCCCGTCGTCGATTCCGTCTCCGTCATCCCTCCTCCGGCCTCCTCGACGGCCCCTTCACACTCAGGGTGAGCTCGCGCCCATTTCCCCCCTATTTCCGTCTCCTCCCGCGCCCCGGAGCCCGATTCCGACGAGGTCCAAGCTCCGACAGCCGCTACTCTTGTCGCCGACGTTGAAATAGCCGTCCCCGAGACCCCCAGCTTGTCCCAGGCGAAGCACGCGAGCAAGGGGATCCCTCTGGTGGTCTTCCCGTTCGTTTTGAGGCACTGGAACGCCGTCCAGCACCACTCCGGCGAGTCTCCAGTCGCCGGCGGCGACACTCCGGCCAGCCCCGATTAATTAACCCTAATCCACTCCTTAATCAACCCCCACAGTGACTGACATGTGGACCCAGACCCCCCTAACACCCCCTGTTAACTCTAATTAAACGGATTTTAACCCAGTCTCACTGACCTGCGGGTCCCACACGTCAGGTTGACCAGTCAACAGCCCTGGCGTCAGCATGACACAATGCTGATGCAGAAAAGCCTTTTCCAGAGATTTAAAATAATCCAGAAAAATCAAGAAAATCTTTTAAACTTGGGAAATTCATAACTAATTCATATGAACTCCAAATATAGCAAATAATATGTCTAAGAATATCAGAAAAACCCAAGGATTATGAATATGGGCTCTGTTTTCATGTTTGACCAATTAAAATTGGGTGAACAGTGCAAAACATCCATATGGCTTTAATTCAAATTCAAATTTGAAGCACATTTGCAAATGACTTTGCATTTGACTTCTTTTAAATGGAATTGTAACCACTTTGTGACCAAGAACATCACCATTACAATATTGATCATGTGTATGATGCATTGCAATTATATTTATACCTTGTTTGATTGTTTGCTCGATAGACGTGCAACCAGAACCGGAGGCCACCCCCTTCGTTGAAGACACCGTTATCGAACCTCGTCAGCAAGGCAAGCAAAACCCCTTTGATCATATCTATAAAATCCCAATTCCCTCTCAGTCTCGCTTATGCATGTTTAGGAGATCACCAAGACACGTTCTTTCGCATAGTTGAACCCATTCCGATGCATGACCTATCATTCTGTCACCGTATTAAGCAAACCACAATCCTAGCAGATATAGGAGTTGAATAATGAGCATGTGGCCCCTGCAACTGTTACTGCTTTTGCTGCTTAGTGATACAATGAGGATGTTTTGATTGTGAGTCGGGATGGAATGAACACAGTGGTGTTGATGAAAGTGAAACGTGTTGGTGAATCCACCCTAAGCAAAGGTGAACGATGAGAGGCTGTGTAGGAGTACACAGTGGGTTGTCTCGTTGAACACTACCCTAGGCCCCGAGTTCCTGTTTTGTGATCCAAGACAAAGAGTATGACCACATGTAGGGTTTATGGGAGCCCCGTTTGGCCTCTTTACATACCGATCCGGTCCAGGAGTCACAATAGATTCGGGTTTTCCATTTGGCATGTGCATAGAAAAAGAATGAAGAAAGGTTGCATCATCCTAGATATGTGGTGGACTTGTGAGGCAGTAAAACCATCTGGCAGAGGTGGCGTCTCGGTCCCTTACATTATCTGAGTCCGTTTCGTGGAACCGGCCGGACTCTCGAGCGGTGCCAAACTCAGGTAGTCGACTCCTGGATTAGAGAAGGTGATGTGAGGTTAGTGCCTTGGTTTCATCCACGTCTGACATCCGCTTGAAGGATGCCAAGAACGAGGCGATAAGTGATGACACGCGTGTGAAGATGTACACCCCTGCAGGGTTAATGAACTATTCGAATAGCCGTGTCCGCGGTTATGGACTACTTGGAAACCTCTACTTGATCATAGATAACTTGAATGGATACTTATAAAACTCGCAAGATAAGTGTGAGTGCTATGGTGTGCTTCTTCGTGGGGAAGTCGAGGAAGTAACCATAGTGGTGTATTGTTTGGAGATATAGTGGACTCGTGTACGCTTCTTACCTCAAACTCTGGTACTCGTAGTACAGGATTAGCCAAGTCAAAGCCGGCACTTCTGCATGTTGAACCCCACCTCCTTTACCTTGATACTTGAGCATGAGTAGTGTAGTTCTGATGTAAGTCTTGCTGAGTACGACTTTGTACTCACGTTTGCTTATTCTATGTTTTAGATAAGAACCGGACCCCGATGGAGTCACCTTCGTGAAGCTCGACGCTGACCTTGGTAGTATAATCCCAGACAGCAGTCTGGTCCCTCGTGGAAGGGCATGTTTGTTTACAAGGCTTCTCTAAGCCATTTGTTAAACTTGTCTGTACTCAGACCTAATTTGCTTCCGTTGTATGATGTAATGTTGATCACAGACATGTGATCTTTGTATGCTCTATGTGTATATCAATAAAGAGTACTTTGTAGAGTTATGTGATGATACCTGCTGTTCATACTAGGCATGTGTGCTGCGTGTATGTTTATAACATGCATGTCTTAGTATGGGTTTTCGAGACCTTAGTTGTGATCGGGCTGGCGGTCTTTTATACACCAAGTGGCCCTTAGATGTGCGTAGCTTGGGGCATCGCGATGCCATTGTTCGTGACTCTTTCACGTGCACACTTTGTTGATCGAGCCCGCCCTAGACCCCGACTAAGTGATCGGGCTGGAGTAAGTCTATGTAAGAGTTAGGATCCAATCGATAACATGGTTGAGGCGACTTGTCTATGAGTATGGGATTCACCACCCATAAGCATTTAGACTTGTGAGCGGATGTTGAGGACCCATCTCAGTTGATCATCCGGCCTGAATGGGATGCCCCTCACGTTCGATGCTTACCGAGAACGTTCTGTTCTTGTCCTTGTCCGCTTAGACAAGTGGGTACGGTTCTCGGCTCTCCATGTGATTGTATCGTGACTGGAATTACATACGCTAACCCCGGGTCCCGACAGACTTGGTATCAGAGCAGGACTGTCTGTAGGATTAGAAACCCTTGGTCGAAGTCGAGTCTAGCATTCTATAGTTATATAGTTACTATGGGTATATAAGGGAACAACGTAAGGCTTCTTTTTCTCCTTACCCTCATCGATCTGAGTTCTGGGTCACCCTTATCTTTTCTACGGGATGATAGGACTAGGCTCATCTATGTCTTACTAGAACATCTCGTTGTTTGCTTCTTTGTAGCCGTAGGATTGTTTTGGTCGTCCAGACTCATCGAGTTTTGAGTTCCTTGAGGAAGTTCTGTTCAATCTCCTCGAAGTTATCTTGTTTTCATCCTGGTGTAGCCGTTATTCTGCCGGATTTTTCCCATGTTTCTGTGAATCTTTGCCTTCGCATTATAATCCTTTCCGCCTTCATCATGTCTTGTTATCCTTGAATCCATCATTCAACCTGTTCTGATTGTTGATTTTTATCACACAGGATGTCAGGTGGAACTCGTAGTGCTGTTCGTCGGAATCGAGACCGTGTTCGGAATCGAAATGATGATGAACCTCTACCACCGTCTTCTGCGGCGGAAATCATGATGGAAGCTGAGAAGAATCAACGCGACCAAACACGCCTTCTGGAGCTCATCGAGCAGAATACCTCGCGTCATTGCAATGTGGTTGTGAGCATCCAGGACTTCATCCTCCTCAAGCCACCGGTATTCCGATGTTCTTCTGAGCCCCTTGAAGCTGATGATTGGCTCCGTTCCATCGAGCGTAAGCTTGATACTGGACATGTTGCTCCCGATGATCGAGTAATATTCGCGGCATACTTTCTGGAAGGTGCTGCTGCTGAATGGTGGGAGAACTATGTTGCTATGCAGCCAGATAGTCACTTAGTGACTTGGCAGGAGTTCTGTGTTGCCTTTCGAGGGTACCACCTTTTGGATGAGTTGATGGAGCGCAAGAAGGAAGAGTTCTTCAATCTCACTCAAGGAGAGATGTCCATGCACGAGTATGTGAGAGAGTTCAACCGTCTTGCCCGGTATGCCCAAGATGAGATCACCACCGATGCCAGAAAGCAGGCAAGGTTCCGTAAAGGACTTAGCCCCATCCTTCGTCATGATCTCAACCTCATCGAATTTGCCACCTTTGAGGATTTAGTCAACAGATCCTTCAGAGCTGAGCATGGAAATGAAAATTTCGAAGAGTCCCGCAAGCATGCTCTTGAGCTTGCTTCTTCTTCTAGTTCAGCCCCTCAGAAACGCCGAATTTGGATTCCAACCAGAGCCATACCTCAAAACTTTCTGCAGAGGCCACCACCGAATTTATGCCATCCACCCCAACACATTATTCCACCCCGGAATGATGGTGTGCAACCAAGCAATTCCACTCCCAACATTTCAGACAGGGTATGCTTTAAGTGTGGTCTTCTAGGCCATTACTATCGACAATGCCCTCAGGTCTTGATGGCATCACGTCATTCTCGACCCAAGCCTCCAAAGAAATCCACCACCAAGACCATCCCAGCAAAGCTTTCAGTCACAAGTAGTGGATGTGTGAACCAAATCTCAGTTGAGGAAACCACTGATGCTTCTGACGTCATTCTTGGCACACTCCCAGTCAATCATGTCCCCGCCTCCGTTCTTTTCGATCCAGGAGCTTCTCATTCATTCATGTCGGAGAGTTATGCACTCCGTCATGAGTTTCCTTTTGAAAAAATGTTTTCTCCAATGATTATTCAAACTCCTGGTTCAAAGTGGCAAACTAATAGAGTAAGCCATGGCAATGAAATTGCAATTGAGGGTTTAGTATTCCTTGCTTCTCTTATAGCCCTCAAGTCTTCGGACATTGATGTCATCCTAGGAATGGATTGGTTATCAAGGCAAAATGCTTTCCTTGATTGTAAAGCCAAATCAGTTAAACTCACCCATCCTTCAGGCCAGACCATTGACTACACCTCACCCAGCTCTAGAATCCAGGTGCAGACTTTGAATGTGCTTCCTCTTCCAGACCTTGAAGATGTTCCGGTGGTTCGTGACTTTCCGGATGTATTTCCTGAAGAGCTGCCGGGAATGCCACCCGACAGGTGTGTAGAATTCATAGTGGATCTTATACCAGGCACAGCCCCAATATCCAGACGTCCATATAGAATGGCCCCACATGAGTTAGCTGAGCTAAAAACCCAACTTGATGCTTCGTTGGCAAAAGGCTTCATCCGCCCTAGCTCATCGCCATGGGGTTGCCCCGTTCTGTTCGTAACAAAGAAAGATGGAACAGAAAGGATGTGCGTAGACTATCGCCCGCTAAATCTAGCGACGATAAAGACCAAGTACCCACTGCCCAGGATCAATGATCTTTATGATCAACTTGCAGGATCCTCTGTCTTCTCTAAGATGGATTTGAGATTAGGCTATCATCAAATCAAAATCCGAAATGAGGACATACCCAAAACAACTTTTACTACTCGTTATGGTCTTTACGAGTATACCGTCATGTCCTTCGGTTTAACCAATGCCCCCGCCACATTCTCACGCTTGATGAATTCGATCTTCATGGAGTACCTAGATAAATTTGTTGTGGTTTATCTCGATGATATTCTCATCTACTCGAAGAACGAAGAAGATCATGCCCAACACCTAAGGCTGGTATTGATGAAACTTAGAGAGCACCGCCTTTATGCCAAGTTCTCCAAGTCTGAATTTTGGCTACCAGAAGTGACCTACTTAGGCCACGTGATTTCTGCGAAAGGTGTTGCAGTCAATCCCGAGAGAGTTCAGGCCGTCCTTGACTGGACTCCACCTGAATCGGTTAAGCAAGTTAGGAGTTTTCTTGGCCTAGCCAGCTATTGCCGCCGCTTCGTTGAGAACTTTTCTAAAGTTGCAAAGCCTCTTATTGAACTCATCAAGAAGGATAAGAAATTCCAATGGAACCCCAAGTGCGAGGAAAGCTTTCAAGAGCTAAAAAGAAGATTGACTTCTGCACCCGTACTTGCACCTCCAGACACCAAAAGGGATTTCGAGATCTATTGTGATGCTTCACGGCAAGGGTTAGGATGCATACTTATGCAAGATCGACATGTGGTAGCTTATGCTTCACGCCAGTTGCGGCCACATGAAGAGAACTATCCTACACATGATCTTGAACTCGCTGCCGTAGTTCATGCCCTGAAGACTTGGCGACATTACCTCCTTGGTAATCGCTGTGAGATTTATTCCGACCACCAAAGCCTCAAATATATTTTCACCCAGCCAGATCTTAATCTCAGGCAAAGACGCTGGATAGAGTTGATAAAAGATTATGACTTAGGAATTTCTTACACCCCAGGCAAGGCCAATGTCATGGCTGATGCACTAAGTCGTAAGTCGTACTGTAACAACCTTATGTTACAGCAGTATCAACCACTTCTTCATGAGGAATTTCGAAAGCTCAATCTCGAGATTGTTCCTCGTGGATCTCTTTTCAGCTTGGTGGCGAAACCAACCCTTGAGGATCAAATCATAGCTGCCCAGAAACAAGATAGTAGTATTCAAGAGATCAAGCAGAACATTGCTAGCGGAGTTGTTAAATGTTTCTCTGCAAATGATCAAGGAACGATATTCTTTGAAAATCGTTTAGTAGTTCCTGAAAATGAAGACCTAAAGCAGCTGATCCTTAAGGAAGCTCATGACACTCCCCTCTCAATTCATCCCGGTAGCACAAAAATGTACCGAGATCTACGCCAGAGATTTTGGTGGACCCGGATGAAGAGAGACATTGCACAATCTGTTGCCGAATGTGATGTTTGTCGTCGCATTAAGGCAGAACACCAAAGACCTGTTGGTACTCTTCAGCCATTGTCTATTCCCGAGTGGAAATGGGACAAGGTCGGTATGGACTTCATCACCGGCTTTCCAAAAACCCAGAAAGGAAATGATGCCATCTTCGTTGTCATTGATCGACTTTCAAAAGTTGCTCACTTCCTTCCCGTTCGTGAGTCTATAACTGCTAGCCAGTTAGCAGACTTGTACGTCTCTAGAATAGTGTCTCTTCACGGTGTTCCGTTGGTGATCAATTCTGATCGTGGTAGCCTTTTCACCTCTAGATTTTGGGAAAGTTTTCAAAATGCTATGGGAACTCATCTATCCTTTAGTACAGCTTTCCACCCTCAGTCTAGCGGTCAAGTTGAAAGGGTAAATCAAATCTTGGAAGACATGCTCAGAGCTTGTGTTATCTCTTTCGGAAAGAATTGGGAGAAATCTTTTCCATTCGCCGAATTTGCTTATAACAATAGCTATCAATCTAGTCTGAACATGGCTCCCTTTGAATTCCTCTATGGCCGACGATGTCGAACACCCCTTAACTGGTCAGAAACCGGTGAAAGACAACTCTTTGGACCGGATATGATCAAGGAAGCAGAAGAGCAAGTTCGCATTGTTCGTGATCGTTTGAAAGCCGCTCAGTCTCGTCAAAAGAGCTACTATGATCGTCATCATAGAGAGGAGAGCTACAATATTGATGAGAAGGCTTACCTTCGGGTTACTCCTCTGAAAGGAACCCAAAGATTCGGTATCAAAGGCAAGTTGGCCCCACGTTACATCGGACCTTTCCGCATTCTTGCTAAACGTGGAGAAGTTGCCTACCAACTTGGACTACCTCCGCACCTTTCCCGAGTACATGATGTATTCCATGTGTCACAACTCAGGCGTTGCTTCAAGGACCCCATCCGCGAAGTCAACCATGAAACGCTTGATCTCCAAGATGACCTTTCCTATCGGGAATACCCTGTTCGTATTCTTGATTCAGCAGAGCGTGTCACTCGCCAAAAGAAGATCAAGTTTCTGAAAGTTCAATGGTCACATCACTCCGAGAAAGAAGCAACGTGGGAAAGAGAAGACCGCCTCCGTGCCGAGTACCCCACATTCCTCCCGACGACTTCTGAATCTCGGGACGAGATTCTTTTGAGTGGGGGCGAGTTGTCAGAACCCCAACTAGGGTAAGTACTATGTTTTTTTGTGCCCTTTGCATCATGCAAAAATTCAAAAGAAATTCAAAATGGGGAAAGAAAAGCCCTAGAAATTTTAAGTCAAATGGCCAGATAAAAATATTTTTTCAAAAATCATTTGAATGTTTGGAAAATTCCTATAAATGTTGCTGATCATTTTAAAAGTGGTTTGGGATCAATCCCATGCACATGGAATTTTCTAATATTCAAACAGTGGCTTTGGAAATTAAAATAACCCTATTTGAATTGAAATTCAAAATATATTGAATTTCAAAAATGCTCAAATTCTAGAAGTGACTTGCTACTGGTCACCTAGGATTTATAAAATTAATTGGGCATTTTAATAAATTGCTCTGCTATTTATTTTTGGGGCAAAACAAATTACAGAAAACAAAACAGAAGAAATAAAAGGAAAGAGAAACCCAGGCCAATCTGGCCCAACTCATCCCCCCAGCCCACTGGCCTCGGCCCAGCCCGCAGCGGCCGCTTGTCGTCTTCCCCACCGACGCCGAAGCAGCTCGGTGGCGGCCTGGGAGCACGCCGGGAAAAGCTGTCCAGGAGGAAGCCCGACCTCGACTTCGTCTAGACGCACCCTCAATCGAAGCCCGGACAGCCCCGAGCCGCCGTGTTCTCCATCGACGTCTCGCCGGAGCCGCGGAAGCCCGTCGTCGATTTCGTCTCCGTCATCCCTCCTCCGGCCTCCTCGACGGCCCCTTCACACTCAGGGTGAGCTCGCGCCCATTTCCCCCCTATTTCCGTCTCCTCCCGTGCCCCGGAGCCCGATTCCGACGAGGTCCAAGCTCCGGCAGCCGCTACTCTTGTCGCCGACGTCGAAATAGCCGTCCCCGAGAGCCCCAGCTTGTCCCAGGCGAAGCACGCGAGCAAGGGGATCCCTCTGGTGGTCTTCCCGTTCGTTTTGAGGCACTGGAACGCCGTCCAGCACCACTCCGGCGAGTCTCCAGTCGCCGGCGGCGACACTCCGGCCAGCCCCGATTAATTAACCCTAATCCACTCCTTAATCAACCCCCACGGTGACTGACATGTGGACCCAGACCCCCCTAACACCCCCTGTTAACTCTAATTAAACGGATTTTAACCCAGTCTCACTGACCTGCGGGTCCCACACGTCAGGTTGACCAGTCAACAGCCCTGGCGTCAACATGACACAATGCTGATGCAGAAAAGCCTTTTCCAGAGATTTAAAATAATCCATAAAAATCCAGAAAATCTTTTAAACTTGGGAAATTCATAACTAATTCATATGAACTCCAAATATAGCAAATAATATGTCTAAAAATATCAGAAAAATCCAAGGATTATGAATATGGGCTCTGTTTTCATGTTTGACCAATTAAAATTGGGTGAACAGTGCAAAACATCCATATGGCTTTAATTCAAATTCAAATTTGAAGCACATTTGCAAATGACTTTGCATTTGACTTCTTTTAAATGGAATTGTAACCACTTTGTGACCAAGAACATCACCATTACAATATTGATCATGTGTATGATGCATTGCAATTATATTTATACCTTGTTTGATTGTTTGCTCGATAGACGTGCAACCGGAACCGGAGGCCACCCCCTTCGTTGAAGACACCGTTATCGAACCTCGTCAGCAAGGCAAGAAAAACCCCTTTGATCATATCTATAAAATCCCAATTCCCTCTCAGTCTTGCTTATGCATGTTTAGGAGATCACCGAGACACGTTCTTTCGCATAGTTGAACCCATTCAGATGCATGACCTATCATTCTGTCACCGTATTAAGCAAACCACAATCCTAGCAGATATAGGAGTTGAATGATGAGCATGTGGCCCCTGCAACTGTTACTGCTTTTGCTGCTTAGTGATACAATGAGGATGTTTTGATTGTGAGTCGGGATGGAATGAACACAGTGGTGTTGATGAAAGTGAAACGTGTTGGTGAATCCACCCTAAGCAAAGGTGAACGATGAGAGGCTGTGTAGGAGTACACAGTGCGTTGTCTCGTTGAACACTACCCTAGGCCCCGAGTTCCTGTTTTTTGATCCAAGACAAAGAGTATGACCACATGTAGGGTTTATGGGAGCCCCGTTTGGCCTCTTTACATACTGATCCGGTCCAGGAGTCACAACAGATTCGGGTTTTCCATTTGGCATGTGCATAGAAAAAGAATGAAGAAAGGTTGCATCATCCTAGATATGTGGTGGACTTGTGAGGCAGTAAAACCATCTGGCAGAGGTGGCGTCTTGGTCCCTTACATTATCTGAGTCCGTTTCGTGGAACCGGTCGGACTCTCGAGCGGTGCCAAACTCAGGTAGTCGACTCCTGGATTAGAGAAGGTGATGTGAGGTTAGTGCCTTGGTTTCATCCACGTCCGACATCCGCTTGAAGGATGCCAAGAACGAGGCGATAAGTGATGACACGCGTGTGAAGATGTACACCCCTGCAGGGTTAATGAACTATTCGAATAGCCGTGTCCGCGGTTATGGACTACTTGGAAACCTCTACTTGATCATAGATAACTTGAATGGATACTTATAAAACTCGCAAGATAAGTGTGAGTGCTATGGTGTGCTTCTTCGTGGGGAAGTCGAGGAAGTAACCATAGTGGTGTATTGTTTGGAGATATAGTGGACTCGTGTACGCTTCTTACCTCAAACTCTGGTACTCGTAGTACAGGATTAGCCAAGTCAAAGCTGGCACTTCTGCATGTTGAACCCCACCTCCTTTACCTTGATACTTGAGCATGAGTAGTGTAGTTCTGATGTAAGTCTTGCTGAGTACGACTTTGTACTCACGTTTTCTTATTCTATGTTTTAGATAAGAACCGGACCCCGATGGAGTCACCTTCGTGAAGCTCGACGCTGACCTTGGTAGTATAATCCCAGACAGCAGTCTGGTCCCTCGTGGAAGGGCATGTTTGTTTACAAGGCTTCACTAAGCCATTTGTTAAACTTGTCTGTACTCAGACCTAATTTGCTTCCGTTGTATGATGTAATGTTGATCACAGACATGTGATCTTTGTATGCTCTATGTGTATATCAATAAAGAGTACTTTGTAGAGTTATGTGATGATACCTGCTGTTCATACTAGGCATGTGTGCTGCGTGTATGTTTGTAACATGCATGTCTTAGTATGGGTTTTCGAGACCTTAGTTGTGATCTGGCTGGCGGTCTTTTACACACCAAGTGGCCCTTAGATGTGCGTAGCTTGGGGCATCGCGATGCGATTGTTCGTGACTCTGTCACGTGCACACTTTGTTGTATGATCGAGCCTGCCCTAGACCCCGACTAAGTGATCGGGCTGGAGTAAGTCTATGTAAGAGTTAGGATCCAATCGATAACATGGTTGAGGCGACTTGTCTATGAGTATGGGATTCACCACCGATAAGCATTTAGACTTGTGAGCGGACGTTGAGGACCCATCTCAGTTGATCATCCGGCCTGAATGGGATGCCCCTCACGTTCGATGCTTACCGAGAACGTTCTGTGCTTGGCCTTGTCCGCTTAGACAAGTGGGTACGGTTCTCGGCTCTCCATGTGATTGTATCATGACTGGAATTACATACGCTAACCCCGGGTCCCGACAATAGGCCACGTGATTTCTGCCAAAGGCATTGCTGTGAATCCCGAAAGAGTTCAGGCCGTCCTTGACTGGACTCCACCTGAATCGGTTAAGCAAGTTAGGAGTTTTCTTGGCTTAGCAAGATATTGTCGCCGCTTCGTCGAGAACTTTTCTAAAGTTGAAAAGCCTCTAACTGAACTCCTCAAGAAAGAGAAGAAATTCTAATGGACTCCCAAGTGCGAGGAAAGCTTTCAATACTTCTGCCCCCGTACTTGCGCCTCCAGACACAAAAAGGATTTCGAGATCTTTTGTGACGCCTCACGGCAAGGGTTAGGATGCATACTTATGCAAGATAGACATGTGGTAGCTTATGCTTCACGCCAGTTGCGTCCACATGAAGAGAACTATCCTACCCATGATCTTGAACTCGCTGCCGTAGTGCATACCCGGAAAACTTGGCGGCATTACCTCCTTGGTAATCGTTGTGAGATCTATTCCGACCACCAAAGCCTCAAATACATATTCACCCAGCCAGATCTTAATCTCAGGCAAAGACGCTGGATTGAGTTGATAAAAGATTATGACTTAGGAATTTCTTACACCCCAGGCAAGGCCAATGTCATGGCTGATGCAGTAAGTCGTAAGTCATATTGTAACAACCTCATGTTACAATAGTGTCAACCACTTCTTCATGAGGAATTTCGCAAGCTCAATCTTGAGATTGTTCCTCATGGCTATCTTTCTACCTTGGTGGCGAAACCAACCCTTGAGGATAAAATCATAGACGCCCAAAAACGTGATAGTGGTATTCGAGAGATCAAGAAGAACATTGCTAGCGGAGTTGCTAAATGTTTCTCCAGAAATGATCAAGGTGTCGTTTTCTTTCGCACTCGATTGGTTGTACCACGAAAAGACAATCTTAGGAGGCTAATTCTTAAGGAGGCTCATGATACTCCCCTTTCGATTCATCCTGGTAGCACAAAGATGTACCGAGACCTACGGCAGAGATTTTGGTGGACTAGGATGAAACAAAAAATTTCTCAGTATGTTGCCAAATGTGATGTTTGTCGTCGCATTAAGGCCGAACACCAAAGACCTGCTGGCACTCTTCAACCTTTGCCTATTCTAGAGTGGAAATGGGACAAATTCAGTATGGATTTCATCACTGGCTTTCCAAAAACCCAGAAAGGAAATGATGCCATCTTCGTTGTTGTGGATAGACTTTCCAAAGAGCTCACTTCCTTCCCGTTCGCGAGTCCATAACTGCGAGCTAGTTAGCGGACTTGTATGTCTCTAGAATTGTGTCTCTTCATTGCCCCATTCGTATTCTTGATTCAGCAGAGCGTGTCACTCATCGTCAGAAGATTAAGTTTCTGAAAGTGCAATAGTCACACCACTCCGAGAAAGAAGCCGCGTGGGAAAGAGAAGACCGTCTCAGTGCCGAGTACCCCTCCTTCCTCCCGCAGACTTCTGCATCTCGGGACGAGATTCTTTTGAGTGGGGGTGAGTTGTCAGAACCCTCTGTTAGGTATGTGCTAGGATCAAGTCTCACTTTGCATCATGGAAAAAATTCAAAAAGAAAATGAAATGGGAGAGAGAACACCCCCCAGATGAATTTAATTCAAATGGACAGAATAAAAGTTGCTCCAAAAATTCTTTTTGCATTTTTGAAAAGTCTCATAAATGAGAGTGATCACATATCAAGTGATGTGGGACCAACCCCATGCTCATGGATTTTTCAAATATTCAAACAGGAGCATGGATTCAAATTTAAACCCCTATTTGAATTAAAGTTCAAATTATTTGAATTTTAAAAATGCCCAAACTTTATAAGTGGCTAGCTATATTCATTACAAGTCCATATAAAAATTTGGGGCATTTTATAAAATGGCTATCTATTTTTTTAGCAAAGCCAAAACAAATAAGAGAAAGAAAAAGAAACAGAAAAAGGAAAGGGCTTACCTGTCTTTCGGCCCAACTCATCGCACCCCGGCCCAAGCCCACCTCCCAGCCGTGTCGTCTTCCTCAAGCAGGGCCACGCAATACTGCGTGTCGGCCATGTCGAGGCCGTCGACGCCACCTCGACGTCCCTGGCCAGCTCCTGCTTCCCCCGTCCACGTAACCGCGCCTAGAGACGCCTGGAAACCTCCCTCGTCCATTCCCCCTCCACCCAGTGCCTATCCTCCCCTCTCCAGCTCTCCTGCGAAGAACTCTGAGAGCACCCGCCATGGAAACTCGCATCCCGAGCCCGAGATAGGTCCTCGGAGCGTGTCCATCCTCTTCGTCGTCCTCGACTTCGTCTCCGTGCAAGAAATCGCAGGCCAATTCCTCCCCGAGCTGCCGGAATCTTCACTGAGTCCTCACCAGCCGCCGAGAAGAACGTCGTCAAATTCCTCGCCGTTGAAGCCTCCCTGCCTCTCCCGTTTTCTCCATCGTGTTCCTTGCATCACGGTGAGCACATCCCCCAACTTGGATGCACCTCGTTCTCCTCCTAAGCCGAACCGCCATGAGAGCAGAGCTCTGTCGCCGCCATGGACGACGCGGCTCATGCTCCCGTGCCTCCCAGCGCAAGCCAGAGCGCGCGTTTGACCCCTGCACGCTCCAGGATCACAAAGCCACGCTCCTTTCTCCTTTTAGTGCACTGCAGCGAGCTCCAAGTCAAGGTCCGAGCCACTGCCTCCGTCGTCTTCGACGCCGGCGAGGCTAGAGCCATCCCCGTGACCCCCTGATACTCACAGTCGACGCGGAAGACGATGAGGATCACGTCCGTGCCATCCAACCCAAACCGAGCTCGATTTCGCAACTCCGGCGAGATTCTGGCGTCAACAGTGCTCACCGCCGACGACCCCCGCCATTAGCCCTAACCCCGAGCTTAATTAACCCTAGGACCCACCCCCTAGTGACCATGACATGTGGGCCCAGCCCCCTGGCTAATCCCTAGGTTAAGTTTAAATCAAATTAAACAGTTTAATTAAACAACACTCACTTACAGGTGGGACCCAGTGGTCAGTGCCCCCCTGACGCCAGCATGCTGTCATGCTGACGCAGTAAATGCTTATTTGAATTAAAACAATTCCAGAAAATGATTTAAACTTTGGAAGTTCATAACTAATTTATTTTAACTCCAAATTAAACATATAATATATGTAAAATTATTAGTAAAATGCAAGGATTCTGAATATGCAATATGTTTTCATGTTTGGCCAAATAAAGTTGGGTGAACAGTGGCAACATTGCATATGAACCCTTTTGAAATTCAATTGGAGTTTGTTTTTGCATTTCAAATGCAATAAACTCCTTTTAATTGGAATAACTCACACATCAGTGACACATACATAAAGTTTCAACCTTCAACTCATGTGTTTGAGCATTGTCTTATTATTGTTTCGATGTTTGTGTTGTTTGTCGAATAGAGGTGGAGCCGGAACCCGAGATCACCCCCTCCGTTGAAGATATTGTGCATGACCCTCATCAGCAAGGCAAGCAAACCCCCATTGATCATGTCCATAAAATCCCACTTCCCTCTCAGTCTCGCTTATGCATTGTTTAGGATGATTACCATGCTACGTTTCTACCGCATAGATGAACCCATTCCTTTGCATGACCTATCATTTGTCACAGTAGTAAGCAAACCACAATCCTAGCAGATGTAGGAGTTGATTGATATCATGTGGCCCCTGCAACTGTTACTGCTTATTGCATGCTTAGAGTGATACAATATTGATACTGTTATGGGAGTCGGGATGGTAGCAATCATGTTGATGATGGTGGAAATGTGTTGGTGAATCTACCCTAATACAATGTGAACGATGAGAGGATGTGTAGGAGTACACAGTGGGTTGTCTCGTTGAACACCGCCCTGAGCCCGAGTTCTTGTGTGGTGATCGAGGACGAAGAGTACTACCACATGTTGGGCACATGGACCCCCGCTCAACCTACTAACTCACCCCTCCTCAGTTCAATGAGTCGCAGTAGTTCGGAGTTCTGGTAGGTTTATGGCCTGGCTGCAAAGTGAGAGAACGGCTCAACCGAGACCGGCTTATGCACCATGCACACATCTTCTGGGACCACTTCGGTAAACCGGCCGGGTTACGAATGTGGAAACCATCCCAGATAGGCTTCTTCATTGAACCTGAGTTGGCTGTGAGGTAGAAGTTGTGGAAATTCTCTTCGCCGACACCCGCTTGAAGGGTGACGAGATTCCGACGGTAACTGGTAGTTTCATGTGTGTAGCAGTACACCCCTGCAGGGTTAATAAACTATTCGAATAGTCGCGTCCGCGGTAAGGGACTACTTGGAAAGTTGTGCCTGATTATTAGACAACTTGAACTGGATACTTATAAAACTTGCCAAGATAAGCGTGAGTGCTATGGCGTGCTTTCTCGTGGGAAGTCGAGGAAGGCACCATAGTGGTGTAATTGGTAGGAGGCATGTAGTGGACTCGTGTAGGCTTCTTACCTCAAGTCTGGTACTCGTAGTTCAGGACTAGCCAAGTCAAAGCTAGCACTTCTGCTGATGAACCCCACCTCCCTTTACCCTTATACATGTGCATGAGTAGTATAGTTCCTACGTAAGTCTAGTTGAGTACGACTTTGTACTCACGTTTTCTTATTCTATGTTTTCAATGAACCCACTGACCCCGAAGGTGGATTCTTCCTGGAGCTGGACGACTGATCAAGCTAGTGTAGTCCCAGTCAGACGACTGGTCCCTCGTGGAAGGGCTTGTTTATAAATAAGGCTTCTCTAAGCCATTTGTTAAACTTGTCTGTACTCAGACCTACTTTGCTTCCGCATGTTTGATGTAATGTTGTGATATCTGTGTGCACTATGTAAGATTTATCAATAAAGTTGTATACTTCGTAGAGAATTGCAATGATGCCTGTTGTTCATACTAGGCATGTGTGTTGCGTGTATGATTATAACATGCATGTCTTAGTATGGGTTTTCGAGACCTTAGTTGTGATCTGGCAGGCGGTCTTTTATACACCAAGTGGCCCTTAGATGTGCGCAGCTTGGGGCATCGCGATGCGATTGCTCGTGACTCCGTCACGTGCACACTTTGATGTATGATCGAGCCCGCCCTAGACCCCGAATAAGTGATCGGGATGGAGTAAGTCTATGTAAGTGTTATAATACAATCGAGAGTATGGTTGAGGCGACTTGTCTATAAATATGAGAGTTCACCACCCATATCCTTTAGACTTGTGTGCGGACGATGAGGACCCATCTCAGTTGATCATCCGGCCTGGATGGGATGCCACTCACGTTTGATGCTTTCTAAGAGCGTTCTGTGCTTGGCCTTATCTGCTTAGACAAGGGGGTACGGCTCTCGGCTCTCCATATGATTGTGTTGTAACGGGACTTTCATACGCTAACCCCGGGTCCTGACAAGATCTTTTGGTGTGCCGTTGAGAATCATGTGTCATCATCTTGTCCAGTAGCTTTGTGGCAGCACCAGGTGTAGTTGACATGAAGGTTCCTCCCGCGGCCGAGTCCAACAAATTCCGTGAGGTAAAGTTCAATCCTGCATAGAAAGACTGGATAACCATCCAAGTAGTCAAACCATGTGTAGGGAAATTATTAACAAGAGACTTCATACATTCCCAAGTTTGGGCAACGTGTTCATTATCCAGTTGTCTAAAATTAATAATGTTACTTCTCAACTAAATAATTTTAGCAGGTGGGTAGCACTTCCCAATAAAAGGATCCTTGCACTTATCCCAAGAATCTATGCTATTCCTAGGCAAGTATTGGAGCCACTCCTTAGCTCTTCCTCTCAAGGAGAAGGGAAAAAGCTTAAATTTAACAATGTCAACATCTACTTCTTTGTACTTTTTCATATCACAAAGCTCAACAAAATTATTTATGTGCAACGCAACATCATCTCCAGCACCGGAGAATTGTTCTTTCATAACAAGACTCAGCAAAGCCGGTTTGATTTCATATGAAGGTGCTGAAGTGGAAGGTGGAGCAATAGGAGTGCTAATAAATTCATTATTGTTGTGACTAGTGAAGTCACACAACTTGGTGTTTTTAGTGGAACCCATAGTAACAAGCAAGAGCAAAGTAACTAATTTTTTTGTGGTTTTTGGCATAAGACTCTAAATCAAAAACTAGAAAGTAAATTAACAAGACTAAAAAGCAAAAGGTAAAAGATAGTGTGCAACTCCCCCATCTTGAAGATTTGAGTCCCCGAGAACGGCGCCAGAAATTTTCTTGATGGCGAGAGAGATTATCTTCTTCTCGACCCTCGTTGTTTACCCCAATTGGAAGGTTGAGATGTACCTAGCAGCAAATTTCCCCTAACGTAGAGGGTAGGGTTTATGTCTCCCGTAGGACTCCGAAGATCAACAAGAAGGTGTCTACTGCTCTGGCGCTAACAGAAGACGTGGACCTGCACACGACACAAGTAACTTTGCTTCCAATGAGTTTAGAGAGGTTTTCAATCTCTCCGACCTTGTCGTTTACAAAGGGTCAAACGTACGATGGAAACAGTGATGGCGATTGCAACTGAAAGGAAATAAAGAAGTAAACAGTTGAGGTGTAAACAATGCTGGAAATATGGACCGGGGTCCCATGATGTTAACTAGTGATGACTCTTTACCAAAAGAGGACAAAACAACTAAGCTGGGTGAACAAATTATAGCTGGGCAATTGGCAGAATTATAAACGCACCATAATGCTAATTATGCCACAAGGAAGTTAGAGGCTCAAAAGTATGGGAAGTACGCCAAGACAAGTAGACCGTTTATTCATCAGCATCTACTCACTAATCATCCACCTTGGGATATATATCCAGAACATCTTGCTGGTATTAAGTTGCGAGCCCCACCAAAAGTGTAAACCCAAAGCAACACACAACTGCATTAACAAACTTTGCATAAGGTAAACAATCCTTGCAACCACGGTTACAAGCACCGTTGTTTCCTCCCTGGTGCCAACAGCACATCCCCTAGTCTCATGTTTCTATCACTCAAGCTAGACATCGGGGGGCATGAACCCACAATCAAGCATAACGTTCCCTCTTGGAGTTACTATCTACTACTTGGACAAAGCAATAAATATCAACGAAGAACATGCAAAAATTACTCAAGAACATAATATAAAAGGAGAACCAAAAATATATAACTCATCATGATCTAAACATAATATCATAATCCATCGGATCCCAGCAAACACAGCATAGCAACAGCAGAAAGATTACATAAGTGACTTGATCATGTAGGGCATCTCACAAGGACTAAGAATTGAAGCACAAGATTGGAGAGAAGACATCACATAGCTACTGGTCATGGACCCTTGGTCCAAGCGGGACTACTCACGGCACATCCGGGAAATGCTCATGGTGGTTGAGAAGCTCCTGAAAATCAATCCTCCCTCCAGAAGGGTGCCGGGACGAGGTCTTCTGGCGATCCCGATCTCGGGATCACGGTGGCGGCGGAATAGAGGTGAAATTTGTGATGCGGGGTCTTTTTCAGGGTTTCTGTACTGAGTACTAAATATAGGCCAAAGGGGGGCACCAGGGGACGTTCCCTCCTCCCAGGCGAACTGTGGGCGCGGCCCCACCCTTGGCCATGCCAGGAGGTCGCTTGGGAGGGGGTGGGGCCCCTACGGATCTCCTTCGGGCTTCTGGAGTCTTCCGTCACGCTAATTGCTTATATATTTTTCTTCGAATTTTTTTGGCACTGTAAATATGGGTATAAACCTACAATTCACAGACATCAGCAGACAGAATCTGGCACTGGGTGCACTGAGTTAGTAGGTTAGTCCAAATATGTGTAAAAAGGTATGAAAGTGTAGCAAAACACATAGCAAAGTCACCCAAATAAGCATGGAACACGCAGAATTTATAGATACGTTTGGGACGTATCAACATCCCCAAGCTTAATTCCTGCTCATCCTTGAGTAGGTACATTATAACAAAGATAATTATCAATGACAACAATAAGCACGTCATAAATCCTTCCTAAAGGTTTCTTTACGGATGAATAAAAAATATGAACACAAAAAGAACAAGGATCAAAAGGTTTCAATTCAACCGTATCATATATTCTTTTGGGTAAAATGGAGGCACTAGCTCCATCATCACATAAAGCAAAGCAAGAAAAGTTGTTCAATTTAATCTTGACCATAGGATCCCAACCATCTTCTAGTTTTCTAGGAATATAAACCTCTAGTTTAAGTTTCTCCTCCCTAGCTTTGATAAGAGCATTGATGATATGCTCGGTGAAGGCAATGTTAAGTGAACTAGTGTGGGGGTCTTTGGCCATTCTTTGAAATTTTTTGATAACTTCATAAAGACTACAATTATCAAAATCAATTTCACTACCGTTAATTAAAGTGGTAGTGATGTCATCTAAGCTCATTTTATCTTTGGTAGTTTCTAAGTTCAAAGGACCTTCTTGTCCTAAATTTGAGGTATTAGCATCACCGTTGATGGGTCCATTAGGTGGACTAGGGATGTGATGGGTGCTAAAAGTTTTGAGATCCTCAACAACCTATAAAGTAGAAAGTGTGGTGTGAGTAGGAATGCTCTTAACTCTGTCTTCCTCTTCTTTCTCTCTAGCCCACATATCCTTAAGTTTGGCTAGCATTCTAATGTTCTCATTACTTTACACTTGGAAAGCATTCATAGTTGTGGTTTTCCTCTCCTCAAGGGGAGAAGTTATAATTGTGAGCATCTCTACATCATGAGCTATGTTGTATACCTTCAAATAGAGACTATCTAATTTGTCTAATTACTCTTCTACACTCTTGTTGAAGGCTTTTTTAAGAGGTGATAAAGTCCTTAAGCATGCTCTCCAATTTAGAAGTGGAGTTTTTGGTGCTAGGATAAGTGTTGTTGTTCCCATAAGAGTTAGAGGGGAACGGTCTAGGATTGTTGCTACCAAAGTTACTCCTATAAGAATTATTTTTGAAGTTGTTCCTAGAAATAAAGTTGACATCTACTTGCTCTTAAGCAACCACAGAATTTAAAGGAACATAATGAGGATCAAGAGGAGCTTGCTTAGTAAGTAAAGACATGATCAAGTCAACCTTTTCATTTAAAGAGGAGACCTCCTCAACGGATTTTACCTTCCTTCCCATTGGAGATCTTTCAGTGTGCCATTGAGAGTAGTTTATCATCATTTCATCTAATAGCTTCGTGGCAGCACCAAGTGTGGTTGACATAAAGGTTCCTCTCGCAGTCGAGTCCAACAGATTCCGGGAGGTAAAGTTCAATCCTGCATAGAAAGTCTGGATAACCATCCAAGTAGTCAAACCATGTGTAGGACAATTCTTAACAAGAGACTTCATATGTTCCCAAGCTTGGGCAACGTGTTCATTATCCAGTTGCCTAAAATTCATAATGTTACATCTCAACTAGATAATCTTAGCAAGTGGGTAGTACTTCCCAATAAAAGCATTCTTGCACTTATCCCAAGAATCTATGCTATTCCTAGGCAAGGATTGCAGCCACTCCTTAGCTCTTACTCTTAAAGAAAAAGGAAAAGGCATAAGTTTAACTCTTCCTTATACTTTTGCATATCACAAAGCTCAACAAAATTATTCAAATGCAAAGCAGCAACATCTCCAGCACCGGAGAATTTTTCTTTCATAACTAGATTCAACAAAGCAGGTTTAATCTCATAGGAAGTCACCTCGGTGGCGGGTGCAACAATAGGAGTGCAAATAAAGTCTTTGTTGTTGTGACTAGTTAAGTCACACAACTTGGTGTTTTCAGAGGAACACATAGTAACAACAGCAACCAAGAATGAAGTAACTAATTTTTTTGTGGTTTTTGATAAAAGAGCTGAAAAGTAAACTAACAAGACTAAAAAGCAAAGGTAAAAGATAGTGTGCAACTCCTCTATCTTGAAGACTGGAGTCCCCGGCAACGGCGCTAGAAATTATTCTTGATGGCACTGGATAGTGCTCCTCGTTGGCTACCCCAAGTGGAAGGTTGAGATGTAGACAACAGCAAATTTCCCCTAACTTGAGAGGATAGGGTTATGTCTCCCGTAGGACTCACAACGCAGCAAGAAGGTGGTAAAGTAAAAAATGGCGTCGGTGACAACCTTGATGTTGCTTCCTTCACCTGGACCAGCACACAGACGCAAATAAATTTTTCCCAACGAGTTCAGAGAGGTTGTCAATCTCTCAGGTCTTTAAGTTTACAAAGGATCAAAACACAAGGGGAAAACACTAGTGGTGATTGCAACGGAAATGAAATAAAAGCAGTAGAGATGAATGGTGTAAACTGTGGTGGAAATATGGATCGGGGTGTCATGACTTTCACTAGTGATGTCTCTCTCCCAAATACGATAAACAACTATGTTGGGTGAAAAAATTACAGCTGGGAAATTGACATAATTATAAACACACTACAATGCTAATTATGCTACAAGAAAGCAAGAGGCTCAATCATATGGGCAGTACGCCAAGACGAGAAGACCGTTTATTCATCAACATCTACTCACTAATCATCCACCTTGAGATATCTATCCAGAACATCTCGCTGGTATTAAGTTGTGAACCCCAGCCAAATGGTAGGATCAAAGCAACGGACAAATGCATTAACACATTATGCATAAAGTAAGCAATCCTTGCAACCGTGGTTACAAGCACCGTTTTTTTCTCCCTGGTGGCAATAGCACATCCCCTAGTCTCATGTTTCTGTCACTCAAGCTAGACATCGGGGGGCATGAACCCACAATCGTGCATAACACTCCCTCTTGGAGTTACTATCTACTACTTGGCCAAAGCAATACAAAGAAACGGAGAACATGCAAGAATACTCAAGAACTAATAAAAAGGTAAACAAAATATATTACTCATCACAATCTGAACATAATCTCATAATCCTTCGGATATCAGCAAACACAGCATAGCAAAACATACACTAATACATAAGTGCCTTGATCATGTAGGGCAGCTCACGAGGTCTAAGGATTGAGGCAGAAGGGTAGAGAGAAGACATCATCTAGGTACCGATCATGGACCCACGGTCCAAGGAGGACTATTCACGGCACATCCGGGAAGCGCTCATGGTGGTGGAGAAGCTCCCAGAGATCAATCCTCCCTCCGGACGGGTGCCGGAACAGGGTCTTCTGACGATCCCGATCTCGTGATCGTGGCGGCGGCGAAACAAGGGTGAGAATCGCATAATGGGGGTCCTTCAAAGGTTTTTTGCGTCGAGGGCTAAATATAGGTGAAAGGGGGCCCAAAGGAGAGGCCCCACCTGACCAGGCGGCCAGGTGGCGCGTCCTCCCCCCTTGCCGTGTCGTGTGGACGCCTGGACAAGGGGTGGCCCCCCTCCGGCTCTCCTTTGGGCTTCTAGAGTATTCTATCACGCTGATTTATTATCGGATTTTACTGTAATATTCCGAGAACTTTATGTGGGCACCCCGAACTATATGTCCGAAGCGGCCAGCTGTGCATACCGTCATGATCCCATGATCAGTGTCGCGTGACGCACAACTCGACAATGGATATCACAGTCACAAGTTCATACAGTACAAATACAAAGTCATACATAAAAATAGTCTTACACGGCCTCATCGGGCTCAAATGGCAGCGGAATAAGCAAAATCAAGATAGATAGCAGCATCACAATCCACAGGCAAAGCTCAGAGCGTAGCACATCCTAGTACTCGTCAGTCGCGACATCGTCAAATACCTGCTCCTCCAAGCCTGGCCGATTGAATAACCAGGGACAAAGCCGTGAGTACATACAAAGTACTCGCAAACCACCTAATGAAATGAACAAGATTTTTTACAAGAAAATAATGGGATGGCTATATGGTGGAGTTTACCATGGGGAAATCCTAACTACTCATTATTAATTAAGTTGGCAACATTTTAATCTTGACAAATTTTAATCCCACAAACATATTTGATTTAATCATGTCCAACCCTTTTCATAACACCAACATCATCATCGTGAACCATAATCTCAGTACTAGAATTTCTCATCTATTCCCCACAAAGTGTGGCCTCACTAGCTGTCCATGACCGTGGACTCCGGCTACTCGAATAGTTTTCACTCTGCAGAGGTTGTACACTTTACCCACAACATTCGATACACCCGCCGTGAGTTCCCACGGATCGTCATACCTCAGTATGCGGTTTTCAGATAATCGACCGTAGTCTTCCCCTTGTCTATCCTAGTACAGGTGCATCTACCCCTTGCGTACTACATGGACTGTTTGCGTGCCAGGTCATGCTCCTCTTGGACCCAAGCCTCCACCGTAGTCGAAGAGCACCAAGGATCCCTCTGACGCCAAGCCTAGCGAATTTCACCACTCGACTTCGAGGGCTATCAGATTCGTGGAATCAAACATCCATGTGTAGTTATAAGATCCCCGTACTAAGATAAACAAGTTTCCAACTAGCCCTGTCCCATACCAGAGTATTGTTGTTGTACTGTAAGACTAGGTTTCGGCGGCACTTATAGAGAGTCCCTCCAGACTTTGAATATGTTCAACAATGTTTCTAACAACCACAATCTTGGCCATCACATCTTCTTAGATGTATGCAAATTCATTAGGGTGGAGCAAGATTAATCAAGTTATCATGTTGTCATTAGTTCTTTAGCAAGGCTAGGGATTAAGATCATCGATGTCTAATTTCTTTCTCCCAAATAGGTAGGCTTACAAGGTATGTGGTGTTTCACCTAATAAACTAATACAATCCCATTCCCAAAATGATATAATAGTAGAATGATATAATATGGTACAAAGAAGTAAAAATGTAGGACAAGGGTTTGAGTTTTTGAAGATGGCTTGCCTTCGTCGGTGATGTACCCCGGATCGGCTTCTCTGACGGCTTGGGAGGAGTCTTCACCTGCAACGTCAAGCGCTCGTCTACGCATTGCGGAAAAAGGGTAACACACATTACAATCACAACAATCATACAAAGCATACAAGTAACAACACTCACACATAACCAAAGCATTACAACTACATCACAACAAGAGTAGCAACAAGATTGTAACAATTTTAATAGGGTTTAGCTTAACATGATGTTTATTACATAAGGTAGCAAAGCAATTATATCACAAGTTGCTAATCATGTAACAATCCTTTTACTAGCTTTAGTGTAAACAAGGGTTAAGCAAGCATTTAACAAAGATAGCAGCAAAGTTTATTGGGGTTGTTCATATACAAAGGGATCCATATATGAATCAACGTATTAAATATTTATGACTTCATGTTAGGATAACTTGGTGGTTGGTTAGGCAATTAATAAGATTAAACAATAATATAACATGCAAAGTAAAATGATTATTAATCCCTACAATGCCACATTATTAAAGGTTTATAATTTGAACAGGGCTATTGTGATAATTATCATGAATTTACTAACAGCAAGATTAAATTTAAACAAGGTCTAAGTAAAGGTGATGATCTTACTTATTTTATGTAATAAGTCATTTTTAATTTATTTTATTTTTATCAAAACAATGAACCATAATTAGCTACTGACCGGAGGCAATTTTAATGAAATTCTAACAATTAAAATCACTAAAATAAATGGAAATTAATCTAGCAATCGACTTAATAATGTAAGACCAAAATTTTAATTAAACAAATTTAATTTCTAACAAAGCAGAAATATATAGCACAAAATTCTAATCAGCACAAATTTTGTTTCACATTTTTCCGAGATATAGTCAATTTGCTAAAACTATTTATGTTCGGTGGATTTAAAAAAAGAAAAACTAAACTAAACAGCCAGCACAAGGCTAACCAACGCACACGGATGTTTTTTTTCTTTAAGCGGGTTGGGCCTCTTCATAAAGCACTGCCTTGCTTTGTTTTTTTTTGTTTTTTAAACAGTGAAGGGGTATCAGCCCCCCCTGGCCGTTGGATCAATTACGATCTAACGGCCAGGAGGCCTTCTTCTTCCCCTCGCCTAGGCCAGCACGAAGCTGCAGCCATGGCGGCCAGGAGGCGCGCAGGGCCTCGCTGGAGGCTCTCCGGAGGCCGGCGGCCAGCGGTAAGGGGCGGGGAGAGGCCGTGGCGGCCTGGGGACTCCATTTTTCCCAAAAACGAAGGGCATGCAACGCAGAAAAACGGCGACGCCATGGAAGACAGTTGGTTCAAGTTTTTCTCACCGAAGGCGTTCCAGGCGACGGCGGTCGATGGCGAGTCACAGAGGGGTGTAGATCGGCAGGGGAGTCCATTTTTGCGTAGAACGGCGGCCAGGGTCGTCGTGTTAGCCGCCGGCTCGGTGAGGCTCGGCTCCGTGTGTCCTGGATGAAGTCGGCGGCTCGGGCACCTTGGCCTAGGACGGCAAGGCGACGTTGGGCATCGAGACGGCGTACATGAGGCCAGCGGGCGTGCGGGGCCTCCTCCTTGCAGCTTTGTGGCTTGTCGGGGACGTATAGGTGGCTCTTGTACGGCGCGGGCGAGTGCAGCAGAGGCAGAGCCCAGGCGCCGGACTCGTTGGACTGCGGCGGCTATGGCTCTAGGGGCTCCCTCCGTGTCTCGGCCGTGGGCGCAGCTTGAGCTCGCCGTGGGCTGTTCTCCTCGGCTAGCAGGGCCTTGCCCGCTTCTAGCTATGTACTACAGAGGTGGGAGGGGTGTTTTGGGTGCGAGGTGAGGAGGGGCTTGGGCTGCCCCTTTTATAGCGCAAGGGCGGGGCGCCGTGGTGGCCAAGGCGAAGCAACCCGTCAAGGCTAGGGCAAAACCATGGGCGCCAAACCATGGGCTGCGATACAGAGAAGGTTCTGGAGCTGGTCTGCTGAGAGGAGGAGGCTCGGATGGGAGGCTCGGGGTGGTTTTCTCTGGTGGTAAGAAATGTTCACAGGTTCGGATGGTTGTTTCTCCGGGATGACAACGAGAGTTGTCGTGGACAGGGGTAAGGTTGGCGTGCAGTAGGATGCTCTCCTCGGGAGCGCGCGAAGGCTGCCGCAGAGCTTCACGGGAGCGCACTAAAGGGACATGATCAGCTGCATGGGGTACTAGGATAGGCCAATGGGGAAGCCATGGGGGTTTGTTTATGGCCTAGAGCTAGCCCGAGCGAGAGGGGAGGGGGGGTTGGCGTGGGGGAGGTGCTCCTGGGGGAGGTCTGGCTATGGGAGAGGGAATCCAGGAGATGAGAGAGAGATTAGAGGGAGAGAGACAAAGATAGGAGAGGCTTCGGCCTCTCTCTCTTGATCTCTAAAATACTCAGCCCCACAAGCTATGGCATAGAGAGAAGAGGGCTAGGGGATCTAGGGTAGTCTAGGTTTTGTTTATCTACTGTATAAATTTTATTCAAGTGAGTTTTACAGATTTTTTTTAACAAAGGCAGAAAAAAAACCTTCAAGATGTTTGTGGAAATGCCTCAAAGGCATTTGAATTGATTTTCAGGAAATTTAAAGAAATTCTTGTGTTTTGAGGTTGTTTGGATGATAAAAAGATCTTATGTGATCTTCTTCTAGTTATTAAAAATCAAAACAAACATTTCTCTGATTTTCTATTATGCACATATCCTATTATGTTAGTGACTTTGTGTGGGTTAAATTATTTTAGATTATTTCATTTTCTAAAGTTATTGCATTCCACATGCACATTTCATAAATGTAAATAAAACAACAACAAAAATCAAGGCAATAGATTCAACATATGAACAATGTGAGTGGGTGCAAAAATGCTAAGTTAAATGAGGATTTTAGCTATATAGATGATAGGGGTTTAGGTGGATCTCTCTTGTGATCATGCATAAGATGATCAATCAAGATAGAGTGGTAGTTACCTATACTACTCACACAAGTGTATCAACAATACATGATAATAACACAAGTTCCTCGAGGCACTACAAGCACCACCATTACCATCTATATCACACGTTCTATTATGTGGCATAGCATTTTATGTGATTTTTAATGATCATTGCTTTAGTTCATATATATTGGGCACAAAATTATATTCCTGAAAATGAATGAGGTTTTACGTTCCTCATATATTTGTTTAGCAAACTAGTGAAAAATATAATACTTAGGGCAAACACAATAATAAAGTGAAGTGGTGCAAGAATGTTAAATGACACTAGGGTTTGAGTTATTACTTGTTGGATCATGTTCATATGAGGTGATCATCTTAAGAAATTTTTAGCTATGTGGGACATAAATGATCTTTACCACAACTACTAGCTTATCTTAGCGCATGCAACAATTTTCATGATCTCCACTACTAGTGCATCTACAAGCAACCTCATTATTTGAACAATATTTTAATGATGCTAATTTTCTATTGGTGGTTATATATTGGTATTACCACGTGTGTGGTATGTGCTAAATATTATTATTGGTTATTTCCTTTTTGCATGGCAGGGGAAACAAGAAAGCATGGCATTAGCACAAGGCAAGACATTTACTAACATGGAATGACAAGCATAACAAGAAGCAAACAAGCAGGACATGTCAATCCTAATAAGGTCACATCACAACTTAGCAAGGTTTTTGTTGGTCCTGAATTTCGTTACTCTAATAACATGTTAATAAAAGTTGGGATGTGACACTTTAATAATTGGTATTTTTCCTGCAATGCACGGACAACAGCAGACAGAAACTGGCACTGGGGCACTGAGTTAGTAGGTTAGTCCAAATATGTTTAAAAATGTATGAAAGTGTAGCAAAACATATAGCAAAGTCACCAATATAAGCATGGAACGAGCAGAAATTATAGATACATTTGGGACGTATCACTCGTCAATACAGAGAGAGGGAGTAGCAAGAGGTAGGGGACAAGGAAGAAGAAGACTTCCTTTTAGACTCCCCTACCAATACAAATGTTATGCACAGGAAACAACATGGCCGGTACAACCGGCCAGGCTGTGGAAAGATTTCCTCCCACACAAAGCCTAGTCGTCGGCAGGGTTGGCCAGGGCGGTACAACCACCCGAGCGCCCGGTAGTACCGATAAATATGATTTACCGGTACAACCGGGGTGCCACCGCCCCGCTTCCTTCTTGGACTAGTGGACTAAGAGCCCCACGGACGGTACCACCGCTCAGACATATCCGGTACAATAGGACACGTGCGGGGGAGCTAGATTGCCAAACCTTAACCCTAACCCTAACTCACGCAAATGGGGTGGGCAGTACAACCATTGCACTGCACGGTTGTACCGGTAATTATAAAATTACCGAAATAACCGACACGCCACCGCACCTCTACTGCCCCTAGGTCAGAGGGGTTGAGCCCCTGTCCGGTAGTACAAGCGGTGGTTGGCCCGGTAGTACCGCACCTTGATAGGGGCAGTACAACCGGCCACCAGCCCGGTACTACCGGTCCATGTGCATCAGGAAGGTACCAACGAGACCGGACGATACTACCGACCACCTGCCAAAAGAAGCTCCTTCTTCAATCTCCAACCACCCGAAGACCCTGTACTTAGTAGGTTGCACATGAATCTTTGAACATCCAGGTCTTCATACATAGCCCTTTGAAATGTACGGGACTCCATCACTTAAAGGAAAAAGTGTCGGGTTCACCATCTTCGATCTTTACATGCAAAGGGACTCCGAACGGTCTTGTGTCCTAATGATACGTCTCAAACGTATCTATAATTTTTGCTTGTTCCATGCTTTTTTGTGAGAATGCTATATGTTTTAATGCACTTTCATATCATTTAAAACTTATTTTGGACTAACCTATTAACTCAGTGCACAGTGCCTGTTTCTATTTGTTTTTGTCTGTGCATTGCAGAATAAGGTCAAAAACAAAAGTGCTCACAAAAATCTAGAAAAAATCCTAAAAAATATCCACGATCGAAGACTCCAGAAGCCCGAAGGACAGCTGGAGGTCACCCCCGTCCAGGCGACCTCCCCACGCAGCATAGGGGGTGGTCGCGCCCTCTGGCCGCCTTGGCCAAGGGGGCCACCCCTGACTCCCCCCTTTGGCTCCTATTTTTACCCCCATCGAGGAAACCCTGAAAAGAGAGACGCCTTTTCCAAAAGGAATTCCTATCTCCGCCGTGATCGCCAAAAAGCTTCGAGGGACCAGAATTCCGTCTCCGACACCTTGCCGGGGCGGGGAAGTGCCCCCGGATTCACCTCCATCGATGTTGATTCCTCCCTCCATGATGCGGGAGTAGTTCCTCCTCGGTTTGAGTTCTTCTACCGGTAGCTATGTGGTTCTCTCTCTCTCCCATGATGTGATCTTGATTGTGATCATTGGCTATGTTAATCTAATTGTCTCGCATGATGTTTCCCCTTCTTCTATGTATTGGATATCATGTACTCCTTTGGTGATATTTCCGGAGTCCACGGTGATGCGTATGACTCCATTATTATGGTTATATTGATCATGGAATTTTTTTCTTCTTGTTTGATTGGATCATGCTAGTTTTCATAGTGCTTCGGTGACAGGATGGGTGCTTTGTCATATTAGAAAGAGACTACTCTTGAGATATGTTGTGGTATTTGTTAGTACTATCTTTGGATGCTCTCAGTGACAGCGTGAGGTGTCCATGGATGTGGAATACAAAATCCGAAAGAATAATCTCCGAGTTACGTCTTCCTTGCATTTTTTTGATGGAAATATCGTGTGTTTCAGTTATGTTAGTGTTGTTGGGAGTTTCCACTAGTGAAGGTATGAAGCCTAGGCCTTGTTTTCACCATTGCAATACCGTTTGTGCTCACGTTTACTACTTGTTTGCTTGCTGTAATTTTTATTACAGATTTATATTACTTTGCTTTGTGTTATCTCTCCTCGTTGCTTCCCCAAGTGGAAGGTGAGATGTAGGATAGCGGCAAATTTCCCCTATGTAGAGTATAGGGTTTCTCTCCCGTAATACTCCGGGAATGATAAGTGGGTGGCAAAGTGAACAATGGCGTCGTTCACAACCGAGGGTTGCTTACTTAACCTGGACCTGCACACACACAAGTAAATTTGCTTCCCAACGAGTACAGAGAGGTTTTCAATCTCTCTGGCCTTGCTTTTCACAAAGGATCAACGCAACACATAATAATGATAATGATGATAGCAAATGGAAAGTAAAAGCGGGAAAATAAAAGAGCGTGTAAACAGTGATGAGAATATGGACCGGGGTCCCGCGATGTTCACTAGTGATGTCTCTCTCCCAAAAGACGATAAAGCTGCTACACGAGGTAAACAAATTACAGTTGGGCAATTGACAGGATTAGAAACACACCGCAATGCTAACTATGCTACAAGGAAAGGACGAGGCTCAAAAGCATGGGCGGTACACCAAAATAAGTAGACCGAAATCCAACTGCATCTACTACTAATCATACACCTTGAGATATCTATCCAGAACATCTTGCTGGTATTAAGTTGCGAGCCCCACCCAAAGTGTAAACCCAAAGCAACAAACAACTGCATTAAAAAGCACTTTGCGTAAAGTAAACAATCCTTGCAACCGCGGTTACAAGCACCGTTGTTTTCCCCCCTTGTGTCAACAGCACATCCCCTAGACTCATGTTTCGTTCACTCAAGCGTGTCATTGGGGGGCATCAACCCACAATCGAGCATAACGTTCCCTCTTGGAGTCACTACCTACTACTTGGCCAAAGCAATAAAGAGCAACGGAGAACATTGATACGTCCCAAACGTATCTATAATTTCTGCTTGCTCCATGCATGTTTTGTGTGACTTTGCCATGTTTTGCTTGAACTTTCATACACTTTTGAACCTATTTGGACTAACCTACTAACTCAGTGCACCCAGCTGCCAGTTGCTATTTTCTGCTGTTTTTGTATTTCAGGTTTTCCGGCCATTAAAGTGCTCCAAAAAATCCGGAAAATCAGATAAAAATTCAGCGTCGCGGAAGCTTCCGGAAACACCAAAGAAACGAGGGGGGCCACCACCAGGCAGCCAGGAGGGCAGCTGGCGCGGCCCCACCCTAGGCCGCGCCAGGAGGCCTCCTGACTGCCTCGTGGGTCCTCTCGGTGCCCCCCGTGACAGAAACCCCTAAGATCAATCCCTCTTTCGCGATATCTCCTCTGTTCCGCCGCCGCCGCCGTTTAAAGATCGGAGCTGCCTGGAGAAGCTGCTCCGGCACCCTGCCGGGAGAAGCTACCCCCTCCGGGAGACCATCCATAGCCATGGACGCCTCCCGTATGTACCGTGAGTAGTCCCCCTTGGACCATGGGTCCGTGACCAGTAGCTATGTGATCTATATCTCCCTCTTTTGTTCTTCCACTTTCGAGTCCTCGTGAGTTTCCTCACATGATCGAGGCATCTATGTAATTTCTGCTGTTGCTATGCTGAGTTTGTTGGGATCTGATGGATTATGAGACTATGTTCAGATTTCGATGAGTAATATATTTGGTTCTTCTCTTTTATATTTTGTTCTTTAGTAAATTCTTGCATGTTCTTCGTTGCGGTATTTGCTTTGGCCAAGTATTTTATTTGCAACTCCAGGAGAGAGCGTTATGCTCGATTGTGGGTTCAGCCCCTTGATGTCTAGCTTGAGTGACAGAAACATGAGACTAGAGGATGTGTTGTTGCCACCTGGGATAAAATAACGGTGCTTGTACTTGCGGGTGCAAGGATTGTTTACTTTACGCAAAGTTTTTTAATGCAATTGTTTGTTGCTTTGAGTTTACACTTTGGGTGGGATTCGCAACTTAATACCAGCGAGATGTTCTGGATAGATATCTCAAGGTAGATGATTCGTAGTAGATGCAGATGGATTTCGGTCTACTTACCTTGTCGTACTGCCCATTGCTTTTGAGCCCTTCCTTTCTTTGCAGCATAGTTAGCATTGCGGTGCCTTCGTAATCATGTCAATTTCCCAACTGTGATTTGTTTACCTTGCTAGCACTTTTATCGTCTTTTGGGAGAGAGACATCACTAGTGAAAATCACGGGACCCCGGTCCATCTTCACATCATTGTTCACACTACCAATTTACTTTCAGTATTTACTTTTCCGTTGCTATCACTATCATTATTATCCCGTGCGTTTTATCCTTTGTAAACAACAAGGCCGGAGGAATTGACAAGTCCTCTGAACTCGTTGAGAGCAAAGTTATTTGTTTCTGTGTGCAGGTCCAGGTGAAGTTAGCAACCTAGGTTGTGAACGGCGCCATTGTTCACTATACCACCTACTTGTATCTCTTGAGTCCTACTGGAGACAATCTTAAACCTTAGCATCTTCGCTAAGGGAAACTTGTTGTTGTGCTACATCAAACCTTCCACTTGGGGTAACCAACGAGGGGCGAGAAGCCATCAAACATGCAAGAATTACTTAGGAACAAAAATATAAAAGATAAGAACCAAATATATTACTCAATCACAATCTGAACATAATCTCATAATCCATCAGATACCAGCAAACTCAGCATAGCAACAACAGAAAATTACATATGTTCCTCGATCATGTAGGGCATCTCACGAGGACTAAACCATGAAGGACAAAGAGGGGAGGAGAACATCACATAGCTATTGATCACGGACCCATGATCCAAGGGAAACTACTCACGGCATGTCTGGGAAGCGTCCATGGTGGAGGGGAAGCTCCCGAAGGTCAATCCTCCCTCCGGCGGGGTGCCGAGAAGAAGTCTGTTGGCGCTCCCGATCTTGGAAGCGCGGCGGCAGCGGAACAGAGGCGAGATCGCGAAAAGGGTTTCTGTCTTCGGGGGTTTCACAACACGGAGAATAAATAGGCGAAGGGGGGCAGCCAGGGGGGCCACCAGGGGTCTAGGCGCCCCCCCCCCCCCCCCCCCGGCGCGGCCAGACCCTAGGCCGCGCCAGGTGGCCGCCTGGGTCCCTCGTGGAGGCCCTCTGGCCCGATCCAGGTGTTTCCGAAAGGTTCCTTCACGCTGATTTTTTCCGAAATTTTGGAGCACTTCTAATATGGGGGAAACCTGAAATAGAAAAACAGCAGATAACAGGAACTGGCACTGTGGTGCACTGAGTTAATAAGTTAGTCCAAATATGATCAAAAGTGTATGAAAGTGTATCTAGATCATAGCAATGTCACACAAAACATGCATGGATCAAGAAGAAATTATAGATACGTTTGGGACGTATCACTTTGCCAACCATATCACCCATATTTTGTCATCTCTTCGCCAAACTAGTGCACCTATACAATTTACCATTGTATTAGGTGTGTTGGGGACATAAGAAACTTCTTGTATCTTAATTGCAGGGTTGTTTGATATAGACCATCTTTAACCTCTACTTCCCTGAGTTTGATAAAACTTAGGTCATGCACTTGAGGGAAATTGTTGCTATCCTACAAACCTTTGTGCTTGGAGGCCCAACATAGTCTACAAGAATAGAAGCGTGTAGTAGACATCACCTAAGAATAAACCTGAGTAGCTCGAGAACACAGTTAGATCGCAAACATTGTATTGTTATCAACACTAAAACCTTAAGATAGGAATTGTCCTTTCATCATCCCCTGTTGATGGTGACAGAACCACTCGTACTCATCCGCCGCGTGAAGAACAGCATCTGGAATGGACGAGCGCAACATCACTGGTCCAATAACCCTTCCCTTGACCTTTCCCTTGGCACAACTGAAGGCGGCAGCATCGCTCATGGACCACTCCTCGGCCCTCGCCCATTTTTCCGATTTGTTGGTCTAGCTAGCGTCGTCTTAAGCGAACGATCACGAACATAGGCCTTCATAAGGTTTTTATCAGTGAGGACCCAGGGGCGCCTCATTGGACTTGGCAAAGGTGAAGCGACGTGCCTTGTTGTGTCGCTCTTTTCGTGCCTCCTCCTGGGCTGCCCTCTCCTCCGCGGAGGCGAGGGACCGCCTTGAGGAGGAGCCGCCGCAGCACCCGAGGTAGTGCTGAAGGCGATCGTGCGCCTTCGCGGTCGACGGTGGCAAATTATCCTTGATTGCCTTGCCGCGCCAATGTTGGCATCATGGAGACGAAACCCTCAGTTGAACACCACTTAGGCGCTGCTCGGCAGTGAGGACGACTCATCCTTGACGAGGCATCTGATCTGGACACCGCTGTCGCAATGCGTCGGGGGGGTAAGGATGCAGGATCAGGCTTCACGCGACACACACTCCGTCCTGATCTTCCTCCTTGATGAGGCATCAGAGAGGAGACGGTGGCGCAGGGCCACTGTCGTACAGGAGCGAGCGTTGGATGGCATACTCCATCTACATCGCGGAATCCTCATCCGTTTGAGCAGCCTCGGCGAGCAAGCTAGGCTGCATTGACTGTTGCGGCGCATGTTCCTCCTCGTTGCCGGAGGACCCGATCGCCATGGAGGAGGAAGGGATCACAGATCTACAACGTCGCCTCCAGGATCCCGCTGGAGATACTCCTACACTATCGCCGCCGGCGGCACGAAGAACCATGACTTCATAATCTATATAGGTTGCGGCAATAGAGCAAAGAAGTAGAGAGCATGAGCGAAGAGAGGCACGCTTCGGCGGTGTGGACGGTGTCGGAGCCGTACTTATACAGGCGAGTGACTTCAATGCAGCCAGACTTTGTTCATCGAGTCACGGAGAACGAAGGCGTCACTTCAATAACCGGTCACGTCGCTCTGACCAGAATCATTGTTTAAGAGTGGCGTCCACTGTGAAGCTGTCTGACCGGCTTGAATGCGAGATAACACCCCCTTGGTTTGGGTCATATTTGTAGAAAACGGAGGGTTGTTGGCGCAAAGAGTTTTGGTATGGGGCAGAGTGTTGAATGAGGGTGTTTCGGGTGTCCCGAACTCCTGCAAAACACCCCCTTGGTTTGGGTCATATTTGTAGAAAACGGATATGTAAACCTTCTCGCGGATGGATATAACGCCGTGTTGGATGGTAAAAGTGCTTCGAACAGCCCTATCCGAACTGGAGCAGGAGGTTTGATAATCGATGTTGAAGATGCATTTACTCTGTTTGTTTGTAAACTTAATACATTGAGATGCATACTAAATAGCGGTTTAGGATGAAGTAATACAGTAGTACTCCCTCCGTCATGGTTTATAAGGCACACTTATTGTCGTCGTTTTGTAATAGCAGATGCCATGGGGATGGCTAAAGAGGGGCACAAACCGATGTAGGTCTCGTTAGTGCCGGAATCAAGAGTGGGGACAAACACAGTGGGACACCGCGATGTACCTAGGTTCGGGGCTCTCCGTAGAGATAACACCCCTAGACCTGTCGAGCTAGCTATAAACAATAACTCTGGCTACAATGAATGCTCCTAGAGCTGTATGAGAGGAAGGAGAAGAAAGATCTAGGCACAGCTGTTGGATATGTTCCCTAGAGGCAAATTAATAAAGATATTTGTCACATATCTGTTTGTTCATAATACGTTATATATTGTGCTAGAACTGTATTAAGCGGAAACATTAATACACGTGTGATATATAACAACCGGTCCCTAGTTAAACTCAGGCATACTAGCTCATTGGGCAATTGATGATCAAGGTTTCCTGATCATGAGAACAGAATAGTCTATTGACAATGAGGTCATATCATTAGGAGAATGATGTGATGGACACATACCCACATTAAGCATTGCAGTGTGATCAAGTCACATAAGTTCAGCATTGCAATGACTTAATAACATAGTGACTGAATCCTTAGACCGTGATGATCATACATAATTGCTATCTATTAGGATGCTTTGAGTGCATTAAACGTTACACTGAAACATGGTAACTAAAAAGGTGTATCTTGGGTATTCTGAAGTAGATATGTTGAGGAGTATGAAATAGATCAGAGCGGGATTTGTCAATCCGAGTGACGGATAGGTACTCTGGGCCCACTCGGTGGTGTTGCATCAATAGCTTGCAAGCAAGTGACTAGGTCACAAGAGATGTATATTCACAGATGAGTAAACATGTTATGTCGGAGACGAGGAAGAACTAGGTATTGGATACCGACGATCATACCTCGGGCAAACATAGTACCGAAGCAGAAAGGGATCAAGTCATATTGTTAACGGTTCAACAGCGATGAAGTTTATTCGATGGAAGCGTAGGGGCACATCAAGGATTGTAACCAGATCCCACATGATGGTCATTGGTCAGAGAGTGTCTCGATCATGTCTACTGTTTCCCGGACCGTAGGGTGTCACACTTAAGGGCAATCGATGCATTAAGGATTTATTCGGGATCATCGGTGAAAAGAGAGAAAACACCGGAAATGTACCGGGAGGTGCCGGAAGCTGTTCCATATATTTTGAAATGTTCAAAATAATATATATTAATGTTTAAATATGTTTTATTATTTAATTAACAGAATTAAATATTAAAAATGATTTAAATAATTAATTAAAAAGGTGAAAAGGTATTTGGGCCTTAAAAGGCCCATGAGGGGAAGGGGAGCCTCCCCCCTTGGGCTTGGCGCCAAGGGAGGGGCCCATCCCCCGTCCTAGCCGCACCACTCCCTCCCTTGGGGGTTTACTCCCACATGGGGGAATGGGAGGGGGTGGAGCCCCTCCTTGGCCTATATAAGGAGGGTGGGGTGCCTTTTTACAATACAACATTGAGTTTCTCTCTCTCTCTCTCTCTTTCTCCGACCTATAGCAGACTCCCCTGGTTTGGAGTTAGCACCTGGTTGGGGGTTTCACCATCATCCGAACGCCGTCGCGCTGCCGGAATCGGGATCCGGATCAATCTTCTTTCCGTTGCTCTTCTGGTTTGGAGCCCGGAGGGATGTCGGTTGCACCGTATGTGTGTAATCCCGCGAGGCACTACACGTGTGGTGCTACTTCATCGTCGGAGGTTCTTCAACACGATAGGGAGGTCGTAGGATCAGAATCTATGCCAACCACGTTCGAGGAACGTTTCCCTCTTTCGGTCTTCAAAGGTATGAACACCGATTCCTTCCGTTACATACATCAGCATAGCATAGATCTTGGGTTCGGGACTCGTAGGTAGGAAAAATTTTGTTTTCTGCGCCGATCCCCAACAGTGGTATCATGAGAAAGGCTATGCGTAGATGTATTGTACGGGTAGAACACATCTAGGATTTGGTCATCAATTCTCTAATTGTTACCCTCCCACGTGTACTCGTTTAGCGTTGCGGTAATGTCCTTATGAAGCAGCCCCGACCGACCTTACGCGTTTACGCGAGACTGGTTCCACGCTTGACATATGGCTTGTACCATATAAGTGGTTGGGGGTGTCTGTCTCTCTAACATTAGCGACGCGAAGACGTTTGCAACGGAGGGCCCCGGCAGGGGTGTAATAGAGACGATTGCAAGATTGGTGTTGTGGATTGTTTTCGCAGGATAGAAAGCGATTCTCTCTTGAAACCCCTTAGCAGCCACGTAAAACTTGCAAAAGATAAAGTAGAAGGTGTTTTAACTTTAATTTTCATGTAAGGGGGGGTCATAGCTTGTATGATTTACAGTTTTACTTCTTGTCTTGCTAATATGCTAGATATTTGACGGTAGCATGATAGGATAACCTCTCTCAATACCATGATTGTATTCTCCCTTAGTGGGCACCGCCTGGAAGGATCTCTTTATGATAGGCAGGCCGTGACGATCGGGTGTCATACATACATTAGCGATCGCATGAGGTTGGGTTTGTCAAGCCTAGCATATGCAGATATGGCCTTGCTGAACAGCCATACACTAAGGTTCGACTGGCAGGCTTGACATATGTAGATATGAGCTTGGGATACAGATGACCGAAAGGTTAAGCATGAGTCATATAACGGATATGATTGGCATGATGGCCTACCTAGGGAGATGTGTCGTCGGCCGTGTGATATTCGAGGACGATCATTCAAACTAGGATTATGTTACTCACTTAGTAAATTTGGAGAGATGTTTAACTAAGTGGGAGTTTTAGAATTAATTAAAATTGAACTCCAATTATGAACAAAGTCTAAATATGTGTTTTGCAAATAACCATTGTAGATGGCTGCACCTCGCCCCTCATTCAACTTAGGGTCATTCCTACACAAAGACAAACTGAAAACCGATGGGTCAAACTTCACCAACTGGTTCCACACTCTGAGGATTCTCCTCGTTCCCCTCAAGATGGCATACGTACTAGAGATCGCGTTAGGTGACGAACCACCAGCAGACGCTAGTCAGGATGAGAAGAATTTCTACCTCTCCAAGACGGATGATTACAACCTTGTCCAGAGTGGAATGCTTTACTCCATGGAGGCTGAGCTGCAGAAACGCTTTGAGAGGATGGGTGCATATGAGATAGTCACCGACCTCAAGGCCTTCTTTGCACCCCAAGCCAGGGCTGAACGTTATGAGGCTTCTGAAGCTTTCTTCTCAGCAAAGATCGATGAGCATAGCAGTGTTAGTGAGCACGTGGTCAAGATGTCTGGCTACGTTCAACGCTTGAATGCTCTGGAATGTCAGATTCCAGATGAACTTGCTGTTGATAGGGTGTTGCAGCCGCTGCCCCCTAGCTACAAAGGCTTTGTGTTGAAGGACAACATGCAGGGGATGACTAAGACCCCTTCTGAGTTGTTCGCCATGCTGAAAACTGCTGAGGTTGAGATCAAGAAGGAGCATGCTGTATTCATGGTCAACAAGACCGTTGAATTCAAGAAGTCTGGCAAGAAGGAGAAGGGAAAGAAGGGAAGCCCGAAGAAGGGTGACAAGCCAGTTGTCATTCCTCGTAAGGCACCCAAACCTGAACCCAAGCCCGGCGTTGAGTGCTTCTACTGCAAGGGTGATGGTCACTGGAAACGCAACTGCCCCAAGTACCTAGAGGATAAGAAGGCTGGCAAGATTGTCAGAAGAGACAAAGGTATATTTGATATACACGTTATTGATCTCTTCTTAACAAGCGCTGGGAACAAATCCTGGATATTTGATACAAGATCTGTTGCTCATATTTCTAACTCCTCTCAAGGGCTACGGAATAGGCGACGCTTGATGAAATATGAAGTGACGATGCGCGTGGGAAATGGCTGCCGGATTGAAGTGGTGGCGGTAGGCACAAAACATCTTAGTCTCCCTTCGGGATTAGTTTTGATTTGGAATAAGTGCTACTATGTACCCGCATTGAGTGTGAACATCGTTAGTGGTTCTTGCTTGAAGCGAGACCACTATTCTTTTAAGTCAGATACGATTGGTTGTGCGATTTATAAGGATGATGTGTTTTATGTTCAAGCACCGAAGAAAAATGGCTTATTCATTCTTAATCTCGATTGTGATATACTTCATATTGATAACGTAGAGGCCAAAAGATTAAAACCTAGTGGCGAAGAACACACGACGATGTGGCATTGTCGACATGGTCATATTGGTGAAAACCGCATGAAGAAGCTTCATGATGATGGACTTCTAGAGTCATTGGATTTTGGATCCCTTGACACATGTGAACCATGCGTTATGGGCAAGATGACAAGGACTCCATTCAATGGAACAATGGAGCGTGCGGAAGACTTGTTAGGGATCATACATTCAGATGTATGTGGACCTATGAACGTCCCCACACGCAATGGTCTTCGTTACTTCGTGACCTTCACAGATGACTTAAGCAGATATGGGTATATCTACTTAATGAGACATAAGTCTAAAACCTTTGAAAGGTTCAAGGAATTTCAGAGTGAGGTCGAGAATCAACTCAGGAAGAAAATCAAGAACCTTCGATCCGATCGAGGAGGCGAGTATTTAAGTCACGAGTTTGGCGATCATCTTAAGACTTGTGGCATCGTACCACAACTTACGCCGGCAGGAACACCTCAGCGTAACGGTGTTTCTGAGCGACGTAATCGAACTCTACTGGATAGCGTACGATCGATGATGTCTCATACCGACTTACCTGTGGCATTCTGGGGGTATGCATTAGAAAATGCCGCTTACATTCTTAATAGGGCACCGTCCAAATCCGTAAAGACAACACCATTTGAGGAATGGCATGGAAAGAAACCAAAGTTGTCTCACTTGAAGATTTGGGGTTGGGAGGCTTATGTTAGAAAACTTCAGCCTGACAAACTCGAATCAAAAGCGGATAAGTGCATCTTTGTGGGATATCCAAGGGAAACCATTGGATACTCCTTCTACAACCAGTCTGAGGGCAAAACGTTTGTCGCCAAGACTGGATGCTTTCTTGAGAAAGAGTTTCTTTCGAAAGAATTTAGTGGGAGGAAAATAGACCTCAACGAGATGATTGACCAATCACTCCAAGTGGAAGAAATGGCAATGGAAGTTGTTCCGCAACCATCTTCCATAGTGGGAGCTGAAGAGAACGGTCATCATGATATTCATAACGATCGTGACATACATGATGATCATGGTCAAGATGAAGAGGATCCTATTGTACCCCGCAGGTCATCAAGTGCCCGAGTAAAAACTCAGTTTTATGGGCAACTTGTCAATGCAGTCATGTTAAATGAACCCGACGAACCTGCGAACTACAAAGAAGCAATGGAGGGACCCGAGTCCGAGAAATGGCTGGAAGCCATGAAATCCGAGATAGACTCCATGTATGCCAACAAAGTATGGACTTTGGTGGATATTCCCGAGGACCGAAAGGTCGTCGAGAATAAGTGGATATTCAAGAAAAAGACTGACGCAGACGGAAACGTATCTGTCTATAAAGCTCGACTTGTCGCAAAAGGTTTCCGACAAATTCAAGGAGTTGACTACGAAGAAACTTTCTCTCCCATAGCGATGCTAAAGTCTATCCGGATATTGCTAGCAATTGCTGCCTATTACGATTATGAAATATGTCAGATGGATGTGAAAACCGCGTTCCTAAATGGCAACATTGAGGAAGAGTTGTATATGGTACAACCGGAAGGTTTTATTGATCCTAAGGACGCTGGTAAGGTATGCAAACATCAACGGTCCATTTATGGGTTGAAGCAAGCATCTCGGAGCTGGAATCTTCGTTTTGATGAGGTGATCAAAGCTTTTGGATTTGTCCAAAATGAAGAAGAATTATGTGTTTATAAGAAAGCGAGTGGGAGCTCTGTGGCATTCCTAGTACTATATGTGGATGACATATTATTGATAGGGAATGATGTGAAATTTCTAGAGGGGGTAAAGGAATATTTGAATGGACAATTTTCCATGAAGGACCTAGGTGAAGCTGCATACATATTAGGAATTAAAATCTATAGAGATAGATCAAGACGCCTATTAGCACTGAGTCAGAGAACTTACCTTGAGAAGATATTGAAGAGGTTCAATATGGATAACGCCAATAGATGCCTCTTGCCTGTTATGAAAGGAAGTAAATTGAGTGTGACTCAATGCCCAGCAACAGCAAAAGAAAGGGAGGAAATGTCCTCAAATCCCTATGCCTCAGCCATAGGTTCTATCATGTATGCTATGTTGTGTACTCGACCAGTTGTGGCCCTGGCGGTTAGTCTGACTAATCGTTTCCAAAGTAATCCTGGAATGGATCATTAGATTGCAGTGAAGAACGTCCTTAAGTACTTACGAAGAACTAAGGATCTAGTTCTTGTCTATGGAGGATGTGAAGAAGAGCTCGCCGTAACAGGTTACGTCGATGCTAGTCTTGGTACTGATCCCGATGACTCAAAATCCCAGACGGGATACGTGTTTATGTTGAATGGTGGTGCGATTAGCTGGAGGAGCGGCAAGCAGTCAGTCGTCGCCCAATATACGATGGAGTCGGAGTATATTGCCGCTTGCGAAGCGTCAAATGAAGCGCATTGGCTGAAGAAGTTCTTCATCGAGCTTGGCGTATTCCCTAGTTGCACTGACCCTGTTAGCATTTATTGCGACAATACGGGTGTCATTGCTAACGCAAGGGAGCAGAGGACTCACTCTAGAGCCAAGCATATTCTACGGCGTTTCCATGTGACGCGGGACTACGTCAAGGATGGTCATACTAGGATTTGCAAAATACATACGGATCTGAATCCGTCAGACCCAATGACTAAACCTCTTCCACAAGCAAAGTTTGAACAACAACGAGAGACTATTGGTGTTAGATACATACCTAATGTAAACTAGTGTAATTTGTACTCTAGTGCAAGTGGGAGACTGTTGGATATGTGCCCTAGAGGCAAATTAATAAAGATATTTGTCACATATCCGTTTGTTCATAATACGTTATATATTGTGCTAGAACTGTATTAAGCGGAAACATTAATACACGTGTGATATATAACAACCTGGTCCCTAGTTAAACTCAGGCATACTAGCTCATTGGGCAATCGATGATCAAGGTTTCCTGATCATGAGAACATAATAGTCTATTGACAATGAGGTCATATCATTAGGAGAATGATGTGATGGACACACACCCACCTTAAGCATTGCAGTGTGATCAAGTCACATAAGTTCAGCATTGCGATGATTTAATAACATAGTGACTGAATCCTTAGACCGTGATGATCATACATAATTGCTATCTATTAGGATGCTTTGAGTGCATTAACCGTTACACTGAAACATGGTAACTGAAAAGGTGTATCTTGGGTATTCCGAAGTAGATATGTTGAGGAGTATGAAATAGATCAGAGCGGGATTTGTCAATCCGGGTGACGGATAGGTACTCTGGGCCCACTCGGTGGTGTTGCATCAATAGCTTGCAAGCAAGTGACTAGGTCACAAGAGATGTAATATTCACAGACGAGTAAACATGTTATGTCAGAGACGAGGAAGAACTAGATATTGTATACCGGCGATCATACCTCGGGCAAACATAGTACCGAAGCACAAAGGGATCAAGTCATATTGTTAACGGTTCAACAGCGATGAAGTTTATTGGATAGAAGCGTAGGGGCACATCAAGGATTGTAACCAGATCCCACATGATGGTCATTGGTCAGAGAGTGTCTCGATCATTTCTACTGTTTCCCGGACCGTAGGGTGTCACACTTAAGGGCAATCGATGCATTAAGGATTGATTTGGGATCATCGGTGAAAAGAGAGAAAACACCGGAAATGTACCGGGAGGTGCCGGAACCTGTTCCGGATATTTTGAAAGGTTCAAAATAATATATATTAATGTTTAGATATGTTTTATTATTTAATTAACAGAATTAAATATTAAAAATGATTTAAATAATAAATTAAAAGGTGAAAAGGTATTTGGGACTTAAAAGGCCCATGAGGGGAAGGGGCAGCCTCCCCCCTTGGGTTGGCGCCAAGGGAGGGGCCCATCCCCCCTCCTATCCGCACCACTCCCCCCCCCCCTTGGGGGTTTAGTCCCACATGGGGGAAGGGGAGGGGTGGATCCCCTCCTTGGCCTATATAAGGAGGGGTGGGGGTGCCTTTTTTACAATACAACATTGAGTTTCTCTCTCTCTCTTTTTCCGACCTAGGGCGGACTCCCCTGGTTTGGAGATTGCACCTGGTTCGAGGTTTCACCATCATCCGGACGCCGTCGCGCTGCCGAAATCGGGATCCGGATCAATCTTCTTTCCGCTGCTCTTCTGGTTCGGAGCCCGGAGGGACGTCGGTGGCATCGTACGTATGTAACCCCGCGAGGCACTACACGTGTGGTGCTACTTCATCGTAGGAGGTTCTTCAACACGACAGGGAGGTCGTAGGATCAGAATCTACGCCAACCACGTTCGAGGAACGTTTCCCTCTTTCGGTCTTCAAAGGTATGAACACCGATTCCTTCCGTTACATACATCAGCATAGCATATATATTGGGTTCGGGACTCGTAGGTAGGAAAATTTTTGTTTTCGGTGCCGATTCCCAACAACAACTCTCTCCTGGCTCTCTCGGGTGGTGAAGGTGTAGTAAATGCAGCCATCGTCCTCCACGCAGGAGGGGTTCCCGAGGCTCTTATAGGCCGAGCCCGGGGTGCTAAGGTAATTACACAGTGTGGGAGGACCCAACTGTAAGCCTCAGGCAACTAGCTGGGGCCCTCATGATGTATGCTCTCCGGCTGACTCGGAGTATACTTGCAGCTCTTTATACTGCTAGCTTGCAGGTCTTGTGTATCTAATAGTGCCCCTGCGTACTGAAAAGTGATCCGGAGTACTGAACAGTGATCCTGTATACTGAACAATGGTCTGGAGTACTGAACAGTGGAGCTGGGAGCTTGGTCTTGTCGGCATGTCCGCGTGATCGGCGCTGGAGGGGACAACACGCACCAGTCAGAACGAATCTTCTGAGATTGATCATTGATGAGCTTGTACTAGGTGTCCAACCTGGGATGAAGTTAACTCTTGGTGTTAGCTCAGATGGATTTGTGTCCTCTTCGGCCGAATGAACTTAGGTGAGGCCGATTGAGCTCTCCTGGAGCAATCGGCCACCGACCTAATCAGTTCGGCCCTCTAGAGATATGTCTTATGCTTGCTTGATCTTGTTCTAGATCGGTGATCTTCAGGTCGGCCTTGACTAGATCGGCCTTTCTCCGAATGATGATCTTCACGTCGGCCCAAATTAGCTCGGCCTCACTTAGGCTCGGCCTCACTTAGATCGGCGATCTTTGTTTTGAAGTAATGTTTCTCCTGGGTGACCCTACCCTGGGGTCATACCCACGACAGTAGCCCCTGGAGCCGCGGAGGTCCCGCTAAACTAAATGACAGTGCGGCATGCACATGTTCCTCCCATACTTCTCTTGAGTCTTGCATCTGTCTTGCTTTCCTGACCGATTTCTCGCAATTTGCCTATTTCTCTTGTTTTCCTAACTGATTGCTTTCAATTGTCCGATTGTTTCAATTTTCCGATTGCTCTTGCTTAGCTCGGATAATTCTCAACCGACCGATTGCAACTCGTGCTCGGCCGATTGCTCTTGTAAATTTTGTTGATTGCTTCTTCCCCTCAGCCGATCTGGCCAATGGTTGCTTTGACCAGAATTTTGACCGAAACTTGCCGCTTTGAATTCGCCACGGAATATGGGGCGACGTGCCATGATGGATGTGACATAATTGTCGCCTTGGTCCACGCACGCATGTCCCGTCCACTCGGTGTAGTCCCCGTAATTCGGGTCGATTGCTTGCAATCAACTCGGATCTAATCTTTTTGTTTTCTGCCATTTTAGATCTAACCTTACCATTTTTCAGACTGTCTGCGAGAGGCATCAACAAGTTTTTGACGAGTTGCTGGCCGCTTATTCAGCGGGCCAGATAAGTCTTGCTGCCTTGAAGAAGAAATCAGATGCCCAGGCTGCCAAGATCCAAGAGCTGACAGGTGAACTTCTTCTTGTTACCTGCTTATTTCAGATTGCTATTGCTTCCTGACATTGCTGCGCTTTGTCCTTAGCTGCTGCAGCTCATGCCTCCGAGTTGGAGGCGGCCCAGAAGAAGATAGCCGAGCTGGAGAATCAGCTCAGTGAGAAAAACACTGAGCTCGGAAACACTGAAAAGGAGCGTGATGGATTGACTACTGTTGAGGCCGAGCTGCAATCCAAGACCTAGAAAATAACAAGTGATATCGCCGCTCTGAAATCTGCTCATGCCAGTGACATGCAGAGGTTGTTGGATGGTCGGATCGAGACAGAGGGTTAGCTTCAAAAAGAAAGGGATATTGCTGTGAAAAGTGCCGAGGACACAGCCTTGCACCATCAGGAGGAACTCCGAACTGCCCAAGGCCAGGCCGATCTGGCGCTCGCTTGCCTGCCCCGAGTTGACATCGCCCTTGCTGGTATCTTTTCTTCTTTTTTTTGCTTGTTTATTATTTTCCGATCTGATTTTCTTGTAATCTAATCTTACTTTCTTTCCGATTACTTGTTGTCAGATGCCTGGCACAACTCCACAACTGCTGGCATTGAAGTTGTTGCCGAGCTGAGGCGAACTAAGGGTGTGTAAGTTGGTGATGCTGCTGCAGATTGGGGTCCATAAGACTTTGTTGCAGCTCTGGACGCCCGATTCACTCTGGTTAAGGGTGATCTCTTCACCTTCAAGACTGGAGTCCAGAAGCTGAATGACATGCTCTGGAAAACGCGGGCCAAGCCGATTTCTGGTGAGACGACTACCGACGTAGCTCGGAACCTCAAGGCCACGCCTCGTAAAATTGAAGTGATGCTTGATTCTTCCATCCGATCTGGAATACAAGCTTCTCTCTCCATTGTTATGAGCTGGTATCCTGACGTGGATATGAACTTCCTGCATGCTCTGCGGGTTGGGTCGAAGGCCAGTGTTGGTGAAATCTGGCCACGAATCTGCAAAATTGTTGAGAAGCTTGTGGTCTCCATCAATCCTTTGGAGAACACTTCCTATCTTGATGATGATGGTTCTCCGATCCCGGAGATGTTGCTCAGTGAGTTTCTCTACACCACCAGTGAGGAAGGAACTGATCCTCGGCCTGTTCGCCGGCGGACTGCCGCATCGACTTCTTCCCAGTATGCTCAAACTAGTGAATAAGGTGAAGATTCGTCCGACGAGCAATCAGAGAGCGCATCTCAAGAGCCTCCGATCACTCCTCAGCTCGAAGCCACTGCCACGTTATCTCCAGGAGGCACCACCGGCACGACCCCAACTTCTTCAACTACCCTTGCACCGGAGGCAACTGCGCCTTCTTCCAGCGCTCTGACTCCTCCAGATGCGCCGACTGCCCGAGTCCGGCTTGCTCTATTTACCTGATTTACTTTCAAATAGTTCAGTCAAACTCAAGTGCGCCCGCTGAGGGCCACTTTCATGTAATAATTAACATTCGGAAAATCGGCGAGGTTTGCTTGTGAACATGGTTCTTGCTAGTTATCAATGATCTTCTTGCCTTTACGTTTTCAAGCCGATTGCCTTTTTCTTTGCCTTCTTTCTTCCTTAGTCGGTATTCCTGCCAACCATATAGCCGACCTGCGGTCTGCGGTTGGATCAGAGAATACACCTCGAAGGAAATTTGACAAGTACTTCTAGGCTTTGAGCTCTTGGCGTAAAGTTAAGGTTTTGCGGATGAGCCGATTGCAACCTGCCGACTGTTGGCCAGTCGGTCTGGTGACAATCGGTTGTGTCTGCTGTCGGCTAGGCCCGAACTAAATATACTCTAGAGTACGGATTTTTCCGATTGACGGTTCTGATCGGCCACGTTCACCCGAAATTACAGCCAATCTGCGGTCTGCATTCGGTTTGAGTGACACCCACAAACCCATCACTCATCTTGTTCTTTTCTCAAGTATACCCGTTTCGGGGCAACCGACCACTCCCCAGGTCCGCTTGTGCCGACCTTGGGACTAGGAATAAATGCACATGTTTTATATTTTAACTCCCACCGAATGCAGTCTTGTGGACGCACGGCGATTCTCATTGATAAATTTTCAAAGGAAAAATAAAACAATACCGCTCAACTGTATGTCAGAACCCCAACTTGGGTAAGTGCTAGGGTTGCTTGTGTCTTTGCATCATGCAAATTTTCAAAAGAAAATCAAAAATGGGAAAAGAAAAGCCCTGAGAAATTAATTCAAATGGCCAGATAAAAATTTCTTCCAAAACTTCCTCTGGTAATTTTGAAAAGTCTTATAAATATGCATGATCACATATAAAGTGAAGTGGGTCCCACTGCATGCACCAAGATTTTTCAAATATTCCAAACAGGGTTTGGAAATTAAATTAAACTCCAATTTGAATTTAAATTCAAATTGTTTGAGTTCCAAAACTCACCAAAACTTGTGAGTGGCTAGTGGCTTGAACCTTAAGCCCACATAAAAGTTTTGGGGATTTTTAAAATTGTTTTGCTATTTTTACCAGAGAAAAACAAAAGAAACAGAAAAGATTAAAAGGAAAACAGAAGAGGGGAAGTTACCTGGCGCCCTGGGCAAGGCCCACTCACCTGTTGGCCTCGGCCCAGCCCACCCGGGCACTTGTCGTCTACCTCCCCTCCCTCCTAAGCAGCTCGGTGGAGGGCAGGGGCGCGTCGACGGCCACCTCGATGGCCAGGGGCCTTCTAGGCCTCCTCCTCGCAGCCGAGCACTCCACGGAGCTGCTCACACACCCCGCACCCCCTCCCTCTCTCCCAGGTCCCTTTCCCCGGTCCTCAGCTCGCAAATTTGGCCGCCGCAGAGAGCACGCCGGACCGCCCCCGAGCAATCACGCGGCCACCGGCCTCCTTCCTCTTCGTCGTGATGTCCAAGAGGCCAAGCTGCGCCGTCTCCGTCGATCCCCCCTACTAATTGAGCCGCGGAGCCCCTGGAGCTGACGCCAACCCCACCGGATTCCGCCGGCCACCAGTGAAGCCCCGGCGAGCAATACTCCGTCGCCTCGCCTCCTCTGGCTTCCCCGAGACCACCGGCGAACTCCTAGTGAGATGCTGCCCCCTTTCCCCTCTCTCCTACGCTCAAATCCGTGCCCGAATCGCCGTCCTCATCTGTCCAGTACGCCGTTCGCCGCCATTGTCGTCGTGGCTGTGCTCCAGCGCCTCCCCTTGGACCCCCGCTGGCATCTACAAACGCGCGAGGTCCCCAGCTCCCTCCCAGTGCCCCAGCTACCCTCCCCATGCCCTAAAACCAAACTCCGGCGAAGCTCCGGCGACTCCCCGGCGAGCTCCACCATTAGAGATAACCTAACCCCCCCCACTAAACCTAACCCAGCCACTGAGAGTGGGGCCAGGCCCCCTAATCCCTCTGCTTAATTAACTTAAAACAGGGGATTAACCCCACTGTGGCTGACAAGCAGGCCCCACAGGTCAGAGCCCCCCCCCTACGTCAGCATGAGGTCATGCTGACGCAGTAAAGGGGTTTTTCTAATTAAAAGAATTACAGAAAAAGACAGAAAATCATTTAAACTTTGAAAAATCATAGAAAATTCATATTAACTCCAAATTAAACATATAATATATGAAAAATTATCAGAAAAATACAAGGATTAAGATTATGCAAAAAAAATTTATGTTTGACCATTTTAAAATGGGGAAACAGTAGCAAGTTTGCATATGGCTTAATTTGAATTCAAATTTGAAGTTTGAATTTGCAATTCTTTTGCAATACACTTCAATTAAATGGAATTGTAAACACATCAGTACCATGTACATCATGTTTTCACAACTTATCATGTGCTTGAGCATCGCAATTATATTTATTCCTTGATTGCTTTGTTTGCGCGATAGACGTGCAACTGGAACCGGAGGCCACCCCCTTTGTTGAAGACACCGTGTGTGAACCTCGTCAGCAAGGCAAGCAAACCCCATTGATCATATCTATAAAATCCCAATTCCCTCTCAGTCTCGCTTATGCATGTTTAGGAGATCACCTTGTGTCGATTCTACCGCATAGTCGAACCCATATCCGATGCATGACCTATCATCTTGTCACAGTAGTAAGAAAACCACAATCCTAGCTGACATAGGAGTTGATTGATATCATGTGGCCCCTGCAACTGTTATTGCTTATTGCATGCTTAGTGGTACAATGAGGTTGTTTTTTATGTGAGTCGGGATGATAGTGAACATGGTGTTGATGAAAGTGAAACTGTGTTGGTGAATCCACCCTAATACAAGGTGAACGATGAGAGGCTGTGTAAGAGTACACAGTGGGTTGTCTCGTTGAACACCGCCTTAAGCACCGAGTTCTTGTATGGTAATCCAAGACAAAGAGTACAACCACACATTGGGCTCACTCACCCCTGTCGGCCTAGTACCTTGATCCGTGTCGACGTCCAGGAGTCACATTAGTTCGGGCTTTCCATTTGGCATCTGCATATAAAAAGAATGAAGGAATGGTTGCATCATATAGATATGTGGGTGCACCTGTGAGGCAGGAAAACCATCTGCTAAAGGTGGCGTCTCGGTCTCCTACTTTTCTGAGTCCGTATCGTTGAACCGGCCGGACTCTCGAGCGGTAGCAACTCAAATAGTCGACTCCTAGAATAGACCGGTTGTGAGCGAAGTGTCGTGGTGAACATCCTCGCTGTCACCTCTTGAACGGTGGCGAGACCTGGCGGTAACCGATGGTCATGTGTGTGTAGCTTACACCCTTGCAAGGTTAACTAAACTATTCGAATAGCCGCGTCCGCGGTTATGGACTACTTGGAACCTGTACCTGATTATTAGTCAACTTGAATGGATACTTCTAAAACTCGCAAGATAAGCGTGAGTACTATGGTGTTCTTCCTCGTGGGGAAGTCGAGGTAGTAACCATAGTGGTGTATTGGTTGGAGACTTGGTAGTGTACTCGTGTACGCTTCTTACCTCAAGTCTGGTATTCGTAGTACAGGACTAGCCAAGTCAAAGCTGGCACTTCTGCATGTTGAACCCCACCTCCTTTACCTTGATACTTGAGCATGAGTAATATAGATCTGATCTAAGTCTTGTTGAGTACGACTTTGTACTCACGTTTGCTTATTCTATGTTTTAGATGAGAAACTAGACCCCGATGGAGTCACCGACCTGAAGCTCGACGTTGACCTTGGTAGTATAGTTCCAGACAGCCGTCTGGTCCCTCATGGAAGGGCATGTATGTTTACAAGGCTTCTCTAAGCCATTTGTTAAACTTGTCTGTACTCAGACCTAATTTGCTTCCATTGTATGATGTAATGTTGATCACATACATGTGATCTTTGTATACTCTATGTGTAAGTAAATAAAGAAGTACTTTGTAGAGTTATGTGATGATACCTACTGTTCATACTAGGCATGTGTGCTGCGTGTATGTTTATAACATGCATGTCTTAGTATGGGTTTTCGAGACCTTAGTTGTGTTCTGGTTGGCGGTCTTTTATACACCAAGTGGCCCTTAGATGTGCGCAGCTTGGGGCATCGCGATGCGATTGTTCGTGACTCTGTCACGTGCACACTTTGTTGTATGATCGAGCCCGCCCTAGACCCCGATTAAGTGATCGGGCTGGAGTAAGTCTATGTAAGAGTTAGGATTCAATCGATAACATGGTTGAGGCGACTTGTCTATGAGTATGGGATTCACCACCCATAAGCATTTAGACTTGTGAGCGGATGATGAGGACCCATCTCAGTTGATCATCCGGCCTGGATGGGATGCCCCTCACGTTCGATGCTTACCGAGAACGTTCTGTGCTTGGCCTTGTCTTCTTAGACAAGTGGGTACGGTTCTCGGCTCTCCATGTGATTACATCGTGACTGGAATTACATACGCATATTCCGGGCCCCCACACTGTAAAACAGGAACAATTGCTCGGCGTTCCAGTGACGCTCCATTTCTTGTCCTAAAGTGTCCACATATCGGGTCGGCTTTCTGCAATCGATGAGGTAGTATGCATTGTTCTTGAGCGCCCGACTGACGATGAATGTACCTTCCCAAGGAGAGGATAACTTGTGTTGGCCCGCCGATTTATGGATTCAGAAGAGCACCAAGTCACCCTCCCGAAAAGCTAGCGGAGGGATCTTCTTGTTGTGGTAGTGGCGTAGCATCTGCTGGTATATCGCCGGCCTGGAAAAGGCTAGGATACATGCTTCTTCTCTTAGATCGACGTCGTCCTCTCGAGCTTCCTTGGCTTTTTCCTCCGTGTACATGACGTGACGAGGTGAGTCGAACTCAATATCAGAGGGAATGATTACCTCCGCGCCATATACGAGGAAGAAGGGAGTGAATCCAGTTGAGCGGTTTGGTGTGGTCCGCAAACTCCAAAGCACGACTGGTAGTTGATACGTCCAAAACGTATCTATAATTTCTGCTTGCTCCATGCCTCTTTTGTGTGATATTTCTATGATATTGATGAAATTCCATACACTTTTGATCATATTTGGACTAACCTATTAACTCAGTGCACCCCAGTGCCAATTCTTATTTTCTGATGTTTTTCTATTTCAGGTTTCCCCCTTATTTAAAGTACCAGAAAAATTCCGGGAAAAATATAGGAAAAATCAGCGTACGGGAACCTTCCAGAAGAGCCAAAGTGGGGGCCGAGGGGGGGCAGGGGGGCCCAGGCGGCCAGAGGGTGCGACCCCACCCCTGGCCGCACCAGGGGGGCGCCTGGAGCCCCTGGCCCACCTCTGGCTGCCCCCTTTCGCCTATTTATTCCCCGTGACGAGAAACCCTCGGGGACGGAACCCTTTTTCGTGATCTCTCCTCTGTTCCGCCGCCGTCGCGCTTCCAAGATCGGGAGCACCAGAAGACCTCTTTCCGGCACCCTGCCGGAGGGAGGAATCACCTCCGGGAAATTCTCCACCACCAGGGATGCTTCCCGGATGAATCGTGAGTAGTCCACCTTGGACCATGGGTCTATGATCAGTAGCTATGTGATGTTCTCCTCCCCTCTTTGTTCTTCATGGATTAGACCTCGTGAGCTGCCCTACATGATCGAGGCACTTATGTAATCTTTCTGTTGTTGCTATGCTGAGTTTGCTGGGATCCGATGGATTATGAGATTATGTTTAGATTGTGATTGAGTTCTATATTTGATTCTCCTCTTTTATATTTATGTTCTTGAGTAATTCTTGCATGTTCTCCGTTGCTTTTTATTGCTTTGGCCAAGTAGTAGGTAGTGACTCCAAGAGGGAGCGTTATGCATGATTGTGGGTTCATGCCCCCCGATGACTAGCTTGAGTGACAGAAACATGAGTCTAGGGGATGTGTTGTTTCCACAAGGGGGAAAATAACGGTGCTTGTACTTGCGGGTGCAAGGATTGTTTACTTTACGCAAAGTTCTTTAATGCAGTTGTCTGTTGCTTTGAGTTTACACTTTGGGTGGGATTCGCAACTTAATACCAGCGAGATGATCTGGATAGATATCTCAAGGTGGATGATTAGTAGGTAGATGCAGATTGATTTCGGTCTACTTGTCTTGGCGTACCGCCCATGCTTTTGAGCCTCTTCCTTTCTTTATAGCATAATTACCATTTGTTTGCGCACATAATCCTATCAATTGCCTAGATGTAATTTGTTTACCTCGCATGGCTATTTTATCGTCTTTTGGGAGAGAGACATCACTAGTGAACATCATAGGACCCCGGTCCATATTTCCAACACTGTTTACACTCGCTATCAATTTACTTTCAGTATTTACTTTTCAGTTTCTATCACTATCATTATTATCCCGTGCGTTTGATACTTTGTAAACAACAAGGCCGGAGGAATTGACAACTCCTCTGTACTCGTTGGGAAGCAAAGTTATTTGTTGTGTGTGCAGGTCCAGGTCAAGGAAGCAACTTTTGTCTAAAACGGTGCCATTGTTTCCTTGCCACCTACTTGTATCTGTTGGAGTCCTACTGGTCGATCCTAAACCTTAGCATCTTCGCTAAGGGAAATTTGTCGCTACGCTACATCTCACCTTCCACTTGGGGTAACCAACAAGGGGCGAGAAGTTATCTCGTGCAATCAAGCAAATTTCTGGCGCTGCTGCCGTGGACTCCACTCTTCAAGATAGGGGAGTCGCACACTATCTTTTATCTTTGCTTTTTAGTCTTGTTAGTTTACCTTTCAGTTTTTGCTTTAGTGTCCTTTATCAAAAATCAAAAAAAATAGTTATCTTGCTTGCTGCTACTATGGGTTCCTCTGAGAACACCAAGTTGTGTGACTTCACTAGTCACAACAACAGTGACTTTATCTGCACTCCTATTGCTACACCTGCTACTTCAGCACCTTCTTATGAGATTAAACCTGCTTTGCTAAACCTTGTTATGAAAGATCAATTCTCTGGTGCTAGAGATGATGCTGCTTTGCACTTAAATAATTTTATTGAGCTTTGTGATATGCAAAAGTACAAAGAAGTAGATGGTGATATTGTTAAGCTTAAGCTTTTTCCTTTCTCCTTGAGAGATGAAGCTAAGATCTGGTTTCAATCCTTTCCTAGGAATAGCATAGATTCTTGGGATAAGCGCAAGGATGCTTTTATCGGGAAGTACTATCCCCCTGCTAAGATTATCCAGTTGAGGAGCTTTATTATGAATTTTAAGCAATTGGATAATGAACACGTTGCCCAAGCTTGGGAACGCATGAAATCTCTTGTTAATAATTGCCCTACGCATGGTTTGACTACTTGGATGGTTATCCAAACTTTTTATGCAGGCTTGAACTTTACCTCGCGGAACCTGCTAGATTTGGCCGTGGGAGGAACTTTTATGTCAACTACACTTGGTGCTGCCAAAAAACTTCTCGATGAGATGATGACCAACTATTCCCAATGGCACACCGAAAGAACTCCAACAGGTAGGAAGGTAAACTCTGTCGAGGAGATCTCCTCCCTAAATGAAAAGGTTGACTTGATTATGTCTCTACTTACCAAGCAATCTCCTATTTATCCTCAAGATGTTCCTTTAAACTCTTTGATTGCTCAGGATCAAGTAGGTGTGAACTTTATCTCTAGAAACAATTTCAACAACAATGCTTATAGGAGTAACTCTGGTAGCAATCCTAGACCGTTCCCCTCCAACAACTATGGGAACAACAACACTTATCCTAGCACCAAAAACTCCACCTCTGAATTAGAGAGTATGCTTAAAGACTTTATCACTACCCAAAAAGCCTTCAACAAGAGTGTAGAGGAAAAACTAGACAAACTAGATAACCTCTCGTCGAAGGTAGACAATTTATACCATGAAGTAGAATTGCTTAAAAATAGAACTTCTCCTCTTGAGGAGAGGAAGGTCACTCCTATGAATGCTATCCAATTGCAAATTAATGAAAACATTAGGATGATGGCTAAACTTAAAGAGAGATGGGATAGAGAAAAGGAGGAAGAAGGTAGGATTAAGAGCCTTCCTACACACCATACTGTTGCTACTATCCAAGGGTGTTGAGGATATCCAAATTCTTAGCACCCAATGCACCCCTGGTCCCATAGGACCTATTAATGGTGATGCTATGACCTCAGCCGTAGAAGAAGAAATTCCTATGACTATAGAAGCTACCAAACAAGTGAGCCTAAAGGACACCACTACTACTTTACTTGATAGTAGTGACCTTGATTTTGATAATTGCACCCTTTCTGAAGTTATTCGTTTCCTTCACAAGATGTCTAGAGACCCCCACACTAGCACACTTAATCTTGCCTTCACGGAGCATATCACTAATGCTCTCATCAAAGCTAGGGAGGAGAAGCTTAGGGTAGAAGCCTACATACCTAGAAACTATAAGATGGTTGGGATCCTATGATTAAAATTAAGTTGAATAACTTTTCTTGCTATGCATTATGTGATGTTGGAGCTAGTACCTCTGTTATGCCCAAAAGAATGTATGATATATTTGAATTGAAACCTTTTGATGCTTGTTCTTTTGGTGTTCGTCTCGTCAATTCTTCCGTAAAGAAACCTTTGGGGAAGATAGATGATGATCTTATCATTGTCAATGACAATTATGTTCCTGTTGATTTGACTATTATGGACATTGAATGTGAACCTTCTTGTCCAATTATTTTGGGATGTCCTTTTCTTCACACCGTGGGTGCTGTTATTGATATGAAAGAAGGGATTATAAAATTCCAATTCCCTCTCAAGAAAGGGATGGAACACTTCCCTAGGAAAAATATTAAGTTACCTTTTGAGTCCGTCACACGGGCTAGTTATTTTCTTGAAAAGACTTGATCTATTTGCATTAAGCCTAGCTAATGGCATTAAAGAAGCGCTTTCGGGAGGCAGCCTGCAACGAATTTAGGATTTCCCTTTTGTTTTCCTTCTGTTTTCAGTGGTCTTGATGATTGTTACTACTGTAGAAACATCATTGTATCTTTAATTTTCAAGCTTTTTGCCTTTTATAGCCTCATACGACAAGGGAAGTGAAAGTTGTGACATGCTGTCCAGAAAACAGATTCTGTCCTCGTGACTAGAAAAATCAGAGAAAAATCCCAGTTAATCTTTTAGAGCTGAATTTTTTACACAGAATGCTCTATAAAATTACGAAATTTTGGTATGTTCTGAGTTTTTTGATTTGAGTTGCAGAAGTATCCCTAAAAAATTCTTTACTACCTGCTGGTCTGTTTTTCACAGATTCTGTCATGTTTTGCCTTTTCTTCGTTTTGCAAACCTTAAGCTTTCTTTTTCTTTGCAAAAACTTTTTGGAAATCTTGAGAAACAGTAGATATTCAAGATTATCTTTATTTACAGTAGAGAAAAAATATTTATTATGGGTACTAACCTCGCTAATCAGATTATGATGAGTTATGTATGAAGGGAGTTTTCAAGTGTGCGAGGGAAGATGATGAAAGAAGATTCAGGAGTGTCAAGCGCTCGAGCTTGGGGATGCCCCCATGCATCCCCAAGAAATATTCAAGGAGACTCAAGCGTCTAAGCTTGGGGATGCCCCCGAGCATCCCCTTCTCCATCAACAATTATCAGTTCATCTTTCGTTTCACTATATTTTTATCACTTCATGCGTTATATGCTATTATTGGAGCGTCTCGCTCTTAGGTTTTATTTTTAGTTTTATTTATCTTTTCTTGTTGTTCAAGTTAGAACCCAAATTTCTTTGTGTGGGAGATAAACATGCTCCACTTCCAAAATCTAGAACACAACATAGAACTTTTCATGATTATCTTTGTTGTGTGTGTTCTTTATCTTTTCATAGCTACTGTCATGTTTTGCTCTTAGTTTTTATGTTTATCTTTTCAAAGAGCTTTTGTTTAGTTTGTTTCTGGAACTCTCTTGAGTTTTCATGTTTATCTTGTTTAGAAAGTTTGCTTGTTGCACTGAGTTTTGTGTCTTGACTTAAAGTAGGTAATTGAGGTTGCTATTCTTTTGTAGTAGTAACTTACAATAGTTTTGAGGTGTTGTTTTGAGTAATGTTTGGACTTTTGGTGCCAAGAGCTTTAGCCTATTAGTGATAGATGTCATATTTTGGGCAATCCGTGTTTATTTTCAAAACTTACAAAATTAGTTGAGAACTTTAGCTACTAGATGCATCACTACTCTTTTGAGGGGTCGAATATTAGAGTACACTCACGTACCATGAGTCGAGGATGCGCAAGGATAACCAAACCCCCATACACTCCTCCTCGGGGTACTTGTCTCTTTGTGAAACCTCCTTATTAGATTGAGAGTTACCGATAATAAGTGCATGAGTTCTTCTGACTAATGCGAGTATTCGAAAGTTGACACTTCCACCTTCCAATATTTTTCTAGCCTTTCATGCGTCGTGCATTGCTTTCTTCTCACTCCGAGAGTTGGCGTCCACCTTCGCCGGTACATCCAAACCCTTGGCACGATACGCTCTGTCATCATAAACCTCCTTATATCCTTCCTCAAAACAGCCACCATACCTACCTATCAAGGCATTTCCATAGCCTTTCCAAGATATATTTCCATGCAACATCCATCTTCTCATGACTTCATCTTCATGTCATACATGCTACTTGCTTGATCAATGAGCTGTTGGATATATGCCCTAGAGGCAATAATAAAGTGTGTTATTATTTATATATTCATGTTCATAATTAATGTTTATATTTCTGTGCTATAATTGCAATGATCCTGACTGTGAGATTCAGAAGAAAACTCATATGCATGTGTGGAAATGTAAACAACAAGAGTTCCTGGTTTTGCCTCTAAGACCAGCCCATGTGCTTATTGATGATTATGTTTTCTTAATCATGGACATTGTTCTTGTAACAAGGATGTCAACAGCAATGAGAGCATATTGTTAGCAGAACAATGATGTTGAACCGACCCCAGTGTTAAATGATATACTTAGAGAACTCATCGTAAAACAAACGTTATAAGTCATATCATAAAATGTTATTATATACATAGTTCCTTAGACCATGAGAATGACAAGTTGCTTCACACAAGAAGATGTGCTTTGGTTCTTAGATGAATCTTCCCGTAAATGGGAAGTAGTAAAATAAGTTCTGGGTACATTGGACAGTGTGTCTAGTAACAGTGATAGTTCGAGACTGGGGTTTGCTCCTTCACGATGAAGAGATATAGACTCAGGGCCCACTCGATATAACGGTATCCATTCTCGTCTGTCTAGACACTTTGTGATTAGATCACGGGGATACCGGTATACGTAACAAGGAATGAAGACAAACGAGCAATGAGGATAACTGATGGCTTGTGATCAAAAAGGTTGTTTCACATGGGTGCCAAACTTCTCTCCTCTAACTTTGTCATATATCGCGAAGCGAAGGGAATAGTATACGATAAACATAAAGGTTCACTCGAAGTTTTTTCGTGTATGTGTGGGAGTCAACATGGGTGTCCATGGCTCCGCTGTTGATTATTGACAAATGACTATGAGTCTTGTAAGCGTTCTAAGTCATGTCCACATAATACTGAACCTATTGGGTCACACACTTAAAGTGCAGTAATCTGTTAGAATACTAGGATGATTGAAGGTTTAGTGGAAGCAAGTAAAGAGCAAAGAATATGGCTAAGATACTTTGGAATTGTTTCAAATAACTTTAGTTCATATGAAAATGGTAATGGGAAAGTTTACGATCAACCGGAATAGTTTCGGTGATCGGTGGACAGCTTAAACAATATGTTGTGTTAACCGGACATATTAACCTTAGCCTGGATTGTTCCGAAACCTATTTAGATGGCTCCGAAACATTCGTTAGAGGTCCCGGAAGGTCTTGGAAGTGCTCCAGAAGTGTCCGGAATGTCCCGAAACGGTCCCGATAGGTCCCGGAAGGTCCCCGAAGCTTCTAGAAGGTCATGGAAGGTTCTGGAAGGTTCCGGGAAGTACCACCCACTGCCCTGCGCCCCTGGCCTTGGGGGGCAAGCCACCTAGGCTTCCCTGGCCGAACAGGTGGTGGGCGCACCAAAAGGGGGGGAATCCTCCTCCAGGTGGGATTACCAATTCCCATTATGGAAGGTTTCCGGTGGGAAGGTGTGGGAAGGTTTGGAAGGCTTGGGAGTCCAAGTTGGACTCCCAAACCCTCTTGGTCGGCGCCGTAGGACCCTTGGCAACCTATATAAGGTGAGCCAAGGGGGGGAGGAGACACACAAGCCCCTGCGCCCCCCCTTTTCCCTAGTTGCTAGTTGCTCCACTTTTAGACCCCGGTTTAGATTCTAATCTAGATCAAAACTCGCTAGGGTTTTCTCTCTCTAGTTTTCTCAGAGGCGTTCTTCTCTGGACGGCGGAGCGCTGCCGGATTGCTGTGTCGGACGTGTGGATACCGGTGGAGAGATCATAACTTTGATCTTGCTTCGAGGATCATCTTCTTCTCGGAGATCTATTCGAGGGACTGTTCGTGGGAGATCTGCTTCGACTACTTCCACTACGTCCACACCGCTTCACCAACTCTTCTTCCGCTGCAACCGTTGGTGAGAAAAGGCCTAAACCTTGTATGCTATCTATCTTGGATGATCTTGGGTTCTCGTTACGTAGGCACGAAATTTTTGAATTCTACTACGTTTCCCAACAGCGGTATCATGAGCGATCCTTGATTAGATGCATGTTTAGGTAGATCATATGTTGATATGAGGCATTGATTTTCTTGTTTGCTTCCCTGTCATGTGATCTTTTCTTTGCTCGACAGCATGATGTGATTTTGCTACAAGTTTTGAGTTTTTCCATGATCCCTCTATGTTGCTCTTAGTATGTTGGTTGCCTTGATCATGGACTACATCAAATTCCTTGGATCTCGTCTTAGTATTGCTATAGAAAATTTTACATGAACGGGCTTGTGGATTTTATGAACTCAAATACACACGGGGGTCACCCGTTTAACGAAGTTTGGCTTGTGGCATTAGTTGCTACACGCACCCCGTATTTTAAACTAGCAACAAAAGAAGTATCGTGTTTTGTTTTGTCTAGGGTTTCTCGTTTGCCATGTAAACCTTCTTAACAACCACGATAAAATTTGCAACAACCCGTGTAGATAGCGATCTAACTCGTTTTTGCAGAGAATGCATGTGATGTGGTATAGGCTTCAAGATTTGCAATATGTTTTGTATGAGATGCTATATGATGTAATATTTTTCGCGGCCTGCGAGCCGTGGTACGGCATGATGACTGGAGTCATATGATTGTCACTTAATTATGGCCTGCATGCCAGAACTGTTTAGTAGCTTGAGGCAAGGCTTTAGATGGAGACGCGGTGATGATCAATGATGTGAAGGTGGACCCCAACACACATGTCAAAGCCGTGAGGAGGTCCCGGCGCCAAGGACAAAAGGTGGTGGGTGGAGACTTCAACCACGGAGTCATGAAGGCAACGAAAACTTCAAGACACAAAGGGCTATATCATGTCACATATTTTATGAATTGCCTGTGACGTTAATCCCTTTGATGCACCCTTGTTTGATGCGCGGTAGTCGTGTTTTATTAGGGTGATCTCTCGCAAAATAATATCAAGTAGATAGTGTTCTCCCAACTGTAGCACCGTCTATACTATGTTTCACACCGGAGCAGGTCATGTCACATGGGTGCACACGATGTGACGCATAAAAGGCGGGTGTGTTAAGAACACACTGCATTTGCACTTGGTTGTCTTGACGGTTTGCATAAAAGTTTGCTACCGGAACACGCCCATCGAAAGATGAACAAGAGTCACTCTTGAGTGATTGGCAAGTTGGCCTACCAATTCAGTCTAAGTCATCAGTGATGTCACATCAATGGCGGGCGACTAAACTTGGATCTTGAATCACTTAGTATCAACTATGAGAGATGTTGGTCTGAGTGGGAGCACTTATTAAATTAATAGTATAATTAATTAGTGCAACTTAATTATGAACATTGTCTAAAGTGAAACTTGTGTTTATGTTGTAGATTGAAATGGCCCGTGTCAATCCCCAGTTTAACATAGGTCCGTTGATTGAGAAAGAAAAATTGAAAGCTGATGGAAGCAACTATGCGGACTGGGTTCGTGCCCTGAGAATTGTACTCAGGAGTGCTAAGAAGGATTATGTCCTGACGACACTCTCCCAGCAGCACCGGGGCCTGAAGCCACGGTTGCTGAGCAGAATGTGCATCAGACTAAGCTTGATGATAGTACAGCAGTTCAGTGTCTTATGACTGCGTGTATGGAATCAGAGTTACAAGGGAGGTTTGAAAACACCGATCCCCACTTAATTGTTAAGGAGTTAGACGCTCTGTATGCCAAACACGCTAGAACTGAACGGTATGAGGTAACTAATGCCATGTGGATTTGCAAGATGAAGGAAGGAACACCTGTCAGTGAGCACGTGATAAAGATCATGCGCCTTGGGCAAAGGTTGACTGAGCTGGGATTTCCGGTCCCGGAATCACTGGGTACAGATATTTTCCTCATGTCACTCCCGCCAAGTTTCAAAGGCTTTGTTCAGAACTATCGCATGAACGGGATGGATAAGTCAGTTAATGAACTGCTTGCAATGCTGAAAAATTCGGAGACTACCATGCAGGCTGACCCTAACTATACGTTGGCGGTTAGCAAGACCACCAGTTTCAAGAAGGGCAAGTCCAAGGGCAAGGGCGCCGGCAAGCCTGGCGCCAAGACCAAGAAACCCTCTGGTACTGGCCCTAACAAAGATACTGAGTGCTTCTACTGCAAAGCTAAAGGTCACTAGAAGAGGAACTGGAAGAAGTATCTGGCAGATAGAAAGAAGCCTGGTTTTACCAACGAAGGTATAAAAGTTATATATGTCATAGATGTTTTTCTTTCCAGCCCTCACCCTAAGTCGTGGGTATTTGATACTGGAGTTGTTGCTCATATCTGTAATTCATTACAGGGACTAAGGAGAATAAGGAAGCTGGAAAGGAATGAAGTGACGATGCGTGTCGGAAATGGAGCTACGATCTCTGCTAAAGCCGTGGGCGTTTACACTCTACATCTACCTTCAGGATTTACCATAGAATTAGATAATTGTTATTTCGTTCCTGCTATATGTAAGAACATTATGTCTGGATCATGTTTAATCCGCGACGGTTATAATTTTAAGTATGAGAACAATGGTTGCTCTATTTACTTGAAGAATATGTTCTATTGTTTTGCACCTATTAAGAATGGGCTGTTTTATTTAGATCTTGAATGTAGTAACGACATCTTAAACATAAGCTCTAAACGACTTAAGAACGATGAAAATACCACTTACATGTGGCACTGCCGTCTAGGTCACATCGGAAATAAACGCATGCAGAAACTTCATAAAGATGGGATTTTGCAATCTTTTGATTTCGAATCATTTGATAAGTGTGAGGCTTGTCTGATGGGCAAACTGACCCGGACGCCGTTCACAGGTCATGTTGAACGGGCGACAGACTTATTGGAAATAATACATAGTGATGTGTGTGGACCGATGAGTGTATCGTCGCGCGGTGGATATCTTTACTTCGTAACTTTTACTGACGATTTGAGTAGATATGGTTATATTTACTTAATGAAGAAAAAATCCGAAACTTTCGAAAAGTTCAAAGAATTTCAGAACGAAGTTGAGAATCATCGTGACAAGAAAATCAAATTTCTACGATCTGATCGTGGTGGTGAATATCTTAGTCATGAGTTTAGAGAACACCTCATGGAGCGTGGAATCGTTTCACAGCTGATGCCACCTGGAACTCCACAGAGAAATGGAGTGTCTGAGAGGCGTAACCGAACTTTGTTAGACATGGTGAGGTCCATGATGTCATTAACTGATCTGCCACTTTCTTTTTGGGGTTATGCATTAGAGACTGCCGCTTTTACTTTAAATAGGGCGCCGTCAAAGTCTGTGGAAACGACACCATACGAGTTGTGGAATGGGAACAAACCCAACATTTCGTTCCTGAAAATTTGGGGTTGTGATGTTTATGTAAAACGTTTACAACCAAACAAACTCGACCCTAAAGCAGACAAGTGCTACTTTGTAGGTTATGCCAAAGACACCGTAGGCTATTCCTTTTACCACCCCTCCGATGGCAAAGTCTTTATTGCTAAAGGAGGAACTTTTCTTGAGAAAGAGTTTCTTAGCAAAGAGGTGAGTGGGAGGAAAGTACATCTTGATGAGGTTAGTGAACCTTCGGAACCAAGGAATGAAACGATGGAAGTTGTTCCAGCAGTCATTCCGATGAAGGAACCGGAAGCTCCTGCAAGTGATGCAGGAACTTCTGAGAAGCTAGTAATTGAACCAAGGAGATCAGGCAGAGTACGTCAGCTACCCGAGTGGTATGCTAACGAAGTATTCATATTGGAAGATGATGAGCATGTGAACTAGAAAGAAGCGATGATGAGCCCCAACTCCATTGAATGGCTACAAGCCATGAAATCCGAAATGGAATCCATGTACGAAAACCAAGTATGGGACTTGGTGATCCCTCCAGAGGGTGTGAAACCAATTGAATGTAAATGGATTTTCAAAAGAAAGACAGACGCGGATGGAAATGTCACCATTCATAAAGCTAGACTTGTTGCGAAAGGGTTCCGACAAGAGCAAGGAGTTGACTACGACGAGACTTTCTCGCCAGTAGCAATGCTTAAGTCTGTGCGGATTTTACTAGCAATTGCTGCATATTTCGACTATGAGATATGGCAGATGGACGTCAAAACAGCTTTCCTAAATGGGAACCTCGAGGAGAATGTATACATGATACAACCTGAGGGTTTTGTCGCACCAAAGGATGCTGGAAAGGTGTGCAAGCTTAAAAGATCCATCTATGGACTAAAGCAAGCATCACAGAGTTGGAATCTTCGTTTTCATGAAGTGGTCAAAAGTTTTGGCTTCATCCAGAATGGCGAAGAAGCTTGTGTTTACAAGAAAGTAAGTGGGAGCGCAATATCTTTCCTAATACTGTATGTAGACGACATATTGTTGATTGGAAATGATAAAGAATTTCTTAACACTATAAAGGAGTCATTGAAAAGCAGTTTTTCGATGAAAGACTTAGGTGAAGCCGCTTACATATTGGGCATTAAGATCTATAGAGATAGATCCCGGCGCCTGATAGGGCTGAGCCAGAGCACGTATATAGACAAAGTTCTGAATAGGTTCAGAATGGAGAAATCTAAGAAGGGATTCCTCCCAATGTCACATGGTGTGGTACTCTGCAAAAGTCAGTGTCCTAAGAACACTGAGGAGCAGGTAGAGATGAGCACAGTTCCATATGCTTCGACAATTGGATCTGTTATCTATGCCATGATACGTACAACACCAGATGTTTCCTATGCTCTGAGTATATGGAGCAAATACCAGAGCAACCTAGGTAATGCACACTGGGTAGCAGTCAAAATATTTTGAAGTATCTAAACAGAACTAAGAATATGTTCTTGGTATTCGGAGGTGATGAAGAACTTTTTGTAAAGGGTTACACTGATTCAAGCTTCATGACAGATCCGAATGACTTCAAATCTCAATCAGGATATGTTTTCACACTCAACGGGGGTGTCGTGAGCTGGAAAAGTTCTAAGCAGAATACGGTCGCGGATTCTACAACGGAGGCGGAGTACATCGCAGCTTCAGAAGCCACAAAGGAGGGATATTGGATTAAGAAATTCATCACTGAGCTCGGTGTGGTTCCTAGTGCTGAAGACCCCATGGAGATCTACTGTGACAATAGTGGAGCCGTGGCGCAAGCTAGAGAACCAAGGTCCCACTAGAAATCGAAACACATTGAACGTCGTTATCACAAAATTCGAGAGTTCGTTGACAAAGGATATGTGAAAGTATGCAAGATTCACACAGACCTGAACGTGTCATATCCGATGACGAAACCTCTTCCACGAGCAAAGCATGAGCAACACCGAACAGCCATTGGTGTGAGAGAACTTATGTAACTAGTATTATTGTATCTAGTGCAAGTGGGAGACTGTTGGATATATGCCCTAGAGGCAATAATAAAGTGTTTTATTATTTATATATTCATGTTCATAATTAATGTTTATATTTTTGTGCTATAATTGCAATGATCCTGACCGTGAGATTCAGAAGAAAACACATATGCATGTGCGGAAATGTAAACAACAAGAGTTCCTGGTTTTGCCTCTAAGACCAGCCCATGTGCTTATTGATGATTATGTTTTCTTAATCATGGACATTGTTCTTGTAACAAGGATGCCAATAGCAATGAGAGCATATTGTTAGCAGAAAAATGATGTTGAACCGACCCCGGTGTTAAATGATATACTTAGAGAACTCATCGTAAAACAAACGTTATAAGTCATATCATAAAATGTTATTATATACATAGTTCCTTAGACCATGAGAATGTCAAGTTGCTTCACACAAGAAGATGTGCTTTGGTTCTTAGATGAATCTTCCCGTAAATGGGAAGTAGTAAAATAAGTTCTGGGTACATTGGACAGTGTGTCTAGTAACAGTGATAGTTCGAGACTGGGATTTGCTCCTTCACGATGAAGAGATATAGACTCAGGGCCCACTCGGTATAGTATCCATTCTCGTCTGGCCAGACACTTTGTGATTCGATCACGGGGATACCGGTATACGTAACGAGGAATGAAGACAAACGAGCAATGAGGATAACTGATGGCTTGTGATCAAAAAGGTTGTTTCACATGGGTGCCAAACTTCTCTCCTCTAACTTTGTCATATATCGCAAAGCGAAGGGAATAGTATACAATAAACATAAAGGTTCACTCGAAGTCTTTTCGTGTATGTGCGGGAGTCAACATGGGTGTCCATGGCTCCGATGTTGATTATTGACAAATGACTATGAGTCTTGAAAGCGTTCTAAGTCATGTCCACATAATACTGAACCTATTGGGTCACACACTTAAAGTGCAGTAATCTGTTAGAATACTAGGATGATTGAAGGTTTAGTGGAAGCAAGTAAAGAGAAAAGAATATGGATAAGATACTTTGGAATTTTTTCAGATAACTTTAGTTCATATGAAAATTGTGATGGGAAAGTTTACGATCAACCGGAATAGTTTTGGTGATCGGTGGACAGCTTAAACAATATGTTGTGTTCATCGGACATATTAACCTTAGCCCAGATTGTTCCTAAACCTATTTAGATGGCTCCGGAACATTCGTTAGAGGTCCCGGAAGGTCTTGGAAGTGCTCCAGAAGTGTCCGGAATGTCCCGAAACGGTCCCGGTAGGTCCCGGAAGGTCCCGGAAGCTTCTAGAAGGTCATGGAAGGTTCTGGAAGGTTCCGGGCAGTACCACCCACTTCCCTCCGCCCCTGGCCTTGGGGGACAAGGCACCTAGGCTTCCCTGGCCGGACAGGTGGTGGGCGCACCAAAAGGGGGGGAATCCTCCTCCAGGTGGGATTACCAATTCCCATTATGGAAGGTTTCCGGTGGGAAGGTGTGGGAAGGTTTGGAAGGCTTGGGAGTCCAAGTTGAACTCCCAAACCCTCTTGGCCGGCGCCCTAGGCCCCTTGGACACCTATATATGGTGATCCAAGGGGGGGAGGAGACACACAAGCCCCTGCGCCCCCCTTTTCCCTAGTTGCTAGTTGCTCCACTTTTAGACCCCGGTTTAGATTCTAATCTAGATCGAAACTTGCTAGGGTTTTCTCTCTCTAGTTTTCTCGGAGGCGTTCTTGTCTGGACGGCGGAGCGCTGCCGGATTGCTGTGCCGGATGTGTGGATACCGGTGGAGAGATCATAACTTTGATCTTGCTTCGAGGATCATCTTCTTCTCGGAGATCTGTTCGAGGGACTGTTCGTGGGAGATCTGTTCGACTACTTCCACTACGTCCACACCGCTTCACCAACTCTTCTTCCGCTGCAACCGTTGGTGAGCAAAGGCCTAAACCTTGTATGCTATCTATCTTGGATGATCTTGGGTTCTCGTTACGTAGGCACGAAATTTTTGAATTCTACTACGTTTCCCAACATGAGCCGCATGCTAGTTGGGCCTTGCCCTAATCATTGCTACATGACGCGCTAGTATCATTGCATATCCTTCTACACTGGCAGAGGAATACATTTCCATACATCATGATAGTTACGTCTTCTTTATGATTTGAGTACTTTGTAAAGTGTGAAAGATCTTCTATACTTCTTGTAATATATAGAGTGTTGCCCCTAAAGTGAGGAAAAGATCCCAAAGTGGACAAATTAAAAGATCCCAAAGAGGACAAAATCGAAAGATCCAAAAGAGGACAAATGAGAGAAATAGAAAGCGCCATTGAGGCCACCCAAAAAAAATAGAAAAAAATGAAAAAAGAGAAAAAAGAAATAAAAAGAGAGAAGGGGGCACACTACTATTCCTTTTTGAGAGATCCACACTTGTACTCCCTCTTATATCTTGTACTCCATAGAGATTATCATTCATGCATATAGCTATGTGGGGACCTTCACATTATAGAACTTGGCTTGTATATTCCAATGATGAGCCTCCTCAAATGAGCTCTAGGTCTTCTTGAGCAAGCAAGTTGGATGCACCCCCACTAGTTACATTGGACAGCTTACCTCAGCTCAGATGTGCATCCGTTGCATGGCAATCCCTACTCCTCACATCATATCTATCATTTGGCTTTCTCTCTCCTATGGTTGTCCTCATTGATGTGAGCCTTTCACACTTTTTTGTCTTCCTCCTCCACCATATTCTCTCTTTGCCATCCTAAGTGACAACGTTCTTTCTTACGCTCATCCATTGCATGAGTGCTCAAAATGTCGAAAAGGAGTGGATCATTTTGACTTGTACCTCGCTAGTGGTCTGGGGATGAGTCAATATAAGATTCCAAAGAAGAACAAGTGTGAAACTTTAGTAGATTAAGTTCTCAACATAAAAATACTTTTTCTCGTATATCCCTATCCCCTTTCTTGCACGCAAACACCATTTGGAGACATTCGAGTCACGGACAGCGAGAGCACTTGCACCTTTATGTTCTTATGTTCCTTGTCTCAATGCTAAATATAAACTCTTGCCTGTTATGACTTGAATTGAATTACATGCCTTGATTGCTTTACTTCAAAGTTCTTATATGGTTGTTAGCATGTCACCACAGAAATTATGCTTTTATCGTTTACCTACTCGAGAACGAGCAGGAATTAAGCTTGGGGATGTTGATACGTCCAAAATGTATCTATAATTTATGCTTGCTACATGCCTCTTTTGTGTGATATTGCTATGATATTGATGAACTTACATACACTTTTGATCATATTTGGATTAACCTATTAACTCAGTTCACCATAGTGCCAGTTCCTGTTTTCTGCTGTTTTTCTATTTCAGGTTTCCCCCTTATTTAAAGTACCAGAAAAATTCTGGGGAAATATAGGAAAAATCAGCGTACGGGAACCTTCCAGAAGAGCCAAAGTGGGGGGCGAGGGGGCCAGGGGGGCCCAGGCGGGCAGAGGGCGCGGCCCCACCTCTGGCCACGCCAGGGGGCGCCTGGAGCCCCTGGCCCACCTCTGGCTGCCCCCTTTCGCCTATTTATTCCCCGTGACGAGAAACCCTCGGGGACGGAACCCTTTTTCGCAATCTCTTCTCTGTTCCGCCGTCGTCGCGCTTCCAAGATCGGGAGCACCAGAAGACTTCTTCCCAGCACCCTGACGGAGGGAGGAATCACCTCTGGGAGCTTCTCCACCACCATGGATGCTTCCCAGATGAACCATGAGTAGTCCACCTTGGACCATGGGTCTATGATCAGTAGCTATGTGATGTTCTCCTCCCCTCTTTGTTCTTCATGGATTAGACCTCGTGAGCTGCCCTACATGATCGAGGCACTTATGTAATCTTTCTGTTGTTGCTATGCTGAGTTTGCTGGGATCCGATGGATTATGAGATTATGTTCAGATTGTGATTGAGTTATATATTTGATTCTCCTCTTTTATATTTATGTTCTTGATTAATTCTTGCATGTTCTTTGTTGTTGTTTATTGCTTTGGCCAAGTAGTAGGTAGTGACTCTAAGAGGGAGCGTTATGCATGATTGTGGGTTCATGCCCCCCGATGACTAGTTTGAGTGACAGAAACATGAGTCTAGGGGATGTGATGTTGCCACAAGGGGGAAAACAACGGTGCTTGTACTTGCGGGTGCAAGGATTGTTTACTTTACGCAAAGTTCTTTAATGCAGTTGTCTGTTGCTTTGAGTTTACACTTTGGGTGGGATTCACAACTTAATACCAGCGAGATGTTCTGGATAGATATCTCAAGGTGGATGATTAGTAGGTAGATGCAGATGGATTTCGGTCTACTTGTCTTGGCGTACCGCCCATGCTTTTGAGCCTCTTCCTTTGTTTATAGCATAATTAGCACTGGTTTGCGCACATAATCCTGTCAATTGCCCAGCTGTAATTTGTTTACCTCACATGGCTAGTTTATCGTCTTTTGGGAGAGAGACATCACTAGTGAACATCATAGGACCCCGGTCCATATTTCCAACACTGTTTACACTCGCTATCAATTTACTTTCAGTATTTACTTTTCAGTTGTTATCACTATCATTATTATCCCGTGTCTTTTATCCTTTGTAAACAACAAGGCCGGAGGAATTGACAACTCCTCTGTACTCGTTGGGAAGCAAAGTTATTTGATGTCTGTGCAGGTCCAGGTCAAGGAAGCAACTTTTGTCTAAAACGGTGCCATTGTTTCCTTGCCACCGACTTGTATCTGTTGGTCGATCCTAAACCTTAGCATCTTCGCTAAGGGAAATTTGCCTCTACGCTACATCTCACCTTCCACTTGGGGTAACCAACGAGGGGCGAGAAGTTATCTCGTGCAATCAGTAGCTCGTCGATCCATGCTCCGGTTACTCTCTCAAGTGGCTCAATCAATCTTGGCTTGATCCCAGATAAAATGAGGTCATTTGCTCACTCGGCTTGACCATTCGATTGTGGGTGATACACCGATGTTATGTCCAGCCGAATGCCCTGCTCAGACGTATACCGAGCTAGTGCCCCTTTTGCAAATTTTGTGCCATTGTCAATGATGATACTGTTCGGCAGTCCATATCTGGTTGCCATATCTGCTACGAACCTGACCGCAATCGGCCCATCGAGCTTCTTGATCGGCCTTGCCTCGATCCACTTGGTAAACTTGTCCACTGCCATCAGCAGATGTATCATGCCACCTCTGGTTGTCTTCAATGGTCCAACCATGTCCAGTCCCCAGACTGCGAACAACCATGTGATCGGAATGGTTTTGAGTGTTGAGGCTGGTAGGTGGCTCTTGGCTTTGAATTTTTGACACCCATTGCAATGCTTGACTAGCTCTTCTGCCGCTGCTTTCGCAGTCGGCCAATAGAAACCATGGCAGAAAGCCTTAGCAACTATTGCTTTGGTTGATGCGTGATGACCACACTCTCCTTGGTGGATATCCCGCAGCAGTTCCAGCCCCTTGTCCCCTTCAACGCAGCGCTGGAGAACTCCAGTCACACTGCGATGCACTAACTCATTGTTGATGATGGTGTATGCTCCAGATCGGCGCTGGATTTTCCGAGCTTCCACTTCATCCGGGGGTAAAGTGTCGTCGACCAAGAAATCACGGAAAGGCTCTGCCCATGAAGGCGCGGTGACTATCACCATTACAGCAACTGCCTCTGGCTCTGGTTGTTCGGCTTCAACTACTGGTTGCTCGGAGGAGGTGGAGCCGGTTGCATCTTGCATGACCACATCAGTCCCCGAGCTGACGACAGCAGCCCCTGGTGCGCACTCGGCAGCCCCTGGTGCGCACTCGGCAGCCCCTGGTGCGGCCGTATGCTCCGCCACCTTTTGCTTCTTGGCTGATCTTCCTGCTTCGAGCTCTGCCATCTTTAGGTCGCTCGGAATAAAGATGGACTCTGATTCTGGGGAAGGCTTGATGGATGGCTTATGACTATTTTCCAAACAAATGCCTGCTGGAATGTCCTTTCTGGTGGATCCCAGTTTGGACAGTGCATCTGCTGCTTCATTTTCAGCTCGGGGAACGTGATGGAACTCGCATCCCTCAAAGAAACCACAAAGTTGTTGCACAAGGAATCTGTAGCTTGCCATGTTTGCATCCTTGGCGTCCCAACTGCCAGTGCATTTCTGCACCACCAGATCGGAATCTCCATAACACAAAATCCGCGGAATGCCGATCTCTTTGGCCAATCGGATACCGTGGACCAGTGCTTCGTACTCGGCCACGTTGTTCGATGCAGCGAAATGGATCCGCAACACATATATGAGATGATCACCCTTTGGAGAAGTGATCACAATGCCAGCCCCTAGTCCGGTCGTCATCTTGGAACCATCAAAATGCATTTGCCAGAATTGTGAATCCGGACATGGGGGGCTCATATTGAGTTTCTCCCTAATCAACGAGGAAATCTGCCAAGGCTTGGGATTTGATTGAAGTGCGCGGCTCATACTTGATGCCATGGTTTGTAATCTCAATGGCCCATTTTTCCACTCTGCCAGATGCATCCCGATTGCCTATGATTTCTGCCAACGGTGCCGAGCTTACAACTGTGATCGGATGCACCTGGAAATAAGGCTTCAGTCTCTTTGCTTCCATGTACACACCATAGCACATCTTTTGGTAGTGGGGGTAGTTTTTCTTGGAGGTCGAGAGCACTTCACTGACATAGTATACTGGCCTCTGGACCGGTTGTGCTATGTCCTTTTCAGGACGTTCGACCACCATGACAATACTGATCACCCGAGTGGTAGTTGCGATGTACAACATCATTGGCTCTTTCTCAATCGGAGCTGCTAACACTGGAGCAGTGGATAGCATACGCTTGAGCTCTTTGAACGCTTTGCCTGCTTTCAGAGTCCACGTGAACTTGTCCGTCTTCTTCATCAGTTGGTACAGGGGGATTGCTTTCTCTCCCGGTTGATTAAGGAATCGGCTGAGCGATGCCAGGAATCCGGTGAACTTCTGGACATCCTTGAGGTTTCTGGGCGTGTTCATCCGCTCGATCATTGCGATCTTCTCGGGGTTGCATTCGATTCCTATCTCAGGTACCAAGAATCCGAGCAATTTGCCGGGTGGCACGCCGAACACACACTTCTCTGGATTGAGCTTGATCTTGTAAGTGCGCAAATTTGTGAATGTTTCTCGGATATCTTCCAATAAGGTTGACCCTTGGACTGATTTGACCACAAGGTCATCTACATACACATGAATGTTCCGGCCCCTGCTGAGGTCGGACACATCGCTCATAGTAGGCTGATAAGTCGCGCCGCCATTTTTCAGGCCAAAGGGCATGGTGATATAGCAGTAAGCCCCAAAGGGATGATAAATGCAGTTTTTATTTGATCTTCTACTGCAAGTTTGATCTGGTGATAGCCAGCTGTGGCATCCAGAAAACATAAGAGCTGACAACCAGTCGTAGAATCAATCACTTTATCAATATGCAGCAAAAGCAAAAGCATCCTTGGGGCAGGCTTTATTCACGCAAGTGTAATCTATACACATGCGCCAAGTTCCATGCTTCTTCATAGCCAGAACTGGGTTTTCTAACCAGCCCGGATAGAACACTTCCATGATAAAACCAGCTGCGACCAACTTGGCAATGTCATCGTGGATTTCTCTTCTCTTGTCCACTGAAAAGCGCCGGAGTGGCTGCTTGATCGGCTTGGATCCAGGTTGGATGTGAAGCTTGTGCTCGGCAAGTTCCCTCGGTACTCCAGGCATGTCCTGTGGAGACCATGCAAAGATGTCCCGGTTCTCACGGAGGAACTCGACGAGCTCGCCTTCCTATTTGCTGCTTAGTCCAGCTCCCATGATCACGCACTTGCTTGGGTCGGAGGGGTTCCGAGCAATCCTCTTGTTGTCCTTGGCTTCTTGGAACGTGGTCTCATCGTCTGATCTATTGGTCTTCATGCTTGTCATGGGTGCTTTCATCTGATCTTTGGCCATTCCTACGACCTTGTCGAGCTGACGCCACAATCCATCAATAACCAGGGAATCGGCCAGCTTGGAGCCATCGGATGAACACTCCAGAGACTTCTTGTAATCGCCACACACAGTGATGGGACCATTCGGCCCTGGGAGCTTCATCTTCAAGTATGGATGGAAGACATTCAACATGAACTTGGTGATTGCGGGCACTCCGAGCAGAACATGGTAGGGACTGCTCACATCGGCCACCTCGAACCAGCTCGGCTCACGACGAAAATTCTCCTCCGAACCGAATACGACATACAGCCGAATGCGGCCCAATGGAGTGCATCTCGCGAAGGGGCTCGTCCTTTCCTTGTACACACAATGCCAGGTGTCGTGGCAGACCTGGGCGCTCATACGTGCCAGTGAAGTTGCACACAAACGCATCATCAAAATCCTCCCAACAGTTAATGTTGTTAATGGGCAAGCTGTTCAACCAGGACCGAGCTGAACCTTGGAGCATGAGTAGTGCATAGCGAACTGCCACGCGCCGACTGCCTCCTACGATGCCGACTACGGTCATATAATCGACCAGCCAATCATCAGGCTTGACTGATCCATTGTACTTGGGGGTGTCCCTGGGCAATCTGAAGCCTTTGGGGTACTGCTCTTGCCGAAGGCGGGGCCCGAAACAGGCCGGACCCGATGGTGCATCATCCTCTGGCTGATGATCTTGCTGCAGCTTCTCAATGCAGTGCCTGCTGTTGGGGATCGGCGCAGAAAACAAAAAAATTCCTACCTACGAGTCCCGAGCCCAAGATCTATGCTATGCTGATGTATGTAACGGAAGGAATCGGTGTTCATACCTTTCAAGACCGAAAGAGGGAAACGTTCCACGAACGTGGTTGGCGTAGACTCTGATCCTACGACCTCCCTGTCGTGTTGAAGAACCTCCGACGATGAAGTAGCACCACACGTGTAGTGCCTCGTGGGATTACACACGTACGGTGAAACCGACGTCCCTCCGGGCTCCGTACCAGAAGAGCAGCGGAAAAAAGATTGATCCAGATCCCGATTCCGGCAGCGCGACGACGTCCGGATGATGGTGAAACCCCCAACCAGGTGCAAACTCCAAACCAGGGGAGTCCGCTCTAGGTCGGAGAAAGAGAGAGAGAGAGAGAGAAACTCAATGTTATGTTGAAAAAGGCACCCCCACCCCTCCTTATATAGGCCAAGGAGGGGCTCCACCCCCTCCCCTTCCCCCATGTGGGACTAAACCCCCAAGGGGGGGGAGTGGTGCGGCTAGGAGGGGGGATGGGCCCCTCCCTTGGCGCCAAGCCCAAGGGGGGAGGCTCCCCTTCCCCTCATGGGCCTTTTAAGGCCCAAATACCTTTTCACCTTTTTAATTATTTATTTTAATCATTTTTAATATTTAATTCTGTCAATTAAATAATAAAACATATTTAAACATTAATATATATTATTTTGAACCTTTCAAAATATCCGGAACAGCTTTCGGCACCTCCTGGTACATTTCCGGTGTTTTCTCTCTTTTCACCGATGATCCCGAATCAATCCTTAATGCATCGATTGCCCTTAAGTGTGACACCCTACGGTCCGGGAAATAGTAGACATGATCGAGACACTCTCTGACCAATGATCATCATGTGGGATCTGGTTACAATCCTTGATGTGCCCCGATGCTTCCATCGAATAAACTTCATCAATGTTGAACCGTTAACAATATGACTTGATCCCTTTGTGCTTCGGTACTATGTTTGCCCGAGGTATGATCGTCGGTATCCAATACCTAGTTCTTCCTCGTCTACGACATAACATGTTTACTCGTCTGTGAATATTACATCTCTTGTGACCTAGTCACTTGCTTGCAAGCTATTGATGCAACACCACCGAGTGGGCCCAGACTACCTATCCGTCACTTGGATTGCCAAATCCCGCTCTGATCTATTTCATACTCCTCAACTTATCTACTTCAGAATACGCAAGATACACCTTTTCAGTTACCATGTTTTGGTGTAACGGTTAATGCACTCAAAGCATCCTAATAGATAGCAATTATGTATGATCATCACGGTCTAAGGATTCAGTCACTATGTTATTAAGTCATCGCAATGCTGAACTTATGTGACTTGATCACACTGCAATGCTTAAGATGGGTGTGTGTCCATCACATCATTCTCCTAATGATATGACCTCATTGTCAATAGACTATTATGTTCTCATGATCAGGAAACCTTGATCATCAATTGCCCAATGAGCTAGTATGCCTGAGTTTAACTAGGGACCAGGTTGTTATATATCACATGTATTAATGTTTCCGCTTACTACAGTTCTAGCACAATATATAACGTATTATGAACAAACAGATATGTGACAAATATCTTTATTAATTTGCCTCTAGGGCACATATCCAACAGTCTCCCACTTGCACTAGAGTACAAATTACACTATTTTACATCAGGTATGTATCTAACACCAATAGTCTCTCGGTGTTGTTCAAACTTGGCTTGTGGAAGAGGTTTAGTCATTGGGTCTGACGGATTCAGATCCGTATGTATTTTGCAAATCCTAGTATGACCATCCTTGACGTAGTCCCGTGTCACATGGAAACGCCGGAGAATATGCTTGGTTGTAGAGTGAGTCCTCGGCTCCCTTGCGTTAGCAATGGCACCCGTACTGTCGCAATAAATGCTAACAGGGTCAGTACAACTAGGGAATATGCCAAGCTCGATGACGAACTTCTTCAGCCAATGCGCTTCATTTGACGCTTCGCAAGGGGCAATATACTCTGACTCCATCGTAGATTGGGCGACGACTGACTGCTTGCCGCTCCTCTAGCTAATCGCACCACCATTCAACATAAACACGTATCCCGTCTGGGATTTTGGGTCATCGGGATCAGTACCAAGACTGGCATCGACGTATCCTGTTATGGCGAGCTCTTCTTCACATCCTCCATAGACAAGAACCAGATCCTTAGTTCTTCGTAAGTACTTAAGGATGTTCTTCATTGCATCCAATGATCCATTCCAGGATTACTTTGGAAACGATTAGTCAGACTAACCGCCAGGGCCACATCTGGTCGAGTACACAGCATAGCATACATGATAGAACCTATGGCTGACGCATAGGGCTTTGAGGACATTTCCTCCCTTTCTTTTGCTGTTGATGGGCGTTGAGTCACACTAAATTTACTTCCTTTCATAAAGGGCAAGAGGCCTCTCTTGGCGTTATCCATATTGAACCTCTTCAATATCTTCTCAAGGTAAGTTCTTTGACTCAGTGCTAATAGGTGTCTTGATCTATCTCTTTAGATTTTAATGCCTAATATGTATGCAGCTACACCTAGGTCCTTCATGGAAAATTGTCCATTCAAATATTCCTTTACCCCCTCTAGAAATTTCACATCATTCCCTATCAATAATATGTCATCCACATATAGTACTAGGAATGCCACAGAGCTCCCACTCGCTTTCTTATAAACACATAATTCTTCTTCATTTTGGACAAATCCAAAAGCTTTGATCACCTCATCAAAACGAAGATTCCAGCTTCGAGATGCTTGCTTCAACCCATAAATGGACCGTTGAAGTTTGCATACCTTACCAGCGTCCTTAGGATCAATAAAACCTTCTGGTTGTACCATATACAACTCTTCCTCAATGTTGCCATTTAGGAACGCGGTTTTCACATCCATCTGCCATATTTCATAATCGTAATAGGCAGTAATTCCTAGCAATATCCGAATAGACTTTAGCATCGCTACGGGAGAGAAAGTCTCTTCGTAGTCAACTCCTTGAATTTGTCGGAAACCTTTTGCGACAAGTCTAGCTTTATAGACAGATACGTTTCCGTCTGCGTCAGTCTTTTTCTTGAATATCCAATTATTCTCGACGGCCTTTTGGTCCTCGGGAATATCCAACAAAGTCCATACTTTGTTGGCATACATGGAGTCTATCTCGGATTTCATGGCTTCCAGCCATTTCTCGGACTCGGGTCCCTCCAATGCTTCTTTGTAGTTCGCAGGTTCGTCAGGTTCATTTAACATGACTGCATTGACAAGTTGCCCATAAAACTGAGTTTTTACTCGGGCTCTTGATGAACTGTGGGGTACAATAGGATCCTGTTCATCTTGATCATGATCATCATGTATGTCACGATCGTTATGAATATCATGATGACCGTTCTCTTCAGCTCCCACTACGGAAGATGGTTGCGGAACAACTTCCATTGCCATTTCTTCCACTTGGAGTGATTGGTCAATCATCTCGTTGAGGTCTATTTTCCTCCCACTAAATTCTTTCGAAAGAAACTATTTCTCTAGAAAGCATCCAGTCTTGGCGATAAACGTTTTGCCCTCAGACTGGTTGTAGAAGGTGTATCCAACGGTTTCCCTTGGATATCCCACAAAGATGCACTTATCCGCTTTTGATTCGAGTTTGTCAGGCTGAAGTTTCCTAACATAAGCCTCACAACCCCAAATCTTCAAGTGAGACAACTTTGGTTTCTTGCCATGCCATTCCTCAAATTGTGTTGTCTTTACGGATTTGGACGGTGCCCTATTAAGAATGTAAGCGGCAGTTTCTAATGCATACCCCCAGAATGACACAGGTAAGTCGGTATGAGACATCATCGACCGTACGCTATCTAATAAAGTTCGATTACGTCGCTCAGAACACCGTTACGCTGAGGTGTTCCCGCCGGCGTAAGTTGTGGTACGATGCCACAAGTCTTAAGATGATCGCCAAACTCGTGACTTAAATACTCGCCTCCTCGATCGGATCGAAGGTGCTTGATTTTCTTCCTGAATTGATTCTCGACCTCACTCTGAAATTCCTTGAACCTTTCAAAGGTTTCAGACTTATGTCTCATTAAGTAGATATACCCATATCTGCTTAAGTCATCTGTGAAGGTCACGAAGTAACGAAGACCATTGCGTGTGGGGACGTTCATAGGTCCACATACATCTGAATGTATGATCCCTAACAAGTCTTCCGCACGCTCCATTGTTCCATTGAATGGAGTCCTTGTCATCTTGCCCATAACGCATGGTTCACATGTGTCAAGGGATCCAAAATCCAATGACTCTAGAAGTCCATCATCATGAAGCTTCTTCATGCGGTTTTCACCAATATGACCATGTCGACAATGCCACATCGTCGTGTGTTCTTCGCCACTAGGTTTTAATCTTTTGGCCTCTACGTTATCAATATGAAGTATATCACAATCGAGATTAAGAATGAATAAGCCATTTTTCTTCGGTGCTTGAACATAAAACACATCATCCTTATAAATCGCACAACCAATCGTATCTGACTTAAAAGAATAGTGGTCTCGCTTCAAGCAAGAACCACTAACGATGTTCACACTCAATGCGGGTACATAGTAGCACTTATTCCAAATCAAAACTAATCCCGAAGGGAGACTAAGATGTTTTGTGCCTACCGCCACCACTTCAATCCGGCAGCCGTTTCCCACGCGCATCGTCACTTCATATTTCATCAAGCGTCGCCTATTCCGTAGCCCCTGAGAGGAGTTAGAAATATGAGCAACAGATCTTGTATCAAATATCCAGGATTTGTTCCCAGCGCTTGTTAAGAAGAGATCAATAACGTGTATATCAAATATACCTTTGTCTCTTCTGACAATCTTGCCAGCCTTCTTATCCTCTAGGTACTTGGGGCAGTTGCGTTTCCAGTGACCATCACCCTTGCAGTAGAAGCACTCAACGCCGGGCTTGGGTTCAGGTTTGGGTGCCTTACGAGGAGTGACAACTGGCTTGTCACCCTTCTTCGGGCTTCCCTTCTTTCCCTTCTCCTTCTTGCCAGACTTCTTGAATTCAACGGTCTTGTTGACCATGAATACAGCATGCTCCTTCTTGATCTCAACCTTGGCAGTTTTCAGCATGGAGAACAACTCAGAAGGGGTCTTAGTCATCCCCTTCATGTTGTAGTTCAACACAAAGCCTTTGTAGCTAGGGGGCAACGACTGCATCACCCTATCAACAGCAAGTTCATCTGGAATCTGACATTCCAGAGCATTCAAGCGTTGAACGTAGCCAGACATCTTGACCATGTGCTCACTAACACTGCTATGCGCATCCATCTTTGCTGAGAAGAAAGCTTCAGAAGCCTCATAACGTTCAGCACTGTCTTGGGGTGCAAAGACGGCCTTGAGGTCGGTGATTATCTCATATGCACCCATCCTCTCAAAGCGTTTATGCAGCTCAGCCTCCATGGAGTAAAGCATTCCACTCTGGACAAGGTTGTAATCATCCGTCTTGGAGAGGTAGACATTCTTCTCATCCTGACTAGCGTCTGCTGGTGGTTCGTCACCTAACACGGCCTCTAGTACGTATGCCATCTTGAGGGGAACGAGGAGAATCCTCAGAGTGCGGAACCAGTTGGTGAATTTTGACCCATCGGTTTTCAGTTTGTCTTTGTCTAGGAATGACCCTAAGTTGAATGAGGGGCGAGGTGCAGCCATCTACAATGGTTATTTGCAAAACACATATTTAGACTTTTTTCATAATTGGAGTTCAATTTTAATTAATTCTAAAACTCCCACTTAGTTAAACATCTCTCCAAATTTACTAAGTGATTAACATAATCCTAGTTTGAATGATCGTCCTCGAATATCATACGACCGACGACACATCTCCCTAGGTAGGCCATCATGCCAATCATATCCGTTATATGACTCATTCTTAACCTTTCGGTCATCCGTATCCCAAGCTCATATCTACATATGTCAAGCCTGCCAGTCGAACCTTAGTGTATGGTTGTTCAGCAAGTCCATATCTGCATATGCTAGGCTTGCCAAACCCAACCTCATGTGATCGATAATGTATGTATGACACCCGATCGTCACGGCCTGCCTATCATAAAGAGATCCTTGCAGGCGGTGCCCACTAAGGGAGAATACAATCATGGTATTGAGAGAGATTATCCTATCATGCTACCGTCGCATATCTAGCATATTAGAAAGACAGGAAGTAAAACTGTAAATCATACAAGCTATGATCCCCCCTTACATGCAAATTAAAGTTAAAACGCCTTCTACTTTATCTTTTGCAAGTTTTACGTGGCTGCTAAGGGGTTTCGAGAGAGAACCGCTTTCTATCCTGCGAAAACAAGCCACAACACTAATCCTGCAATCGTCTCTATTACACGCCTGTCGGGGCCCTCCGTTGGAAACGTCTTCGCGTTGCTAATGTTAGAGAGACAGACACCCCCCAGCCACTTATATGGTACAGGCCATATGTCAAGCGTGGAACCAGTCTCACGTAAACGCGTAAGGTCGGTCGGGGCCGCTTCATCAGGACATTGCCGCAACGCTAAACGAGTACATGTGGGAGGGTAACAATTGGAGAATTGATGCCCACATTCTAGATGTGTTCTACCCGTACAATAAATCTACGAATAGCCTTGCTCGTGATACCACTGTTGGGGATCGGCGCAGAAAACAAAAATTTTCCTACCTACGAGTCCCGAACCCAAGATCTATGCTATGCTGATGTATGTAACGGAAGGAATCGGTGTTCATACCTTTGAAGACCGAAAGAGGGAAACGTTCCTCGAATGTGGTTGGCGTAGACTCTGATCCTACGACTTCCTGTCGTGTTGAAGAACCTCCGACGATGAAGTAGCACCACACATGTAGTGCCTCACGGGATTACACACGTACGGTGCAACCGACGTCCCTCTGGGCTCCGAACCAAAAGAGAAGTGGAAAGAAGATTGATCCGGATCCCTATTCCGGCAGCGCGACGGCGTCCGGATGATGGTGAAACCCCCAACCAGGTGCAAACTCCAAACCAGGGGAGTCCGCTCTAGGTCGGAGAAAGAGAGAGAGAGAAACTCAATGTTATGATGAAAAAGGCACCCCCACCCCTCCTTATATAGGCCAAGGAGGGGCTCCACCCCCTCCCTTCCCCCATGTGGGACTAAACCCCCAAGGGGGGGAGTGGTGCGGCTAGGAGGGGGGATGGGCCCCTCCCTTGGCGCCAAGCCCAAGGGGGAGGCTCCCCCTTCCTCTCATGGGTCTTTTAAGGCCCAAATACCTTTTCACTTTTTAATTAATTATTTAAATCATTTTAAATATTTAATTCTGTTAATTAAATAATAAAACATATTTAAACATTAATATATATTATTTTGAACCTTTCAAAATATCCGGAACAGCTTCCGGCACCTCCCGGTACAATTCCGATGTTTTCTCTCTTTTCACCGATGATCCCGAATCAATCCTTAATGCATCGATTTCCCTTAAGTGTGACACCCTACGGTCCGGGAAACAGTAGACATGATCGAGACACTCTCTGACCAATGACCATCTGATACGTCCAAAACGTATCTATAATTTCTGCTTGCTCCATGCATGTTTTGTTTGATATTGCTATGTTTTAGATACACTTTCATACACTTTTGATCATATTTGGACTAACCTATTAACTCAGTGCACCCCAGTGCCAGTTTCTGTTTTCTGCTGTTTTTGTATTTTAGGTTTTCCCATTACTTAAAGTGCCTAATAAATTCCGGGAAAAATATATAAAAAATCAGCGTGAAGGAACCTTCTAGAATCATCGAAGGAGAGCCGGAGGGGGGCCACCACTCACCGAGGCGGGCACCCCGCACGGCCTAGGGGTAGGCCGCGGCACCAGGCCGCCTGGGCGACTGGGACCTCCCCTGGTGGGCCCCCTTGGCCCTTATTTTTACTCGAGTCGCGAAAACCCTGATTCCAGACCCCTTTTCTCTAGAAGAAATTCCGTGGCCGCCGCCGTTGCCGTCTCCTACACCTCTCCATCAACAACTCTCCCTCTCACCATGTCCATGTGTGAGTAGTTCCCCCTCGGGGCTAAGGCTTGTACCTTGATCTATGTGGTTTCTCTCTCTCCCATGATGTGATCTTTGTTGTGATCATTGGCTATGTTAATCTAGGGTGATCCCATGATATTTCCCCTTCCTCTATGTATTGGATTGATGTACTCAATTGATCTTATCTAGTATAATCCCCGAGACCAAGGTGACAGCGGTCTATAGGACATGGGTTAGAAGAATATTATCATGAGTGATTTCCTCTTTTGTGTGTGGATTGAAGATTGAGAGTCTTTTGGTGCTTGTCTTTGACTATCCTTTAGATATGTTGTGGTGATTGTGGTACTCTCTTTGGATGGCCGCGGTGACATTGGGAAATCCATAGATTGAGAACTACGAACTCTGAGGTGTGCTTTTGTAGCCCTACACAATTCTCGTCCTCTCTTGACCACAAAGGAATGACCTCCGAGTACGTCTCCATTGCATGTTTTATGGGAAATATCATGTGATTAGACTATGTTAATGTTGTTGGGAGTTGCCACTAGTGAAAGTATGAAGCCTAGGCCTTGTTTCCATCATTGTTACACCGTTTGCACTCACTTTTGTTACATGTTTGCTTGCTGCACTTTTTATTACAGAATTATATTACTTTGTTTTGCTACACCTATCACCCATATTTTACCATCTCTTCGCCGAACTAGTGCACCTATACAACTCCTAGTTGTATTAGGTGTGTTGGGGACACAAGAGACTTCTTGTGTCTTAATTGCAGGGTTGCTTCAGAGAGACCATCTTCAACCTCTACTTCCCTGAGTTCGATAAACCTTAGGTCATCCACTTGAGGGAAATTGCTGCTGTCCTACAAACCTCTGCGCTTGGAGGCCCAACATAGTCTACAAGAATAGAAGCGTGCGTAGACATCAAGCTATTTCTGGCGCCGTTGCCGGGGAGGTGAGTGCTTGAAGGTATATCTTTAGATTCTGCAATTAAATCTTTTCATTTCTTGTTTTTATTTTCACTAGTTAGGTTTATGGAAAACTGCAATCTTAGTTCGCTGCTTCGGGGAGACCGCTTTGCCACACCTATGGTAGAGAAGTCTCCGCCACCTACTGAATGTATCACGTTCCAAATACCACTTGGGATAGTTGAAATAATTATTAATGATTGTTATGATGGGACAGTCAATCCTAGTATTCATTTGTTGAAACTTACAGAACTTTGTGAGTTATTTAAGATTTCAGGTTTGACAAGAGGTGAAGCCATGAAGAAATTATTTGCCTTGTCACTGAAAGGAAAAGCATTGGAATGGTATAGGCTACTAGATGATTCTCACCTACGGGATTGGGAAGAGATCCAGTCTCTCTTTTACTCCAAGTTTTATCCGCTTCATGAAGTCCATGAGAATAGGAATTATATTTATAATTTCTATCCTCGTGACGGAGAGAGCATAGCTCAAGCTTGGGGGAGACTGAAAACTTTGATGCTAAAATGTCCTAACCATGGGCTCCCCAAAGATATGATTATTATTAATTTCTATGCAAGGCTATCTCGACAGGATAAAGACTTGCTCGATGCTTCCTCGATGGGTTCTTTCACAAACGAAAAGATTGATGCTAAATGGGAACTCCTTGAAAGAATCCAACACAACACTGAAGATTGGGAGATCGACAAGGGTAAAGAGTCAGGTATAATTTATGAGTATGGTTGCATTAAGTCCTTTGTTGAAACTGCAAGTTTTAATAAATTTAGTGCTAAGTTTGGGCTTGATTCTCAACTCCTTGTTGATTTCCTCAAATCTTTTTCTTCACATCTTAATATGCGTAAGGAGAATTGGATCAAGAATCATGAACCTTTTAAAGAGATTTGCAAAGAAAATGAAATTGTTAATGATGATTGCAACATGCATGATCCAATTCCTGAAAATGAAGTTTTATATAAGCATGTTAATTTTTGTGGAGTGGATAGACCTTGTGAAAGGCCTATGATTAAAGAAGAGAAGTATTGTAAGCAACATAAGCATGAAAGAACAATCACTTGGGTTAGAGATTTAAATGAAATTGCTAGAGAATTGTGTGACCTTTATCCTTTTACTTGTGAACTTTGTTGCATAAAGGGTCACTTCAATTTTCAGTGCATGTACTTTCAAAACAGAACTGTTAGCCAGTTGTGTGATGACATGATCACCCCTGATCTTTATGATGAGCTTATGTTATTTTTGATGTGTGAAGAGTTATCAGAAAAGACTTCTTGGCTAGATGGTCATGCTTTGGGAATAAATAACACTTTGCAGAAATGCCATCTCTATTGTGTTGTTAATTGCCATGAGAATGATTACATAAGTAAGATTAGAAAGGAGGGAACTCTACCAAAGTATAAAAATGTCTCTTATATTTCTACTAATAAAAAGGAGAGTTTCTCCCAAGTTTCCCCTATTGTTTCTAATGATAAACCAGGATATGTGGAGAAACTTCCCCTCCAACCACTCCTTCCTAAGGTGAATAAGAAGAAGAAAAAGAAGAGGAGGAAGAGGAGCGGGAAGGAAGAACAATGGGTAACAACCTAGCCTGAGCATATTCCTCGCATCGATTTTTATTCTAACGGACAGAAATTTATGGAGGATGGTGAGCTTGATTGCATTCATTATTATCTTGAAGATAAGTCTGTAGGTACTATTGAAGATGATTTTGATTATGATATGCATGTTACTTTTTGTGATTGGGAAAATGATGATAATGCTACTTATGACCTTGAAAATCTCTTTGGTACCAACTCTGAGAGTGATGATATGGAAAGCTCCAAGCTTGGGGATGATAGGATTGCAAGTCCTTTACCCATTAGTGATGTGGTAATTGATAGTTCTTTTGCTAGTAATAATAAAGACAACATGTTTACAAATATAGTTTCTAGCAATGATAATGCTCTTATCTACTATGATGATGTTATAACTCCTATTTTTAGTGATTATAAAGGTACCTATGACATAAGGAGAAATTATCCTTATGAAACTTGTCATGATCATGGAGGGAATTACTCCCTTGTTGAACACCATCTTCCTAATACATAATTAATCTACAGTGTTCAAGTTGTTTATGATAGTCCTACTCCCACTATTACCAATGAGAAATATTATGCTTATGTGGAGAGTAAGAGTACCCTTTTGCATGTGGATCATGGTAACAATTTTTTATGTGATACTTATATTGTTGAGTTTATTCATGATCCCACTGAAAATTATTATGAGAGGGGAACATATGCTCATAGATATTTCAATAATATCAAATTCACTCTCTTTATGTTGAAAGCTTTGAAGTTGCACTTGTTTTGCCTTCCTATGCTAATATCTTTATGCTTCAATGAGTCAATATTCTATAAGATACCTTTACATAGGAAGCATGTTAGACTTAAATGTGTTTTGTATTTTCTTCTTGATGCTCTCTTTTGCTTCAAAATTCTTATTCTTGTGAGAGCATCTTCTATAATCTTTCAGCCTAGCTAATGGCTCTAAAGAAGCGCTTTCGGGAGGCAGCCCGCAACGAATTTAGGTTTTTCTTTTTGCTTTTGTTCTGTTCTTAGTGGTCTTGATGATTGTTACTACTGTAGCAACATCATTGTATCTTTATTTTTCAGCTTTGTGCCAAGTTATAGCCTCTTATGATAAGGGAAGCAAAAGTTGTGACATGCTGTCCAGAAAAAAGATTTTGTCCCTTGACAGAAAAATTCGAATCAAATCACCAGATCATATTTTCGATCTGAATTTTTTGTACAGCATGCTCTATACAATTTTGAAACTTTCGTATGTTCTGAGTTTTTTGATTTGAGTTGCAGAAGTGCCCCTAAAAAATTCTTTACTACCTGTTGTTCTGTTTTTCACAGATTCTGCCACGTTTTGTCTCTCCTTACTTTTGCAAACCTTAAGCTTGCTTTTTATTTCCAAAAAAAATTTGGAACTCTTGATAAACAGTAGCTCTTCAATAATATCTTTATATCCAGTGGGAAAAAAATTATTTTATTAAGGGTACTAACCTCTCTAATCAGCTTATGATGAGTTATGTATGAAGGGAGTTTTCAAGTGTGCGATGGAAGATGATGGAAGAAGATCCAGGAGTGTCAAGCGCTCAAGCTTGGGGATTCCCCCATGCATCCCCAATAAATATTCAAGGAGACTCAAGCGTCTAAGCTTGGGGATGCCCCCGTCCATCCCCTTCTCCATCAACGATCATCAGTTCGTTCTTCGTCTCACTATATTTTTATCACTTCATGCGTTATGTGCTATGCTTGGAGCGTCTCGCTCTTAGGTTTTGTTTTTACTGATCATTAGCTTTGCTTGCTGTTCATAACAAGTTAGATACCGTCTGATAGGGAATGTTTTCCCTCGATTGGTTTTAGTGATTGATGACAATACATTTGCGGACTAACCGGGTGCAATGAGCATTTCAGATAACGACATTATTGGCACAAGATGGTTATTATCCCCTCGGTGTACAAAACGTGAAGACGGAGTTTTTCTTTCGATCTCCTTTTGTGTTAATTGATTCGTAGGAAAACCGTACTATGAAGAGGGGATCCGCGTTGGAAATGGTGGGTGGAATCATCACACGGTCTCACTTTGTGCACCCACTTATTTCGGTTGCATCATGGAGGTGTGGGGACTCTTGGATGTGGCTCCCTGGTTCTGCCAGGGCGGTAGTACCGCTCTAGGAGCGGTAGTACCGCTCCACGGTAGTACCGTGGACCCGTATCGCATCCACTACCGGATTCCCACTGGACTTTGCGGTAGTGGAGGCAGCACTGGGGCTCAATAGTACCGTGGGGCAGTAGTACCGCTCTGCGGTAGTACCGTGCACCATTACCGCATCCACTACCGGATTCCCACTGGACTTTGCGGTAGTGGAGGCGGCACTGGGGCTCGGTAGTACCGCCCCCGGAGCGGTAGTACCGCTCTGCGGTAGTACCGTGCACCAGTACCGCATCCACTACCGGATTCCCACTGGACTCTGCGGTAGTGGGGGAGGCACTAGGGGCTCGGTAGTACCGTGGAGCGGTAGTACCACTCTCGGTCCGGTAGTACCACAGCGCGGTAGTACCGCGTCTGAAGCGGTACTACCGTGGTTGGTGGACAGCCAACGGCTGCATTTAAGGGCACCTATAAAAGGGGGTCTTCTTCCCCATTGAGACTTACCTCAATTATTGCTCTCATCTCCATTGACGCCCAAGCTCCATTCTTGCCCGATCTCCCTCCCTAGCCATCAAAACTTGTTGATTCTCTAGGGTTTGGAAGAGGAGGCCCCGATCTACACTTCCACCAAAGGATATTTGTTTCCCCCCACTAATCTCGTGTGGATCTTGTTACTCTTGGGTGCTTTGGTGCCCTAGACGGAAGAGGTCACCTCGAAGCCACATTCCATTGTGGTGAAGCTTCGTGGTTTCGTTGGGAGCCTCATATTCAGTTGTGGAGTTTGCCCCAACCTTGTTTGTAAAGGTTTGGTTTCCGCCTTCAAGGCCGCCTCGTAGTGGATCACGGCATCTTACATCGGTAAGAGCGTGAGGAGAAATAGGATGGCCCTCGTTGGCTTCGTGTGAGCATTGTGCTCCTCACCCTCTCCAAACGGAGACGTACTTCTCGAAAGAGAAGGAACTTCGGAAACATATCCTTGTCTCCCATGTTCCCCTTTACCTTTACTTTGCGCAAGTTACTTTCCTTGCTCATGTATTTCTTGCTTGTCAGTCTTTAATTGTTGGCATATAGGTTGCTCACATAGTTGCATATCTAGACAACCTATATTCCTTGTTGAGCTTAATTTGTTAAGAAAAGATAAAAAAAGTGTTAGTCGCCTATTCACCCCCCCCCCCCTCTAGTCGACATTCCGATCCTTTCAATTGGTATCAGAGCCTCGTCTCTTATTAAGGGCTTTACCTCCTTAAGAGGATGTCGAAAGAGGATAAACCGGTAGAGGTTGAGCTTCCAGGGGATACTTCGAACCCTTCTCTTTTGGAAGGGAATCAAAGTATCGAGGGCTTAACGAATACGCTCGGGAAGGATAACTCTTCATCCATCTCTCGACATGAGTACAATGAAGGCATGTCCGCCATTAAGGTTCACATGAACAAAGTTACCGATATGCTTAGTTGTCTCATGTCAAAGATGCCCACGGAGAGCAACCCTACCATCATCCCCAACATTCCAACGTTGGGTGGAGGAGATGTCATCTCCCAATCTAATGATGATGGTAGGAATGATATCTGATCCATTCCTCGTACGGTAAATGGATCGGGTATTCATTCCGCGGTGGCTCCCCTGTTACTTATAACTCTCTACCTCTACCCGAACCCCATTTTGCACATGCAGGCATTATTCCCATCCTTAACAAAGATGCTTATCCGGTTTGGGCTCATCGCATGAAGAGACACTTGAAGGGGTCTTCCGTGGAACTGTGGCGCATCGTTGAGGAGGGATTCACTCCTCGTGACCGCCACAACTTGACCCCAAGAGAATATCGAGACAACACCATCAACAGTCATGCTATGCTCGTGATAGGAAATGGGTTGAAGGAAGAGCAATACAATCTTGTCCTAAAGTGTGAAACGGCCAAGGAGATTTGGGATATTCTTGAGAGGACTCTCATGGGAAGCACTAGCATACGGTGCTCAAAGTTTGACAAGATTCAAGATCAAGCCAATCACTTTGTCAGTAATGAAGGGGAGTCTTCCGAGGATGTTCATCAAAGGTTGGTGGCTCTTGCAAATTCCATGACGGACCATGGGAGCATGGACACCGACGACGGATGGATAAAGAGAAAGTTCATCACGTCTATGCTCCTTCACAAGAAGCATATCACCAAGGTCATTCGTCAAAGGCCCGACTTTCGCGAGTTGAGTTCAAACCAAGTCTTGGTTGAATTTGCTGCCATGGAAATCTTGGACTCCACGGCCGAGTTAAAATTGGCTCGCCAAAGTGGCTCCAAGATGTCATCTCTCGCCTTGAAGGCCAAGGAGGTTCAAGTTGAGGAAGATGAAGATGAAGAGGATGTGGGTCCGGAGGACACCAAGTATGCTTACAATGAGCACATGGCTCTAGCCTCAAGACAATTTTGGGGCAACAAGAAGAACTTCAAGTCCAACACAAGTAGCTTCAAGCCAAAGGGCCAACGAATAAGGACTTTCTTCAATTGTGGCAATGTGAGTCATTTTGTTGCGGATTGTCCTTATGAGAAGAGAGAAGACCACGGTGGAAAGCTCATCCATAAGGACAAGAACAAGCCACCATTGAACAAGACCTTTGTGAAGAAGAAGCCACAACGCGTGTTGGTGGCTCAAGAAGAATACTATTCTGATGATGAGGATGATGAAGAAAGTGGTGAGATTGTGTCAACCGCCACCATTGCTATCGCCATTGACTCCCCCTCATCAACGTCTCTCTTCAACTCCCCCAACGAGAATCCTCACATCATACACAAGTGCCTTATGGCCAAGACCACCTCGGTAACTCCTCACTCTAAACTGTTTAATCCCACTAACCCTTCATTGTTGGATTGTGTGGAGGATAATGAGGAGCCCAAAGCTCAAGAAGAAAATGAATTCGAGTTGTTCTTGTCCAAGCTCAAGGGCGTTGCCAAGGGACACTTTGTGGCTCTCTTGGAACAACTTGGTGAAGCTCATGCTCACATTGATAAACTAGATGAGACTATCACCGAGTTGCAAGGTCATAGTCGCGACTATGCGGATGAGATAGCGGAGCTATCTCATTCTCTCGAAGAAGAGCGTGAGCTTAAGTTGTCTCGAGATGAGACGTATGCTATTGATATCTCTAAGCTAACACTTGACCTCAAACATTCTAATGCTATTGCTTGTGATCTCAAGACTAAAAATGATGAACTTGTTGAGGCTCATGAAAGACTTCTTGTGGATCATGAGAAAGTTGAAAAGGACCACAAGTCCTTAAAACACGAACTCATGACTCTCAAGAAGGCTCATGATGAAACAAGTATGCAACTCACTAAGGAAATCACTACCTTTTCTCCTATTATTGTGGTAGAGAAACCTAGTTCCTCTAACTCTTGTTATGAGCATGCTCCTCTTGTTGAGGAAAACGCTAGGTTGAAGGCACCACTTGAGAAGGGACTTGTCTCGTGCATTCAAGGAGAGAAGAACCTTAATGATCTCTTGAGTTCCCAAAAGGAGGTCATTGGCAAGGAAGACATTGGTTTTGGTGCGAGTTCATCAAAGAAGAAGAACAAGAAGAGGAAGAACAAAAATAGGAAAGGCAAGGCCCCTCCTCCTTCAAAGGAAGTCACTTTTGTGAAGGAAGGGGAGAAGCCTCAAGAAAAGGTGGCAAAGGCCATTGAGGATAGAGTGACCAAGAGAAGTGATGCCATTCCCAATGACTTTGCCGGTACAACTAACCCTTCTTACATTATTTGTTGCACTAATAATGGGCATGTTTATGCCAAATTTGTTGGTTCCTTTGATGAGTATATTGCATGGTCCATTTGGGTGCCTAAGACCCTTTTACTAACGCGAGAGGACCCATTCATGAATGGGTACCTAAATCCAAGCATTGATCTCATGTAGGTGGAGGCTTCCGGTGGTGGTACATGGATACTTGATAGCGGGGCTACAAGTCATATGACCGGAAGCAAGGACATGTTGGTGGACATTGATCTCGGACCATCTCAAACCACCCATGTCCAATTTGGAGATGCAAACACGTCAAAGTTATTAGGTCTCGGCAAAGTAGTAATTTCTCCGGACTCGTCCATTGACAAAAGTATTGCTAGTTGAGACTTGTGCCTTTAATTTACTTTCCGTTCGTCAACTTGCCATGATGGGACTTTGTACTTTCTTTGATAAATACATGGTCACCCTAATGTGGAGCAAAACTCTTAAAGTAGCATTTGTTGGACACGTGGAGGACGGTATGTACGTGGTGGACTTCTCCAAAGTCCCCACTAAAACTGCCATGTGTCTAATGGCTAAAGTTGATGTGGGATGGCTTTGGCACCGCCGACTAGCCCATGTCAATATGAGGTCTTTGCAAACACTTCTCAAGGGTGAGCATGTCATTGGACTAACAAATGTTAGCTTTGCCAAAGATCGTGCTTCTAGGGCATGCATTGAAGGGAAACTTCACGAGAAGAAACACCCCGTCAAGAATATCATCTCATCCAAGAGGCCTTTGGAGCTCCTTCACATGGATCTTTTTGGGCCTCCGTCATATGATTGTCTTGGCGGGAAGAAGTATTGCTTAGTTATTGTTGATGATTATTCAAGATATACATGGGTTTACTTCTTCAAGAAGAAAAGTGAGACCCAACAAACCGTCATCGAGTTTGCCAATGAAGCTCAACGTCAACACAATTCAAAGATTTTGGCAATTAGGAGTGACAACGGCACCGAGTTCAAGAACTACACCTTGGATGAATTCCTTGGAGATGAGGGGATCAAACATCAATATTCCGCTGCTTATACCCCTCAAAAAAATGGTGTCGCGGAGAGGAAGAACCGCACTCTGATTGATGCAGCAAGAACAATGATGGCGGAGTTCAAGAGTCCATACAACTTTTGGGCAGAGGCCATCAACACTGCTTGTCATGCAACCAACCGTCTTTATCTCCGCAAGATCTTGAACAAGACTCCGTATGAAATCATCACCGGGAAGAAGCCCAACATCAAGTATTTTCGGGTCTTCGGGTGTAAGTGTTTCATTCTTAAGAAAGGTGCTCGTTTGTCTAAGTTTGAGTCTAAGACAAATGAGGGCATATTTGCTGGTTATGCTTCAAACTCTCACGCCTATAGAGTCTACAACAAGTCTTCCAGACTTGTTGAAGAATCTAGCAACGTGGAGTTTGATGAACATAATGGCTCCCAAGTGGGGCAAGGTGATCTTAATGATGTAGGTGATGAAATTCCTCCTCAAACCATAAGAAGAATGGGTGTGGGTCATTTCCTACCCATTGAGGAACCCCTTGTGGTGGAAGGAGAAGGACAATGCTCTACGCACGTGGAGCCATCACCTCCTCAAGATTCACAAGCAAACCAAGAACAAGACGAAGTCCCTCTCTCTCCCGAACAAGATCAAGGTCAAGATCAAATCATTGAAGATGGTGGTGCACCAAATGATGATCAAGATCTTGTTCTCTCTCAAGGGCAAGCTCAAGATGATGAGCAAGTCCTTGAGGATGCTCCTTCTTCCGAAGGTCACCCTCTAGCTCCCTCACAAGATACCTTGGAAGAAGAGAGAGTTCGCCGAGCACTCAAGATTGCATCCCGGTTAAAATCACAAGATCTTTCGGTGGATCAAGTGCTCGGAAGCATCCAAAAGGGGGTAACCACTCGTAGTCAATTGAGAAACTTTTGTGCCCATAATGCATTTGTTTCTTGTGTTGAACCCCAAAAGGTAGGTGAGGCGCTTGAAGATCCAGATTGGCTTGAGGCCATGCATGATGAACTCAATAACTTCAAGCGCAACAAGGTGTGTGTTGGGGTTTGGGGCAGAAAACACAAATTTTTCCTTGACCTACGATACCCAATCCCAAGACCTATGCTATGCTGATGCAAGTAACGGACAGAAATAGATCACATACCAGTATGTAGTCCGTTAAGCGGGAAACGTTCCCGCATGAACGTGGTTGGTGTAGTCGTACCGGCAATCCCCGATGCCGCGCAGATCCACGATGACTCCTGTAGCCACCCGATCCTTGCAGACCGTTGACGGGATTACGTCCCCGTCGGAACGTTGCTGATGAAGACCTCGCGATACGGCCACGACGATGAAGTAGCACCACAAGTGTAGTGCCTCACGGGATTATACACATACAGTATACCCGACGTCCCTCCGGGCTCCGAACCAGTAGAGCAGCGGAAAGAAGATGGATTCGGATCCCGATTCCAGCAGCACAACGGCGTGCGTATAGTTGAGAAATCCCCAACCCAGAGCAGCCTCCAAACAAGGGGAGTCCACTCAGAGGAAGGAGAAAGGAGGGAGAGAGATGAGAAACTTTTCTCAAAAATTCATGATTAAAAGGGCACCCCTACCCCTCCTTATATAGGCCAAGGAGGGGTGCCACCTCCCCTCAACTTCCCATGTGGGACTAATCCCAAGGGGAGGGGGGTGGCGCACCAATAAGGGGGGTGGGCCCCCTCATGGCGCCATGGCCCATGGGGGAGGACTCCCTCTCCCCCTAATGGGCCCTATGAGGCCCATATGCCTTTTAATTCATTTTTAATTATATTTAATTATATTTTAATATTTAATTCAGATAATTAAATAATAAAACATATATTAAACATTATTAAATATATTTTTAACCTTTCAAAATACCCAGAACAACTTCCGGCCTTCATCGGAACAATTCCGGCCATCACCGGAACAATTCCGGTGTTCTCTCCAATTTCTCCGGTGATCCCGAATCAATCCTTACTGCGTCGAGTACCCTTAAGTGTAACACCCTACGGTCCGGGAAACAGCAGACATGATCGAGACAATTCTCATTGATCAATGACTAATCAATTGGACCTGGTTACAATCCTTGATAGCCCCTGCGCTTCCATCGAATGAACTTCAATCGATGTTGGATCCATTAACCGTGTGCCTGTTCCCTTTGTCCCATGGTACTTTGCTTGTCCGAGGTTTGATCATCGGTATCCACTATACCTAGTTCTTCCTCGTTCTCAACAAACAAGTTTACTCGTTCCCGTGATATTACAACTCCGTGACCTAGTCACACGTTTGCAAACTTTATGATGTAACATCACCGAGTGGGCCCAGAGTACCTATCCGTCACACGGATGGACAAATCCCGCTTTGATCTATTTGCATACTCATCAACCATCTATTTCGGAATACCCAAAGTGCACCGTTATGGCCAACATATTTCAGTCAAGCGGTGGGATACAAATCAAAGTCTCCTCATAGATGACAATTACGTATGATCATTACGGTCAAAGGATCTGGTCACTACGTTATAGTTATCGCAATGTCGAACTATGTGACTTGATCACATCGCAACACTTCTGGTGGGTGTATGTCCATCATATCATTATCCAATGATACGACTCCATTGTCAACAGACGCCATTGTCTCATGATCAGGAAACCTTGATCATCAATCGCCCAATGGACTAGTATACTAGGGTTTACTAGGGACCTGGTTGTTTGTATACCACACCTGTATTAATGTTTCCGCTTAATACAGTTCTAGCATAGTATCAAACGTATTATGAACTAATGGAATATGCTCGATAAAACATATTTTATTTGCCTCTAGGGCACATTCCCAACAGTCTTCCACTTGCACTAGAGTACAAATAATCTAGTTGCATTTTCTCTGGATCATAACTCCTTATTGATCATGCTTGCCCATGGAAGAGGTTGTATCAACGGTCTGGGTACCATTCAGAACCGTATGTCCTTTTGCAAATCATAATGTCACCTAATTTGACATTCCTTCATTATCCACTATAATGATGAGGTATATATATTTGGCGGTGAAGTGAGACTTCGTTTGCTGTGTTATAGCAATGACATCCGGTTGGTCAGCGGACTCTCCCATAGTCATGCACACTTGAAACTCACTCAATCAGAAGTCGAACTTCTTAAGCCATAATATAACTCCTGCTACTTCTAAAGCAGCCACATCAATGTAGATTCAATCCTTAGTGCATTGTATGCAACTTTGATGTCTAACCATGTTTCTTTCAACTTAGGCATTCATTAGTATGATATCTCAATTTTCTAGGTTAGTGTCAAAACTTGAACCAGCATAACATTTATGGTCAAGTCCACTATCCTTTACAAATTGACATATATCCTCAGTTCTCTCCAGACACTGAAGGATAAACTTAACTCTTTGTTCAATGATTTACTCATAAACCATATCACAACATGTTCTTACTACTAAGAACTTGGGTCACATTACGTCGAGTACATAACTCTGGTTTTATATGAAAGAACCTATGACAAAGGCATAGAGGATCCAACACATCCATTTCTTTCATTAACCATTAACCATTGTTCCTGTACTGAGATTAACTCAACACTCTCTTGGATATACAAGTAAGGACCACTTCTTGACTTTTCCCATTCTGAACTCCTTCAGAATCTTATCCAGGAAAGTATTACGACTCAATGTTATTAAACACATATCTATCTTAATAGATCTTCAATGCTTAATACTTTATTCATCTTCATTTATGAACGATTCAAATTAACACAAACTGCACCATTCATAATATGTTATCCATATATGAGAATGTTATCATGCTCCCACTCAAATATGTCATGCACATATTAAGTTATAGGATAACACTCATATTGCTCCCACTCAAATATGTCAGCCACATATAAGACAAGGATAACATCCACATGGCTCCCACTTAGATATGTCAGACACATATTAAGTTCAGGATACTAACCACATGGCTCCTACTCAAATATGTCATTTACATATAAGTCTAGGATAATACTCCCATAGCTCCCACTCAAAATATGTCGTCTACATATTAAGTTTCAGGAAACTATTCAGCTCCCACTCAGTTTCATGCAAATGCATGTTTTCTCGATATTTTGGTTAAGTCCAAAATCCTTTGATCATCCATCAAAATGAGAATTCAGTTTACGAGACACTAGTATCCATATGTTTTTCCAAAACCTTCTTGTTGTACCAATTACAACACTTCTTCAAATTACAGGAATTGAGGAAGTCACGGTATTGATAACAATCCTGGATCAATCATAGTGAATATCCCTTTCACTCAAGCATTGCTACACATTGTAGTCAACCCATTGAATTTGTCAGAAACAATCTTTGTGACAAACCAATCTTGACGTCCCTTTGATGTTCACATTTATTCCTCATAACTCTGAAGTTATTGTGAATATCAAGTAACCTCCTTACTTGATAAGATTCAAGAAATCTTAAATGTAAATCAACATAGGATTTCATGACTCATAGTCATATCTCGTACTTAGGTCCACCATCGCTTCTTTGTAGTTCGTAGGAATGTCTTGTTCCATTAACATGACAAGTGAATCATGAATATCATTTTTCACCAGGGGAAAATATATATATTCTTGAATCCTACCTTTCTCAGTAAAAGCTCCCTTCAAAACATCATGATCTTCATCATTAGTTTCTTCTCTTATTGTAGAGCCTTGCTTCCGGAACATATTCCGTTGCACTACTCTGACATTTGGAGGCAAGGTCAATTACCTTGGTTGAACTTTCACTTTTCTTCCATTACCACATTTATCAAGAACAATTCTTGACAAACACCAAACATAGCAATACAAGTTTTTCTCCTTTTGGTTCTAGTTGTGGAAGATGCATCCATAGTTGTCTAAGGATACACTACAAAGATAATTTATCTTACATAAATCAAGCTTCCTAAAAACCACAATACACCATGACATATATAGTGTTGGTTTCCACGAACTCAGATGGTTCCCTATGCTGAAGTGAGTGTTTGCATATTAAATTAATAACTCTAAACAATAATAACGTAACTTGGTAAGAGATAACTTAGACCATACACTTTTTCATAGAATATGATCACAATGTTCAGGCACGCCAATCATATTGAAGTGTCTCAAGACATTGCAAATTGTGGAACAACTTTCACACAAGTCTTTATGCCCAAGACTAACTCAAAACATTTGTCACTTTGATCAAATCGTAGAGACTTTTCTTTCTTGTTAATTTAATATCCATCTTTACTCTGAAATCCCTTTTGATCATATCAAATTATTTCAGACTCATGTTTCATTAGTGAATACAAATATTCATCTAAGTCCACATACGAAGTTCACGAAATAATGAAATTCACCACATGCTGACATACGATACATCACGATGTATGCTATTCAACAATCAGTACACAATCTGTTTTACCAGAATGCGAGGTTTTAGTCATCTCATCTCAAAGGCATGGTTTGTATATGTCAAGAGATCAAGTATCTTAAGACATCATCATACCATTCATGACTTAAACTGTAGTGTCATCATTAAGCCTGGATATTTCTTGGCATTACAATATTTCTTATAAATGATCAAACAACTATCATCAATATAAGAATAGCTCATTCATAATCGTAATGTGACCATAATATATATCATTCATAAAAGGAGAACAACTGACTTGTTTCTCACTAATATGAATAATTGTCTTCGCGAGATGCAAGACACACTAATAAAGTCCTCATTCAAACGATCATAAAATTTATTCATATATTAATCAATTGATAGATGTAGAGGGAGAGTGTTGTCGACCATCAACTATCTTGATTACCGTCAGCACACATTGTCACCTCATCCCTTCCAAGCCACTCTTAAGCAGTAAGTTCAAGCATCGAATACTAAATCAACCGCAATTAGTGTTTCGTGGGGAAAGACATTTATAACTTGTATATCAAATATACTTTCTCCGTCAATGACCATTCCTGCATTGGTTCTACTCTTAAAGTTCTTAACTTTAACCATGACCTCATGACAGGTGCACGATTCTCCTTCATGACATAGTCCAGACATGGTCTTTGTAACTAGGAGGAAGCGGATGCAACTCCCTAGTTATCGCAAAGTAACCAGTCATTCAGTAGTCCAAGTTATACACAAGGTGTTCCATGTATCTTATACATTTTCCAAGTGACTTTCTCAGCAGGTTGTTCCTTCCACCACAGTTGAAAGAAACCCCGTCCATATACTCATATTCCATTACTCTGATTTGTGACCAAGTGCTTTCAAGTTCACCTAGCACGTCATACGTGTTGGTTAACATGCATTCACAATTTAGATTCCATAGAATGAATTATGGTGTATTGAACAGTCATTCATAAGTGACAGTGAGTGCGATACTCATCATCATCTTCCTTGATTACGGAGTTGTCAGGTGTATCTCCTAGCAGTTCTTCGTATTATGTTTAGCAAGTCATTACTAATGAGTATGTCTCTAATGGTGTTGGTACACATCAATGAAGTAAGACCCATTTACCTTAAGTTCTATCATACTAAAAGAGCCATAGTTCTAAACATTGGTATGACGTTATCTACGATGATATTTGCAAAGACATGAAGATTAAGTTCATAATGTGGAGTTTCAATTTGATTTCAAAATTATAGAAAGCTCCCACTTAGATAAACACCTCTCAATTTAACTAAGTGATTACACAATCCCGGCCCCCATACCTCCCCCGATATGTACGGCCCAGTATGCGAACCAGGTAGGCCTCTAAGCCAATCACATCAGGCATGTGACTCGTGCTCGAACTTTCGGTCTCCTGGGTTCCAGGCCCGCATCTACATACGTCAAGCCTGCCAATCGAACCTTGATGTTAGCTGTTCAGCAAGGCCATATCTGCATATGCCAGGCTTGCCGAACCCAACCTCATGCGAGCTCCGTTTAATATGTAGGAAAACTCCGGTATGTACGGAGCATCAGCCATATGGGAGAACCTTCCAGGCGGTGCCCACCAAGGGAGAACACAATGTTGGTATTGTGAGAGATGGTCCTGTTTCGTGCTACCGTCGATATATCTAGCATACTAGCATAAAACAGGAAGTAAAACTGTAAATCATACAATCTATGATTCCCCTTTACATGCAAATTAAAGTTAAAAACGCCTTTCTACTTTATCTTTTGCAAGTTTTACGTGGCTGCTAGGGGTTTCGAGAAAAGAACCGCTTTCTATCCTGCGAAAACAAGCCACAACACCAATCCCGCAATTGTCTCTATTACACCCCTGTCGGGGCCCTCCGTTGCAAACATCTTCGCATCGCTAATGCAGAGAGACAGACACCCCCCCAGCCACTTTATATGGTACAAGCCATATGTCAAGCGTGGAACCAGTCTCGCGTAAACGCGTAAGGTCGGTTGGGGGCCGCTTCATCAAACATTGCCGCAATGCTAAATGAGTACACGTGAGAGGGTAACAATTGAGAATTTATGCCCACATACTAGATGTGTTCTATCCGTACAATACATCTACGCATAGCCTTGCTCTGATACCACTATTGGGGTTCGGGGCAGAAAACACAAATTTTTCCTTGACCTACGATACCCAATCCCAAGACCTATGCTATGCTGATGCAAGTAACGGACAGAAATAGATCACATACCAGTATGTAGTCCATTAAGCGGGAAACGTTCCCGCATGAACGTGGTTGGTGTAGTCGTACCGGCAATCCCCGATGCCGCGCAGATCAACGATGACTCCTGTAGCCACCCGATCCTTGCAGACCGTTAACGGGATTACGTCCCCGTCGGAACGTTGCTGATGAAGACCTCGCGATACGGCCACGACGATGAAGTAGCACCACAAGTGTAGTGCCTCGCGGGATTATACACATACAGTATACCCGACGTCCCTCCGGGCTCCGAACCAGTAGAGCAGCGGAAAGAAGATGGATTCGGATCCCGATTCCAGCAGCACGACGGCGTGCGTATAGTGGAGAAATCCCCAACCCAGAGCAGCCTCCAAACAAGGGGAGTCCACTCAGAGGAAGGAGAAAGGAGGGAGAGAGATGAGAAACTTTTCTCAAAAATTCATGATTAAAAGGGCACCCCTACCCCTCCTTATATAGGCCAAGGAGGGGTGCCACCTCCCCTCAACTTCCCATGTGGGACTAATCCCAAGGGGAGGGGGGTGGCGCACCAATAAGGGGGGTGGGCCCCCTCATGGCGCCATGGCCCATGGGGGAGGACTCCCTCTCCCCCTAATGGGCCCTATGAGGCCCATATGCCTTTTAATTCATTTTTAATTATATTTAATTATATTTTAATATTTAATTCAGATAATTAAATAATAAAACATATATTAAACATTATTAAATATATTTTGAACCTTTCAAAATACCCAGAACAACTTCCGGCCTTCATCGGAACAATTCCGGCCATCACCGGAACAATTCCGGTGTTCTCTCCAATTTCTCCGGTGATCCCGAATCAATCCTTACTGCGTCGAGTACCCTTAAGTGTAACACCCTACAGTCCGGGAAACAGCAGACATGATCCAGACAATTCTCATTGATCAGTGACTAATCAATTGGACCTGGTTACAATCCTTGATAGCCCCTGCGCTTCCATCGAATGAACTTCAATCGCTGTTGGATCCGTTAACCGTGTGCCTATTCCCTTTGTCCCATGGTACTTTGCTTTTCCGAGGTTTGATCATCGGTATCCACTATACCTAGTTCGTACTCGTTCTCAACAAACAAGTTTACTCGTTCCCGTGATATTACAACTCCGTGACCTAGTCACACGTTTGCAAACTTTATGATGTAACATCACCGAGTGGGCCCAGAGTACCTATCCGTCACACGGATGGACAAATCCCGCTTTGATCTATTTGCATACTCATCAACCATCTATTTCGGAATACCCAAAGTGCACCGTTATGGCCAGCATATTTCAGTCAGGCGGTGGGATACAAATCAAAGTCTCCTCATAGATGACAATTACGTATGATCATTACGGTCAAAGGATCTAGTCACTACGTTATAGTTATCGCAATGTCGAACTATGTGACTTGATCACATCGCAACACTTCTGGTGGGTGTATGTCCATCATATCATTATCCAATGATACGACTCCATTGTCAACAGACGCCATTGTCTCATGATCAGGAAACCTTGATCATCAATCGCCCAATGGACTAGTATACTAGGGTTTACTAGGGACCTGGTTGTTTGTATACCACACCTGTATTAATGTTTCCTCTTAATACAGTTCTAGCATAGTATCAAACGTATTATGAACTAATGGAATATGCTCGATAAAACATATTTTATTTGCCTCTAGGGCACATTCCCAACAGTGTGGACATTAGTGGAGAGACCCAAAGGTGATCATAATGTTATTGGGACCAAGTGGATTTTCAAGAACAAGCAAGATGCACTTGGTATTGTCATTTGGAACAAGGCAAGGTTGGTGGCTCAAGGTTTTTCCCAAGTCAAAGGTATTGACTTTGGTGAAACTTTTGCCCCCGTGGCTCGTCTTGAGTCCATTCGTATTGCTCTTGCTTATGCTTCTCATCACAACTTCAAGTTATATCAAATGGATGTGAAGAGTGCTTTTCTTAATGGTCCCATTAATGAGTTGGTATATGTCAAGCAACCCCCCGGGTTCGAGGACCACAATTTCCCCAATCATGTCTATAAACTCGACAAGGCGCTCTATGGCCTTAAGCAAGCACCACGCGCTTGGTATGAGCACCTTACCGAGTTCTTAGTTGATTTTGGGTTTGAAATTGGGAAAATCGATCCCACTCTTTTTACCAAGAGGGTTGGGGGGGCAATTGTTCATATGCCAACTATATGTTGATGATATTATCTTTGGCTCGATTAACAAATCTTTTAATGAGGAGTTTGCTAAGCTAATGACCAACAAGTTTGATATGTCTATGATGGGAGAGTTGGAGTTCTTCCTCGGTTTTGAAGTCAAGCAATTGTCAAGAGGAACTTTCATTAATCAAGCCAAATACACTCAATACATGCTCAAGAGGTTCAAGTATGATGGTCTTAAAGGAGCCAAGAACCCCATGCCACTCAAGTGTCAACTTGACCTTGACCCGAACGGTAAAGAGGTAGACCAAAGGGAGTATCGTTCTATGATTGGTTCTTTGTTGTATCTTTGTGCATCTAGGCCGGATATCATGTTGAGTGTGGGCATGTGTGCAAGATTTCAATCCGCACCAAAAGAGAGTCACGTAGTGGCTGTCAAAAGAATCTTTCGATATTTGGTTCATACCCCAAACTTTGGATTGTGGTATCCTAAAGGCTCAAGCTTCAACCTCGTCGGGTATACGGATTCGGATTGGGCGGGAGACAAAGTGGAGCGGAAGTCCACTTTCGGAGGATGCCAATTCCTTGGAAGGTCTTTGGTGAGTTGGTCATCCAAGAAGCAAAATTGTGTTTCCCTCTCTACCACCGAAGCCGAGTACATTGCTGCCGCAAGTTGTTGTGCACAATTATTATGGATGAGGCAAACTTTGAAGGATTACGGTGTCACCTGTGACAAAGTGCCTCTTTTATGTGACAATGAAAGTGCTATCAAGATTGCTTACAACCCCGTTCAACATAGCAAGACGAAGCATATTGAGATTCGTCATCACTTTATTCGAGATCATGTGAAGCGGGGTGTCATTGATCTTTCATATGTGGGCACCGGAGATCAACTTGCGGATATCTTCACCAAGCCTTTAGATGAAGCAAGATTTCGAGAGTTAAGGCATGAGCTAAATATCATTGATTCAAGCAATGCGGTTTGAAGACTTGCCCACACTTCCCATCTCAACATGAGGTCTCTCTTGGATGTAGGCATGGACATAGGGGGAGTGTTGCTTAATTCATAGGCAACCACTCCACCTATTATGCGGAAAGGGATGAAATTCTTTCACTATGGTCTCGTTCGGCGGCCGTCATGGTCACCCAAGGTGACAACGGTGCTTCAAAGAAGAGCATTGGCAATGAACCCAAGATACATCTTTGTGGTGTCATACCAAATACGCTCAAACATGGTGGCTTCGGCCACCGCCCCTCTCGTTGGGAGGATTGGTTCTCTTTTGGGCTTCTCTCTTGTGTTCAGGTTGTTTTGTTGCATATTGATCACTCCGAGTTCTATCTTGCATTTTCTCGTTGTTGTTTTGTCTCGGAGTGTTTTCCATCCAGCTGCTGTGTTTGGAGTCATCCCAAGCCCTTCCCCCTAAGACTTTCGATGCAATAGCCCCCCCCCCCCTCATCGTTGTCCTTGGTGGACATCTCTGCTGCCAGCGGTACTACCGCAGCAGTCACGGTACTACCGCTCTCGCGGTACTACCGCGCCTGGTGCGGTACTACCGTTGTATCGAGGAATCCTATAACTGAAGGGGTACGGGGAGTTCCTCCCCATTCCCCGTTAAGTTTCGTTTTTCCTCTCCTCTGCAGCAGCGGCGCCCACCCCGGCGCCCCCTCCCGGTGTGCCGCATACGTGTCGTCCTTCCTTGTTCTTCTCCGGTGGGATCTTTCCCCATCCCCCCGGGTGCCATGGATACCGGTATTGCCCCCGTTATATTCTCCTTTGGTTCATTTTTGTTGAACTTTGTGGCTAGGGAAATACTTGTAGATCCACTAGGTTTTTGGCTATGCCTAGGCATTTTGAGAACATGGATAGACTGCTAGATAGGAATGGAGTAGATGTGTTGGAGTGGTTTGAGTTTTTGGAACCCCGGTAGTACCGGATCTCAGATCCGTGCCCTCTGCTCCAGAGTGGTACTACCGCTGTGTAACAGCCCAAAACTGAAAAAAATTCAGTAAAATTTGCATTTTTATTTTTCCCATTGAGGATGAAAATTTGCACAATGATTCCTTGTCAAAATCCATGTGACATAAAAATGCTGAAGAATTTTTCTGATCATGTAAAAGGATTTCCCATTTTTCTTTTCTTTGCTTTCATTTCTTTCTTTGGTTCCTTGCCATTTTTCTCCAAGCCATCCTGTTGATCCCCTCATTGAAATCTTCTGCAAATAATCATGTTTTGCCATGAATTATCCCTTGCCCAACTTTCAGGATTTTTGCCTTTTCAGAAAATGGGGTTGTAATTTAAATGGCTTTTAAATTAGTTTAATAGCCATTTTTATTACTTCAATAATATTGTCCCAAATCATTTTCTAAAAATCCTATAGTTGCTGAGAATTCATAATCATATTTTTATATGATTTTTGGAATTCATTTGCTATTTCCTTTTAGCCTTTTTTCTGCTGTCTTTTGTAAAAAGAATAAACGCAGATAAAACTCTAGACCTTGGGCTTCTCCTCTCCAGCCCAACCGAGACCCACCTCTTATTTTCCCCAGCCCAAAAACCCCCTCCAGCCCAACTTCCTCTCCTTTTTCACCTAGCATGTGGAGGACCCCTCCTCTCTCTCACGGCCATGGCGTGAGGGAGGAGGTGGAGCCCTCCTGCAGCCTCTCCGGCGCCCCCTCTTTTAAGCCCCCTCTCTTTCCCCTGCTAGCCCTAGAACCTCTCCCCATCCTCCCAGCAGCCGCCGCCGCCTCCCAATTTCCCTCCTCTTTCTCTGTTTTTGCCATGATCAGGAGACCATGAAGCTCCATGGTGGAAGCAGCGTCAAGTCCCTGCACCCGTTCGTCGATGCCATGTTCACGGTCGTCTCCTCGTCCCCGAGGACGTTCCTGAGCACCTGGACGGAGGCCGACGTGCCTTCCTCCTCGTGTTGTCATCGCCGAGCCCGTGCAGTCGTCGCCATGGTCTCCGTCGAGCCGTACCACGAAAGCAGCCTCCTCGCTGTGAGCCGTGCCTCCTTTCTCCTCCTTCTGTCTTTTCTCATGTAGCATTAGCGTCGAAGTTGTGCCTCGCTGTTCCCACGTAGTAGCCTCCGTTGTTGCCGTACCGTGTGGTTCATGTTCTGGCCGCCGTTTTGTTCCGCTGCCGCATGCAGTTCGTTGTCGTCGTCGTCGTGCACCCGCCTGTGCCCCATGCGCGTGCACCGCGACCTTCCCGCGCTCCGCGTGCGTGACCAGCGCCGGCCTCGCCGTGTGGAACCTCTTCTGCTGGAAGATGCGTCCGTCAGTTTCTTCAGATAGGGGTGTTTCTTCGTCAGGTTCAGTTAGCCGCGCCTGATCGTTCTTTACTATTCAGTTTTTTTTTATCTGCTAAGTACATCAGATTAGCGTAGTGGAAGGCATACGTTTTCTCGACCTGGAGGTCGTCGGATCGAATCCCCTTGGGCGCAAGTCTTCTCCTTTTCGCTATCATTTTCTTTAGTTTCAGATAGCGCCCACGCATAGTATTTTTCCCCTAGCTTTGATTCCTTGCGTGAGTGATCAATTGGTGCAGTGGTGTGGGCGCCGAGGTCTGAACCTTGAGGTGCTGGGTTCAAGTCCCGGAAGCCTCCTTCTAATTACATGTGTTTTTCTGTTTTGCTGCGCATGTGTATTTCTTCAGGTTCAGTTAGCACTCCGGCTGTTTCTTATTACTTTTGTTTCGTTCCCAACCGTGGTAGCAGCAGTAGTCTAGTGGCTTGGACCCCTGCATCTCAACCGAGATGGCTAGGGATCAAATCCCAGTATTTGCAAGGGCCCCCTTTTTTCTCTGTTTTTTTTGCAGCAGCTATAGATGGGCTCAGCCCAGTGGTATTCTTCGCCCATGGGCGCGAGGCTGGTGGGTCTCTTTGGCCGAGGCCAGCCCACCAGAGAGTTTCCCTCCTTTTTTATTGGATTTAATTCAACTCCTTTCAAATCTGCCCGCTTTTGCGTTGCTTGTATTATGTACATCCTAGCTCCAATTTAGTCATGTCATACATGATTTTGGGGTACAAAAATACGGCTCCCTTTTTTCTTTGTTTTTTTTGCAGCAGCAGCTGTAGATGGGCTCAGCCTAGTGGTATTCTTCGCCCGTGGGCGCGAGGCTGGTGGGTCTCTTTGGCCGAGGCCAGCCCACCAGAGAGTTTCCCTCCTTTTTTATTGGATTTAATTCAACTCCTTTCAAATCTGCCCGCTTTTTGCGTTGCTTGTATTATGTACATCCTAGCTCCAATTTAGTCATGTCATACATGATTTTGGGGTAGAAAAATATGAGGAATGAGATGGTGCTATTCATTTGTCCATTTTAGCTAGCATTATTTGGTGATGTTGCATTTTGCACATAACCCCTCATATGATGCACGTGGTGCAACTCTTCCATTTCTTCCCGTGTTCCGAGCACCATAGTTCCGCGATGACCGTAGCTGCCGGTAGCGTAATCTTGTGTTTTGTTTCATTTCTTGCAATAGAATGCATTAGGTGCATCATAGTATGCCATGCCATTTTTGCATCTCTTTAAGTTAAGGAATCCCATCTCGAGGTCTATCTTCGTGAGTGGGAAATTCTTGTTCATGTCTTGTTTAATTCTCCGCACATGCCATGATCATGCATCATAATATTTATAACATAAGGATCCTTTGGATCCATAACTCACCTACAAAATGCATAGGGAGGTTGTCGGTAGCATTGCGCACTTGCTTCCCGATGCTTCTTTTAAACTTGCTCGTTCTTATATTCATGCCATGATATTAAAATGGCATGCATCATACTTGACCATGCTTGTTTGTTTATTGCTTGCTCGTGATTGCTCCGTAGTGATAGTGGTATCTCCGTTGATTGCTTTCCAGTGTTTACTTCTTGTGTGCTCCCGCGGATACTCTCAGAGACGATGCGAGTTTGCGATCAACTACACCTTCGGAACGCGACTTATCAACAGGCAAGGACTATACATTACTTATGATCCATTCTATTTCAACCAGCGGTTTGCATGCTATTCTAGGATAGGTTCGATGTTTGATCCTACCACATGCTTACAGCCTTTTTCAAACCGATACAGCCATGTCCCCTCCTAGCAAACCATGTACTGATATGTTACTATTGCTCGTTGCTCAGCCCCTGCTTAGTATGCATGCTTAGGATGCTACGATGTTACCCTGTTACTCCTTGGTTCGGAATATCACATTATTATATTGTTGTTGATGATATGATTATTATAATGTTGACTATATTCAACGAAGGATGGAAGGTCTAGACTATCCCGCCCCGACACTTTGTTCCATTCGAGTCACCTAGGATCCGAGTTCCAGGTATTGGTTTTAAGACTGAGCGTGCCTAACCGCGTGTGGGATTTTATGGGGTCCCCTTTTCTTACCTATCTAGCTTCAAACATTTCTAGTGGTGGCCCGAGCTGATTTACCATTTGAACCCCGTGTGTGTGCTTGGTGGATCCCCTCGCAGTTTTTAAACAACCCGGGCCAGCGGAGACATGGTTTCTCTGTTGGTCCACACTGGTGAGCTAGGGAAGTCCCCTGTTATATAGGTGAGACTAAACCCGACCTTGGCCATACGGAAGAGTCCATTCCGAGAGCGTGGCCAGCTTTTGGATTGGGTGTCGACTCCCCGGGGGCCACCCGGATTTGTTCGTTGTTAGTTAGAGGGACCTGTCGTTTTGGATCTCTTGGAACTAAATCATAAAATGGTTGCCTGTGATGGGTAGCAACTGAGAGAGATGGACGTGCGTGCGGAGCCTTGTAATGGGCAGTTGTTACACCCCTGCAGGGTTAAATATTTTCGAGAAGCCGTGTCCACGGTTATGGACGACTTGAGACCTACTCCTTGTTCATAGACAACAACAACTGAGATAATCTTAATATAATTTGATCAATGTGTGTGTGCCTTGACTGCTTCTTCTTCGTCGGGATGCGAAGAGGAGGACAAGGATAGGATAGGTGTTATGTTTGCGTAGTAGGTGGATAGCAGACTTGTTGGAGGCGATTCCTCATCGAATGCTTGGCTTCTTATCTTACTCTCTAGATCTTTAGCCACTTCATAAATGCTAGTGCGGCAGCAACCTCGCCACTTACCCCATCCTTACTGTAAACTACTAGTTGTCCTAGAATGACGAGTGATGAAGTCCTTGCTGGGTCAGATGACCACTACAGTTGGATGCTGAGTACTTCTGTACTCATGATACTACCCCCAAACTCTTTTCAGGGTTCTTGATCGACAACAGGTATGGTGATCGACGTTTCACGTGGAGACTCGACGACGACTAGTTAGGCGGATCCCGGCGGAGGGCCTCGACCCGTGTGGTTATGGGGATCGATGATTTTCTCTTTACCACTAGGCATTTGATTGTAGTCTGTACTCAGACATGTATCTTCCGCTGTTGTATTGTATTAAGGCAGTTGTATGCCAATTGTATGTGATGTTGTATCCTTGTATCTGTAATGTTGTGATATCATGTTGGAAATCCGGGGCATATGACTTCGTCATATGTCGCGGTGGGACCGATATGTGCTTCGTCCCCGAATCTGGATGGAAACATCTAGATCTGGAACAGTACCGCATATCGGGCCTTACAACTTGGTATCAGAGCCTTACCGACTGTAGGATCCCTTTACAGGTCGAAGTTGAGTCTAGACAAAAACTATTTTTTAGTTACTAAGTTAGTTATCGGAGAGTAGGATTCTTTTTACTTCTTATCCCCTCCCTCTGGTAAGGAAGTGCGACGTAATGATTTTCTCCTTCAACTTATCATCTTCAAAACCAATTTAGGTTCTCGTTTAGGAGATTTCAGTCGGACCAATACTTTATCAGCAGCGGGTTGGTCGGCGTACTTCGAACTGGCTGAGCATGGCTCGTGGGCTTGTCGCTCTACATCGACAAACGCGCGGCCCGCGTGAAACAGTTGAACCGGGTTGCCTAGTTATTATCCAACTAATGGATTCTGAACCTCCCGCTTCGTCTGTCCCCCTTTGTCCGCTGTAGTCGGCACTGTGTGTGGATCCTCCTCTGTCCCGTTTCTTTGTCCAGGTTTTCGCACCTTCCTGAGTGATGTTATTGTAGAAATGCTGGTATGGTATTGTTTCGATTCGAATTCTCATTTTCGTGGCATCCAGTAGTACCTAGGTAGTCTTTTACAGAAACCTCGAGTTTCTTTCCCTGAGTGGAATCAGTTTTGTTGTGATATCCCCTCGTTGAATCCGAGCTTGCTCTCGATCAGTTTCCCACACCTTCAGAAGTTTTGTTCATCGAAATCGGAAAATCCAGTCAGGTTGGATCCTGACGGAGGCAAACATCGTTGTCACGATGAGCAAAGCCCATGTTTGTGGTGTCGGGAAGTTTCACCTCTCGTTCGATCTTCCTTTTGCAACATCTCGGTCCTTCCCCCCCGGGTTATGCCGGATCTCGGGACGAGATTCTCTGTTGGTGGTGGCGAGTTGTAACAGCCCAAAACTGACAAAAATTCAGTAAAATTTGCATTTTTATTTTTCCCATTGGGGATGAAAATTTGCACAATGATTCCTTGTCAAAATCCATGTGACATAAAAATGCTCAAGCATTTTTCTGATCATGTAAAAGGATTTCCCCTTTTTCTTTTCATTGCTTTCATTTCTTTCTTTGGTTCCTTGCCATTTTTCTCAAAGCCATCATGTTGATCCCCTCATTGAAATCTTCTGCAAATAATCATGTTTTGCCATGAATTATCCCTTGCCCAACTTTCAGGATTTTTGCCTTTTCAGAAAATGGGGTTGTAATTTAAATGGCTTTTAAATTAGTTTAATAGCCATTTTTATTACTTAAATAATATTGCCCCAAATCATTTTCTAAAAATCCTATAGTTGCTGAGAATTCATAATCATATTTTTATATGATTTTTGGAATTCATTTGCTATTTCCTTTTAGCCTTTTTTCTGCTGTCTTTTGTAAAAAGAATAAACGCAGATAAAACTCCAGACCTTGGGCCTCTCCTCTCCAACCCAACCGAGACCCACCTCTTATTTTCCCCAGCCCAAAAACCCCCTCCAGCCCAACTTCCTCTCCTTTTTCACCTAGCACGTGGAGGACCCCTCCTCTCTCTCACGGCCATGGCGTGAGGGAGGAGGTGGAGCCCTCCTGCAGCCTCTTTGGCGCCCCCTGTTTTAAGCCCCCTCTCTTTCCCTTGCTAGCCCTAGCCCCTCTCCCCATCCTCCCAGCAGCCGCCGCCTCCTCCCAATTTCCCTCCTCCTTCTCTTTTTTTGCCATGATCAGGAGACCCATGAAGCTCCATGGTGGAAGCAGCGTCAAGTCCCTGCACCCGTTCGTCGATTCCATGTTCACGGTCGTCTCCTCGTCCCCGAGGACGTTCCTGAGCACCTGGACGGAGGCCGGCGTGCCTTCCTCCTCGTGTTGTCGTCGCTGAGCCCGTGCAGCCGTCGCCATGGTCTTCGTCGAGTCGTACCACGACAGCAGCCTCCTCGCTGTGAGTCGTGCCTCCCTTCTCCTCCTTCTGTCTTTTCTCGTGTAGCATTAGCGTCGAAGCCATGCCTCGTTGTTCCCACGTAGTAGCCTTCGTTGTTGCGGTGTCGTGTGGTTCATGTTCTGGCCGCCGTTTTGTTCCGCCGCCGCATGCAGTTCATTGTCGTCGTCGTGCACCCGCCCGTGCCCCATGCGCGTGCACCGCGACCTTCCCGCGCTTCGCGTGCGTGACCAGCGCCAGCCTCGCCGTGTGGAACCTCTTCTGCTGGAAGATGCGTCCGTCAGTTTCTTCAGATAGAGGTGTTTCTTCGTCAGGTTCAGTTAGCCGCGCCTGATCGTTCTTTACTATTCAGTTTTTGTTATCTGCTAAGTACATCAGATTAGCATAGTGGAAGGCATACGTTTGCTCGACCTGGAGGTCGTCGGATCGAATCCCCTTGGGCGCAAGTCTTCTCCTTTTCGCTGTCATTTTCTTTAGTTTCAGATAGCGCCCACGCATAGTATTTTGGGCAACGCTACGCGTCTGCCGGTCGTAGCTTTGAAATTATCCGCCGAGTGCTCAACCGTAAGATAGAATAAACAATGGTCGTTCGATCACGTGCACGCACATGACACAATGAGACTTGCAACAGAGGTTCTGTTGCGCTCGGTCCATTGCAACATAACCTCTGTTGCAAAGGATTCTTGAGCATTTTTTTTCAATTCTTTTCCTCCGACCACCGCTATGAGCTTTGCAACTGAGGTTCTGTTGCAATCGGACCTTTGCAACATGGCCTCTGTTGCAATGTTTTTTTTCATCAAATATCATGTACGCGCATCTGAAGAACAAGCCTTTGCAACAGAGAGTCCGTTGCAATAATCTGAAAACAATGTTTTTTTATTATTATTCAAACTATTTGCCTTGTTTTTGTAACAAGTCTCGGGTTGCATCCAATGCTTTGCAACACAAAGTTTGTTGTAGTACCTTCAACAACTATTTTTATACCGAGAAACAAACACGTAAAAGCTAACAGACCTAATACGCGTAACCGCAATCACGATCAGGTGATCGGACGGCTAAGCAAGCGGCGGACGCACACGCTATTATCTGTCGGTTGAACTGAAGCTTTTTCCTAGTATTTTTCCCCTAGCTCTGATTCCTTGCGTGAGTGATCAATTGGTGCAGTGGTGTGGGAGCTAAGGTCTAAACCTTGAGGTGTTGGGTTCAAGTCCCGGCAGCCTCCTTCTAATTACATGTGTTTTTCTGTTTTGCTGCGCATGTGTATTTCTTCAGGTTCAGTTAGCACTCCGGCTGTTTCTTATTACTTTTGTTTCGTTCCCAACCGTGGCAGCAGCACTAGTCTAGTGGCTTGGACCCCTGCATCTCAACCGAGAGGGCTAGGGATCAAATCCCAGTATTTGCAAGGGCTCCCTTTTTTCTGTTTTTTTGCAGCAGCTGTAGATGGGCTCAGCCCAGTGGTATTCTTCACCTGTGGGCGCGAGGCTGGTGGGTCTCTTTGGCCGAGGCCATCCCACCAGAGAATTTCCCTCCTTTTTTATTGCATTTAATTCAACTCCTTTCAAATCTGCCCGCTTTTTGCGTTGCTTGTATTATGTACATCCTAGCTCCAATTTAGTCATGTCATACATGATTTTGGGGTAGAAAAATATGAGGAACAAGATGGTGCTATTCATTTGTCCATTTGAGCTAGCATTATTTGGTGATGTTGCATTTTGCACATAACCCCTCATATGATGCACGTGGTGCAACTCTTCCATTTCTTCCCGTGTTTTGAGCACCGTAGTTCCGCGATGACCGTAGCTGCCGGTAGCGTAATCTTGTGTTTTGTTTCATTGCTTGCAATAGAATGCATTAGGTGCATCATAGTATGCCATGCCATTTTTGCATCTCTTTAAGTTAAGGAATCCCATCTCGAGGTCTATCTTCGTGAGTGGGCAATTCTTGTTCATGTCTTGTTTAATTCTCCGCACATGCCATGATCATGCATCATAATAATTATAACATAAGGATCCTTCGGATCCATAACTCACCTACAAATGCATAGGAAGGTTGTCGGTAGCATTGCACACTTGCTTCCCGATGCTTCTTTTAAACTTGCTCGTTCTTATATTCATGCCATGATATTAAAATGACATGCATCATACTTGACCATGCTTGTTTGTTTATTGCTTGCTCGTGATTGCTCCGTAGTGATAGTGGTATCTCCGTTGATTGCTTTCCAGTGTTTACTTCTTGTGTGCTCCCGCGGATACTCTCGGAGACGATGCGAGTTTGCGATCAACTACACATTCGGAACCCGACTTATCAACAGGCAAGGACTATACATTACTTATGATCCATTCTATTTCAACCAGCGGTTTGCATGCTAGTCTAGGATAGGTTCGATGTTTGATCCTACCACATGCTTACAGCCTTTTTCAAACCGATACAGCCATGTCCCCTCCTAGCAAACCATGTACAGATATGTTACTATTGCTCGTTGCTCAGCCCCTGCTTAGGATGCTACGATGTTACCCTGTTACTCCTTGGTTCGGAATATCACATTATTATATTGTTGTTGATGATATGATTATTATAATGTTGACTATATTCGACGAAGGATGGAAGGTCTAGGCTATCCCGCCCCGACGATTTGTTCCATTCGAGTCACCTAGGATCCGAGTTCCAGGTATTGGTTTTAAGACTGAGCGTGCCTAACCGCGTGTGGGATTTTATGGGGTCCCCTTTTCTTACCTATCTAGCTTCAAACATTTCTAGTGGTGGCCCGAGCTGATTTACCATTTGAACCCCGTGTGTGTGCTTGGTGGATCCCCTCGCAGTTTTTAAACAACCCGGGCCAGCGGAGACATGGTTTCTCTGTTGGTCCACACTGGTGAGCTAGGGAAGTCCCCTGTTATATAGGTGAGACTAAACCCGACCTTGGCCATACGGAAGAGTCCGATCCGAGAGCGTGGCCAGCTTTTGGATTGGGTGTCGACTCCCCGGGGGCCACCCGGATTTGTTCGTTGTTAGTTAGAGGGACCTGTCGTTTTGGATCTCTTGGAACTAAATCATAAAATGGTTGCCTGTGATGGGTAGCAACTGAGAGAGATGGACGTGTGTGCGGAGCCTTGTAATGGGCAGTTGGTACACCCCTGCAGGGTTAAATATTTTCGAGAAGCCGTGTCCACGGTTATGGACGACTTGAGACCTACTCCTTGTTCATAGACAACAACAACTGAGATAATCTTAATATAATTTGATCAATGTGTGTGTGCCTTGACTGCTTCTTCTTCGTCGGGATGCGAAGAGGAGGACAAGGATAGGATAGGTGTTATGTTTGCGTAGTAGGTGGATAGCAGACTTGTTGGAGGCGATTCCTCATCGAATGCTTGGCTTCTTATCTTACTCTCTAGATCGTTAGCCACTTCATAAATGCTAGTGCGGCAGCAACCTCGCCACTTACCCCATCCTTACTGTAAACTACTAGTTGTCCTAGAATGACGAGTGATGAAGTCCTTGCTGGGTCAGATGACCACTACAGTTGGATGATGAGTACTTCTGTACTCATGATACTACCCCCAAACTCTTTTCAGGGTTCTTGATCGACAACAGGTATGGTGATCGACGTTTCACGTGGAGACTCGACGACGACTAGTTAGGCGGATCCCGGCGGAGGGCCTGGACCCGTGTGGTTATGGGGATCGATAATTTTATCTTTACCACTAGGCATTTGATTGTAGTCTGTACTCAGACATGTATCTTCCGCTATTGTATTGTATTAAGGCAGTTGTATGCCGATTGTATGTGATGTTGTATCCTTGTATCTGTAATGTTGTGATATCATGTTGGAAATCCGGAGCATATGACTTCGTCATATGTCGCGGTGGGACCGATATGTGCTTCGTCCCCGGATCTGGATGGAAACATCTAGATCTGGAACAGTACCGCATATCGGGCCTTACACGCTGGTCCCGTTGCGGTACTACCGCTTGTGCGGTACCACCGGGGTCCCTCAATCTTAAACCTCCCCAACAGACCTGCCTTGTTCACTTGTGTCCGGCTTTTTGCATCTCATGTGGTTTGTTTTTCCGTTTCTCTCTGTTGATGTCGGTCAGGTGATGGCTCTCGTCGGAATCCCAAGCGCAAGGCCCCGGGTCAACCCGGTAGCAACTTCAAGAAGGTTGCTCACAAGAAGAAGGAACCGGTCAAGCAGGTGGCAGAGCTTTCTCTCCCCGAGTACAGGGCCTACCGTTGTGTCAACCCTTACCGTGAAGAGCAAGACCCAGAGTTAGTTGGCACCCAGTTCTGGAACAAGACTCAGAGGGATGTGTTCCACAAGGTTATGATGCACAGGAAGAACAAGTTTGTTCCACACATGAAGTCTGTCCAGCTGAGACACATGCGGGCTCACCCCGATTACTTTGGAGAGGCATATGATCTTTGCGAGCAGTTTGGGATTCTGGACATCATCTCTTTCAACAAGCGGTTCGATGTCGAGCTTCTTGCCCAGTTCTTTGCTATAGTGTACTTCACCAGTAACACTGATCGGACCATCGTTTGGATGTGCAAGGACGAGCAACTCAGGTGCACATGGGGAGAGTTCATGACAGCTTTGCACATTCCCGTCTCCACATCAGAAGCGCCCGTTGGTGTCAGCCCCTATGCTTCAGCTACTTCCAAGCCCAAGAGCATGCTAGGGCCGTATCAGAAGTCAATTCCTTATATCGATGCCAAGGGTCAGCAGAAGTACAGAGTGGTTCTTTGCCCGTTCTTGGACATCATGCATCGCATTTTCCGGACTTCTCTGTTTCCCCGTGTGGGCAATCTGGACATGGTTCACGGCCATCTGGTGGACATGCTCCTTCTCTGTGAGGAGCACAAGGGCACCACGCAGACCTTGGATGTCTGTGACATCATGTGGGAGGAGCTTCTTGCTGCTGTGATGGAACGTAAGGTTCCCATTTATGGCCCGTATCTTCAGGTCCTCTTCGAGATCACGTGGGCAGCCACCTTTGCTGTTGAGCGCCTTCCAGTTGGGCCTCTGACTGCTCACGAGGAGGTTCAGCTGCGCATCAAGGACAACTGGGCTGGCGGTCATGGTCCTGCGCATGGTTCCCCTTCACCTGCCGGGTCTGATGAGGAGATTCAGGAGGAGCAGGCGGCTGGTGGAGGCAGTGTTCCCCGCACACGCTCTGGTGCGAGTTTTGGTGCTGGTGGTTCGTCTTCTGCACAGGGTCCAGCCCGGTTGGGCGGCCAAGCTCACCAGGAAGGTGAAGCAGCTCTTCTGCCTTCAGACTGATGTTCAGCACCGCCTGTATGAGGCCCACGAGAGGGAGAAGAAGAACAGGACTGCATAAGGCTTTCTACAGACAGCAGGGCATGCACGTCTCGAGTGGGTCCGAGCGGAGCATCACTCCCGAGGACAAGTGGATCTCCCAGTTCAGGGCATGGAACCTCACCGATGACATGCCTGGCCCTTCGTCCACTACTCAGCAGCCTGCTACAGATGACACAGAGGCAGCAGTGGCGTCCGAGGAGTCTGACATGACGAGGACTACGACCAAGACGACGAGTAGTTCCTCACCTTGGGAGGCTAGGTCATTCTCTGCCTTTTTGGCGTCTCGATGCCAAAGGGGGAGAGAGGTCTAGGATTCCGATTTGCATCTTCTCAGGGGTGGGCGAGTCACAAGCGTGTTTTATTTGTCTCATCTGCTCCGCTTGTGAACTCCGTTTATTTGCTTTGGTTTTTAGTCCGTCTTGAGACTTCCGTGATATATGGTGTGAGACATATGCTATCTTATGTTCGTACTCTTATTGTCTTGTTTATGTGGTGCTATGTTATGACATGTCATCCTTATGCTCACATACTTGTTTTGTCTAGCTTAGTATGGCCTAGTTTATAAAATATAGGGGGAGTGTCCTCCTTATATGTGTGTCTTGCATTCCAGAGGCATATCTAAAATGATGCACACATTAAGGGGGAGCCTGTCTATAGTTTATAAACTAATGGCATGTTGTTTTATATTGTCCTATTTTTATTGTGCAAATCTTGTGTTGTCATCAATACACCAAAAAGTGGGAGATTGATAGGGCACGTTTTCCCTTGATTGGTTTTAGTATTTGATGACAATACATTTGCGGACTAACCGGGTGCAATGAGCATTTCAGATAACGACATTATTGGCACAAGACGGTTATTATCCCCTCGGTGTACAAAACGTGAAGACGGAGTTTTTCTTTCGATCTCCTTTTGTGTTAATTGAGTCGTAGGAAAACCGTACTATGAAGAGGGGATCCGCGTTGGAAATGGTGGGTGGAATCATCACACGGTCTCACTTTGTGCACCCACTTATTTCGGTTGCGTCATGGAGGTGTGGGGACTCTTGGATGTGGCTCCCTGGTTCTGCCAGGGCGGTAGTACCGCTCTAGGAGCGGTAGTACCGCTCCATGGTAGTACCGTGGACCAGTACCGCATCCACTACCGGATTCCCACTGGACTTTGCGGTAGTGGAGGCGGCACTGGGGCTCGGTAGTACCGTGGGGCGGTAGTACCGTCCCAAGAGCGGTAGTACCGCTCTGCGGTAGTACCGTGCACCAGTACCGCATCCACTAACGGATTCCCACTGGACTTTGCGGTAGTGGAGGCGGCACTGGGGCTCGGTAGTACCGCCCCCGGAGCGGTAGTAACGTGCACCAGTACCGCATCCACTACCGGTTTCCCACTGGACTCTGCGGTAGTGGGGGCGGCACTAGGGGCTCGGTAGTACCGTGGAGCGGTAGTACCGCTCTCGGTCCGGTAGTACCGCAGCGCGGTAGTACCGCGTCTGAAGCGGTACTACCGTGGTTGGTGGACAGCCAACAGCTGCATTTAAGGGCACCTATAAAAGGGGGTCTTCTTCCCCATTGAGACTTACCTCAATTATTGCTCTCATCTCCATTGACGCCCAAGCTCCATTCTTTCCCGATCTCCCTCCCTAGCCATCAAAACTTGTTGATTCTCTAGGGTTTGGAAGAGGAGGCCCCGATCTACACTTCCACCAAAGGATATTTGTTTCCCCCCCACTAATCCCGTGTGGATCTTGTTACTCTTGGGTGCGTTGGTGCCCTAGACGGAAGAGGTCACCTCGAAGCCACATTCCATTGTGGTGAAGCTTCGTGGTTTCATTGGGAGCCTCCAATTCAGTTGTGGAGTTTGCCCCAACCTTGTTTGTAAAGGTTTGGTTGCCACCTTCAAGGCCGCCTCGTAGTGGATCACGGCATCTTACATCGGTAAGAGCGTGAGGAGAAATAGGGTGGCCCGCGTTGGCTTCGTGTGAGCATTGTGCTCCTCACCCTCTCCAAACGAAGACTACTTCTCGAAAGAGAAGGAACTTCGGAAACATATCCTTTTCTCCCGTGTTCCCCTTTACCTTTACTTTGCGCAAGTTACTTTCCTTTCTCATTTATTGCTTGCTTGTCAGTCTTTAGTTGTTGGCATATAGGTTGCTCACATAGTTGCATATCTAGACAACCTATATTCCTTGTTGAGCTTAATTTGTTAAGAAAAGATAAAAAAAAGTGTTAGTCGCCTATTCACCCCCCCCCCTCTAGTCGACATTCCGATCCTTTCACCGTCTTACTTTGTGTGGGAGAGAAACACGCTCCACTTTCAAAATTTAGAACACATCATAGGATTCTTCATGCCTATCTTTTTGTTGTTGTGTGTTCTTTATCTTTTCATAGCTACTGCCATGTTTAGTTTTCGCTTTTAGTTTGTCTTTAGCAATAGCCTTGGCTTTTGTTTAGTTTGTTGCTGCAACTCTTTTTAGTTTTCATGTTTATCTTGTTAAAGAGAGTTGGTTGTTGCACTGAGTTGTGTTTTGTCTTGAAAGTAGGTAATTGAGGTTGCTATTTAATTTTAGTAGTAACTTGCAATAGTTTTGAGGTATTGATGTGAGTAATGTTTGAACTTTTGGTGTCAAGAGCTCTAGCGTATTAGTGATAGGTGTCGTATTTTGGGAAATCCGTGTGTATTTTCAAAACCTACAAAACTAGTTGAGAACTCTAGCTACTAGATGGATCACTACTCTTCTGAGGGGTCAAATATTAGAGTACACTCACGTACCATGAGTCGAGGATGCGCAAGGATAACCAAACCCCCATACACTCCTCCTCGGGGTACTTGTCTCTTTGTGAACCTCCTCATTAGATTGAGAGTTACCGATAATAAGTGCATGAGTTCGTCGGACTAATGTAAGTATTGAAAGTTGACACTTCCACCTTCCCATATTTTACTAGCCTCTCCCGTGCCGTGCATTGCCTTCTTCTCACTCCGAGAGTTGGTGTCCACCTTCGCCGGTACATCCAAACCCTTGGCATGATACGCTCTGTCATCATAAGCCTCCTTATATCTTTCCTCAAAACAACCACCATACCTACCTATCAAGGCATTTCCATAGCCTTTCCGAGTTACATTGCCATGCAACATCCACCTCTTCATGACTTGATCTTCATGTCATACATATTCCTGCTACACTGGCAGCTACATACATTGCATACATCATGATAGTTACATCTTATTTATGATTTTGAGTACCTTGTAAAGTGTGAAAGATCTCCTTTACCTTCTTGTAAAATAGAGTGTTGCCCTTAAGTGAGGAAAAGATCCCAAAGTGGACACAATAAAAGATCCCAAAGAGGACAAATGAGAGTTAAATAGAAAGAGCCATTGAGGCCACAAAAAAATACAAAAAAATAGAAAAAGGAGAAAAAAGAAATAAAAAGAGAGAAAGGGGCAACACTACTATCCTTTTGAGAGATCCACACTAGTACTCCCTTTATATCCTTGTACTCCATAGAGATGATCTTTATGCATATAGCTATGTGGGGACCTTCACACTATAGAACTTGGCTTGCATATTCCAAGGATGAGCCTCCTCAAACGAGCTCTAGATCTTCATGAGCGAGCAAGTTAGATGCACCCCCACTAGTTCCATTGGAGAGCTTCTTAGCTCGTATGTGCATCCGTTGCATGGAAATCCCTACTCCTCACATCATATCTATCATTTGGCATCTCTTGCCTATGATTGTCCTCATTGATGTGAGCCTTTCTCATCCTTTTTGTCTTCCTCCTCCATATTTCTCTCTTTGCCATCCAAAGTGTCAACTCTCACGCTTACGCTCATCCATTGCATGAGTGCTCAAAATATTGAAAAAGGAGTGGATCAAATTGACTTGTACCTGGCTAGTGGTCTGGGGACGAGTCAAGATAAGATTCCAGAAAAAGACCAAGTGTGAAACTTTAGTAGATTGAGTTCTCAACAAATAAATGTTTTTCTCGTATTCCCTATCCCCCTTTTTGCACGCAAACACCATTTGGAGACATTCGAGTCACGGACAGCGAGAGCTCTTGCGCCTAATGTTCTTTTGTTACTTGTTTCAATGCTAATATAGACTCTTGCATGTTATGACTTGAATTGAATTTCTAAACCTTGATTGCTTTACTTTTCAAAGTTCTTATATGGTTGCTAGCATGTCACCACAGAAATTATGTCGTTATCATTAACCTACACGAGGACGAGCAGGAATTAAGCTTGGGGATGTTGATACGTCAAAAACGTATCTATAATTTCTGCTTGCTCCATGCATGTTTTGTGTGATATTGCTATGTTTTAGATACACTTTCATACAATTTTGATCATATTTGGACTAACCTATTAACTCAGTGCACCCCAGTGCCAGTTTCTGTTTTCTGCTGTTTTTGTATTTTAGGTTTTCCATTACTTAAAGTGCCCAATAAATTCCGGGAAAAATATATAAAAAATCAGCGTGAAGGATCCTTCCAGAATCACCGAAGGAGAGCCGGAGGGGGGCCACCAGTCACCGAGGCGGCCACCCCGCGCGGCCTAGGGGTAGGCCGCGCCACCAGGCCGCCTGGGCGACTGGGACCTCCCCTGGTGGCCCCCCTTGGCCCTTATTTTTACTCGCGTCGCGAAAACTCTGATTCCAGACCCCTTTTCTCCATAAGCAATTCCGTGGCCGCCGCCGTTGCCGTCTCCTTCATCTCCTCCGGGCTGCACCTCTCCATCAACAACTCTCCCTCTCACCATGTCCATGTGTGAGTAGTTCCCCCTCGGGGCTAAGACTTGTATCTTGATCTATGTGGTTTCTCTCTCTCCCATGATGTGATCTTTGTTGTGATCATTGGCTATGTTAATCTAGGGTGATCCCATGATATTTCCCCTTCCTCTATGTATTGGATTGATGTACTCAATTGATCTTATCTAGTATAATCCCCGAGACCAAGGTGACAGCGGTCTATTGGACATGGGTTAGAAGAATATTATCATGAGTGATTTCCTCTTTTGTGTGTGGATTGAAGATTGAGAGTCTTTTGGTGCTTGTCTTTGACTATCCTTTAGATATGTTATGGTGATTGTGGTACTCTCTTTGGATGGCCGCGGTGACATTGGGAAATCCATAGATTGAGAACTACGAACTCTGAGGTGTGCTTTTGTAGCCCTACACAATTCCCGTCCTCTCTTGACCACAAAGGAATGACCTCCGAGTACGTCTCCATTGCATGTTTTATGGGAAATATCATGTGATTAGACTATGTTAATGTTGTTGGGAGTTGCCACTAGTGAAAGTATGAAGCCTAGGCCTTGTTTCCATCATTGTTACACCGTTTGCACTCACTTTTGTTACATGTTTGCTTGCTGCACTTTTTATTACAGAATTATATTACTTTGTTTTGCTACACCTATCACCCATATTTTACCATCTCTTCGCCGAACTAGTGCACCTATACAACTCCTAGTTGTATTAGGTGTGTTGGGGACACAAGAGACTTCTTGTATCTTAATTGCAGGGTTGCTTGAGAGAGACCATCTTCAACCTCTACTTCCCTGAGTTTGATAAACCTTAGGTCATCCACTTGAGGGAAATTGTTGTTGTCCTACAAACCTCTGCGCTTGGAGGCCCAACATAGTCTACAAGAATAGAAGCGTGCGTATACATCACCATCATGTGGGATCTGGTTACAATCCTTGATGTGCCCCTACGCTTCCATCGAATAAACTTCATCGTTGTTGAACCGTTAACAATATGACTTGATCCCTTTGTGCTTCGGTACTATGTTTGTCCGAGGTATGATCGTCGGTATCCAATACCTAGTTCTTCCTCGTCTCCGACATAAAATGTTTAGTCGTCTGTGAATATTACATCTCTTGTGACCTAGTCACTTGCTTGCAAGCTATTGATGCAACACCACCGAGTGGGCCCAGAGTACCTATCCGTCACTCGGATTGACAAATCCCGCTCTGATCTATTTCATACTCCTCAACATATCTACTTCGGAATACCCAAGATACACCTTTTCAGTTACCATGTTTCAGTGTAACGGTTAATGCACTCAAAGCATCCTAATAGATAGCAATTATGTATGATCATCACGGTCTAAGGATTCAGTCACTATGTTATTAAGTCATCGCAATGCTGAACTTATGTAACTTGATCACACTGCAATTCTTAAGGTGGGTGTGTGTCCATCACGTCATTCTCCTAATGATATGACCTCATTGTCAATAGACTATTATGTTCTCATGATCAGGAAACCTTGATCATCAATTGCCCAATGAGCTAGTATGCCTGAGTTTAACTAGGGACCAGGTTGTTATATATCACACGTGTATTAATGTTTCCGCTTAATACAGTTCTAGCACAATATATAACGTATTATGAACAAATAGATATGTGACAAATATCTTTATTAATTTGCCTCTAGGGCACATATCCAACACTTGCATCATTGCCCGATATTGCTCGGGGACCTAAACGCTGACTCATTGTCGGCCGAGATGTTGCCGCCGGTTGCTCTTGATGTCGACTGTTTACTGTCGGTTCATCCTTTCGACTGCCTCCTGCAGCCCCTTGATTTCTCTGACTGCGGTGCTGACTCCCGTGTGGCGAAGCTGCCTGCCTCTGCTATCGAGGTGGCGCATTCGACTGGTTCACACCCGCAGTTGGTCGAACTGATTTTAACGCCACGGGCCCTTTTGCTCGGTGGCCGCCTTCTGCTGCTGGCTTGATGCTGCCAGAAGATCGCGCATTCGGCGCGTCCTCTCTCGCAGCTCTTCTCCCTCCAGATGCTCCAGCTCGTGGGCAATCTGCTCAGCAGCTCTCATGTTCTTCACAGGAGAGTTGTATGCGATCTGTGTGATGATGGTGGACGCTGCCGGTTGCTGGGCTTTCGCCATCTCTTTTCCGACCTCTCGATCGGCCACTCGCAGCTCCTCTAACACTGGGGGTGAGATGATGCGCGGCCCAATGCCATGTGCAACATTGTATTCCCGAACTGTGGCTTCCAGACGACGTTTTTCAACGTCCATCTGATCTGACTGCTCTGCCAAGGCTTGGCGAGCTTTCTCCAGCTCGGCGTGAGCTACCGCTGGATCTGCGTTGAGGCCCACAGGAGTACGGAACACATCCTGTGGATTGCTCGGTGCTGCAGCAGCGTTGACTGCCTCTTTCGCAGCTCGGGCTGCATTGCTGGTGGAGCTGTGACGGCTTAATGATCCCTCCATCATAACCTCTGCACGGATGTGCGAAGTCGCGCTCTCTGATTCCACATCGCCCGCCACAAACGGAAGCGGGACTGTGAGCTCATAAAACACCCGTACCTCCCTAGGATATACCTCTGGAAGAGCCTCAACAAAAATGCAGTGGCTACCGAATGGAAAAATTACGCCACGCGGTAGGGGCACTCCTGTCCCAAACCGCGAGGCGTTCTCGATGATGTAGTCCCATGCTCCGTACCTAAGAACCAGGCCGGACGCGAAGTGTGCGCTCTATGCATATGATGGTCCCGTCCGAATCAGAACTCTAGTCGACGCCTCGGCCTGCCCCACGGTGGGCGCTAACTGTCGTCGTTTGGTAACGGCAGATGCCATGGGGATGGCTAAAGAGGGGGACAAACCGATGTAAGTCTCGTTGGTGCCGGAATCGAGAGTGGGGACAAACACAGTGAGACACCGCGATGTATCCAGGTTCGGGGCTCTCCGTAGAGATAACACCCCTAGTCCTGCCGAGCTAGGTATAAGCAATAACTGTGCCTACAATGAATGCTCCTTGAGCTGTATGAGAGGAAGGAGAAGAGCGCTCTAGGCACAACTCTCTCCTGGCTCTCTCTGGTGGGTGAAGGTGTAGTAAATGCAGCCATCGTCCTCCATGCAGGAGGGGTTCTCGGGGCTCTTATAGGCCGAGCCAGGGGTGCTAAGGTAATTATACATTGTGGGAGGACCCAGTTGTAAGCCTCAGGCAACTAGGTGGGGCCCTCATGACGTATGCTCTCCGGCTGAGCCGGGGTAGATTTGCAGCTCTCCATACTGCTAGCTTGTAGGTCTTGCGTATTGAATAGTGCCCGTGCGTACTGAACAGTGATCTGGAGTACTGAACAGTGATCCTGCGTACTGAACAGTGGTCCGAAGTACTGAACAGTGGAGCTGGGAGCTTGGTCTTGTCGGCATGTCCGCATGATCGGCGCTGGAGGGGACAACACGCCCCTGTCAGGCCGGATCTTCTGGGATTGAGCATTGATGAGCTTGTACCAGGTGTCCGACCTGGGATGAAGTCAACTCTTGGTGTTAGCTCGGATGGAGTTGTGTCCTCTTCGGCCGAATGAACTTAGGTGAGGCCGATTGTGCTCTCCTGGAGCAACCAACCTCCGACCTAATCAGATCGGCCCTCTGGAGATCTGTCTTGTGCTTGTTGTATCTTGTTCTAGATCGGCGATCCTTAGACCGGTGATCTCCAGGTCGGCCTTGACTAGATCGGCCTTTCTCCGAATGACGATCTTCAGGCCAGCCCAAATTAGCTCGGCCTCACTTAGATCGGCGATCTTTGTTTTGAAGTAATGTTTCTCCTGGGTGACCCTACCCGGGGGTCATACCCACGACACTTATAAAATCTCTGAGATCAAGGTAGTCGCCGATTGGTTATGAGATGTAGCTGATGTAGTAGTACTATAATTACATTCACACCATGCATGCATCAATTCCACCCGGCGTGAAGGCAAAGAATTGAGAGAGTGCATGCATACATGAGTGGAATAGTAGTACTCCCTCTGTTTCTTTTTACTTCTCATATAAGGTTTGGTCAAAGTCAATCTTCATAAAGTTTGACCAACTATATAGAAAAATCTATCAACATCCACAATATAAAACAATTACCATTAGATTTATCATGAAATTAATTTTCATAGTATTATATAACTTTGATATTGTAAATGTTGATAATTTTTAATATAAACTTGGTCAAACTTTATGAAAATTGACTTTGACCAACCTTATATGCGGAGTAAAAAGAAACGGAGGGAGTACTAATTAATTGGAGTAGTTGTCTTCGCGCCTTAAAACCTTGTCTGGTATGGAAACGCACACAAGTTTAACTATGCTTTCTAAACCGTGGCGGAGGGAGTAATAGATACACTTAGATTAACGATCTATTTATTACAAATATAATATTTATATAAAAGTATACCACGAATATTCAGCCATAAATATTACTCCCTCTTATCGAGAATAAATACGATAGTTTTAAATTATGGTTGGTTCAAAACCGCAACATTTATTATGGATCAAAGCTAGTACAATATATCAATTGCTCAACTGTAATATATTTACCATTCTACATTATGTGTATGTTTAGACAATTAATCTAGTTCTTAAAAAAACTATAGGGAAAAAGCTGTATTGTTTTTCCCTTTTTTTTATTAAGAGCTGTATATTCTTTCCTTTGTCCAAAAGAAAAGGAAACAAACCCGACCTCGGGTCTCCGGTCTTAACTCTGACGCCTGAACTACCCCTAAACCCATCCCGTCCCCGCCGCCGCCGCCCGCCCGCCGCAGCTTTCCACCCTTGTCCCCTCCAAACCCCGCACGCCTCCGCGGCTATGGACGCCGACGGCGAGCAGCGGCGCCTCCTCTCCATCCCCAAGGAGGGCGAGCGCGTCATCGCGCCGACGCGCCGCCCGGACGGGACCCTCCGCAAGGAGATCCGCATCCGCGCCGGCTACGTCCCGCAGGACGAGGTCGCCATCTATCAGTCCAAGGGCGCCCTCGTGAGTCCTCGCACCCTCCACCGCACTATGGCACCGAACCTGTTCCGTTGCTCGATTCGTAATCTCCCTTCTTATCGGGGGCCTTAAGCTTGTTGCCTGCTCGGTGCAGATGAAAAAGTCAGGCCCCGACGTGACGCCGGGGTACGACCCTGGGCTCGATGCAAAGCCCAAGACAAAGGCGGCCAAGCGCAACGAGCGGCGCAAGGAGAAGCGGCACCAGGTAGACCTTCCTCTCTCGTTACTGCGTCGACATTCTCCATTGATGCTACAGAAACCGTCAGATTCAGTTATGGTTATAGGTTGCTTTATTGTCCGATGGCAGCATTGACCTCTGTTCGTTTGTTAGTTGAGGTTTGTATGAGCGAAAGATCAGCCTAGAATGATGCTGTCACCGCTATGATAATTTGATTTAGAGCTCATTTGTTAAGAATAATAAGCATCAATTTGTTCCACCCAAGATGAGCAGTGATGTCGCTGATAAGTTTTCTTGTACGGTGTTGCATAACCATAAGACTTCATTGGCTGTGTTGGTAGTGATACCTGACACTGACAGCTTGGGTTGTTATCGCAATAGACAATCGTCTGCATACCATATTCTCCACAAAGACATGATCAAATAGGGTCGTACTGTATTAGCCATTGAGCAATTGGAGCACGTTGTACCACGTCCAAAGTAAATGTTCTGCATTCCGAACAATATGCAACTCAATGGCACTGTGATTTTAGCTATGCATGCTTTACGATTACCAGCATTCCATTGAGTTGCAACTTATAACTTGTTATGATGGATCGAATTTAGAAATGCCACAACCTATAGCAGAGCTGCATTATTTTCTCATCTCTATCACACCGTGATACCATCTTCAAAAAATTAGTGATTCATGACTAATGTTGCATCAGTACTTCACGCACTAGAGCACAGGCAATATTCTCAGGCTGTAGTAATCTGTCCCAGTCTCATTAGTCATTACTCACTGTTGTACTGTATTATAGTTGGTGGAACATATTTTTGTTTCGTCATTATTGTACTATTGAATTGGCTGCACCCTATTTTCCAGAATTTTCGGGAGAAATATCCACTCTCTTTAATATCAAGTGGAGGAAGTACTATTGAATAGGGCTGCACAATTCTTTAATGTGGCAATATGGTATACACAGTATAAACTGGTAACGCCATTATTTAATGAGTTAACATGATAAGTTGAGTCCTTAATATTATGGAAGATCTAACCTCAAGATATTTAAAACCATAAGACTCACTTAACTAATCATAACTTCTCTGTCGGTAATGTGCTCAACACAAAAGTTGTTTTTGTTATATGATTGTATTGTACACCATGATAATGAATGATTATCTTTGGATTGAAGAACTAGTATGTGTTTTATACAATGCATTTATGGTTTGATACTTACTGGACATTACCTTATTTATTAGCAGGGTGGTTCAATAAATGATAAAGGAAAGAGCTTGGATATAGAGGAGGCCGACTCTGGAGAACCTGAGAAGGTTCATTCTTCCAAAACTAAGCAGAGGGATACAGTGGACAATGTAACGGAGCAGATAAGTGGCATTGCTATTTCTGAATCTCCAGTTATAGCAACCCCTTCCACAAATGCTGCCGACAACTTACAAGCGGAGTCATCTGTTCCAGAGATAGATAAGAAAATCCGGGCACTGAAGAAAAAGGTTCTCCCTCTCTCCCTTGCTCAATCATCTGTGCATATGTGCGCGCCTGTGTTTTAAATGTCTCAGTGTATTTTGTTATGTGGTCTTCTCTTAATTTTTCACAGATACGCTTAGCCGAAGCACAAGTGCAAGGGGGCACAGAAAATTTGAAACCTGAGCAACTTGAGAAAACGAAAAAGATTGAAGGATGGCGCGAAGAGCTGAAGCTTTTGGAGTCTACGAGGGTTCATTCTGCTTCATAGACAAAGCCATCTCGGCTCTGATGTAAACTCAGCTGTCAGTTCCATACGCCCGCTGTGGCGCTATTGCAGATCCAAAAATCAATTGATCATGATATTGCTTCTCCAGTACCTGCGGGTTTGCTTGAAATGCATCCCGGTGGACGTGGGGTTTGCGCAGGATGGAAGATTTTTCACCACCATTTGTTGTCTCATGTGACGCCTGTCAGTTCCAAGATTTATATTGCAATATCCGTTTGTCAAAGATCATACAGTGAGATGATAACCTATTTGCCATGGGATGGCTGTTACTTTGGTGTATTATACCAACTTTGTGATTCCTTGACATTGGAATAATTTACTTTCTTATGATAAGTTGTGTTTTTTTATCTAATAGAATTACAAAAAGGTGTTGGTGCCTTACATTTTCTGTGTGTGAATTTGGTTAAAAATTGGACAGTTAAGAGAGAGAGATATCAACAGTGAAAAGAGAAACTTTCAAAAGAATTTTGACAAGAGGTTAGAGCCTAGGGTCGTTTCTTATGATAAGTTGTGTTTTTTTATCTAATAAAATTACAAAAAAGTGTTGGTGCCTTACATTTTTTGTGTGTGAATTTGGTTAAAAATTGGACGGTTAAGAGAGATATATCAACAGTGAAAAGAGAAACTTTCAAAAGAATTTTGACAAGAGGTTAGAGCCTAGGGTCGGGATGAATGAATACCTTAATGTGTCGTATACAGTTGATGAGGTAAAGACAACTCCTTTTTTAGATGGTACATACAAAAGCAACGGGACCGGATTGCTTCCCTGCACATTTTTTCAAAAACATTGGAAAATTTGTGAAGATGAGGTTTCAAAAGTGGTTCTCCGGATTGTGGAAGGTTCGGAAAGTGCGGATAAGATTTATAATACTATTCTGGTTCTAAAACCAAAGGTAAAAGAATTCCTTGTTGCTTTCACAATTCCACCCAATTAGCCTTTGTAATGTTTTGTACTAGCTGGCTTTCAAAGTTGTTGCTAACCATCTGAAATTAGTACTACGTGATATTATCTCGAACAAGCAGTCTGCTTTCGTTCCTCGACGCCTTGTTATCGACAACATTGTTGTTGTTCATGAATACCTACATTTCATGAAGATGAAAAAGGCATTAAAATGTAAACAATGTGCTTTGGAGCTACTGTTTTCAAAGCAACTACAAAGGGTGTGGAGAAGGTGTCCACCTTGCTTGAATTTTATGCTAGGGCTTCTAGACATAGTGTGAACAAAGATAAGTCTTCTATATTTTTTAGCAAGGGGTGTTTGGAGGAAGTCAGAATGATTGTTAAAAATATTCTTCAAGTGCCATATGAACAGTTTTATGAGAAATATTTAGACATGCCTTCATATGCAAGTATCTAAAAAAATGAGGCTTTTAAATATTTTAAGGACGACTTATAGAGCAAGACTCAAGAGTGGATACAAAGGGTTATGTCGGCAGTTGGTAAAAAAGTTTTGGTCAAATCAGTGGCCCAAGCGATTCTTGTGTTCTCTATGTCTTGTTTTCATTTGCCAAGAGGTCTCTATGAATATCTTACATCCACGATTAGATCCTTTTGACGGGGAAGTAAAAAAGGCTAGAGTAAGCAACATTGGGTGTCATGGGACACTTTGACAATGCAAAAATATATGAAAGGCTTGGAATTTTGAGATTTTGAGATCTTTAACCTTGCTTTGCTGGCTAGGCAAGATGGAGAATCCTTGTAAACCCAGAGTATTTGAGTGCAATGATTTTAAAGGGCGTTTTACCATCCAAATGAGGGTATTTTAAAGGTGTCTTTGGGAAATCATTCATCTCAAATCTAGAAGGGATGTTCTAAAATGAGGTCTTATTAAGAGAATTGATAATGGGGAAACCACGAATATTTGGAATACAACTGGATTCCTGGGGATGAAAAATATGAGACCTCTTTTCTCATTGGTTCAAGACCCTCCTCAGCTTGTGTCGGATGTACTTGATGCAACGAATGCACGGTAGAACGCGGACTATCTTGATAAAAAATAACGTACTATGCTTTGGCCATCTTACAAATACCAATTTGTACACGCAGTACGGGGGATTTTGGTCATGGAATTTTTGAAGAACTGGGGTGTTCCGTGTGCGCTTGGCCTAACGGATGATTGTTGAAACAAAAAAGGAGATAAGATTGGTTGGAGGAAAGAGCAGGATCATCTAATATATTGGTTGATAAAAAAATCTTGGTTGTTGTGTGGAAATTATTGGTTCCTGCTAAACTAAAAGTCTTCCTCATTTCTCCGAACAGAGGATATCCGGAAGCATGGGAAAATGGCGAAGGGAGATAAGTGTCTAGTGTGCGGAATGCAATATTCTTGGTGACATAGCCTTATTGAGTGTACAATGGCTAGGTGTGCCTTGGCTAGTCGATCAAGAGTTGTTGGAGCATATTAGAATCATATACACCAAAACTTTCCACACATTTTTGAAAGTTTTGAACCGTGACAAAGAAACTAGGTTTTCTCGATGTTTGAAGTATTATTGAATGAGGAGCTAACCCGTATGACCGTCACTTTATTGGCTATTTTGAATTCTAGAAGGAAGTTCGTTCATGAAGGGTATTAATCAAAATCCACTTAGACTCACCTTTTCATCATAAGCTTCATTGCCGAGTTGGAGCAAAGAAAGACTACATAACCACTACATGTGGCTTTGGCTTCCTCGAGCGTTCATCAACAGGGACACTGGATCCCCCCGCCGTCGGACCTAAGTAAAATATATGTTGATGAAAGAGTGTCAATTGATCATAATAGAAAAACTGGCACTACATTCTATCGGGATAGTCAAGGGAAGTATTTGGGTTCTTCAATTCTAGTTATCCGCGACCTACTAGACCCATCGTCTCTGGAAGGTATAGCATGTCGTGAATCATTGACATTAGCTGAAGATTTGGGCATAAGGCATCCCTTTGTTGGCTCTGATATGGGCATAAGACATTTGAGCTAGTACCGAGGAGTTTACGATGGTATAGTTAAAGAGATTAAAAAAGTGGGAGAAGTTATTCTCCTCTTGTGGTTTCATGTTTGACCTTAGGAGCACGAACATTGATGTTCATAAGTTGGCTAGGCACTTCCCCAAGGCATAATGGTTAGGATATCCCAAGGCCTAATGATCCTCATGTAATTCTTGTAAACAATGTCTTGAGCTAATAAAACCGGTGCTTCCTCACTTTACTGCGCTTCTTTGCTATCTACACAAAGCCCTAGAATGTAGGAATAGCAAAACAAAGCAATAAGGATTCATAGGATTTCACACCTCAGCCTAGGAGTAGTGAAACAATGGAATAGGAAAAACTCATAAGTTGACCACCATGTCATGTGCATTCCTAGAATTCAAACTTACTTTTTTTAATACCCTATATAAATCTTGCGGAAAACTTGTTCTTGATTGGCAAGAGAATAGGGGAGAAAGAATCACCTTGCCTTGAATTTTTCAAAGGAATTTTACTATGATGTTGGACCTCATGTTTAGAATCCTCGAAATGTGGAGGGGGGGGGGGGGGGGAGTTTCCTATGAAAATTCATAAGTTGTTATGATCTGATGTGACTATAGGGAAAAAATCGACACGATTCCAATTGTATGAAATTTATTTGTTCCAAACAAGTCATGAGAATCCAAACACAAAGATTTTAGCAAGAACATGTGCAACACAGTTAGCTTGTCATAACCAGGTGTCCATGAAGTCCCAAGGAGATACCGCAAGCTTGATATCTCGAATATAAATCCAAGAGTGCAAGAGTGAATATTACCTAATTAAGATCTTCTACATTTGCTGGTTTATATCTTCTTTTATTTCTCAAGCTATAGATCAAATGACCTTTTGGTGGTAGTTTATAGCGATACTTTTCAGTTTTCAATACCATTGATTCTCTCCCCCGAGGGGCATGGCTTCAGGACAAATGTTGTTGGAGTGGTTGAGGTTGATGCACCGTTGTTTAACTGTATGGTGCTGTAGTACTAACAATGTAAACGGCATTGATTCTTCCCATAAAGAAAACAAAGCAGGCACGCAGAGACAAAAACCCAAGTCAGCAAACACGCGTTAGGCATACTCAATCACGAGAAGAGTCAATAGACGCCAAATGGCGACCACCTGGCAGCGCGGCGGAAGAGAATTTTCATAGGAACGCCCGTACAATGCAAAGAAAACTTTGCCGTACGGTCCAGCATCAGCAGCATAGAAGTTAACAACATGGAAGGGGAATGCAGTTCCAGCCCAGCTATGCCTAGGGTTATCGTAAGCTCCAAAGCATCATGCCCTTTCTTAACTCTTTGCTCCCCTCTGTCTTGCAGAGGCATCAACCAGTGAAATCTCATTCCACACCATGACATTGACATCAAGGCACATATTTACAGCGTGTCCTTCCCCTACTTTACACTAGGCTCCTCATGCGCTCGAACGAATGCGCGAATTACTCTACTGCCCGGGCAGAATAATATTAGCCGGATCATCCCCTGCAAAGCCGATGAAGAATCAACTAACAAAACACAAGAGGCTACGACGAGGATGCTGGTTGACAAGACTCTTCGGAAGGATCGTCCTTTTTCCAACCAGCTCAACATGATTAGAGAGGGCTAATATCTGCGGATAAAATAAGCAGCACTGCAAGTCAGATTAACCAGGTGATTATGCAAGAAACAGATGGCAGCCTAGCTGAGTAGCTGACGGTAACGGCCAAGTAGTGTAGAAGATTAACTTACAGTTCTGCCGATATGCTATAGCTGTCCAGAGCTCTATCCACTCGTGCCACGTGTAGAAGAATTTGGGCGCGTATATGTCCTCATAGACCGTATAGATCGTATAGATCTATTCACAAAAGGATGGTCCAAAAGTTTGGATGCAGAAGGTCTATCTTCAGGATTGGGTTTTACACATTGGCTTATAAAATCACGAGCATCCTTTGAAAGAGTAGTTGGAATTGCTGGTGGTTCACCCTTGCCAATCCTGTATAGGGCTTGTGTCTGCAGAACAAGTTGCAAGAGCGGGTGTGAATCTGATGAAAACTTGAATCATAAATTAAACGTACCAGAGAGCTTTTTTCAGGTTTTAAACCAACATTGGAATTCAAATATGCATGAGCTATTACTAGATTCCAAATGAAGAATTACTCACCCACTCCAAATCAGGATAGGGAAGTTGACGTGTCAGCATCTCTAGGACCGTGCAACCCAGGCTCCATATATCAGCTGCAGGTCCATATGTCTTCTTGGGATTGACGACCTGAAAGTTCAGTGTGTCCATTTAGAATAATCAAAAAGGTACGGACATATCATACATGACAGCATGCATATGCCAAACATCTTATTCAGCCAAAAACCAAGAATGTCCACAGCAAATAAAGAACGCAGAGAACTAATCTAACTTAAATTTACCACTTAGTAACTCACGTAACTAATCCACTAAGCGTCAAAATAACTGTGAACTATTAGAAGTTAAACGGTTGTCACTGGTTGTGAGCCGTGACGGTACTCAATGGTCCGGCAAAGCTAGCTAACTGAACTGATGTAGTGTGAAAATCCAAGCTGTATTTCAGTACATCAGGACACAACTCTTAACACTATTCATCACAGCCACCCTTTACATCAGGATTATACTACTACGTGCTAATTGATTATTATCAACGTATTACTATTGGAAAAGGGTCAAAATAAATGACAAATCCGAGCATATGCTGATCTGATCTTAAGAGCGTGGTGATATACCTCAGGTGCCATCCAATATACAGTTCCTTTGCATGATTTTAGCACGTTGAGTTTGGAGGTCTGAAACACAATCGATAAAGCAATGTTAAATCACAAAGTTAGTGCATGGATAACTACATTCGAAATTCAAACACAACATTATGCAGATTTTACAAGAAAGTGACGGACCTGCTTAGCAAGTCCAAAGTCCGCAAGCTTCACGGATCCGTTTGCATGCACCAGTATGTTGGCACATTTGATATCTCTGCAAGATAATGTGTTAAGCTATGAATATATTAAAGCAATTCATAATGCCCTAACGACTTCTCAATGTGGGTCAGGTGATATTTATTTAGAAGGCAAGACAAAAACTAGTGACCTAGTTAATCTTACACCATTGCAAACCGAAAAACTAATGTCATTGGTACATGAACTAATGTAATCTCATTACCTATGAACAATGTTTCTCTCATGGAGGTAACTCAATCCATTAAGTATTTGTCTTGTGTATGCTGAAACATGAGTATCTCGCAGGCGGTACTTCTGGTACAACGATACAAGAGATCCTTGGGTCACTAGTTCAAGGAAGATGTAAAGTTTTGAGTCCTCCTGCAAGTCACACAATTGAATGATTATCAGTATCAAATGAAATAATTACAAATAAATCTATGAATTTACATATGGCAACAATAGCACAACAGTGCTTCAACAGTTGGAAGATCAGGAGCTTACTTTGTCAGTTCCAAAATAATGTACTATATTCTCATGCTCAAACTGACTAAGGAGTGCAATTTCCTGAAAAGTAGAATGAAGTTATATGAGGAAAAAATTCAGAATACACCATTAAAGATAGAAAAAAAGAGGTTGTAAAAGACGACAGCTCTGATATTATCGATAAGAAAAGCAACCAGCTAAACCAACCTGCTCAAGTTGGAAAATACACTGCTGTGCATTGCTCCCTTGATCATGTAAGGACACTTCTTTGACAGCAAAAAAGACACCCTCGCTGTGAAGCATCAAGCATTACACCGTAAGATGCAGAAGTATATAGAACAAGCATGTAGGAGATGAACAACAAAAACATGAGAGCAGCCTATAATAAAGGTAATCATTCCAACTGAACACCAGGACATAAAAGGACAACAAATGCTGCAGCCCTTCATACCCGGAAGCTGAATATCAATCTTATTAAGAATACCACATTATTCAGAACTGGAACGGATGTAGTGCCAATATTTTGGCAGAACAAATTATCATATTCCCCTGTATTCTAGAGAATTTGGTTCGGAATTGGATAGCACTCTGACTCTAGCTAATTCTAGTTCACCACAACTCAGGATTATGTTCAAGATGAAATCATGTAGTACATGATGCAATTGCTATTTACTACTCTGTACATGATGCAATTGCTACGCAATAATTGTTAAGAGTTAAAATTGGAGCCACTGAGCTTACAGTCAAGCACAGGATTACTCGGGCTAATCAAATAGCAGGTTGAGTTCTTAATCTTAAGTAATCTTAACAACCAAAGAACAATAAATTTTCATGTGAAGAGAACTTACTCGCTGATCCCCTCGTAGACCGTCCCAAACGAGCCACTCCCCAAGAGCACACCCCGACTCCACGACCTGATCTTCCGCTTAAACCTGCCGTTGGGCGAGATGTAGAACATGGACTCGGTTGTCTCATCGTCGTTTATGGTGGATATCGAGGATGTGCCCGTGAATTCCTCGGAGGTCTCCCCCAGCCTGAGATCCTCCAACGTCAACACTTCGGCCGCATCCTCTTCCTCGTCGGCATCCGGGTCTCCGAAATCAGGAACAGATCTGATGGCCTCCGGTTGCCCCTGGTCCTCTGGGGCGAAAGACATGAGGATATCCCACGTGGAACCCAACAGAGCGGCGGGCGGCCGCGCCATAGACGGCGGCGGCTTGAGCATGACCGGCGGCGGGCGCACGCCCTTAATCCCTCCCTCGCAGCCTGGTTTCTTCGCATCCGGAGGGGCTGGCTCCTGCGGATCCAACCATGCCGGCCGCACTTGCGCGTCGTCCCTGGTGGATGGGAGCTCGAAATCAGCGGGCGCGGGCAAGGCGGGTTCCTCGGCGGCCTCGTAGCGGAGCGGGGACTCTCGCACGGGGCGGTCGGGGTGGGAGCGCGCGGAAGGGGAGCTGGAGGCGGAGGAGGAGACGGAGGAGCGGAAGGCCTTGTGCGCCTCCCAGTCGGTGAGGGAGATGGCGAAGTCGTCGGGGCCGGAGAGGCCGAGGTTGCGGCAGAGCTGCTGGACGTCCCCGCCGCCGTCGCCGCTGCCACCGATGCGGAAGCTGCTGAGGTCGACGGAGCAGGCGGCGGAGCTGGAGAGGGAGGGCGCGGCGGAGTTAGAGCCGGAGGAGGCCCGGGGCGGGGACGGCGGGTAGCTGCAGAAGTTCTTGGGGTCGTACTCGTAGGTGATGTTCTTGGAGGCGTTGCGGCGGTCGAGGCGCGGGCCGCGCTTGGAGGAGCGGGAGGAGCCGGACGGCGAGGAGGAGGAGGCGGTGTCCTGGGACGGCCGGCCCATCAGCGGCGCCTGCTCATGGGGTGGGGCGGGCGGACAGGGGAAAGGGCGAGGAAGCACGGGGGAGGGGAAGAGATGAGACGAGGGTTGGCTCTCTCTCTGGCTGGTTGGCTGGCTGGCTTTGGGAGTGGAGGAGACGGCAGAGCGATATTTTTTTAGCCGCGACCGCGAGCGCGAGGTTTTCCTTTACCTTGGTGGGTGAGGTGGAAGGGGAGGGGAGGGGAGACGGGTGCGTTGTCGCCTTGACCCCGCACCTTTTGTGATTGTGGTGGCCGGAGCTTCGCCGCAGTCGCGGTCTGCCCGGCTTTTTGGTCGCCGGAGAGGGGGGATAGGGTAGGCTACTTCTCTTGGTTAGAAGAGAATGGTTTGCCGTGCTGGCGTGTGGGCGGACGTCTACGTGCTGAACCGTCGCCCGGTTGGCGTGTGTGTGTGTGCGCCAAGTCACCACGCGGTATCTTTTGTAAGTTTATGAGTTTTTTTAATGCGAATCTTGCTTGAGTTTGTAAGTTTTGATTTGAACATGTACTGTAGTACGTCTTAGTGCATAGCTAACCAATCGCAGGGGCGGCATCATGTCATGTCCCACGAAACCGAACGGTGCTCGCGTGTGCCTTTCGGGCGCTCTGCCGCTGCAAAACGGACGGCTTGTTGTTTCACACCCTTTAAAGGCTGCTGTGATGTGCTGTGCATGGCTGATGGCTCAGTGGCAACACCGAAAGCATGAATGCCACCCGTAAACATTCTCTTCTTTGGTTCACTGTTTTGACTCGAGACTGCGCACGCTCACGCAGTCACACGGGGTTCTCGTAGCATGTACGTACGCTCATCGTAGTAGTACGGTATATGTAATATGTTAGTATACTCTCCATTCAAGAAAAAATGTTAGAGCAACTTCAACGGCACGATCCAAACGGACCACCAATTTATCCGTCTTTTTGTCCGTTTGGGTCGTCAAACGGACCATTTTCTGCATGGTGTTCGTCCTTCCTGGGTCGCTTCGCCTAACGGTGTGGCAGGACGCATTCTTGATCAGGGTCATCGATGTCATAGTTCATGCCAACTTGATGCCATGGCATGTCACACAGTTCAACGGTCAGGACACACCCCTAGACCACACAGTTCTTACCAAAATAGGCCTGGACACACCCAGGCCACGCAACTGGCAGTTTACAGAAGGTCGGGGCGCGCCTAGGCCACACAGTTGGTTGTTTACAGAAGGCCGAGACGCTCCCAGGACGCACAGTTTGTACCAAAAAACAAAGGCCCTCTGCCTTGGAGAACATCACTCATCGAGCAAATCTGTCTTCTTCCTCTCGAACCATTTCTTCGTCTTCGGCGTCAAAGTGCTCATATCCATTTTCATGATCTCCATCTCCATCTTCTTTTCATTGTCCATCGCGCTTTTCTTTGCCTCGGCCTCCATGGCTCGAGCTTGAGCATTGAGCTCTTCAATGTCAAGCTTTTTCTTGGCCAACTCAAAGAAGGTCTCCTTGGCCTCTTCTTTCTTTTGCCTCTTTATTTCTTTCCTTTCTTCTCTCTTGCTTGAGAAGACCTCCTTTTGAGTATCAAACCCTTCAAGGTCTCTTATATGACAAGGGAGGATGCATCAATTCTTACCTCGTTCTTCGCGTTTTTGCGCCCCCTTGGCCTCTCACTTATGTCCACATCATCCTTGTTATCATCCCTACTTTGTGATGCAACATAGTCTTTCCATTTTTGTTCATCCTTAAGTTTGATCCAACAATGGGACAAGGTGAAGGGCTTGTCGTCATTGGATGCTTTGAAAGATTCCAAAGCAAGGCCTGCAAGATGGCAAGAAGAATGAACATGATGAAAATGGACATGACAATGAGCATAAGTATAGAGAGCTTGTGCAGGAAATTTATCATGTCTTCCACGGAGGCTCCACTTGGAGGACGTTTTTTGACTTGAGAAAGTGCACCACAAAACTTGTTGCACTCCATTTGAATTGTTCGCCATCTCTTCATTACAGAAGTTTTCGTTTGCGTACTTTCGAAGCTCTTGTTGCCATACTTGTGATGCTCATGAAACCAAGCATGCACCCTCTTGTAGAAGATTTTCCCACTTTGTTCGGATCCCGTGATGGCATCAATGCTACAAGATATCCAAGCCTTCACAATCTTCACGTCCTCATGCTTTGTGAAAGCTACGGTCCTTTGGCTCACCTTCTTTTGCTTGCCTGCTTGCTCATCGAGCTCATCATCGAAGAATAGCTGGCCGACAATGTCCATGAAGGGATCCACTTGTGGCGCATGCGTGTCTTGCTCAATGTCTTCGACACGAGGAGGGCTTAAAGCGTCATCATAGTCCTCGGCATCGCCATCATGGTCATCGACGGGGCTTTCTTCGTCGTTGTCCTCATCATGGATGTAGGCAGAACCGCCGACGACCATTGTCTCCATGATATCGGTGGGATAGCCGTAGTAGCCCGGCAAGAGTATGCTGCTGAGAAGGAGAAAAAGGTGTAACTGCATTAAGGTGTACTTGCGCGATATACAAAACAATTATAAGGTGCATGATTTGCAGATGTTGCACTTTTGTCGAGTGGATAATGTAGCAGCATATAAAGTTTATGTGTGTCTTTTCATGATTAGGCCCTCCAGCAGCATACTCTTGTCGGGCAACAGGGACGCGATGCCAGACTTGTTGGACCCGGAGACAAGATCAACTTTTTGGTACCCAGCCTCACTACTTTGACGAACGCAAATAAACAGCATATAAAACTGAGCATGATCCAAAGGATAGTTTTGAAGCCCTCGAGGTTTGTGTGCGAATGCATAGTCGTCTTGATGATTTTGTAGCCCTCAAATGTTTCTGCACGACTGCGTAGCCGGCATGATGATTTTTTAGCCCTCAGATATTTCTGCACGACTGCGTAGCCGGCAGGATTATTTAGTATCCCTCAGATATTTCTGCACGACTGCGTAGCCGGCAGGATGATTTTATAGCCCTAAGATGTTTGGAATCATAGAATATAAGAGTGTAAAGAAACTTAGATGTAGGATCAACACGGCAGAGGGAGTCGAAGATGAGCAACCGATGTGACGAAGCGGACTCGATGTAGTGGACAGAGTCGACGTGATGGCGACTGCGACGTTCAGCCCCCGAGTCCGTGAGACCCCGTGTGTTGAGGCGGCGAAGTTGCGCAGCAAAGTCGTCGTGATGAATTTATCCGGCGAGTAACGAGAGGACTCGACGCGGCGACTCCTGTGTGATTGAGCTCGGTACAGGAGAGCCCATACAAAGGAGCTCGGCGCAGGACGATTTGTGTGCTTGGAGTCGACGGTGCAGCGAGTGACCGAGAAGGACTCGAGGCACCGGGCGGGATCCTTCGATTGCTCATTGTGTGATGTCGTTGTAGCGGTGCGAGCTAATGTAGAAACCTTGGCGAGTCATCCATGGCATGTCTAGTTGGAGTAGAAGCCTTGTGGGTCAAGATTGAACCCGAATTCGCGATTTCGCGTAGATCCGAAAACGCGTTGAAGTGCGAGAGCCGCTGACGGAGATTTAACCGTTGGAATTTTCTGAAATTTTTTGTGCTGATGGGGGATTGAAACCCGCATGCTTTCACCGGAGGGATCTTCAAGTTGATGTCTGAGCTAATGTCAGGAATATTTGTGCTGGAGTCGCGCGGAGTTCCATCAGATTCCGAGGGTGCTTCAGTGCGGGAGTCACCGACGGATATCCAGCCGTTAGAATTTGCCGAAATTTCCACAGATTTTTGAAAATTGGATTTCACATCTTTCCACCGAAGGGATCATCGAGATGAGCTCCGAGTCACCGTCGCGAGTGCCCGCAACACGGACGTTTTTCTGTCCTGTAGGTTGCGCGTGAGCGCTTTTGTTGACGTCGATCTTCGAGTGACGCGATCGAAATTTTTCTTGTTTTCTCCGTGAGCTTGATGTAGATCTTGATGTAGTTGTTGAAGAAGCGGATATTGCGATGAACCCAACTTGAATAGGTCCTTCGAAAGTCGACGGATCGTCGATTGTCAATGTAGATTGGAGTCGTCGATCTGTGATTCCAACGCGCATGTCCTTCCCACAGACAGCGCCAATTGACGAGGATCGGCCTCGGCAAATCCTAGGGTTAGGTACCCTAGGTTTCGTGTAGAAGGAAGGAGAGCGATGTGGCCTGCGTGTTGGTAGGATTCGGACGGTGACAAGCGACACATGAGGGCACGATTTACCCAGCTTCAGCCCCCCGGAGGGAAAACCCTACATGCTGCTTGTCTGATCTTGTATTGATGATGGTGTACAGGGGTGCCGCGAGGGCTTTGGTGGAGAGAGATCTGTTTAGTTTTATGCGTGGAGCAATCTGTCTAGAGGTGTGTGTTTTGTTGTCTAGAGAGGTGCCCCTGCCTCGCTTTATATAGATAGCCAGGTAGGGGTTTACATGAGTCCTAGTCGACTACAAGTAGGAGTCCTTATCTTGCGCCTCAAGTCTTGGGCTTCATGTCGGTTCGTGAGTCTTCTAGTGGGCCACCAGTCTTGACACGCACCAGGTACCCTCACAGTGAGGAGTCGTGGGGTCACCCCCTCGTCAATCGGTGTCGACATTTTGACGAACAGTTGGCGGCTTCCTGGAGCGTTACCTATGTATTAGTTCATGTTTTGCTATGCTGTATTTGCTAGGATTCGATGAATTATGAGATTATGTTTAGTCTGTGATGAGTAATATATTTGCTTTACCTTTATATCTAGTTCTTGAGTGTTCTTGCATTTGCTTTGGCCAAGTAGTAGATTGTAACTCCAAGAGGGATCGTTATGCATGATTGTGGGTTCATGCCCCCCGATATATAGCTTGAGTGATAGAAACATGAGACCAGGGGATGTGTTGTTGCCATCAGGGAGAAAACAACGATGCTTGTAACCGCGGTTGATCTGCCAAATGGTGCAAGAACCATTGAGTGCAAATGGATATTTAAGAAGAAAACTGATATGGATGGAAATGTTCAAATCCATAAAGCTTGACTTGTCGTGAAGGGGTTTCGACAAGTTCAAGGAATTGACTACAACGAGACCTTCTCGTCTGTAGCGATGCTTAAATCAGTTCGGATTATTCTAGCTATAGCTGCCTATTTCGATTATGAGATATGGCAAATGGATGTCAAAACAGCTTTCCTTAATGGAAATCTAGAAGAGGACGTGTATATGATACAGCCCGAGGGTTTTGTCGATCCAGAGAATGCTAGTAAGGTATGCAAACTTCAGAAATCCATTTATGGATTGAAGCAAGCATCTCGGGGTTAGAATATTCGTTTTAAAGAGGTTGTCAAATCGTTTGGCTTCATCGAGAACGAAAAGGAACCTTCTGTGTTCAAGAAGTTTAGTGGGAGCTCAATCGTATTTCTAATCTTATATGTGGATGACATATTATTGATTGGGAATGACATTCCAATGCTTGAAGTTGTTAAGGACTCATTGAAAAATAGTTTTGCAATGAAGGACTTGGGAGAAGCAGCTTACATTTTGGGAATCAAGATCTATAGAGATAGATCAAGGAGGCTTATTGGATTAAGCCAGTGTACGTATATTGACAAGGTGTTGAAAAGGTTCAACATGCATGAGGCTAAGAAAGGGTTCTTGCTTGTGTCACATGGCATTCATCTAAGAAAGACTCAGGGTCCATCGACTCCTGATGAGAAAAGACGCATGGATAAGATTCCGTATGCTTCGGCCATCGGGTCTATCATGTATGTTATGGTATGTACTCGTCCAGATGTTTCCTATGCTCTAAGCGCTACGAGCAGATACCAGGCTAATCCAGGCGAGAGCCACTGGACAGCAGTTAAGAGCATCCTAAAGTACCTGAAAAGGACTAAGGATATGTTCCTAGTTTATGGAGGTGAGGATGAGATCGTTGTAAAGGGTTACACCGATGCTAGTTTCCAAACCGACAAGGATGACTTTCGTTCGCAATCTGGTTATGTGTTCATTCTGAACGGAGGTGCAGTGAGCTGGAAGAGTTCCAAGAAAGAGACGGTAGATGATTCTGCAACGGAGGCCGAGTACCTTGCAGCTTCTGAAGCTTCAAAGGAAGGTGTTTGGATAAGGGATTTCATTACCCTACTTGGTGTGGTTCCAGACTCGGCAAACCCGTTGGACCTCTATTGTGATAATAGTGGTGCCATCGCACAGGCCAGGGAGCCAAGGCATCACCAGAAATCCAAGCACATAGAAAGGCGTTATCATCTCATACGGCAATTCGTAGATGATGGTAATATAAATGTATGCAAAGTACACACGGATGCAAACGTTGCTAATCCTTTGACGAAGCCTCTCCCGATGCCGAAGCATGAGGCGCACGTAAGAGCCATGGGCCTTAGATGCCTAATTGATTGACTCTAGTGCAAGTGGCAGACTGTTGGAGATATGCCCTAGAGGCAATCATGTTATGATGTTATCTCCTTATGTATTCATGAGTTATTTGTATTGTCCTTGAACATCATCACTGATATGTATCAATAAGTATGTGACTTGTTTGTGAGACTATATATTATATGATGATTGTTCTAATGGTCCCTAGTTGATAAGGTTATGCGGACACATATCCTTGACTAGTATATGATTCGATTGATGACTATGTTTCACAAGTCATGAGCATGGAGATGCTACCGATAGTATGGACTTAGTGATGGGATCACTGAGTTGGACAGAGACCCACTTTGAGATGCAGCGAGATATTGTCATATGTTAGTCTCAATACAATGTATATGCCATGTCCTAGACCTGAGGTCCTTGCATGTTCTCGAGATGAGGAATGACTCACTTAGGGACTATAAAACGCTACACCGTAACTGGGTAGTTATAAAGGTAGCTTACGGGTGAGTCATGATACATGCCGCGAGACATGGTTGATCAAGATGGGATTTGCCCCTCCACTTTGGAGAGATATTCTCTGGGCCCTCTCGAGTGATAAGATTCAGAAAGCATGGCCATGCGACATGGGTTAAGGGTTAACCCGGTTCAGGAATCTGTATCACGGTTTCGAGAAGAGAGGTCAAGCTATCACAAGGGTGACAAGTACTCGCCTTGAGCTTGACAGCATAATATCGTGAGGCAAAAGGAATGTTGCATATGACGCTTTGTAATGGTTCGTCTTATGACTTTACCCGTATATGGGAGTCGACACGTTCTGCTAGGAACCGCTACCGACTATCGAACCAGATGTGATCCGGGTCGTGTCCATGTATACGTGAACCTATAGGGTCGCGCGCTTAAGGGGAAAGGAGCCCATTCGGATGTGATCCGAATGGATTATGGATGGAGGGTCCGGATTGCCTCAAGGGTTGAGGCCATTCCACGGGCGCCTATATAAAGGCTAGGGCAAACCCCGAAGGGGTAGAGGTCAGACCACAACCCTAGCCGCCACTCCACCTCCAGGCCGAGCCGCCGGACCTAGCAGTCCGCCGCCCGACGCTCCTCCTTGTACGTGCGCATCCCTTGGAGGCGCTACACCTGCGACGCTTGGACGAACTGTTCGCGGGATCGGATCGCGGGACTCTGTTCGTGGGATCGGTACGAGGGATCGGCTCAAGGGATTCGAGGAGCAGCCGTCGACGCGCATCGCCAACTCTCCTTCCGCTGACGTGACTGCGCGTCTAGTGGTAAACCCTAATCATGTAGTTCATCCCCAGTAGCAGTGATCTTGGTTGTGCGCGGTAGAAATTTTAATTTTGCGCTAGCGTAGCGTACCGCGTGCCCCAACAGTATAGCCATCATTCCTTCTCAAAAGGACATAAGGTGGATTGTTCATGCCGGCATAATTAGAAGAGGGAACCATCTCTTTTCTGATGGCTTCCTCTCCAACCTTCTCCTTTCCCTTTTCCTTCTCTTTGTGCCCTTCTTGCACAAATGTGATTTGTTGTTGAGGAGGAGTAGCTTGGTGCTTCTTCTTCTTGTTCTTTTTTTTCTTGTGCTTGTTCTTCTTCTTTTGAGAGGGATCATAACCGATTCCCTCCTTGGCCACACATTCCTTTTGATTACTCAAAAGTTCATTCAAGTTCTTTTCACCTTGAATGCAAGACATAAGACCTTTCTCAAGTTGATCTTTCAACTTTTGGTTCTCGAAAAGTAGAGATGCATAATCAATGGAGTTAGAAGCACATGCATCATTAGGAGAGAAAGTAGCAAGTTGAGGCTTTAAGTTGATTGTAAGCCTCGGTGAGATTTATAAGCTCCCCTTTTATGAGCTTGTGGCCCTTTTCAAGGAGTTTATACTCCTCACCGAGTTCACCATGAACAACTTTAAGCTTAGAAATTTTATCCAAGAGATCATGCTTAATTTCAAGAGACAGTTCTAAGGCATCATTGACTTTAACAAAGTCTATCTTATGTGAAGTGACGGTTTTCTCAAGTGAGGCCTTCATGGTTTCAACTTCATGGAGATTTTTCTCAAGGAGGTCATTTCTCTCCTTTTCCTCTATTAGGAGGGTTTCCACATTATCAATGTAGCCATCACGTTCAGTGAGTGACTTCATCATGTTGAGGAAACGAGCAAGGGATTCTCCCTTAAGTGTCTTCATGAAGGCTAATGAGGCTTCCTCACTATAATCGACACCATCAAATTCACACTCTTCCTCCAACTCTTCTTGCGAAAATTTGGGAGGGAGAGATGATGGCATAGGGATAGTAGACTTTGATATTACCTCTTTAGCCATGAGGCACCGGTGGGAGTTGGGCTTGTTCTCATTGGGCGAGTCGAAGAGGCTTGATGAGGTGGAGGAGGACTTGGAGTGCATGGCTAACACAACCATGCCTTTGTTCTCATCATCACCATCTTTATCATCCCCGGATAAGTATTCTTCATGAACAAGGGCCTTGTCACCATGCCTCTTGGCAAACTTGTTGAAGCTCTTCTTGAATACAAGCTTCTCGGTTTTGTCTTCTCTTCTCTCATAGGGAAAATCCGCAACAAAATGCTTCGGACTATCACAATTGTAGCACTTTCTTCTCCCAAAGGTTTTTCCTTTTAAGTTCTTCCCTCTTGTAGCCATGGTGCCCGTGTACTTCTTGATCAAAAGGGCCAAGTCTTCTTCAAAGTCATTTGCCGGGCAAGAGGCCTCATCTTCATCCTCATAATATTCTTCCACTTCTTCCACCTCAATCAACTTGGAGGGGGAAACCGTCTTCTTAGCTTTCAAAGCAAGATTTTTGGAGCTATTTATCCCATTAACAAGGTCAAGGGTTTGCTTGGACTTGGCTTTAAACAAAGAGTTGGTGGTGAAGGATGACAATTTGATCTGGGGTCAATTGGTCAAAATCTGGGCGTTGATGTATCATGGTGACCATGGTGTCATCCGTTAGGATGAGTGGCATAGGAATATGAGCACGAGCATATGAAGGAGCAACAACATTGTACAATTGTGCAGTGTTGGTTGAGGGTGGTTTGGGTGTCTCCTTTACTCCATCAACATCCAAAGTGGTGTTTGGACAAAATGTTGATGAGGTAGAGGGAGTTTGAGAGAATGAAGCAAATTTCTTGTCAACTTCTTTCCCTACCAAGTATTTGATCGAATTTTCCATGGAGCTTTTAAAGGACTCCATGAAGTTAGCAAATTCGATCAAGGTGAGCGAGTTGGAGGCGCTAGAGCTAGCTCCTCCACTCTCCTGGAGAGGGATGGTATTTTGTGGCATTGGTGGGGTGGATGGGCTAGCAACAGGTGCAACAAGTGCACCAAGTACTTCCCCATCCACAGGAAGATTTTCACCTTGATTCCCTAAGTCGACCATATCCTCTTAGGCGGTAAAGCCCTTAATAAGAGGCCTAGCTCTGATACCAATTGAAAGTATCGATATGGTCAACTAGAGGGGGGTGAATAGGTGACTAACTAATTTAACTTTACTTACCACTTTTAGGGTTAAGCGGATAAATAAGATTCTCAATATGTGCTGTAAATGAAAACCCTATGTGGCAAGCAAGCTAAACTCAAATTCTAGGCAACAACTACAATAGCAAGCCAACAAGCATAAGAAGCTAGTACAAGTAAAAGTGCGGAAAAGGATAAACCACAAGTGACAAGGAGACGCGGAGATTTGGTTGACCTAAGTTCACACTCTTTTGAGGGAGTGCTAATCTTCGTTGGAGCGGTGCTCAATCCTTGAGAGTGCTACCAACAACGTAGATCATCGTATTCTCCTTTCTCGAGTCACCCCCAACGGATGAGCCTCGATTCACTCGAGGTTGGTCTTGGAGGCGACCACCACACCTTTACAAACTTCTCGGAGCACACCACAAGCAAGGAAGCTTCCGGGACGGACACCTAGCCGCCTAGGAGCCAAAGCTCCAAGAGTAACAAAGTCAACAGAGTAGAAATCTTGAGGGGAACACAAATCGGTTTGGTGGAAGTGTAGATCGGGCCTTGCTCTCTCAAATCCCAAAAGATCAACAAGTTTGGGTGGAGGACTTGAGAGTATTGAGCAAAATGGTGTTCTAGCAATGGAGACTCAAGCAAGGGGAGAAGGATTAGGGTTGGAGGAAGAAGAAGGGGGTATTTAAAGCACTTGGGTGGGGGTAGGTGAGAATTGGCCGTTGGACCCCGTGTGCACGGCCTAAAGGCCGTGTGCACGGGGTCTATAGTCAATTTCCCACATAACCCCGTGTGCACGGCCCCAGGACCCTGTGTGCACGGCCATGCACCCCGTGTGCACGGGCATTACCGCAGGTAATCCAGAAGGGGGCCTGGGCGCTGAACACCCCGTGTGCACGAGGCAGAGACCCCGTGTGCACGGGGCCCCGCACATAAATATCCTTCTTCCAGGTTGTATGGTGGATGAAATATAGCTTAGGAAAAATGTGTTCCCACACATACTCAAACCTCGTTCACCTCTCTTGATAGTGCGGTTTTCCTATGATTCAAATCAAACTTAAATAAATCCTTTGAGCCACCGGATAGCCACGCCTTTTATCATTTTGTAGTGGGGCCAATCATCCTTCAAATAAATAATCCTTCGCTAAACCAATGACCTGAGATACATCTTTTAACACTCGTCATTAGTCCCATTAACCACATTGTCATAATACCAAAACACCATTTAGGAGTAAATGCACTTTCACCAGTGCCATTTTCTATTTGTTTTGTCCTTGCATTGCAGAAAAAGTCGAAAAATGAAAGATGCCCAGAAAATTTCCAAAAAATTCCCACAAATCTTATTCATCAGAAGAGTCCTCCAGCCGGAGGGGCAGCTCTAGGGGTGGCCCACAGCCCCCAGGCGGCCAGGGGGTGCGATGGGTGTAGATAACACCTCCTCGTTGGTTACCCCAAGTGGAAGGTTATGATGTAGATATCAGCAAATCTTCCTCAGTAAAGATACCAAGGTTTATGTCTCCAATAGGACTCCAAGTGCAATAAGAAGGTGACAACGGCGCCATAAATTCACTGGTGCCTAAGTTGACGTGGACCTGCACACAAACGCAAATAACTTTGCTCCCAACGATTCAGAGAGCTTGTCAATCTCTTCGGCCTTGCTTTTTACAAAGGATCAAACACAAAGGTGGAAATAGTAGTGGCAACTAAAAGGAAAGTAAAAGCAGTAAATTGGAGCGATGTAAACTACGATGGAAATATGGACCAGGGTCCCATGATTTTCACTAGTGATGTCTTTCTCCCAAAAGATGAAAGCAGCTATGTTGGATGAACAAATTACAGCTAGGCAATTGACAGAATTATAAGTGCACCGCAATGCTAATTATGCTACAAGAAAGTTAGAGGCTCAATCATGTGGGCATTACACCAAAACAAGTAGACCGTTTATCCATCGACATCTATTCACTAATCATCTGCCTTGAGATATCTATCCAAAACATCTCGCTTGTATTAAGTTGCGAACCTCAACCAAACTATAGGCTCAAAGCAAAGGGCGACTGCCTTAACACTTTGTGTGTAATGTAAGAAATCCTTGCAACCAAGTTCAAAACTTGATTCTCATCCATGGACTTTAACTCGGATCTCATGGCCTCAAGCCATAACTCAGAATCTGGATCCACCATCGCTTCCGCATATTTCAAAGGCTCATCATTGTCCAACAACAATACATTGCTTGCATTACGCAGCCTTTCTGACCTTCGTGGTGCGGGTGCTACTTCAACCACGGGTTCACTGACTGGCTCTGCCATAATGGCATCACTTGCCGTGTCTTCCCTGAGTGGTTTATCTCGAACCTCTTTGAGTTGAACCATCCTCCCACTAGCCTTCCTAGTGAGAAACTCTTTCTCAAGGAAGGTACCATGTCGAGCGACAAACACTTTGCCCTCTTGTCGGTTGTAGAAGTAATACCCTAAGGTTTCCCTTGGATATCCCACGAATATGCACTTATCCGATTTGGGTGCGAGCTTGTCCGACTGAAGTCGCTTGACAAACGCTTCACAACCCCAAATCTTTAGAAAAGACAAACTGTGACGCTTCCCAGTCCATATCTCATATGGTGTCTTATCTACGGATTTAGATGGTACTCTGTTTAGTGTGAAAGCTGCAGTTTCTAGAGCATGACCCCAAAATGACAACGGTAGATCTGATTGACTCATCATCGATCGAACCATGTCCAACAAGGTGCGATTCCTCCGTTCGGATACACCATTTCTTTGAGGCGTTCCAGGAGGAGTGAGTTGTGGAACTATTCCACGACTCTTGAGATGATCATCAAACTCTTGACTCAAATATTCACCTCCACGATCTGATCGTAGAAGTTTGATCGTCTTTCCGAGTTGATTCTCTACTTCATTCTGAAACTCCTTGAACTTTTCAAAGGTTTCCTACTTGTGCCTCATCAAGTAGATATATCCATATCTGCTCAAGTCGTCGGTGAAAGTCACGAAGTACTGATAACCACCTCTAGCAGTCGTGCTCATTGGTCCACACACATCAGTATGTATGAGTTCCAACAAGTCGGATGCCCTCTCGCAACTCTTTGCAAAAGGTGTCTTGGTCATCTTGCCGAGTAGGCACGATTCGCATGTCTCGAATGATTCAAAATCAAACGAATTTAAAAGTCCATCATCATGGAGCTTCTTCATGCGCTTTTCACTAATATGACCAAGCCGACAGTGCCAAAAGTAAGTTGTATTCAGATCGTTAGGTTTAAGCCTCTTGGCATTTATATTATAGACAGATTCACCTTCAAGATTCAAAATGAATAACCCATTCACAACGGGCGCCAAGCCATAAAACATCTTATTCAAATATATAGAACAACCATTGTCCTTAATAATGAATTCATAACCTTGTCTCATCAAACGTGAGGCAGAAATAATGTTTCGACTTAACGATGGAACATAATAACAATTATCAAGCTCCATTACAAATCCAGAAGGTAAATTAAGTTGCATGGTGCCGAAGGCTAATGCAGCAACTCTTGCTCTATTCCCGACGCGAATGTCAACTTCTCCTCTTGCGACATCTCTACTTATTTTTAGTGCCTGCATCGAGTTGCAAATGTGAACAACCGATCCGGTATCATATACCCAAGAACTATTAGAAATATCCGCAAGATAAATGTCTATAACATATACAACAAGTGTACATGTAGAAGACGTACTCCCACTGCTCTTTCCCTTGCTGGCGAGCCACTTGTTGCAGTTCCTCTTCCAGTGACCATTCTCCTTGCAATAGAAGCAAATGGTCTCCGCGTCAGGTCCAGGCTTAGGCGCCGGGGCTGGAGTCGGGATCACATCCTTGTCCTTTCCCTTTGCGTTAGCCTTCTTCTTGGTCCATGACTTCTTGAACTTGGCCGTGTTCTGCACCATCAACACTTGATGTGTGCCCTTCTTAATGTCCTGCTCTGCTGTCTTAAGCATCCCATGCAATTCAGTGGGCTTCTTTTCCATGCCATGCATATGAAAGTTCGTAATGAACGAGTTATAGCTTGGCGGAAGAGAACCCAGAATTGTATCTGTAGCTGACTCAGGAGTCAACGGATGCCCAAGATGATCCAAAGCTTGCATGTATCCCATCATTTTGATGACATGCGGGCTCAGTGGATCACCCTCTTTCAGCTTGCAATCCATCAGGGATCGCCATACGTTGAACCTTTCGGTCCTAGCTTGAACCTGAAACATGCCCTTAAGACTCTCGATCATATCGAAAGTCCTAATGTCTTCGAACTGCTGTTGCAGCTCGGGCTCCATAGAAGCCAGCATGAGGCAGCTGATCTCAGTAGACTCATCCTTGAGTTTCTGATAGGCATTCTTAGCAGCAGCGGTGGCATTATCAGCCGGTTCCTCTGGAAGCGGTTCCTCTAGAACATTTTCCTTTTTATCATGCTTAAGAACAATTCTCATATTTCTATACCAGGTGGTAAAGTTTGTTCCATTCAGTTTATCTTTCTCAAGGATGGATTTCAACGCAAAATTGGTAACTGGAGCAGGTGGTGCCATTGATATACAACATAAAATGCAAAATACTAAGACATGTATTCATGAAGAGCAATTCATATTAAACGCTTTAATAAAATTACTCCCACTAAGTTCAACATCCCTCTAGTTGACACTAAGTGATTCAGGATCCGATGGGGCGAATTGACTAGTGAGCTTTTGCATCACTGCTAGCCGACTCGACCTACCGGTAAGCAACTCCTTGCTAATCGCATCAACCATACGACTCCTGTTTGTTGATGCGTATCAAATACACACCAACACCTATGCCCCGAAGCCCAAAACTGTTTTGATAGCCTCGACAAGTTAACCAAGTGCTATGCGTGTAAGTGTCCGACACAAACCCATCACGCCAAGGAGATCTAGCAGCACCCTAATTATAGGCCTACTACTAAACATACATGACATGTGATGTGCATCAATTGGGGAGGCAAATTTTACTTGACATTCTTTGAGGGATCATCCTACTTAAAACATCTACCATGTCAAAGAAGGATGCATAAAGGGATAAACATTCACAGGCAGTTTATACAAGTGATATGGTATAGCCCCTTTATCATAGCGCATGGCGATCTCCATCTCCATGCGCGCGAACCTCCCATGGCGATCTCCATCTCCATGTACGGTTGTCCTCGTGGTGATCTCCATCGCCACGCCATGGTGTCAACCACCAAGTGTTACATAAGTTACTATGCTATTACAAACTAATAGCTATGAAAGTAAATTACATTACATGGCTCCACAAGTTGACACGCAGGTCATTAATACAATAACGAGAGAACCATATGGCTCCAGCCGGTTGTCAAAACCATGACACGCAGGACATGAATAATAACATACACAATGGGCTATACCAAATCACATTCATACCCTGCAAAACAAAGTTATACGTTCTACCGCCGTCTAAACCTCTTTTAGCACTAGTCGCTGTTTTGCATATCTTTTCATTCTGCATCATTTGGTAGGTCACGGAGCTCAATCGGAGTTCATATGACCAAGATATGGCCTCTGAACCGAACCTGCTCACAGATTTCTGGACAGCTCAGATCATATCTACACCGTGTCCTGATCCGTGTCCCGGATCAATCACCTAGTGATATCCGCATGCCACAATAGGGTTTACGGCACACTGTCTATCCCAATGGCGGATAACCGACCTCTAGGGATAAGTTGTGGCACGACCTAAGTAGCTCGCAACTCGGGACAGATCATGAAATCAAGAACCTCAAACATACATGCAAAACCGATCTGATCTACACATCTCTATATGCAAATCCATCACGAATTCACCACCAAATAGCAGAAGCTCTGATACCACTGTTGGGGCACGCGGTACGCTACGCTAGCGCCAAATTAAAATTTCTACCGCGCACAACAAAGATCACTGCTACTGGGGATGAACTACGTGATTAGGGTTTACCACTAGACGCGCAGTCACGGCAGCGGAAGGAGAGTTGGCGATGCGCGTCGGCGGCTGCTCCTCGAATCCCTCGAACCGATCCCTCGTACCGATCCCACGAACGGAGTCCCGCGATCCGATCCCGCGAACAGTTCGTCCAAGCGTCGCAGGTGCAGCGCCTCCAAGGGATGCGCACGTACAAGGAGGAGCGTCAGGCGGCAGACTGCTAGGTCCGGCGGCTCGGCCTGGAGGTGGAGTGGTGGCTAGGGTTGTGGTCTGACCTCTACCCCTTCGGGGTTCGCCCTAGCCTTTATATAGGCGCCCGTGGAATGGCCTCAACCCTTGAGGCAATCCGGACCCTCCATCCATAATCCATTCGGATCACATCCGAATGGACTCCTTTCCCCTTAAGCGCGTGACCCTATAGGTTCACGTATACATGGACACGACCCGGATCACATCTGGTTCGATAGTCGGTAGCGGTTCCTAGCAGAACGTGCCGGCTCCCATATACGCGTAAAGTCATAAGACAAACCATTACAAAGTGTCATATGCAACATTCCTTTTGCCTCACGATATTATGTTGTCAAGCTCAAGGCGAGTACTTGTCACCCTTGTGATAGCTTGACCTCTCTTCTCGAAACCATGATACAGATTCCTGAACCGGGTTAACCCTTAACCCATGTCGCATGGCCATGATTTCTGAATCTTATCACTCGAGAGGGCCCAGAGAATATCTCTCCAAAGTGGAGGGGCAAATCCCATCTTGATCAACCATGTCTCGCGGCATGTATCATGACTCACCCGTAAGCTACCTTTATAACTACCCAGTTACGGTGTAGAGTTTGATAGTCCCTAAGTGAGTCATTCCTCATCCCGAGAACATGCGAGGACCTCAGGTCTAGGACATGGCATATACATTGTATTGAGACTAACATATGGCAATATCTCGCTGCGTCTCAAAGTGGGTCTCTGTCCAACTCAGTGATCCCATCACTAAGTCCATACTATCGGTAGCATCTCCATGCTCATGACTTGTGAAACATAGTCATCAAACGAATCATATACTAGTCAAGGATATGTGTCCGCATAACCTTATCAACTAGGGACCATTAGAACAATCATCATAGAATATATAGTCTCACAAACAAGTCACATACTTATTGATACATATCAGTGATGATGTTCAAGGACAATACAAATAACTCATGAATACATAAGGAGATAACATCATAACATGATTGCCTCTAGGGCATATCTCCAACATATACCTTAGCTAAATTTTTCGGCACTAATTATTATGATTATGCATGGACTATTTGGGTTCCTAATACCCTTGTTGCTAACTCTCTAGGACCCACTAAAAAATGGGGACCTAAAAACAAAGCTTGATTCTTGCATGACTATGCCTCCCGTGGCACTCAATGGGTGTGACGCCCCCAAAATCAGACCATGTACAGTAATCATACACGCAAGGTACACGATCGAGATAAGGGTGCCATGGTGAGATATCACAACACAACTCTACAAATAAAATAATACAAGCTGTTTAATACAAGCCAGGGGCCACGAGGGCTCGAATACAACGGCTCGAAAGCACAAAGTTAGCGGAAGCAAAATTATCTGAGTACTGATACAAGAATACAAGGTTTCCTTAAGAAGGCTAGCACAAATAACAACAGATCGAAAAGGCGAGGCCTCCTGCCTGGGAACCTCCAAAATACTCCTGGTCAACGGGGAACTCGACGTCGTAGAAGGCATCGAGGATCTTCATGTTGCGGTGGTCGGCATCGGGGGTCTCCTGCTCCTGGACGCCAAAGCTCCAACGTCGACTGCAGCGGCCGATCAGGCAAAACATAAAGGGGGGAAAAGCAAGGGTGAGTATCTAGTATACCCGCGAGTCTTACGTCTGCTACTAAGCCTTTATGCATTTGTATCAAATGGAAAGGGGAGGCTGTATATAGTGGACTGCAAGGTAGAAATCAGAATAAGTGTAAGAAGTTAGGCCTATCAAAGACTAGCATCTTCTGACGAGTCTTGCAGCACAAGATGAGAACAGCCAACAGTTTATATAAAGCATAAAGTAACAATGAAGTAGAAGTTGCTGCAGCATTGTATAATTGTAACTTGTATTGATTAATAGTAATAATGCCTCCGAGTTCCCCTCCTCAACTACCCTGCGAGGAAGAAAACCCTGAACCATACAGTTCAATAGTAGTAGTTTGTAGTGGTAAGGTCCAGTTTCAGCATAAAGCGTCCTGTTACCGTGGACACGGCTATTCGGATAGATTAAACTCCCTGCAGGGGTGCACTACTGTTCAACCTGCACGCTCGGATCTCTAGGGTGGCATACACCTTGTTAGGGAATGCCCCACCGAGGCTATCCGACACATCGCATCCCATCCTAGACTCAGCAGATAGGCCATCCACCGGACTATATCCTATGCGCTCAGGGGTCTAAGTCCCTCACCCTTCCGCGCTCCTGAACGGTACAAGACTGGCCGGGTGAAGCAAAAGCAAATCCAAACACACCTGCTGCAGCAAAGAAGACAAGACCGCTTCCCGGCAATCAGCCCGTGGTACTGCTGACGTCTGAAGAGCTTTCGGAAGAAACTACGACGCGGAGGGCCCACACCGTAATCCCACATGTAGGTAGTGCGTACAGACCAACGGGTATCTCAAGTCATCCGCCGAACCATTTAGCATTTTAATATTATCTCATAGACAACCGTTATCGATGTCTGACTAACAACACAACGGACAACGAACATCAACAAGGTCCACCAGTAACGTCGAGGCCTGCCCTGTTGTCCCGTCAAAGCGCGCGCTTACCAATAAGGTGAACCATCTCCTTACCTTGTCTTGCGTGTGCTCTTGGTAGAGCTCGACCTTGCGTGGTTTGGTAACTCTCGCGAGATACGAGCAAGGGCCAAGCACGCCAGTAACGTCGGTCGTACCCTCCCTTTCGCTCCCGACAATATACCGCTCGCGGGCACCGTTGGGTCGCCCGACTCTTACCTTTAAGGACAACAGTTGGTTCGAGTGCCTACCATTAAGTGAAACCAGGAGGTATCACCCTCGATGGCACACTTAAAGAGGTTTGACAGAGACATCAGCGGAATGAACTAAAGAGGTAAACCTCGTATCATCCCAGTGATGCTACGCTACCGAGCCGTCGAGAGTGAAATACGAGTCCATTCCACTCGTAAGTCAAACTCGAAGCGACTCGGCAGAGTCTCGCCGTTGTAGGTTCCCTAAGGTGTCTGCATTGATCCGTACCTGTTGCAGTTGTATATATTTTGTATCTACGTCACTCCCCTGAGTGGACATGGCCCGCTATCTAATCCTAGCTAACAATGCGCAGGGCTCACTGTTGAATATAATCTATATATATATATTTATTTATAGCAGGCAGCATAGGATAAAGGAAGGTACATCAAGGGGCGACAAAAACAGGTTATGAAATTGAATAGGATTGTAACGTAGCAGCAGCACTAACAATGCCTAGTGCAAGAAAAGTACGGAAAGATAGGAGATATCTGGGGAGGAGAATGGCTCTGCTTGCCTGGAAGCTCGACGGTAGGGGTAGGGTCGTCGGCGAAGTAGTCGTACCCGGCAGTGGTGTAGTCGACGGTAGCAGCGGGGTCTACCGGAGAATAAAGGGGGGGAAGAAACTGTAAATACAAAGCAAGCATAAACAAACAGATGAATGACATGACAAATGCAATGTTAACGGTGTTCTAACGCAGTGTAATGCACGTTGCTCGGAGAGGGAATTCATCCGGGGATGAAAAACCGGCTCCGGGTGATTATCGACAGACGACGCGGAGGGGGGATGTCGATGTTCCTTGTGTTAGAGGGCTGTGGTGGGTATACGGATAGCGCATCCGTATTCGTTATATTTTTTTGATCAATTTTGATGTATAAAGTTTTTGAATCCGAGTTATGGTTTAAAAGATATTGAATTTTAAAGTTTAAATCATTTTCTGAATTTTCTTTATTAATAAAATGCAACATTATCGACAGAGGGGTTGACTGGTCAAACTTGACCAGTGGGTCCCACTGGTCAGCCTCACATGTTTTATAAATCATTTAATTTAATTTAAATAGCAGTGGGGCCACATGTCATAGTCTGGTTAATTCAGAATTGTTTTTATTAATAAAATGAAGTGGGGCCTAGGTTTCATTGACACATTTGTTTAATTAACAGCTTAATTAAACTAGAGAGTTAATTAAGGGAGTTGGCCCCTCATGTAAGTGTCACATATTATTAATAACATTTTAATTAGTTTTAAAAGGCTTAGGGCCCACTGTCATACACACCTGGGGGGGGGGGGGGTTATCTCTCTAAACTTAATCATTAGCTTAATTACGGGGTGGGGGCCACTGTCAGTGGCAGTTAGCCAGTGGGCTAACCCAGCCATGCCCCAAGTTAACCGGCACGGGGCACGCCGGCGGCGAGCATACAGGGGAGGCGCGGGCGACCATGCACACGCCAGGGGCCACCATTTCGTGTGTCGTTGAGCTCTACGGGTGCCCAATACCGCGCCGCGTCCATCCCTGCCAAAAATGCAAGCTGGGCGGACTAAATCGATGGGTACGGCGAGGGCCGCGGCGGCCGGAGCACGCTACTACGACGAGGACGTTCTAGCGCAACAGATCGAGCCCGACATGGGGGGAATCGAAGAGAAGGCTCACATGGGTGCAGGGGAGAGGTCTCGGGGCCGGAGGAGCTCGAGGCGGCGTGAACTGGGCGCCGAGGTGCTCGGCCGTGGCGGGAAGGAGGCGCCCGATTTGCGATGTGCGGTGCATCCCGGCGTCGATTGCTAGCGCGTGTAGACGAGGTAGTCGCCGGCGAAGCCCCTGGACGTGCTTGCTCGGCCGGAGGAGGCGGCTGGCCGCGAGCGCGGCGGCAGCGCGGCGACGGCCGTGGGGCGGGCGACGAGGCCGTGGGGGGGGGGGGGGACCGGGTGGGGAGAAGCGAGGGGGGGAATGAAGGTGGCTGCACTCGATCTAGGGTTGCGCGAGAGGGGATGGGGCCATATTCAGGCCGGCGATCGATGGATGGCTGCCACGGCGCCATGGCCATGGTCTGGCCCGCCAGCTACAACTGGTTGTGGAGGTTGATGTCCGCAATTATTCTCCCGAGGAGTAGGGGGGACTGGTTTTGGAACTTTGTCTTGGAACTTGAGCTGTAATGTGCCTCCTGCGGGATGGTGGATCTTTTTAATTCATGGAACTGCTTTGTCCTTTTTGTGCTGCTTGTTGTCCCCTTTCCTTTGACTTGTTCTACTTTGCGGTAGGCCACCCCGGGCGTTTCTCGGGCTTGGAATTTTCTAAATGAGGATGCTCGCGAGGGTGCCTACGAGTCTGTTTGCTTGAGGCTAAAAGATGCAGAGCGCGAGATTGTTCGTCTGAAAGGTGTTGTGGCAATCCAGCGCTCGAAATGTGAACGCGCTGAAGCTGTTTTGGATAGTATTGCAGCTTGGGTGGTAAAGTTTTCTGATCTTCTGATGGGTGAGTTTGTCTTTCTTCGACTGCTCGATTGTGCGAGGTTTTTTTCCTTGTACTTGCTGCAGATCTTTGTTCTTCGTTGAGAAGTGCTTGCTGGGTGATCTCGCGACGAGGAGGAGGCCGTACATTCAGAGTTGTTGCGGTTGGAGGACCCAATCGTGCATGCGAACAATCCTTTCTGGATGGATAGGGCGCGTGCTCGAGTGTTCGCCATTCTTCGGATGCGGGTTGAGTGGGTGCCACGGGCTCTTGAGTACTGTTGCGGGGTATTTTGCAGGATATTTGCTGAGTTTTATCCGTTGGATCATGTTCCATCATCGCTTGAAAGGCTTTGTCGGGTGTTCTCTCAACCCGTGGACCTTCGCCGCGTTGTAAATCACCAGATTTATGCGGGAGCTCGCTGTGCTTTTGCCTTTGTCCATAGTCATTGGCCTGGGGTGGACATTATGCTGACAGCTCAAGGTCCTCCTGGTGGTCGAGCTCAGCCGATGGATGACCATTATGCCATAGCGGACATGCCTGCGAGCCAAGTTGTGAAGTGAGTGGTCGAAGAGAACGACCGTCGTCTGGGTGCTCTGTGCAAAGTGAAATCAGAGCCTGGAGATTAGGCTTTTCTTGGTTTTTGTAGGTTCTTCTTTGAGTTGTAGGTTGTCTTCTTCTGCTGGACAGTGTGTGCTACTGTCCTCTTTGTCTTTGGTTTATCTTGCTTATCTGTTGGGAATGAATCCCCTGCGCGTTGGGAGGCTGAGTCGTGCGGTGCGAGCGAGTCTTGTTGTCTTCCGAGTCTGGAGCGAGTGTTGCCTCGGGGGGTGGCTGATGCGAGCGAGTCCCCGCGTGTCAGCTTTTAAGTCACTGATGCGAATAACGCCTCGAGGGGTGGCTGATGCGAGCGAGCCCTCGAGTGCTAATTTTTAAGTCGTGTAAGCAAATAACGGGTCGGGGGTGGCTGCTGCGAGCGAGCCCCCGAGTGCCAATTTTTAAGTCGCGTAAGCGAATAACGCCTCGGGGGGTGGCTGATGCGACCGAGCCCCCGAGTGCCAATTTGTAAGTCGCGTAAGAGAATAACGCCTCGGGGGTGGCTGCTGCGAGCGTGCCCCCGAGTGCCAATTTTTAAGTCGCGTAAGCGAATAGCGCCTCGGGGGGTGGATGCTGCGAGTGAGCCCCCGAGTGCCAATTTTTAAGTCGCGTAAGCGAATAACGCCTCGGGGGGTGGATGCTGCGAGCGAGCCCCCGAGTGCCAATTTTTAAGTCGCGTAAGCGAATAACGCCTCGGGGGGTGGCTGCTGCGAGCGAGCCCCGAGTACCAATTTTTAAGTCGCGTAAGCGAATAACGCCTCGAGGGGTGTGATACGTCCCAAACGTATCTATAATTTCTGCTTGCTCCATGCATGTTTTGTGTGACTTTGCCATGTTTTGCTTGAACTTTCATACACTTTTGAGCATATTTGGACTAATCTATTAACCCAGTGCACCCAGCTGCCAGTTGCTGTTTTCTGCTATTTTTGTATTTCAGGTTTTCCGTCCATTAAAAGTGCTCCAAAAAATCCGGGAAAATCAGATAAAAAAATCAACGCAACGGAAGCTTCCGGAATCACCAAAGGAGGGAAGGAGGGCCACCACCAGGCAGCCAGGAGGGCAGGCTAGGGACCCTCCTGACTGCCTCGTGGCCCCTCTCGGTGCCCCCTTCGCCTATATTTACCCCCCGTGACGGAAACCCCTAATATTGATCCCTCTTTCGCGATCTCGCCTCTGTACCGCCACCGCCATCGTTTCAAGATCGGGGCTGCCTGGAGTAGCTACTCCGGCACCCTGCCGGGAGAAGCTACCCCCTCCGGGAGACCATCCATAGCCATGGACGCCTCCCGTATGTACCGTGAGTAGTTTCCCTTGGACCATGGGTCTGTGACCAGTAGCTATGTGATCTATCTCTCCCTTCTTTGTGCTTCCACTTTCGAGACCTCGTGAGATGCCTCACATGATCGAGGCACCTTTGTAATTTTCTGCTGTTGCTATGCTGAGTTTGTTGGGATCTGATGGATTATGAGACTATGTTCAGATTGTGATGGTTAATATATTTGGTTCTTCTCTTTTATATTTTGTTCTTGAGTAAATTCTTGCATGTTCTCCGTTTCCGTATTTTACTTTGGCCAATGATTTGTTGCAACTCCAAGAGGGAGCGTTATGCTTGATTGTGGGTTCAGCCTCTTGATGTCTAGCTTGAGTGACAGAAACATGAGACTAGGGGATGTGCTGTTGCCACCAGGGATAAAACAACGGTGCTTGTATCCGCGGATGCAAGGATTGTTTACTTTACGCAAAGTTCTTTTAATGCAGTTGTCTGTTACTTTGAGTTTACACTTTGGGTGGGATTCGCAACTTAATACCAGCGAGATGTTCTGGATAGATATCTCAGGGTGGATGATTCGTAGTAGATGCAGATGGATTTCGGTCTACTAACCTTGGCGTACTGCCCATTGCTTTTGAGCCCTTCCTTTCTTTGCAACATAGTTAGCATTGTGATGCCTTCATAATCCTGTCAATTGCCCAACTGTGATTTGTTTACCTCGCTAGCACTTTTATCGTCTTTTGGGAGAGAGACATCACTAGTGAAAATCACGTGACCTTGGTCCATCTTCATATCATTGTTTACACCATCAATTTACTTTCAGTTGCCACTATCATTATGTCTTGCGTTGATACTTGTAAACGGCAAGGCCGGAGGAATTGACAACTCCTCTGTACTCGTTGGGAGCAAACTTATTTGTATCTGTGTGCAGGTCCAGGTGAAGTTAGCAACCTTGGCGCCACTGTTCACTTTACCACCTTCTTGTATCTTTCGGAGTCCTACGGGAGACAAACCTTGGTATCTTTGGCAAGGGAAAACTTGCCGCTGCACTATATCTCTCACCCTTTACTTGGGGTAATCAACGAGGGATTGAAGAGTATTAACACTCTCCTGCCACCAGCAAGTTTTCTAGCGCTGTTGCCGGGGACTCCAGCCTACAAGATAGGGGAGTTGCACACTATCTTTTACCTTTGCTTTTTAGTCTTGTTAGTTTACCTATCAGTTTTTACTTTTGTGTCCCTTATAAAAAATACCAAAAATACCTGCTGCTACTATGGGTTCTAATAAAAACACCAAGTTGTGTGACTTCACTAGTCACAACAACAGTGACTTTATCTGCACTCCTATTGCTCCACCTGCTACTTCAACACCTTCTTATGAGATTAAACCTGCTTTGCTGAACCTTGTTATGAAAGAACAATTCTCTGGTGCTAGAGATGATGCTGCTTTGCACTTAAATAATTTTATTGAGCTTTGTGATATGCAAAAGTACAAAGAAGTAGATGGTGAAATTGTGAATCTTAAGCTTTTTTCCTTTCTCTTTAAGGGATGAAGCTAAAATCTGGTTTCAATCCTTGCCTAAGAATAGCATAGATTCTTGGGATAAGTGCAAGGATGCTTTTATCGGGAAGTACTATCCCCCTGCTAAAATTATTCAATTGAGGAGTAACATTATGAATTTAAGGCAATTGGATAATGAACACGTTGCCCAGGCATGGGAACGTATGAAGAAGCTCGTCAAGAACTGCCCTACACATGGACTGACTACCTGGATGGTTATCCAGACTTTTTATGCAGGCTTGAACTTACCTTGCGGAACCTATTAGATTCGGCCGCGGGAGGAACTTTTATGTCAACCAAACTTGGTGCTGCTACAAAGCTACTTGATGAGATGATGTTGAACTACTCTCAGTGGCACACCGAAAGATCTCCAACTGGTAAGAAGGTAAATTCTGTCGAGGAGATCTCCTCTCTAAATGAAAAGGTTGGCCTTATCATGTCTCTACTTACCAAGCAAGCTCCTATTGATCCTCAGGATGTTCCTTTAAATTATTTGATTGCTCATGATCAAGTAGATGTGAACTTTATCTTCACGGGAGAAGGTAATGTCGGTCTCCGACCCGCGCAGGTATTCTGGGATGGCGGGGTGCGAGGAAACTGCGAGGAAAACTTGTCTGGTGACCTGCTTTTGCTGCCTATTTGATGGTCTTCCTTCTTGGATCATATAGATTCGGCCGTGTGCTTCTGGGTATTTTTCTTCTTTGTCGGGTGTCGAGCAACGCTCCTGGATGGCTGCCACCTGTCTTGCTGGTGTGGCGGGTGCGGGTGGTGCGTTGTGGGCGATTGTTCCGACTACTATGCTTGCGAGGGGTTTTGCTGCTAGTGCTGCAGACCTGCTTTTTTCTTCTGAAAGCTCGGTGAAGCGTCTGTAGTTTCTTAGTGTGTGCCCCGATCTGAGTTCTCCGCGCTCGTTTTTTTAACCCATGTAGCGTGCAGGGCCCATCGAGCTGCTCCTTGGCCGAGCGGTACGCTCGGGTGCCGTCTCGTGGCTGCCTTGATCTCCAGTCTCTTTTCTGGACCTGGGGTGCTTCTTCTTGGTTGTCTCTCCGCTGCATTCTGCTGTCGTCTCGATGTCTGCCTTCTCTATCATCTGGGAAACCGGCCGCGACCATTTCGGGTCCTCTATCGTCGTAGAAGTTACGCCTAGGGCGCTTTCTTCTTCTGTCGTACCCTCTGTCTTCGGTGTAGTAGTCATAGTCGCATTCTGGGCGTGCTGACTGGATGTTTGACTCATTTCGGATGGAGTCTTCTCTGTCGGCCCAGTTGTTGGCTTGTTCTAGTAACCGCGCAAGTGTTCGGAACTTCATCTACCCAAGTTGTTCTTTGAAGTCAATGCGTTGTAAACCTCTTCTGAATGCGTCGATCACACTTTCGTCTGATATGTCCTCAGCTGAGTTTTTGAGTATGGTCCACCGCTGGATGTACGCTCGCAGGGACTCTCTGGTTCCTTGCCTACAGGCTCTTAGCTCTTCGAGTGATGCTGGTCGTTTGTAGGTGGATTTGAAGTTCTCAATGAAGGCGCTGCGAAACTGCTTCCAGGAACTGATCGATCCTCGTGGTAGGTTCTTCAGCCAGTGTTGCGCCGAGCTCTCGAGCATGAGCTGTACGTACTGCATTGTCGTGATGTTGGTTCCTCGTTGGAACTTGACGGCTGTGAGGTAGTCATCGAGCCATGCTTCTGGTTCTTCGAGTCCGTCATATTTGTGCATTGTGGATTTTAGTTTGAAGCCTTTCGGCATCCGCGTATCGCGTATGGATCGTGTGAAGCATAGTGCGCCGCACGGTTCTATGTCTTCGTTGGATGCGAGCTCGTCTGAGTACTCTTTGCGGGGTGCGCGTCTGCGTCTTCCTCAGTTGACTTTGTTCTGTGTGATGTCGTCGCGTGCGTCTCGTCAATTGATGCGTCGGTTGTCGTTGCCGTCCCTGTCATGGTCTTTGCTTCTGTTTGAGCGCTTGCTCCAGTCGTCGTTGTTGTCGTCTTTGTCGTCATCTGGTGAGCTGGGGTCCATGTCCGGTGTCTGCTCGCGAGGTGCTCGTCTCGTTCTTGCTTTTTTGGGTGCCGAGGTGGTGATGGCGTCCTTCATCACTTTGAGTGCCATCGTCATATTGTGATCTGTTGCGCCCTTTTTTCCCTTCTGAGCGCGAGAGAGATATGCCTGGGTAGTTAAGAGAGCTTCTGCTGGTGTGAGTTGCTCTTCTTCTTCATCGTCCTCTTCAAGCCTGAAGTCGTCGTCTAGTTTGCGGGCAACTTTCTTCTTATCGGTGCGTCTCAAGTTGCTAAATCTGGATTTGCCTCGGGCGGGGGAGCCGTAGTCGGAGGAGTCGCTTTCGGGCAGTACTTTATGGTTGGTTCTCGAGTCGATGGCTATTTTTCCTTGCTTCTTGATACGTCTCAAACATATCTACTTTTCCAAACACTTTTGCTATTGTTTTGCCCTCATTCTTGCATGATTTGGACGAAACTAACCCGGACTAACGCTGTTTTCAGAAGAGCTGTCTGTATGGTTTTATTGTGCGCAGGAAAATGGATTTTTGGAAATCCCGGAAAATTCCCAGAAAAATACCAGAAAATCCACGCACCCGAAGAAGCCAGATGCCAGAAGTGGGACCAGAGGGGAGTCCTTGGGGCCCCAGGCGCCCTCTAGCGCGGCCAGGGGTGGGGCCGCGCCCTCTGGCCGCCTGGGCTCCTCCCCCCTCCTCTTGTGCCCTACCGATGCTCCTATTTATTCCCGTGACGCGAAAACCCCAAAACAGAAGTCGTTTTCCCAATTCTCGTCGCGGAGCCGCCGCCACCCTCTGTTCTTCTCCGGGAGGGCTAATCTGGAGGCTGTTTTGGCCTCCGGTGAGGGGAGATCATCGCCATCGTCATCGTCATCACCACTCCATCCTCCCTCCATGACTTCTCCATCCATGTGTGAGTAATTCCCTGCTGTAGGCAAAGGGGATGGTAGGGATTGGATGAGTTATATCATGTAATAGTTCGTCAGATTGTTGGGGGCATGTTGCCTATCATCTAGATTGGTGTTTATGATCTTTGCTTCAACTTGTTGCTCTTAATGCTTGTCACTTTGGGCCCGAGTGCCATGATTTCAGATCTGAACCCTTTGTGTTGTCATGAATATATTTGTGTTCTTGATCCTATCTATGAGTTGTTTGCACCTGTTATGGTCCGGAACCGGCGATCCCAAAGGTGACAGCTTGGGACACCAAAGGGGATGGATTATAATTTGGGGATTCCATGTATCCATTGATTGTTAATGCTTTGTTCCGGTGCTCTTTGACAGGATCACCTTAATCTCCATAAGTTCCTTTTGGCCCCGTTCGTACCAGGATGGTAGGACAAAAGATGTTGTGCAAGTTCTTATTGCAAGCACGTACAACTACCTGTGGGATACATGCCTGATGTTTGATTTATGCCTAGATGATCTTTGCTTTTCTGTGTGCCTTGCCCCAAGCTGATTACATGATGTGTCTTATCCATGCAGCGCCCAACCATCCATCTCCCTAGCCTACAGTGTTTCAATTCTGCTGGTTACTAGTTGTTTACTTTTGTTGTTACTATTATCGTTGCTATCGTCACTACTACTATTATCGCAGTTGCTATTAATATCTTGTTGCAAGTAAGTGTATCTCAGGTGCGGTGTAACTGACAACTCCACTGTTAAAGCTTGTGGATATTCTTTGGCTCCCCTTGAGTCGAATCAATAAATTGGGTTATCTTACCCGCGAAGACTATCTCGATCCCCTGCAATTGTGGGTTATCACTTCTCCAGCTCTAGTCGCTGATGTCTTGTTTTCTTGGTGATATTGCTCGCCAGCTTGTTGTATGCTCTGAGCTCGTCGCGAGTTGCGTTCTCTGGCAGTAGCTTTCCGTGCTTTACTGCGTTTTTTACTCTGGCGATTGCTTCTTTGGATAGGTAGATTTTTTCTATGGGACGGTCCTCTTTTGTCGCTTCTGAGATCTGACGCATGCTGCTCTCCGACTCGTCGTTCTTGCGGTTGCTGTGCTCCTGTCTTTTGAATTCTTTTCTTGGTATGGTTCCTGGTTCTCCAAGGGTGACGGTAATCTGTCCAGTATTGTCAGGATCGCTGCTTTTGCCGTTTGAGCGTGTGTCTCTATGACTGCTCGGGTCGTCGTCTTGGCCTTTGTCATCTGATGTTGGCTCGCGAGTGTCTGCCATGAACACTTGGAACGGTGCCCTGGTTTCTAGTCCAGTCACGTCTGTAGTGCGTTTCTTCCATGTTGGCAGTCCACTTGAGTGGTCGCGAGTGATGCGGTGCTTGGTGTTCGGGTGGGAGTCGCGGCTGACTCGCGGAGTTACCGTGTGGGCGGGTGTGTCGTCTTCGGTTGTTGCGATTGTTGCTGCAGGTGCTCGGGTACGATCTGTGAGGCGAAGAGTTCCCCAATGGTTGACGTAGATCTGGTACCCACCGAAGGTCAGTTCATTGCCAGCACGCAGATCGGCGAAGGTTGGTCGCATGGTCGAAAGGTGAGCCACGAAGCCGAGGGACCCGAATAGACCGGAATCTGCTCGAGCCATGGAGTCGTCGACTTGATGGATGCTGATGAAGGAGCCGCCGAGATCGTGATTCCAACCTGTGAAGTTCCCACAAACGGTGCCAATTGACGAGGATCATCCTCGGCAAATCCCATGGTCAGGGACCCTGGGTTAGATTGTAGAGAAGGAACAGGTTGGCGATACTCGTCGGCTAACAGGAGAAGCTCTTCCTGCTCGATAATATTATGCGAGGGGGCGATTACAGTGGAAGTCTAAGCGATTTCGCGCAAGACCGGAGGTGTTGATTGTAGATTGGATGTCCTGTGACGTCCCCCCTCACAGCCTTTATATACTAGGCTAGGTATCGGGGAGTCCATCTCAGGTTACAGGGACGATTGCCTAATTATAGCCTTGCCTTATACGCCCAGTCTTGACTTCCATATTGTGACGCCCCCAAAATCAATCCGTGTACAGTAATCATACACGCAGGGTATACGACTGAGATTAGGGTGCCACGGTGAGAATATCACAACACAACACTGAACACAAAAGGATAAACCAATATGTTACAATACCAGGGATCACGAGGATCCGAATACATAAGTCATACAAGCCATAATATCTGAGTACAGACATAGTTAGTCAAGTTTTGCCTTAAGAAGGCTAGCACAAATGACATGAGAGATACAAATCGAAAAGGCGAGGCCTCCTGACTGGGATCCACCGAACTACTCCTGGTCGACAGGGAACTCGACGTCGTAGTAGTCGCCTCTTGGGTACTCCTGCTCTTGGGCTCCAACGTCGAGTGCAGCGGCCGATCAGGCAAAACGAAAAAGGGGGAAATAAAGAAAAGGTGAGTATCTAGCATACCCGCGAGTCTTACGTCCGCTACTAAGCATTTATGCATTGTATCAAATGGAAAGGGGAGTCTATATATAGTGGAGTGCAAGGTAGAAATCAAAATAAGGGTAAGAAGCTAGGCCTATCGAAGACTAGCATCTTCCGACGAGTCTTGCAGCATGAGGAGAGAATAGCCAGTAGCTTATATAAAGCATAAAGTAACAATGCAGCAGAAGTTGCTGCATCATTGTATAATAATAAGTTGTAATAATTAACAATGCCTCACAGTTCCCTCCCTCGACTTCCCTGCGAGGAAGAAGACCCGGAACCATACAATTTAGAATAATAGTTTGTAGTAGTAGGATCTGGCTTCAGCATAAAGCATCATGTTACCGTAGACACGGCTATTCGAATAGATTAATCTTCCCTGCAGGGGTGCACTTATGTTACACTACACACACGAATCTCCAGGGTGGCGGGCACCTTGTTAGGGAACGCTCCACCAAGGCTATCCGACACTCCGTAGCCCATCTTTCAAACTCAACAGAGAGGTCATCCGCCGGTCTAAATCCTAAGTACGCAGGGCCTTGGACCCCAACCCGGACGTACTCCTGCACGGTGCGTGGCTGGCCTGTGAAGCATAAGCAAACCAAATAAGACATCACCGCGCGAGCAAATAAGACAACACCACTTCCCGGCAATCAGCCCGCGGTACTGCTGACGTCTGAAGAGTCCTCGGACGAGAATACGAAGCAGGGGAGCCCATAACTCGTAATTCCCATGTGTAGGTAGCGCATATAAGCCAAAAGGTTACTCAAGTCATCCTTCGAACCATTAGTCATTTTATTAACTTGCGGGACAACCGTAATCGTTGCCTCGACTTAACTGACCCACGGACAACAACGGCAGTCAGGACCACCAGTACATCGGTGCCTGCCTTGTCGTCCCACCAAGTCTCTGCGGTTACCAACAAGGTGAACCGACTCCTTACCTTATCTCGCGTGTGCTCCTGGAGGAGCTCGACTTTCGTGGTTTGGTAACTCTCGCGGCCAACTATCAGAGGCCAAGCACACCGGTACACTGGTCGTACCCTCCCTGTCGTCCCGTCGCAATACCACTCGCGGGCACCGTTGGGTCACCCGACTTCTTACCTTAAGGACAACCGTTGCTCAGGTACCTAGAGCGGCTATACAGAGTCAGCAACGACCGGAGTACAAGGATAACTCCTTGATAGCTCACACTTGATGGTGACTCGGCAGAGCCAAGCTAGGGGCCTTAGGCGGTGTCTGCATTGTACCGTACCTGTGCAGTTATAATCATCGTATCCGCGTTCACTCCCCAGAGTGTACACGACCCGCTATCTAATCCTAGTTGACTAATAATGCGCAGGGCTCACTACTGTATAACATATATATTATAATAGGCAGCATAGGGTAAAGGAAGGTACATCAAGGGGCGACACAAACATGATATGCAATGGAATAGGATTGTAATGTAGCAGCAGCAGTAACAATGCCTAGTGCAAGAAAAATACGGAAAGATAGGCGATATCTGGGGAAGAGAATGGCTCTGCTTGCCTGGTAGCTCGACGGTAGGGGTAGGGTCATCGACGAAGTAGTCGTACCCAGCAGCGGTGTAGTCGACAGCAGTAGCGGGGTCTACCGGAGAATAAGGGGGGAGCAGAAACAGTAAATACAAAGCAAACATATGAAAACATATACATGACATGACAGATGCAATGTTAACGGTGTTCTAACGCAGTGCAATGCACGTTGCTCAGAGCGGGAATTCATCCGGGGATGAAATTCCGGCTCCGGGCGATTATCGACAGACGACCCGGAGGGCGGGGGGAATGTCGATGTTCGTTGTGTTAGAGGGGTGTGGTTGACATACGAATAGCGTATTCGTATTCGTTATATTTTTTGATCAATTTTCATGTATAAAGTTTTTTAATCTGAGCTACGGTTTAAAATATATTCAATTTTAAAGTTTAAATCATTTTAATTCAATTCTTGAATTTCTTTCATTTATTAAATAAGCATTGTCCACAGAGGGGTTGACCAGGTCAATTCTGACCAGTGGGTCCCATTGGTCAGCCTCACATCTAATATAAAACAATTTTATTTAATAAAACAGTAGGGCGGCCCACATGTCAGCCTCTGTATTACTATAAATGATTTAACTTAATATATTAATCCAGTGGACCCACATGTCATAGACTATTAATATTTATATTTCATTTTCATTAATAAATCTGACAGGTGGGGCCTAGGTGTAAGTGACATAGTAGCATAATCAGTTATTTAAATAAATCCAGAGAGTTATTTAGGGAGTTGGCCCCACATGTCATTCTAACAGGTTCATAAACTAACAGTTTTATATTTAACTAATCAGTAGCTTAATTAGCAAGGTGGGGCCCGGGATTCAACGACTAACTGGTTACTAATTAACCACCTGACGATACGAGCCCACAGGTCATTGGCACGAGGAGTTCACCGGCGGCGAGGGGTCCACCGGAGTTGACCTAGCGCTTGATCCGGGGGGTCTTTTTGGGCGCCGTTGGTTGCGTTCGATCGAGCAGAGCAGGCCGCGTCGATCCAGGCCGGGGGAGCGTGTCGGGGACGGCCAGGGTGAGCTCGGGGTCGTCAATGGCGGAGGCAGTCGTCCGGCTCTAATGGCGTCGTGCGTTCCGAGACGAAATCGAGTGCGTCAACGGGTGAAACCAAACCTACGGAGCTCTAGGAACTTGTGGGTGACAAAAGTGTGAGATAGCGTGTCTTGGGAGCACGGCTACGGCGACGAGCGGCGGCGGCCGGAGCAACCAAAAGAGGGGAATCGAGCTGGGCCTAAACGGGCGATTGCGAGCAATTGGTGTCGACGGAGAAGCTCACCAGGAGCGTGACGATGGTGGCAGTGAGCTCGGGGAGGGGCTGGTGCAGCGGCAATCCCTCTGCGATCTCGCCGGCGGCGAGGAAGAAGAAGGCGACGTAGCGCCCCGTGCGGTGGCTCCGGGATCAATTGCTTGACGTAGCCGACGAAGACGATGGTGGCGCTCCTCCTGGACACGTTGGCGAGACGCGGCGTGGACAGTGGCTGCGCAAGGCCACTGAAATGGCGACGACGACGCTCGGGGTTTCTTCCCCCGACGACTGCGAGAGGAGGAGGAGGGGAAAATGGAGGAGGGGCTGTCCAGGGGGAGGCCGGGGTCAACCTTATCGCCTCTCCGGCCACAGTGGAGGTGGGGGAGGCTGGCAGAGGCATTGGCCATGGCGAGCTCTCCATGGCGACGGAGCAGGTGAGGTAGGGGACGGGGGAAGGTAGGAGAGGGAGGTGGGCCGGGGTGAGCTGTCGCCCTGGGCGGGTTTTAGGGATCTTTGTATTTTATTTTTCTTTTTGTTTTATGTCTTTGCTTGTTGTATTTGTTTTAATTGCTCAGACATTTTTGTAAAACATGTTACATATTTCTAAATTTGAGTTGCACTATACCACAGTGACACAACAAGTTTGGGGGCAATATAAATTCTTTTAATATTTCTTTTAATTAATAAATACTCAAAGTGGGGTTTTTAAGCTACTGTTTGAATTTGGTGAATTATTTCCTAGCTCATAAAAATACCCAAGTTGGTGCATCATGACCCACTGATTATTTGTGAATTAACAAAAGTGGTTGGATAAATTTTGGGCAAAGTTTTATCTGCCACATTGTTTTTATTAACCACCAAAGGAGTTTTGAACTTGGATTTGATTCCAAAAGATCAAGGTGCATTGGGCATATGGTTTTGAATATCAACCCTCATGGTTTGGATATGATCAAGGGCAAAGTTTGATCAAGGCATGATTAGCAACCAAGAATAGTAAAAGTAATAGTCAACAGTCAAAGTGATTACTGTTACAGACACTGAGGGTGTTACACATATTGATCGCGGACTCCTACGTCGGTGCCTAGAGCAGGCCAGTCGTGGGCCTGTTGAAGCTTCCAGTGGGCCTTTTGTCTTCGTATGCACCAGGTATCCTCACACCCAGGAGTCGTGGGGTCACCCTCTTGTCACATCGCCTTTTCCCTTTTTGGCGTCTTGATGCCAAAGGGGGAGAAGTGTTCTATTTAGGCTACATTTGTTGGTTAGGTTGCAAGCCATTAGTGAGACTCTGTGTGTTTGTGTTTATGTTGGCTCACCGTACTTTCAAGTTTTTACCTTTCCGTACTCGTATGTGGATGTGAGCCACTCTATCTATCCTGTGTGATACTATGTGTTATCTATGGCTATCATGACTTGATGTTTTATATGCCTTGCATGTGTTTTTGCATCATGTCATTGCTTTCCATAGTCTTGCTCAGTTATTTGCTCTCATCTCACATGATAGGGTCTTGTGCAATGTTTACCTTTAGTAGTGTGCATCTCTCATATCATTTTACTTGGCTATTTACATAGGGGAGACCTCATGTTGTATGTGTATTGCATTCAAAAGCAATCATCCTATTATATGCATACATCAAGGGGGAGCTCTTTATGCTAAATAGTTTGCATGCCATCTCTTATTGCCATGCTCTAACCATATTGTCATCAATTCACCAAAAAGGGGGAGATTAAAAGTGCATTTACTCCTAAATGGTGTTTTGGTATTATGACAATGTGGTTAGTGGGACTAATGAAGGGTGTTAAAAGATGTATCTCGGGTCATTTGTGTAAGGGAGGATTATTTATTTGAAGGATGACTGGCCCCACTACAAAAAGATAAAAGGCGTGGCTATCCGGTGGCTCAAAGGATTTATTTCGGTTTGATTTGAGTCATAGGGAAACCGCACTATCAAGAGGGGTCAACGAGGTTTGAGTATGTGTGGGAACACATTTTTTCCTAAGCCATATTTCATCCACCATACAGCCTGGAAGAAGGATATTTATGTGGGCATGGGTATTACGGGGTCATTCCAAAGTGGCCAAGGTGCTGGTGACCCCGTGCACACGACCCTTGAGGCTGTGCACACGGGGTCTCTGCCCCGTGCACATGGGGTGTTCAGTACACATGTGGGCATGGGTAATGCCCGTGCACACGGGGTCCTGGGGGCGTGTACACGGGGTTATGTGGGAAATTGACTGTAGACCCCGTGCACACGGGGTCCAACGGCCAGTTCTCACCTACCCCCACCGAACTGATTTAAATACCCCCTTCTTCTTCCTCCAACCCTAATCATTCTCCCCTTGCTTGAGCCTCCATTGCTAGAACACCGTTTTGCTTAATACTCTCAAGTCCTCCACCCAAACTTGTTGATCTTTTGGGATTTGAGAGAGCAAGGCCCGATCTCAACTTCCACCAAACCGATTTGTGTTCCCCTCAAGATTTCTACTTCGTTGACTTTGTTACTCTTGGAGCTTTGGCTCCTAGGCGGCTAAGTGTCCGCCCCGGAAGCTTCCTTGCTTGTGGTGTGCTCCGGGAAGTTTGTAAAGGTGTGGTGGTCGCCTCCAAGACCAACCCCGAGTGAATCGAGGCTAATCCGTTGGAGGTGACTCAAGAAAGGAGAATACGGTGAGCTACGTTGTTGGTAGAGCTCTCAAGAATTGAGCACCGCTCGAACGGATATTAGCACTCCCTCAAAAGAGTGTGAACTTCAGTCAACCAAATCTCCGCGTCTACTTGTCACTTGTGGTTTATCCTTTTCCGCACTTTTACTTGTATTAGCTTCTTATGCTTGTTGGCTTGCTATTGTAGTTGTTGCCTAGCATTTGAGTTTAGCTTTCTTGCCACATAGGGTTTTCATTTAGAGCACATCTAGATAATCTTATTTATCCGCTTAACCCTAAAAGTGGTAAGTAAAGTTAAATAGTTAGTCATCTATTCACCCCCCTCTAGTTGACCATATCGATCCTTTCAACTGGGCTCTGAATTAGTAAGTTAGTCCAATAAATGATTGAAAAGCATGGCAAAAAGATATAGCAATGACACAAAATGAGCGTGGAACAATAATAAATTATGGATACATTTGAAATGTATCATCCCTCAAAGCCACTGTTTCAAGTATGATGATGATCTCTTTAGTGTGACCTTGGACCCTGAGCAGATATCCGGGTGAGGGGGGTGATGCACGTCATGGCGGGCTCCTAGGACACAGATGCGTCGAGGAGATTCTCGGGTGCATCTTGGCGTGCGGCCGGGGGAGTGCGGGTCAGGTGGAGAGACTGCAGGCGATGTGGTGTTGCACCGACGACGACTCCTTTTCTGTGTCCATGGCAAATCTATTATACATACCACATCAAAAAAAAATCCTATCTACCCATTACAAACTCTTTCCTTTTTGTGTCCATGGAAAATCTAAAATATTCTTTTGTCATGGCAATTTAAGATGTGTTATTTCCATGACAAATAAAGATTTGTTGCCACAACAAGTTTTGGAGTTTTTGTTTGTAATTCACCATGGTAAATTTATTTTTTGGATCATGGCAAATTTTAGTAATTGACAATGACAATTTATAGTGATTGACCATGACAAATTTATTTCATGGACCATGGTAATTTTAGTATTTTAACCATTGCAAGTTTACTATTTTGACCATGACAATTATTATTGTTGTATTCCCATGGTACATTTAGTGCATGGATCATGACAATTTTAGTTTATGGTTCATGACTAATTTTAGTCATTGACCATGGCATTTTTTTAAAATTGATGATGGATATTTTAAATTACGAACCATGTCAAATTTAGTTCATGGATCATGGAAAATTCAAGTAATTCACATTGGTAAATTGAGTTTGTGCAATGTTCATTTTTACTCATTGTATTTCTTTGCCATGACATCTTTCTGAACATAATATTGTTACCATTGCAATTCTGGAAAAGTTTGTAACAACACAACGTCAACCAATGATGATTTTTACCATGGAAAGTTTTGTACTCCACTTTAGTTTTCCTTCATCCATGGAATTTTGGCCATGATTTGCATAGGTTTGTGCTAACTTGACCACCTTTTGTTTGTGCAATTCATTCATGGACACACATTTATGGTGTTTTCGAAGTTGCCATGGCAAATTGATGTTGGACCCACATGGATGTTGTTTTTGCAATTTTATATGGCAATAGTTTATGCTGGACACACATGGATGCTATTTTTTAAATTTTCCATGGCAAAAATACATTCTCTTATAAATTGTGCCCCCTAATTATGAATGTTTTTAAAGTTGCGTGGCAAAATATGAACTTTCAACCTTTTCTTATACAACCATGGAATTTTAACTACACCGTCATAGCAATTTCTTTAACCTTTTCTCCTACGTTTTCCAATCAATGGAAACATTTTGTTATTTATCATATACTTCACATAGGTATATAAAAATAAATTGCATTGTTTGATTTAAATGTACATTTTTTATTTTTACTATCAAAGAAAAAACCCTTGATTTTTTATCTAAGGCAAAATAGGGATGCTTTTCTAGTAAAAAGGCCTACTGAGAAGAGTGTTAGGGCTGCCGTTCTCACACATCGTGTGAAAACATTCGATCGAGAGTTCTCATGTAGAGATCCAAATATTCGGTCTGGCACTTGCCTAGATTAAACGTACGATAATTATCGACGTTCTAAGAAAAGTGATGAAGTTTTTTTTGTACTAGATGATGCCCGCGTGTTGCTGCGGGGATCTTGCTACAAAAATATATAAGCATTGCATAATAATATGTAAATCAAATGAAAAACTAATGCAATCTACAGAAAAAACAAAGGGTGCAAAAAGATTAAAAAAACTAATAAAAAATCATTTCTAAAAGAACGTAAAGAATGGACATAAAATATGTTAGAAAAATAATTTATGATTAATATGCATGAACTGATGTGATAGTGCAACATGCATAGAGTAATGTAAAAAACTGTGTAATTTATGATATACATGTTGCTTATGTAGTAGGAATATGATTGCATGTCATGCACCAGCCGTCGTCGCCTCCTCTGCCCTAGCCACCCACCAGCCGCCGCCGCCGCCGATCCCCCTCATCTTCGACGGCCTTAGGGCCATGGTGATGTGGTGGATCTTGGCTTTTATCGGTGGGAGGGCTCTATTTTTAGTTGTTTTTAAAATATTTTTTAGGGTTTGTGTCTTGCTTCGGAAGACGAGATGGTGCCACCTCCGTGAAGAAGGAATAAAGGTCTCCCGCCTAGCCCCCATCCCGGTGATGCATCTAGCATCATTGGTGAGCGTGTGGAGGTGTGTTTCCGGCGGATTTGTCCTTGGTGGATTTGTTCGGATTTGTTCGTAGTTTGTCTACGTTTTTGCGTCAGGTTGGATCCTTCTGATCTACGTTACTCTTCAATGACGACAGTTGCTGTTCTGGTGTGCTGGCTCTATGGGGCCTCAGCACGGAGACTTCCCGACTGTTTATTACAACAAGTTTTGTCCGGCTCCGGTGATGGGGGGGCGATGACAGCGGCGCGTCTTCGGCTCGCTTCAGTACTTGTAGTCATCGTTAGGTGGTCTACGAATATGGATGTAATTTTTATTATTTTTAATGTTCGCTGTACGGCCATGATTGAAGATGAATAGATCGAAAGTTTTTTTCGCAAAAAAAAAAGAATATGATTGCATGTCTAGAAAAAATAGTTAATTGGTTATAGTTATTTAGGAATAGAACAAACTTAACAATACAGAACGTGCTCATATGATGGATAACGATAGAAGTTTTGACAACTTTGCGAGAGGGCATCTCCTGATACCACACATTCTGGGGCTTTCTGGACACTCCTTTGTGTCAAAGAAGAAAAACTATGGTGACGTTTACCGCGAGGACCCGATCTCGCGAGAGCCTCTCGCACGCAGCCGATGATCCGATCCAATCCAATGGACAGGCATCGATCTGCCCGGACGCGCCGTGCAGTTTTATATTTTAGCTGACTTGCTGCTGCTGTCAGAACGATTTTACCCACACAGGGCCAAAGAAGTTCGCCGTACCGGCGCGGCAAATTCTCGCGGTTACAATCATCGCATCTATTGCCAGCCTGCACGTTTCCGAAGAGAATATTTTTCTGGCCTCCCGCTGCAGACACGTAGGTACGGTAACCAAGTCATGAGAAATTCTGGAGCCCTGTTGACCTCGGGTCTCGGGGCCTGAATCGGTCGTTCGTGTCCGTCAACAGAGGGAAGGTGATCATTGCTACTTGGTCTCGCGGCTGCCTCGGCAGCCAATTACTTGGCGTTCTTGATGCAAAATGTGCACGAATGGTTTGAAGAAGATATTCAAATGAAATGTTGAAAACTAACAAAGTAGTCCAGCATGTAGCAAAGAGTGCGAATTTTGTACATGTGTAAGCGGGTACATGTGATATCTTATCCATTTGTTGTTTGAGATTTTTGCTAAAAAAATCTATATTTTTTGCACTATACATTTATTTTATTATAGCTTTCATAAGATGTAGTTATTTGAATACATACCATAATTTTTTACCAACATATATGAAATAGAACTTAAAATTGCTTCATTGTTTGTAGAATTCTAAAAATATAGGAGCAAGAAAAACATATAACTACTATGCTATTACGTATTGGTTTCTATATGATTTGGAAATGCATGGTTCAATTCACTGAAAAAGAAAGAATTTTCCTTAAGGATTAGATACATTGCATTGGTTTTTGTATAAAAATATGCAATGTTTCTAACACAGTTTTTACGGATCTCAAAGCAAAAAATTTAGCATTGTGCGGACATGATATCACATGTACCCGCTTGTACATGTACATATGCATTTTTTATGTAGTAAACACAAAAACCACGGGAAGCGCCCGGATACGAACGATAGAAGATGGACCATGAGGAAAGAATGCGCAAAGTGAAGAAGGGAAGCCGCCAGGAAATCGACGAACGAAGAAAAGCACAAGTTAGCGGCAAGGCGAAACTTCAAGCAGACGAGCAGGAGCACAAGAATATGGACGAGACTACTAGTATTGTGGCGGTGAGACTCAAAAATAGCGGCGGAGCTAGGAAACTGAAATGGATGAATCACCGTATGACATTTTGTTCACCAAGGAGAGACCGGAAGCACCCCAACCCTAGCGCCGCCGCCAGCAGTTAGTCTCCCATCTCTCCCTCCCCTTGCAGTCGCTGGGGGGCATCATGGATGAACAAGAAATTTTCCTTCAGTTCCATGATGCTTCCCACGAGTCTTACGGGAGAACTGTCGTGGGAAATTCACGGCAGATGTCCGAAGAGTCGAACTTAACATGGGATCTTTGCTGCGAGGCGATTTCGTGGAGAGAGTCGAGATTGACAAGAGACTCGGCGATTTACCCAGATTTTAGCCCCTCTTTGTCTCGAGGTAAAAGCCTACTCATGCTTCTTATTATTACGGGTTCCGACTCTCGAAAGAAGAGTCGGTTGATCGATTACAAGAGAGTCGATTCGCAATCTTGATCCAGAAGTGATCTAGGTTACGCCGACAAGTGTCTAGTCCTATCTTGGATTGTGATTGTTCTTGACCCTGGATCCCATGGACCTCGGCTTATAAAGGCACCGAGTCCCGGGATTCCACGAGTCCGACTCTGACACGAGGTGAAGTCCTATTCTACATTACAAATATGTTACGTGCTATAAAGGGTAAGTCAAATTCCTTCTACGGCTTCGATCGTCTTTCCTTGGCGCAGCCGGCTCGGGACCGGTTCTTCTTTCGTGGGCCTTCCATATGTGAGTCGGCCCATGGATTCCAATGCCGGGTCATGGGATTGATCCATCCCCCCGACATTAGCCCCTAGGATTAGTGTGAGGCTTCAGTCTTCGCAGCAATATTCTCGCCTTCATCTTGGTTGCCGACTCTTTAATAGGACAGACCGACTCCCATATCTCTTGAACTTTGCAAGGAGCCGGTGTCAACTTTCTTGTCTTTTCGCTTCATCTTCCAATCAGAAATTTTCCTTTGACTTTTTTTAGTCAAAGATCCGGTATTGCCTTTATGATTACACTGCCCGAAACGAATGTTGAAGGCATTGATATTTGTGATGGGAATCAAGGAGTCTTTCCATAAATGTCACCTACCATGGGTAGTTCACCCACGTCATTATGGCATTGATTGATCCTCTCTGAACCTCAATAAATATCCATTGAGTAGTTTATCCTTTGAGTGCCCACATCTTATTTTTCTTCCTCCTCTTTCTTTGTTATCTTTCCATGGCTCCGAAGCTAAGTGCTTGTGCTCCTTTGGCGGCAGATGACCCTGGTTCCAGTATGATGTCTACACACGCTTCTGTTCTTGTAGACTTTGTTGGGCCTCCAAGCGCAGAGGTTTGTAGGACAACAGCAATTTCCCTCAAGTGGATGGCCTAAGGTTTATCGAACTCAAGGAAGTAGAGGTTGAATATGGTCTCTCTTAAGCAACCCTACAGTTCATATACAAGAAGTCTCTTGTGTCCCCAACACACCTAATACAACTAGGAGTTGTATAGGTGCACTAGTTCGGCGAAGAGATGGTAAAATACGAGTGATAGGTGTGGCAAAGCAAGGTAATATAAATCTGTAATAAAAAGTGCAGCAAGCAAACATGTGACAAAAGTGAGCACAAACGGTGTAACAATGGTGGAAACAAGGCCTAGGCTTCATACTTTCACTAGTGTCCACTCCCAAAAACATTAACATAGTCTAATCACATGATATTTCCCATAAAACATGCAATGGAGACGCACTCGGAGGTCATTCCTTTGTGGTCAAGAGAGGACGAGCATTATGTAGGGCTACAAAAGCACACCTCAAAGTTCGTAGTTCTCAATCTATGGATTTCCCAATGTCACCGCGGCCATCCAAGAAGAGTACCACAATCACCACAACATATCTCAAGGATAGTCAAAGACAAGCACCAAGAGACTCTCAATCTTCAATCAAGACACAAAAGAGGAAATCACTCATGAAAATATTCTTCTAATCCATGTCCAGTAGACCGTTGCCACCTTGGTCTCGGGGATTATACTAGATAAAGACAAGTGAGCACATCAAATCCAATACATAGAAGAATGGGAAACATCATGGGATCACCGTAGATTAACATAGCCTATGATCACAATGAAGATCACATCATGGGAGAGAGAATTGACCACATAGCTACTGGCAGAAACCTTAGCCCCGAGGAGGAAGTACCCCCGCTTCATGAAGGGAGGACGCAACGACGATGGAGATGAATCCGGGGGCACTTCCCCGTCCCGGCAGGGTGCCGACACAGGAATTCTGGTCCCCGAAGCTTGTTGGCGATGGCGGCGGAGATCAGAATTGCTTCTGGAGAAAAGGGGTCTAGAATCAGGGTTTTCGCGATGGAAGTATAAATAAGAGCCAAAGGGAGGCACGGGGGGGGGGGGCACCAGGTGGGGCCCTTCTGGCCCTTCTTTGATGAATCCAGAAGCTTCCGAAACGCTGATTTTTATCTGATTTTCCTGAATTTTTGGAGCACTTTTAATATGGGGGAAACCTGAAATAAAAAAACAGGAACTAGCACTGGGGTGCACTGAGTTAATAAGTTAGTCCAAATATGATCAAAAGTGTATGAAAGTGTATCTAGATCATAGAAATATCACACAAAACATGCATGGAGCAAGCAGAAGTTATAGATACGTTTGGGACATATCAACATCCCCAAGCTTAATTCCTGCTCGTCCTCGAGTAGGTAAATGATAACAAGCATAATTTCTGTGGTGTCATGCTAGCAACCATATAAGAACTTTGAAAGTAAAGCAATAAAGGTAAGTGATTCAATTCAAGTCATAACAGGCAAGAGTCTATATTAGCATTGAAACAAGCAACATAAGAACATTAGGTGCAAGAGCTCTCTCCGTCCGTGACTCGAATGTCTCCAAATGGTGTTTGCGTGCAAGAAATGGGATATGGGAATACGAGAAAAAATATATTTTTGTTGAGAACTCAATCTACTAAAGTTTCACACTTGGTCTTCTTTGGAATATTATCTTGACTCGTCCCCAGACCACTAGCGAGGTACAAGTCAATTTGATCCACTCCTTTTCGATATTTTGAGCACTCATGCAATGGATGAGCGTAAGCACGAGAGTTGACACTTAGGATGGCAAAGAAAGAGATATGATGGAGGAGGAAGACAAAAAGTGTGAGAAAGGCTCACATCAATGAGGACAATCATAGGCGAGAAGGCTAAATGATAGATATGATGTGAGGAGTAGGGATTGCCATGCAACGGAAGCACATATGAGCTAAGAAAAGCTCTCTCAATTGAACTAGTGGGGGTGCATCCAACTTGCTCGCTCATGAAGACCTAGAGCTCATTTGAGGAGGCTCATCCTTGGAATATGCAAGCCAAGTTCTATAGTGTGAAGGTCCCCACATAGCTATATGTATAAATGATCATCTCTATTGAGTACAAGGATAAGAGGGAGTACTAGTGTGGATCTTTCAAAAGGAATAGTAGTGTTGCCCCTTTCTCTCTTTTTATTTTCTTTTTCTCCTTTTTCTATTTTTTCTATTTTTTTGGTGGCCTCAATGGCTCTTTCTATTTAGCTCTCATTTGTCCTCTTTGGGATCTTTTAAATTTGTCCACTTTGGGATATTTTCCTCACTTAAGGGCAACACTCTATTTTACAAGAAGGTATAGAAGATCTTTCACACTTTACAAGGTACTCAAACATAAAGAAGATGTAGCTATCATGATGTATGCAAATGTATGCCTCTGCCAGTATAGCAGGAACATGTATGACATGAAGATCAAGTCATGAAGAGGTGGATGTTGCATGGCAATATATCTCGGAAAGGCTATGGAAATGCCTTGATAGGTAGGTATGGTGGCTATTTTGAGGAAAGATATAAGGAGGTTTATGATGACAGAGCGTATCATTCCAAGGGTTTGGAAGTACTGGCAAAGGTGGACGCCAACTCTCGGAGTGAGAAGAAGGAAATGCACGGCACGGGAGAGGCTAGCAAATATGAGGAGGTGGAAGTGTCAACTTTCAATACTTATATTAGTCCAAAGAACTCATGCACTTATTATCGGCAACTCCCAATCTAATAAGGAGGTTCACAAAGAGACAAGTACCCCGAGGAGGAGTGTATGGGGGTTTGGTTATCCTTGCGCATCCTCGAATCATGGTACGTGAGTGTACTCTAATATCCGATCCCTCAAAAGATTAGCGATCCATCTAGTAGCTAGAGTTCTCAACTAGTTTTGTAGGTTTTGAAAATAAACACGGATTGCCCAAAATACGACACCGATCATTAATAGGCTAGAGCTCTTGACACCAAAAGTTCAAACATTACTCACAACAATACCTCAAAACTATTGCAAGTTACTACTAAAATTAAATAGCAACCTCAATTACCTACTTTCAAGACAAGACACAACCCAGTGAAACAACCAACTCTCTTAACAAGATAAACATGAAAACTAAAGAGAGTTCCAGCAAAAACTAAAAAAAAGCAAAGGCTCTTGCTAAAGACAAACTAATACTAAAACTAAACATGGAAGTAGCTATGAAAAGACAAAGAACACACAACAGTAAAAAGATAGGCATGCAAAATCCTATGATGTGTTCTAGATTGGAGTGGAGCGTGTTTCTCTCCCACACAAGGTAAGCCGGGGTCTAACTTGTTATGAACAGCAAGCAAAGCTAAAGAAAACTAATAATAAAACCTAAGAGCGAGACGCTCCAAGCATAGCACATAACACATGAAGTGATAAAAATATAGTGAGACGAAGGACGAACTGATGATTGTTGATGGAGAAGGGGATGCACGGGGGTATCCCCAAGCTTAGGCGCTTGATTCTCCTTGAATATTTATTGGGGATGCATGGGGGCATCCCCAAGCTTGAGCACTTGACACTCCCGTATCTTCTTTCATCATCTTCCCCCGCACACTTGAAAACTCCCTTCATACATAACTCATCATAAGCTGATTAGAGAGGTTAGTACCCTTAATAAAATAAAAATTCCCACTGGATATAAAGATATTCTCGAAGAGCTACTGTTTCTCAAGATTGCCAAAAAGTTTTTGCAAATAAAAAGCAAGCTTAAGGTTTGCAAAAGTAAGGAAGGGAAAAATGTGGCAGAATCTGTGAAAAACAAAACAAAAGGTAGTAAATAATTTTTTGGGGGGTACTTCTGCAACTCAAATAAAAAAACTCAGAACATACGAAAGTTTCAAAATTGTATAGAGCATGTTGTGTAAAAAATTAATCTCAAAAGGTGATTTGTTCTGATTTTTTCCATCAAGCAGACATAATCTGTTTTCTGGCAACATGTCACAACTTTTGCTTCCCTTATCATAAGAGGCTAGAACTTGGCACAAAGCTTGAAAATAAACATAAAATGATGTTGCTACAGTAGTAACAATCATCAAGACCACTAAAAACAGAAGTAAAAAAAGTAAAGATAACAAGGGTCGTCTCCCTAGAGCTCTTTGTTTATAGCCATAAAGATAGGCTTAAGATTTTAATGATGCTCTTGTTGGAGTAAGAGTTGAAGAACAAAAGAGAGCATCAAGAAGCAAATACCAAACATATTTAAGTCTAACATGCTTCGTATGCATAGGAATATTGCAATAGAATAATTAATTGAAGCACAAAGCAATAAGCGTAGGAAGGCAAAACAAGTGCATCTTCAAAACCTTCAACATAAAGAGAGGGAACATGATATTATTAAAATATCTATAAGCATATGTTCCCTTCTCATAATAATTTCCAGTGGGATCATGAATAAACTCAACAATATAAGTATCACATAAAGCAATGTTACCATGATCCACATCCAAAAGGGTACTCTTACTCTCCACATAAGCATAATCTTTCTCATAGGTAATAATGGGAGTAGGACTATCATAAACAACTTGAACACTATAGATTAATTGTGTATTAGGAAGATGGTGTTCAGCAAGGGAGTAATTCCCTCCATGATTATGACAAGTTTCATAAGGATAATTTCTCCTTATGTCATAGGTACCTTTAAAATCACTATAGATAGGAGTTATAACATCATCATAGTAGAGAAGAGCATTATCATTGTAGCAACTATATTTTTAAACATGTTGTCTTTATTCTTACTATAAAAAGAATTATCAATTACCACATCAATAATGGGTAAAGGAGTTGCAATCCTATCATCCCCAAGCTTAGAGCTTTCCATATCATCACTCTTAGAGTTGGTACCAAAAAGATTTTCAAGATCATAAGTAGCATTATCCTCATTTTTCCCAATCACAAAAAGTAACATGCATATCATAATCAAGGTCATCTTCAATAGTGCCTATGGACTTAATATCAGGATAATAATGAATGCAATCAAGCTCACCATGCTCCAAAAATTTCTGTCCGTTAGGATAAAAATTGATGCGACGAATATTCTCAGGCCAGGTTGATACCCATTCTTCTTCCTTCTTGCTCCTCTTCCTCCTCCTCTGCTTTTCCTTTTTCTTCACCTTAGGAGGGAGTGGTTGGAGATGAAGTTTCTCCACATATCCTGGTTTATCACTAGAAACAATGGGGAAACTTGGGAGAAACTCTCCTTTTTATTAGTAGAGATATAAGAGACATTTTTATACTTTGGTAAATGATACGTCCAAAACGTATCTATAATTTCTACTTGCTCCATGCCTCTTTTGTGTGATATTGCTATGATATTGATGAACTTCCATACACTTTTGATCATATTTGGACTAACCTATTAACTCAGTGCACCCCAGTGCCAGTTCCTGTTTTCTGTTGTTTTTCTATTTCAGGTTTCCCCCATACAAAAAGTGCTCCAAAAATTCGGGAAACTCCAATAAAAAACAGCGATCAGGAAGCTTCCGGAATCACCGAGGGGGGGGGGGGGGGGCAGAGGGGACCCACCAGGGCCCCAGGCGCCCTCCCGGCGCGCCCTAGGGTGGGGCCGCGCCAGGGGGCCGCCTGGGCCCTGGTGACTCCCCCGGCTGCCCCCCTTCGCCTATTTAATCCTCGTGACGTGAAACCCCCATGACGGGAACCCTTTTTCGCGATCTCTCCTCTGTTCCGCCGCCGCCGCGCTTCCAAGATCGGGAGCACCAGAAGACCTCTTCCCTGCACCCTACCGGAGGGAGGAACCACCTCCGGGAGCTTCTCCACCACCATGGATGCTTCCCGGATGAACCGTGAGTAGTCCACCTTGGACCATGGGTCTATGATCAGTAGCTATGTGATGTTCTCCTCCCCTCTTTGTTCTTCATGGATTAGACCTCGTGAGCTGCCCTACATGGTCGAGGCACATATGTAATATTTCTGCTGTTGCTATGCTGAGTTTGCTGGGATCCGATGGATTATGAGATTATGTTCAGATTGTGTTTGAGTAATATATTTGATTCTCCTCTTTTATATTTATGTTCTTGAGTAATTCTTGCATGTTCTCCGTTGCTGTTTATTGCTTTGGCCAAGTAGTAGGTAGTGACTCCAAGAGGGAGCGTTATGCATGATTGTGGGTTCATGCCCCCCGATGACTAGCTTGAGTGACAGAAACATAAGTCTAGGGTATGTGTTGTTGCCACAAGGGGGAAAACAACGATGCTTGTACTTGCGGGTGCAAGGATTGTTTACTTTACGCAAAGTTCTTTAATGCAGTTGTCTGTTGCTTTGAGTTTACACTTTGGGTGGGATTCGCAACTTAATACCAGCGAGATGTTCTGGATAGATATCTCAAGGTGGATGATTAGTAGGTAGATGCAGATGGATTTCGGTCTACTTGTCTTGGCGTACTGCCCATGCTTTTGAGCCTCTTCCTTTCTTTATAGCATAATAAGCATTGGTTTGCGCACATAATCCTGTCAATTTCCCAGCTGTAATTTGTTTACCTCGCATGGCTATTTTATCGTCTTTTGGGAGAGAGACATCACTAGTGAACATCATAGGACCCCTGTCCATATTTCCAATATTTTTTACACCTTCAATTTACTTTCAGTATTTACTTTTCCGCTGCTACCACTATCATTATTATCCCGTGCGTTTTATCCTTTGTAAACAACAAGGCCGGAGGAATTGACAACTCCTCTGTACTCGTTGGGAAGCAAAGTTATTTGCTGTGTGTGCAGGTCCAGGTGAAGTAAGCAACCTTGAGTTGTGAACGGCGCCATTTTTCACTTCACCACCTTCTTGTATCTGTTGGAGTCCTACTGGTCGATCCTAAACCTTAGCATCTTCGCTAAGGGAAATTGCCGCTACACTACATCTCAACCTTCCACTTTGGGTTAACCAGCGAGGGTCGAGAAGTAAACTCTCGTGACATCAAAGCAATTTCTGGCGCCGTTGCTGGGGACTCCACTCTTCAAGATAGGGGAGTTGCACACTATCTTTTATCTTTGCTTTTTAGTCTTGTTAGTTTACCTTTCAGTTTTTGCTTTAGTGTCCTTTATCAAAAATAAAAAAAATAGTTATCTTGCTTGCTGCTACTATGGGTTCCTCTGAGGACACCAAGTTGTGTGACTTCACTAGTCACAACAACAGTGACTTTATCTGCACTCCTATTGCTACACCTGCTACTTCAGCACCTTCTTATGAGATTAAACCTGCTTTGCTGAACCTTGTTATGAAAGATCAATTCTCTGGTGCTAGAGATGATGCTGCTTTGCATTTAAATAATTTTTTTGAGCTTTGTGATATGCAAAAGTACAAAGAACTAGATGGTGATATTGTTAAGCTTAAGATTTTTCCTTTCTCCTTGAGAGATGAAGCTAAAATATGGTTTCAATACTTGCCTAAGAATAGCATAGATTCTTGGGATAAGTGCAAGGATACTTTTATTGGGAAGTACTATCCCCCTGCTAAGATTATCTAATTGAGGAGCTTTATTATGAATTTTAAACAATTGGATAATGAACACGTTGCCCAAGCTTGGTAATGCATGAAATCTCTCTTTAAGAATTCCCCTACGCATGGTTTGACTACTTGGATGGTTATCCAAACTTTTTATGCAGGCTTGAACTTTACCTCGCGTAACTTGCTAGATTCGGCCGCGGGAGGAATCTTTATGTCAACTGCACTTGGTGCTGCCACAAAAATTCTCGATGAGATGATGACCAACTATTCCCAATGGCACACCGAAAGAGCTCCAATAGGTAGGAAGGTAAACTCTGTCGAGGAGATCTCCTCCCTAAATGAAAAAGTTGACTTGATTATGTCTCTACTTACCAAGCAATCTCCTATTGATCCTCAAAATGTGCCTTTAAACTCTTTGATTGCTCAAGATCAAGTAGATATGAACTTTATTTATAGAAACAATTTCAACAACAATGCTTATAGGAGTAACTTTGGTAGCAACCCTAGACCGTTCCCCTCCAACTATGGGAACAACAACACTTATCCTAGCACCAGAAACTCTGCCCCTAGATATAGAGACATGCCTAGTTATGAGAAACTTTTGGAAATAGAGAAGGCCACTAAGAACTACATGCACACCCAATATGAACAAAATAGGACCTTCTCTAGACAATTAGATGAGCATACCTCCATCTTGCAAGACATTGGTAGACAGTTAGAGAGTCTGATCATTGAGATTTCTAACCTTCAGACTAGGCTAACCACCACGGAAACCCAAGTTTCCAATATGTCTCACACACAGGCTACTTTGATAAATCAAATGGCAGCCAAACCAGAAGTTATCCCTATGGAAGAAGAGAGAATTAAGAGCCTTCCTACACACCATAGTGTTGCTAATATCCAAGTGGTTGACGATATCCGAACTCTTAGCACCCAATGCACCCCTAGTACCATAGGACCTATTAATGGTGATGCTATGACCTCAACCGTAGAAGAAGAAATTCCTATGACTATAGAAGTTACCAAACAAGTGAGCCTAAAGTACACCACTACCACTCTACTTGATAGTAGTGACCTTGATTTTGATAATTGCAACCTTTCTGAAGTTATTCATTTCCTTCACAAGATGTCTAGAGACCCCCACACTAGCACACTTAATCTTGCCTTCACGGAGCATATCACTAATGCTCTCATCAAAGCTAGGGAGGAGAAGCTTAGGGTAGAAGCCTCCATACCTAGAAAGCTAGAAGATGGTTGGGATCCTATGATTAAAATTAAGTTGAATAACTTTTCTTGCTATGCCTTATGTGATGTTGGAGCTAGTACCTCCGTTATGCCCAAAAGAATGTATGATATATTTGAATTGAAACCTTTTGATGCTTGTTCTTTTGGTGTTCGTCTCGTCGATTCTTCCGTAAAGAAACCTTTGGGGAAGATAGATGATGTTCTTATCATTGTCAATGACAATTATGTTCCCGTTGATTTTACTATTATGGACATTGAATGTGAACCTTCTTGCCCAATTATTTTGGGACGTCCTTTTCTTCGCACCGTGGGTGCTATTATTGATATGAAAGAAGGGATTATATAATTCCAATTCCCTCTCAAGAAAGGGATGGAACACTTCCCTAGGAAAAATATCAAGTTGCCTTTTGAGTCCGTCACACGGGCTAGTTATTTTCTTGAAAAGACTTGATCTATTTCCATTAAGCCTAGCTAATGGCTTTAAAGAAGCGCTTTCGGGAGGCATCCCGCAATGAATTTAGGATTTCCTTTTTGTTTTTGTTATGTTTTTAGTGGTCTTGATGATTGTTACTAGTGTAGCGACATCATTGTATCTTTACTTTTCAAGCTTTGTGCCTTTTATATCCTCATATGATAAGGGAAGTGAAAGTTGTGACATGCTGTCCAGAAAACAGATTCTGTCCTCGTGACTAGAAAAATCATAGAAAAATCCCAGTTCATCTTTTTGAGCTAATTTTTTTTCACAGAGTGCTCTATACAATTACGAAACTTTCGTATTTTGTCAGTTTTTTATTTGAGTTGTAGAAATATCCCGAAAAAATTCTTTACTACCTGCTGGTCTGTTTTTCACAGATTCTATCCTGTTTTGCCTTTTCTTCCTCTTGCAAACCTTAAGCTTTCCTTTTCTTTGCAAAACCTTTTTGGCAATCTTGAGAAACAGTAGCTCTTCATGAATATCTTTATTTCCAGTAGAGAAAAAATTATTTATTATGGGTACTAACCTCGCTAATCAGATTATGATGAGTTACGTATGAAGGGAGTTTTCAAGTGTGCGAGGGAAGATGATGAAAGAAGATTCAGGAGTGTCAAGCGCTCAAGATTGGGGATGCCCCCATGCATCCCCAAGAAATATTCAAGGAGACTCAAGCGTCTAAGCTTGGCTATGCCCCCGTGCATCCCCTTCTCCATCAACAATTATCAGTTCATCTCTCGTTTCACTATATTTTTATCACTTCATGCGTTATGTGCTATTCTTGGAGCGTCTCGCTCTTAGGTTTTATTTTTAGTTTTCTTTAACTTTTCTTTCTGTTCATATCAAGTTAGAACCCAGCTTTATTTGTGTGGGAGAGAAACACACTCCACTTCCAAAATTTAGAACACAACATAGGACTTTTCATGCTTATCTTTGCTGTGTGTGTTCTTTATCCTTTTCATAGCTATTGTCATGTTTAGCTCTTAGTTTTCATGCTTATCTTTTCAAAGAGCTTTTGTTTAGTTTGTTGCTGGAACTCTCTTGAGTTTTCATGTTTATCTTGTTTAGAGAGTTTGCCTGTTGCACTGAGTTTTGTGTCTTGACATGAAGTAGGTAATTGAGGTTGCTATTCTTTTGTAGTAGTAACCTGCAATAGTTTTGAGGTATTGTTTTGAGTAATGTTTGGACTTTTGGTGTCAAGAGATTTAGCCTATTAGTGATAGATGTCATATTTTGGGAAATCCGTGTTTATTTTCAAAACTTGCAAAATTAGTTGAGAACTTTAGCTACTAGATGGATCACTACTCTTCTGAGGCGTCGAATATTAGAGTACACTCACGTACCATGAGTCGAGTATGCGCAAGGATAACCAAAACCCCATACACTCCTCCTCCGGGTACTTGTCTCTTTGTGAAACCTCCTTATTAGATTGAGAGTTACCAATAATAAGTGCATGCGTTCTTCGGACTAATGTGAGTATTCGAAAGTTGACAATTCCACCTTCCCATACTTTGCTAGCCTTTCCTGTGTCATGCATTGCTTTCTTCTCACTCCGAGAGTTGGCGTCCACCTTCGCCGGTACATCCAAATCTGTCATCATAAACCTCCTTATATCCTTACTCAAAAAAGCCACCATACCTACTTACCAAGGCATTTCCATAGCCTTTCCGAGATATATTGCCATGCAACATCCATCTTTTCATGACTTGATCTTCATGTCATACATGCCACTTGCTTGATTGATGAGCCGCATGCTAGTTGGGCCTTGCCCTAATCATTGCTACATGACGCGCTAGTATCATTGCATATCCTACTACATTGGCAGAGGCATACATTTGCATACATCATGATAGTTACATTTTCATTATGATTTGAGTACTTTGTAAAGTGTGAAAGATCTTCTATACTCCTTGTAATATATAGAGTGTTGACCCTAAAGTGAGGAAAAGATCCCAAAGTGGACAAATTGAAAGATCCCAAAGAGGAAAATTAAAAGATCCCAAAGAGGACAAAGGAGAGAGAAATAGAAAGAGCCATTGCGGCCACCAAAAAATACAAAAAAATAGAAAAAAGAGAAAAAGAAAATAAAAAGAGAGAAGGGGGCACACTACTATTCCTTTTGAGAGATCCACACTCGTACTCCCTCTTATATCTTGTACTCCATAGAGATTATCATTCATGCATATAGCTATGTGGGTACCTTCACACTATAGAACTTGGCTTGTATATTCCAACGATGAGCCTCCTCAAATGAGCTCTAGGTCTTCTTGAGCAAGCAAGTTGGATGCACCCCCACTAGCTCCATTGATGAGCTTACCTTAGCTCATGTGTGCATCCGTTGCATGGCAATCCCTACTCCTCACATCATATCTATCATTTGGATTTCTCCCGCCTATGATTGTCCTCATTGATGTGAGCCTTTCACACCCTTTTTGTCTTCCTCCTCCACCATATTCTCTCTTTGCCATCCTAAGTGTCAACTTTCTTGCTTACGCTCATCCATTGCATGAGTGCTCAAAATGTCGAAAATGAGTGGATTATTTTGACTTGTACCTGGCTAGTGGTCTGGGGATGAGTCAAGATAAGATTTCGAAGAAGACCAAGTGTGAAACTTTAGTAGATTGAGTTCTCAACACAAAAATACTTTTTCTCGTATATCCCTATCCCCTTTCTAGCACGCAAACACCATTTGGAGACATTCGAGTCACGGACAGCGAGAGCTCTTTCACCTTTATGTTCTTATATTGCTTGTTTCAATACTAGATATAGACTCTTGCCTGTTATGACGTGAATTGAATTACATGCCTTGATTGCTTTACTTAAAATTTCTTATATGGTTGTTAGCATGTCACCACAGAAATTATGCTTTTATCATTTACCTACTCGAGCACGAGCAGGAATTAAGCTTGGGGATGTTGATACGTCCAAAACGTATCTATAATTTCTTCTTGCTCCATGCCTCTTTTGTGTGATATTGCTATGATATTGATGAACTTCCATACACTTTTGATCATATTTGGACTAACCTATTAACTCAGTGCACCCCAGTGCCAGTTCTTGTTTTCTACTGTTTTTCTATTTCAGGTTTCCCCCATATAAAAAGTGCTCCAAAAATTCGGGAAAAATCCAATAAAAAAATCAGCGATCAGGAAGCTTCCGGAATCACCGAGGGGGGGGGGGGTGGCAGAGGGGACCCACTGATACACGAGATAGCTTCCCGTCCCTCGTTGGTTACCCCATGTGTAAGGTGAGATGTAGCGTAGCAGCAAGTTTCCCTTAGCGAAGATGCTAAGGTTTAGATTGTCTCCAGTAGGACTCCAAGGTCGACAAGTAGGTGGATCAGCAAGTGATGCGCCGTAGATAATCACTTGCTTCTCCTGGACCTGCACACACACAGATAGCTTTGCTCCCAACGAGTACAGTGGAGTTGTCAATTCCTCCGGCCTTGTTGTTTACAAAGGATAAAACGCACGGGATAATAATGATAGTGATAGAAACGGAAAAGTAAATACCAAAAGTAAATTGAAGGTGTAGACAGTATGGTAAATATGGACCTGGGTCTTATGATGTTCACTAGTGATGTCTCTCTCCCAAAAGACGATAAAATAGCCATGCGAGGTAAACAAATCACAGCTGGGCAATTGACAGGATTATGTGCTCAAACCAATGCTAATTATGCGAAACAGAAAGGAAGAGGCTGAAAAGCACGACCGGTACGCCAAGACAAGTAGACCAAAATCTACCCACTAATCATCCACCTTGAGATATCTATCCAGAACATCTCGCTCGTATTAAGTTGCGAATCCCACCCAAAGTGTAAACTCAAAGCAACAGACAACTGCATTAAAGAACTTTGCGTAAAGTAAACAATCCTTACACCCGCAAGTACAAGCACCGTTGTTTTCCCCCTTGTGGCAACATCACATCCCCTAGACTCATGATTCTGTCACTCAAGCTAGTCATCGGGGGGCATGAACCCACAATCATGCATAACGCTCCCTCTTGGAGTCACTACCTACTACTTGGCCAAAGCAATAAACAACAACGGAGAACATGCAAGAGTTACTCAAGAACATAAATATAAAAGAAGAGAATAAAATATACAACTTAATCGCAATCTGAACATAATCTCATAATCCATCGGATCCCAGCAAACTTAGCATAGCAACAGCAGAAAGATTACATATGTGCCTCGATCATGTAGGGCAGCTCACGAGGTCTAATACATGAAGAACAAAGAGGGGAGGAGAACATCACATAGCTACTGATCATGGACCCATGGTCCAAGGTGGACTACTCACGGTTCATCCGGCAAGCATCCATGGTGGTGGAGAAGCTCCCGGAGGTGGTTCCTCCCTCCGGCAGGGTGCCGGGAAGAGGTCTTCTGGTGCTCCCGATCTTGGAAGCGCGGCGGAGGAATAGAGGAGAGATCGCGAAAAGGGGTTTCGTCCCCGAGGGTTTCTCGTCACGGGGAATAAATAGGCGAAAGGGGCAGCCAGAGGTGGGCCAGGGGCTCCAGGCACTCCCCTGGCGCGGCCAGGGGCCTGGCCGCGCCCTCTGGTCGCTTGGGCCCCCCTGGCTCCCCATGGCCCCTCTCGGGCTCTTCTCGAAGCTTCCGGTACGCTGATTTTTCCTATATTTTCCAGGAAATTTTCTGATAGTTTTAATAAGGGGGAAACCTGAAATAGAAAAACAAAAGAAAACAGGAACTGGCACTGGGGTGCACTGAGTTAATAGGTTAGTCCAAATATGATCAAAAGTGTATGGAAGTTCATCAATATCATAGCAATATCACACAAAAGAGGCATGGAGCAAGCAGAAATTATAGATACATTTTGGACGTATCAACATCCCCAAGCTTAATTCCTGCTCGTCCTCGAGTAGGTAAATGATAACAAGCATAATTTCTTTGGTGACATGCTAACAACCATATAAGAACTTTTTAAGTAAAGAAATCAAAGCATGCAATTAAATTCAAGTCATAACAGGCAAGAGTCTATATCTAGTATTGAAACAAGCAACATAAGAACATAAAGGTGCAAGAGCTCTCGCTGTCCGTGACTCGAATGTCTCCAAATGGTGTTTGCGTGCAAGAAAGGGGATAGGGATATACGAGAAAAGGTATTTTTATTGTTGAGAACTGAATCTACTAAAATGTCACACTTGGTCTTCTTTGGAATCTTAGCTTGACTAATCCCCAGACCACTAGCCAGGTACAAGTCAAAATGATCCACTCCTTTTTGATATTTTGAGCACTCATGCAATGGATGAGCGTAAGCAAGAAAGTTGACACTTATGATGGCAAAGAGAGAATAAGGTGGAGGAGGAAGACAAAAAGGTGTGAAAGGCTCACATCAACGAGGACAATCATAGGCGAGAGAAAGCCAAATGATAGATATGATGTGAGGAGTAGGGATTGCCATGCAACAGATGCACATATGAGCTAAAAGCTCTCCAATGGAACTAGTGGGGGTGCATCCAACTTGCTTGCTCAAGAAGACCTAGAGCTCGTTTAAGGAGGCTCATCATTGGAATATACAAGCCACTTCTATAGTGTGAAGGTCCCCACATAGCTATATGCATGAATGATAATCTCTATGGAGTACAAGATATAAGATGGAGTACGAGTGTGGATCTCTCAAAAGGAATAGTAGTGTGCCCCCTTCTCTCTCTTTTTTTTCTTTTTTTCTTTTTTCTATTTTTTGTAACTTTTTGGTGGCCTTAATGGCTCTTTCTATTTAACTCTCATTTGTCCTCTTTGGGATCTTTTAATTTGTCCTCTTTGGGATCTTTTAATTTGTCCTCTTTGGGATCTTTTAATTGGTCCACTTTGGGATATTTTCCTAACTTTAGGAGAAACACTCTATATATTACAAAAAGTATAGAAGATCTTTCGCACTTTACAAACTATTCAAATCATAAAGAAAATGTAACTATCATGATGTATGCAAATGCATGCCTCTGCCAGTGTAGCAGGGTATGCAATGATACTAGCGCGTCATGTAGCAATGATTAGGGCAAGGCCCAACTAGCATGCGGCTCATCGATCAAGCAAGTAGCATGTATGAGATGAAGATCAAGTCATGAGAAGATGGATGTTGCATGGCAATGGATCTCGGAAAGGCTATGGAAATGCCTTGATAGGTAGGTATGGTGGATGTTTTGAGGAAGGATATAAGGAGGCTTATGATGACAGAGTGTATCGTGCCAAGGGTTTGGATGTACCGGCGAAGGTGGACGCTAACTCTCGGAGTGAGAAGAAAGCAATGCACGGCACAGGAAAGACTAGCAAAATATGGGAAGGTGGAAGTGTCAACTTTCGAATACTCACATTAGTCCGAAGAACTCATGCACTTATTATCGGTAACTCTCGATCTAATAAGGAGTTTCAAAAAGATACAAGTACCCCGAGTAGGAGTGTATGGGGGTTTGGTTATCCTTGCGCATCCTCGACTCATGGTACGTGAGTGTTCTCTAATATTTGACCTCTCAGAAGAGTAGTGATCCATCTAGTAGCTAGATTTCTCAATTAATTTGTAGGTTTTGAAAATAAACACGGATTGCCCGAAATACGACATCTATCACTAATAGGCTAAAGCTCTTGACACCAAAATTCCAAACATTACTCAAAACAATACCTCAAAACTTTTGCAAGTTACTACTAAAAAAGAATAGCAACCTCAATTACCTACTTCAAGTCAAGACACAAAACTCAGTGCAACAGGAAAACTCTCTAAACAAGATAAACATGAAAACTCAAGAGAGTTCCAGCAACAAACTAAACAAAAGCTGTTTGAAAATATAAGCATGAAAGCTAAGAGCAAAACATGACAGCAGCTATGAAAAGATAAAGAACACACACAACAAAGATAAGCAGGATAAATCCTATGTTGTGTTCTTAATTTTGGAAGTGGAGCGTGTTTCTCTCCCACACAAAGAAAGCTGGGCTATAACTTGTTATGAACAGCAAGCAAAGCTAAAGAAAACTAAAAACAAAACCTAAGAGCGAGACGCTCCAAGAATAGCACATAACGCATTAAGTGATAAAAATATAGTGAAACGAGAGACGAACTGATAATTGTCGATGGGGAAGGGGATGCACGGGGGCATCCCCAAGCTTAGACGCTTGAGTATCCTTGAATATTTCTTGGGGAACCATGGGGGCATCCCCAAGCTTGAACGCTTGACACTTCTTAATCTTCTTTCATCATCTTCCCTCGCACACTTGAAAACTCCCTTCATACATAACTCATCATAATCTGATTAGCGAGGTTAGTACCCATAATACAATAATTTTTATCTACTGGAAATAAAGTTAATATTGAAGAGCTACTGTTTCTCAAAAAGTTTTTGCAAAGAAAAAGCAAGCTTAAGGTTTGCAAAACGAAGAAAAGGCAAAACAAGACAAAATCTGTGAAAAACAGACCAGCAGGTAGTAAAGAATTTTTTAGGGATACTTCTGCAACTCAAATCAAAAAACTCAGAACATATGAAAGTTTCGTAATTTTATAGAGCACGCTGTGTAAAAAACTCAGCTCAAAAATATGAACTGGGAATTTTTCTGTGATTTGTCTAGTCACGAGGACAGAATCTGTTTTCTGGACAGCATGTCACAACTTTCACTTCCCTTGTCGTATGAGGCTATAAAAGGCACACAGCTTGAAAAGTAAAGATACAATGATGTTGCCACAGTAGTAACAATCATCAAGACCACTAAATACAGAAGAAAAACAAAAAGGAAATCCTAAATTCATTGCGGTCTGCCTCCCGAAAGCGCTTCTTCAAAGCCATTAGCTAGGCTTAATGCAAATAGATCAAGTTGTATCAATTGAACAATCATCAAGATCATCAAAAAGCTCTTCAATAATACAACCACTCTTAAGAGGTTTTTCAAATAAAGGCCTAATAAATATACTTCTAGGAATAAAAGAAAAAGGCGTAAAATCAATTGGAGTCTCATTCATTTTATTGAAAAGGGGTATCTCTTCCAAAGTTTTCACAGTTTCAACCCCTTTGGCAATAGATAAATTATTTTTGGAACGAGGAGCCTTTGGAACGTAAACGAACCTAGGTTCCTTCTTTGCTGGAGTTTCCACCTTTTTGGTTTTGATTGAGGAGAAAGTAGTTCCTAGAGTGTCAATAATTTCCTCAATCTTATCAATCCTAGAAGGGTCCAGGTCATGGGATTTGATGGTCACCAAGGTTTTGAGAATTTTATGCATGGAGCTATCTAATCTATTCAAATTCCCTTGAACCTTACGATCCAACTCACTTATCTTATTAATACTTGGCATCTCTAGCTCCATCTTTTCAAGTTTTTTCATAATATGAGCTAGGGTAATGTTCTCTTGAATGCTATCAACAGGGAGATTTCCAACAAGATTTTCCATAACACTAAGAGCTTCCCAAACTGGGGCTTCTATGAAATTCCCATTGATAGGAGTATCTAGAATAAACCTATCCAAGAAGTAATTCCAACATAAAAATTTCTAAGCATGATAGTAGTGGTTTGCTTCTTGGTGGCTCTCTTTTGAGAATCATTAATCCTATACCAGGCATCTTTCAGAATTTCACCACCTCTTTGTTTAAAGGTGAGCACTTCTGACTCACCAAAGGCAAAAGGACCAAACATACTGATAACTACTAGAAAGGTAACTATTTTTGATTTTTGATAAAATACACTAAAGAAAAAACTAAAAGGTAAACTAACAAGACTAAAAAGAAAAGATAAAAGATAGTGTGCAACTCCCCTATCTTGAAGAGTGGAGTCCCCGACAATGAAGAAAGAGATTTGCTTGATACACGAGATAGCTTCTCGTCCCTCGTTGGTTACCCCAAGTGGAAGGTGAGATGTAGCGTAGCAGCAAGTTTCCCTTAGCGAAGATGCTAAGGTTTAGATTGTCTCCAGTAGGACTCCAAGGTCGACAAGTAGGTGGATCGGCAAATGATGCGCCGTTGATAATCACTTGCTCCCAACGAGTACAAAGGAGTTGTCAATTCATCCGGCCTTGTTGTTTACAAAGGATAAAACGCACGGGATAATAATGATAGTGATAGCAACGGAAAAGTAAATACTGAAAGTAAATTGAAGGTGTAAACAGTATGGTAAATATGGACCTGGGTCTCATGATGTTCACTAGTGATGTCTCTCTCCCAAAAGACGATAAAATAGCCATGCGAGGTAAACAAATCACAGCTGGGCAATTGACAGGATTATGTGCGCAAACCAATGCTAATTATGCGAAACAGAAAGGAAGAGGCTCAAAAGCACGGGCGGTACGCCAAGACAAGTAGACCGAAATTCATCTGCATCTACCCACTAATCATCCACCTTGAGATATCTATCCAGAACATCTCGCTGGTATTAAGTTGTGAATCCACCCAAAGTGTAAACTCAAAGCAACAGACAACTGCATTAAAGAACTTTGCGTAAAGTAAACAATCATTGCACCCACAAGTACAAGCACCGTTGTTTTCCCCCTTGTGGCAACAACACATCCCCTAGACTCATGTTTCTGTCACTCAAGCTAGTCATCGGGGGGCATGAACCCAGTATCATGCATAACGCTCCCTCTTGGAGTCACTACCTACTACTTGACCAAAGCAATAAACAGCAACGGATAACATGCAAGAGTTACTCAAGAACATAAATATAAAAGAAGAGAATCAAATATATAACTCAATCACAATCTGAACATAATCTCATAATCCATCGGATCCCAGCAAACTCAGCATAGAAACAGCAAAAAGATTACATATGTGCCTCGATCATGTAGGGCAGCTCACGAGGTCTAATACATGAAGAACAAAGAGGGGATTAGACCATCACATAGCTACTGATCATGGACCCATGGTCCAAGGTGGACTACTCACGGTTCATCCGGGAAGCATCCATGGTGGTGGAGAAGCTTCCAGAGGTGGTTCCTCCCTCCGGCAGGGTGTCGGGAATAGGTCTTCTGGTGCTCCCGATCTTGGAAGCGCGGCGGCGGTGGAACAGAGGAGAGATTGCAAAAAGGGTTATCATCCCCGAGGGTTTCTCGTCACGGGGAATAAATAGGCGAAAGGGGGCAGCCAGAGGTGGGCCAGGGGCTCCAGGCGCCCCCCTGGCGCGGCCAGGGGCCTGGCCGCGCCCTCTGGCCGCCTGGGCCCTGTGGCTCCCCTCTGGCCCCTCTCGGGCTCTTCGCGAAGCTTTCGGTACGCTGATTTTTCTATATTTTTCCCAGAATTTTTCTGGTACTTTTAATAAGGGGGAAACCTGAAAGAGAAAAACAGCAGAAAACAGGAACTAGCACTGGGGTGCACTGAGTTAATAGGTTAGTCCAAATATGATCAAAAGTGTATGGAAGTTCATCAATATCATAGCAATATCACACAAAAGAGGCATGGAGCAAGAAGAAAATATAGATACGTTTTGGACGTATCACCCACCAGGGCCCGAGACGCCCTCCCGGCGCACCCTAGGGTGGGGCCGCGCCAGGGGGCCGCCTGGGCACCTGGTGACTCCCCCGGCTTCCCCCTTCGCCTATTTAATCCTCGTGACGTGAAACCCCCATGACGGGAACCCTTTTTCGCGATCTCTCCTCTGTTCCGCCGCCGCGCGCTTCCAAGATCGGGAGCAGCAGAAGACCTCTTCCCGGCACCCTGCCGGAGGGAGGAACCACCTCCAAGAGCTTCTCCACCATCATGGATGCTTCCCGGATGAATCGTGAGTAGTCCACCTTGGACCATGGGTCTATGATCAGTAGCTATGTGATATTCTCCTCCCCTCTTTGTTCTTCATGGATTAGACCTCGTGAGCTGCCCTACATGATCGAGGCACATATGTAATATTTCTGCTGTTGCTATGTTGAGTTTGCTGGGATCCGATGGATTATGAGATTATGTTCAGATCGTGTTTGAGTAATATATTTGATTCTCCTCTTTTATATTTATGTTCTTGAGTAATTCTTGCATGTTCTCCGTTGTTGTTTATTGCTTTGGCCAAGTAGTAGGTAGTGACTCCAAGAGGGAGCGTTATGCATGATTGTGGGTTCATGCCCCCCGATGACTAGCTTGAGTGACAGAAAATGAGTCTAGGGGATGTGCTGTTGCCACAAGGGGGAAAACAACGGTGCTTGTACTTGCGGGTGCAAGGATTGTTTACTTTACGCAAAGTTCTTTAATGCAGTTGTCCGTTGCTTTGAGTTTACACTTTGGGTGGCATTCACAACTTAATACCAGCGAGATGTTCTAGATAGATATCTCAAGGTGGATGAGTAGTAGGTAGATGCAGATGGATTTTGGTCTACTTGTCTTGGCTTACTGCCCATGTATTTGAGCCTCTTCCTTTCTTTATAGCATAATTAGCATTGGTTTGCGCACATAATCCTGTCAATTTCCCAGCTGTAATTTGTTTACCTCGCATGGCTATTTTATCGTCTTTTGGGAGAGAGACATCACTAGTGAACATCATAGGACCCCGGACCATATTTCCAATATTGTTTACACCTTAAATTTACTTTCAGTATTTACTTCTCCGCTGCTACCACTATCATTATTATCCCGTGCGTTTTATCCTTTGTAAACAACAAGGCTGGAGGAATTGACAACTCCTCTGTACTCATTGGGAAGCAAAGTTATTTGGTGTGTGTGCAGGTCCACGTGAAGTAAGAAACCTTGAGTTGTGAACGGCGCCATTGGTCACTTCACCACCTTCTTGTATCTGTTGGAGTCCTACTGGTCGATCCTAAACCTTAGCATCTTCGCTAAGGGAAATTGACGCTACGCTACATCTCAACCTTCCACTTTGGGTTAACCAACGAGGGGCGAGAAATAAACTCTCGTGACATCAGTGAAGTTCCCTCCTTTCTAATCTTACTTATGTAATCATTTTCATGGCAATTAACAACACAATAGAGTTGGCAATTTTGCAAAGTGTTGCTAATTCCTAAGGCATTAACATCTAGCCAAGAAGTCTTTTCTGATAACTCTTCACACATCAAAAATAACATAAGTTCATCATAAAGATTATAAGTAATCATGTTATCACACAACTGGTTAACAATTATGTTTTGAAAGTTCATGCATTGAAAATTGAAGTGGCCCTCTATACAACAAAGTTCTTAAGTAAAAGGGTAAAGGACACACAATTCTCTAGCAATTTCATTTAAATCTTTGACCCAAGTGATTGTTTTTTCATGCTTATGTTGCTTACAATACTTCTCTTCTTCAATCATAGGCCTTTCAAAAGGTCTATCCACTCCACAAAAATTAACATGCTTATATAAAACTTCATTTTCAGGAATTGGATCATGCATGTTGCAATTATCATTAACAATTTCATTTTCTTTGCAAATCTCTTTAAAAGGTACGTGATGCTTGATCCAATTCTCCTTAGGCATATTAAGATGTGAAGCAAAAGATTTGAGGAAATCAACAAGGAGTTGAGAATCAAGCCCAAACTTAGCACTAAACTTATTAAAACTTGCAGTCTCAACAAAGGACTTAATGCAATCATACTCATAATTTGAGGAAGCATTGAGCAAGTCTTTATCCAGTCGAGAGAGCCTCGCATAAAAATTAGTAAGAATTACATCTTTGGGGAGCCCATGGTTAGGACATTTTAGCATTAAAGCTTTCAGTCTCCCCCAAGCTTGAGATATGCTCTCTCCGTCATGAGGATAGAAATTATAAACATAATTCCTATTCTCATGAACTTCATGAAGAGGGTAAAACTTGGAGTAGAAGAGAGACTGGATCTCTTCCCAATCTCGTAGGTGAGAATCATCTAGTAGCCTATACCATTCCAATGCGTTTCCTTTCAGTGACAAGACAAATATGCATCTGTGTGCTTGTGCCGAGTCACGTAGGTCTAACTGTGTATCTGTGAGAAAAAATGTTTTCAGATGCAAGATGATGCAAAAAAGTGAGTATACATAGGCTAGTAGAAGCCGACTCACACATCATCTTCTCGCGTTGAGAGAGGTTATTGGTTCAAGAGTCGGATTTCTCTATAGAGCCGGCTTTTCATGGACTAGCGTGCCCGGCTCTTAGGAATAAATTCGATCACTACTAGAGAAATAGCTATACATGGAAACCTTATTAGTGGCGCATTTTATATGTAATGCGCCACTATGTTGTAAGGGGTGACACACTGGTAAAAAATGCGCCACCTATAAGCTCTTATAGGTGGCGCATTTTTAAAAATGTTCCACCCCTAAGAGTGGGCCAGCCCTGGATCCCCTTATACGTGGTGCATTTGGAGAAATGCGCCACCCCTAAGAACTTTATAGGTGGCGCATATTAGAAATGCGCCACCCCTAAGAGCTTATGGGTGGCGCATTCTGTAAATGCGCCACCCCTACGGAATTATTAGTGGCGCATTTAGAATGTGCCACCCATAAGCTCTTAGGGGTGGCGAATCTTGCATATGCGCCACTACTAAGCAAAAAACTGTGAGGGAAAATTCCCAAATACACCCCCCTGTGGACCGCCTTTTCAATTTGAAAAAAAATAAAAGAAAATGATAGAAATGTCAAAAAATTAAAAGAAAATAAGTTTCCCATATGATATGTGGTCTAGTTGTTAGGAAAATTTACAAATATGAATTTTGAATTTTTTACAAAATCTCTCGAGAATTTTGTAAAATGGCCATAACTTTTTCATACGACCTTCGATGAAAAAGTTTTTATATGAAAAACCATCTACTCGAAAAGTCATATCCAAATTCAACTGGGGGTATCCCGTTGAAAATTTTTAGAATCCTCAAAAACCTAACAGAAAAGAAGTTACGGGCGTTTGAAGATCCGGAGACAAAAAATATGAAAAAAATTGAACTTAGCAGTGGCGCATTTTGTATGAAATGCGCCACTAGTAACAAAAAAAATTGAATTTTTAAAAAAAATATTTAAAAAAAAATGCAAAGTAGGCTAGAGGACCGATCGGGAAGTTTCAAAAAAAAGTTGAAAATTTTAGCTAGTAACATTAAAAAATAAAAAGATAATAAAAATTTTAAATTTTTATTTTCATTTTTTTAAAGTTCAAAATAAGCTGATGATCCCATCGAGAAAGTTTCAAAAAAATATTGAAAATTTTAGCACACCCATGAACATCAACAAGGTCCTAGACATCAACTTCGTTCAATAGGATTTATATGATAAATATATCAACAAGTGCCTGCTAGGTGAGCTGGAGTGGGAGTTGAATAGAACCGAGAAGTTAAGCGTGCTGGGGCTGGAGTAGTGCTAGGATGAGTGACCCTCAGAGAAGTTTGACCATGGAGGTTAGTTTGACCTGAGATTAAGCATAGTGACCGAGCATTAAGCATACTAACCTGAGATTAGAAAAAAATAAAAAAAAATCGTTTTCCATATCAAGATTCAAAATTCAAAAAATTTAAAAATTTAATAGTGGCGCATTTTCAGAATGCGCCACCCCTAAGACTCTTATGGGTGGCACATTTTCAGAATGCGCCACCCAAAAGGGCTTATGCGTGGCGCATTTCGAAGTGCGCCACGCATAAGAGTTTTAGGGAATGCGCCACTAAAGGCAAAAAACGACGCCACTATAAGGCCCTTTCCTAGTAGTGGATAGATCATTTTATATAAACCCCGAAGTTTAGACCAACCGGTTGCGCGTTAGTTATGTAAGCTATAGACTGTACAGGTCGGTCGGCGTGGGTGGCCAATTCATGTATATGCCGGGAATTTTTCGGTTAAGAGTCGATAGGAACCATCTAACTCCCCTACTGCCCCTGATTAAGCCATACACATGTGAAGTTTTACATATATATGCCGGATTTTTCTGGTAGGAGTCGATGAGTATCATTGAGCTCCCCCGATTTGCCTTATCAAAGCAATATACATGCTCAGAGCCGATATAGGGTTGATCAAGCCCCCAGGTCTCTGAGAAAAAGATGTAAAAATATGTAATTGATGTAATATGATGCAATATGAATGTTTATGTAGTATGAAAGTTGATTTTATGCATAAGTGTGGCGAGAGCTGGTGCGATGGGAGTCGACTTTAGATGTGTCGAAAGCCTAATGCGATGAAAATCGACATTATTTATGGCGAAAGCCGGTTACGATGAAAAATCGACTTTATGGCGAAGGCCGGTTGCGATGAAAAATCGACTTTATGGCGAAGGCCGATTGCGATGAAAAATTGACTCTATGGCGAAGGCCGGTTGCGATGAAAAATTGACTTTATATTTTTTATTATGGCGATAGCGTAAAATGCGAGGAAGATCGACTTTTTTAATTTGACTGTGGCGAAAGCCCAATGCGATGTAAATCGACTTTATTATGCGGCGATAGCCGGTGCGACGAGTGTCGTCTTATATATATATATATGGCAAAAGTCGGTGCGACGTATGTCGACTTTGTACAATAGAGTTCCTGTTCTACTCAAGTATAATATGGACGGAGTTGTGCGATGTTCCATGGCCGGGGAGTCTCCTCCATGGATGTGCGTGACTTTGTCTTCTCGCGTATATTAACCAGGTAGTAGGATCCATTGTACATGTTCTTGCTGACGACAAACGGTCCTTCCCAAGGAGAGGATAACTTGTACATTCCATCCTTTTTCTGTATGAGGCGGAGCACTAAGTCACCTTCCTGGAAAGTCCGACTTCTGATACGACGACTGTGATATTGTCGCAGGTCTTGTTGGTAGATAGCCGACTGAGCTGCTGCAAGTTCTCATTTTTCATCGAGAACATCCAAGGCGTCCTGCCTCGCTTTCTCATTGTCGGCTTCCACATAAGCTGTGACTCTTGGTGAGTCATGACGGATGTCACTTGGGAGAACGGCTTCGGATCCATAGACCAGAAAGAAGGACGTGTAGCCTGTTGACCTGTTAGGAGTCGTCCTGATACTCCACAATACTGAGGGAAATTCTTCCTCCCAGCAACCCGGTGTCCTCTCCAAAGGAACAAAGAGTCGGGGTTTGATGCCTCGGAGCAACTCTTGGTTGGCTCTCTCGGCTTTTCCGTTGGTTTGTGGATGAGCCACTGACGCAAGGTCGAGTCAGATGTGTTCTCTTTGACAGAATCGCTGCATAACCCCCTATGATAGGTTAGACCCATTACTAGTGATGATGCTGTGGGGGTAGCCGAATCTATATATTATCTTTTTTCAAGAATTCTAGTGTCGTCTCTGCATCGCATTTGCTAACCGGCCCTACCTCGACCCACTTGGTGAACTTGTCAACTGTCACCAGCAAATGTGTATTCTTGTTGGGTGACCTTTTGAAAGGTCCCACCATATCAAGCCCCCACACCGCAAAGGGCCAAGTGATTGGGATCATCCTGAGTTCTTGAGCTGGCACATGTTCTTGTTTTGCGTAGCGTTGGCATCCATCACACTTCTTGACTATATCATCTGCATCCGCATGTGCTGTGAGCTAGTAGAATGCGTGTCTATAGGCTTTAGCCACCAGCGAACGAGAGCTGGCATGATGCCCTCAGTCTCCAGAGTGTATCTCATTGAGGATTTCTCTGCCTTCTTCCAGTGACACACATCTCTGAAAGACATCTGCGGGGATTCGCCGATGTAACTCACCATTGATGAGTACAAAAGATTTGCTTCTCTTGACGATATGTCTGTCCTCTACCTCATCGGCTGGTAGCATGTATTGCAGCCACCAGAGCCGGTTCTGGATCCGGCTCTTCTATGTATTGCTCTGTTGGTATTTTCATGGACGGTTTTGTCAGGACGTCAAGGAACACATTTGGTGGAACCAACTTTTGTTGAGAGCCATGCCGAGATAGAGCGTCCGCAACTTCGTTTAGCTTGCGTTCCACGTAATCCACTTGGTACCCAACAAAGAAACCGACTTGTCTTTCCACCTCTCGCCGATAAGCTGCCATGGTGGCATCCTTCGAGTTCCACTTTCCTGATACTTGTTGAGAAACAAGGTTGGAATCACCATAGAATTGTATCCGGCTTATGTTCATTTCACGAGCCAGCCGCAGCCCATGGAGTAGGGCCTCATATTCTGCGGTGGTGCAAGTGAAATGTAGCAGTAAGACATAGCAGAATTTCTCTCCTTTGGGAGAAGTGAGGACCACGCCGGCTCCTGATCCTTGGAGCTACCGACTCCCATCAAAGAGCATTGTCCAGTACTTGGTGATTGGTTTCTTCGGAGGCGCCTGGATTTCCGTCCAGTCATTGATGAAGTCGACTAGTGCTTGGGATTTGATGGCCGTGTGTGGTTCTTACTTGATATGATAAGCCCCCAACTCTATAGCCCACTTTGCAATCCTTCCCGTGGCTTCCCGGTTCTGGATGATATCTGCAAGTGGCGCTGAGCTGACTACAGTTATGGGGTGCTCCTGGAAGTAATGCTTGAGCTTACGACTCGCCATGAACACACCAAGGACCAACTTTTTCCAATGAGGGTACCGTTGCTTTGATGAAGTCAAGACCTCACTAACATAATAAACTGGTCTCTGCAAAGTCTGCTCTTTGCCGTATTCCATATGTTCAACCACAACCACGGCGCTGACTGCTCGATTGTTGGATGAAATATATAGTAGCATCGACTACTTTGGCTTGGGAGCCGCCAGGATCGGGGCCTGGGACAGTTGTTTCTTCAATGCTTCCAGGGCTTGATCAGCTTCATCATCCCACACGAATTTCTCCGACTTTCGTAAGAGTTGGTATAGTGGAATCGCTTTTTCTCCGAGCCGGCTTATGAACCGACTCAGGGCGGCTACGCACCCTGTGAGTCATTGGACTCCTTTCACCGAGGCCGGCTTCTGGAGAGCCATAATAGCGTTGATTTTCTCTGGGTTTGCCTAAATTCCTCTCTCTGACACTATGTATCCGAGGAGCTTTACTGCAGGGACCCCAAAGGTGCATTTAACCGGGTTTAGCTTCCTCTGGTACTTGCACAGATTCTTGAAGGTCTCTTGGAGGTCACTGATGAGTGACTCGGCAACCTGGGACTTGATGACTATGTCATCCACGTAAGCATGCACATTGCGCCCAGCTTGATCCTTGAGGAAGTTTTGCACCGTTCACTGATATGTAGCCCCTGCATTCTTCAAGACGAAAGGCATAGAAGTGTTGCAGTATATCCCAAAGGGAGTAATAAAAGCTATTTTCTCCTGGTCTTCTAGAGAAATCTTGATCCGATGATAACCAGAGTAGGCATCGAGAAAGCACAGGAGCTCGCACCCCGCAGTGGAGTCGATGATTTGATCAATGCGAGGTAGTGCAAAGGGATCCTTTGTGCAAGACTTATTTAAGTCGGTGTAGTGAATGTACATACGCCAAGTACCGTTCTTTTTCAGAACGAGGACCGGGTTTGCAAGCCACTCCGGATAGAAAACTTCCATGATGAACCACGGTGGCAAGGAGCCGGGCTATCTCTTCCCCAATGGCGTTCCTCCTTTCGTCGTTGAAACGACGAAGGAATTGCTTGAACGACTTTAGTTTTGGGTCAATGTTTAGGTGGTTCTCAGCGAGTTCCCTCGGGACACCTGGCATGTCAGAAGGTTTCCATGCAAAAATGTCCCGATTCTCACGGAGGAACTCGATAAGCGCGCTTTCCTATTTGTCAGATAGCCCTGTCCCAATGATGAACTGCTTGGAAGCGTCACCAGGGACAAAGTCGACTTTCTTCGTGTCCTGAGCCGGTTGGAATTTGGGTTTGTTATCTGGAGTCGGTTTCTTCAGGATAGTGGAGTCGGTTGGATCTACCTTCTCCTGGTATTCATACATGTCCTCTTTTGCGCATGCCGAGTTGGCGAATTTGACGTGTTGCTCGTCACATTCCGTAGCTCTGGTCTGGCTCCGATCTACCGTGATTGGGCCGAAGGGACCCGACATCTTTAGCTTTAGGTAGACGTAGCATGGTCGAGTGATACGTCCAAAACGTATCTATAATTTCTGCTTGCTCCGTGCTTCTTTTGTGTGATATTGCTATGATATTGATGCACTTCCATACACTTTTGATCATATTTGGACTAACCTATTAACTCAGTGCACCCCAGTGTCAGTTCCTGTTTTCTGCTGTTTTTCTATTTCAGGTTTTCCCATTATTTAAAGTGCTAGAAAAATTCCGGGAAAAATATAGGAAAAATCAGCGTACGGGAACCTTCCAGAAGAGCCAAAGTGGGGCCCGAGGTGGGCCAGGAGTGGCCCAGGAGGCCACCTGGCGCAGCCACCCCCTAGGCCGCGCCAGGGAGGGGCGCCTGGGGCCCCTGGTCCACCTCTGGTTGCCCCCCTTCGCCTATTTAATCTCCGTGACGCGAAACCCCCGAAGACAGAACCCTTTTTCGCGATCTCTCCTCTGTTCCGCCGCCGTCGCTCTTCCAAGATCAAGAGCACCAGGAGACCTCTTCCCGGCACCCTGCCAGAGGGAGGAACCACCTCCGGGAGCTTCTCCACCACCATGGATGCTTCCCGGATGAACTGTGAGTAGTCCACCTTGTACCATGGGTCTATGATCAATATCTATGTGATGTTCTCCTCCCCTCTTTGTTCTTCATGGTTTAGACCTCGTGAGCTGCCCTACATGATCGAGGCACATATGTAATCTTTCTGCTGTTGCTATGCTGAGTTTGCTGGGATCTGATGGATTATGAGACTATGTTCAGATTGTGTTTGAGTAATATATATGATTCTCTTCTTTTATGTTTATGTTCTTGAGTAATTCTTCCATGTTCTCCGTTGCTGTTTATTGATTTGGCCAAGTAGTAGGTAGTGACTCCAAGAGGGAGTGTTATGCATGATTGTGGGTTCATGCCCCCTGATGACTAGCTTGAGTGACAGAAACATGAGTCTAGGGGATGTGTTGTTGCCACAAGGGAGAAAACAACGGTGCTTGTACTTGTGGGTGCAAGGATTTTTTAGTTTACGCAAAGTTCTTTAATGCAGTTGTCTGTTGCTTTGAGTTTACACTTTGGGTGGGATTCACAACTTAATATCAACGAGATGTTCTGGATAGATATCTCAAGGTGGATGATTAGTAGGTAGATGCAGATGGATTTCGATCTACTTGTCTTTGTGTACCGCCCAAGCTTTTGAGCCTCTTCCTTTCTATATAGCATAGTTAGCATTGGTTTGTGCACATAATCCTGTCAATTGCCCAGCTGTAATTTGTTTACCTCGCATGGCTATTTTATCGTCTTTTGGGAGAGAGACATCACTAGTGAACATCATGGGACCCCGGTCCATATTTCCAACACTGTTTACACCCACTATTTATTTTATGCTTTATTTAATTTTCCGTTGCTATCACTATCATTATTATCCCCTGCGTTTGATCCTTTGTAAACAACAAGGCCGGAGAGATTGACAACCTCTCTGAACTCGTTGGGAGTAAAGTTATCTGTTGTGTATGCAGGTCCACGTCAACCGCCTAATTGCTGGCGCCGTTGTCACCTTCCTGTCATTGCCGGAGTCCTACTGGAGACAAACCTTGGTATCTTCACCGAGGGAAATTTGCTGCATTGTACATCTCAACCTTCCACTTTGGGTAACCAACGAGGGGCAAGAAGCCATCACCGATCCATGAACCTGGCATAAGTCGGTCTGCCTAGGATGGCGTGATATGGGCTCACCACCTCATAACGTATGATCTCAGAGCGAAAATTTTCAGTAGTTCCAAAGGCTGTCTCCAGGTAAATTTTGCCTATTGGGCGCGCCGACTTCTCTGGGACTATTCCATGGAACATGGTGTTGGAGGTTTGCAGCTGCTTGTGAGTCAATCCCATCCGTCGGAACGTCTCGTAGTAGAGGATGTTGATGCTACTTCCTCCATCCATGAGCACTTTATCGAGCGTGTAACGCCGGATTTGTGGAGAAACTACCAGGGCTAGGGAGCCTGGGTTTTCTACCACTAGTGGGTGGTCATCCCTCGTCCACGTAATCAGCTATTCAGACCAGTTGAGCCACCTGGGACAAGACGGTTCGGTGGCTACTGACATAGTGGCTCTCTGCTGCAAATTCCTGTCCCTCCGGCAGTTACTGGTGGTAATACATGGTAAGTTGAGTGATCCTGGAGCTGCTTTGGATTTGATTGGAATCCGGCAAGTCCTGATTGGTTTTGCTGTCCTCCTCCGTGGGATCCTTGGTATTGTGGTCCTGCTCCGACTCCCTGCTGGACAAAGTTTTGGTTGTTGTTGTTTTGACCGGCTCCGCCACCTGACCCAGGGGGGGCTGGCCTCCACGATGTGCAAATTATTTCATGAAGTTGCGGTCTTCCCAAGTGTAACTAGCTGGACGGCCGGGTTTTTGCTATGCATCAGGCAAGGTCTTTTCATGGCTTCTTCGAAGGTAACTGGGGGTTGAAAGCCTCTTTCGGACTTGCGGGAGTTGTTGCCCCCCTGCTTCTACCTTTGGGAGCCGACATTCGTGTTGGCTACTAGGTCGGAAGTATTCTGATCGAGTCATCTCTTGGCCTATTGGTTCTGGCTCTGAGATCCCTTGCCGTTATTTTTATTGTTCTGGGCGGCTTTGTCCTCTTCCTGATCATTTTCCTTGGTCTTGTTAGACTCGGCATACTTGACGACCGCGTTCATGAGCTCTCCCATGTTACTGACCGTCCTCTTGAGTCGGCCGAGCTTGTGTACTAGGGGCTCAAACTTGCAATTTCTTTCCAAGACGATCACTGTTTTTTGAGCAGTAATAGTGTCTGAGGACTGGACTATGTCTCCAATTTAGGGCCGACTTTCCTTCTTTCTGGACAGAATGCTCCAAGTCGACGATTGTGGTCGCTCGCCGGCAGGTGCCTTGGAAATTCTTAATAAACTTTTCTCTGAGGTCCGCCCAGGATGTGATGGAATTCTTTGGAAGATTTTTGAACCATGTGGGAGCCGGCCCTTCTAACATCATTGTGAAGTAACGGACACATACCTCCTCGCCGGCTTGCAGCATGTCCATGGCAAGGTCATAGGTTTCGATCCAAGCCGATGGGTCCATGTCAGCTATGCAGTTTGGGATCTTACGCGGTCCTTTGAAGTCTGGGGGCAAGCGTGTGTTCCTCAAAGCCGACACCAGACATCGATTACCTACGGATCTACTGACGAACTCGGTGTTTGGTTCTTGTGGGGGAATTTGGGCCGCCGGCTCTGCACGTTGGTTGGTGTCGGGAGCCGGTAGGTCCATGATCCTCAGTGCTCCCTGAGGGGTCAGAGGTACTTTGTGGTGGCGCTGGCTGCCTGAGGCTGCTGGAGCCGGCGACTCTGCTTGCCAGCTCACACTTCGATATGGAGTTCCATGTATGTATGGGACCCCTTGTGACCCCTTGTGAGTATTGGCCCTGCTGTGTGATCGCCGTCTTGAGGAAGTCGGCGGCCTCTCGGGCGGCACGAGCTGCTGGAGTGTCTCAATGAATTGGCGCGTTGATGAGATAATGAGTCGCCGCCATGACATTAGCCATGGGGTTATCGAAGTGGTGAGGAGGTGTATGAAAGCGATCTCGGCGTGGCGAAGGAGCCGGCTGTCTGGGAGGCGTGAATCCTGGGGGAGTCGCCTAGTCAGAGCTGTGGAACAACGTTCGTCCTTGGTAATCAAGGGGAACCGACTCGTGTATCTCTGTGGGCGCGTATGAGCGAGGCTCAATCACCGAGCGTCTATTAGATCCGACTCTCCCTGGAGGCGTGCGGCTTCTTGGGAAAGCCGGGCTTCTTTTTCAATGATCTGTTCTTTTTCAATGTTGACCTCCGTCCGCAAGTTCACTCTCCGATCCCTGAGCTCGTTAACCCTCGTCTTCCAAGCCTCATGATTCTCAGTTGTAACCGTTGCGACCAATCCTTCATCGAGGGAGTTTAGGGCATCTACGAGGGCTTTGGCTCTAGTGGGAACTTGTACCGACGGGCGGGCTGGTGGGTCCCTATTTGCGCTAGGGGCCGCAGCGGCTGCCGACTCTGCGCCTTGATTTTGGGTCGCCTGAATCTCCGGTCCTCCAATGTCGTCCATGAATACCGTGGTGCAATATGGAGGCTCAAAGTGAGCATAATCCGGGTTATATTCTAGCACGCCAGTGCCGAGTCTGTTGTTCCCCACGGATCGGATGGACCCCTCATATGAGAAGCTTCCTTCACTTGGATATGATTCTGCATCAGTCAGCTCTTCCGAGGCGTCGTACATTGGAGACTCAAATATAGCGCTCCGGCTCTGGAGACTCATCAATGAATCCAACGAAAGCGTGTTTGGAGCCGGTGTGTCGCCGACTCGAAGTTTCGACGGGCACTTCAGGATCCGGCTCTGGCTCAGATCCATCTGTCCTGCCGATGAATATGTGGATAGACCCAATCGGGACCAGATATCCTGATTCGACGGAATCGGCTTCAGGGCCCCAAGTTGAGTCGTCGATGCAGAGCTTCCCGCGCCGGCTTCTGGTGTTGCGTCCGGCGACGAATCCCTCCATGCCTTGCAGAGCTCCCTCCAGAATCTCAACACCCGCGAGCGCAGGCCCCACAGTGGGCGCCAACTGTCGTGGAAAAGTCACGACAGATGTCCGAAGAGTCGAACTTAACATGGGACCTTTGCTGCGAGGCAATTTCGTGGAGAGAGTCGACATTGACAAGAGACTCGACGATTTACCCAGGTTTCAGCCCCTCTTTGTCTCAAGGTAAAAGCCTACTCCTGCTTCTTATTATTATGGGTTCCGACTCTCGAAAGAAGAGTCGGTTGATCGATTACAAGAGAGTCCATTCGCTACCTTGATCTAGAAGTGATCTAGGTTACGCCGACAAGTGTCTAGTCCTATCTTGGATTGTGATTGTTCTTGACCCTGGATCCCATGGACCTCGGCTTATAAAGGCACCGAGCCCCGGGATTCCGTGAGTCCGACTCCGACACGAGGTGGAGTCATATTCTACTTTACAAATATGTTACATGCTATACAAGGTAAGTCGAATTACTTCTACGGCTTCGATCTTCTTTCCTTAGTGCAGCCGGCTTGGGACCGGGTCTTCTTTCGTGGGCCTTCCATATGTGAGTCGGCCCATGGATTCCAATGTCGGGTCATGGGCTTGATCCATCACCCGACAAGAACCCTAGTGTCGCCGCCGACCGTTAGTCTCTCGTCCCTCCCTTCCTTCGATGTTGTTGGAGGGCACCACCAAGCGAACCGGGAATACATCTTTGCTCCCATAAATCTATGTGAGCGTCTTGGGAGAACCCTAGCACCGTCACCGGCCGTTAGAGCATCTCCAACGGCTTCTTTAAAATACGTCTCATAAAACTAGTTTTACAGGATGGTTGTAAATTTACAAGGAGTTTTCTAAAAGCAACTTTTGTCTGATTTTGTAAAATATGTTTTTTTATTTTTTTCATTGAACAATCCTAACTAATGATCTAGGGCCGCAAGTTAGTGACATGTGTCATGGTGGCTGGTGAGATGCGGTGTGGTGCGACGGCCCAGGGATGGCGGTGAGGCGGCTTGGTGGTGATGCGACATTTCGAGGTGTGGCGGAATCGCATCAGTAGGGCGGGCAGGTGCGACGACAGTGTCGGGAATGTTAACGAGTGAGGGTTTTTCTACACCAAAAGTTAGGGGAAGGACAATGTACATAAACCCGAGGAAAGTTGAAGTCAAGTTTAGAGGATTCTTTAAAAAAAATATAGGTTTTAGAGATTTGTTGGAGACGTTTTTGGGCTAAACTTCCCCTAAACGGTAGTATTTTACGAATACAAAACCTATTGGAGATGCTCTTAGTCCCCCATCCCTCCCTTCCTTTGTCGTCGGCATCAGGTAAAGCGCCCGAGGGGCCGAGGCATCTCCCCTCTTATGTGTGGAGATTGGGTTGGGCGAGGCAGCCCATCCATGCGGGGGCAAGATTCAACGGGGCCTACGGAGACTGGGAGCGTGGATCCGGTGGTAGAGCAGCGGCTTGGCGGAGATGTGGGGCAGCGTGTTGGTGGCTTTGGTATTCGTCAATGCGGGTTCTCAGTCGTTGGCCGCTCACACGATTGGGTGAGCAACTGTGAGACCCAATAGGTGGCTTGAAACAATAGTGTGGGTTGTGTGATGGCTTGATGGGGAAGGCGGTTTGGCGGAGGCGCCATGGGAGGTTTGGCGGAGGTACCTTGGGAGGCTTGGTGGTATGGCTCAGAGGTGACAACGTGCGGGTTGTCCCCGATCAGATCTTCCCGGATTTGGTACTGAGTGGACGACATGCGATATGGGGGTGGGCAGTGAGGTGGTGGGATCTTTGTGTGGAGGTGGTCAGCGACGACATGGTGTCGACTGTCGCACGAGAGATGGCAGGCCAACGGTGTTGTTATCCATGTCAGCTTGGTGACGGTGCCGCTCGGGGTCTCTCAAGCGGTGATGGGGTGGTTGGGGTGCGACGGTTGTATGATATGTTTTTTGGCTTGCTTTGATAGCCGTCACAGATCTGATCCGAGCTGTTGGATGTCGTTCATCGATGAGAAGGTACGATAGTCAACTTGTTCATGCAGGTAGTTGACTCCATGTTGTTGCCTTCTTACCGGTTAGGTGATGGAGTCGGTACGAGTTAGGTTCGGCTCTTTTTGACATAGCGTTGGGTAGAACAACACTCACCCGATGTTATGGGAATGTTGGTATTCAAGCTTGCCTAAGCAAAAATCGACGGGCTAGGGTCGGGGCATGCTTGGTGATGATACGTCTCAAACATATCTATAATTTCTTCTTGCTCCATGCATGTTCTGTGTGATATTGTTATGATCTAGATACACTTTCATACACTTTTGATCATATTTGGACTAACTTATTAACTCAGTGCACCACAGTGCCAGTTCCTGTTTTCTGCTGTTTTTCTATTTTAGCTTTCCCCCATATTAAAAGTGCTCCAAAAATTTGGGGAAAATCACATAAAAACAGCGCAGAAGAACCTTCCGGAAACACCTGCGTGGGGCCAGAGGGCCACCACTAGGGGTCCAGGCACCCTGGTGGCGCGCCCTAGGACTTGGCCGCGCCAGGGCGCGCTTGGACACCTGGTGGCCCCCCTGGCTGCCCCCCTTCACCTATTTATTCTCCGTGACGGGATTTTTCCGAAGATAGAACCCTTTTCGTGATCTCGCCTCTGTTCCGCCGCCGCCGCGCTTCCAAGATCGGGAGCACCAGCAGACCACTTCCCGACACCCTGCCGGAGGGAGGATTGACCTCCGGGAGCCTCCCCTCCACCATGGACGCTTTCCGGATGATCCATGAGTAGTATACCTTGGACCATGGGTCCGTGATCAGTAGCTATAAGATGTTCTCCTCCCCTCTTTGTTCTTCATGGATTAGACCTTGTGAGCTGCCCTACATGATCAAGGCACATATGTAATTCTTTCTGCCGTTGCTATGCTGAGTTTGCTGGGATCTGATGGATTATGAGACTATGTTCAGTTTGTGATTGAGTAATATATTTGGTTTTTATCTTTTATATTTTTGTTCTTGAGTAATTATTGCATGATCTTCGTTGCTGCTTATTGCTTTGGCCAAGTAGTAGGTAGTGACTCCAAGAGGGAAGGTTATGCTCGATTGTGGGTTCATGCCCCATGATGACTAGCTTGAGTGACATAAACATGAGTCTAGGGGATGTGCTGTTGCCACAAGGGGGGAAACAACGGTGCTTCTAACCGCGGTTGCAAGGATTGTTTACTTTAAGCAAAGTTCTTTTAATGCAGTTGTTTGTTGCTTGGGGTTTACACTTTGGGTGGGGCTCACAACTTAATACCAGCTAGATGTTCTGGATAGATATCTCAAGGTGGATGATTAGTAGTAGATGCAGTTGGATTTCGTTCTACTTATTTTGGTGTACCGCCCATGCTTTTGAGCCTCGTCCTTTCTTTGTAGCATAGTTAGCATTGCGGTGCGTTTTTAATCATGTCGATTGCCCAGTTGTGATTTTTTTACCTCGCATAGCATTTTATCGTCTTTTGGGAGAGAGAAATCACTAGTGAACATCACGGGACCCCGGTCCATATTCTCAGCACTGTTTACACACCCAATTTATTTCCTACTTTTACTTTCTAGCTGCTATTACCATTATCATTTATCCCTTGCATTTGATCCTTTGTAAACAACAAGGCCGGAGAGATTGACAACCTCTCTGAACTTCGTTGGGAGCAAAGTTATTTGTGTCGTGTGCAGGTCCAGGAGAACCAAGTGATTCTTTTTAGATGGCGCATCACTTGCCGAACCACCTACTTATCACTTCCGGAATCCTACGGGAGATAAACCCTATCCTCTACATAGGGGAAATTTGCTGCTATCCTACATCTCACCTTCCACTTGGGGTAACCAACGAAGGGCGAGAAGCCATTATCACTTCCACGCCATTAGGTGACGGTCAGGAAATCATTGGGTGTTGTCCCCCCTAGGTCCATCGGGGGCGACTGTGGTGGAGACATCGATCCAGATCTGGACACTAATGTTGGGAAAATATTGAAAGTAGTTCCTTACGCTTTTCCTACCTAGCGGGTGTGTTGAAAAGTGGAAGGTTGGTGGTATCTCAAGCCATGGATGCCAAGGGGACAACCCTGGATGGCGGTCTGCATGGTTGGCTCTTCATCGGATTCCATGACGGCGATTGTGGATGTGTCTCTTGGATTTCTATGTTGAGGATGTAGCAGCGAGAGGGGCTCATGATTTTTCACTGTCACGACAGTGTCGACGCCCAGATTTGAATATGTAGGGTTGTGATCATTGCATATACCCAGGTGCCTCATGGTGGCACGGGTGAGCCGCTGAGTGCAAGCTCTACGCTTTGATACCAACAGTGGTGTCTCATATGGGTGTTGTTATTCTTTTAAGGATGTTATTGGGTTCTTTTCTACCTGTCAGGGTCCAAAATGAAGGCCCTTTTACATGTCAGACTCGACATCATCTACACATTGCGTTTTTTCTCCTTTTGAGGATGTTGTCATGGAGCTTATGTGTTCTAGGACGGATTGTGTCGTAGCTTTCTGGCTCACCGATATAATTTTTTAGTAGTCACGCGTATTTATCGCGTCCGATTATCCCGAGATCTACTTTGTAAAAGGAATTTCTCACTACCTTGTATCGTTCTAGCATGTACTGTGATTATGCCTTTATATATAAAGGATGATGAAAGCCTTCATCTTCGAGAGATGTTTTATTGACGATGAAATTAACTACACAATGTTGATACAACAGGTCGGCGTACTGTCATTCGGTTCTAGAAATCCAAGAGTTGATGAAGGACAAGGAGTTTATTTCAAAAAGTATTAGTAGATCTCAAAATAGGGTAGCAGATCGATTGGCAAATTATAGTCGATGCGAGTGTAGTAATGTTGTATGACTACACAGAGGACCGCGCATCTTGCGTGATGAACTCTTACCACTATATTGTAACCCTATGATTTAGAAATAAAACTCTCTTTACCATGAAAAAAGAATGTTGATACTAACAAGAAAAACTCTAGTAGATGGGATTAGTTTGTGTTTAAAAATATGTGTTCAATATTTTGGCGTGGTTACGTTTTAGGAAATCTGCTAGATCGGATTACCCATGAGAATTGCTAAGCCAAAGATTGAAGGTTTCTCCCATCTTATATATGCAAAAATATTTAAAAAGCCTATCTGACTACTCCACCAAGCTCTCCCATGATGGAAGGATTCTGCTGCTTAAATCAGTGTTCTCCTCTCTACCTACATATTACATGTGCTCTTTGACTCTTCCTGCTGGAGTAATCTCACAGATTAATAAATACATGAGGAATTTTTCCGAAGAAGTATAGTACGGATGGTGGAGGTACTGCTCTTATTGCATGTGATCAAGTCTGTCAACCCAAATCCAAAGGGTGACTTGGTATTCTTGACATTGCCACCATAACAAGGCATTGCTGCTCAAGAATCTTCAGAAGTTATTCAACAAAGCCAATATCCCTTGGGTCAACCTTCTTTGGAACGCAATTATAGCAATGCTCCCCCAACTCAAAAAATGGAAGGCTCATTCTGGTGGAAAGCACACATTCCAATAATTCCATGCTTCAAACATATAACCACATGTAAACATGGGAAAGGAGACACCATCATGTTCTGGCTTGATTATTGGAATGAGTTACCTCTTGCGGGTAACTTTCCTCAGCTTTTCTCTTATGCAAAGTCTGAGACCATTACATTGAAAAACTTTGTTGAAGCACATGATCACATCGATCTGCTCCAGACCCCTCTTTCCATTCAAGCATGGGAACAATTTCAAATCATAACAGAAGACATGCCTGCATTGCCTCCCTCTACAAATGGTTGCTGAAGGGGTCACAAGAAAGAGACTCTCTCATACAAAACAATCTACAACCACCTCATTTCCAAGCCTGATAGCACCAAAAAATTCAACTCATTTGGAAAAATAGAAGTAGACTTAAGCATAAAATCTTCTTTTGGCTGGTGTCTCATGATAAAATAAACACTAGAGCACCTGTTAGAAGAAAGGGGATGTATCTAGAAAGTTATCTCTGTGCTTGCTGCTCACAAGGAATTGAGGAAACTTTACTTCATTTGTTCTGGGATTGTGATTTTGCACATAGCTGGTGGAGTTTTATCATTCCAAACAAGCAAAGAGCACATCGGTATTTGAAGAAACATTCCTTGCCTTGAAGCAATGTCCTTAAAGTTTTGGCATGGAGATTACTAAGGGTGAAAGTGGTTAGGATAATTTCCGACCGAATCCATTTTTTTAGGATACGGTAACATAATTTTTTACATCCGATAAAAATCCGATCCGAACCCGAATCCGATTGGTATGATACGGTATAGGATATGGTATTACAAATATTCGAGATAATATGATAATATGTTTTTTCTGGCCGGATAATCTGAACTTTTAATTTTTGAATCCGATTGATGGACCAAGTTTTAAGTATTAAGGAGAAGTATGTAAATGTTATCTTTGCTTATGGAACATGACATATGCTTGTTAGTGATTTATTTGTATTATTTCAATACTATCTAGTGCTTTATGTGTTCTTAAAGTGTAAAAGTATTTATATTTGCTCATTTTTTATGAATGATTCTAGTTTAAATCATTTATATAGTCCTCATACATAAATATGGTAAATGTCCGTTTCCGATCCGATGCTTTTTCGTTACCGTACCGCTTCCGAATCCACATAATCCTGTATTCGAATCCGTATCCGTTCCGCTTTCGAATCTGAAAATAAATATGGAATAAGATATAGTATAGAGATTATCCGACCGAATCCGATCCGATTTTACCCCTAGAGATTACAATACTTGGCACTTGGCAACTCTGGGTTCAACAAAACAATAGGATCTTCAGAAACTTGAATATCTCAATGGACAGTTGAAAATTTGGATTCAAACAAGATTTACAGCTTCTGCGCCACAAATTGAGAAACAAGCTTGTTGCTTTGTTTCAGACCTGGATAGACTCCCATTTCTATATTGTTTCTATGTTGCGAAAAACTGGTATAGGTTGATTTGCTTTTATTTCTATTTTTCTTTTGCTTCCCACCTTGTAACATACTTTTATATAACAAATCTACCTTAGAACAATTGTTCTACGGTCTCAGTCTAAGAAACACTTGAAAATAGTAACATCCTTTTTTTTCAAATCTATAAATATAGCAAGATATCAATATGCTACATCAGTTCATGCAAACATGCCGTGCCACGACGTATGGCCGGGGGATGCAACATATGCTTTGCTTCGTTCTGCCGATCGAGCCGGATCTTACACATAGAGTTGGTTGCCTCATCTGCACGAATTTGGAGTAAGTACCTGTCCGTTCCATGGTAGGAATAGCGGAACGCGCTGGGAAAAGAAAAAGGAGCAGGCCAAGCCGCCAGTAGTTTTTTTTTAGGAACACAGTACAACTCTCACGCTTACATACACGAGTATACAATCACCCCTATGACGCACACACGCACACCCTACCCCTATGAGCATCTTCGCAATACTGAGCCGGTACATCATCTTGAGATTAACGAAGCAACCACCTCGTCTTCGACGGAAACGTCTCCTCCCACTAAAAGCGCATCACCGGAAGCCCTGAAATAAATCTCGGAAAATGCAAGCACCATTGTCAAATCTGAAATTTGAACTCTGATGGGCTGGGATACAACCATCCACCTAACCAACTCGGGAGCAGGCCAAGCCGCCAGTAGTTGATGGAAAGCGACGTGGGAGATTTCCAAAGACAAGACGGTGCTCCACTTGCTTGCCGCTTGGGTGTCCGTACGGAGGAGTTGCATCCAGCTCAGCTCATTTGTTTTGTTGGATGGAAGAAATGAGGATGAGTCATCATGGGACCATCACCATGGGTGGGATGGGCAGAACGTACCGACTGTACCTACAACGCGGAAACGCCGAAATGCAGGGCCCCATGCGCCACGGGACAAAGACATTGTGAGAGGTGTTGGTTGTACTGTGAGGAAGGAGGTCCAGCATGTGCCCTCGCAAGGCATTGCGTTTACCAACCGATGGGCCTAGATACGTTCATTTATCATTCACGCATCACTACTGCTCTTGTGATTATCAGTTTCCATTATTATAAAAACACTAGTTGTATTATGTTTCATTGATCTGATTATTTGTCAAATCCAGGGGTGTTCTTTTTCAGTAAGAGAAGGGACCAGAAGGTTTCAGTGCTGGCTTTATAATAACAAAATTGTTACAAGAATGTATAGTGGATCTCGAGGAAAAGGAAAACGATCAACAAGTCATCTTGGACCTTATAAAATATAAAATACTCAAGCCGGGTCATGAATCTATTGACGACCTCGCTAGATATGCCATGGACATTGTCTCCGATCATAAACTTATTGACACTTAAAAATCGACTTTCGATTAAGTGTATTTTCAGCAATGTGATTAAGTATTAGTAGGTGAGGATGCGTACCACGGTCTTATATTCGAAAGTCATCGTACACTCAACAAATTGATATTACGACGTTTTCTAAATAGGCTCGATCGCTTTTTTTACTGTTTATTGTAGGAAAACATCCCCGCAGTTTTTATTTCTAGATTTTTTTATCCAAACTTGTTTAAATCCACTTTCACCAAGAGTCGAACTAGGACCTGGGGTGCTACTAAGTTTGTTGCAACCACTAGGATATATGTTTGTTTGATTTGTAGAAGTGTGACATGTGTCCTATAGAATGGGAGTCGAGACTGGTGCCCGACTCATGAACACTTGAGGGTAGCCGCTTCCACAGTCTCGTGATCTCAACTAGCATTTGCCTAAAAGGTTCCTTGAACTCCAGAGTCTCGACCTTCCTTGCTTTCTTGAAAGAGTTGGAAGGAGATAGAGTAATCCTTTTTCAGTTTATTCAAGTGAAGTGAATGGTCTTACATGCCCATGATGGACCTTATATAGCCTAGCAGTTGACGGTGCAGAAACCAGTAGTGATCCGAGTAGGGTGGATCAAGGATCCAGAAGTTCGAAAGAGGAGAGCTCGCAACAGATTTATCCAGGTTCAGACCCAATGTCTCTAGATATTCCTGGACTCGTCTTACATATGGGGGTAAGGCTTAGGGTTATATATGGTCAAACCGGCCTTCAGATTAGGAATAACAGGAAGTCATATTCTTGTATGCTAAGTTCATGATGCTTTTGAAAGAAGGACTTCGTGCTTCATAAGGAGACCTGCTGAAGTGCGCACCAAGGGCTAGCTGGGCCAGCCTATGTGACGCCCCCAAAATCAGACCGTGTACAGTAATCATACACGCGAGGTACACGATCGAGATCAGGGACTCACGGTAAGATATCACAACACAACTCTACAAATAAAATAATACAAGCTTTTTAATACAAGCCAGGGGCCACGAGGGCTCGAATACAACAGCTCGAGAGCACAAAGTTAGCGGAAGCAAAAGTATCTGAGTACAGACACAAGAATACAAGGTTGCCTTAAGAAGGCTAGCACAAAAATCAACAACGATCGAAAAGGCGAGGCCTCCTGCCTAGGAACCTCCAAACTACTCCTGGTCAACGGGGAACTCAACGTTGTAGAAGGCATTGGGGATCTCCTGCTCCTAGACTCCAACCTCGACTGCAGCGGCCGATTAGGCAAAACAAAAAGGGGGAAATAAAGCAAAGATGAGTATCTACCATACCCGCGAGTCTTACGGCCGCTACTAAGCATTTATGCATTGTATCAAATGGAAAGGGAAGGCTATATATAGTGGAATGCAAGATAGAAATCAGAATAAGGGTAAGAAGCTAGGCCTATCGAAGACTAGCATCTTCCGACGAGTCTTGCAGCATAAGGAGAGAATAACCAACAGTTTATATAAAGCATAAAGTAACAATGCAACAGAAGTTGCTGCAACATTGTATAATAATAAGTTGTAATAATTAGCAATGCCTCCGAGTTCCCTCCTCAACTCCCCTGCGAGGAAGCAAACCCGGAACCATACAGTTTAATAATAATAGTTTGTAGTGGTAAGATCCAGCTTCAGCATAAAGCGTCCTGTTACCGTGGACACGGCTATTCGAATAGATTAGTCTTCCCTGCAGGGGTGCACTTGTGTTACACTACACGCACGGATCTCCAGGGTGGCGTACACCTTGTTAAGGAATGCCCCACCGAGGCTATCCGACACTCCGTAGCCCATCTTTCAAACTCAACAGAGAGGCCATCCGCCGGTCTAAATCCTAAGTACGCCGGGCATTGGACCCCAACCCGAACGTACTCCTGCACGGTGCGTGGCTGGCTGGTGAAGTTAAAGCAAATCCAAATAAGACACCACCGTTCGAGCAAAAAAAGACAACACCACTTCCCGGCGCAGGCCGCGGTACTGCTGATGTCTGAAGAGTCCTCGGACGACACTACGAAGCAAAGGAGCCCATAACTCATTATCCCACGTGTAGGCGGCGCGTACAAGCCAAAAGGCTACTCAAGTCATCCGCTGAACCCGTTAAGCATTTTAATAATTTTCTGTCGAGACAACCGTTATCGTTGCACCTTATTGAATGAGCCGCGGACAACGACAGCAGTCAGGACCACCAGTAACATCGGTGCCTGCCCTGACGTCCCACCAACTCGTGCGGTTACCAACGAGGTGAACCGTCTCCTTACCTTGTCTCGCGTTTGCTCCGAAGAGCTCGACTTTCGTACAACAGGATATATGTCGGCCACGAACAGTACCAGGCCCGCCGCACACCGGTGGAATACACCTGACCTGTCGTTCCGCTAAGATACCCTGCGCGGGCACCGTTGGGTCACCCGACTCCGTACCTTTAAGGACACCAGTTGATTCGAGTGCCTACCATTAAGTGAAACCAGGAGGTATCACCCTCGATGGTACACTTAAAGAGGTTCGACGAAGACATCAGCGGAATGAACTAAAGAGGAATATTCTCATATCACCCCGGTGGTGCCGAGACACCAGCGGAATGAACTAAAGAGGTAAACCTCGTATCATCCCGGTGATGCTACGCTACTTGTAAGGCCCCCGATGCTGTGCTAACTCAAGTTAGTCGCTTTCGCGTCCCGCTCAAGTTAGTAGCGCATAAAAGGCCACCGACTCACGACACTCGCACTCGTGTCGCTGCCGGATTCTCGACAACAGGTATAAGAACAATGAAATTAAACTAAGACATAAATATATGGGGTCCAGGGCATACATCGCCACTGGAATTTATTACATCATCTCAGAGGTGCATAGACCCAACAGTATATCATGCAACAAGCGGAAGACAATCATGACCGAGTACGGTCAAAATCCAAAAGGCCCTAGAGAGGGCTACACATAAATAGTCCACCCACGGATCGTTGGAACCCAACTATAGGATCTACTGAACGAAGTCATCCTCCGGGGGCACCTCCACGAAGTAACGTCCGGTGCTCGGGTCGAGGTAGTAGTCAACTGCAGCGGCCGATCAGGAAAAACAGTAAAAGCACAAAAGGAAAACATGGGTGAGATTATATCATTACAGGATAACTAACTCCCTACGGTAAGACAATGTAAAAGTAAAGGTTGCAGCAGCACTAGCATATATGGTGGCTATCGTTTTATCAGAATAGAGGTAAGATCCAAGAACACACGTGACATCGTATCCTAAGTCCTGCTATCCACCTACTTACGTCAAACATAACACAACCTGGATCTTCTCTCGGTCCCCCTGGACGAAGAAAAGCAACCAAGGCACTCACACGGTAGGCAAGTTGTAATTATGATCAAATTTGATGTTATTCTATGAACAAGGCGTAGGCTCTGAGTCGTCCATAACCGCGGACGCGGCTTTTCGAAAATATTTAACCCTGCAGGGGTGTACCAACTGCCCATCATAGGCTTCACATGTACGCCCGGTTTCCACTTGGCTAGGTAAGCGCCTGAAACTCCGGAACGTCAGAGTCCCTCTAACTAACAACGCACAATTCTGGCTGGCCCCTGGTGAGTCGACATCCAACTCAAAAGCCGGTCGCGCTCTCGAATCGGCCTCTACCGTCTGGACGAGGTCGGGTTAGTTGCCCAAACAGATGTGGAAAACCCCCTAGCTTCCAGGTTTGGACCAACAAGAGAAACCATGTCTCCGCTGGCCCGGGTTATTTCGAAAACTGCTGGGGTACCAACCAAGCACACACACATTTGCAAATAGTAAATCAGCTCGGTCCACCACTAGAACTATATGAAGCTAGGTAGGTAAGACAAGGGGACCCCATAGAATCCCACACACAATTAGGCACGCTCAAACAAAGAACCAATACCCGGAACTCGGATCCTAGGTGACTCAAATGGAACAAAGCACTAGGCGGGAACAGCCCAGCCTCCCATCATTCGTCAAATATAAATTAACATCATAATAATAATAAATATAAACCAACTTCTTTAATAATATGATATCCCAACCATAACATAGGGTAAGCAGCAAGTTTTCCTACGCATACTAAGCAATGGCTGAGCAGCGGTAACTTAGCAATACAAAGTTTTGCTGGGATGTGGGGGTCAAGGCTGTTTGGTTTTTGAATGTGGCATAAGCAAAGTGGATGGGATCAAACAAACGTTCTAGACTACAGCTAGGCAGGTAGGCAGAGAGTTATAAAGTAATGGTATGAATCTTCCCCTTGCCTGGGTAATCGGTCGACGGAGCAGACGTAGCAGGGTCCTCGGGCTCGGTGTCGGAAACCTCCACGTAAGTCTCCTCGGCAGTCTCAGGTGCTAACGTAAGGTACCGGCAAGGAAAAGCACACAAGTAAGAAATGGGTGCAATGCACAGGCAAAGATGGTATGATCAAGTTTAATAGGCATGATGTGACCCTATCTAGTCAGATTTAAATGAAGGTGGTGACGACACGTCAACAACTTCATATGCTATTTATTTACGTTGAATGGCTTTGGTCTTAGCCTTAATTTTGGTGTAAGTAACATGGCAACATGGCATGGCATGAAACAATATCAATAATAACATTAAATAACATCGTGGAAAAAATAATTGACGATTCCGGAGACGGAGAAAAGTGTCGATGAATTTACACCGGGAAGGTACAATAGAAGAAAAGGACCCAGCCACATTGCATATGACAATATGCTAGGGGCTGATCTGAGATTGCAACGAGTTAAAGATGACATGGAGCAAGGCTTGAAAGATCAGATGAACAAGACTTCAACATGCTCTGAAGTTGGAAGAGGCAAAGAAAAGAAAGGCAAGGTTGGATATGGTTAGGTGATCACACCACGTCCATGGAGTTGCACAAAACATCAAATGGACATCACCATTTTAATCCTTGCATTTTTCTAACCCAAAACCATATATGGCATGTCACACTTTGAATTTGCAAAACACTTCGCAAATACAAAAGAAGTGAGGGGTTTCTTTGAAAAATTACCACTACTCCAAGATTAGAAGGGGCAAAATGAAAAATAAACATCACTACTGTGATCAGTGGGCATTTCTACCCCAAATTCATATATGGGATGCCACATTTGAGGTGAAAGAGCTCCAAGGTTGAAATTCATTTTGAATTTGAGTTCAAACTCAAATTGAATTTAAACAGAAAGAAAAAGAAAAGGAAAGAAAAGAAAGAAGAAAAAAAGGAAGGGCTCAGCCCACGGGACTGGCCTTGGCCGAGAAGGGCCCAACTTCTTCTCCTCTTCTCTCAGTCCTGCGATCCCACTGCTGGACAGTGGCCACTTGGGCCAGGCCCAGCTCTGCGACAGACAAAAGAAACAAGAAAATAAAAAGGGCTACGCCCCCGGCTGTGATTCAATCCCCGAACCTCTTGGTCTCGACGCAGTGCACTAACCAGCTGGGCTATGAGAAGATCTACGAAAGAAATGTATGCTGATAGAGGATAACACAAGCGCCACTGGATAACTGAACTAAAACGCGAAGCGTGCACTGACGAAGCTGAGATACAGACATCGTCCGCCGGCGCAGGCGAACTTCAGTCGGCCGTGGCTTCACCTCGGGTGCTCCGGTGACTAGAAGGGGCGGCGACACGCACATAGGGATCACCCCTGGCCCCGTTTTTGCCCGATCCAGGAGCTGAGTCGCGACGATGGCGATGGTGGCCTCGTCGGAAGTGCGAGGCGCCGCACTGCATCTGCCACCACATGCAGAGCTGCGCGGCGGGGATAAACGACGACGTGCACGCGCAAGGCTGCTCCTTTGGGGACCCTAAGCGTGCTCTGCCCACGCGCCGACTACGGGAACACGATGGGAGTGCGGCGACTGCGGCTACGAAACTGACGACGATGTGCGTCAGCGGAAACGGGCACCGTACGGGAGCGGAACGCATGACACGAAACAGGGGAGTGGGACGATGCGCATGCTCACCTAGGGGTTCTCGGGGACGAGCTCGACCACTGCGGAGACGGACGGAGCCGACGTCGTCGACGTCGAGGAAGAAGACGGTCGCGGCAAGGCAGAGGGGGTCGTGGCTGGTTCTTGGCTCCTACGGCGAGGCTGCTGCTTGGGGAGGACGAAGACGAAGGCGTTGAAGTGCTGCACGAGCTCCCGATCGAAGGCGGCGACGAACGGCGGCGAATTCACCGGAATTTCCCGGCGGCCCTGGAGGAACAGGGGAGATCCATGGAGACGAACAAGGCGGCGGCGAGGAAAACTGGAGGGGGAATTGGAACTAGGGTTCCAGGAGGGAGCCCCAGGGGTGCTTATAAAGGGGGGGAGGCCCCTCCGGCCACGTCTTCGTCCACCTGCCGCCGTGGCCTCCTCCGGTGTGAGAGAGCAGAGAGGGGAAAGGGGAGGCCACAGTGTAAAGGTGGGATACGACCTCCCGTACCGGTTCGCCCTGGGCTGGTCTAGGACAAAAAAAACACAGGCCCAGGTGGGCTAGGCCTTCTGCTGGGAAAAAAAGGGCAAGCCCTTCTGCTTATTAAAAAAACAGCAGGCAAAGGATAAAAGAAAAGGAGCAGAGATAAAAGGAGAAAAATATATCACAATATATTTTAATACTCCTTGCAACATGCTTGAACATCCAAAATTGGTTTGGGCAATTTTGGATGCAGAGAAAAAAATCTCAAGTTGAAAACAATACCCATTTTCTATTTAAAATAAATAGAAAAGGTGCATTGGGATATCTTGAGAAGAAAACACAAGGAGAAAAAAAATCCATGAGCTCAATAATCTTAACCCTTGCATTTTTCTGGATTTTCCAAAAATGGTTTGACCAATTTTGGCAACAACAAAAATGTGAGCTCTTTTTGAAATTCAAAACCACTTTGAACTAGAGCCCCTATTTTTGGTGATGGCAAAATGATTCAAGGATTTTTAAAACCCTTGCTGAAGCAAAAGGGATGGCTCGGCCAAGTTTGAGGTTTAGGGGAGACCACAAACAAATGGAACAATTCACCCAACATCCTTCTTTAGCCACTTTGTTTGAAATCAAAAGCAAAACAAATGAGCTCAAAACTCAATGCCATTTGGAATCATCACATGGAATTACATCAACTAGCATCATGCCAAGTTACAAAGTCATCAGACAAGGTGAAATTCCACTATGGATTACAATTATTGCAAATGGGTTTTTACAGCACTCCCCCACCAACACAGGATCTCGTCCCGAGATCTAAGCCTGAAACAAATCAGGATACTCAGAACGGAGATGATCTTCACGCTCCCACGTTGCTTGCTTCCCTGAATGATGTGCCCATTGAACCTTCATGAACTTGACGGTCTTGTTGCGAGTCTTGCACTCGGATGTCTCAAGAACACGGACTGGACGCTCTGAGTAGGAAAGGTCCGCACTCAGTTGTATCTCGCCCAAGTCAACAGCGTGCTCTGGCTGCTTGAAGCACTGCTTTAGCTGGGACACATGGAACACGTCATGCACCATGGACAGACTCTCAGGAAGCTTGAGCCGAAAGGAAATAGGTCCTCTAGTCTCAAGGATGCGGAAAGGTCCGACAAACCTTGGAGCCAGCTTGCCTTTGATACCAAAGCGGCGAGTGCCCCTCAAAGGAGACACTTTTAGGTATGCCAATTCACCAACTTGGAAAGCTACACCACGGTGCCTTTTGTCATAATAGGCCTTCTGCCTAGACTGTGCTGCCTTTAGGTGCTCTCGGACAATCTTCACTCTGTCCTCTGCCTCCTGGATCACATCTGGACCGAACAGCTGCCTCTCACCTGTCTCGGACCAGTTCAAAGGTGTCCTGCACTTCCGGCCATATAAGACTTCAAACGGCGCTGCCTGCAGACTTTCCTGATAGCTGTTGTTGTAAGAGAACTCAGCATACGGCAAGCATTCTTCCCACTTCATGCCAAAGGAAATGACACATGCTCGAAGCATGTCCTCGAGGATTTGGTTCACGCGCTCGACCTGGCCACTAGTCTGAGGGTGATACGTGGTACTGAAGACAATCTTTGTACCCAATGCCTCCTGAAAGGCCTTCCAGAAGTTTGAGGTGAAAATGCTTCCACGATCAGAACTTAGCTTCTTGGGAATGCCATGTAGTGAAACAATTCTCGCGGTGTACAACTTCGCCAACTGTCCCGCCGAGATAGTTTCTTTGATAGGCAGAAAATGGGCAACTTTGGACAAGGTATCAACGACAACGAAGATTGCATTATTGCCCTTCTATGACCTCGGAAACCCGGTGACAAAGTCCATTTCAATGTGATCCCACTTCCACTCCGGAATCTCAAGTGGCTGAAGCAACCCTGCATGCTTCTGCTGTTGTGCCTTCACTCTCCTGTACACATCACATTGAGACACGTAACGGGCAACATCCCGCTTCATACGAGTCCACAAAAAGCTTTGCTTGAGATCTTGATACATCTTTGTACTGCCAGGGTGAATCGACAGCTTGGAATCATGGGCTTCCTTCATGATGACCTCTCTGAGATCTCCCTCCTTGGGATCAACAACTCGCTCTTCGAACAACACGGTGCCGTCATGATGCACTGAAAATCAACCGTACTTTGGAACTGAGGCGGCAATACCCTGTTTGACCTTTTGTATCATTGAGCTGCCGACTGAGCTTCACGAATCTTCTCATGGATAGTGGGCTCTACCATAAGGTTGGCAAGGTAGCCCGCTGGAACTAGCTCGAGATTGAGCCTTCGAAAGGACTCACACAAATCAGGGTGGATCTTCTGCACCTGGATATTATTGCAATCGCCCTTGCGGCTCAGCGCATCATCTATGAAATTCGCCTTCCCAGGCGTGTACTGAGTATCAACTGTGTACTCAGTAATGGTTTCAAGCCATCTTCTTTGCCTCAAGTTCAGATTTGGCTGAGTGAACAAGTACTTCAGACTCTTGTGGTCGGTGAACACATCCACCTTCCTCCCTAAGAGGAGGTGTCGCCAAGTGATCAAAGCATGCACAACTGCTGCAAGCTCCAAGTCGTGCGTGGGATAATTCCTCTCACTTGTCTTCAACTGCCGTGAAGTATAAACCACAATATTCCTGCATTGCATCAAAACTCCGCCTAGACCTTGCAAGGAGGCATCACAAAACACCTGAAAAGGCTGTGACTCATATGGCGGTGTGAGAATTGGAGTTGTGGTCAACTTCTCTTTCAAACCCTCGAAAGCTGACTGGCAAGCTGGTGACCAAGTGTACCGTTTGCTTTTGCGCAACAATTCAGTCATTGGCTTCGCTATTTTGGAGAAATTCTGCACAAACCTCCTGCAATAACTAGCGAGGCCGAGAAAACTCCTTAGCTGCTTCACATTCTTCGGCGGAGCCCACTCTTGAATAGTGTGGACTCGCTCTGGATCAACCGCGATTCCCTCAGCGGAAATAACATGGCCCAGAAAATTGACCTTGTCCAGCCAAAACTCACACTTGGAGAACTTGGCATAGTAACGATGCTCTCTCAACTTCTGCAGCACCAGGCGTAGATGTTCCTCATGTTCAGGTTCTGACTTGGAATAGACAAGAATGTCGTCGAGGTAGAGGATCACGAACACATCAAGACATTCTTGGAACAAATAGTTCATAGCTCTCATGAATGTTGGAGGGGCGTTTGAGAACCCGAAAGTCATGACTGTGAACTCATACAGCCCATAACGTGTGCTGAACGCGGTCTTGGGAATGTCCTCTTCACGAACACGGATTTGATGATACCCCATCCTCAAGTCAAGCTTGGAAAACACCTTACCCCATTCAACTGTTCGAACAGATCATTGATGCGGGGTAGAGGGTATTCTTTCTTGATGGTCTTCTTGTTGATAACGCGATAGTCCTGGACCAAGCGACTTGTCCCATCCTTCTTCTGGACAAACAAAGCAGGTGCACCCCAAGGGGAAGTGCTCGCGCGGATAAAACCTCCTGCCTCCAACTCTGTCAACTGCTTCTTGAGCTCAATCAACTCCTTCGAACACATTTTGTATGGATGCCAAAAAATCGGCTGAGTACCAGGCTCTAGCTCAATAACGAACTCAATAGCTCGAACTGGGGGAATTCCTGGCAACTCCTCTGGAAAGACGTCTGGGAACTCACAGACAACTTTGACCTCTTCAAGCAAAGGTGTGACTCCTGCATTCAAGGCGTACAACTGTGCTGCTCCTGCCATTGAGCCACAAGTGTACAAGACTTCTGTGCCTGAATCATGTGTCAACTTCACGGATCTGGTCAGACAATCAATATTGGCCTTGTGCTGAACAAGCCAATCCATGCCCAAAATGACATCAATGTCGGAACGTGGAAGCAAAATCAAGGAAGCGGAGAAAAGGAGACCCTGAATGTCAATTCTTACAAACGGGGCACGGACAGAAGAAGCCATCTTGGAACCGGGAGAAACAATAGACAATGAACTGGGCAAATTCTCCAAGGTGAGGACCTGCTCATCAGCGAACCTCTGGGAGACGAAATAATGGGAAGCTCCGGAATCGAACAGAACTGTCGCGGGAATTGAACACACAAGCAACCTACCAAGAACGATCTCTGAAGACTGCTGAGCATATGTGAGCATCACGTTGTTCACCCAAACTGCACGTGGCCGTGCCTTCACCATCGCAGTGCTCGGAGTAGAGCGAGGTGGAGGCGGTGGGAGCCGGGCAAAGCGCGGATCGGTGCAGTTGGGAGAAGTGTGCCCCGGCTCTCTGCACTTGTAGCAGATCACGCCTGGACTGGACTGGGACTGGGGCCTGGGTGAACTCGCGTGTGGTGGTGTAGAGCGAGGCCCCTGCTGAACTGGAACGGGAGGGCGGGCAAAAGTGCGGACAACTGCCCCCCTCTGCTGGAACTGCTGTCTCTGCGGTGGTGCCTCTTTGACCCAAGTCTTTGCCTTCTTGTGGACCATCACTGCAGAGCTGTGCTATCTCTGACGCTTCCTTTCTGCATCCCACTCTTCTCTGGCTGACTCCTGGCGGATAGCCTGATCCACGAACTGCGAGAACATCGTGGGGCTGCACTGGGTGAGTGCGTACTTGATCTCTGTGCTGAGACCCCCACGGAATCTGGCAATGCGCTTGGACTCTATGCTGACCTCCTCCGGAGCGTACCTGGCGAGCCTGACGAAAGCCAGGTTGTACTCCTGAACTGACCTGTCACCCTGTCTCAGAGCCAAGAACTCCTCTCGCTTCCTGTCCATCAAGCCACTCGGAATATGTGCTGCTCTAAAGTCTGCGACGAAGTCTGCCCACGTGATGATAGCATCGCCCTTGTTGGCCTTGTAGGTATCGTACCAGCTGGCTGCTGCACCCTGAATCTGGAAGGAGGCGAAGGTGACGTAGTAGACTAGTCTGATGGTGGTTGCATTGAAGTGCTTCTTGATTTCTGCGAGCCAATCATCCGCTTCCAGCGGGTCTCGAGCCTCGGAGAACCTGGGGGGGTTGATAGCAAGAAACTGCTGCAGAGTGGTGCACTGTGGTCGATCACTCCTCTGGGCAGTCTGGTTCTGCAGCATCTGTAAGACCGCAGCTGTGCCCTGAGCCACTGCGCTCACAACCTCCCCAAGGAGAGGGTTCTCTGGCGGCGGCATGTTCGCTCTTGTCATCCTGTATACAGGAACACTTATGAGAACATGATAGAAACATTGACGAAACCAGAAGATAAAGCAATATTGACAACAAAACTTCCTCACGAGGTATGAGGAAGCCGAAGGATGAATATCCACCAAGGTTAACCTGGAAAGTCGAAAACTAGGTGCTACTGGAATCCCCAAACCGAGATCATCCGAATCCAAGATAATAATCTGCTAGCGAGCACACAACAATATATACGAGTGGTTGAAGACCTGAACGTTGAGACATCTGCCCTGAGCGGCCCGCTAAAGCGGTCTCCTATAGGGGGAGGAACCACATCCGTAGGATGCCAACCATCCCTGTATAGGAGTTTCACCTGAGGTACGCCGTAAGCGAGGTGGAGCTGTCAACCCCAAGTGGCGGCTCAGTGTTCTCAACGTACGCCAACCCTTCTCGTCGCTAGCAAAAATTATAGAGGAATCGGAGCCTCATGTAAACGAGAACCTAGATTTGTTTTGAAAGGGGATAAGTTGCACAGAGAAAACAACGTTTCACTTCCTCACGGAAAAAGGGGTGGGAGGGTGGGGTAAGAAGAAAAAGAAAGAGTTCCTACTCTCCAATTTTTCCTTAGTAACTACAAAATAATTTCTAGACTCGACTTCGGCCAGTAAGGGGTCCTACAGTCAGTCCTGCTCTGATACCAAGTTGTAAGGCCCCCGATGCGGTGCTAACTCGAGTTAGTCGCTTTCGCGTCCCGCTCAAGTTAGTAGCGCATAAAAGGCCACCGACTCACGACACTCGCACTCGTGTCGCTGCCGGATTCTCGACAACAGGTATAAGAACAATGAACTTAAACTAAGACATAAATATATGGGGTCCAGGGCATACATCGCCACTGGAATTTATTACATAATCTAAGAGGTCCATAGACCCAACAGTACATCATGCAACAAGCGGAAGACAATCACGACCGAGTACGGTCAAAATCCAAAAGGCCCTAGAGACGGCTGCACATAAATAGTCCACCCACGGATCGTCGGAACCCAACTATAGGATCTACTGAACGAAGTCATCCTCGTCGTCCTCCTCCGGGGGCACCTCCACGAAGTAACGTCCGGTGCTCGGGTCGAGGTAGTAGTCAACTGCAGCGGCCGATCAGGCAAAACAGTAAAAGCACAAAAGGAAAACAGGGGTGAGATTATATCATTACAGGGTAACTAACTCCCTACGGTAAGACAAGGTAAAAGTAAAGGTTGCAGCCGCACTAGCATATATGGTGGCTATCGTTCTATCAGAATAGAGGTAAGATCCAAGAACACACGTGACATCGTATCCTAAGTCCTGCTATCCACCTACTTACGTCAAACATAACACAACCTGGATCTTCTCTCGGTCCCCCTGGACGAAGAAAAGAAACCAAGGCACTCACACGGTAGGCAAGTTTTAATTATGATCAAATTTGATGTTATTCTATGAACGAGACGTAGGCTCTGAGTCGTCCATAACCGCGAACACGGCTTTTCGAAAAGATTTAACCCTGCAGGGGTGTACCAACTGCCCATCCATACCTGTTGCAATTGTAAATATTGTATCCGTGTTCACTCCCCTGAGTGGTCACGACCCGCTGTCTAATCCTAGCTAACAATGCGCAGGGCTCACTGCTGAATAATGCATAATTATAATAGGCAACATAGGATAAAAGAGGTACATCAAGGGGCGACAAAAACAGGCTATGCAATTGAATATGATTGTAATCGTAGCACCAGCAGTAACAATTCCTAGTGCAAGAAAAATACGGAAAAGATAGGCGATATCTGGGGAAGAGAATGGCGTTGCTTGCCTGGAAGCTCGACATTAGGGGTACGGTCGTCGACGAAGTAGTCGTACTCGGCAACGGTGTAGTCGCGGTAGCAGCGGGGTCTACCGGAGAATAAAGGGGGAAAACAGTAAATATGAAGCAAACATAGCAAACAGATGAATGACATGACGTAAGAAATGTTAACCGTGTTATAACGCGGTGCAATGCACGTTGCTCGGAGCGGGAATTCATCCGGGGATGAACTGCCAGCTCCGGGTGATTATCGGACAGGGTGTCCGGAGGGGGAAGGTACCATGCCGGAGGTGTCGTGGACATCCGACAAACATGTGAAAGGTGTATCCGTGTTAGTTGATCCATTCTGAACAACTTTCGTGTTCGGAATAAATTCATCCGGAGAGTTTTACAGTATCGGACAATTATCAGACAGACGGCCCATAGGGGGGGAATGTCGATGTTCGTTGTGTTAGAGGGGGGTTGTTTACATACAGATAGTGTATTCCTATTCGCTGTATTTTTCTGATCAATTTTCATGTATAAAGTTTTTGAATCTGAGTTGCGGTTTAAAAGATATTAAATTTATAAGTTTAATTCAATTTAAAATATTTACTAAATCATTTTCTATTTCTTTTATTATTTACCTAATATTAAATAATAATCATTTTAATACTGACCAATGGGTCCCACTGGTCAGTGGCATATTTTAATAAAACAACTTAATTAATCTAATCATTTTATTAGCTAATTAACAGGTGGGGGACCCACATGTCAACCACCTAGTTAACTAACAAGTTTAATTAGATTAACTTAAACTAGTCTAATAGGGGGGCCACATGTCATTGGGAGGGGTTTTTCTTATTCTATTTTTTATCAGGAGGAATTAGCCCCTCCTAATCTAATTAGGGAGGGGGGCCATCACGCCAGTGGGGATTAGCCCCGTGGTTTAACCCAGACGTGGCCAGAGGCACACCGGCGACGAGGCCACTGTGGTGAGGCGCTCCGGTGAAGGGAGCCACGGTGGGGGTGGCCACGTGCGGGCAAGCGTGCACCTGGGCGCGGCCAGGCCACCAGGGGAGCACCACAGTACTCGTGGGGCGGAGGCAGGGGCGCCGCGGCCATGGCGAACCGGCGGAGGAGCACGGCGGGAAGAAGCGCTCCGGCGACCAAATCGCAAGGGGGGTGGGGGAAAACGGTGGGGAGGCTCACCACGAAGCTCGGGGGAGGGTTGTGGAGGCCGGGGAACGTGGGAGCGCGGTGTATTTGGGCGGGGACGACGGCGGCTGGAGGTTGAAGAAGAAGGCGATGCGCAAGGTTATGTTGATCCAGGTCCGATTGCTCTTACACGCAGACAAAGTCGACGATGACGTATCCACCGGACAGGCTAATTTGAGGTGGGGCGTAGTGGCCGCGTGTGCTCACGAGGTGGCGTCAATGGCGGCTCGGGCGAGCTGGGGGAGAATCTGGGGAGGGGGCAAAGGACGAGGGACTCGTCCACGGGAGAGAGGGGGCAGTTCTTATCCCCGCGTAGATGCACTGTAGCCAGCCGTTGTCGATCGATGAGTGGAACGGCGTCGAACACATACTGCGCCGTGGAGCCGGCGGGAGCGAGGTGAGCACTGCACCGGGGAAGGAGATAAGTGAATTTGGGCCGGCCTGGGAGCAGTGCACTGAGCAATTTTTAGTTATTTTCCTAATTTCTTTTCTGACAGTGAAAGTGCTGCTCTGTTACATTTTGTTTGAGCACCAAAACAATTTTTCTAATGATGAAACTTGTTGCTAAATTTTTATTGCACTTTGTAAAGATGCCACAAAAAGTTTGGGCATTTTTAAAAATCATTTGGTTTACTTTATTCAACTGTAACTGATCAAATAGGACTTTTAGGTGACGTTTATATTTGTTTCATTTATTTCCTAGCTCAATAAATTCCCATAACCACATGGTTATGATCCACTGATTATTAGGCAATTTACAAAAGTGTTGACACAATTTTTGGGCAAGGCTTTAATTCCACCAAATTCTTGGCCATTCAATATGGGGTGAAAATGACAAGGGCATGGTTAAATGTGATTAGTTGCTTACTAATCACAGAATTTTAACATTAACAAATGAGTTACTATTCCATGAGACTAAGGGTATTACAAATCTCCCCCACTACAAAGAATTCTCGTCCCGAGAGTTATAAGGTAGTGTAAGGGTTAAAGCTTCGGTTTCGTATTCTAACGAATCTTCTAGTTCCTGTTGTCCTTCTCGATGAACTTAATCCATCTCGTTGATGTCTTCATTTCTTTGCATCATTGCATCTCGACGAGTTGTCATTCTTCCTTCAGGGTCTTCATCGTACTTACGACAAGGGTAGGAGGGCAAAATTAAGGGGGTCAGATCGGTACTAGGTTAATCAACCGAGGTTGTCCAAGGGAATAGGGTACAAGGTATCTTCCGAGTTTAAACTCAGGGTAATACACCGAGAGAAACAAAAGAAGGCATGAGAGGTTTCAAGCGGATAGGCATGCACTTGACAATGATAACGGAGTATGAAAAGGGGTCCAGAGCATCACGCATAAGCACTGAGTCTGATATCGAACTGAATATCACAAGGTAGAGGACTTGTGAATTGCCTACGAGGTCAAGCAAGAGGAATAACCTCGAGAACAGAAAGGTACAAGAGAGTCAGGTTCTGATCCTGTGGAACTGTGGGTTATGGGCCCACATTGAATAAGAAGGGTGGTGACTACAATGCGATCAAGTAGCAAGGTAAGTCAGAGAACAGCTTGTTCGCTATGTCGGCAACAATGTCGGTACCAAGGGCGAGGGACGAAGAGAACCATTTTCCTGCTCGTTAAGACGAGGCGGACCAATTAGCAAAGTTCTCGTCCATCAGTAGTCACCGAAAAGTCAACAACAATAGTAACAGGGGGTACGAACAAAGTAGTACACCGAAGTGTTTACCTAAGCAAGGAATTACCACTACTTAGATAAGATACATAACAATAAAGGTTAAACGGACCAATGGAAGGGAAAATGTGATTACCGGATGAATCAGACCAATGGAAGGGAAAATGTGATGATACATAAGTATCAGGTGTGTATCTTTCCCAAGGCAATGCAGAGCACGATATACATGACCAATTTATATTGGCACGGAGTCAAGGGAGGTTGTCGATGATAACATAAAACACTGAGGGCAAGGATGGTATTTCTCACCACGAGTTCAATTAACACTTGGAAGAGGCCAAGGTGTTGATGATGACCACGACACATAATGTCGAGGGGTCACAAGAGGATGCAATCAAACAGCGACGACATCAAGCAAAAGAACGGAAATAAAAAGGTATCTGGTGTTCTCGGCTGGCGACAACCTAGAACCCATGGGGTGGTAAAATCTATGAGAAGCATCGCAGCAGCAAAAATTCATAAGAGGTGGTGCAATGGCACAATATCGTCGAGATACCAGAGGGGTAATACTCGAAGGTAGAACGGAAGATCACAAACTCGAGATGAATTGATATCAAGGGGATAATCATCTTTACCAGAAGTTTTCATGGTAAGTTCTACATAGTATCCATGGGCATGAACACAAAGGTTCAGGGTCGACTCCCACTTCTTCAATGCATAACCTTTCATTCACCTCTCGTTGTCGATGAATTTGTAGAGTTAAAAGAAATTATCTGGCATAACACCAGTAGGATATGACCCCCAGAAGTTCATGGCTTCACACAGATGGATGAAGCATAGATACAAACCACAGGGACATTTTACAAATCAATACGACAAACGATAGGAACAAGATATACAAGTTTGAAAGCAGAAGGCTGATCACACGAACCAAATGATACCGTTCGCCAAAGGCATTTCGTATCAAGGGAAGCTGGTCAATGATTTAGGTCACAAGAGGACGGTAGTTATTAATCCACCAAAAAGGTCAGGCGGCGTACATAGAGTCGGTGCGAGTATTGGTACTCAACCATAATAAGAAAGAATACAAAAGCATCGGATGATAAAAGCATCAGAAAAATTTGATGCTTAAGTACAAAGGGATTATGATTTCCAATAGGGGAGATCAGAAGCGGATGTCTTGACCATGGGTATATAAGTTGTACGGACTTATACGGGCAATCAACGAAGGTTTGATTTACCGAGATCCAGCTCATGTCTGAAATGACGTCTGAGCCAGAAGAATGAATTAATAAGGTTAACTGATGATTGCGTGCACTCGCGCACACGATGACTTCCATAAGATCAACATGGCAAGGACAAGCGATGTCAATGGAGAATACTTAGGCATATGGAAGCAACCATAATGCAAGCAGGTAAGAAGAATCTCCAAAGCAGTAGGCTGCAGAGGATTATCGAGACATCGGAGAGTATTTCGGGGTATCCTACAAACACAGGAGGATCGGGGTGAAGGTACATATAGCAAGGATGGTAAATTATCCACGGGGATTTACCGGTGGTAGATAATCATACAGGCAATGGGCACATAGGTACTCGGGAATTTATCGGAGAGTAATCTTCGGGATCTTCTCGTGAAGCAAGCGATCATCTGGAGTGAAGGGCTCTCTGGGAGGACAGAGGTGCGAGATCCTAGAGTTAGAGTTAGTTAAATCTTTAACCCAAAAGGATAAGAGAGCAGAGTCCCAGAGTAAAGGTGAGGAGAAAAAGATCCTAATACCACCCAGTTTGCGACGTGGGCCGATAAGCCACACGACACTGTTAGTAAAGTAGTTTGCAAAGACTAGACTCGACTTCGACCAAGGAGTTGGAAGGGGGTGTCCTACAGGCAGTCGGCTCTGATACCAACTTGTGACGCCCCCAAAATCAGACCGTGTACAGTAATCATACACGCAACGTACACGATCGAGATCAGGGACTCAAGGTAAGATATCACAACACAACTCTACAAATAAAATAATACAAGCTATTTAATGCAAGCCAGGGGCCACGAGGGCTCGAATACAACAACTCGATAGCACAAAGTTAGCGGAAGCAAAAGTATCTGAGTAGACACAAGAATACAAGGTTGCCTTAAGAAGGCTAGCACAAAAATCAACAACGATCGAAAAGGCGAGGCCTCCTGCCTGGGAACCTCCAAACTACTCCTGGTCAACGGGGAACTCGACGTTGTAGAAGGCATCGGGGATCTTCATGTTGCGTTGGTCGGCATCGGGGATCTCCTGCTCCTGGACTCCAATGTCGACTGCAGCGGCCGATCAGGAAAAACAAAAAGGGGGAAATAAAGCAAAGGTGAGTATCTAGCATACCCGTGAGTCTTACGTCCGCTACTAAGCATTTATGCATTGTATCAAATGGAGAGGGGAGGCTATATATAGTGGACTGCAAGATAGAAATCAGAATAAGGGTAAGAAGCTAGGCCTATCGAAGACTAGCAACTTCCGACGAGTCTTGCAGCATGAGGAGAGAATAGCCAACAGTTTATATAAAGCATAAAGTAACAATGCAGCAGAAGTTGCTGCAGCATTGTATAATAATAAGTTGTAATAATTAGCAATGCCTCCGAGTTCCCTCCTCGACTCCCATGCGTGGAAGCAAACCCAGAACCATACAGTTTAATAATAATAGTTTGTAGTGGTAAGATCCAGCTTCGGCATAAAGCGTCCTGTTACCGTGGACACGGCTATTCGAATAGATTAGTCTTCCCTGCAGGGGTGCACTTGTGTTACACTACACGCACGGATCTCCAGGTTGGCGTACACCTTGTTAGGCAATGCCCCACCGAGGCTATCTGACACTCCGTAGCCCATCTTTCAAACTCAACAGAGAGGCCATCCGCCGGTCTAAATCCTAAGTACGCCGGGCCTTGGACCCCAACCCGAACATACTCCTGCACGGTGCATGGCTGGCCGGTGAAGTTAAAGCAAATCCAAATAAGACACAACCGCGCGAGCAAAAAAAGACAACACCACTTCCCGGCGCAGGCCGCGGTACTGCTGACGTCTGAAGAGTCCTCGGAGGACACTACAAAGAAGAGGAGACCATAACTCATTATCCCATGTGTAGGCAGCGCGTACAAGCCAAAAGGCTACTCAAGTCATCCGCCGAACCCGTTAAGCATTTTAATAATTTTCTGTCAAGACAACCGTTATCGTTACCCCTTATTGAATGAGGCACGGACAACGACAGCAGTCAGGACCACCAGTAACATCGGTGCCTGCCCTGACGTCGCACCAACTCGTGCGGTTACCAACAAGGTGAACCGTCTCCTTACCTTGTCTCGCGTTTGCTCCGAAGAGCTCGACTTTCGTACAACAGGATATCTGTCGGCCACAAACAGTACCAGGCCCGCCGCACACCGGTGGAATACACCTGACCTGTCGTTCCGCTAAGATACCATGCGCGGGCACCGTTGGGTCACCCGACTCCTTGTATTTAAGGACACCAGTTGATTCGAGTGCCTACCATTAAGTGAAACCAGGAGGTATCACCCTCGATGGTACACTTAAAGAGGTTCGACAGAGACATCAGCGGAATGAACTAAAGAGGAATATTCTCATATCACCCCGGTGGTGTCGAGACACCAGCGGAATGAACTAAAGAGGTAAACCTCGTATCATCCCGGTGATGCTACGCTACTGAGCCGACGAGAGTGAAATACGAGTCCATTCCACTCGTAAGTCAAACTCGAAGCGACTCGGCAGAGTCTCGCCATTGTAGGTTCCCAAGGGCGTCTGCATTGATTCGTACCTGTTGCAGTTTTAAATATTGTATCCGTGTTCACTCCCCAGAGTGGTCACGACCCGCTATCTAATCCTAGCTAACAATGCGCAGGGCTCACTGCTGAATAATGCATAATTATAATAGGCAGCATAGGATAAAAGAGGTACATCAAGGGGCGACAAAAACAGGCTATGCAATTGAATAGGATTTTAATCGTAGAAGCAACAGTAACAATGCCTAGTGCAAGAAAAATGCGCAAAAGATAGGCGATATCTGGGGAAGAGAATAGCTCTGCTTGCCTGGAAGCTCAACAGTAGGGGTACGGTCGTCGACGAAGTAGTCGTGCTCGGCAACGGTGTAGTCGGCGGTAGTAGCGGGGTCTACCGGAGAATAAAGGGGGAAGAAACAGTAAATATGAAGCAATCATAGCAAATATATGAATGTCATGACGTAATCAATGTTAACGTTGTTCTAACGCAGTGCAATGCACGTTGCTCGGAGCGGGAATTCATCCGGGGATGAACTGCCAGCTCCGGGTGATTATCGGATAGGGTGTCCGGAGGGGGAAGGTACCATGACGGAGGTGTCGTGGACATCCGACAAACATGTGAAAGGTGTATCCGTGTTAGTTGATCCATTCTGAACAACTTTCGTGTTCGGAATAAATTCATCCGGAGAGTTTTACGGTATCGGGCAATTATCGGACAGACGGCCCGGAGGGGGGAATGTCGATGTTCGTTGTGTTAGAGGGGGGTGGTTGACATACGATAGCGTATTCTTATTCGTTGTATTTTTCTGATCAATTTTCATGTATAAAGTTTTCGAATCCGAGTTACGGTTTAAAAGATATTAAATTTATAAGTTTAATTCAATTTAAAATATTTACTAAATCATTTTCTATTTCTTTTATTATTTACCTAATATTAAATAATAATCATTTTAATACTAACCAGTGGGTCCCACTGGTTAGTGGCATATTTTAATAAAACAACTTAATTAATCTAATCATTTTATTAGATAATTAACAGGTGGGGGACCCACATGTCAACCACCTAGTTAACTAACAAGTTTAATTAGATTAATTTAAACTAGTCTAACAGAGGGGCCACATGTCATTGGGAGGGGTTTTTCTTATTCTATTTTTTTATCAGGGGGAATTGGCCCCTCCTAATCTAATTAGGGAGGGGGGCCATCACGCTAGTGGGGATTAGCCCCGTGCCTTAACCCAGCCGTGGCCAGAGGCACACCGGAGACGAGGCCACGGTGGCGAGGCGCTCCGGCGAAGGGAGCCGCGGTGGGGGTGGCCACTGATGACGGCTTCTCGCCCTTCGTTGGTAGGCCCCAAGTGGAAGGCGTGATGCGGTACAGCAGCAAGTTTTCCCTCAGTAAAGATACCAAGGTTTGTCTCCAGTAGGACTCCAGAGATGATAAGTAGGTGTCAGCGGCGCAACTGACGCGGACCTGCACACAGACACAGATAACTTTGCTCCCAACGAAGTTCAGAGAGGTTGTCAATCTCTCCGGTCTTGTTGTTCACAAATGATAAAACGCAAGGGGATAATGATAGCAACTAGAAAGTAAATGCAGAAAAGTAAATATAGCTTGGAAACAATAATGAGGATATGGACCGGGATACGTGATGTTCGCTAGTGATGTCTCTCTCCCAAAAGACGATAAAAATGCTATGCGAGGTAAACAAATTACAAAAAGGCAATTGACAGGATTAAGAACGCACCGCAATGCTAACTATGCTACAAAAGAAAGGAAGAGGTTCAAAAGCACGGGCAGTACGCCAAAGTAAGTAGACCGAAATCCATCTGCATCTACTACTAATCATCCACCTTGAGATATCTATCCAGAACATCTCGCTGGTATTAAGTTGCGAGCCCCACCCAAGGTGTAAACCCAAAGCAACAGACAACTGCATTAAAAATAACTTTGCGTAAAGTAAACAATCCTTGTAACCGCGGTTACAAGCACCGTTGTTTTCCCCCTTGTGGCAACAGCACATCCCCTAGACTCATGTTTCTGTCACTCAAGCATGTCATCAGGAGGCATGAACCCACAATCTAGCACAACGCTCCCTCTTGGAGTCACTACCTACTACTTGGCCAAAGCAATAAACAGCAACAGGGAACATGCAAGAATTACTTAGGAACAAAAATATAAGAGATAAAAACGAAATATATTACTCAATCACAATCTGAACATAATCTCATAATCCATCAGATCCTATCAAACTCAACATAGCAATAGCAGAAATATTACAAAGGTGCCTCGATCATGTAGGGCAGCTCACGAGGTCTAAACAATGAAGATCAAAGAGGGGAGGAGAACATCACATAGCTACTGATCACGGACCCATGGTCCAAGGAAAACTACTCACGAGACATCCGGGGAGCATCCATGGTGGAGAGGAGACTCCCGGAGGTCAATCCTCCCTCCGGCAGGGTGCCGGGAAGAGGTCTTCTGGTGCTCCCGATCTTGGAAGCGCGGCGGCGGCGGAACAGAGGCGAGTTCGCGGAATAGGGTTCTCGTTCTGGAGTTTTCCCATGACGGGGGATAAATAGGCGAAGGGGGGCAGCCAGAGGTGGACCAGGGGCCCCAGGCGCCCCCCTGGCGCGACCAGGGGTGGGACCGCGCCGGGTGGCCGCCTGGGGGGCCCCTGGCCCCTCTCGGGCTTTTCTCGAAGCTTCCGTCACGCTGATTTTTTATGTGAATTTCTCGAATTTTTCTGGCACTTTTTATATGGAGGAAAACTGAAATAGAAAAACAGCAGAAAACAGGAACTGGCACTGGGGTGCACTGAGTTAATAGGTTAGTCCAAATATGATCAAAAATGTATGAAAGTGTATCTAGATCATAGAAATATCACACAAAACATGCATGGAGCAAGCAGAAAATATCAATACATTTTGGACGTATCAGCCACGTGCAGGCGAGCGCGCACCTGGGCGCGTCCAGGCCACCATGCGAGCACCGCAGTACTCGTGGGGCGGAGGTAGGGCGCCGCGGCCATGGCGAACCGGCGGAGGAGCACGGCGGGAAGAAGCGCTCCGGCGACCAAATCGCAAGGGGGTGGGGGAAAACGGTGGGGAGGCTCACCACGAAGATCGGGGGAGGGTTGTGGAGGCCGGGGAACGTGGGAGCGCGGTGTATTTGGGCGGGGACGGCGGTGGCTGGAGGTTGAAGAAGAAGGCGATGCGCAATTTGATGTTGATCCAGGTCCGATTGCTCTTGCACGCAGACGAAGTCGACGATGACGAATCCACCGGACAGGCTGGTTCGAGGTGGGGGCGCAGTGGCCGCGTGTGCTCACGAGGTGGCGTCAATGGCGGCTCGGGCGAGCTGGGGGAGAAGCTGGGGAGGGGGCAAATGACGAGGGACTCGTCCACGGGAGAGAGGGTGCAGTTCTTATCCCCGCGTAGATGCATTGTAGCCAGCCGTTGTCGATCGATGAGTGGAACGACGTTGAACACGTACTGCGCCATGGCGCCGGCGGGAGCGAGGTGAGCATTGCACGGGGGAAGGAGATAAGTGAATTTGGGACGGTCTGGGAGCAGTGCACTGAGCGAGTTTTAGTTATTTTCCCAATTTATTTTCTGACAGTGAAAGTGCTGCTCTGTTCCATTTTATTTGAACACCAAAACAATTTTGCTAATGATGAAACTTGTTGCTAAATTTTTATTGCAGTTTGTAAAGATGCCACAAAAAGTTTGGGCATTTTTTAAAATCATTTGGTTTACTTTATTCAACTGTAACTGATCAAATAGGAATTTTAGGTGATGTTTATATTTGTTTCATTTATTTCCTAGCTCAATAAATTCCCATAACCACATGGTTATGATCCACTGATTATTAGGCAATTTACAAAAGTGTTGACACAATTTTTGGGCAAGGCTTTAATTCCACCGAATTCTTGGCCATTCAATATGGGGTGAAAATGACAAGGGCATGGTTAAAAGTGATTAGTGGCTTACTAATCACAGAATTTTAACATTAACAAAGGAGTTACTGTTCCATGAGACTGAGGGTGTTACAGCCTATGACCCGACCTACCGTTATACAGGCCACTCCGATATAGCACACTGTCAGTACCCCGAGCTTGTCTGGAGTTCGAATGCATTTGTTCTAAGCTTGTGTCTTCTGGACATGCCAAGTCCAAAAAAGGTCCTCTCATTGCTTAGGAATATATGGGCTCTCTGAAGATCCGGCCTTCGTCTTCTGTTATCAAGGCTATGGATGGGCCTCTTTGAAAGTTTATTTTTCTCTCGGAACGCACCACGCTGGCCTCCAGCCTATCTTGTCATGCCTCTACTCTCTTGGTTCTTATTTTTACTCAGTGCATCTTGAGCTTCATTTAAAGCGGCATCGTGAGTGTGGTTGCTTTATTTTGGATTTCTTGTTTTCTGATGTTCAAGATGAGGAGTAAATTTCAGGGAACCCCTTAGTGAGACACAAGGCGTTAGGCCAGTGGCTCGGGAGGAGGAAGAAGATAGATGCCACCAATGATGTAGGTGGGGCTCCATCCATGGAGGACGCCATGGGTCATGATGATACGCCGAGAGATAGTCGTCATCGCCTTGCTTCATTGAGACCTTCTGAATTATTGCTTTCCTCTTTTATGACCATGATTTTTACCTTTCTAAAGTTATTTATGTCACTCCTACGACAAGCCCGATTCGTAAAACTGTTGTGCTACCAAGCCCTGTTGTTGGGACCCTGGCCAAAGAGACTGGTGTGGCTCCTAAGCCTTCCAAACAGATAACCAACCAAGGAGGTGGTGGTGTCTGAGGCCGAAGATGGAGGCAAGGGCAACACTTGACATTCCAAATGGTGAAAGCACTTTGCACACTCGCGATCACGGTCTCCTGCCTTAGGGGATCTGAACCCTAATCAATCTAATGTAACATGATGTGTAAACTCAAAATAAGTCTATAGTTGATATTACACAAAAAGTAATGAAATTATTAACAAACAAGCTATTACTTTCCGTGAATCGGATGCTTTCAGTCAGAGTTTCCATGTCAAAAAAAGATTTGGAAATAAAAATATAGTGTTGAGAATTATGTGTCAAACCTAACGTTCTCATAATATAATGGAAATCTTATCATAACACTACACCAAAGTATTGGTCAAATACAGAAGCTGCATCATCATTACACTTTTCAACCATAGAATCGGTAGTGCAATGAATAAGCGTGAGCATTGATCTTGGCATTAAATAAAAAAGAATGATGATGGGGGTTTAAAAGTAAGAAATATAAGAAAGTCCTACACTAATGTGACGCCCCCGATTTACGATCATGTACTAGTCATACATGCAATGTACATGACCTAGATGAGGGTGCCACGGTAGGAATATCACAACACAAATCTATAAATACAAACAATTCAAGCTTTATATTACAAGCCAAGGGCCACGAGGGCTCGAATACAATAGCTCGAGAGCACAAAGTTAGCAGAAGCAATAGTATATGAGTACAGACACAAGGTACACATGACTTGCCTTAAGAAGGCTAGCACAAAAACATCAACGATTGAAAAGGCGCAGGCCTCCTGCCTGGGAACCTCCGAACTACTCCTGGTCGACGGGTAATTCGACGTCGTAGCAAGCACCGGGGATCTTCTGCTCCTGGACTCCAAGGCTCCAACGTCTGATTGCAGCAACCGTGTAAAAAGAAAACAAAGGGGGAGAAAAGCAAGGGTGAGTATTTAGCATACTCAGCGAGACTTAAACCCAGGCATCTAAGCATTTATGCATTGGTATCAAAATGGAAGAAGAGGTTGTATAGTGGGCGGCAAGATAGAAGTACCAGGGTAAGGGGAAGACCTAGCCTATCGAAGACTAGCATCTTCAAACGATTCTTGCAGCAGTAGAGGAGAATAGACAACAGTTTATGGGGGTTGTTATAATAATGATATAAATAGAAGTAATAACAACAAGTCCTGAGATCCCTTCTCGACAACCCTAAGAGAAAGCAATCACGGGAACCATATCAACAATTCATAATGTATTAATAATGGTTCAAGTTGTATACACGGATACAACACCGAGCGTCCTGTTACCGTGGACACAACTATTCGAATAGATTTTCTTCCCTGCAAGGGCTGCACTACTGTTACCCTACATGCTCGGATCTCCAGGGTGGCATACACCTTGTTAGGGAATGCCCTACTGAGTTTATCCGACACGCCGTAAACCATCCTAGGCTCAACTAAGAGGCCATACGATGGTCTAAGTCCTAAGTACGTAGGGACTTTGGACCCCCGCCCTTTGTACTCCTACACGGTATGTGGCTGGCCGGTGAAGCAGACCTACCTCCCCATTCCCAGGGTGAGGGAGTTACCATCCAATCCCGGCAATCAGCCCGAGGTAAAGCTGACGTCTGAAGAGCTTAGGATGATAAGTGTACGACGCGGAGGAGCCCATACTCATTATCCCACGTGGAGGTAGCGCGTATAGGCCAGTGGCCATCTTAGATCACTGACACCGATCCATTAGGCGCATTATTAATATCTCGCGGAGATGACTGTTATTGTCGCTCCGACTGGGTAACACAGCGGACAACGAACAACAGTCAGGCCCACCTCTCGCTCTAGGCGACACCTGCCATGTCGTCCCGTCAAATCTCGCGGGTACCCTTAGGGGTAATTCCGTCTACTTACCTTATCTCGCAAGCAACCTGGGGTCAATCAACTTTCATGGTACATGGGTAACTCTCGCGGACAATGATCAGGGTCCAAGCCCACCGTACACCGGTATTCCCTCCCTGTCATTCTGTCGCAATACCTCTCACGGGCACCGTTGGGTCAACCGACTCCTTACCTTTCTTGCGTCCGATGAAGTTGCAATAATGTAAAGTCTCGCATCCATTCCCCAGAGTGATTGTGGACCGCTAACTAAACCTAGCAGACTAACAAGGCGCAGGGCCAACTAAAGAATAATGCATAAATATAATATGAAGCATAGGGTAAAGGAAGGTACATCAAGGGGCGACAAAAACGGGTCATGCAGCAGAATAGGAATTTTAGCGTTGCAGCAGCCATGCCTAGTGCAAAGATAAATATAGATAGATAGGTGATATCTGGGAGAGGTGAAGGGGCACTGCTTGCCTGGAAGCTCAATATCAACGGGCTAGTCATTGATACATCCAAAACGTATCTATAATTTCTGCTTGCTCCATGCTTCTTTTCTGTGATATTGCTATGATATTGATGCACTTCCATACACTTTGATCATATTTGGACTAACCTATTAACTCAGTGCACCCCAGTGCCAATTCCTGTTTTTTGTTGTTTTTGTATTTCAGGTTTTCCCATTACTTAAAGTGCCAGAAAAATTCCGGGAAAAATATAGGAAAAATCTGCATACAGGAAGCTTCGGGAAGAGCCCAAGTGGGGCCAGAGGGGAGCCAGGGGTGGCCTAGGAGGCCACCTGGCGAGGCCACCCCCTAGGCCGTGCTAGGGGGGGCGCCTGGGGCCCCTGGTCCACCTCTGGCTGCCCCCCCTTCGTCTATATATCCCTCTCGTCCCGAAACCCTCGAGTACAGAACCCTTTTTCGCGATCTCTCCTCTGTTCCGCTGCCGCCGCGCTTCCAAGATCGGGAGCACCAGGAGCCCTCTTCCCGGCACCCTGCCGGAGGGAGGAACCACCTCCGGGAGCTTCTCCACCACAATGGATGCTTCCCGGATGAACCGTGAGTAGTCCACCTTGGACCATGGGTCCATGATCAGTAGCTATGTGATGTTCTCCTCCCATCTTTGTTCTTCATGGTTTAGACCTCGTGAGCTGCCCTACATGATCGATGCACATATGTAATCTTTCTGCTGTTGCTATGCTAAGTTTGCTGGGATCTGGTGGATTATGAGACTATGTTCAGATTGTGTTTGAGTAATATATTTGATTCTCCTCTTTTATATTTATGTTCTTACGTAATTATTGCATGTTCTCCGCTGCTATTTATTGCTTTGTCCAAGTAGTGGGTAGTGACTCCAAGAGGGAGCGTTATGCATGATTGTGGGTTCATGCCCCCTGATGACTAGCTTGAGTGACAGAAATATGAGTTTAGGAGATGTGATGTTGCCACAAGGGAGAAAACAACGGTGCTTGTACTTGCGGGTGCAAGGGTTGTTTACTTTACGCAAAGTTCTTTAATGTAGTTGTCTATTGCTTTGAGTTTACACTTTGGGTGGGATTCACAACTTAATACCAGCGAGATGTTCTGGATAGATATCTCAAGGTGAATGATTAGTAGGTATATGCAGATGGATTTCGGTCTACTTGTCTTGGCGTACCGCCCATGCTTTTGAGCCTCTTCCTTTCTTGATAGCATAGTTAGCATTGGTTTGCGCACATAATCCTGTCAATTGTCCAGCTATAATTTGTTTACCTCGCATGGCTATTTTATCGTCTTTTGGGAGAGAGACATCACTAGTGAACATCATGGGACTCCGGTCCATCTTTCCACCACTGTTTACACCCGCTATTTATTTACTGCTTTATTTCCTTTTCTGTTGTTATCACTATCATTATTATCCCGTGTGTTTGATCCTTTGTAAACAACAAGGCCGGAGGGATTGACAACCTCTATGTACTCATTGGGAGAAAAGTTATCTGTTGTGTGTGCAGGTCCACGTCAACCGCCTAATGTTGGCGCCGTTGTCACCTTCCTTTCGTTGTCGGAGTCCTACTGGATACAAACCTTGGTATCTTCACCGAGGGAAATTTGCTGCTGTCTAGATCTCAACCTTCCACTTTGGGTAACCAACGAGGGGCGAGAAGCCATCAAAGCTAATTTCTGGCGCCGTTGCCGGGGACTCCACTCTTCAAGATAGGGGAGTTGCACACTATCTTTTATCTTTTCTTTTTAGTCTTGTTAGTTTACCTTTTAGTTTTTGCTTTAGTGTCCCTTATCAAAAATCAAAAAAATAGTTACCTTGCTTGCTGCTGCTATGCGTTCCTCCGAGAACACCAAGCTGTGTGACTTCACTAGTCATAACAACAGTGCCTTTATCTGCACTCCTATTGCTCCACCTGCCACTTCAGCACTTTCTTATGAGATTAAACCTGCTTTGCTGAACCTTGTTATGAAAGATCAATTCTCCGGTGCTGGAGAGGATGCTGCTTTGCACTTAAATAATTTTGTTGAGCTCTGTGATATGAAAAAGTACAAAGAAGTAGATGGTGATATCTTTAAACTTAAGCTTTTTTCCTTTCTCCTTGAGAGGAGGAGCCAAAATCTGGTTTCAATCCTTGCCTAGGAATAGCATAAATTCTTGGGATAAGTTCAAGGATGATTTTATTGGGAAGTACTACCCCCAGCTAAGATTATCCAATTGAGGAGTAATATTATGAATTTTAAGCAATTGGATAATGAGCATGTTGCCCAAGCTTGGGAACGCATGAAATCTCTTGTTAAGAATTGTCCTACGCATGGTTTGACTACTTGGATGGTTATCCAAACTTTTTATGCAGGCTTGAACTTTACCTCGTGAAACTTGCTAGATTCGGCCGCGGGAGGAACCTTTATGTCAACAACGCTTGGTGCTGCCACAAAACTACTCGATGAGATGATGACCAACTATTCCCAATGGCACACCGAAAGAGCTCCAACAGGTAGGAAGGTAAACTCTGTCGAGGAGATCTCCTCCCTAAATGAAAAAGTTGACTTGATTATGTCTCTACTTACCAAGAAATCTCCTATTGATCCTCATGATGTTCCTTTAAATTCTTTGATTGCTCAAGATCAAGTAGATGTGAACTTTATCTCTAGAAACAACTACAATAACAATGCTTATAGGAGTAATTTTGGTAGCAATCCTAGACAGTTCCCCTCCAACAACTATGGGAACAACAACACTTATCCTAGCACCAAGAACTCCACCTCTGAACTAGAGAGTATGCTTAAAGACTTCATCACTACCCAAAAAGCCTTCAACAAGAGTGTAGAGGAAAAACTAGACAAATTAGATAATCTCTCGTCGAAGGTAGACAATTTAGCCCATGAAGTAGAATTGCTTAAAATTAGAACTTCTCCTCTTGAGGATAGGAAGGTCACTCCTATGAACGCTATTCAAGTGCAAATTAATGAAAACATTAGGATGATGGCTAAACTTAAAGAGAGATGGGCTAGAGAAAAGGAGGAAGAAGATAGAATTAAGAGCCTTCCTACACACCATACCGTTGCTACTATCCAAGTTGTTGAAGATATCCAAACTCTTAGCACCCAATGCACCCCTAGTCCCATAGGACCTATTAATGGTGATGCTATGACCTCAACCGTAGAAGAAGAAACTCTTGTGACTATACTATAGAAGCTACCAAACAAGTGAGCCTAAAGGACACCACTACCACTTTACTCGATAGTAGTGACCTTGATTTTGATAATTGCACCCATTCTGAAGTTATTCGTTTCCTTCACAAGATGTCTAGAGATCCCCACACTAGCACACTTAATCTTGCCTTCATGGATCATATCACTAATGCTCTTATTAAAGCTAGGGAGGATAAGCTTAGGGTAGAATCCTCCATACCTAGAAAGCTAGAAGATGGTTGGGATCCCATGATTAAAATTAAGTTGAATAACTTCTCTTGTTATGCTTAATGTGATGTTGGAGCTAGTACCTCCGTTATGCCCAGAAGAATGTATGATATGTTTGAATTGAAACCTTTTGATCCTTGTTCTTTTGGTGTTCGTCTTGTCGATTCGTCCGTAAAGAAACCTTTGGGGAAGGTCGATGATGTTCTTATCATTGTCAACGACAATTATGTTCCCGTTGATTTTACTATTATGGACATTGAATGTGAACCATCATGTCCAATTATTTTGGGACGTCCTTTTCTTCGCACCGTGGGTGCTGTTATTGACATGAAAGAGGGGAATATCAAATTCAAATTCCCTCTCAAGAAAGGGATGAAACATTTCCCTAGGAAAAAGATTAATTTGCATTTTGAGTCCGTCACACGGGCTAGTTATTTTCTTGATAAGACTTGATCTTTTTGCATTAAGCCTAGCTAATGGCTTTAAAGAAGCGCTTTCGGGAGGATGCCCGCAACGAATTTAGGTTTTACTTTTTGTTTTTGTTTTGTTTTTAGTGGTCTTGATGATTGTTACTACTGTAGCAACATCATTGTATCTTTACTTTTTAAAGCTTTCTGCCATTTATAGCCTCATATGACAAGGGAAGTGAAAGTTGTGACATGCTGTCCAGAAAACAGATTCGGTCCTCGTGACGGGAAAAATCATAGAAAATTCCCAGTAAAAATCATAGAAAATTCCCAGTTCATCCTTTTGAGCTGAATGTTTTACATAGTGTGCTCTATACAATCACGGAACTTTCGTATGTTCTGAGTTTTTTTATTTGAGTTGCAGAAGTACCCCTAAAAAATTATTTACTACCTGCTGGTCTGTTTTTCATAGATTCTGTCCTGTTTTGCCTTTTCTTCGTTTTGCAAACCTTAAGCTTGCTTTTTCTTTGCAAAAAATTTTTGGCGATCTTGAGAAATAGTAGCTCTTCAAGAATATCCTTATTTCCAGTAGAGAAAAATTATTTATTGTGGGTACTAACCTCGCTAATCAGATTATGATGAGTTACGTATGAAGGGAGTTTTCAAGTGTGCGAGGGAAGATGATAAAAGAAGATTCAGGAGGGTCAAACACTAAAGCTTGGGGATGCCCCCGTGCATCCCCAAGAAATATTCAAGAAGACTCAAGCATCTAAGCTTGGGGATGCCCCCATGCATCCTCTTCTCCATCAACAATTATCAGTTCGTCTTTCGTTCCACTATATTTTTATCACCCCATGCGTTATGTGCTATGCTTGGACGGCTTGCTCTTTATTTCCATCTTAGTTTTCTTTAGCTTCGTTTGCTGTTCATAACAAGTTAGAACCCAGCTTTATTTGTGTGGGAGAGAAACACGCTCCACTTCACCCTAGAACACAACATAGGATTTTCATGCTTATCTTTGTTGTGTGTGTTCTTTATCTTTTTCGTAGCTGCTGTCATATTTAGCTCTCAGTTTTCATGCTTATCTTTTTAAGAGCTTTTTTTTAGTTTGTTGCTGGAACTCTCTTGAGTTTTCATGTTTATCTTGTTAAGAGAGTTTGCCTGCTGCACTGAGTTGTGTGTCTTCACTTAAACTAGGTAATTGAGGTTGCTATTCAATTGTAGTAGTAACTTGCAATAGTTTTGAGGTATTGCCATGAGTAATGTTTGAACTTTAGGTGTCAAGAGCTTTAGCCTATTAGTGATAGATATCGTATTTTGGGCTATCCGTGTTTATTTTCAAAAAAAACTACAAAATTAGTTGAGACTTTAGCTACTAGATGGATCACTAATCTTTGGAGGGATCCAATATTAGAGTACACTCACGTACCATGAGTCGAGGATGCGCAAGGATAACCAAACCCCCATACACTCCTCCTCGGGGTACTTGTCTCTTTGTGAACCTCCTAATTAGATTGAGAGTTACCGATAATAAGTGCATGAGTTGTTCGGACTAATGTGAGTATTCGAAAGTTGACACTTCCACCTACCCTTATTTTTCTAGTCTCTTCGGTACCGTGCATTGCCCTTTCTCACCTCGAGAGTTGGCGCATACTTCGCCGATGCATCCAAATCCTTGGGACGATACGCTCTGTCATCATAAACCTCATTATATCCTTCCTCAAAACAGCCACCATACCTACCTATCAAGGCATTTCCATAGCCTTTCTGAGATACATTGCCATGCAACATCCACCTTCTCATGACTTGATCTTCATGTCATACATGCTTTTGCTTGATCGATGAGCCGCATGCTAGTTGGGTCTTGCCCTAATCATTGCTACATGACGCGCTAGTATCATTTCATATCCTGCTACACTGGAAGAGGCATACATTTGCATACTTCATGATAGTTTCATTTTCTTTATGCTGAGTACCTTTGTAAAGTGTGAAAGATCTTCTATACTTCTTGTAATATATAGAGTGTTGCCCCTAAAGTGAGGAAAAGATCCCAAAGAGGACAAAATCAAAAGACCCCAAAGAGGACAAAATCAAAAGATCCCAAAGAGGACAAATGAGAGTTAAATAGAAAGAGCCATTGAGGCCACCAAAAAATATAAAAAATAGGAAAAAGGAGGAAATATATAAAAAGAGAGAAGGGGGCACAGTACTATTCCTTTTGAGAGATCCACACTCGTACTCCATCTTATATCTTGTACTCCATAGAGATTATCATTCATGCATATAGCTATGTGGGGACCTTCACACTATAGAACTTGGCTTGTATATTCCAATGATGAGCCTCCTCAAATGAGCTCTAGGTCTTCTTGAGCAAGCAAGTTGGATGCACCCCCACTAGTTACATTGGAGAGCTTACCTTATCTCATATGTGCATCCGTTGCATGGCAATCCCTACTCCTCACATCATATTTATCATTTGGCTTTCTCTCGCCTATGATTGTCCTCATTGATGTGAGCCTTTCACACCCTTTTTGTCTTCCTCCCCCATCATTTTTCTCTCTTTTCCATCCTAAGTGTCAACTTTCTTGCTTACGCTCATCCATTGCATGAGTGCTCAAAATATCGAAAGGGAGTGGATCATTTTGACTTGTACCTGGCTAGTGGTCTGGGGATGAGTCAAGACAAGATTCCAAAGAAGACCAAGTGTGAAACTTTAGTAGATTAAGTTCTCAACAATAAAAACTATGATTTACTATCTCGTATATTCCTATCCCCTTTCTTGCACGCAAACACCATTTGGAGACATTCGAGCCACGGACAACGAGAGCTCTTGCACCTTTATGTTCTTATGTTGCTTGTTTCAATGCTAATATAGACTCTTGCCTGTTATGACTTGAATTGAATTACATGCCTTGATTTCTTTACTTAAAATTTATTATATGGTTTGTAGCATGTCACCAAAAAAATTATGCTTGTTATCATTTACCTACTCGAGGACGAGCAGGAATTAAGCTTGGGGATGTTGATACGTCCAAAATGTATCTATAATTTCTGCTTGCTCCATGCTTCTTTTCTGTGATATTGCTATGATATTGATGCACTTCCATACACTTTTGATCATATTTGGACTAACCTATTAACTCAGTGCACCCCAGTGCCAGTTCCTGTTTTCTGTTGTTTTTGTATTTCAGGTTTTCCCATTACTTAAAGTGCTAGAAAAAAATATGGGGAAAATATAGGAAAAATCAGAGTACAGAAAGCTTCAGGAAGAGACCAAGTGGGGACAGAGGGGAGCCAGGGTGGCCCAGGCGGCCACCCCCTAGGCCGCGCAAGGGGGCGCCTGGGGCCCCTGGTCCACCTCTGGCTGCCCCCCTTCGCCTATATATCCCTCTCGTCCCGAAACCCTCGATGACAGAACCCTTTTTCGCGATCTCTCCTCTGTTCTTCCGCCGCCGCGCTTCCACGATCGGGAGCACCAAGAGCCCTCTTCCCGGCACCCTGCCGGAGGGAGGAACCACCTCCGGGAGCTTCTCCACCACCATGGATGCTTCCCAGATGAACCGTGAGTAGTCCACCTTGGACTATGGGTCCATGATCAGTAGCTATGTGATGTTCTCCTCCCCTTTTTGTTCTTCATGGTTTAGACCTCGTGAGCTGCCCTACATGATCGAGGCACATATGTAATCTTTCTGTTGTTGCTATGCTGAGTTTGCTGGGATCTGATGGATTATGAGACTATGTTCAGATTGTGTTTGAGTAATATATTTGATTATCCTCTTTTATATTTATGTTCTTAAGTAATTCTTGCATGTTCTCCGTTGCGGTTTATTGCTTTGGCCAAGTAGTAGGTAGTGACTCCAAGAGGGAGCGTTATGCATGATTGTGGGTTCATGCCCCCTGATGACTAGCTTGAGTGACAGAAACATGAGTCTAGGGGATGTGTTGTTGCCACAAGAGAGAAAACAACGGTGCTTGTACTTGCGGGTGCAAGGATTGTTTACTTTACGCAAAGTTCTTTAATGCAGTTTTCTGTTGCTTTGAGTTTACACTTTGGGTGGGATTCGCAACTTAATACCAGCGATATGTTCTGGATAGATATCTCAAGGTGGATGATTAGTAGGTAGATGCAGATGGATTTCGGTCTACCTGTCTTGGCGTACCGCCCATGCTTTTGAGCCTCTTCCTTTATTTATAGCATAGTTGCATTAATTTGTGCACATAATCCTGTCAATTGCCCAGCTGTAATTTGTTTACTTTGCATGGCTATTTTATCGTATTTTGGGAGAGAGACATCACTAGTGAACATCATGGGACCCTGGTCCATATTTCCACCACTGTTTACACCCGCTATTTATTTACTACTTTATTTCCTTTTTCTGTTGCTATCACTATCATTATTATCCCGCGCGTTTGATCCTTTCTAAACAACAAGGCCGGAGGGATGGACAACCTCTCTGTACTCGTTGGGAGCAAAGTTATCTGTTGTGTGTGCAGGTCCACGTCAACCGCCTAATGCTGGCGCCGTTTTCACCTTCCTGTCGTTGTCGGAATCCTATTGGAGACAAACCTTGGTATCTTCACCGAGGGAAATTTTTTGTTGTCTACATCTCAACCTTCCACTTTGGGTAACCAACGAGGGGCGAGAAGCCATCAGTCGTCGGCGAAGTATTCGTACCCGGTAGCGGCGGCGGCGGCGGGGTCTACCGGAGAATAAGTGGGAGAAACAGGAAATAAACAGCAATAATAGCAACACAGATGAAAGACATGGCAAACTTTAAGCTGGGGGTAAAGTAAACTAACCCATGTATCAGCCACAGATATTTAATAAAACATTTTAACTTAATATAAAAGCAGTGGGGCCCAGCTGTCGCAGACTCCAATTTTAATTATTGTTTTAATTAATCCAGAGATTTAATTAAGGGGATGGCCCCACCTGCATAGACTCTATTTTATATCTCCATTTAAATATAACAGAGGATTTGTTAAGGGGGGTGGGGCCCGCTGTTAGTAGCATATTAGTGCTTAATTAAGCCCCTGACAGGCGAGGCCCAGCTAGGCAGGCCGTGCGAGCAGCACAGGCCACGGGAGGGGGCGCGGGTGGGCTCGTTCAAACGGGCGAAGCCGCGTGCGTCGACTGGTTACAGGGGCCGGGGTGGACGAGGTCCTCGGCGGCGAGTAGTTGGGCTGCCGCCGGCGTACGGGTTCAATGGTAATCTACAATACAAGGAGGTTTAGAACGCGCGTTTAGGTGAAAACGACCATACGGTCCACGGTGAGCGAACTGGAGTACAACGCGTGGCCAGAGCGGCACGGCTATGGCTATCCACGGCGGCGGCCGGAGCACGATAAAAAGGGGAAAGTGTCTACGGGCCTAGCGGGCGATGGGGAGGAGTTAGCGACGGACAGGGAGCTGATACGTCCCAAACGTATCTATAATTTCTGCTTGTTCCATGTTCTTTTGGGTGACATTGTTATGTGTTTTGCTACACTTTCATACCTTTTTACACATATTTGGACTAACCTACTAACTCAGTGCACCCAGTGCCAGTTTCTGTCTGCTGATGTCTGTGAATTGCAGGTTTTACCCATATTTACAGAGCTCCAAAAATTCCAATAAAAATATATATAAATCAGTGCATCGGAAGACTCCAGAAGCCCGAAGTGGGGCCAGAGGGGGTCCAGGCCCCACCCAGGCAGCCAGGTGGCGTGGCCCCACCCCTAGCCACGCCAGGAGGGCGCCTGAGCGGGGGCCACCTCCCCTGGTGCCCCCCTTCGGCCTATATTTACACCCCGTTCCAGAAAACCTCGAGAGGAACCCCGCATCGCGATTTTCACCTTTGTTCCATCGCCGCCTCGCTTCCAAGATCGGGAGCACCAGAAGACCTCTTCTTGGCAACCTATCAGAGGGAGGATTGACCTCCGGGAGCTTCTCCACCACCATGAGCGCTTCCCGGACGTGTCGTGAGTAGTCCCCCTTGTACCATGGGTCCATGACCAGTAGCTATGTGATGTCTTCTCTCCAATCGTGTGCTTCAATTCTTAGCCCTTGTGAGCTGCCCTACATGATCAAGGCATCTATGTAATTTTGCTGCTATTGTTATGTTGTGTTTGCTGGGATCTGATGGATTATGAGATTATGTTCAGATCGTGATGAGTTATATATTTGGTTTTCCTTTTATATTTTGTTCTTGAGTAATTCTTGCATGTTCTCCATTGCTTTTTATTGCTTTGGCCAAGTAGTAGATAGTAAATCCAAGAGGGAGCGTTTATGCTATATTGTGGGTGCATGCCCCCCGATGTCTAGCTTGAGTGACAGAAACATGAGACTAGGGGATGTGTTGTTGACACCAGGGAGAAAACAACGGTGCTTGTAACCGTGGTTGCAAGGATTGTTTACCTTACGCAAAGTTTGTTAATGCAGTTGTTTGTTGCTTTGGGTTTACACTTTGGGTGGGGCTCGCAACTTATTACCAGCGAGATGTTCTGGATAGATATCTCAAGGTGGATGATTAGTGAGTAGATGTAGTTGGATTATGGTCTGCTTGTCTTGGCGTACTACCCATACTTTTGAGCCTCTAACTTTCTTGCAGCATAATTAGCATTGCGGTGCGTTTATAATTCTGTCAATTTCCCAGCTGTAATCTGTTCGCCAAGCTTAGCTGTTTTATCGTCTTTTGGGAGAGAGAAATCACTAGTGAACAAAATGGGACCCCGGTCCATATTTTCACCATTGTTTACACCTCAACTATTTATTGATTTATTTCCTTTCGGTTGCAATCACCATCACTATTTCCACCGTGTGTTTGATCTTTTGTAAACAACAAGTCCAGAGAGATCTTAGTAGCTCTGAACTCGTTGGGAGAAAAGTAACTCGTGTCGTGTGCAGGTCCAGGTCAAGTAAGCAACCTCAAGGTTGTAAACGGCGCCATTATTTCCTTGCCACCTACTTGCAGAATTCGGAGTCCTCCTGGTACGATAACCTTGGTATCTTCACCGAGGGGAATTTGTTGCTATCTACATCATAACCTTCCACTCGGGGTAACCAACGAGGAGGTGTTATCTACACCCATCAAGCATAATTTCTGGCGCCGCTGTCGGGGACTCCAGTCTTCAAGATAGGGGAGTTGCACACTATCTCTTACCTTTGCTTTTTAGTCTTGTTAGTTTACTCTCTAGTTTTTACTTTAGAGTCTTATACCAAAAACCACAAAAAAAATAGTTACTTTGCTTTTAGTTGTCCTTTCTGTTTAGTCAAGCATGTTAGGATTTGCTGCTTTGAGGGAATCTGAGGTTTTAGATTTCTATCAAAATAATGGAGAAAATATGAAGAAGTCTTGGGATAGAATTTATGAAGCACACAAAATAATTATGCCTTGGATACCTATAAAAATTGTGCTTAGAATTTTTTTACCATGGTCTTTTTAGATGGTGCAAACACTCTCTTGATATTATAGCTGAAGGAGATTTCTTAGAGTGTGATGAAGCTAGAGCTCTTGATATTATACATGGTCTATCTAGTTACTTTGTTTATGATCATGGATTTGACACTATTATAGATAGACTTGCTACCATTGAAAAAAGAATAGATGCTTTAGACTTGAGAGATAGAGAGAAATCTAAGTCCGATAAGAAAGATAATTTGGAAATAGATTATGATTGGGAGCCCTTTGTTAGAATTAGCATCTCTAACCAAGAATTCCTTGCTTATTGTGATATTGGATCCATGGTTTCTACAATGCCAAATGTTGTTTATGATTCTCTAAACCTTTCAAACATGATCGATTTTCCATCTTATCATGAACATGCTAATGGAGATGTCTCTGAGATCCATGGAAAGGTAAAAGAGGTCCAGGTTATATTCCTCAAAAAGAGCGTAGCGGTTGACTTCTTCATCATGGAGCCAAACCAAGGAAACATAGTGCTTGGAAGGGACTTCCTCCGAGCCATGAAAGGCTTCGTTGATATAGGTAAAGGAAAAATACGCTTACGTGGAAAAGCGAAAGGTACGTACCCCTTCCCTAGGATAAATAAGGATGAACTTCTTGAGGAACCATTTGAAGGTTTTTATGATTCTGATGACTTTGATGAATTTTGATTCCTTATTTTTGCATCATGCCTAGCTAAAAGGCATAATAGAAAGCGCTTATTGGGAGGCAACCCAAAATGTTATTACTTTCAGTTTTAGTGGTCTTGATGCTTGTTACTACTGTAGCAACATCATTGTATCTTTATTTTCAAGCTTTGTTCCAAGTTTTAGCCTCCGATTGCAAGAAAGTTCAAAAGTTGTGACATGCTGTCTAGAAACAGATTCTGTTTGTCTGACGGAAAATTTCATGATAAATCACCAGATCATCTTTTTAATCTGAATTGTTTTGATAGTATGATCTATACAATTAGCTTTCTGACGTTTGTTTTGAGTTTTTTTATTTGAGTTGCAAAAGTACCCAAAAAATTATTTACTACCTGTTGGTCTGTTTTTCACAGATTCTGCCACGTTTTGCGTTTTCATCGTTTTGCAAATCTTAAACTTGTTTTTCTTTGCAAAAACTTTTTGGAAATCTTAAGAAACAGTATTTATTCATGAAAATCTTTATTTCCAGTAGAGAAAAAATAATTATTATGGGTACTAACCACTCTAATCAGCTTATGATGAGTTTTGTATGAAGGGATTTTTCAAGTATGCGATGGAAGATGATGAAAGAAGATCCGGGAGTGTCAAACGCTCAAGCTTGGGGATGCCCCCGTGAAACCCCAATAAATATCCAAGGAGACTCAAGCGTCTAAGCTTGGGGATGCCCCCATGCATCCCATTCTCCATCAACAATCATCAGTTCATCCTTCTCCATGCTATATTTTTATCTCTTCATGTGTTATGTGCTATGCTTGGAGCGTCTCGCTCTTTACTTCTTAGTTTATTTTAGTTTTTCTTGTTGTTCATAACAAGTTGGACCCTAGCCTTCATTGTTTGGGAGAGAAACACGCTCCACTTCACCCTAGAACACAACATAGGTTTGCATGCTTATCTTTTTGTGTGTTCTTTATCTTTTCGTAATTGTTGTCATACTTAGCTCTTGTTTTCATGATTATATTTTAAAAGATATTTTATTTAGGTTGTTGCTTTTGTAACTCTCTTGAGTTATCATGCTTATCTTGTTTAGAGAGTTGGCTTGTTGCACTGAGTTGTGTGTCTTGCATGAGTAGGTAATTAAGGTTGTTATTATAAGTATAGTAGTAACTTGCAATAGTTTTGAGGTATTGATTTGAGTAATGGTTGGAATTTTGGTGCCAAGAACTTGAGCCTATTAGTGATAGGTGTCGTATTTTGGGAAATCCGTGTTTATTTTCGAAAACTACACAAAAATTAGTTGAGAACTCTAGCTACTAGATGGATCGCTAACCTGTGGAGGGGTTGGAATATATAGAGAACTCTCACGTACCATGGGTCGAGGATGCGCAAGGATAACCAAACCCCCATACACTCCTCCTCGGGGTACTTGTCTCTTTGTGAACCTTGTGATTAGATAGAGAGTTACCGATAATAGTGCATGAGTTCTTCGGACTAATGCACGTATTCGATTGTTGGCACTTCCACCTTCCATATTTTGCTAGCCTCTTCGGTACCGTACATTTCCCTTTCTCACTTGAGAGTTGGTGCATACTTTGTTGGTGCATCCAAACCCTTGGCATGATACGCTTTGTCATCATAAACCTCCTTATATCTTCCTCAAAACAGCCATCATGCCTACCTATCAATGCATTTCCATAGCCTTTCTGAGATACATTGCCATGCAACATCCATCATCTCATGACTTGATCTTCATGTCATACATGCTTTTGCTTGATCGAGGAGCCGCATGCTAGTTGGGCCTTGCCCTAATCATTGCTACATGACGCGCTAGTATCATGGCATATCCTGCTACACTGGCAGAGGCATACATTTGCATACATCATGATAGTTTTTTTTTCAGTTTTCTTTATGTTGAGTACTTCCTGTAAAGTGTGAAGATCTTATTTATATTCTTGTAAAATATAGAGTGTTTCCCTTAAGTGAGGAAAATATCCCAAAGAGTACAAAATAAAATATCCCAAAAGAGGGAAAATTAAAAGATCCCAAAGAGGACAAATGAGAGGTAGATAGAAAGAGCCAATGAGGCCACAAAAATACAAAAAATATAAAAAATATAAAAAAAGAAATAAAAAGAGAGAAGGGGGCAACACTACTATTCCTTTTGAAAGATCCACACTCATACTCCACAGAGATATTCATATCATTCATGCACAACTATGTGGGGATCCTTACACTATAGAACTTGGCTTCCATATTCCAAGGATGAGCCTCCTCAAATGAGCTCTAGGTATTCATGAGCAAGCAAGTTGGATGCACCCCCACTGGTTCCTTTGGAGAGCTTACCTTAGCTCATGTGTGCATCCGTTGCATGGCAATCCCTACTCCTCACATCATATTTATCATTTGGCTTTCTCTCTCCTATGATTGTCCTCATTGATGTGAGCCTTTCACACCTTTTTGTCTTCCTTCCCCCTCATTTGTTTTATTTGCCATCCTAAGTGACAACATATCTTGCTCGCTCTCATCCATTGCATGAGTGCTCAAAGTCGAAAGGGAGAGGATCAGTTTGATTTGTGCCTGACTAGTGGTCTGGGGACAAGTCAAAATAAGATTCTGAAGGAGACCAAGTGTGAAGTTTTTGTGGATTAGTTCTCAATTAAACTATATAGTACTTTTATGCTCTAAAACCATCTCCCACTTCTTGCATGCAAACACCATTTGGAGACATTCGAGTCACAGACAGCGATAACTCTTGCACCTTTATGTTCTTACTTTGCTAGTTTCAATACTAGATATAGACTCTTGCTTATTATTGTCTTGACTTGAATTGCATATCTTACTTGCTTTACTTTGAAGTTCTTATATGTGTGTTAGCATGTCACCACAGAAATTATCTGTGTTATCATTTACCTACTCGAGGACGAGTAGGAATTAAGCTTGGGGATGTTGATACATCCCAAACATATCTATAATTTCTGCTTGTTCCATGCTCTTTTGGGTGACATTGTTATGTGTTTTGCTACACTTTCATACATTTTTACACATATTTTGACTAACCTACTAACTCAGTGCACTCAGTGCCAGTTTTTGTCTGCTGATGCCTGTGAATTGCAGGTTTTACCCATATTTACAGAGCGCCAAAAATTTCAATAAAAATGTACAAAAAATCAGCACATCGGAAGACTCCAGAAGCCCGAAGTTGGGCCAGAGGGGGGGCAGGTGGCGCGGCCCCACCCCTGGCCGCGCCAAAAGGGCGCCTAGTCGGGGGCCACCTCTCCTGGTGCCCCCCCTTCGGCCTATATTTACACCCCGTTCCAGAAACCCTCAAGAGGAACCCCGCATCGCAATTTTCACCTCTGTTCCACCGCCGCCTCGCTTCCAAGATCGGGAGCACTAAAAGACCTCTTCCCAACACCCTGTCGGAGGGAGGATTGACCTCCGGGAGCTTCTCTGCCACCATGAGTGATTCCCGGACGTGCCGTGATTAGTCCCCCTTGGACCATGGTTCCATGACCAGTAGCTATGTGATGTCTTCTCTCCAATCTTGTGCTTCAATTCTTACCCTTGTGAGCTGCCCTACATGATCAAGGCATCTATGTAATTTTCCTGCTATTGCTATGTTGTGTTTGTTGGGATCCGATGGATTATGAGATTATGTTCAGATCGTGATGAGTTATATATTTGGTCTCCTTTTATATTTTGTTCTTGATTAATTCTTACATGTTCTCCGTTGATTTTTATTGCTTTGGCCAAGTAGTAGATAGTAACTCCAAGAGGGAGCGTTTATGCTTGATTGTGGGTTCATTCCCCCCCCCCCCGATGTCTAGCTTGAGTGACAGAAACATGAGACTAGGGGATGTGGTGTTGCCACCAGGGAGAAAACAACGGTGCTTGTAACCGTGGTTGCAAGGATTGTTTATCTTACGTAAAGTTTGTCAATGCAGTTGTCTGTTGCTTTGGGTTTACACTTTGGGTGGAGCTCGCAACTTAATACCAGCGAGATGTTCTGGATAGATATCTCAAGGTGGATGATTAGTGAGTAGATGCAGTTGGATTACGGTGTACTTGTCTTGGCGTATTGCCGATACTTTTGAGCCTCTAACTTTCTTACAACATAATTAGCATTGCGATGCGTTTATAATTATGTCAATTGCCCAGCTGTAATTTGTTCACCCAGCTTAGTTGTTTTATCGTATTTTGGGAGAGAGGCGTCACTAGTGAACATCATGGGAACCCGGTCCATATTTCTACCACTGTTTACACTTCAACTATTTACTGCTTTATTTCCTTTCAGTTGCAATCACCATCACTATTTCCACCGTGCGTTTGATCCTTTATAAACAACAAGACCGGAGAGATTGACAACCTTTTTGAACTTGTTGGGAGCAAAGTTACTTGTGTCGTGTGCAGGTCAAGTAAGCAACCTCAAGGTTGTAAACGGCGCCATTGTTTCCTTGCCACCTACTTGCAGAATTCGGAGTCCTCCTGGTACGATAACCTTGGTATCTTCACCGAGGGAAATTTCCTGATATCTACATCATAACCTTTCACTTGGGGTAACCAACGAGGAGGTGTTATCTACACCCATCAGGAGCTCACCAGGAGCGCAGCAATGGTGGCAGTGAGCTCGGGGAGTTTCTGGCGTGACCGGAAATGCTCGTCGATCGCCCGTGGCCACAATAGAGGAAGGCATCGATCCGCTCGATGTAGTGGCTCCCAGCTCGGCTCCTTCCACGTGAAGACGAAGACGACGATTGTGCGTCGATTGGACACAGCGGCTGGGGTTGTGGTGGACGGTGGCCGCGCACGTGCACGAGAGGGGGGAGAAAAGATCTGGGCTCGCCCAGGGGAGCGTGTTGGCATCCTTATCTTCCACGCGGGGCGAGCACTGTTGCGAAACAGCGGCGAGCAGGTGGGGTGGCGACGGCGTCAGGACATGGTGACTGAGGCGGGCACAATGTGAAGGAGAAAGGGGAGGGTGGAGTTGGGTTGGGCCGTCGTGTGGTTGCCGTGTGTGAGGTTTAAGGTTTTCCGTTTTTGTTTTTCGGCTTAGCTTTTCTTTTCTGTTATAATTTTGTTTAGCCATCATTTGATCTTTATTAAATATGAGACTAGTTCTAATATTAGTGTTACACTTTACTGTAGTGCCACAAAAAGTTTGGTACAAAAATAAATCATCTATATTTTGTTTATTTAATTAAAGTACTAAAGGGTGTTGTTTAGCTACTATTTTTATTTGTTTATATTATTAAAACACTTTAATAAATCCCCATTTCTATTTTATTATGAACTACTGGTTATTAGGTATTTAATAAATTGGTTGCATAATTTTTGGATCAACTTTATGTTCTACTATGATTTTGGAAATTCAATTAAGTTTGAACTGTAATAGGGCATGATCAGGGTTGATTAATGACTTGCTAAACATTGGAACTTGACACTAACAAAAAGATTACTGTAGCATGACACTTGGGGTGTTACAACTAATGAAACTGGTCATTAGGCTACACTTAGGATCACTCACCATCTTTCCGAAGCTAATGCAATAAGTATCCAGTATATGCTTCAAAGTTGGAAAACGGTTATTCGGTGCCTTGGCTCATCTACACTCATGCATGAACACAATAAAATTAAAAATAGTAAACAAAATATTTAAAAACCTGAAATAATAAAGCTTGATCGTGTGGCCACGAGGGCGTTAGCTAGGAGTCCCTTCCCAACTGACGTTCTCTAAATAGCATTAGAATTTTAAAATATTTTTAAGGGAATGATTTGTTTGGTTATGCCTATTTTGTAGGGAAAGCCTTTATGGTGCACTTTATTAATTTTTAAATAAAATTACATCGTTTATTAAATCCGAAACAATAAATCTAGGAGGGTTATCAATCCAAAAAACACAAGAATTTGTACTAACTGCATGTATAGCTAAAGTATGCGCCAACAGATTTGCTTCCCGGTTGCAAAGATGCAAAGAAGTTGGGCCAATACTTTGAGCAACTAGATGATGCCCCGCACGATTATTGCGGAACTTTTTTGCAAAATAGTTCAGTAAAAATGTTTGGTTAAATGAAGCATGTATATTTGAAACAATAACTTTTAAACTAATATATGGATTTAATATAAATATCATAATAAAATAAAATTCCCGTGCATGCATGTTGTATGTAGGTTTTTATTATGCATAGTGGCATATTGAGGTGGGTTATTCTCATGCATGTTAGATGATGAGGTGGCATGCTTGTATGTTGAGAAAAATATGCTAGTGGAGGGTGATGTGGCATGCATGATGAGGTGGAGTATGTGCATGTTAAAAAAAATTGGAAGTAGTGGGAAGCAATTTTTAAAAAATATAAGATTTGAAACTGCAAGTATCGCTGAGTAGGGACTGAACACTAGATAAGTTCCATTAAAAGCCTGAACTAACTCGAGGGAGTCCGATTCCATAATGATTGGCGTACATCCAATTCTTTCCACGAGTTTGAGCCCTTCCTGTAGGGCCGTTGCTTCAGCCGTAGCCACATCTAGCAAGTGATTTAGGGGTGTACAAGAGCCAGCAATTGTTTCTCCCAGATAGGATTTGTTTGGTTATGCTTATCAGGCTTGCCGCAGGATGTCAATGACCACAGCTGATACGTGAGCATCCCGTCCCGCCAAAGAGGGAGTAAATAAATTACAGCAAAACAAGTCCAAGCCGGTTTGGTATCGAGTTGTATTTGTAGAGCTACATCTCAAAATAACTACAGTCAAAGCACTTCAAACTTCTGAAGCTACGGTGAACATTTTACACTGATCAACACTCCATTGTGAGAATGATTAGAAAAACAGGGACCTGAGCGGACTGGTTTTATTTGGATGGACAAGTATAAGTTTGTTAGAATCATCAACTATAAATTAAGATGACAACAATGACAACATGCATTTACATTATACAGGAATACACTGGATGTCTGGATCTATCAGCTTTGCCCGAGTATGGACCATAACTTCACCACTGAGCTACTACAGACATAAATTGTGAGTAAAAATGGGTCACCTCGGCCAACTCTAATCAAGCCTATTGAAAAAAAAACTAGGCAATTGTGTCCTCTATAACCTTCTCGCGTCTATCACCGAACCGACTGCTTTTTGCTAACAATTCAACGTCTTCAGGTGACAGCGAAAGTGCTGCAGAACTTAAGTAATGTCTTGACTGACGACACCTGTAACACACGAATAGCAGCAGTCAGTGTTCGTTGGTGTCTTCTTAAATTTTAAACCCTGGTAACGTAAATGGCACATGATGTTCAAGCCAACAGTTGGTTTAAGGTATTACAGAGCACATGGACAATAGGGGGTAGACCGGTAGAGCATGGAATTTGTGCCAAAACATTCCTGTATAATGTAAATGTGATCAGGTGAAATTCCCTAAACTCTAATGTAGCAGCAGGCTGCTATCGATATCTCATACACTCAATTGAACTGATATGAATAACATCCTATTTCAGAGTAATAGAGAGAAGCATCCTGGTTCACATAAGGGATCCAGTTTTGCACACATTTGACCAGATTGAGGCCAAAATCATTTTTAAAGTAAGACCACTACATGGTGCAAATACAGAATTCCAGAGTAGAAAATATGACCAGCTAAGGTGCTATGGTATTTTTAGACAAAAAGATGACATTGGAGATGTTTGGCCTGGTTAGATACCTTGACGCACAAAAATGCTCAGCATTATACTTGGTGTATGAAAGAAAGAAAAAATAGAACTGAAAGACAGGGACTACCTTCTTTGCTTGTTTGCGACGTTACTTTCGGAAAGTCGCAGGTTTTCTAACTGTGAAATCTGGCACGTCGTAGACAAATAATCAACAAAAGTGGGTCCTCTTAGTGACAGAGATAGCTTGGAAGGAACTACCGGAAGCAGAGCGTCATAAAGATGACCTAGTTGCTCCCTGCACAGTTAATTGCAGGTTTAGTGTCTCAAAATGGATGCTCCATTGGTACATACATAGACGAAACAAATTGATTCACCAGTCTTGGAAAAGGTTCATTGAACCAGATAATATTCCGCTCAGTTGAATTTATCAAGTAATAAGTGCAATTTCTATGAAATCTATTATTTACAGAAATTTCCAACATGGGAAAGGCTCATAACCACTGTTGAAGTTGCAATAGATTAAGGCTAACCAGAATTTCAATTATGATCAAAATCACTATCACGTCAAAGTGTCATGTGCACATGATACCCATTGGTGCATAATATAGCATGTCGGTTCAAAAAAAAAGTGACATTATTATCGCAAATGCATGCTTATGTCACCCACAGAAACCTCACTAGCATTTCCATCAATTGTGCATAACGATTGTCCATTGTTTATGCACCAGTAGAAAACTCATATTGTGTTGACATATGCATAGCCGAAATGTTTATCATGAGGTATGACCAGTTGACCACTAAAATAATCTACTCAACATGACTTCAATTTCTTCCCACCAACAATTCTGGTAGATGAGCAATGTTCATATCATCAGCATGCAAGATCGATTGGCCAACAGTACAGAAGCAGAATTCCATGGAGCTGTGGCCTAGACCATTAGCCCGGGTGGAAACTAGTTCAGTTTTGTTTTGGAAACCAAATAACCCTATGGCACAGCATTATGGCAACTAGGACCCCAAGGTCTCTAAATTAAATGCATAAATGACTAATAAAAACTAAACTGTAATACCATGAAGAGAAGTCCAAGATGTGTTAGTACAGTATAAAAGCAATAGATGTACATGGGAAATGCAATGCTTACCTCCCCTTAGAAATACAGCTTGTCGGATTTTTCATGTGGGAAATGTTCCCATATCCATCATCACTGCTTATTCCTGAACTAATAAGTTTACCAAGAGATGTGGCAGTTAAACTGGCAAACAACAACTCTTGTGACAAATCAATGAAATCCTCCTCCTTATCTTGTAAGTCCCTTGAGAAAACGCAAAGGGCATGCTGCGCATAGACAGATCCCATCTCAAGCTGCTTGTCGTACCAGGAGAAGTCGTCAGGCTCAGCACTTGGGGTTGAAGATGGATTCAAAATGTCCTGCATAAAATTATAAGAAGTTACATCAAGGTTTCAAGACCATATTGCACACACATAAATCACCAAGAAACCAATGATAAGAGTACTGACATTAGTAAGAGGATAGCAGCGGCTGAGCATAAGATCTGATTCCGATATTAAATCAGACACACCGGAAGCAAGCTTCAAAGCTCCAGAAGCAGTTCTGTTGTGGTTTGTCTCACATGGAAGTACAGGACAGCAACGGCGTAGCCTGTTCCAAGTATCCTGTACGCATTCAACCTTGCAACAGTCATTAGTTTTTTTGCCAGAAAACAGCCAAGTGCTATCAGCTCGACTGCATTCATCCATCAGTTGATACCCTGTAGTTGAACAACTTTCCTGTTCATTCCTGCCAAATTCCACATAAGCCTCACATGTCTCACCAACCACATCTTCCATGCACTTCTGTGATCCGTCCATTAGATTCCTTGAATTGTTACTGTCTTCTAGTGCCGTCATAGGCATGGTGCAAACACCATCATTATTATAGGTAGACAAGCCATTGAACACCATACTTGATAAAAGGTCGTCGCTGCTAACGGATGCAGAAACACCCCCAACTGCAAGGGATGACTCAGGCACACACGACACGCCCTGTGACATAAACGTATCACATATTTGTGAAATGGACCCAACCAAGTGGCTTTCAAACTGGTTTTGGAAAGAATTAGTTATTTCAAAAGTCTCCCTCGATTCGCTTGGAAAGCAAAACTGACTTGAGATTCCTTGCCCATGTATATGGGGCACTTCTGGAGGTTGTGGGAATAAATCACCTTCTGGAACAGTAGATATGGCATCTTTGGCAATATATGCACCCGCTTGATCATCATCAGACTCGGATAATAAAATTACACCATGCTTCTTTCTTGTTCTTTGCTGATCAGACGGAAGAGAGGTATCTGGAGCATCATCAAAATCATCAAGATCATTCTTACAAGGTGAAATATCGTTACATTCAGTAGAGTGACCATGCTTTAACTTGGATTTTTTAATCTTTCTTGTTTTAACTGCACTTCTTCTCTTGGTCAGAGATGCTGTTATTTGTAACTCCAATGCTTCAAACTCCGATAATTCCATCTGCCTTTTCTTTTCTTCAGCTAAATGGATTGTTTTTTCTATCTCCAAGCACACTGTCTCTGATAATTTACAGGGGAAGTCCCAAGGCAACATTCTTGGCACAGTAGAATGTACTGCATCCAAGTCAAGTGAGAAAGGACCAGACATGCATTTGTTTGACCTCTCTGAAAATAAAAAATGATTTAGAATAGCTATAATGATACGCTGAGGAGTTCTAGATTGAATACAACATTTAAACGCAAAATCTTTGGAAAAAAATACTAAATAAACAAAGACAACACACGAAAAATAACTGCAATAACATTTCTCACAGCATGGATGTGTTATCTCCATGATTACAGTATTAGGTAATATTCAAATACATATGAAATATTACTTAAATAGGAAGGAGGTATTTAAATAGGGAAAACATAAGATTAAAATTAGATATCAGAACTTAGGGGTCAGGTAAGTCCTATATAAATGACATCATATGTGTTGAAGTGTATATGTGAATTGCCTAGCCCTTTCCATCAGTTTGGACTTTTGGTGTATATGTGGATTGCCTAGCCCTTTCCATCAGTTCGGACTTTGGTTGCGTTGGCTAGTGCATGAAGCTTAACAATATGTATCTATAAGGAATTAAGCAATAGAGAATAGTTTATCAATCTATTGTGTCCCTCGTTCGTCCTTCCTAACCTGTGTTCTACAATCCAATCCCCAACTCCGTGCCATCCTGCCATCTTCATGGCAGTATTACCTGGTTTGTTCCAGGGTGCATATTTCTAGACTTCTAGTGATATCACATATCAGTGACCAAAACAATGCCATGTGATCATGCCTTTCACCCCAAGTCAGTGAAATTTATATGAATGGACTTAAATATGAGCCATTGAATAGACTATGGTGACTCGTTAAATCAAAGCCTTGTGTCCTAGTTTATCATACCTTATCTTGTAAGCTGGCTAATGGGTATATAGCACATGATGTGAGTAAGGACATACTATTAGATAAACCCTTAAGGTGTGGGGTTTCTTGTGATGAGGCATTATACTGCACTGATTTCAACTTCTTTATGTAAGGTAACTCAAGGTTAATAGATAAACATGAAATAAGCCATCTGTAGGTTTGACCATTAATAAATTTATTACGAAACAAGGAATCCTAGAAATAAGCAACTAACATGATCCACTACCAGATTATGAGACATGTATGCGCTAGCAAGATTAACAGGTAAAGTTCCAACAAAATGATATGAGCTGTCTAACGGTCCATACTCATAACAGCAAGTCTAACAGTGGTCACAAACAATTACATAAACAAACATATTCTGTCATAATATACGAATCACACAGCTAGCCAGTCACTTCAGTGAATAAGACAAAATGACAGCATTTTAAGCTATAGTATATCACTTGTGTTTAAATTTTGTAAGTATGGGCCAGCACAAGCACACCAAAGTACCCAACCTGTGTATTCCTGCTTGCCTTGATACCAAAACTGCAAAAGCATTGTTGTCCTCCTAATGTCTCCTAAACAAGCATTGATAAAATACTTCAATTGAGGAGCAGTGACGTCCACTCCCTCAGATTTACAGATCTGCACAAAGTTAGGATATGGTCAACTTTCACCAAATCGGGCAAGTGACACAAGTTTTCATTCACAAAATAGTTCTTTACCATGCCAACATGTGAAAGTAGCTCTCCAGATGATGGATATTTGAAATCCAAAACTAGCTGATCCAACAGATGAGGCAAAGCTGGATCCTTCTCTTCACAAGTTTAACGAATAACAAGCGCTTTAGTATATAACATCAAATGAGACTAAAAAAGATCAATAGAGAAATGCAAAAGCCTGAAGGCAAAAAGGCTCACTGTTGCTAGTCAGTATAATCGGCCATCTTGTAGTCTCTGCAATCTTAAGTATGGTCGAAATAAATCCACGATCCTCATCAAAGACAGTATCCACATCCTCAAATAGGATAAGTGTCTTGTTAATAACTTGTTTAGGGGCTTCATCACTCAACTTAGAACTTGAGTGGCATTTTACAGGTAACATATGTTCATTGTCGTTAGATGTTTTTCTTATGGAGCAGGATACTGAACGCTTGTATTCAGTCCTATCAGGTGTATCTGAAGCTGGATCTAAAGAATCAATTCTCGGTGGAGTGGTGGCCTCCTCTTGTGACCTGTATGGGAGACAAAAAATAAATGATGTACACTCTACAAATGCAGGCCTATAAAGTTTTAGACAAGAATGATTAGGTTGGCATTTAAACTGCATTTGACTATATGCCAACTTGGTGCTTGCCAAGAAATAGCGAGCAGAACTTCATATGATTATAGGCAAGTTCTTGTTGCTTTTTTCATGTGCCCTAATACCACAATTCCTATAGCAGCAGATTTGGTTGTTACTCCATAATTCTTTGAGCCAGTAGTAGTGGGCATTTTGGATGCATCAGATAGCAATATTATCTCTTATATTATATTGTTAGGGCCTATCGGTATGGCAACTTGGATCATCTCTTAAGGAACAAGAAAGGATAAAAGGGTCATTCAGGCTATGGTCCCATCTTTCTCCTTTCTAAGACATGTATATACTTTACATATATTAGCTGCATACCCACTGTATAAAGGGTTTCCTGCATATTTACTCCACCTGTACGTGTATATATACTGTCCTATGGCCTCATGGAAATACAAGTTGTTATTCTTCCTAACACCCGTAAGGTCCCACTTCAAGTCATCAGTTCAGTGTTTCCCCGTGGACTAAGGTGCATAATAAGATGCAGCATGAAGAGGGTAGAGGCTAGTAATAAAGGAATAAAAATACAATTAGACAACTATTGTTCATCATAAACAGGAAAAATTAGAGCATGGAGAAGAAATTGGACATACCATTTTTCAAGGCCATGAGATTTTGTTGCTTCCTCAAACTTTTGCTTTACATATGCCCCATTTCTCATATCAGATGTATTTACCTACAAATTCACACTTTCAGAAAAAGTGCAGGAAGCAGAGTTGTTTCAAAAAGAAAAGCCACTGAAGCACTGCAAACTAGGTATGGAAACTAGTGAAAAACTATGCATGCCCCATGTGCTGGTTCACTCGAATGACAGTGTGCCAACTCTTGAATACTGTATTCATGCCATCATGTATAGTTGGAATAAGCCCAACACTATCGCACTTGTGTGGAGAACTGTGTGATGTTCCTCAGGACCCCTACACCCTTTGTACAACGGCCTCACACTTACAACCAAACGAGGATCTGGGTCTTCGTTACACCATGACTGAGACTCCTGATGAACCATAATACTCTTATTGGATCCTGATACTAACTCTCCCAGAATTTTAAGATCAAACACGGTATACAGGACACAACCAATTATAGTCGTATGCTCGAAAGCATTGATACGGCAAAAAGTGCTGACTGGCCGTCCTGATACGGCAGGATACAGCAACAGAAACCCTATGTTGCAGGGGACGGACGCACGCTCTCCACAAATGAAGGAGTTGCTCGCAGGCGGCAGCGAACTCATCGCCTCCTGGATTGACGACGCCGCCTGGACTCGACCAGCGACCGCTGCCCCCAGCATTATCTCCCCCGACAGCTGGTAACCCCAAACCAGCAGCCTCCACAATCTCCACAATCTCATCTCTGTGATTTGATTTTCATCCATTGAGTTGCTGGCTGCTGCTGCTTGCTACCCATTTTTTGTTCGGCTGCTCGCTTGATTGAATGCTTGTGCTGCTGCTGCTTCCTACCCATGAATGATTGCTGCTTGGCTCCTTGCTGTTAGGCCACATGGCATCCGGGAGGGTCAATCACGTGGGTTTGAAGGATCAGTCAAGCACTTGAAAAAGGACACGAGAAATGGGACCATATTATGACCTCTTGCTCATTAATTTTTTGTTTTAACTCTATATTGCATGGCATGTTTTAATTTAATTTAATATATACTCGTCGTATCCCCGAATGGCTGGTTTTGGAAAATGCCTTGTCCCCATATGCTTATCACCGTGTCCGTGTCTCCATATCGGTGCTTCTTAGGGTTTTTTTAGCATCACCGGTGCTTCTTAGGTGGTATGAACCCTTTGGAGTTTTTAGCATGTGTTGCTTGGATAAGACCAACACACAACACTGCATAAGACACCGAATGCAAAAGAACTTCTTTTTCAAAAAAGGAGGTTGATCTAATAAGCGAACGGTGCATATCTTGAGTTAGGCTGTGGTTACCAGAGAGGTAGAGACTAAAGAGTGAAGATTGTTTGCATCAATATGGAACTTCAGCAAAGAAGGTGCCACCTAATAACAAGCAGCTTGGAAACACGGGACTATTTTCACATGACTGACCCATACAGCACAACCAGTTTGAGTGCACACAGGAGTTACAACAAGCCTATCGCAAATATGAAACCACCTGAGCAAGCCAGCTAGGAGACAGCTCATAGCAGGCAACTGGAATGGATTTCAGTCAATCTGCTGGCATAGCACCATAGTTTACACAAAGACTGGCCCAAAGAAGCACATTCGATAATATTGGTAGTGCAGCCTGGTGTCTGGAGTCAATATGGTTCAAAACAGGTTGCTATTATTGTCACAAACTCAAAAACAAACAGAAAACAAAGCAGGGGCTGAAAGGCACCATGAAGCCAGTAGTGCCTTAACACATAAATGGTACTAACAATATGGAAATTGGGAAGCCTTGCAAGGTATATAAGAAATGGAACTCAAGAAAATACCTCAATTACATTGAACCCATGTTCTCTCGCACATGCAAAAACTGCAGCTGATTTTCCACACTGGGAGTAAGAACAGAGATCAGAGAAGATCTAGGCTGTATGTCTATATATATATGCATGTGTGTAAAAATGCAAGTCCACATATTGTTCCCATGTATTATCTCAACCAGAATTCATTGATAATAGTAATTGGTAACTTCAGGTGGTTACTACAATTTGTGAAAGGGTCCACTGGAAAATATAAATTAGAACGCAGTAGGGAATTGATAAACTGCAATTTTATGTTAGCACACCTCTGTGCCCAGTTACATGAATACAAACAATACCAGTTGCTAGGACAAAATTAGTAACTGAACAAGCTACAGGGCACTGTAAACCTTAATTTTTTAGAGTTCTGATGAATAGCATCATATGTAAGCCTTTCCAGTCAAAACTAACTTACTAACTGAATATAAGTTGATATATTGTTTTAACCATTTTAAGAGGTGTTCTCTGTGGTAACAAATGGGAAGCTTTATACTGTCAGCGCCAGACGTATGTAATCATATTTCATCTTTTGTAGGAGCGGATGCATTTAGGATAATGTTAGTTACTGAGCAATTTCAACAATACAAATGTATGTTAGTTATAGAAAATATTCAACAACTTCAAAATAAAGTACAGATTGATTGATTGCTGAAAAGCATGTTACACAAAGTGTACACTGATAGCGACAGATACTCTTGAGCATGGTACTCACCCCAACTGGTCCAGTAATTAGAAGTACATTTTCATAATCAGAAGCATCTTCTGAACAATCTGAGTCAGATTCATCTTGACAGGAGCTGCCATTGATGTTTTCATTAGCAACTCCAGTTTGCTTGTTCTTGTGGCCTCTTTCATCCCACCCTTTGAGCCATTCACTGAGAAACTTTACATGCTCCATATTTCCGCAGACCTATCAACCAAAATAGAGTGGAACCCAGAACAAATATAAGCATAACGTAGTTTTTGTGTTTTCCTAGAAGAGGCATGTTGACCCAAAAAGCTAATCAAGTAGAAGAAATCACTGTTGAGGAAATCGTTAACTAGTAGCTACTCGGTTGGCTGGTGAGTAGGGGATTAATAGGCTAATCAGTAAGTTAATCAATTAACCAGACAATTTATCGGCTACTCGGTGGCCCTACGAGGGCGATTAATCGGCCAGTTAACTGGTTAATAGGACGATTTCTTGAACAGCGGAAGAAATAAACGGAAAAGACATGAGGCAATGCATAATTTTCAATAAAAAAATAAATTTGCATGTTCACCTGGGCAGCAGATTCAGGCCGGTACTTGTCAGTCCACAGGTAATAAGCCGGCTGACAGCTGCAAAGTAAATATTACACAACTTGGTTAGCGTGTGGTATTACACTTTGATGTGATAACCAACCAAGCTCCAAGAGGGATACTTCCAGCGAATAGTTGGGAGGGCGATCATGGAATGATGGTGAGGGGTTAGGGTCACAAACATAGAAGGATCGGCAAACTTCGGTGTATAGCTTTGGGGTCAATATGATATTTCAAAAATATGTAAAGTTATAAATTCTTACTAGCTAGACCTAAACCTGGTTCATGCTTTGTCTCAGATTCCATGCACAAAAAAGGTCTCATGATGTGCACAGTATAAGCCTAAATGGCCTTGCAGTTTCGTATGGACTATGACATGAGACACCAATTAGAAATGGATATAAGAATATCAAAGACAAAATCTAGCTGCTTGGCACTAATGCAGTTGATGGGAAGTTCATGCCTAATGGGATATTACAGAGAGCTCATGCCTATAGTATTAGCAAGCAACATTAGCATAACAGAACTGTTCAGCTTCATGGGCAAACGATTAATGAACTTCCCAAGTCCAGTATGGCGGCAAAAGAAGGCAACTAGCAGAAAGCCAACAGTCTTACATACATTTAGGCAAACAATATATGTAATGTTAGTTACCCTTTCTGGTCAACTTCCAAACTTCTGTGCAGTATCCTTTCTGGGTGTTTGTTATAGGAAAGAGAAGGGTGGGCACTGGAATCAGATGCCAACAAGCTCTCTTCATCAAGATGGATCTGGAGTGCAAATGACCAGAATTAGATCTAGATTAGTGCATGGTTGGAACAAGAAATTTAGTGGCAATACAATTTAAGTAATAGAAGCACAAAGCAGGTTCATCTGAAAGCTTCATAAAGTATAGGTGTAATGTAGCTTATACCACATCCAAAGAAGAAAGATTGCTTTCCCTTTGTTGATTAGGAAAGCTAGGAAAATCCATTCCCGAAGCTGTGTGATTTGCAACATTATGCTGAGCCAACTGATCTAGGCACATCCTCTTGGAATTATACTCTATTGTCAAAGGTTTCACAAAGCCCTCAAAGAATGAGACAGGATTTTCAAGTGTATCGGCAGCACTAGTATCAAGAAAAGACCCCTCAACAATTAGCCATTTAGTCCAATTAATTGGTATGCCAGTCTGCAAAATAACAAAGTGAACCTTGTCAAAATAAAAAAATAAGAGTACAGTTCAATCACACTGTCAAAGTAGACCACAAACTATGAGATGCATTGTACAAGTAGATGTATGGAATATATGCTGGGCACACCTCCAATTGGTACACAACATGAACAGGCCACAATGGTGGATCCCTCTCAATAGCACAAAGGGAATTTGTATCCTCGATATTGAAAGCATCTTGGTCAGCTCCTTTGTTTACTTTCCGGGAAGCAAAAAATGGATGGATTTTCTTTCCAGATGATAACATCCGAATTTCCTGGCAATGAAATCAAAGAATATACTTTTTCATAAAACAATAGGATAAACATTAAGCTGACTAAAACTAGTGCAACGGCAAAAAATAACTTTTAAATATTGGATCCATAACCACAGCACCGATATGGTGATAGATACAATAAGATGACAAACCCTTATTCAACAAAATTGGCTACAGAAAGGGGTGCGTGGAAGTTAGGTATCCGGGTTTCAATCTAGCCTACCCCAACTTGATGGACTCCTCTCATGTCAAGTTTGCTCTACCCCAACCTCTCTTTACATTATCAGCATGACTTAACCATCCGCTATGCACTGGTTCTTCAGGAGGCTTGCTGTGTATATGACCAAACCATCTCAGACGATGTTGGACAAGCTTCTCTTCAGTGCGTGCCACCCCAGCTCTATCACGTGTATCATCATTCCAGACCCGATCCTTCCTTGTGTGGCCACATGTCTATCTCAACATGCACATCTCTGATGCACCTAGTTGTTGGACATGTCGCTTTTTAGTTGGCCAACATTCAATGTCATACAACATTGCAGGTCAAATCGCCAGTCTATGGAACTTGCATTTTAACTTTTGTGGCATCTCTTATCACAGAGAAGCCAGAAGCTTGGCGCCACTTTAACCATGCAGCTTTGATTTGATGGCTCACATCTTCATCGATGTCACCATCCTTCTGCGGCATTGACCCAAATATCAAAAAGTATCCTTCTGGGGTACCACCTGCCCATCAAGGCTAACTTCTTCCTCTTCCTCATGCCTAGTAGTACTGAAACCTCATCCCATGTACTCAGTTTTAGTTCTACTAAGCCTAACACCTTTCGACTCTAAGGTCTGCATCCACAGCTTTAACTTTCTATTAACTCATGTATGAATATCATCGACTAGCACCACATCATCCGCAAAGAGCACACACCATGGGATGTCCCCTTGTATATCCCTTGTGACCTCATCCATCACCAAAGCAAAAAGATAAGGGCTCAAAGCTGCCCCTTGATGCAGTCCTATTTTAATTGGTAAGTCATAGTGTCACCACCACTTGTTCACACACTTGTCGCAACATTGCCGTACATGTCCTTGATGAGGGTAATGTACTTTGTTGGGACTTTGTGTTTCTCCAAAGCCCACCACATGACATGGGATAACTCTCTACCTTAAGAAGTTAGTTCATGTTGAAAAGAAATGATTTTCTACTTCTAACGAGCTTCAATGGCTAGTGTAAATTGTGCAAGTATAGAATGTCTAGCTTTTATTCTCTCCTTTTACGCTGAATAGCAAGGGAGAAGTACTTCTTTTGTTCTATTATCTAATATATACAGACGTTATGTGCAATGTTTGGGTATGTTTGGTTGGTGCCCAAATTTACCCTACCAAGATTTTGGCAGCCTATGACGCTCTGAGTTTCACTTGGGTGGTTACCAAAATTTTGGTTGCCTATGGAATCTTGCCAACTCTCCTCACATTCCCTTCAGAAATCTTGCCAAGATTATGGCCGACAAAGGGTCAGGGAATCTGTAGCCACTTCTGGCTAGCCAATGGTTGGCAAGCTTTGGTAGGGCATGCCATAGCATGAACCCAATATGCCCTTATTGCTCAAGCATTCTTAGTTTCTTTAACTGTGGACTAGAATAGTTTGTTTACTTTAGATGCATATCTTTGGCTAGTAAAAATGAATTACTCTCCCCCCCCCCCTCCCCCTCAGAACTATCTCAGCAATGTAGATAATGATACTGGAGCGTACCTGTGCAGCTATTTTCGCCTCTGATCTTAGGTCAACTATCACCTGTGGCTTATCTTCATTGTCTAGTACATCATTATCATTATCCTGTCTTGCTTCAGAAGGCAAATTATTCAGATCTATATCAATTGAAACAGGTGATTCTTCAGGTAAGATGCCTTCAGTCTGACTGCTTTTGTGACCTGCATAAGTAAAAAGCTGTTGTTACACATCCATCAAAGTAGAGTACAGGTTAACCAATAAATACATAAAATCACCAGTATATAAATATTTAGCTAACTTGTTCTGGGGGATATAGGAGCAAATGAGTAACCATTGCACGTAGGTTTTTAAACTGTGAGGTACATTTAAGCTGCTGATTAAGATGCACTATGTGACACAACCTATGAAAAAATATGTATGGCGAACAACTGAAATACTATCAGACTCTGAACGTGTAAATTTTTCACTCTTTCAGACTCAATATAGGTGTATCATTTTTCTCATATGTTAACATTCGAGAAGTTGATAGCTTCTTTTTCTTCCATGGTACGCAGTTAAAAATTGACAGGATAGGGTACATTTTCAGAAGAAAAAAAACAGCCACCGAACTAGGATACACAAGCGCAGTTTGATACAAAGAGGTGCTGGTAGTTGGACAGTTGGTAGATGGATTTTAAGTTTTTAACCAACTGTAAGCAGATGGATGAGAGAGAGAGAGAGAGAGAGAGAGAGGACTAACCATCAGGAGATTCCAATACCTTGCAGCGCTTTCTATTAGGCGTCTTCCGTGCTACATCTTGATTTTTACCTTTCCGCTGCTTTTTCTGAGGGCTCTCATCTGACATCCAACAAAAAGATATGCAGAGATGAAATTTCCAGCGCGATAGTATTCGCCAGTTATCATTCACAATGTAGCAAATAAATAAGGAAAACTTGACTATGAATGTGTCAATGAAACACAAGAAGAAATGTCAAGAATATTGTACGAGATAGACATACCAACCAAAATATCTGCATCCTTGCTACCTGGATCCAACCCAGTGGTCTCTTTGTTTGAAGATGGCTACATGAAAGTTTAAAGAAATCAGTATTTTGCATATGAGAAAAGACAACAGATGTTCTTATTCATTGAATACAAAGCATATAATTAAACCAAAAGGTCGATCTAGAATCTAAACTATACACGCTAAGTAAACATACCCATCACCCATTAGTGCAAGTTGGAGCATGTGCATGACACTGGATGCAATTAACCATCTACGGTTTTTTCTTCTCTATAATGTATTTGCCAGGTAGTTTATTGCATTGCCAAATTCAGTTTATTCACTTCACATAATTCGGATAGCATGGACAGTTTAGTCAAAGCCTTGCAACAGAGATGGATGGTAAAATTTACTAGTGGAAAGAAAAGAGCTAACCTGTACCAATATCATTTCTAAACTATTCTCTTGGGGATTAAATGGGCACACAATAAAAGGGTGGACACTCCTTGAGTGACCAGTAAGCAGGGAATCAACATATTAAATTCATATAGCTTAGTTATGTATAGCTGTTTTGAAATATCACTTTTAGTTTACATGAACAAGCAAGCATTACCACGAACAGATACTAATCTGTAAGGACCACTCCTTGGCTAAAAGAAGGTTTGAACATTAGATTTTGACTCCACAAAGGTAGGGCACTAGAGCGCCCTTTTTTCTCTGTTTGATTTGGCAATTGTAGAAAGTTGGCAGTTCCATATAAGTACAGAAGTACTTATGCATGATGATGGGAAAAGACGTATTTGATAAGATTAAGAATGTTCTTGATGGAACAGGCAGACGCTACTAAAAGCCTAAGATTGCAATCCTCCAGGTATGATATTTGGTACTCCCTCCGTAAAGAAATATAAGAGCGTTTAGATTACTAAAATAGTGATCTAAACACTCTTATATTACTTTACGGAGGGAGTATATTTGTAGCACAAAAAAATAGTAAGGTACAGGCACAGCATGCAGAAGAGATGAGACTTGATTGTGGGGCAGCACAGACAGTGTGAAAACTTCCTGGAATATAGGGGTGGGAAATGTGTGCTCTGTTTTACATGATACTAATATTCCCCAGAGCACAAATGGAAAGAAAAGACTACCATTCAAATGAAAATGAATACTGTAAGGATTTTTTGTGTGATTTGCAACAGGAAAGGACACCAATTCCCATATTCATATCAAGGCTGGGCTCCCGTTCTCAACTGGACAACTAGGGAAAGTCTAACCCTATCCCAGACTAACCCATATACAGTGATTTATGCAGTTTTAAATCTGTCATGCCAACCCATTTGTTTCAGATCAAAGTGATGTAACTTGAAGTTCCAATTCTGTAATTTAGCTATTATTGACACCAACGAAAAAATAGCTGCCATGCTCATGCTAATTGATGTGACTAGACATTTGGTTCAAATTCATATCAGTTAAAGGTATTCAATAATATTCAAATAGATACAAATGTGGTAGAGGCATTATTGGATCTGTTTGCACCCCTGCTGATACTTCGTCTATTCAGCCCAACAAGGTATAAGAAGTTCTATGCATTTCATCCAAAACACTAAGGGGTTGAATTAGCTTCACTTTTCGTACAAGGGGTCAGAATGTTGGTTTCACTTTTTGTACAAATGATTCATGTATATTTATATGTTTTTGAAAACAGAAAGTTCACTACATTTGAAGTTGCGTGGTGTTGCCATAGAGATAAGGCTGTTTGTTAATAATAACGATTGTCCCCCTGTTAGAATTGGAAATCAGAATGAACTTATTTATCAACACGGAAGCGAGCACAGAGAAGCCACAATTGCAACACAGAGGGCCAAGTAAGGTAAGTAGTCCAGTCTCCGGCTAGGGAGCAAACACCAGACAAGAGCTGAAACGGGAGGAAATTCTAGCGATGTTGTACCTTCCTGGCGGCCGCCGATCTCCGCGGCCTCCCCTTCCTCTTACCCTTGTCCGGCTCCTCCGCGGCCTCCTTCCCAGCCGCCTCCTCAACCGCCGGCGTGGGAGGGGCAGCCCCTCCTCCTCCGCCGGCGGCGCCGCCCGGCTTGCCGAACCCAAACGAGAGCCTGGACTGCACGCACCGCTTGAGCCGCTTCGCGTCCGACGACGAGGGCGACGGCTTCGCCGGGGACGGCGACGGCGACGGCGTGGGCGCCGGGTCCTCGGGGTCGGCAGATCCGCCCATCGGAAACGAGATCGAGCGGAGAGGCGGACGGAGCTAGGGTTTGGGTTTTGGGAGCTCGGAATGGTGTGGCAGGGGGGCGGGAGATGGGGTTGGATTAGCTTCACGTTTTTCCCGCGCGGTGGAGCGGACGAGCGGGCAGATTTTGGGGAGCGGGCGCGAGACTGCTGCGAGAGCGAGGAGACGAGGTTGGCGCGGCGTACGGTAAGGACGGATTTGTGAGCGGTAAAGAAAGCATCAGTGGCTTTTTTACCAGGCGGGACGGGAGGGAAAACGTACTCAGCTCGGATCTATACTTCTTATAAGACAAAACCCCACTATAGATCATTTAAGTTGTCTATCTTAACATGCAAGCTATCCACATCATCTATTCTCTTAGCCAATCAATTATCCATGTCACCCACTTAGGTCATTTAAATTGTCTCTCATCACATGCAAGCTATCCACATCATCTATTCTTAGCCAATCAATTGTCCATCTCATCTCAACTAATATATTTATTAATTTTTATATGCAATCTTCATATCAACCATATTTTAATCATTTTATTGTCCACCCTAATAATTTTAATACCCACATGTTTTTGTTGCATTTTCACTTATACAACTTAATATATCACACTTTTATACTTTTTATTTATGCGTATAATTTTCATAGCAATTTCCGCAGCAACGCGCGGGGTATACTTCTAGTTTTCCTTTTTGGTGGGGTTTTACTCGGATTTTTCTGAGAACAACACCGTATGATGGGGTGGGCCGGCATGGAATTGGCCCATTTACCCGCTGTGAAATTGTTTTATTTTTGCTCAGACTGCCAAATCATTTGTTGAAGAAAATTCGCTTTGTTCGTCAAAAACTATCCGATTTTTTGCCAGTTCTATTTATATCGCAAATATTTGTTTTTTAAAAATTGTTTTACTGCTGCTAAAGGTGTATGTGCTTGGTTTTTCATTTTCTGGTCCACCATTGCTTTGAACTTTTTGGTTTTATTTCAAGGCAGGTACTACTCCCTCCGTTCCGAATTACTTGTCATCCATCTATGTGCATCATATTAACCGGCCACCAGTTCAAAAAATAAATAGAGTAAACAGCGGCTTGACCCGCATGCAAATTTAGAACCTCGAGGGGTACACTCCAATCCTCTTTAGCTCAACTAAGGTTGTGTTCGGATTCCCTCCGTTCCGCTCCAACTTCGAAAAAGTATGAAGTGCCAGTTTTGCTGCTCCGTCAAAATGAATACCGAGATGCCTGCTCCACTCCCTCCGCTCAGGAGCGGAGAACATCCGAACGGGCTCTAAATAAACTAAAATTTTAGAATTCGTGTTTTTTTTTACTTTTCATTTGGTTGGACTAAGAAGTCGGGTCGAAGGGTACCCTAAAAGTTCCAAATTGGCATCCCTAGGGCCTAGAAAGACCCAATCGTGTGTGCTGGTTAGGTCCTAATTCAGACATTCCCAAGAGGATGTAGACAAATCTAAGAGCATCTCCAGCCGTTCGGTCCCCCAAGCCGGTTTTTTGCGCTATTATAGCGCTGCTTGGGGGGGGGGGAGGGAGGCGGCGAAAACACACTGGGGGGCGGCTCCCCAGCCGCGGTCCCATAGCGTCTCCTCAAGTTCGGCGCGAATTTGTCTAAAACGAGGCAAATTAAATGAAATTCAGCCTAATTCATAATATTTGGTCTAATTTTACATAGTAGCAACTAAAAAACTACTGAAAAGCAAAAAAAGAGTAGAGTTGCTCGAGGTCGAGCTCCCCGCCGCCTCCTCCAGCGGCCCCGCCATCGCCGTCGTCATCGTCCTTGGGCTCGCTCTTAACAGCGACCTATGCACTGCACGTGCCGCCGCCGAGCGGCCCCTTCCTCCTCACCGGCTGCGGCTACTCGTCCTCGTCGTCGGTGCCGTCCAGCTCGACGAACTCCGGAGCAGGCGACGCCGGTGGCGCCCACTTGTTGCGGCTGCTGTTGTCGCCCTTCCCCTTGCTGCTGCCCTCCCCCTGCGTCGTCGGCCGGATCCTCGCTTTCTCGGCGAGATTCTTGGCCTCGGTGAGGTCCCAGGCCCTCTGCTGCGCCTCCATCTGGCCGAGGAGGTAGTCCTTCTTGGCCCACGCGGGGCCGGCGTCGTACTCTTCCTCCTCATCCTCGTAGGCCGCCGGCGGGGGCGGCGGAGGCGGGACGGCCTCCTTCTCCTTCTTCGACTTGCCGCCGAAGCGAGATAGGAAGCCTCGACGCGAAGGCGCGGCTACGGACGGGCCGCCGATGACGACGCCGCCAGCGCGCGTACGGCGCCCAAGCGGCGTCCCCGGCTCGGTCTTGACCTCAGTCTTCACCGGGGTGAGCTGCGGCAAGGAGTAGGCCGGCCCCGAGGAATGGGATCCGGTGGAGCGCGATGTCGAGCCGCGCGGACGACGACGATGTCTCCCCCTCGTCGTCGCGCAGGAGTGTCGCCCACAACGGCGTGTTACGGCTGCTGTAGGAGCGGCGGGTCGCCGCACTGTACCCCATTGGAGGGTATTGGAGCGCGACGTGTTGTCGTTCTCGATGTAGGTGAGCACCCACTCAAGGGTGCGCCCCTCCGCGCTCCACCACCTCCGACGGTCGTCGCGGTTGTTCCGGTCCGCCACCGGATGGAGGCCGTTGGTGGAGGCGATGGCGGCGGCGCGTCGTTGCTGGAAGTAGGCCGTCCAGCAGGCGATGTTGCCCCGCGAGTTCGCCGGGTCGGCGCGCTCTGCCTCCGTCATGGTGGCCCGGACGGCCTCGACCTCCAGATCGAAGGCAACGCCCGCCTTTTGCAACGGCGGCACCGGCCGCCGCCGAGAACACCCAGTTGTGCGGCGGCCTCGTGTCCGGCCTGCGCGAGGAGGATGACCTCCATCAGCAGCAGGGTGCGGGGACGGAAGTCGTTCCTCTCGAGGTTGTCCATGTCGACGGCGAGGAGGGAGGAGGGTGGCGAGAGCAGGGGAGGTGTGCGTGGCGGCAAGAGCAGGGAGGCGAGCGAGTGTGTGCGGCGTCCTCCACGGCGAGTCCCTTTATATAGCGGGGCGGCCTCACCGGGGTGGGACACGCAGCGACGCGGTCGTCGGACCGTTGGGCTACTCAACGCACCGCATTGATTCCCTGCAATCAGCGATTGAACTGGACATCAGCGCCGCATTGATGCTGCTGCTGCGGCGGCAGGCACGGGAAAGCCGAGACAGGAGGATGAGGACGATGTGTGTCTACACGCCGACAAGTAGGGCCAGCGCACGGTGCGCGCGAAACCGCTCGCGCGTTTTCTCTCTTTCGTGCCGTTTTGTTTCGTCCGGCGCCCCAAGCGACCCCCAACACGCCGTGTCGGCTTGTGATCGCCGAACTCAAAATCGGCTCAATCTGGCCCTATTTGGGCCCTTGGGGCGCGATTGGGCGGATTTCTTTCGTCCGGCCCAAATAGCGCCGGCTTGAGGGGGCGGCTGGAGATGCTCTAAGTCAAGAAATTTAGGACGGAGGAAGTACTTGCCAAAACGAGTCAGTTGCCATACAGCCATACGGGCGAATATCATAAAAGTCATTCTTTAGCATTTGAAATTCTGGAGTACAAGGTAGCATGCCAAAGAGTAATCATACATCACGGCCGGGTTGAAACGTCAGAACTAGAAATCCACAAGGATTTAGTTCGGCTTCAGAAGAAGGGCCATGACTATTGTTTTCACGACACGGAAGTTAACCTTTCAGCCATGTGTTCCTGTAGGACGAGTTGTCTCGCAGCGATGCGTCATGTGGTTTGTACTCCATCAGATAGGTGTGTGGCAGCTTCAAGTGCCTCTTAACTGAGTCTCTTAATGTCATCACGGCCTGCAAGGCACAAGAACACGAGTTAATGGGACAGACACACAGAAAGAAAACCAGTGATAACAGTCAAGTCCAAATACCAGTGATAACACAGGCAAGTCCAGAAACATCAAGTGATGTCACAAACCTGGTGGTCATGTGCATTCCTATTCCAGACGCTCAGAATGTCTTCATTGAAGCGACAACTTAGCACGATGCCACAAACATCATCACTATAATCAAGTTGGTCACCCACCAGAACCAGCACCTGGACATATAAAACACCATGGGCGAAAAGAATTAAAATCTAAGCCAACGACAGGTGCAGCACCTATTTAATCCAAATAATCCTTACAAAAAAAGTTAATCCACAGAAAATATTTTTGAAAATCAGGTATCAACCTCGAGTCACTGTAAAACTGAATGATTGTGACTCCAGACACTTAAAGCGAAGGACAAGCCATGGAACAATCTTTAGCAGTTCGAAATCACTCCCATAAATGATCAGCCACATTAAAGGGTATGCTAAGTAAGGATGCAATGCTGAAAGGAGAAGACGGAAAACTAAATGGGCTGCCTAAACAAGATAGCACATGGCATAAAGATGTCCTTGGCTGCACAACCATGGAAAGGAAATCAGAGAAAAAACAGAACAAAGCCAGGAAATGAAATGTGAATGAGCGAAGAAAAACAGAGCTTGTTGTGAATGTGGCATCAACGACAAGCAGGGCATGATAGGCAAAACAAGATAGTGGCAGAAAATAATGATAAACCTACTTGTTGCAACTACAACAAGCATGCAAAATCAGCTAGAGGTGAGAGCTCATGGTGGGAGACCAGAATGAGAGTGAAGTCAAACAGTTACACTAGGAAAACACAAGGATGAAGCATATTGTGCCATTTCCATTTCATTAGTTTGACCAATATATGAGCAAATGAAATAGACACATCTCCATATCTAAAATTAGTATCCTCGTATTCATGCATTATCCACCAGTCTACCCAGACAAATAAATAAGAAACAAAGATGGTGTTAAACATGCATTGCATATTGACATGAAAAGTGTGGAGTGTGACAACTCATAGAGGGCATCTATGTATCCAAATATTTCTCATAGCTCTTCAAATTTATTAATGCGGCACAAAGCACAGAAATCCCCACTTGCCCGAGGCAAACATTCAAATTTAACAGTGCCACAGTTTTTTTGTGTGGGAACAATAGGATTGGTACTAATCTCATTTCACATTTTAAAACTCACTGCACCCTTATGCACCTGAGGCATAAACCTACTAATGGGAGGCATGCATGCGATTACTTGCAATCTTGACTTCAAAAATATTGATAGGGAAACTACACTGCCAAACTTAAATATTCATACACCACCTCAAAACAAAGAAGATACAAAATTAAACAAATGAAAATGGTGATCAAGACATATGGCTCAGTAGACATGTGTAAATATGTAAAATATAGCATACGACATGCATGCTTAAGAAAGCAATCAGCTGTAAGTGTAACCACAGGATAGTGCATCTTGGAAGGCTGCTAATTCATTTCTGGGTCAGTATCAACTTCTTCTATTTGCAAGAGAAAAAAACTTCTTCTATTTGCAAGAGAAAAAAATCCTCTATGCTGAACCACTTGCTTAAGTGCATATAGCCATATACAGTAAGCATGAAAATAGCCATATACTACCTCAGATCTCAGGCTTATTTTGGTAGCACTATGCGCTACAAGGTTGTATGGTTTAAGGGATGGCTTTATACTGGAGATATGGGCCCATCATGGGTATTCCCATGCTTTCAGGTATAGTTAAAAAAGGTGTTAGGCCTTAGTTGCGCGTTTTGTCACCGCCTTGCGCTTTTCTAACCAAAGTGCACGCTTATGAGCGGATTAAGCACTAGGCGTTTTGCTATCGCCTAGAGCCTCGGCGCGGCTTTTAACTATGCTTTCATGCCATGGCCCTGATCTCCATTGTCTATTGGCACTATGGTCATGAATCCTGAGAAATGAATGGCATTCTGAAGAAAAACCAATTCCACTATATAAATGAACAAGGATTGTCCTGTTCCAAATCTAGACCTAATTTTCGTGTTTCGCTAGAGTAGTGAAATGTTTAATCCATCACTAACTCCTCATGGCATCCCACATGGTTATAATGCAATTAAAGACCGGTCATGAACAAACTAAAACATTCCATGATGAAAAAAACTACAGCATTCAACAAATCAAGCAGGCTTATGCGTGGTACTTCATGGTGGCACAGGCAAGGGAAGTCCTAGTTGGGGGTTTAAAGAACAACAACCGAAGTTTGTATGATGACGAATCTTACAGACAAACGAGGGCACAAATACATCACTTACCAAATCCTCCCAGAAACGACCAGAAACAGCCTTCTTGAACCGTATAATCCACTTGCCACCATTCCGGTTTGCAGGATCCTGCCCAGTCAAACTACATTAGCCACTAGAAGCATGGGCAGGCATGACACTAATACTGAACGCAACCACGACTGACAAAACAAGAGCTTGTTCTTGGCAATACCTCCCAGAGAGGGCGGACACCCTCTTTGAAGAGATGCAGGTCCGTGGGGCTCGGGAGGGCCGAAGGGCGTGCGAGGTGGCAGTAGCAAACCCAGAACGACTCGACCTAAAGCCATCCAAACAGCAACATCAATCAGTAAGCTCCACTGACCGAAGTAAGAAATCCTCTGGAAAAACAAAACTGATGTATAAGGGGCGCGTACAGTGCTGAAATCGACGATCTTCTTGATGTTGTCCTCGTACGACTGCGACCTCGTCCCTGGCGTCCGGCGGGTGTACCACAGCACGAGCTTGCGCTGCAGACAAACACGGGCTATTACATCCGTTTTTTTTCTTCTGAGATTCAAAGGTTTCGCCTTTTCTGGAACGGGGGACAGGGATAAGATTTAGATCTAGGTCTTACCCTGAGGGGGTGGAGGCCGGCCTTGAGCTCGCGGTTGCGGCGCTCGTTCTCCTCCGCCTCCGCCTCGTCCTCCTCCTCGACGGCGGCGGGCGGCGCGTCCTCGGTCCGGGCGTGCGACGGCTGCAGCTGCTCCTCCTGCTCGGGTACCTTCCGCTCCACCGCCGGCTCCATGGCGCGCCCTTGTGCGGCGATTTGGTCGGCTGGGTTGGGTGTAGATGGTCAGACAGACGAGGAAGGGTCCGGGAGACGCGTGACGGGAGTGAGGGTTTGGGCCTTTTTGGTCCTCTTCGGGGTGAACCGCCGTGCCGGTGAGCGCTTCTCTCTATTCCCTGGCTACCATCAAAATGAAATAAAAATACTTTCATTTGTGATCCATAATTTTGTGAACCACAAATGGAGTATATGTCCTGCCGAGTAATGGCAAATGGATGTATTTTCATATGACTATGACATTTGTAACTTAGCAAAAAAACATAATTTCAAAGTTTGCAAAAAGAATGCAAAAAAAAAACAAAGAGGACGGATATGAACAAATTACGAACAAATACTTGTGAAAATTATCTAAAACTAATTTAATTTGTGGTTTGTATGTAACGTAACCCAAAAGTTTTACGACGTGACTCAAAAATCATCATCTTTGTCTAGAGGAAGTTTCTCACATAAAAAAGAGAAAGTTAGGGAAAAATTATTGTATTATACCTTCAAAACGGTGATATTGCATTACCTCCCAATTTGTATGTATGTGTGTGATATGAATGGGGCATAATCAAAAACTTGCATGTCAGAACAAAATAAGGTGAAGGACGGTGCCATCAACTAGGAACCCTACAAAAAGGGCATAATTTTGTGACAGAACGGATATGGCAAAGGGCTTGAACCGAATCAAAAATCATATACTCCCTCCGATCCATAATAAGCGTCGATGTACGCTTATTATGGATAGGGGGAGAGTAGTACTTCCCAATAATTCATAATATTACTTCTCAACTGGATAATCTTAGCAGGGGTAGTACTTCCCAATAAAAGCATCCTTGCACTTATCCCAAGAATTTATGCTATTCATAGGCAAGGATTGAAGCCAAATTTTAGCTCCTTCTCTCAAGGAGAAAGGAAAAAAGCTTAAGTTTAACAATATCATCATCTACTTTTTATACTTTTGCATATCACAGAGCTCAATAAAATTATTCAAGTGTAAAGCAACATCATCTCCAGCAACGGAGAATTGATCTTTCATAACAAGATTTAGCAAATCAGGTTTAATTTCATAAAATGTGTTGAAGTGGCAGGTGGAGCAATAGGAGTGATGATAAAGTCATTGTTGTTGTGACTAGTGAAGTCACACAACTTAGTGTTTTCAGTGTAACCCATAGTGGTAGCAGCAAGCAAGAACAAGGCAAACATTTTTTTGTGATTTTTTATAAAGGACACTAAAAAAATGAAAGGTAAACTAACAAGAATAAAAAACAAAGATAAAAGATAGTGTGCAACTCCCCTATCATGAATATCGGAATCCCCGGCAACGGCGCGAGAAATTTGCTTGATGGTGTGAGAGCTGATAATGGCTTCTCGATCTTCGTTGGTTACCCTAAGTGGAAGGTTGAGATGTAGATAGCGGCAAATTTCCCTCGGTGAAGATACCAAGGTTTATCTCCGGCGGACTCTGAATGCTGCAAGTAGGTGTCAACGGCACCAGAAATTAAGTTGCCGAGTTGAGACAAGTTGACGTGGACCTGCACACACAACAAGTAACTTTGCTCTCAACGAGTTCAAAGAGGTTGTCAATCTCTCCGGCTTTGTTGTTTACAAAGAATCAAACGCAAGGGTAGATAGTAGTGATAATTGTAACGAAAGTAAAAGCGGTAAATAAAGTGGAGGTGTAAACAGTGGTGGAAATATGGACTGGGGCCCATGATGTTCACTAGTGATCTCTCTCTCCCAAAAGACTATAAAACAACTAAGCTAGGTGAACAAATTACAGCTAGGCAATTGACAGAATTATAAACGCACTGCAATGCTAATTATGCTACTGGAAAGTCAGAGGCTCAAAAGTATGGGCAGTATGCCAAGACAAGTAGACCGAAATCCATCTGCATCTACTCACTTGTAACACCCTGGGTGTCACACTACAGTAATCACCTACAGTAATCACTTTTACTGTTGCCAAGTCACTGTGGTTAAGCATGGATGATCACCCTTGATCATAGTGATCCAGATTCAGCCCAAATAAAAATTCCCAAAACAATGTGGAAATAAAACATTGCCCAAAAATTGTGCAACCAATTTTATTAAATGCAAAAAAATCAGTATACCATGTTGCAATGGTCATGGATATTTATTATGGCATATAAAAATTCAAACAGTAGCCTGAAAAGTCCATTTTAACAATTTATTATTTAAATAAAATACTAAATTATTTTATTTAGAGCCCAAACTTTTTGTGGCACTGGTACAAGGTGCAACAATAATATTGGAGCTAGTCCCATAGTTTACAAAAATGCAAAAGCTATTAAACTAAATTAAACATAAAAGACAAAAAGAAAAGAAAACAAAAAATGGAAAAAACTATTATCTAGCGCCCAGTGCAAACCCCACCTGGGCCCAACCCACCCAAGCCCAATCCCACTTTCTTCCTCGCGCACTGCTCATGGTCATGGCGTGGAGGCCATCCCGCGGCCGAGCCACGCCATGTCGTCGTGAAGCCTATCCTGCCGTCGCCGGAGGGCATAAAGCCCTAGCGCCCTCCCCCCTTGGAAACCCTAGATCGGGCGCGCCATTCCCCCCTCCGCTGCGCCATTGCTCCCTGTCCCCGAACTGCGCGTCGCCGTGGCATCGTGCTCACCGTGGCCAACGGCCACGCCGGGCCGCTTCGTCGTGTCCCCCAGCTCCGCCGCAACCCACTGAGTCGTCTTCGCCCTCGAGCCCAAGCCGGCGGCCACTGCCTCGCCTGAATTCGGCTGATTCCTCCACCACGGCTGCCATCTCGCCACCGAAAAATTCGTCGCCGTCGACCCCTCCCCGAGCCCGCTGCCTCCTCGACGTGCTTCCCTGTGAGCCCCGCTCCATTTTCCCTCACCCCGCGCTAGATGTAGTGCACTAGAACGGCCGCCCGCTGTAGCCTGCTCCGGCCACCGCCGCGGGCTCAACTCCGACGAGCACCGCCCGCCCCAGCCCGCGCTACTTGTCCCAGTAGACGCGCGAACCGAACCCCAGCCGTTTGGTGCCCTCCGCCGTGCCCACAGTCGCCGGAGTGCAACTCCGGTGGGCCGCCGCCGTGTTTCTGCTCGCCGGCACGCTCCTGTGTCGTGCCGTGCGTGTGGCCAGCTAGGCCACTTCCACGTGGGGTCGGTCCAGTTAATTAACCCCCAATTAGGTTAAATCATCATGTTAATATTAATACAGAAATACCCCCCCATGTGTGTCTATGACAGGTAGGACCAGTAGATTAAACTAATCCCTGAATTAGTTAACCTACTAATTAAACCTATGTGTCAATGATACATGGCCCCCAGCACATTAGAATAATTTCTGGCTTTTTAAAAATGGTTAATTTGCACATGTGCCACTTACAACTATACCCCACCGGATATTTAGATTCAATAAATAGAATTATTAGGCTGACATGTGGGACCCATTGGTCTATTTGACCAGTCAAAAACCTTTTGGATAATGTTGGTTTTAAATAATAAAAGAAATTCAGAAAATGCTATTAAAATGATTTAAACTTCAAATATGATTATCTTTTAATCCGTATATCAGATGGAAAAACTTTATACATGAAAATTGATCAAAAAAATACAACGAATACGGATACGCTACCCATACCCCCACCACACCCCTCCAACATATCGAACATCGACCATTCCCCCTCCGGTTGCACTGTCCGATAATTCCCGGTGCCGGAAAAACTTTGCCGGATGAAAATGTTCTGAACATGAAAGTTGCTCAGAATGGATCAACTAACACGGATACACTATCCTTATATTTCTCAGTTGTCCACGACACTGCAAACATGGAACCTTCCCTCTCCGGATCATCGGTCCGATAATCAACCGGTACTGATGAGTCATCCCCGGATAAATCCCTGCTAAGGGAAAATCACCGAACACTGCGTTAGAGTCCCGTTGCTTTGTATCTGCTATGTGTTGCATTTGCATTGCTATTATTGTTGTGTATTTATTGTTTCTCCCCCCTTTATTCTCCGATAGACCCCGTTGCTACCGTCGATGACACCATCGAGTATGACTACTTCCTTGACGATCGTACCTCTACCGTCGAGCTTCCAGGCAAGCAAAGCCATTTTCCTTCCCCAGATATCACCTATCTTTTCCGTACATTTCTTGCACTAGGCATTGTTGTTGTTGCTACGTTACAATCCTATTCAATTGCATAGCCTGTTTTTGTCGCCCCTTGATGTACCTTCCTTTATCCTATGTTGCCTTATAAATATATATAATATTCAGAAGTGAACCCTGCGCATTGTTAGCTAGGTTTAGAATAGCGGGCCGTGATCACTCTGGTGAGTGAACGCGGATTACAAAATATTATAACTGCAACAAGTAAGGATCAATGCAGACGCCCTATAGGGAACCTACAACGGCGAGACTCTGCCGAGTCGCTTCGAGTTTGACTTACGAGTGGACGGACTCGTATTTCACTCTCGTCGGCTCAGTAGCGTAGCATCACTGAGATGATACGAGGGTATTCCTCTTTAGTTCATTCCGCTGGTGTCTCGGCACCACCGGGGTGATACGAGAATATTCCTCTTTAGTTCATTCCGCTGATGTCTCGGTCGAACCTCTTCAAGTGTACCACCGAGGGTGATTCCTCCTGGTTTCACTTGATGGTAGGCACTCGAATCAACTGGTGTCCTTACTGGTAAGGAGTCGGGTGACCCAACGGTGCCCGCGCAGGGTATCTTAGCGGAACGACGGGTCAGGTGTATTCCACCGGTGTGCGGCGGGCCTGGTACTGTTCGTGGCCGAGAGGTATCCTGTTGTACGAAAGTCGAGCTCTTCAAAGAGCAAAAGCGAGACAAGGTAAGGAGACGGTTCACCTTGTTGGTAACCGCACGAGTTGGTGGGACGTCATGGCAGGCACCGATGTTACTGGTGGACCTGACTGCTATCGTTGTCCGCGACTCATCCGGAAAGGGGCAACGATAACGGTTGTCCCGACAGATAATAATAAAATGCTTAACGGTTCAGGTGGATGGCTTGAGAGGCCGCACAGGCTTGTACGCACTACCTTCACGTGGGATTACGGTGTGGGCCCTCCACGTTGTGGTCTCGTTCGAAAGCTCTGAAAGACGTCCATTTTCAGCATTGTGGTTGGGTCGGATCGTGCTGCGGCACTGGATCCACTTGGCGCACAACGACCTGGAGTGCGAGAGGTGATGGCCCATGAAGCTCTTGCGCTTAGGACTGTAGACCGACGGGGACCTCTCTGATGAGCCGTATGATGGGCCTCGGCGTGTCGGATAGCCTCAGTGGGGCATTCCCTAACAAGGTGTACGCCACCCTGGAGATCCGAGCGTGCAGGCTTAACAGTAGTGCACCCCTGCAGGGAGTTTGATCTATTCGAATAGCCGTGTCCACGGTAACAAGACGCTTTATGCTGAAGCCAGAGCCTACTACTACAAACTATTACTATTAAACTGTTGGTTCCGGTTTGTCTTCCTCACAGGGAAGTCGAGGAGGGGATCTCAGAGGCATTTATAATTATTAATTATTACAACTTACTATTATACAATGCTGCAGCAACTTCTGCTGCATTGTTATTACATTCATGCTATTAAACTGTTGGCTGATTCTTACCTCATGCTGCAAGACTCGTCGGAAGATGCTAGTCTTCGATAGGCCTAGCTTCTTATCCTTATTCTGACTTTCTACCTTGCAGTCCACTATATACAGTCTCCCCTTTCCATTTGATACAAACGCATAAATGCTTAGTAGCGGACGTAAGACTCGCGGGTATGCTAGATACTCACCCTTGCTTTATTCCCCCCTTTTTGTTTCGCCTAATCGGGCGCTGCAGTCGACGTTGGAGCCTTGGAGCCCAGGAGCAGGAGATCCCCAATGCCGACCACCGCAACGTGAAGATCCCCGATGCCTTCTACGACGTCGAGTTCCCCGTTGACCAGGAGTAGTTCGGAGGTTCCCAGGCAGGAGGCCTCGCCTTTTCGATCGTTGTTGTTTTTGTGCTAGCCTTCTTAAGGCAGATCTTTGTATCCTTGTGTATGTACTCAGATACTATTTCTTCCGCTAACTTTGTGCTCTCGAGCTGTTGTATTCGAGCCCTCGTGGCCCTTGGCTTGTATTAAACAGCTTGTATTGTTTTATTTGTAGAGTTGTGTTGTGATATCTCACCGTGAGTCCCTGATCTCGATCGTGTACCTTGCGTGTATGATTACTATACACAGTCTGATTTTGGGGGCATCACAAGTTGGTATCAGAGCCGACTGCCTGTAGGACACCCCCTTCCAACTCCTTGGTCGAAGTCGAGTCTAGTCTTTGCAAAACTACTTTACTAACAGTGCCATATGGCTTATCGGCCCACGTCGCTAACTGGATAATATTAGGATCTTTTACTCCGTACCTATACTCCGGGACTCTGCTCTCTCTTCTCTTTCGGATTAAAGATTTTTGCTAACACTAACTTTAGGTTCTCGTACCTCCTTCCTTCCGGAGAGCCCTGCATTTCAGATGGTCGCTTACATCGCCAGAAGATGTCGAAGATTACTCTCCGATAAATTCCTGAGAACCTACATGTTCATCGCCTTGCAATCCCCTGTCAACGATAAGTCAGTATGGATTTGCGATCTGGAAATCTTAATTCCTTTGTATTCAAGCATCGAATTATTCCGATGCTTTTATCACCCGATGCCTTTGCATTCTTTCTCCTTCTGGTTGAGTACTGATACTCACATCAGATTCTTTGCGAACCACCCGACCTTTGGTGGATTATTATCCGACTAATCTTACATGGCTTCTTCATGTGTCGATAGGATCCATCGTGTGATATACCATCACTGCACCTCGATGATTTGTGTTATCAGCGACAACCTCCCTTGACTCCCTGCCAATACAACTTGGTCGAGTATATTGTGCTCTGCTTTCCCTTGGGAAAGATATACACCTGATACTTGTGTATCATCACAATTTCCTTTCCATTGGTCTGTTTAACCTTTCTTGCGATCATTATAATCTAAGTAGTGATAACCCCCTGCTTATGTAAACACCTCGGTGTGCAACCTCGCGAGTAACCCGTTGTTGCCATTGTGGATAACCTTTTTGGTTACCGCCGTTGGACGAGAGCTTTGCCAAGTGGTTCTCTTTGTCCCTTGCCCTTGGTACCGATGTTGTTGCTGACATCGCTGACAAACTGTTCTCTGGCAAACCTTGCGTTGTGACCGCATCAAATGTCGCCACCCTTCTTATTCAATGTGGGCCCATAACCCATAGTTCAACAGGATCGAAACCTGACTCTTGTCATCTACCTTGTGATATTCAGTCCGATACCAGACGCAGTGCTTATGCCTGATGCCCTGGATCCCTTTTTGTCATCCATCATCGACATCGAATGCATGTCTATCCACTTGAAACTTCTCATACCTTCTTTTGTTTCCGACGATGTATTCCCCTGAGTCTAAACTCGGAAGATACTTTGTACCACATTCCCTTGGACAACCTCGGTTGATTAACCTTGTGTCGATTCGACCACCTAAGTGTCCCCTCCTAGCCTATTCGTAAGTACGATGAAGCCCCGATGGAAGGATGACAACTCGTCGAGATGCACCGGTACAGAGAAATGAAGACGGCAATGTGAAGGATTAACTTCTTCACGAAGGACAACAAGGACTAGAAGATTCGTTAGAATACAAAACCAAAACTTTAACCCTTACACTACCTTTAATTCTCGGGACGAGAATTCTTTGTAGTGGTGGAGATTTGTAACACCCTGGGTGTCACACTACAATAATCACCTACAGTAATCACTTTTACTGTTGCCAAGTCACTGTGGTTAAGCATGGATGATCACCCTTGATCATAGTGATCCAGATTCAGCCCAAATAAAAATTCCCAAAACAATGTGGAAATAAAACATTGCCCAAAAATTGTGCAACCAATTTTATTAAATGCAAAAAATTTAGTATACCATGTTGCAATGGTCATGGATATTTATTGTGGCATATAAAAATTCAAACAATTCAAACTGTAGCCTGAAAAGTCCAATTTAACATTAGAGCCCAAACTTTTTGTGGCACAGTTACAAGGTGCAACAATAATATTGGAGCTAGTCCCATAGTTTACAAAAATGCAAAAGCTATTAAAATAAATTAAACATAAAAGACAAAAAGAAAAGAAAAAAAATGGAAAAACTATTATCTAGCGCCCAGTGCAAACCCCACCTGGGCCCAACCCACCCAAGCCCAATCCCACTTTCTTCCTCACGCACTGCTCATGGCCATGGCGTGGAGGCCATCCCGCGGCCGAGCCACGCCATGTCGCCGTGGCGCCTATCCTGCCATCGCCGGAGGGCATAAAGCCCTAGCGCCCTCCCCCCTTGGAAACCCTAGATCGGGCGCGCCATTACCCCCTCCACTACGCCATTGCTCCCTGTCCCCGAACTGCGCGTCGCCGTGGCATCGTGCTCGCCGTGGCCAACGGCCACGCCGGGCCGCTTCGTCGTGTCCCCCAGCTCCGCCGCGACCCACCGAGTCGTCCTCGCCCTCGAGCCCAAGCCAGCGGCCACTGGCTCGCTTGAATTCGGCCGATTCCTCCGCCACGACTGCCATCTCACCGCCAAAAAATTCGTCGCCGTCGACCCCTCCCAGAGCCTTCTGCCTCCTCGACGTGCTTCCCTGTGAGACCCGCTCCATTTCCCCCATCCCGCGCTAGATGTAGTGCACTAGAACGGCCGCCCGCTGTAGCCTGCTCCGGCCACCACTGCGGGCTCAACTTCGGCGAGCACCGCCCGCCCCAGCCCGCGCTACTTGTCCCAATAGACGCGCGAACCGAACCCCAGCCGTTTGGTGCCCTCCGTCGTGCCCACGGTCGCCGGAGTGCAACTCCGGTGGGCCGCCGCCATGTTTCTGCTCGCCTGCGCGCTCCTGTGCCGTGTCGTGCGTGTGGCCAGCTGGGCCACTTCCATGTGGGGTCGGCCCAGTTAATTAACCCCCAATTAGGTTAAATCACCATGTTAATATTAATACAGAAATACCCCCCATGTGTGTCTATGATAGGTAGGACCAGAGGATTAAACTAATCCTTGAATTAGTTAACCTACTAATTAAACCTATGTGTCAATGACACATGGCCCCCAGCCCATTAGAATAATTTCTGGCTTTTTTAAAAATGGATAATTTGCACATGTACCACTTACAACTAGACCCCACTGAATATTTAGATTCAATAAATGGAATTATTAAAATGTAAGGCTGACATGTGGGACCACTGGTCTATTTGACTAGTCAAACCCCTTTTGGATAATGTTGGTTTTAAATAATAAAAGAAATTCAGAAAATGCTTTTAAAATGAGTTAAACTGCAAATATGATTATCTTTTAATCCGTATATCAGATGGAAAAACTTTATACATGAAAATTTATTAGAAAAATACAACGAATATGGATACGCTACCCATACCCCCACCACACCCCTCCAACATATCGAACATCGACCATTCCCCCTCCGGTTGCACCGTCCGATAATTCCCGGTGTCGGAAAAACTTTGCCGGATGAAAATGTTCTGAACATGAAAGTTGCTCAGAATGGATCAACTAACACGGATACACTATCCTTATATTTGTCAGTTGTCCACGACACTGCAAACATGGAACCTTCCCTCTCCGGATCATCGGTCCGATAATCAACTGGTACTGATGAGTCATCCCCGGATAAATCCCTGGTAAGGGAAAATCACCGAACACTGCGTTAGAGTCCCGTTGCTTTGTATCTGCTATGTCTTGCATTGGCATTGCTATTATTGTTGTGTATTTATTGTTTCTCCCCCTTTATTCTCCGATAGACCCCGTTGCTGCCGTCGATGACACCACCGAGTACGACTACTTCGTCGACGATCGTACCTCTACCGTCGAGCTTCCAGGCAAGCAGAGCCATTTTCCTTCCCCAGACATGACCTATCTTTTTCCGTACATTTCTTGCACTAGGCATTGCTGTTGTTGCTATGTTACAATCCTATTCAATTGCATAGCCTGTTTTTGTCGCCCCTTGATGTACCTTCCTTTATCCTATGCTGCCTTATAAATATATATAATATTCAGCAGTGAACCCTGCGCATTGTTAGCTAGTTTTAGAATAGCGGGTCGTGATCACTCTGGTGAGTGAACGCGGATTTAAAAATATTATAACTGCAACAGGTACGGATCAATGCAGACGCCCTATAGGGAACCTACAACGGCGAGACTCTGCTGAGTCGCTTCGAGTTTGACTTACGAGTGGACGGACTCGTATTTCACTCTCGTCGGCTCAGTAGCGTAGCATCACTGGGATGATACGAGGGTATTCCTCTTTAGTTCATTCCGCTGGTGTCTCGGCACCACAGGGGTGATATGAGAATATTCCTCTTTAGTTCACCAGCGAGTCCACAAACAAGGGCAGTCGGAGAGCCCGAGCTCAGGAGGTTAATGCCACTATGCCACCGATTCCCCAGTTTATGCATTGGTCTGAATGTCCTATATCTTGGGACAGAGCAGATCATCCCACTATTTTGCCGAATCCGGGCAACTATCCGCTGGTGGTGGATGCTCTGTTCGCAGGACCAAGGTTTTCATGCAAGTTCTCCCGAGTGCTCGTTGATGGAGGAAGCACAATCAACATTCTGTACAGGGACACATTGGTCAAGCTAGGGCTCACAGAGAAGGACCTGGAGCGCAGTCGGACAACTTTCCATGGGATTGTCCCTGGATTGTCTTGCACCCCCATGGGTCGCATTCGGCTGGATGTTATATTCGGCACAGAAGAAAAGTTCAGGAGAGAGCCGATTTGGTTTGAAGTCGCAGACCTTAGTAGTCCTTACCATGCCCTGTTGGGATTGCCAGCGTTTGCCAAGTTCATGATCAACGCGCAGCAGACATACCTAAAGATGAAGATCCCAGGGCCAAACGGCGTCATCATTGTCACCGGGGACTTCAGGAAGTCCCTCGAGTGTACATCCGCTGGCAGCAGTTTGGCTGATTCGCAAGTGCTTGAGACGGAGAAGCGTCAGCTCAACAAGGTGATTGCAATGGCGCAAGCACATAACAAGAATACACTTCCAGTTGGCCCAACAAAGAGAGTAGATGAGGAGTCGGCTTTTCAGTCGGCCAAGGACAGCAAGAGGATCGCTCTAGATCCCTCCGACTCAACCAAGTTTGTTGTAGTCGGAGCTGGACTCAGCGATAAATAGGAAAGCGAGCTCGTCGAGTTCCTCCGTGAGAATCGGGACATCTTTGCATGGTCTCTACAAGACATGCCTGGAGTGCCGAGAGAACTCGCCGAGCACAAGCTACACATTCGGCTAGGCTCGAAGCCGGTCAAGCAACCCTTGAGACGTTTCTCTGAAGACAAGAGAAGAGAAATCGGTGAAGAGGTTGCGAAGCTGCAAGCTGCAGGTTTCATCATGGAAGTGTTTTACCCCGAGTGGCTGGCGAATCCAGTCCTCGTCATGTAGAAGAATAAGACCTGGCGCATGTGTATCGATTACACTTGCCTGAACAAGGCGTGCCCGAAAGATCCGTTTGCTCTGCCCCGTATTGATCAAGTGATTGATTCTACGGCAGGCTGCGAGCTTTTGTCTTTTCTGGATGCCACTGCTGGCTATCACCAGATCAAACTTGCCGTGGAAGACCAGATAAAAACTGCATTTATAACCCCTTTCGGGGCTTATTGCTATATCACCATGCCATTTGGTTTGAAGAATGGAGGTGCCACTTATCAGCGCACAATTCAGAGATGCACGCACTCTCAGCTCGGCAGAAATCTCCACGTTTACGTGGACGATTTAGTGGTGAAGTCGGCAAAGGGAGTCACGCTGTTAGATGACCTCAGGGAAACATTCGCCAATTTGAGAACTTATCAAATCAAGCTCAACCCGGAGAAGTGCGTCTTTGGAGTCCAAGCTGGCAAGCTCTTGGGATTTCTCGTTTCCGAGAGAGGAATCGAATGCAATCCCGAGAAGATAGCCGCAATAGAGCGCATGGAACAGCCCAAGACCCTGAAGCAGGTACAGAACTTCACCGGTTGCCTAGCATCACTCAGCCGATTCCTCAGTCGGCTAGGTGAAAAAGCAATCCCATTGTACCAATTGATGAAGAAGACAGAAAAGTTCACCTGGACCCCCCAGGCAAGGGAAGCGTTCCGAGAGCTCAAGCGAATGCTCTCCACAACGCCGATTCTGGCTGCCCCGATTGAGAAGGAGCCAATGATGTTATACATTGCGGCAACCAATCGGGTAATCAGCGCAGTTATGGTGGTGGAGCGGCCCGAGAAGGACAAGGCACAGCAAATTCAGCGCCCAGTGTATTACATCAGCGAAGTGCTCTCGGCGTCCAAGCAGAACTACCCTCACTAGCAGAAGATGTGCTATGGAGTGTACATGGCAGCCAAGAGATTGAAGCCATACTTTCAAGCCCACTTGATCACCGTCATCAGCTGTAACAGCCCAGTTTTCATAAAAATTAAATTTTTTGTTTTCGGTGTGAATTGTTTGATTGTCTGAGTTATTTGCAGTGTTTGCTTCACTGAAATAATAATCGGTGAATATTTCTCCCCCTTATTCTCGTATCGGATGCGTGACCGACCCCTTTTCCAGCACGGCACACGACTTTGCGACACCGGGATTTCACCCGAGCACCGTCGCAACCGCACAAGTTCAGCCATCGCCACCGGAACGAAAACCCCGTTTATTTAATAAACGGATTATTTTTTGGGGCGCCGAAAAATGTGGTCAGAATGTCACCGCAGTGAGGTACGATCGACGGGCTCGACGCGCTGAGCGCGTGGTTCGAGATTTCGTCGGAATCGGAGTCCGTATGGAGTCTCGGCGGTCACGAACGCGATCACCGGACACGCGAGAGGGGTACCGAGGGCGTTTGCGTAACCTGGCCACCCAACCTGCACTATATAAAGACCACCAGCCTCCCACACCCCAATTAGGGTTCCCCCTCTGGAAATTTGCAGCCACCCCCCTACACTTGCCCCAAATCTGCCCAATTTCTCCCTCTCCCTCGAAACCCTAGCCTCCCAGGCGTTTCGGCCGTTGATCTGCCAGATCTGGGGCTCAGATCGCGCCCCAGCCCCTCCAACCGCAGCCTCCAGCAGTTCAGGCCACGCAGGGCCCCCCCTCAGCCGCCGCGGGGCCGCCCGGGCCATCTGCGAGCCGCCGCTGCCCGAGAGCTCGTCCACGCCTCCTCCCACCACGGCAAGCCGCCGGTCGCCGGCCGACCTCCTCCCGGCGCACCCCGGCCACCTCCTCTTCCCTCTCCTCCCTCTTCTCTCCATCCTCCCGTGCCCCCTCACCTAGCCTCTCTTCCTCCCCCGCAGGTCAGCAGGAAGAGCACCGCCGCGCCATGGCTTCCTTGAAGCTGAGCTCGCCCCGCCGCCAGACTCCGCCCCGCAGTCCCTCTCCTCGTCGACCCTTCCTCTCTCTGGTCTTCTCCCTCCATCCCCTCATCTCTTCCTCCCTCTCGCAGCAAGGGAGGCCGCCGTAGGTCGCCGCAATTGGAGCCGACATGGCCATGGCCTCGAAGCTCCGCGCCGCCCGATCTGCTCGCCGGAGAACCGCAGGGCGCCGCCAAGCTCGGATCCGCCCGCTACAACCTCGACTCGGCCGCCCGACCCCCTCCTAGCGCCTCCCGCACCTGGACGCCGCCGGCGAGCTCCATGGCCGCCGCTGGACTCCTGTCCAGGAGGAGCGCGTCGTGGACGCTCGTCCAGCGCCCGCACAAGCCGACCATCGTGGCCACCTGGGCCGGCCTGCCCAGCCAAGGCCCAGCGCGCCCCGTGGCCCAGATCCAGGCCAGATCTGCCAGGCCGCCAGCAACCGCCTCCAGTGGGCCGAGCCCACTAAGGGGTGAGGCCCTCTCTCTTTTTTTTTTCTGTTATGTTTTTTTATTTATTTGTTATTTTCTGCTAAGTCTTGTGTATTTCTGCTGTTGATTCAATTTCGCGGTGACGATTGCGAGTGATCCGTAGCTCCGATGAACGTGCCCCCAAAACGAAACTGCTTAGAATTGCGTGTACTTTAATCCGTCTTTTGTGAGTTAATTGTTTTGAGATTGTTTAGATATAGTTTTTGCTGTTCAAACAGGGCTACCTGTCGTTAACTGCTGCTAAGTTGCTGTAACTGTTATTTTATTGAAACTTCGGGCGGCGGTTGCTTCGCAACCGTACGTCAGAATTGAGTGATTCCTTTTGCATCCTGTCAATCATTGTTTCTACTTCAGATCCATGCATTCACATGCCATAATTTCCTGCTGCATCATGATTGTATCTTGCTCCAAAGTAGCTACCCTGCTATTAGTGTGCTGCTGTTTATATTTTGTTGCAACTTCGGTCGACGACTGTGTCGCGACCGTTTATCAGAATTGAGTGGTTCCAATTGCATATTGTTAAGCATCATGTCTACTTCATGCCCATGTATTGCTATGTCATGTTGCTGCACTTTTGCATGTAGTTATACCCCTGTTTATACAGCATAAAAATAATAGTTTCTGCCATGTTGTTTGCTTAATATCTTTTGATCCGTGATGTCTTTTGCATGATTATTTTTGCCATGCCTTCCCTGTCATGTCTACTTTAATTGCATGTCATTTGTGAGCATGTTTGCACTCATTACCCTGTTTATGCAACGCTCTAAAGTGTGCTTCGTGATGTTGGCAGATTGTGCCTGTAACTTGTTTTGCTTGTATCTTTTTAACCGTAACTCCGTTTGGAGTGTGCCTTATATGTAACCTGATTAGTTTTTGTGTACTTTGTGTTTATGCTATTGTTTGCTGTTGTTAACCAAGCTAAAATATGGTTTAGGACAGAACAGTACCAAATCTTTTAATCATCATGCGACACTTAGTGTATGCCATGTTTAGGGTGTTGCCTCGCTTAACTTGACTAGTATAGGTAGTTTACTTTGTGCTTCACCTTTTGCCATGCTTCACCTTTTGCCATGTTAATAACCGTTGATTGATCACTTGTAGCTAAACAACTTGAACCGATTCTAAATGTGCGGTTTCGTCGTGTGTGATGAGTACTCCACTTAAATTGTTAGTAACCGCTCTCGTCGGTAGGTGCGATGTCTTGTGTTGCCTTCTTGTTGATGCTTGCTCGTGTTTGCTTCGTAGTAATAGATGCTTGCTTGTTGATTGCTTTCCAGTGTTTAACGTCTTGTGTGCTTCCGCGGGTACCTCTCGGAGACGATGCGAGCTTGCGATCGACTACACCTTCGGAACCCGACTTATCAACAGGCAAGGACTATACATTACTTATGATCCATTCTATTTCAACCAGCGGTTTGCATGCTAGTCTAGGTTAGGTTCGATGTTTGATCCTACCACATGTTTACAGCCTCTTTTAAACCGATACAGCCATGTCCCTTCCCAGCAAACCTTGTACTGCTATGTTACTATTGCTCGTTGCTCAGCCCCTGCTTAGTATGCATGCTTAGGATGCTACGATGTTACCCTGTTACTTCTGGTTTGGGATATCACATTATTATTATTGTTATTGATGATATGATTATTATAATGTTGACTATATTCGACGAAGGATGGAAGGTCTAGGCTATCCCGCCCCGACGCTTTGTTCCATTCGAGTCACCTAGGACCCGAGTTCCGGGTATTGGTTTTAAGACTGAGCGTGCCTAACCGCGTGTGGGATTTTATGGGGTCCCCTTTTCTTACCTACCTAACTTCAAACATTTCTAGAGGTGGCCCAAGCTGATTTACCATTTGAAACCGCATGCATAACTGGTCTGCAGCCAGTGGTTTTAAAACAACTCGGGCCAGCAGAGACATAGTTCCTTTGTTGGTCCACACTGGTGAGCTAGGGAAGTCCCCTGTTATATAGGTGAGACTAAACCCAACCTTGGCCATACGGAAGAGTCCGATCCGAGAGCGTGGCCAGCTTTTGGATTGGGTGTCGACTCCCCGGGGGCCACCCGGATTTGTTCGTTGATAGCTAGAGGGACTTGTCGTTTCGGATCTCTTGGAACTAAATCATAAAATGGTTGCCTGTGATGGGTAGCAATTGAGAGAGATGGGCGTGCGTGCGGAGCCTTGTAATGGGCAGTTGGTACACCCCTGCAGGGTTAAATCTTTTCGAGAAGCCGTGTCCACGGTTATGGACGACTTGAGACCTACTCCTTGTTCATAGACAACAACAACTGAGATAATCTTAATATAACTTGATCAACTTGTGTGTGCCTTGACTGCTTCTTCTTCGTCGGGATGCGAAGAGGAGGACAAGGATAGGATAGGTGTTATGTTTGCGAAGTAGGTGGATAGCAGACTTGTTGGAGGCGATTCCTCATCGAATGCTTGGCTTCTTACCTTACTCTCTAGATCGTTAGCCACTTCGTAAATGCTAGTGCGGCAGCAACCTCACCACTTACCCCATCCTTACCGTAAACTACTAGTTGTCCTAGAATGACGAGTGATGAAGTCCTTGCTGGGTCAGATGACCACTACAGTTGGATGCTGAGTACCTCTGTACTCATGATACTACCCCCAAACTTTTTTCAGGCTTCTTGATCGACAACAGGTATGGCGATCGACGTTTCACGTGGAGACTCGACGACGACTAGTTAGGCGGATCCCGGCGGAGGGCCTGGACCCGTGTGGTTATGGGAATCGATGTTTTTCTCTTTGCCAGTAGGCATTTGATTGTAGTCTGTACTCAGACCTGTATCTTCCGCTGTTGTATTGTATTTAAGGCAGTTGTATTGTATTTAAGGCAGTTGTATGCCGATTGTATGAGATGTTGTATCCTTGTATCTGTAATGTTGTGATATCATGTTGGAAATCCAGGGCATATAGATTTTTCATATGTCGCGGTGGGACCGATATGTGCTTCATCCCCGGATCTGGGTGGAAACACCTAGATCTGGAACAGTACCGCATATCGGGCCTTACATCATCTCGGCTCCACTGGCCGATATCATGGGAAGCAGAGATGCAACCGGAAGAGTGGCAAAGTGGGCAATTGAAGTCGCTAGTCATGGCATCCAATATGAGCCGAGAACTGCAATCAAGTCACAAGCATTAGCCGATTTCCTGGTGGACTGGGCCGAAACTCAGTATATGCCGCAGCTCCCAGGGTCGGATTTCTGGCGAATGCACTTTGACGGCTCCAAGATGAAGAGCGGCCTAGGGGCTGGTGTGGTAATCACTTCACCAAGAGGAGATCAATTGCAATATGTACTCCAGATCCACTTTGCAGCATCAAACAATGTCGCCGAGTACGAAGCCCTTGTGCATGGTATCAAGCTTGCCAAGGAAATCGGTATTCGGAATATTGAGTGCTTTGGTGACTCCGACCTGGTTGTACAACAATGCACAGGCACCTGGGATGCAAAGGACGCAAACATGGCAAGCTATCGCTTCCTGGTGCAGCAGATCAGCGGGTACTTTGAAGGTTGCGAGTTCCATAATGTGCCAAGAGCAAACAACGAGGCAGCAGATGCGTTGTCCAAGCTCGGCTCAACAAGACAAGCTATCCCACCAGGCGTGTCGCTGGAGCACATCAAGAAACCATCCATCATACGATCCCCAGAATCCGAGTCCATTTTTATCTCGGAGACCGACCTTGAAGCATTGAAGAAGGCAAAAGAAGCTCAACCGGCAAAAATTGCAACCTTGAAGAAGCAGTCCAGCGCCCAAGGTGTCTCGGAAACAGCACCAGGGGCCGCCGATTGCAAGCCAGGGGCCGCCGACTGCGAGCCAGGGGCTGCCAAAAGCTATGAGAAGAGCAAAGCCAAAGGGAAGCAAGCAGAGGCAACACCAGGAAGCACAACCTCCGAAGAACCAATGATATCAGAAATTGCCGATTGCAATGAAGAAGCTCCAGCTCCAGACGAGAAGTCGGCACCAGGGGCTGCCGAATGCGTGCCAGGCGCCGCAATCGGCAGTTCAGAGGCAGAGGTAGAAATGATAGAGGTCCAAGAGGCCGAGATCCAAGAGGCCAGCGGCCAAGGAACGGAGATCCAAGAGGAAGACCCACCCCAGCATGCAGTGGTAATGGTAGTTGTCAGTGCGCCATCATGGGCACAGCCGATCAGAGATTTCCTAGCAGATGGAGTCCTCCCAGAAGACGAAGCAGAATCACGGCAAATCAGCCGCCGATCTTGGGCTTACACAATAATTAACAATGAGCTAGTGCGCAAGAGTGCAACCGGTATCCTTCAGAGATGTGTAGAAGAGGACAGAGGCTTGGAGCTGCTCAGAGACATTCATCAAAGTGAATGCGGACATCATGCATCTGCAAAGGCCATCGCCAGCAAAGCTTTCCGACATGGTTTCTACTGGCCGACTGCGCTTGCAGCGGCTGAGAATTTGGTGAAGTACTGCAAGGGTTGTCAGCGGTTCAAGGCAAGAAGTCATCAGCCAGCATCGGCACTAAAGACAATCCCAATAGCGTGGCCGTTTGCAGTATGGGATTTAGATATGGTTGGACCATTCAAGAGAGCTCGAAGTGGCATGACACATCTTCTAGTCGCAGTGGACAAGTTTACCAAGTGGATTGAAGCCAGACCGATCAAGAAGCTGGATGGTCCGACTGCGGTTTGGTTTGTGGCCGACATTGTGTGCAGATACGGTGTGCCTAACAGCATCATCACCGACAACGGCACAAATTTTGCAAAGGGTGCGCTGGCTCGATATGCATCTCAGCAGGGCATCCGGCTTGATCTGGCGTCTGTGGCGCATCCGCAATCAAATGGTCAAGTAGAAAGAGCAAATGGTCTCATTCTCTCGGGTATTAGACCCCGATTGGTGGAGCCACTCGAGAGGGCACCCGGCGCATGGATATATGAACTCCCTGCAGTCTTGTTTAGTTTGAGGACTACGCCAAATAGGTCGACTGGATTCACTCCTTTTTTCGTGGTGTACGGCTCAGAAGCAGTTATCCCATCCGACATTGAGTTTGATTCACCTCGGCATGCCCTATATACCGAAGAAGAAGCCAGATTGGCACGAGAAGATGGCATCGACCTCAAAGAAGAAGCTTGTCTGTTGGCTTTGTCCAGGTCAGCAGTCTATCAGTAGAAGTTGCGGCATTACCACAACAAGAAGATCCGTCCTCTCGCTTTCCGAGAGGGGGATATGGTGTTACGCCGAATACAGAAGTCAGACGGGCAACACAAGCTATCTTCACCCTGGGAAGGGCCATTTGTCATCAGCCGAGCGCTCAAGAACAACTCCTATTATCTGATCGACTGCACTAAGGGCACTCGGCACAAAGACACGTCAGGAGCAGAGACGGAGCGGCCGTGGAACGCCGAGTTGTTATGTCCGTTCTATAGTTGAGCGGCAGAAATTTGTGTAAGCCATTCGGCAAACAATCAGTAAAAGCTATCATGCCTCTGAAAATGAGCATTCGATTACCTTTGTATAATTGCATTCGAAGAGCTAGCCTCAGTCGGCAACGCTCAGTCATACCTGAGACGTGCGTAACGCACCCGGGGACTTACTGACCACGAGGTCAGGCGAATAAGCCATCGAGGCACGGGGACTGCGGGCTGGCACTCAACTCGGCACCTAGCTCAAGCGCAAATCACTAAAAGGTTTGTGGCATTGAGAAGGGTTGCGATTGGGGCAGTCGGTAGTACAAGTTCCCGGGAAACAATTCGAAACGCGCCACCAACGGCATATTCGATAAGACAAAGTTATCGATTGCACCGCAAACCAAGGCATCGAGCCCGGTAGCGAGCAATCGGCTCCCACTGTCACAGAATCCTTTGCGTTAAACCTTGTCGTGTAAAAATAAAAAGCTTATCGAACCTTGGCTGGTAATCTACCGTTGAGCCGATTGCAGGCCGTAGGACGGCAGCAAGGCAGACACGGTAGACATCCCCAAGTGCAGACCGATAAAGGAAACCGACAAAGACGTAAAGTCGATCGCACAAGTAAAATCCAGAACTAAGCAATCAGATTGCATCAGAGATAGCAGGCCCAAGGCCGAATAAGTTCATTACATCAAAGTCGCACCCAGTGGGTGTCGACAGAATTAAAATTATGTCTTACAAGCAAATAGTCGAAAAAACAAAATGAGATAAGGTCGATCCAGTGTCGGCAAACTACAGCAAGTAACATAGTCGGGAGCATGGCTCAGGAAGTCGGAGGCACAGAGCTAGAGGTCGGGGCAGTCGGATCAGCGTGCGCGGCATCTGGCTCCGATCGCGCTTCAGAAGATGTGGCGCCAGTCCGCTTAGATCTCGGAGATGTATGGGATGAGCCGCTATCAGAAAGCTCCTCGGCCAGGCCAGAGATTGAAGGTGCAGCGAGCGGATTCCCTCCCTCGTCGAGATACGGAGTGTACTCGTACGGAGAGAACCAGTTCACCATAGTGCTGGCTAGCCGATTTACCTCGATATAGGTCTTCTCAAGCAGGTCGACAGCGTTTTCTCTGAGGCTATAGAGTTGGGAAAGCTTCACCTGAGGGTACCAGCTCAGCACTGTCTGGAGAGCAGTCTCTGCGCCAGTCCGACCTGCAGAGTTCAGCAGAACGTCGATCCGACGTGGGATGGCCTTAAGGAGAGTCCGAGTCTGCTCAGTGGTAGCATTCGGAGCCTCCCCCTTGTCAGAATCCTCTTCGTCTTGTGTTCCAGGCTCGCGGGTGCCGACGGAGGAGCCAACGGCATTTTTCATTTTTTGGAGTCCGACCTTAAGCTCAGTCGGTGACCATAGTGATTCAGCAATTTTCAGGATGCCGAGCTTGAATGACAATGCAATTCCCTTGATAACAGGGATGCGAGCTTCTGTGCCAATTAGGTATTCGTGCCGAGTCCAGACGTTTTCTTCAAGTTGGAGGTCCCTCCAGCGGCAGCAGTTTCTTCTCGGGATTTGGCTACGGTCGCATAGGCGGCTGCTTCAGATTCAGGCCAAGCCTCTGTGTAACGAAAGAAAGTATGAGCAACAAGATAAAAGAGGAAAGCAATCGGAAAAGTGCACTCGGGTGCAGGAAACACTTACCGCTAAGGAGGACGTCCATCTCGGTCATCGTGTAACAGAAGCCTTTGGCTCGGCGGCGCAATCGGGTGGTCTCTTCGTAGCTGCGTTTCTCCACCTCCTCATACTTGGCGACATGTTCGTCGCGATCCCGTCGAATGGAATCCCGCGCAGCAACTGCTTCGTCCCTCTCAGCTTGCAAGGCTTCTCGGGCAGCGACGACAGCATCTCGCTCGGCGACGAGACCATCACCAGTAGCCGTCAGGGCAGCCAGGTCGGCCAGATGTTTTCTTTCAAGGGCAACCATCTCAGAACGAAGGCTTTGGATGGTCCGAGTTAGATCAGTTTCTACCCCCTGCAGTCGGGTCATTTCTTCCTTGGCTTTGGCGAGTGCTGGGCCATGCTGGTTGAGTTCTGCAGTCAATTCAGCAATTCGGCCCTGAAGGTTATCTACCATGGGAACAGAAGCTAGAAGAGAACATGAAGATATGAATACAAGAGTGACTGTCAATCGGAGAGAAAAAGGGAATGGTATAGAAGTTACCTTTCAGTTTAGTGATCTCGGCCGATTGATTATTGACCTCCAGCTGGGCCTGGGCGAGAGTTCGGAGGCTGGCGGTGTAAGCATCAAGAAGCTTTTCGAAGACCTCGCGCCTTTCTTCCATAACAGCCTGCGAGGAATAGCAAGAGGGAGTTTAGAGATACGACAGTCAAAAGAAGATCCAAACCGATTGCAAGCAACCGGCCCAAATCTCGGGGACTACACCCAGTGGGTGCGCTTGCGCGCACCCACCGGAAGAAAAGTCTCCCGATTGAAGGAAGGCAAGAGATAATGCAAAGCGTATAAAAGATCCGAACCGATTGCAAGCAACCGGCCCGAATCTCGGGGACTACACCCAGTGGGTGCGCTTGCGCGCACCCACCGGAAGAAAAGTCTCCCGATTGAAGGAAGGCAAGAGATAATGCAAAGAGTATAAAAGATCCGAACCGATTGCAAGCAACCGGCCCGAATCTCGGGGACTACACCCAGTGGGTGCGCTTGCGCGCACCCACCGGAAGAAAAGTCTCCCGATTGAAGGAAGGCAAGAGATAATGCAAAGAGTATAAAAGATCCGAACCGATTGCAAGAAACCGGCCCGAATCTCGGGGACTACACCCAGTGGGTGCGCTTGCGCGCACCCACCGGAAGAAAAGTCTCCCGATTGAAGGAAGGCAAGAGATAATGCAAAGAGTATAAAAGATCCGAACCGATTGCAAGCAACCGGCCCGAATCTCGGGGACTACACCCACCGGAAGAAAAGCTTCCCGAGTAAGGGAAAGACATAAAAGGAAAGTCAAGAGTTTACCATGTGATGACGGTTGAGCTGTTGGAGGTCCCGAGCAAGGGCGTCAACAGATTCATTTACCCGACTGAGAGTGGTCGTCAGAGGGTCTTGAGGGCGGTGTGAAGCGTCAGGCTCGGTGCCGACGTGACGGGCGCGAGAATATTCGGCCCGGAACTGGTCCACCGAGCGCATCAGAACTTCCGACGCAGAGGAGGTCGGCGCTGGTACCAAAGTTGGAGCGGCGGCGGAGGCAGTAGTGGTGAAGGCTACTGGCATCGACGCTACCTGAGGGCTGGAGGTACCCGGTTGTGGTGGCGGCACAATCAGACGAGTTGAAGCGGAGGTGATCCCAGTGACTGGCGGCAGGGTCGTCATCGTTGACGGTGTGGACAGTACAACCGGTGGCACAACCATTGCAATCGGCGGAGCGGACACCACGATTGGCGACGAAGTCGTCACTGTCAGTGGTTCGGATATGGCAATCGGAGCAGCAGTAGTCACGGCGGTGGAGGTCGGGTCGGAGCGGCGTGGCGGAGATGGGGCAATCGGGTCGACCGATTGTGTTCCTTTGCTACCAGTAGCTCCCCGATCAGCTGCACTCTTGGAAGTCTTGGAAGCAAAGGAAGACGAAGAAGTCTTCTTAGTCGTCTCAAGGCGGGCCTTCTTGGCAGCGCGCTCGGCATCCTTAGAGGAGCGATGAGAAGTAGGTGGCCGTTTGTGGATGGCGGTGGCAGATGCAGCAGGCGAGATGACGACGCTAGCACGGACTGGAATGTCGGCATCGACGTCGTCAAGCCCAATCGGTTCCCTGAAAGAAGAAAGAGGAGGTGAATCAGTATAAGGAAGGACAGTAAAGTGCAAGGCATGAAGATAAAAGCATACCCGACTGTTCTGGGTGCGCCAGAGGGCATCCGGCAACTCAGCGGGGCGACATCCAGCGGCGCTTGGGAAGTCGGCCTTCGGGTGGTCGTCACCTGGGGTTGTTTGCCCTTGGCGGTCGTCGACGCTACATTAGCGGCCTTGTTGGGAGTAGCACCAGCGGAGGAGCTGGTTGCCGAGGTGTGCTTAACAGGCGCCTTCGGGGGTTTGGTACGAGGAGCTGCATCAGAACCATCAGCCCTTTAGACACTATCGTCATCGCTCCATTCGGCCAAAAATTGCTCAAGGGAAGGGTCAGGCGTACCCCCTTGAGCTGGCGGTCGGATGTCGATCCTCGGGGGGTCGGCGGCTTCAGCATCAGCATCGTCGGCATCTGTGGAATCGGAGGATTCTCTGGAAGACTCGTCCTCATCATCATCATTGTCACCGGACTCGGCGGTAGGAACCTCGCCGTTGTACTCGAAATCGGCAGGGTCGTCCTCTGCGCGGTCGGGGGCATACACGCCGTCCTCCAGGCCGTCTTCCATCAAGTTGGACTGAATAAAATGTTGGGAAAGAAGATTAAAGTAATCATAGAGGCTAAGAAGAAATAAGCAATCGGAAGAAGAAAGAAATCGGAGCATACCACAGGCGGTTTTTGCTGGCGAGTGAGGCAGTCAAGCCCAAAGCGGAAGGGGTCAGGCAAAGGGCTAGATGTAATAGCCCTCACTCTGGCACAGAGGTCTTCCTTCTTCACCCGCCACGTGCAGAGCCGAGTGGGGTCTCGGGGGCCCGACATATCACAGATGCGGTACACTCGGCACTGAAGGGGGAGCACTCGGACTTGAAGCCAAGCGGCTACCAGGTTAGTCGGGAGAAGTCCTTCTTGCTCAATCTGGGCGATCCTGGCGACCTGGGCGTCGACATCGCAATCTCCGACGCCATACTTCAGCGACCACTGGTGTTTTTCAGTCGGCCGGGCGAGGGAGAACTCGGGCAGATTCAGGAGATCGGGACCCTGGTCAGGTGACTTGATGTAGAAAAATGAGGTCTGCCAATTCTTGCATGATTGGACGATCTCGGGACTCTTGTACCTCGGCTTGCCGGCTGCGACAAGGCAACTGCCGCAGTCGGTCATATCAGTCGGGTTCTTCGGTTCGCCGCCTTCAGTGGTAGATGGCACCACAGCTCCCGTCCGAGCATTGTGAGCTCGGAGGTTGAAAAATCGCTTCCAGAGAGCAATGCTTAGGCGGCAGCCGAGATACCCTTCGCAGAGTGTCACGAAGCCGGAAAGAATCATGATGAAGTTGGCCGCAAGGTGGTGCGGTTGCAGTCGGTGGAAGTCGAGGAACCCGCGGAAGAAGTTGCTGGCGGGAAGGCCGAATCCACGCTCAAAGTGAGCAAGGAATACAACCCTCTCGCCAGCACGCGCGTTGGGCCCGACCTCAGCACCGGGAATACGCCATTCGATCTCCACGGGCATCTTCCGGGCGCGAATTAGAGACTGGACGGCGCCGGCGGTGGCTGTCGAGCCTTTCCAGCATCCGCGGCTCGCCTGAGAAACATCTCGCCGTGGCGCCATGGCGTTCGCGGGTGGAGAGAATAAGAGGGACGAGGAGTGCGAGAGCAGTGGTGAGGAGTTACCGCGGAGGCGGCGGAGCGCACGGGTCCGTGGCCGGAGCAGATCCAAGGTGCAAAGGCCAAGTCGCAGGAGCAGCAGGGAGCTTCGAGCGGAGCGGCAATGGCGCGGAAGAGCCAGAGCTGGAGGAGGAAGATGACGTCTGGGAGAAGGAAGAGGCAAAGGGCCCTCCCCTGTGGCTTATAAGGGCGGCGGGGGAGGGGAGTGGGATGTGTTTGCGGCTGTGTGGCTTGGTGTGGCCTAGCGCATAGGAAGGCCAACTGGCAGACCAGCGCAAAGAATCCTGGCGCGGGAGGCGAGGCATGCGACGTGGGGGTCGAGATCTGCAGTTACGTCAAGTCGCGCGTGGGTCGTGGGTCCCGGCTCATTGACCGTATCCCGGAAGAAACGGAGGTAACCGTTGGAATGTAATCGGCGAGAGATTTCATTCTCAAAAAAAAAAGCGAAGACACGAATTGGAGGCGACCAAAATCTAATCGGACAAAGTTTCGGCCAGCCGAGTGTGATCTCCGAGTCGGTCAATGAACTCGGAATGATGCATCCGATGAGGCCATAGCAATCGGAAGATATCGAGGAAAGATTAAAAACTGCAAAGGCCCCGCGGTCAAATGACCGTGGGACCTTTACAGCCTTAGGGGCTACTGTTGGGGGATTGGTACCCGGGTAGGCTAACCCAAGCGGAAGCAATCTTTCCAGACAAGGAGGGACCGATTGGGCCGCAGCTGGGCCGAGCTGGGCAGATGTACGGCCAATTGCTCCGAGGCAATCAGCCGTATCAAATGCCGGCAGTCGGCCCAGGCGCAATCAGTCCACTCCTTCACAAAGGCGATCATCCGATTGATCCGCAGCTGGGCCGAGGCAGGCACCTGGAAGGCCGATTTCCCAGAGCAATCGACTTTGCCAGGGACCACCAGTCGGCCCAGGCGCAATCGGAATAACCTACTACCCTTAGAGGAAGTTGACCCCGACGCCAGTCGGGGGTATGATTACGAGGTCATAAATGCACTATCCCGAGATATCTGGGTGGCAGGAAGGACAAGTCATGTCGAAGATCTGGTGGAGATACGGTGTCGACCTCTCCGCCGATTCCGCGGACAGGGCGACAAGACCGCACCTCCTAGCCCCACTGTTCATCCCCATGTCCTATGGGTCTACAGCATGGGCCGCCGCTCGTAGGATCCGGATCACCCGGAGAGGAGCAGTCGGTGGGCCCAGGCCGATTAGAGGATGACAGCTGGGCCCAATCGGCAGTGAAGTTACCGATGTACCCCGGGCTCATACTATAAGAGCCCGGGTACCCCTCCTGCGTGGGGGACGATCCGCTTAAGAGCACCATTCACTCATTCTCCCCTCAGTTCATTCACTGCTAGTAGTAACTCCTCAGGGAAGCAGGAGAGAGCCTCGCCCACGGCGGCTACACTCACCTTCCCCTGAGAAGATAGAGAAGCAGTTATTGTAGCCAGAGCATTGATATATAAGAGAAAAGCAGGAGTAGGGGTGTTATCTCTCCGGAGAGCCCCGAACCTGGGTACATCGTGGTGTCCTCTACCGTGCTTGTACCCAACCCGATTCCGGCACCATCGACATCCTCTCCCTCGCGTCTTCCCCTCACTTTAGCCATCCATGGAATCTGACGTCACATATCGACGACACCGCTGATGTTTCGGTCGAACCTCTTCAAGTGTACCATCGAGGGTGATTCCTCCTAGTTTCACTTGATAGTAGGCACTCGAATCAACTGGTGTCCTTACAGGTAAGGAGTCGGGTGACCCAATGGTGCCCGCGCAGGGTATCTTAGCGGAACGACGGGTTAGGTGTATTCCACCGGTGCGCGGCGCGCCTGGTACTGTCCGTGGCCGAGAGGTATCCTGTTGTACGAAAGTCGAGCTCTTCAAAGAGCAAACGTGAGACAAGGTAAGGAGACGGTTCACCTTGTTGGTAACCGCACGAGTTGGTGGGACGTCAGGGCAGACACTGATGTTACTGGTGGACCTGACTGCTATCATTGTCCGTGACTCATCCGGAAAGGGGCAACGATAACGGTTGTCCCGACAGATAACAATAAAATGCTTAACGGTTCAGGTGGATGACTTGAGAGGCCGCACATGCTTGTACGCACTACCTTTACGTGGGATTACGGTGTGGGCCCTCCGTGTTGTGGTCTCGTTCGAAAGCTCTGAAAGACGTCCAATTTCAGCATTGTGGTTGGGTCGGATCGTGCTGCGGCACTGGATCCACTTGGCGCACAACGACCCGGAGTGCGAGAGGTGATGGCCCATGAAGCTCTTGCGCTTAGGACTATAGACCGGCGGGGACCTCTCTGATGAGCCGTAGGATGGGCCTCGGCATGTCGGATAGCCTCGGTGGGGCATTCCCTAACAAGGTGTACGCCACCCTGGAGATCCGAGCGTGCAGGCTTAACAGTAGTGCACCCCTGCAGGGAGTTTGATCTATTCGCATAGCCGTGTCCACGGTAACAGGACGCTTTATGCTGAAGCCAGAGCCTACTACTACAAACTATTACTATTAAACTATTGGTTCCGGTTTCTCTTCCTCGCAGGGAAGTCGAGGAGGGGATCTCGGAGGCATTTATAATTATTAATTATTACAACTTACTATTATACAATGCTGCAACAACTTCTGCTGCATTATTATTACATTCATGCTGTTAAACTGTTGGCTGATTCTTACCTCATGCTGCAAGACTCGTCGGAAGATGCTAGTCTTCGATAGGCCTAGCTTCTTATCCTTATTCTGACTTTCTACCTTGCAGTCCACTATATACAGCCTCCCCTTTCCATTTGATACAAATGCATAAATGCTTAGTAGCGGATGTAAGACTCGCGGGTATGCTAGATAATCACCCTTGCTTTATTCCCACTTTTTGTTTCGCCTGATCGGCCGCTGCAGTCGACGTTGGAGCCTTGGAGCCCAGGAGCAGGAGATCCCGAATGCCGACCATCGCAACATGAAGATCCCCGATGCCTTCTACAACGTCGAGTTCCCCGTTGATCAGGAGTAGTTCGGAGGTTCCCAGGCAGGAGGCCTCGCCTTTTCGGTCGTTGTTGTTTCTGTGCTATCCTTCTTAAGGCAGATCTTTGTATCCTTGTGTCTGTACTCAGATACTATTGCTTCCGATAACTTTGTGCTCTCGAGCTGTTGTATTCGAGCCCTCGTGGCCCGTGGCTTGTAGTATTTTATTTGTAGAGTTGTGTTGTGATATCTCACCGTGAGTCCCTGATCTCGATCGTGTACCTTGCGTGTATGATTACTGTACACGGTCTGATTTTGGGGGCGTCACATCACTAATCATTCACCTTGAGATATCTATCCAGAACATCTCGCTGGTATTAAGTTGCGAGCCCCACCCAAAGTATAAACTCAAAGCAACAGACAAGTGCATTAACAATCTATGCGTAAGGTAAACAATCCTTGCAACCGCGGTTACAAGCACCGTTGTTTTCTCCCTGGTGGCAACAACACATTACCTAGTCTCATGTTTTTGTCACTCAAGCTAGACATCGGGGGCATGAACCCACAATCATGCATAACGCTCCCTCTTGGAGTTACTATCTACTACTTGGCCAAAGCAATAAAAAGAAATGAAGAACATGCAAGAATTACCCGAGAACAAAATATAAAAGGTAAACCAAATATATAACTCATCATGATCTGAACATAATCTCATAATCCATCGGATCCCAGCAAACACAGCATATCAACAGCAGGAAAATTACATATGTGCCTTGATCATGTAGGGCAACTCATAAGGGCTAAGAATTGAAGAACAAGATTGGACAGAATACATCATATAGCTACTGGTCATGGACCCATGGTCCAAGGGAGACTACTCACGGCACATCCGGGAAGCGTCCATGGTGATGGAGAAGCTCCCGGACGTCAATCCTCCCTCCAGCATGGTGCCGTGAAGAGGTCTTCTGGTGCTCCCGATCTTGGAAGCGCGACAGAGGAGGAACAGAGTGGTAATTCGTGATGCGGGGTTCTCCTCGAGGGTTTTTGGGACGAGGGTGTAATATAGGCCGAAGGGGGCACCGGGGGGTGTCCCCACCTTCCATGCGCCCTGGTGGCTTGGCTAGGGGTGGGGCCGCACCACCTGGCCGCCTGGGAGGGGGGTGGCCACCCTCCGGCTCTCCTTTGGTGGTTCCGGAAGCTTCTGTCTCCCTGATTTTTATGGAATTTTTGGAGCTCTAAAATTGGGGTAAAATACCTGCAACTTACAGACATCGGCAAACAGAAACTTGCATTGGGTGCACTGAGTTAGTAGGTTAGTCCAAATATGTGTAAAATTATATGAAAGTGTAGCAAAACATGTAGCAATATCACATAAAAGTGCATGGAACAAGCAGAAATTATAGATACGTTTGGGACGTATCAGGTGGCCGCCTAGGAGGGTGGTGGCCCCCTCCGACTCTGCTTTGGTGGTTTCGGAAGTTTCTGTCTCGCTGATTTTTATTCTGATTTTTCTGGAATTTTTGGAGCTCTGAAATTGGGGTAAAATACCTGCAACTTACAGACATCGGCAGACAGAAACTGACACTGGGTGCACTGAGTTAGTAGGTTAGTCTAAATATGTGTAAAATTCACTATTCAAAAAATCGTCTGAGTAGCTGATTAATTGGCCGATTAATCGCTACTTGCTCGTTAACCATGCAGATTATCATTAATATTTAGTGTTAATAGGTGAGGGGATTAATCGGCGATTAGTCGATCATCGGGCCTATTAATAGGTCTCAAATCGATTAATCCCCTATATGAAGAGGGGTTAGATTGCAAAGTTTTATACCCTCTCTACTAAAATCAGTCCTTATCCATCCACATTAGGTTTTCCCGAGGCCCCAAGATCGTTCTCACCCCCGCATCACCGTCTCTCCTTATAATCTGTGTTAGCTTTTCTATTTGGCATAATAAATACATAGTGCATTGTATTTGGTTTCATATTTCATCGAAGGATTCACATATTTGTGTGCAATTTTTTTGGTATCATCTCAGAGAGTCTGAGTTTTATACAAAAACCGATCGATTAACGGTCAACCGATTAATTCCGATTATTTTTCCGATTTACGATTAATCTCTACTCTCCAGCTGACCGAGCAGTTACCGATTACCGATTTCCTAAACATTGGTAAAATTATATGAAAGTGTAGCAAAACATGTAGCAATATCACATAAAAGTGCATGGAGCAAGAAAAAATTATAGATACGTTTGGGACGTATCAGGTGGCCGCCTGGGAGGGGGGTGGTCCCCTCCTGAAAGACCAAGTATGTGATCAGAGGGGGAGGCGGTGAATGATCACTTCAAATTTTTGCATGAAACTTTGAAGTGAAGCATAACTTAGCAACAGAAGTAACTCAACAGGAAGGTAAACAGTGAAGCAGAGCTAGAGTGAAGCATAACATAGCGAATCAAAAGCATCGAATCAATTGCATTGAATCAAATCACATAAGCAATTGCAATACTGAATGTAAGTGCGGAATGTAAAACAAACTCTTGACTCGGCGATGTTTGGTCGACCAGTTCACACTCTGCAAAGTGCTACGTCTGGTTGGAGGGACTTGTGATTGAACACAGGAGCTAACCTCTCTCCGTCCGTATCTCCACTGCACCAATCTCCTTGAGCTTGGCCAGTTCTTCACTCGTGGTTGATTATTGAGGAAATCATCGAAACCTTTGACAAACTGGACTTCGAGGCGACAATTACTCTTCGCTCTTTGAAGAACAACTCTCTAACCGTCTAGGAGAGTTGCAGTTCTCCAAGATAACAAGGCTAGCAAACTTCTTCCTAAGTCATAGTGAATCAACTCAGATCAGTAGGACTTATGCTTTGGTGGATGGGTTTCGGTTTTGCTTCAGTGGGGTGCTCTCTCTCTTATCTTTCAGAGAATAATCTTGGAGCAGCCACCCGCCAATGAGGGCGGGGTGGCCTATTTATAGGTAGCGATCCCTATGTGTGAAATGACAGAAGTGACCCGATGCGATAGCTTGACACCTGTCCACAACGGTCGGATTTCTAATCAAAGCGCAACTTTACTTGCGGAACAAGTAAAGCTGACTCACGGACTTGGTTAAGCTTCAGGAGCCGAAAGAACATAGTCTTCGATGGTGAAGCATTACCTAGTGCACATGAGATTTCTCATCTCTGGCTTCTCACAGGTTTGGATTCGATCTGAGTCTTTTCACCAAAACCTTCGGAGTACATTTACTAAACCCCTCTCGATAGTCCGTTTTTTCCTACGACTCAAAGAAGTGAAAAAGAACTACACAAAAACTACTAAGTCTTGCGCCATCTTGATCATCTCCTTCAATGAGACGTGCTTCAGGATTCCTTATCTTTTTGGGGGGTCGACATTCGAGATGAGCTTCGCTCCAGAGGATATGCTTCAGTGAATATGTAAATCTTCCTTGAAGCTTTACCACCAACCTATAACTTCAGGAACCTAACCATCTTTTTTACACTAGAAAACTTGTTAGTTCCTCTACTATTTTGTCCAACAACATCCAAAACTCATGGGGGCAAAACTTTGCTCTTACAATCTCCCCCTTTTTGGACTATTGTTGACAATACAGGCATCGATAAGAATATGAAATTTTGAGTTGAGTTGAGGGAAAACTCTAAGATATGAAGCCTTTGACTCCCCCTGAATGCAAGCATCGAAGATTTATATAATCAAAGTAAATGCCTGATGGAGAAAGTCTTTGGTGGGAATCAAAACACATATCTTAGGAATCGATTGCATTTAAGAGATATTAGTCTTGAAGAATATGCAATCATCCAATGACCTGTGAACTTAAAGGGAATAACCACCTGCAAGACAAAATATACGAGAGCAACTTGCAAGCAAGGGTGTTATCAACACATAACATGTAGCAGTAGTTCACAGACGAAGTAAAACTTAAGTTACAACCCAATCGAAGCGAATGGAAAGTTTGTTGTAACTTAGCACACAAAAGATCGAATCAGAACCCTTATGTCGGGACCCGGAATTTGCATATGTAATTCTAGTCACAACTCAATCATATGGAGAGCCGAGAGTCGTACCCACTTGTCTAAGCAGACAAGGACAAGCACAGAACACTCTCGGAAAGCTTCGTACGTGAGGGGCATCCCATCCAGGCCGGATGATCAACTGAGATGGGTCCTCATCGCCCGCTCACAAGTCTAAATGATTATGGGTGGTGAAATCCCATACTCATAGACAAGTCGCCTCAACCATATTATCGATTGAATTATAACACTTACATAAACATACTCCAGCCCGATCACTTAGTCGGGGTCTAGGGCGGGCTCAATCATACAACAAAGTGTGCACGTGACAGAGTCACGAGCAATCGCATCGCGATGCCCCAAGCTGCGCACATCTAAGGGCCACTTGGTGTATAAAAGACCGCCAGCCAGATCACAACTAAGGACTCGAAAACCCATACTAAGACATGCATGTTATAATCATACATGCGGCACACATGTCTAGTATGGACAGCAGGTACACATTGCATGAACTCTACAAAGTATATCTTTTTTGACTTATACATAGAGTACACAAATAGATCACGAGTCTGTGATCCAACATTACATCAAACAACGGAAGCAAATTAGGTCTGAGTACAGACAAGTTTAACAAAGGGCTTAGAGAAGCCTTGTAAACATACATGCCCTTCCACGAGGGACCAGACTGCTGTCTGGAACTACACTACCAAGGTCAACATCGAGATTCAGGAAGGTGACTCCATCGGGGTCTAATTTCTCATCTAAAACATAGAATAAGCAAACGTGAGTACAAAGTCGTACTCAGCAAGACTTACATCAGAACTATACTTCTCATGCTCAAGTTTCAAGGTAAAAGGGAGGTGGGGTTCAACATGCAGAAGTGCCAGCTTTGACTTGGCTAGTCCTGAACTACGAGTACCAGACTTGAGGTAAGAAGCATACACGAGTCCACTACCAAGTCTCCAGCCAATACACCACTATGGATACTTCCTCGACTTCCCCACGAGGAAGCACACCATAGCACTCACACTTATCTTGCGAGTTTTAGAGTATCCATTCAAGTTGTCTATGATCAAGTAGAAGTCTCCAAGTAGTCCATAACCGCGGACACGGCTATTCGAATAGTTTATTAACCCTGCAGGAGTGTACATCTTCACACGCGTGTCATCACTTATCGCCTCGTTCTTGTCACCCTTCAAGCGGGTGTCGGACGTGGATGAAACCAAGGCACTACCCTCACATCACCTTCTCTAATCCAGGAGTCGACTACCTGAGTTTGGCACCGCTCGAGAGTCCGTCCGGTTCAACGAAACGGACTCAGATAATGCAAGGTACCGAGACGCCACCTCTGCCAGATGGTTTCACTGCCTCACAGGTCCACCCACATATCTATATGATGCAACCTTTTCTTCATTATTTTTCTATGCACATGCCAAATGGAAAGCCCGAATCTATTGTGACTCCTGGACCGGATCGGGTAAGTAAAGAGGCAAAACGGGGCTCCCATAAACCCTACATGTGGTCATACTCTTTGTCTTGGATCACAAAACAGGAACTCGGGGCCTAGGGCAGTGTTCAACGAGACAACCCACTGTGTACTCCTACACAACCTCTCATCGTTCACCTTTGTTTAGGGTAGATTCACCAACACATTAACATCGACAACCTGTGAACATTCCATCCCGACTCACAATCAAAGTAATCTCATTGTATCACTAAGAAACAATAAGCAGTACAAGTTGCAGGGGCCACATGCTCATCATTCAACTCCTATATCTGCTAGGATTGTGGTTTGCTTAATACGGTGACAAAATGATAGGTCATGCATAGGAATGGGTTCAACTATGCGAAAGAACGTGTCTCGATGATCTTCTAAACATGCATAAGCGAGACTGAGAGGGAAGTAGGATTTTATAGACATGATCAATGGGGTTTGCTTGCCTTGCTGACGATACACGGGTCTTAACGGTGGTCTTCTCCTTCGGGGGTGATCACCGTCTCGGAGGCACTGTTACCGGCACAAACATCAACAAAGGGGGGGGCAACATTGAATGTAAATGCACAAGCACATGCTTATGTTGTCACATGATGTGAATGGTATTGATGTGACCTAGGTTCAATTTGTCACATGTTAATTGAAGTTGATTTGAAAAGTTAATTCAAATTCAAACTCCAAATGTTGTTCAAATTTGCCAAGTTGCATTTTCTATTGTTTGTTATTTGTAAACCATCTTGACATGTGTATGATATGCCTCTGATGTACAAGTGTTTATGTTTGCATTGCAATGGTTCAAATTGGAATAGCATTTGAATTAATTCCAATTAAACCAAATAGCAAAAGCTACTAGTCCCAAATTAATATCAAGTCAAACATGGTTGAAAGTTGGATATTTGGATAGAGCATTTTCTGCTGATCATTTTTCATATATTATTTGTCCAATTTGGAGTTAATATGATTTTTCTATGAATTTTAGAAGTTTAATACATTTTCTGCAATTTTCTGTATTTCTTTTAGATAGAAAAGCCCTTTACTGCGTCATCACTGCGTCACAGTGACGTCAGGGGTGCTCTGACCATCGGGACCCACTGGTCAGTGGCACAGAGGTTAACCCCTCTGTTTATTTTAAACTGATGATTAGATTAGGCCATGGAGCCCACATGGCAGTGAGGATTAGAGGGGGATTAGTGGGTTAACCACCCCAGCTCGCCGGCGGCTCGTAGCCGGTGCCACTGGGCACGGCGGTGGCATTTCGGAACAGTGCTCCCGGACACTGCTTGGCATGGCGAGGAATTGACGCTGGCGACGTCTCCAGGGGCCCCTCGGCTTGATTGGAAGCGCTACTCGATGAGGTCTTCAGCGGGGGTGCGCCTGGACATGCTTGCGCGGCGAGTGGCTGCCGTTGGCCATGATGGCGCACGGTGCTGTGCTCCGATGAGCTTCGGGCGGTAAAGAAATCCGTGAGGAGGAGGAGGGGAGCATGGCCAGAGAAGGGGGAGAAAGGTGCGGGGATCTCTGGAGGGCTGCGTGGCGCGAGGGGGAGGCTTGAGGAGGGCCCTAGATGTCTCTCGACGTCAAGGTGGCGACGGCGTGCTCCCAGCTCGCCACCGAGCTGGTTGGAGAAGACGACAAGGGTGCTGGGTGGTGGGCTGGGCCAGCTGGGCCAGGGGGGATGAGTTGGGCCCAAAACAGGTAAGGCCCCTTTCTGTTTTTCTTTTGTTTTTCTTTCTGTCTTTTTGTTGTGCCTTGACAAATAAATACCTAGGCAATTTATAAAATGCCCAAAACTTTTATATGGCTTTATGTGACCAGTACCTAGTCATTTCCAAGACTTGAGCATTTTTTAAATTCAAAATATTTGAATTCAAAATTCAAATAGGGTATTTATTTAATTCGATGCCCCTGTTTGAATATTTGAAAAATGCATGGGCATGGGATTGCTACCACATCACTTTATATGTGATCACACTCATTTATGGGACTTTTCAAAAATATCAGAGGAAATTTTGGAAGAAATTTTTATCTGGCCATTTGAATTAAATTCTTTAGGGCTTTTCTTTTTCCCCAATTGGATTTCTTTTGAAATTTTCACATGATGCAAAGGGTCAAACTATCCCTAGCACATACCTAACTTGGGGTTGTGACACCTTAAACCCCGCAGCGAATCTAAACTCAATCGATGCTACATTCTCCCCCTTTTTGTCAATGATTGGAAAAAAGGTGGAGAGGTAGACCAGGAGTATTTACTTATCGGCTGCAACCCGGGGACCCCGCTGACGGTCTTCGCCCGAAGAAGATGCATCTCCAGAAGTGTCTCCGTCGTCCGAAGCAGGCGACTCCAGCTCTTCAATGTTCATCGGCGCCTGCAGAAAATCGAGGTCACTGTCGTTGAGAGGATCATCGTCTTGCTTCGACGTGTGAGAATCTTCGTCTGAGAGGGTGTCTGGGCGAATCTGTTCAGCTGGGTTGACAAACAACACTTCGTCAATCTTCTCAAGTGGAGGAATCTTCGGGTTGGGGCGTGATACGTCCAAAATGTATCTATAATTTCTGCTTGCTCCATGCCTCTTTTGTGTGATATTGCTATGATATTGATGAACTTCCATACACTTTTGATCATATTTGGACTAACCTATTAACTCAGTGCACCCTAGTGCCAGTTCCTGTTTTCTGCTGTTTTTCTATTTCAGGTTTCCCCCTTATTAAAAGTACCAGAAAAATTCCGGGAAAAATATAAGAAAAATCAGCGTACTGGAAGCTTCGCGAAGAGCCCGAGAGGGTCCAGAGGGGAGCCAGGGGGCCCCAGGCAGCCAGAGGGCGCGACCCCACCCCTGGCCGCGCCAGGTGGGCGCCTGGAGCCCCTAGCCCACCTCTGGCTGCCCCCTTTCGCATATTTATTCCCCGTGACGAGAAACCCTCGGGGATAGAACCCTTTTTCGCGATCTCTCCTCTGTTCCGCCGCCACCGCGCTTCCAAGATCGGGAGCACCAGAAGACCTCTTCCCGACACCCTGCCGGAGGGAGGAACCACCTCCGGGAGCTTCTCCACCACCATGGATGCTTCCCGGATGAACCGTGAGTAGTCCACCTTGGACCATGGGTCTATGATTAATAGCTATGTCATGTTCTCCTCCCCTCTGTGTTCTTCATGGATTAGACCTCATGAGCTTCCCTACATGATCGAGGCACATATGTAATCTTTCTGCTGTTGCTATGCTGAGTTTGCTGGGATCCGATGGATTATGAGATTATGTTCAGATTGTGATTGAGTTATATATTTGATTCTCTTCTTTTCTATTCATGTTCTTGAGTAAATCTTGCATGTTCTCCGTTGCTGTTTATTGCTTTGGCGAAGTAGTAGGTAGTGACTCCAAGAGGGAGCGTTATGCATGATTGTGGGTTCATGCCCCCCGATGACTAGCTTGAGTGACAGAAACATGAGTCTAGGGGATGTGTTGTTGCCACAAGGGGGAAAACAACGTGCTTGTACTTGTGGGTGCAAGGATTGTTTACTTTACGCAAAGTTCTTTAATGCAGTAGTCTATTGCTTTGAGTTTACACTTTGGGTGGGATTCACAACTTAATACCAGCGAGATGTTCTGGATAGATATCTCAAGGTGGATGATTAGTGGGTAGATGCAGATGGATTTCGGTCTACTTGTCTTGGCGTACCGCCCGTGCTTTTGAGCCTCTTCCTTTCTGTTTCGCATAATTAGCATTGGTTTGCGCACATAATCCTGTCAATTGCCCAGCTGTAATTTGTTTACCTCGCATGGCTATTTTATCATCTTTTGGGAGAGAGACATCACTAGTGAACATCATAGGACCACGGTCCATATTTCCATCATTGTTTACACCTTCAATTTACTTTCAGTATTTAGTTTTCAGTTGCTATCACTATCATTATTATCCCGTGCATTTTATCCTTCGTAAACAACAAGGCCGGAGGAATTGACAACTCCTCTGTACTCGTTGGGAAGCGAAGCTATCTGTGTGTGTGCAGGTCCAGGTGAAGTAAGCAACCTAGGGTTGTGAACGTCGCCATTGTTCACTTCACCACCTACTTGTCGACGTTGGAGTCCTACTGGAGACAATCTAAGCCTTAGCATCTTCTCTAAGGGAAATTTGCCGCTACGCTACATCTCACCTTCCACTTGGGGTAACCAATGAGGGACGAGAAGTTATCTCGTGTATCAGGGCAGTCAATCGAATCATTTCTTGAAAAGTTGCGCTGAAGATGTGGATACTCCTTGTAAATCCGGGCATCTTCAAGCTTCTTGACAAAGTTGAATTTCCTCAAACCTTTCCAAGAGTGGCACTTCAAAACTTTCAGGTACTGATTATTGTTCAAAGCAATGTTTCCAACTCTATGGATTTCATCTGAGGCACAAACACCTTGCTTTCCAATGCGAGTACAATGATGATGAAACCTTAGCTTCTTATGCTAAGAGAAATTGTGACTTTGATGATTGATGACGGCTTCTCGCCCTTCGTTGGTAGGCCCCAAGTGGAAGGCGTGATGCGTACAACAACAAGTTTCCCTCAGTAAAGATACCAAGGTTTGTCTCCAGTAGGACTCCAGAGATGATAAGTAGGTGTCAGCGGCGCAAATGACGCGGACCTTCACACAGACACAGATAACTTTGCTCCCAACGAAGTTCAGAGAGGTTGTCAATCTCTCCGGTCTTGTTGTTCACAAATGATAAAACGCAAGGGGGATAATGATAGCAACTTGAAAGTAAATGCAGAAAAGTAAATATAGCTTGGAAACAATAATGAGGATATGGACCGGGATACGTGATGTTTGCTAGTGATGTCTCTCTCCCAAAAGACGATAAAAATGCTATGCGAGGTAAACAAATTACAGAAAGGCAATTGACAGGATTAAGAACGCACCGCAATGCTAACTATGCTACAAAAGAAAGGAAGAGGTTCAAAAGCACGGGCAATACGCCAAAGTAAGTAGACCGAAATCCATTTGCATCTACTACTAATCATCCACCTTGATATATCTATCCAGAACATCTCGCTGGTATTAAGTTGCGAGCCCCACCCAAAGTGTAAACCCAAAGCAACAGACAACTGCATTAAAAAGAACTTTGCGTAAAGTAAACAATCCTTGTAACCGCGGTTACAAGCACTGTTGTTTTCCCTCTTGTGGCAACAACACATCCCCTAGACTCATGTTTCTGTCACTCAAGCATGTCATCGGGGAGGCATGAACCCACAATCTAGCACAACACTCCGTCTTGGAGTCACTACCTACTACTTGGCCAAAGCAATAAACAGCAACGGAGAGCATGCAAGAATTACTTAGGAACAAAAATATCAGAGATAAAAACCAAATATATTACTCTATCACAATCTAAACATAATCTCATAATCCATCAGATCCGATCAAACTCAACATAGCAATAGCAGAAATATTACAAAGGTGCCTCGATCATGTAGGGCATCTCACGAGGTCTAAACAATGAAGATCAAAGAGGGGAGGAGAACATCACATAGCTATTGATCACGGACCCATGGTCCAAGGAAAACTACTCATGAGACATCCGGGGAGCATCCATGGTGGTGAGGAGACTCCCGGAGGTCAATCCTCCCTCTGGTAGGGTGCCGGGAAGAGGTCTTCTGGTGCTCCCGATCTGGGAAGCGCGGCGGCGGCGTAACAGAGGCGAGTTCGCGGAATAGGGTTCTCGTTCTGGAGTTTTCCCGTGACGGGGGGTAAATAGGCGAAGGGGGGCAGCCAGAGGTGGACCAGGGGCCCCAGGCGCCCCCCTGGCGCGGCCAGGGGTGGGGCCGCGCCGGGTGGCCGCCTGGGCCCCCCTCTGGCCCCTCCCGGGCTTTTCTCGAAGCTTCCGTCACGCTGATTTTTTATCTGAATTTTCCCGAATTTTTCTGGCACTTTTTATATGGGGGAAAACTGAAATAGAAAAACAGCAGAAAACATGAACTGGCACTGGGGTGCACTGAGTTAATAGGTTAGTCAAAATATGATAAAAAATGTATGAAAGTGTATCTAGATCATAGCAATATCACACAAAACATGCATGGAGCAAGCAGAAACTATCGATACGTTTTGGACGTATCAACATCCCCAAGCTTAATTCCTGCTCGTCCTCGAGTGGGTAAATGATAACAAGCATAATTTCTGTGGTGACATGCTAGCAACCATAAAAGAACTTTGAAAAGTAAAGCAATCAAGGTCAGAGATTCAATTCAAGTCATAACAGGCAAGAGTCTATATTAGCATTGAAATAAGTAACAAAAGAACAAAAGGTGCAAGAGCTCTCGCTGTCCGTGACTCGAATGTCTCCAAATGGTGTTTGCGTGCAAGAAAGGAGGATAGGGAATACGAGAAAAAAGTATTTTTGTTGAGAACTCAATCTACTAAAGTTTCACACTTGGTCCTCTTTGGAATCTTATCTTGACTCGTCCCCAGACCACTAGCCAGGTACAAGTCAATTTGATCCACTCCTTTTCGATATTTTGAGCACTCATGCAATGGATGAGCGTAAGCACGAGAGTCGACACTTAGGATGGCAAAGAGAGAAATATGGTGGAGGAGGAAGACAAAAAGGATGATAAAGGCTCACATCAATGAGGACAATCATAGGCAAGAGATGCCAAATGATAGATATGATGTGAGGAGTAGGGATTGCCATGCAATGGATGCACATACGAGCTAAGAAGCTCTCCAAACTATATGCATAAAGATCATCTCTATGGAGTACAAAGATATAGAGGGAGTACTAGTGTGGATCTCTCAAAAGGATAGTAGTGTTGCCCCTTTCTCTCTTTTTATTTCTTTTTCTCTTTTTTCTATTTTTTTGTATTTTTTTGGTGGCCTCAATGGCTCTTTCTATTTAACTCTCATTTTTCCTCTTTGGGATCTTTTAATGTGTCCACTTTGGGATCTTTTCCTCACTTAAGGGCAACACTCTATTTTACAAGAAGGTAAAGGAGATCTTTCACACTTTACAAGGTACTCAAAATCATAAATAAGATGTAACTATCATGATGTATGCAATGTATGTCGCTGCCAGTGTAGCAGGAACATGTATGACATGAAGATCAAGTCATGAAGAGGTGGAAGTTGCATGGCAATGTAACTCGGAAAGGCTATGGAAATGCCTTGATAGGTAGGTATGGTGGCTGTTTTGAGGAAGGATAAAGGGAGGCTTATGATGACAGAGCGTATCATGCCAAGGGTTTGGATGTACCGGCGAAGGTGGACACCAACTCTCGGAGTGAGAAGAAGGCAATGCACGGCACGGGAAAGGCTAGCAAAATATGGGAAGGTGGAAGTGTCAACTCTCAATACTTACATTAGTCCGAAGAACTCATGCACTTATTATCGGTAACTCTCAATCTAATGAGGAGGTTCACAAAGAGACAAGTACCCCGAGGAGGAGTGTATGGGGGTTTGGTTATCCTTGCGCATCCTTGACTCATGGTACGTGAGTGTACTCTAATATTCGACTCCTCAGAAGAGTAGTGATCTATCTAGTAGCTAGAGTTCTCAACTAGTTTTGTAGGTTTTTAAAATAAACACGGATTGCCCAAAATACGACACCTATCATTAATAGGCAAGAGATCTTGACACCAAAATTCCAAACATTACTCACAACAATGGCTCAAAACTATTGCAAGCTACTACTAAAATTAAATAGCAACCTCAATTACCTACTTTCAAGACAAAACACAACTCAGTGCAACAACCAACTCTCTTAACAAGATAAACATGAAAACTAAAAAGAGTTGCAGCAACAAACTAAACAAAAGCCAAAGCTCTTGCTAAAGACAAACTAAGACTAAAACTAAACATGGAAGTAGCTATGAAAAGATAAAGAACACACAACAGCAAAAAGATAGGCAGGAAAAATCCGATGATGTGTTCTAGATTTTGAAAGTGGAGCGTGTTTGTCTCCCACACAAAGTAAGACGGGATCTAACTTGTTATGAACAGCAAGCAAAGCTCAATAAAACTAAAAACAAAACCTAAGAGCGAGACGCTCCAAGCATAGCACATAACACATGAAGTGATAAAAATATAGTGAGACGAAGGACGAACTGATGATGGTTGATGGAGAAGGGGATGCACGGGGGGCATCCCCAAGCTTAAATGCTTCAGTCTCCTTGAATATTTATTGGGGATTCATGGGGGCATCCCCAAGCTTGAGCGCTTGACACTCCTGGATCTTCTTTCATCATCTTCCAACGCACACTTGAAAACTCCCTTCATACATAACTCATCATAAGCTGATTAGAGAGGTTAGTACCCTTAATAAATATATTTTTCTCCACTGCATATAAAGATAATCTTGAAGAGCTACTATTTCTCAATAGTGCCAAAAAGTTTTTGCAAATAAGAAGCAAGCTTAAGGTTTGCAAAAGTAAGGAGAGACAAAACGTGGCAGAATCTGTGAAAAACAGAACAGCAGATAGTAAAGAATATTTTAGGGGCACTTCTGCAACTCAAATAAAAAACTCAGAACATACGGAAGTTTCGCAATTGTATAGAGCATACTGTGTAAAAAATTCAGCTCAGAAAGATGAACTGGGATTTTTCTGTAATTTTTCTGGTCACGAGGACAGAATCTGTTTTCTGGACAGCATGTCACAACTTTTACTTCACTTGCTGTAAGAGGCTATAACTTGGCACAAAGCTGAAAAGTAAAGATACAATGATGTTGCTACAGTAGTAACAATCATCAAGACACAACAAAAGCAAAAATAAAAACCTAAATTCGTTGTGGGCTGCCTCCCAAAAGCGCTTCTTTAAAGCCATTAGCTAGGCTTAAAGATTATAAAAGATGCTCACGTAAGAATAAGGATTTGAAGCAAAAGAGAGCATCAAGAAGAAAACATGAAACACATTTAATCCTAACCCATTTCCTATGCATGGGAACCTTGTAAATAAATAAATCATGAAAGCACAAAGTAACAAGCATAGGAAAGTGCAAGATGAACAACTTAAAAACTTTCATCATAAAGAGAGGTGTTTTTGTAACATGAAAGTTTCTACAACCAAACTTTCCTCTCTCAAAATAATTTTCAGTAGCATCATGAACAACATCAATAATATAACTATCACATAAATCATGTTGTTCATGACCTACAAGCACACGTGTATAGTTTTCAACACGGTCTTTAGGATTATAAGATAAATGCAACCCATCACATTGAGCCTTGATAAGAGAAAAGTTCTCCGGATTTGGAGATTTCAAAAGGATAATAGGACAATCAAGTGTGGGTGCAATAGCAACAATTTCATGCTTAACATAAGGAACTATAGAGAGTTCATTTTTGTCAGCATCATCCATAGTGGCATCTTGGCCATCAACAAAGCAAGTATCAAAATTTTCAGAAAGGGATATTTCAAGTGAGTCCTCGGAATGATGGGATTCCTCCTCAAAGCAATCATTGGCCTCTTCTTGGGCAGAAAGCATTTTATTTTTAAAATCCTCAATATAAGAATTGGAAGTATAATTCTCGAAGCAATAAGCAAGAACTGCAAAGTTTTCAGACTCGAAAATAGTATCGTGATACTTTTCAATCAAAGAAGCAATCTCATAGGCACCTTTAAAAGCAACAAACTCTTCAATCTTTTCAACATCAAAGTAATCATAAACACCTTTAGCATAAGAATATAAGATCTCATTTTCATTAAACTCACATTGGAAAGGGAGGTGTTTATGATCTATATTAGAACAACAAGTAAAATCATAAATGTGGCACAAAAGTTTAGCATGGCAATAAGAAACATGTATTTGATCCCATAAGTGTTTCCCTTTCTGAGATAGGCGGTGCCGCGTATAATGAGCATGCTCATCCAATGATTTTCCCTCAACCAAGTCAGTTGGGTTTTTAGCGCGAGCACAAATTGATCGAAGACGATTCAAGTGAAACATGTCCATCCTACCATATTTGGGTGGTTCAACACCCATGGTAAAGATATCATCAGCAAGCAAGGTAACAGGTATTTTTGGTATTTTTGATAAAAGACACAAAAGTAAAAACTGATAGGTAAACTAACAAGACTAAAAAACAAAGGTAAAGGGTAGTGTGCAACTCCCCTATCTTAGCACTCGGAGATCCCGGCAACGGCGCCAGAAATTGCTCTTGATGACGGCTTCTTGCCCTTCGTTGGTAGGCCCCAAGTGGAAGGCGTGATGCGGTACAACAACAAGTTTCCCTCAGTAAAGATACCAAGGTTTGTCTCCAGTAGGACTCCAGAGATGATAAGTAGGTGTCAGCGGCGCAACTGACGCGGACCTGCACACAGACACAGATAACTTTGCTCCCAACGAAGTTCAGAGAGGTTGTCAATCTCTCCGGTCTTGTTGTTCACAAATGATAAAACGCAAGGGGCATAATGATAGCAACTTGAAAGTTAATGCAGAAAAGTAAATATAGCTTGGAAACAATAATGCGGATATGGACCTGGATACGTGATGTTCGCTAGTGATGTCTCTCGCCCAAAAGACGATAAAAATGCTATGCGAGGTAAACAAATTACAGAAAGGCAATTGACAGGATTAAGAACGCACCGCAATGCTAACTATGCTACAAAAGAAAGGAAGAGGTTCAAAAGCACGGGCAGTACGCCAAAGTAAGTAGACCGAAATCCATCTGCATCTACTACTAATCATCCACCTTGAGATATCTATCCAGAACATCTCGCTGGTATTAAGTTGCGAGCCCCACCCAAAGTGTAAACCCAAAGCAACAGACAACTGCATTAAAAAAACTTCGCGTAAAGTAAACAATCCTTGTAACCGCGGTTACAAGCACCGTTGTTTCCCCCCTTGTGGCAACAACACATCCCCTAGACTCATGTTTCTGTCACTCAAGCATGTCATCGGGGAGGCATGAACCCACAATCTAGCACAACGCTCCCTCTTGGAGTCACTACCTACTACTTGGCCAAAGCAATAAACAGCAACGGAGAGCATGCAAGAATTACTTAGGAACAAAAATATAAGAGATAAAAACCAAATATATTACTCTATCACAATCTGAACATAATCTCATAATCCATCAGATCCGATCAAACTCAACATAGCAATAGCAGAAATATTACAAAGGTGCCTCGATCATGTAGGGCAGCTCACGAGGTCTAAACAATGAAGATCAAAGAGGGGAGGAGAACATCACATAGCTACTGATCACGGACCCATGGTCCAAGGAAAACTACTCACGAGACATCCGAGGAGCATCCATGGTGGAGAGGAGACTCCCGGAGGTCAATCCTCCCTCCGGCAGGGTGCCGGGAAGAGGTCTTCTGGTGCTCCCGATGTTGGAAGCGCGGCGGCGGCGGAACAGAGGCGAGTTCGCGGAATAGGGTTCTCGTTCTGGAGTTTTCCCGTGACGGGGGGTAAATAGGCGAAGGGGGGCAGCCAGAGGTGGACCAGGGGCCCCAGGCGCCCCCCTGGCGCGACCAGGGGTGGGGCCGCGTCGGGTGGCCGCCTGGGCCCCCCTGCCCCCCTCTGGCCCCTCCCGGGCTTTTCTCGAAGCTTCCGTCACGCTGATTTTTATCTGAATTTTCCCGAATTTTTCTGGCACTTTTTATATGGGGGAAAACTGAAATAGAAAAAACAGCAGAAAACAGGAACTGGCACTGGGGTGCACTGAGTTAATAGGTTAGTCCAAATATGATCAAAAATGTATGAAAGTGTATCTAGATCATAGCAATATCACACAAAACATGCATGGAGCAAGCAGAAATTATCGATACGTTTTGGACGTATCAATGATGCATCGCAAATAGAAGAATTTGTTGCTTATAAGGGTGCCTATGAAATTACTTCTCTTCTTAAAAATATTGATGATGCCCCTTACAAATCTGAGAGTCTTGCTATACTTAACTATTGTTTGGAAAATTACGATGCAAATTATTATATTACTGATCATCTTGAGAGAATCTCTCCCCCAAAGGAAGAGACTAATGTTTTGCAGGACTCTATGGAAGAAGAAATTGTTGAACCTGAAAGCTCCTTGGATGAAAAAGAGGAGGAGAGTGACGAACAAAAGGAGGAAGAATGGAGCCATCCATGTCTTCCTTCTAATGAGAGTAACTCTTTGAATCTTACCTTATATGAGTGTTATGATCCTATGGATTCTTTTGAAATATCCCTTTTTGATGAAGTTGATGCCTTCTATGCTTATGGCCGTGATGCCAGTATGGATGATGCTTACGGAAATGAACTTTCTATAGTTCCTCATGTTAAGAATGAAATTTTTGCTATTGTACCCACACTTGATTGTCCTATATTCCTTTTGAAATCTCCAAATATTCCAGAGAATTATGCTCTTATTAAGGCTCAATGTGATGGGTTGCATTTATCTTATGTTCCTAAAGACCGTGTTGAAAACTATACACGTGTACTTGTAGGTCATGAACAACATGATTTATGTGATAGTTATATTCTTGATGTTGTTCATGATACTACTGAAAATTATTTTGAGAGAGGAAAGATTGGTTGTAGAAACTTTGTTACAAAAACACCTCTCTTCATGTTGAAAGTTTTGAAGTTGTTATTCTTTTATCTTCCTATGCTTGTTATTTTGTGCTTTAACGATTTAATTTCTTACAAGTTTCCCATGCATAGGAAGTGGGTTAGGCTTAAATTTGTTTCATATTTTCTTCTTGATGCTCTCTTTTGCTTCAAATCCTTATTTTTATGAGAGCAACTTTTATGATCTTCATGCCTAGCTTAAAGTCGTAAAAGAAAGCGCTTGTTGGGAGGCAACCCAAGACGTTTTTACTTCTTTTCTTAGTGGTCTTGATGATTGTTACTACTGTAGCAACATCGTTGTATCTTTACTTTTCAAGCTTTGTGCCAATTATAGCCTCATATGACAAGGGAAGTGAAAGTTGTGACATGCTGTCCAGAAAACATATTCTGTCCTCATGAAGAATAAAATAATAGAAAATTACCAGTTCATCTTTTTGAGCTGAATTTTTTACACAGCGTGCTCTATACAATCACGGAACTTTCGTATGTTCTGAGTTTTTCATTTGAGTTGCAGAAGTACCCCTAAATAATTCTTTACTACCTGATATTTTGTTTTTCACAGATTCTGCCACGTTTTGTTTTTCCTAACTTTTGCAAACCTTAAGCTTGCTTTTTCTTTGCAAAAAATTTCGGCAATCTTGAGAAACAATAGCTCTTCAAGAATATCTTTATTTCCAGTAGAGAAAAAATATTTTATTGTGAGTACTAACGTCGCTAATCAGATTATGATGAGTTATGTATGAAGGGAGTTTTCAAGTGTGCGAGGGAAGATGATAAAAGAAGATTCAGGAGGATCAAACGCTCAAGCTTGGGGATGCCCCCGTGCACCCCCAAGATATATTCAAGAAGACTCAAGCATCTAAGCTTGGGGATGCCTGTTGGTGAACGGGGCAGAAAACAATAATTTTTCATAACCTACGCGTCCCGAACCCAAGATCTATGCTATGGCGATGCAAATAACGGAGGGAATTGGTCACATAACAGTATGTAGTCCGTTAAGCGGGAAGCTTTCCCGCGTGAAAACGTGGTTGATGTAGTCGTACCGGCAATCCCCGATGCCGCGCAGATCCACGATGACTCCTGAGGCCACCCGGTCCTTGAAGACCGATGACGGGATTACGTCCCCATCGGAACGTTGTCGGTGAAGACGTCGCGACACGGCCTCAACGATGAAGGAGCACCACAAGTGTAGCGCCTCGCGGGATTACACGCATACGGTGTACCCGACGTTCCCTCCGGGCTCCGAACCAGAAGAGCAGCGGAAAGAAGATGGATTCGGATCCCGATTCCAGCAGCACCGCGTGCGTATGGTGGAGAAACCCCAACCAAGTGTAGACTCCAAACAAGGGGAGTCCACTCGAGGAGGGAGAAAGAGAGAGAAGAGAGATCTGAGAAACTTTTCTCAAATCAAATTGTGTGAAGAAAAAGGCACCCCCACCCCTCCTTATATAGGCCAAGGAGGGGTGCCACCCTCCCTCCCCTTCCCATGTGGGACTAAACCCTAGGGAGGGGGGGTTTGGTGCGGCTAGGGGAGGTGGGCTCCCTCACTTGGCGCCTTGGCCCAAGGGGGAGCTCCCTCCTTCCCCTAATGGGCCTCTTTAGGCCCATATGCCTTTTAATTCATTTTTAATTATATTTAATCATATTTTAATATTTAATTCTTTTAATTAAATAATAAACATATTTAAACATTATTAAACATTATTTTGAACCTTTCAAAATATCCAGGACAACTTCCGGCACCTCCCGGAACAATTCTGGTGTTCTCTCTTATTTCACCGATGATCCCGAATCAATCCTTATTGCGTCGAATACGCTTAAGCATGACACCCTACGGTTCGGGAAATAGCAGACATGATCAGACACTCTCTGACCAATGACCATCATGTGGGATATGATTACAATCCTTGATGAGCCCCAGCGCTTCCATCGAATTAACTTCATCATTTGAACCGTTAACGTTGAGTCCTGATCCCTTTGTCATACGATACTTTGTTTGTCTGAGGTTTGATCATCGGTATCCATTATACCTAGTTCATCCTCGTTACCGACAAACATGTTTACTCGTTCCCATGATATTACAACCCCGTGACCTAGTCACGTGATTGCGCAATCTTTATGATGTAATATCATCGAGTGGGCCCAGAGTACCTATCCGTCACTCGGATGGACAAATCCTGTTTTGATCTATTTGCATACTCATCAACATATCTACTTCGGAATACCCAAGATACACCTTTATGGTTACCATGTTTCAGTGTAACGGTTAATGCACTCAAATCATCCTGGTAGGTAGCAATTATGTATGATCATCATGGTCTTAAGGATCGGGTCACTACGTTTATAGTTATCGCAATGTTGAACTATGTGACTAGATCACATTGCAACACTTCTGGTGGGTGTGTGTCTATCATGTCATTCTCCCAATTACATGACCCCATTTTCAATAGACTGTTCACATCTCATGATCAGGAAACCTTGATCATCAATTGCCCAATGGACTAGTTTACTAGAGTTAACTAGGGACCTGGTTGTTTGTATACCACACGTGTATTAATGTTTCCGCTTAATACAGTTATAGCACAGTATAAAACTTATTATGAACTAATGGAATACACCAATAAACATATTTTATTTGCCTCTAGGGAACATTCCCAAAAGTCTCCCACTTGCACTAGAGTACAAATAATCTAGTTGCATTTTTCTGTGGATCATAACTCCATATCATGTATATGGTTATAGATCATGCTTGCTTGTGGAAAAGGTTGTATCAATGGTCTTGGTACCATTCAGATCCGTATGTCTTTTGCAAATCATTAATGTCACCTAGTTTGACATTACTTCATTATCCATTATAATGATGAGGTATATATATATATTCGGCGGTAGAGTGAGACTTCGTTTGTTTGTGTTTCAGCAATGACATCCGGTGGGTCACGCGGACTTTCCCATAGTCATGCACACTGAAACTCACTCAGTCAGAAGTCGAACTTCTTAAGCCAGAATATAACTCTTGCCACTTCTAAAGTAGCCATATCATTGTAGATTTAATCCTTAGTGCATTGTATGTAACTTTGATGTCTAACCATGTTTCTTTCAACTTAGGCATTTATTAGTATGATATCTCAATTTTCCAGGTTAGTGTCAGAACTTGAACCAGCATAACATTTATGGTCAAGTCCACTATCCTTTACAAATTAGAGATGTATCCTCAGTTCTCCCCAGATACTGAAGGATAAACTTAACTCTTTGTTCAATGATTTACTCATAAATCATATCACAATATGTTCTTCTTACTAAGAACTTGGGTCACATTACGTCGAGTACACAACTTTGTTTTTTATATGAAAGAACCTATGACAGAGGCATAGAGGAGTTAGCACATCCATTTCTTTCATTTAACCATCATTTAACCATTGTTCTTGTACCGAGATTAACTCGATACTTCTCTTGGATATACAAGTAAGAACTACCTTCTTGACTTGTCCCATTCTGAACTTCTTCAGAATCTTATCCAGGAAAGTATTCCTACTCAATGATATTAAACGCATTAATCTATCTTAATCGATTTTCAATGCTTAACTTCATTCATGAAAGATTTTCAATAATCATTAATACCAACTACATCATTCACCATATGTTATATATGAGAATGTTGTCACGCTCCCACTCAAATATGTCAGCCACATATAAGACTAGGATAACATCCACATAGCTACCACTCAAATATGTCACCCACATATTAAGTTCAGGATAATACTCCCATAGCTCCCACTCAAAATATGTCATCCACATATTAGGTTTAGGATACTATTCAGCTCCCACTCAGTTTCATGCAAATGCATGTTTCCTCGATATTTTGTCTAAGTCCAAAATCCTTTGATCATCCATCAAATCGAGAATTTCGGTTACGAGGCACTAGCATCCATATGTTTTCCAAAACCTTATCGTTGTACCAATTACAAAACTTCTTCAAATGCAGGATTTGAGGAAATCACGGTATTGATAACAATTTGGATCAATCGTAGTGATAATCCTATTGACTCAATCATTGATACTATTGTAGTCAACCTTTTGAATTTGTCAGAAACATCCTTCATGACAAATCGATCTTGATGTCTTCCTTTGATGATCACATTTATTCCTTATAACCTTGAAGTTATTGAGAATATCAAGTAACCTCTTTACTCGATAAGATTCATGTAATCTTAAATGTAACTCAATATAGGATTCCATGACTCATAGTCATTTCTCGTACTTAGGTCCACCATCGCTTCTTCGTAGTTCGTAGGTATGTCTTGTTCCATTAACTTGACAAGTGAATCATGAATATTCCTTTGTATAAGGGCAAATATGTATTCTTGAATCCTACTTTGTTCAGTAAAAGTTTCAACCGAAACACCATGATCATTATCATCATTTTCTCCTCTAATTGTAGAGCTTTGGTTTCGGAACACATTCCGTTGCGCTACTCTGACATCTGGAGGCAAGGTCAATTACCTTGTTTGAACTTTCACTTTCTTCCATTAACACATTCATCAAGAACACTTCTTGACAAACACCAAACTTAGCAACACAAGTTTTGCTCTTTGGTCCTAGTTGCGGAAGATGCATCCATAGTTGACTAAGGATACACTACAAAGATAATTTACCACATAAATTATTTTCCTAGAAACCATGACACACCATAACTTATATAGTGTTGTTTTCCACGAACTCAGATGGTTCCCTATACTGAAGTGAGTGTTTTCATATTAAATTAATAACTCTAAACTATAATAACATAACTCGGTAGGAGATAACTTATACCATACACTATTCAATAGAGTATGATTATAATGTTCATGCACATCAACAATATTGAAGTGTCTTAAGCATTGTGATTTGTGGAACAACTTTCACACAAGTCCATATGCCCAAGGCTAACTCAAAACATTTGTCACTTTGATCAAATCGTAGAGACTGGTTTTTCTTGTTAATTCAATACCCGTCTTCATTCTAAAATCCCTTTGACCACATCAAACTATTTCAGTCTCATGTTTCATTAGTGAATACACATATTCATCTAAGTCTACATATGAAGTTCACGAAATAATGAAATTCACTACATGCTGAAATATGATACATCATTATGTATGATATTCAACAATCAGCGCAAACTCTGTTTTACCAGAATGCGGAGTTTCAGTCATCTCACCTAAAGAGGCATGGTTTGCATGTGTCAAGGGATCAAGTATCTCAAGACTTCATCAAACCAATCATGACTTAAACGGTAGTGTCATTATTAGGTGTGGATAATTCTTGGCATTGCAATATTTCTTATAAATGATCAATTACTATCATCAATATAAGAATAACTCATTCATAATCATAATGTGACCATAAAAGATATCATTCATAAAAGAAGAACAACTGACTTGTTTCTCACTAAATGAATAATTGTCTTCGCGAGATGCAAGACACACTAATAAAGTACACACTCAAACGATCATAAATTTATTCATATATTAATCAAATGATAGATGTAGAGGGAGAGTGTTGTCGACCATCAACTATCTTGATTATCGTCAGCACACATTGTCACCTCATCCCTTTCAAGCCACTCTTTAAGCAGTAAGTTCAAGTATCGAATACTTAATCATCCACAATTAGTGTTTTGTGGGGAAAGACATTTATAACCCGTATATCAAATATACTTTCTTCGTCGATGACTATTCCTGCATTGGTTCTACCTTTAAAGTTCTCAACTTTAACCATGACCTCATGAACGGTGAACAATTCTCTTTCATGACATAGTCTAGACACGGTCTTTGTAGCTGGGAGGAAGCAGATGCCACTTCCCAGTTATCGCAAAGTAACCAGTCATTCAGTAGTCCAAGTTGTACACAAGGTGTTCATGTATCTTATACATTTTCCAAGTGACTTTCTTAGCAGGTTATTCCTTCAACCATGGTTGAAAGAAACCCCGTCCATATACTCATATCCCATAATATGAAGTATGGTGTTTTGGACAGTCATATAAGTGACGATGAATACAATACTCATCATCATCTTCCTCAATTACAGAGTTATCAGGTGTATCTCCTAGCATTTCTCGTATTACGTTTTGTAAGTCATTACTAATGAGTATGTCTCTAACTGTGTTGGTACACATCAATGAAATAAGACCCATTTACTTTAAGTTCTACATCACACTAAAAGAGCCATAGTTATAAACATTGGGTATGACATTATCTACAATGATATTTGCTAAGACATGAAGATTAAGTTCATAATAGGAGTTCATGTTTTAAACAATTCTAGAACTCCCACTCAGACAAACATCCCTCATAGTTTATTCTAAGTGATTACACAATCCTTGAGAACTATACCTCCCCCGTGTGACACGACCATCAGTATATTCTCAAGGTAGGCCATCATGCCAAACACATCATCCATGTGACTAATGCTCGATCTTTCGATCACTGTGTCCCGAGGACATATCTGCATATGCCAGGCTCGCCACAATAACCTTAGTTATTATATGCCGCGTATGCAAGGCCATGTTTCTGGACATGCTAGGCTTGATCCACCCATCTCATTTGAACGCTAATATGTTTGACGCCCGTGTGACACGCGATGCCTCCATAATGGAGATCTTTCCAGATGGTGCTTCACTAAGGAAGGACACTTTGTTGGATTAGTGAGGGATCATCCTATAATGCTACAGTCGTATATCTAATACAAGCAAAACAGGATGCTATAGTATAAATCATACTAACTATGATGCCCCCCCTGCAAATTAAAGTTTAGACGCCTCTACTTTATCTTTTGCAAGTTTTACGTGGCTGATAGGGCTTTGGAGATAGAACCGTTTCTATGCCTACGAACATACAACCACAACACCAATCCCGCAATTGTCTCTATTACACCCCTGTCGGGGCCCTCCGTTGCAAACGTCTTCGCATCGCTAATGTTAGAGAGACAGACACCCCCAGCCACTTATATGGTACAAGCCATATGTCAAGCGTGGAACCATTCTCGCATAAACGCGTAAGGTCGGTCGGGGCCGCTTCATCAGGACATTGCCGCAATGCTAAGCGAGTACACGTGAGAGGGTAACAATTGGAGAATTGATGCCCACATACTAGATGTGTTCTATCCGTACAATACATCTACGCATAGCTTGCTCATGATACCACTGTTGGTGAACGGGGCAGAAAACAATAATTTTTCATAACCTACGCGTCCCGAACCCAAGACCTATGCTATGGCGGTGCAAGTAACGGAGGTAATTGGTCACATACCAGTATGTAGTCCGTTAAGCGGGAAACGTTCCCGCGTGAACGTGGTTGATGTAGTCGTACCGGCAATCCCCGATGCCGCATAGATCCACGATGACTCCTGAGGCCACCCGGTCCTTGAAGACCGATGACGGGATTACGTCCCTGTCGGAACGTTGTCGGTGAAGACGTCGCGACACGGCCTCAACGATGAAGGAGCACCACAAGTGTAGCGCCTCACGGGATTACACGCATACGGTGTACCCGACGTTCCCTCCGGGCTCCGAACCAGAAGAGCAGCGGAAAGAAGATGGATTCGGATCCCGATTCTAGCAGCACGACGACGTGCATATGGTGGAGAAACCCCAACCAAGTGTAGACTCCAAACAAGGGGAGTCCACTCGAGGAGGGAGAAAGAGAGAGAAGAGAGATCTGAGAAACTTGTCTCAAATCAAATTGTGTGAAGAAAAAGGCACCCCCACCCCTCCTTATATAGGCCAAGGTGGGGTGCCACCCTCCCTCCCCTTCCCATGTGGGACTAAACCCTAGGGAGGGGGGGGGGGTTAGTGCGGCTAGGGGAGGTGGGCTCCCTCCCTTGGCGCCTTGGCCCAAGGGGGAGCTCCCTCCTTCCCCTAATGGGCCTCTTTAGGCCCATATGCCTTTTAATTCATTTTAATTATATTTAATCATATTTTAATATTTAATTCTGTAATTAAATAATAAAACATATTTAAACATTATTTTGAACCTTTCAAAATATCCAGAACAACTTCCGGCACCTCCCGGAACAATTCTGGTGTTCTCTCTTATTTCACCGATGATCCCGAATCAATCCTTATTGCGTCAAATACCCTTAAGCGTGACAACGGTTCGGGAAACAGCAAACATGATCAGACACTCTCTGACCAATGACCATCATGTGGGATCTGGTTACAATCCTTGATGAGCCCCTACGCTTCCATCGAATTAACTTCATCGTTTGAACCGTTAACGTTGAGTCCTGATCCCTTTGTCATACGATACTTTGTTTGTCTGAGGTTTAATCATCGGTATCCATTATACCTAGTTCATCCTCGTTACCGACAAACATGTTTACTCGTTCCCGTGATATTACAACCCCGTGACCTAGTCACATGATTGCGCAATCTTTATGATGTAATATCACCGAGTGGGCCCAGAGTACCTATCCGTCACTCGGACGGACAAATCCCGTTTTGATCTATTTGCATACTCATCAACATATCTACTTCGGAATACCCAAGATACACCTTTATGGTTACCATGTTTCAGTGTAACGGTTAATGCACTCAGAGCATCCTGGTAGATAGCAATTATGTATGATCATCATGGTCTTAAGGATCGGGTCACTACGTTTATAGTTATCGCAATGTTGAACTATGTGACTGGATCACATCGCAACACTTCTGGTGGGTGTGTGTCCATCATGTCATTATCCCAATGACATGACCCCATTGTCAATAGACTGTTCACATCTCATGATCAGGAAACCTTGATCATCAATTGCCCAATGGACTAGTTTACTAGAGTTAACTAGGGACCTGGTTGTTTGTATACCACACGTGTATTAATGTTTCCGCTTAATACAGTTATAGCACAGTATAAAACTTATTATGAACTAATGGAATACACCAATAAACAAATTTTATTTGCCTCTAGGGCACATTCCCAACAATGCCCCCATGCATCCCCTTCTCCATCAACAATTATCAGTTCGTCTTTCGTTCCACTATATTTTTATCACTTCATGCGTTATGTGCTATGCTTGGAGCGTCTTGATCTTTATTTCCTTTTTAGTTTTCTTTAGCTTTGCTTGCTGTTCATAACAAGTTAGAACCCAGATTTCTTTGTGTGGGAGAGAAACACACTCCACTTCACCCTAGAACACAACATAGGATTTTCGTGCTTATCTTTGCTGTGTGTGTTCTTTATCTTTTTCGTAGCTGCTGTCATGTTTAGCTCTTAGTTTTCATGCTTATCTTTTTAAGAGCTTTTTGTTTAGTTTGTTGCTGGAACTCTCTTGAGTTTTCATGTTTATCTTGTTTTGAGAGTTTGCCTGTTGCACTGAGTTTTGTGTCTTGACTTGAAGTAGGTAATTGAGGTTGCTATTCAATTGTAGTAGTAACTTGCAATCGTTTTGAGGTATTTCCATGAGTAATATTTGAACTTTTGGTGTCAAGAGATTTAGCCTATTAGTGATAGATGTCGTATTTTGGGAAATCCGTGTTTATTTTCGAAAAACCTACAAAATTAGTTGAGAACTTTAGCTACTAGGTGGATCACTAATGTTTGGAGTGATCGAATATTAGAGTACACTCACGTACCATGAGTCGAGGATGCGCAAGGATAACCAAACCCCCATACACTCCTCCTCGGGGTACTTGTCTATTTGTGAACCTCCTAATTAGATTGAGAGTTACCGATAATAAGTGCATGAGTTCTTCGGACTAATGTGAGTATTCGAAAGTTGACACTTCCACCTACCCATATTTTTCTAGCCTCTTCGGTACCGTGCATTGCCCTTTCTCACCTCGAGAGTTGGCGCATACTTCGCCGGTGCATCCAAATCCTTGGCACGATACGCTCTGTCATCATAAGCCTCATTATATCCTTCCTCAAAACAGCCACCATACCTACCTATCAAGGCATTTCCATAGCCTTTCCGAGATACATTGCCATGCAACATCCACCTTCTCATGACTTGATCTTCATGTCATACATGATTTTGCTTGATCGATGAGCCGCATGCTAGTTGGGCCTTGCCCTAATCATTGCTACATGACGCGCTAGTATCATTGCATATCCTGCTACAATGGCAGAGGCATACATTTGCATACTTCATGATAGTTTCATTTTCTTTATGTTGAGTACTTTTGTAAAGTGTGAAAGATCTTCTATACTTCTTGTAATATATAGAGTGTTGCCCCTAAAGTGATCAAAAGATCACAAAGAGGACAAATGAGAGTTAAATAGAAAGATCCATTGAGGCCACCAAAAAAAATACAAAAAAGAGAAAAAGAAATAAAAAGAGAGAAGGGGCACACTACTATTCCTTTTGAGAGATCCACACTCGTACTCCATCTTATATCTTGTAAACCATAGAGATTATCATTCATGCATATAGCTATGTGGGGACCTTCACACTGCAGAACTTTGCTTGTATATTCCAATGATGAGCCTCCTCAAATGAGCTCTAGGTCTTCTTGAGCAAGAAAGTTGGATGCACCCCCACTAGTTCCATTGGAGAGCTTACCTTAGCTCATATGTGCATTTGTTGCATGGCAATCCCTACTCCTCACATCATATCTATCATTTGGCTTTCTCTCGCCTCTGATTGTCCTCATTGATGTGAGCCTTTCACACCTTTTTTTGTCTTCCTCCCCCTTCATTTTTCTCTCCTTTGCCATCCTAAGTGTCAACTTTCTTGCTTACGCTCATCCATTGCATGAGTGCTCAATATACCGAAAGGGAGTGGATCATTTTGATTTGTACCTGGCTAGTGGTCTGGGGATGAGTCAAGATAAGATTCCAAAGAAGACCAAGTGTGAAACTTTGGTAGATTAAGTTCTCAACAATAAAAACTATGTTTATTGCCCAGCTGTAATTTGTTTACCTTGCATGGCTATTTTATCGTCTTTTGGGAGCGAGACATCATTAGTGAACATCATGGGACCCCGGTCCATATTTCCACCCCTGTTTACAACCGCTATTTATTTTCTGCTTAATTTTCTTTTCTGTTGCTATCGCTATCATTATTATCCCGTGTGTTTGATCCTTTGTAGACAACAAGGCCGGAGGGATTGACAACCTCTCTAAACTCGTTGGGAGCAAAGTTATCTGTTGTGTGTGCAGGTCCACGTCAACCGCCTAATTGATGGCACCATTGTCACCTTCCTGTCATTGTCGGATTCCTACTGGAGACAAACCTTGGTATTTTCACCGAGGGAAATTTTCTGTTGTCTACATCTCAACCTTCCACTTTGGGTAACCAACGAGGGGCAAGAAGCCATCAACCGCCTAATTGCGGGCGCCGTTTTCACCTTCCTGTCGTTGTCGGAGTCCTACTGGAGACAAACCTTGGTATCTTCACCGAGAGAAATTTGCTGTCGTCTACATCTCAACCTTCCACTTTGGGTAACCAACGAGGGGCGAGAAGCCACCAAAGCTAATTTCTGGCGCTGTTGCCGGGGACTCCACTCTTCAAGATAGGGGAGTTGCACACTATCTTTTATCTTTGCTTTTTAGTCTTGTTAGTTTACCTTTCATTTTTTATCTTCGTGTCCTTTACCAAAAATCTAAAAAATATATAGTATGTCTAGTTCCTTACTTGCCAATCAATGTGTGACTTCTTTCAAACCAGATCTTATTGGCATGGAGGATTCACCGAGGATCAACAAAAGTGGTACAAGGACCACCGCTTGTCTCAAAAGGGGATACACTTATGGAAACAAATACACCAGTTGTATGACTATGCTAGAAACTTGTGCTCAATATATAATATATCTTTATGCAGGGATGAATCTTGTTGCTTTATGAGGCACAAACACCTTGCTTTCCAATGCGAGTACAATGACGATGAAACCTTAGCTTCTTCTGCTAAGAGAAATTATGATTTTGATGATGCAGAGTAAATAGAAGAATTTGTTGCTTATAAGGGTGCCTATGAAATTACTTCTCTTCTTAAAAATATTGATGATGCCCCTTACAAATCTGAGTCTTGCTATACTTAACTACTGTTTGGAAAATTATGATGCAAATTATTATATTACTGATCATCTTGAGAGAATCTCTCCCCCAAAGGAAGAGACTAATGTTTTGCAGGACTCTATGGAAGAAGAAATTGTTGAACCTGAAATCTCCTTGGATGAAAAAGAGGAGGAGAGTGACGAACAAAAGGAGGAAGAATGGAGACATCCATGTGTACCTTCTAATGAGAGTAACTCTTTGAATCTTACCTTATATGAGTGTTATGATCCTATGGATTCTTTTGAAATATCCCTTTTTGATGAAGTTGATGCCTTCTATGCTTATGGTCGTGATGCCACTATGGATGATGCTTACGAAAATGAACTTTCTATAGTTCCTCATGTTAAGCATGAATTTTTTGCTATTGCACCCACACTTGATTGTCCTATTATCCTTTTGAAATCTCCAAATATTCCAGAGAATTATGCTCTTATTAAGGCTCAATGTGATGGGTTGCATTTATCTTATGTTCCTAAAGACCGTGTTGAAAACTATACACGTGTACTTGTAGGTCATGAACAACATGATTTATGTGATAGTTATATTCTTGATGTTGTTCATGATACTACTGAAAATTATTTTGAGAGAGGAAAGATTGGTTGTAGAAACTTTGTTACAAAAACACCTCTCTTCATGTTGAAAGTTTTGAAGTTGTTATTCTTTTATCTTCCTATGCTTGTTATTTTGTGCTTTCACGATTTATTTTCTTACAAGTTTCCCATGCATAGGAAGTGGGTTAGGCTTAATTTTGTTTCATATTTTCTTCTTGATGCTCTCTTTTGCTTAAAATTCCTTATTTTTATGATCTTCATGCCTAACTTAAAGGCGTAAAAGAAAGCGCTTGTTGGGAGGCAACCCAAGATGTTTTTACTTCTTTTCTTAGTGGTCTTGATGATTGTTACTACTGTAGCAACATCATTGTATCTTTACTTTTCAAGCTTTGTGCCAATTATAGCCTCATATGACAAGGGAAGTGAAAGTTGTGACATGCTGTCCAGAAAACAGATTCTGTCCGCGTGACGAAAAACATCTTAGAAAATTACCAGGTCATCTTTTTGAGCTGAATTTTTTACACAGCGTGCTCTATACAATCACAGAACTTTCTTATGTTCTGAGTTTTTTGATTTGAGTTGCAGAAGTACCCCTAAAAAATTCTTTACTACCTGCTGTTCTGTTTTTCACAGATTCTGCCACATTTTGTCTTTCCTAACTTTTGCAAACCTTAAGCTTGCTTTTTCTTTGCAATTTTTTTTGGCAATCTTGAGAAACAGTAGCTCTTCGAGAATATATTTATTTCCAGTAGAGAAAAAATATTTTATTGTGGGTACTAACCTCGCTTATCAGATTATGATGAGTTATGTATGAAGGGAGTTTTCAAGTGTGCGAGGGAAGATGATAAAAGAAGATTCAGGAGGTTCAAACGCTCAAGCTTGGGGATGGCCCCGTGCACCCCCAAGAAATATTCAAGAAGACTCAAGCATCTAAGCTTGGGGATTCCCCCATGCATCCCCTTCTCCATCAACAATTATCAGTTCGTCTTTCGTTTCACTATATTTTTATCACTTCATGCGTTATGTGCTATGCTTGGAGCGTCTGGATCTTTATTTACTTTTTAGTTTTCTTTAGCTCTGCTTGCTGTTAATAACAAGTTAGAACTCAGCTTTCTTTGTGTGGGAGAGAAACACGCTCCACTTCACCTTAGAACACAACATAGGATTTTCATCCTTATCTTTGCTGTGTGTGTTCTTTATCTTTTTCTTAGCTGCTGTCATGTTTAGCTCTTAGTTTTCATGCTTATCTTTTTAAGAGCTTTTGTTTAGTTTGTTGCTGGAACTCTCTTGAGTTTTCATGTTTATCTTGTTTGGAGAGTTTGCCTGTTGCACTGAGTTTTGTGTATTGACTTGAAGTAGGTAATTGAGGTTGCTATTCAATTGTAGTAGTAACTTGCAATAGTTTTGAGGTATTTCCATGAGTAATGTTTTAACTTTTGGTGTCAAGAGATTTAGCCTATTAGTGATAGATGTCATATTTTGGGCAATCCGTGTTTATTTTTGAAAACCTACAAAATTAGTTGAGAACTTTAGCTACTAGATGGATCACTAATATTTGGAGGGATCGAATATTAGAGTACACTCACGTACCATGAGTCGAGGATGCGCAAGGATAACCAAACCCCCATACACTCCTCCTCGAGGTACTTGTCTCTTTGTGAACCTCCTAATTAGATTGAGAGTTACCGATAATAAGTGCATGAGTTCTTCGGACTAATGTGAGTATTCTAAAGTTGACACTTTGTAACGACCCAATTCACACAGAATTGAAGTCTCTGTGCTCAAGTGCCAGTCCATGGATCGAACTCGCTGGCACACACAATATTATAGATGTATATCAAAGTACAAGTGCATCATTATTACAACGTATGATCTAGAGTAAATAAATAACAAGTTTCATAGCTCAAGGCTAGCTTATTCAATATAAATATAGCGGAAGCAAAAGCAAGTAACGTGGAGTCCCATCAACAGCCACATGCGAACATGCTGAGTGTAGACTCACAACCCCTAAACGCACCTTACTGATCGTCTGAAAAACCTGCAACACCGAAGTTTACAGCCCGACAACGGGTCAGTACATCTGATTTGTACGACAAGTGACACGGAAAAGTTTATATAAAGGACCTACAACTACATGCAAGGTAAGTCAAAGGAAAGGCTTATGGTTTTGTTTTGCAGAAAGCCAATTTTCTCCTGAACTAAACTAGTCAAAGTTTTAAGTTGAACTTACTACTTAAGAATGAACTGGGCACACCAGTTCCAACACCACACCCTTATTTAATCTTGCCCACTCAAATTATTATGGTGATTCATATGTCAAGATCCTCCAGTAACAGTAATGTCTAGTAGCTCAAGGATGTCCATAACCGGGGGCACGACTAATCATGATTAGTTTTTACTCTGCAGAGGTTAGTACACTTTCCCCGCTGGACTCAACCCGAAGATTGAGACAAAGTCTTTCAGAAGAGGTCACCTACACCCAACGGCAAGCCGGTACCACCTATCACATCTACATCTGCTAGCTTTGCACGGGAGAGGCTTCCTACATCATACTCAACTAAGCCAGAGCCTATATGGCCAGCGGCTGTACATGGAAGCTCCTAGTCACCAAGTATGTCTGATCTTTTTGAGCCTGGAAGGCGCCCACTTACGTTCAGAGGGTAGCACCATGACGTACTGTCAACCACCAAACCAACCATTAGGGGTACAACCTGGTCTCGCCCTTAGATAAGGCACGAGCCCCCAGGAAGCACTCCCTGCCCGTCCAGAGGTGATTTCTATTTATGATAAAGTTGCTACACAAATTATTAAATAGCTCACATGCACTCCATGAATTTACACAACCCAAACCTCGTCTACAAAGCATAGCAATAAAGCAACAAAACGACTAGGTTGATCTACAGTAGACAAGTCAAGACATGTGGCTATCCTAACTGGTTTTGCAGCAACAGTATAATAAACCACCTATCATGCAATAGGGTGATATTTCTTAACATAATGTATATAGAAAATATAGGTATGAGTATGGTCAAAGCATCACTTGCCTTCTTGTTGGTCCTGACGGTCACAATCCTCACAAAACGAGGCGGCACACTCCGGACAATCTATACGAGCAAACATAGCACCAATCAACATATACTCAATACAATTATGCACAAATAGTAATAAGCATTCAAATAACAGTAGAAAAACTTGCCTAACAGTAGCTAAACTTAAAGTACTTGTCAAAATAAAACCAACGCAAAAAGAAACGGCGCAAACGGGCGCACCGGTAAAAAGTTACGGCTGCCGGAAGTTCAAATTTGGATCAGCTTGGGATTCAAATTTGAAAACTTCAAACTTCTGTAACACTTGGCCTCTGGCTAGGAAATTTCTACATGGTCTCAACGCAACTGGAATCGCCCAATTCCGAGTTACGGTTAAAAAGTAGCCGCGAAAACGGTATCGGGGTCCTCTACTGTAAAAAGGACCCGGGCGCAAATAATTTTTTTCCGAAAAACGCGATCAGGTCCTCGGGCGGTTTTGGATCCAGACCTGGATTTTTTTTTCGAAACGCAACTAACTCCTTTTTTTTCCCAACCAGCTCTCTCCCTCCCGCACGGGCTCAAGGCCATGGCCATGGCTCGGCCGAGGCCTCACCGGCGAGGCTGGCTGCTCCGGCCGGCTGGGCACTCCGGCGACCGGGGGCGGCGACCAGGGGCACCGGGGCGGGCGGCGGCGGCCCGTGGCGCGCGGGGCGGCGGCGAGCTCGGCCGGCCGGCTCGCTCCGGCGAGCGGCGGCCCGGCGGCGGCGCAGCACAGCGCGACTACGGTGGCGGGGCGAGCGGCTAGGGCGTGGGGACGACGGCTAGGCGGCGGGACGCCGGAAATTACCTCGAAAAAACGGCGAAAACGCGACTCCGGCAAACTTTCCGGCGAGATTCCGGTGACTCCGGCGAGATTCCGGCGAACTCCGGCGATGACGTCGTCGATGATGTCGGCGGCGGCGGGTCCCGCGGATTAGTTTAGGGCTAACCTAAAAATGCTAAAAGAAATTAATCTAGCCCTAAACGGGGCTATTTATAGACAGCCTCTAATCCCCCTTTTTTTTAAATCCGAGATAAATACAAAATCGGTCCGCGGAAAAAAATATAGAACATGCCCATTAGGCCCAAAACAATATTAGAAAAATCACGGAAATTTATTTTTAAATTTCGTCTTCGCCAATATTTTTAAAATAATGAAAATGAATTTTTGGCTTTACCAAAATATTAAATAAAAATAAAAACTTTGCAACTTATTTTTAAATATTTTTAAAATACTTTTCTGGCATTTTAAAAATACCAAAACCTCCGAAAATTGATTTAAAAACTTTTCCGGAGCATAAATAAATTCCCAAAATATTTTTATAAAATATTTATAACTCCAAAGTAAATTTAAAAAGTCTCCCAAAAATATTTTAAACTATTTTCCAACAATTTAAAAATGGGGACAAGTCCTTTTATATCCTCTCCAGCGAACTGCCATGTGTTGAAAAATGTTTAAAAATATTTTAAAACTCCAGAAAAATGCGGAAGCAACATGAGATGCATATGATGATCTATTAACATCCGAATTTAGAAAATTGGGATGTTACACACTTTCACCTAGCCATATTTTTCTAGCCTCTTCGGTACTGTGCATTGCCCTTTCTCACCTCGAGAGTTGGCGCATACTTCGCCGGTGCATCCAAATCCTTGGCACGATACGCTCTGTCATCATAAGCCTCATTATATCCTTTCTCAAAACAGCCACCATACCTACCTATCAAGGCATTTCCATAGCCTTTCCGAGATACATTGCCATGCAACATCCACCTTCTCATGACTTGATCTTCATGTCATACATGTTTTTGCTTGATCGATGAGCCGCATGCTAGTTGGGCCTTGCCCTAATCATGGCTACATGACGCGCTAGTATCATTTCATATCCTGCTACCCTGCCAGAGGCATACATTTGCATACTGAATGATAGTTTCATTTTCTTTATGTTGAGTACTTTTGTAAAGTGTGAAAGATCTTCTATACTTCTTGTAACATATAGAGTGTTTCCCCTAAAGTGATCAAAAGATCCCAAAGAGGACAAATGAGAGTTAAATAAAAAGAACCATTGAGGCCACCAGAAAAATACAAAAAGAGAGAAGGGGCACACTACTATTCCTTTTGAGAAATCCACACTCATACTCCATCTTATATATTGTACTCCATAGAGATTATCATTCATGCATATAGCTATGTGGGGACCTTCACACTATAGAACTTGGCTTGTATATTCCAATGATGAGCCTCCTCAAATGAGCTCTAGGTCTTCTTGAGCAAGAAAGTTGGATGCACCCCCACTAGTTCCATTGGAGAGCTTACCTTAGCTTATATGTGCATCCGTTGCATGGCAATCCCTACTCCTCACATCATATCTATCATTTGGCTTTCTCTCGCCTATGATTGTCCTCATTGATGTGAGCCTTTCACACCTTTTTTATCTTCCTCCTCCATCATTTTTCTCTCTTTGCCATCCTAAGTGTCAACTTTCTTTCTTACGCTCATCCATTGCATGAGTGCTCAAAATATCGAAAGGGAGTGGATCATTTTGAATTGTACCTAGCTAGTGGTATGGGGATGAGTCAAGATAAGATTCCAAAGAAGACCAAGTGTGAAACTTTAGTAGATTAAGTTCTCAACAATAAAAACTATGTTTTACTCTCTCATATATCCCTATCCCCTTTCTTGCACGCACACACCCTTTGGAGACATTTTTGTCACGGACAACGAGAGCTCTTGCACCTTTATGTTCTTATGTTGCTTGTTTCAATGCTAATATAGACTCTTGCCTGTTATGACTTGAATTGAATTACATGCCTTGATTGTTTTACTTAAAAGTTATTATATGGTTGGTAGCATGTCACCACAGAAATTATGCTTGTTATCATTTACCTACTCGAGGACGAGCAGGAATTAAGCTTGGGGATGTTGATACGTCCAAAACGTATCTATAATTTCTGCTTGCTCCATGCATCTTTTGTATGATATTGCTATGATATTGATGAACTTCCATACACTTTTGATCATATTTGGACTAACCTATTAACTCAGTGCACCCCAGTGCCAGTTCTTGTTTTCTGCTATTTTTGTATTTCTAGTTTTCCCATTACTTAAAGTGCCAGAAAAATTATGGGAAAAATATAGGAAAAATCAGCGTACATGAAGCTTCAGGAAGAGCCAAAGTGGGGCCAGAGGGGAGCCAGGGGTGGCCCAGGCGGCCACCTGGCGAGGTCACCCCCTAGGCCGCGCCAGGGGGGGGGCGCCTGGGCCCCCTAGTCCACCTCTGGCTGCCCTCCTTCGCCTATATCTCTCTCTCGTCCCGAAACCCTCGAGGACAGAACTCTTTTTCGTGATCTCTCCTCTGTTCCGCTGTCGCAGCGCTTCCAAGATCGGGAGCACCAGGAGCCCATTTCCCGGCACCCTGCCGGAGGGAGGAACCACCTCCAGGAGCTTCTCCACCACCATGGATGCTTCCCGGATGAACCGTGAGTAGTCCACCTTGGACCATGGGTCCATGATCACTAGCTATGTGATGTTCTCCTCCCCTCTTTGTTCTTCATGGTTTAGATCTCGTGAGCTGCCCTACATGATCGAGGCACATATGTAAACTTTCTGTTGTTGCTATGCTGAGTTTGCTGGGATCTGATGGATTATGAGACTATGTTCAGATTGTGTTTGAGTAATATATTTGATCCTCCTCTTTTATATTTATGTTCTTGAGTAATTCTTGCATGTTCTCCGTTGCTGTTTATGGCATTGGCCCAGTAGTAGGTAGTAACTCCAAGAGGGAGCGTTATGCATGATTGTGGGTTCATGCCCCCTGATGACTAGCTTGAGTGACAGAAACATGAGTCTAGGGGATGTGTTGTTGCCACAAGGGAGAAAACAACGGTGCTTGTACTTGCGGGTGCAAGGATTGTTTACTTTACGCAAAGTTCTTTAATGCAGTTGTCTGTTGCTTTGAGTTTACACTTTGGGTGGGATTCGCAAGTTAATACCAGCGATATGTTCTGGATAGATATCTCAAGGTGGATGATTAGTAGGTAGATGCAGATGGATTTCGGTCTACTTGTCTTGGCGTACCGCCCAAGCTTTTGAGCCTCTTCCTTTCTTAGTAGCATAGTTAGCATTGGTTTGCGCACATAATCTTGTCAATTGCCCAGCTGTAATTGGTTTACCTTGCATGGCTATTTTATCGTCTTTTAGGAGAGAGACATCACTAGTGAATATCATGGGACCCCGGTCCATATTTCCACCACTTTTTACACCCGCTATTTAGTTTTTGATTTATTTCATTTTCTGTTGCTATCGCTATCATTATTACCCCGTGCGTTTGATCCTTTGTAAACAACAAGTCCAGAGGGATTGACAACCTCTCTGTACTCGTTGGGAGCAAAGTTATCTGTTGTGTGTGCAGGTCCACGTTAACCGCCTAATTGATGGCGCTGTTGTCACCTTCCTGTCGTTGTCGGAGTCCTACTGAAGACAAATCTTGGTATTTTCACCGAGGGAAATTTGCTTCTGTCTACATCTCAACCTTCCACTTTGGGTAACCAAAAAGGGGCAAGAAGCTATCATGAAGATACTCATTGTATCGCGCACGGGAGGACATAACAACTTCGGGTGATGTGTGGCTACAAAATCTTCACTGCGTCCATAATTGCATATGGCTTGGAGCCAGGGAGCATAAGTCTTCAATTAATGGACCAGTTCAGCAGCTTGAACCATGTAGCAAAGAAAACAGTCCTCGATGTCGAACACATGGCCATGGGTGAGCTTCAGTAGTGCATGACATACATGATAGTGAATGTTTGATTCATCAGAGGCAGTGCTGAGAGGCATCAAGGAATGAGACAAGATATAAAACCAAGTCTTTGATATGAAAACCAGATGCTTCGGGCGAATGTTTTCTGGCATGTGATCACCAGTGACTTCGGGATCCAGGAGTGAAGCAAATTCAGCATCTGTTGGATCAGGAAGCATATGTACCTTTGCTAACTTGCCAATATGCCGAGGGATATTGACGATTTCCATGAACTCGTGAGAGTGCATGCAAAATACTTTTCCTTGAATCATCCACTCGAGTATCCAAGTATCAGTATCATCAGGATTTCCGGATACATACAAGGTGACATAGAATTTCTTGATTAACTCTGAATTGAATGGTGTCTCCATTGCAAAAAGACTTGTCAGATTCTGTGCTTCGATAGTTTCCATTATATTCTGGAAGCACGTTGCAAACGACAGGCTTCGCATATCCAGGTACTTGTGCCAAAACAGAACACCTTTCTGGCAATACAACTTCGTGTATAGGATCTGTTGTTCAGCAGTCTAGAACCGACGGTCATCAGCTGTTCTGGGTGAATCATATGGGCTTGTGGCAAAGAAGCGAAGCTTCTAGCGATGCGCTTCGACATCAAATTCTAGCCCATGTCTGGCTGAAGTACCAACACCCAGAAAAATTGGAAAAGTTTCACGCGGGTAGTTGGAGTCAAGTTGAGTATCCTGGGAAGGAGTGCAATGGGACGCCGTCCTTCGAGCAACTAAAGCTCGTTCTTGCGATTGAGTCAGAATGGCCAATTCATTTGCTTCAACATCAGCATCTGCATTGGCTTCGGGCTCTTCTGGAGCAACATGTTCTTCCGCTTCTTCTTCTTCGGACTCATCCTCAGAGTGAGCCGAAGAGTAATCCTTCGATGGAGCAGGCTCGTCATGAGCATGGTGATGTCACGAGAGTTTACTTCTCGCCCCTCGTTGGTTACCCAAAGTGGAAGGTTGAGATGTAGACAGCAGCAAGTTTCCCTTAGCGAAGATGCTAAGGTTTAGTATCGAACCAGCAGGACTCCAACAGATATAAGAAGGTGGTGAAGTAAACAATGGCGCCGTTTACAACCGAGGTTGCTAACTTTACCTGGACCTGCACACACATCAAATAACTTTGCTTCCCAACGAGTACAGAGGAGTTTTCAATTCCTCCGGCCTTGTTGTTTACAAAGGATAAAACACACGGGATAATAATCATAGTGATAGCAACGGAAAAGTAAATACCGAAAGTAAATTGAAGGTGTAAACAATATTGGAAATATGGACCGGGGTCCTATGATGTTCACTAGTGATGTCTCTCTCCCAAAAGACGATAAAATAGCCATGCGAGCTAAACAAATTACAGATGGGCAATTGACAGGATTATGTGCGCAATCCAATGCTAATTATGCTATAAAGGAAGGAAGAGGCTCAAAAGCACGGGCGCTACGCCAAGACAAGTAGACCGCAATCCATCTGCATCTACCTACTAATCATCCACCTTGAGATATCTATCCAGAACATCTCGCTGGTATTAAGTTGCGAATCCCACCCAAAGTGTAAATTCAAAGCAACAGACAACTGCATTAAAGAACTTTGCATAAAGTAAACAATCCTTGCACCCGCAAGTACAAGCACCGTTGTTTTCCCCCTTGTGGCAACAACACATCCCCTAGACTCATGTTTCTGTCACTCAAGCTAGTCATCAGGGGGCATGAACCCACAATCATGCATAATGCTCCCTCTTGGAGTCACTACATACTACTTGGCCCAAGCAATAAACACGAACGGAGAACATGCAAGAATTACTCAAGAACATAAATATAAAAGAGGAGAATCAAATATATTACTCAAACACAATCTGAACATAATCTCATAATCCATCGGATCCCAGCAAACTCAGCATAGCAACAACAGAAATATTACATATGTGCCTCAATCATGTAGGGCAGCTCACGAGGTCTAATCCATGAAGAACAAAGAGGGGAGGAGAACATCACATAGCTACTGATCATAGACCCATGGTCCAAGGTGGACTACTCACGGTTCATCCGGGAAGCGTCCATGGTGGTGGAGAAGCTCCCGGAGGTGGTTCCTCCCTCTGGCAGGGTGCCGGGAAGAGGTCTTCTGGTGCTCCCGATCTTGGAGGCGCGGCGGCGGCGGAACAGAGGAGAGATCACGAAAAGGGGTTCCCATCTCGGGGTTTTTGCATCATGGGGAATAAATACGCGAAGGGGGGTAGCCAGGGGGGCCACCAGGGGTCGAGGCGCGCCGGGAGGGCGCCTGGGGCCCTGGTGGGTCCCCTCTGCCCCCCCGGTGATTCCCGAAGCTTCCTGAACGCTGATTTTTATTGGATTTTCCCAAATTTTTGGAGCACTTTTTATATGGGGGAAACCTGAAATAGAAAAACAGCAGAAAACAGGAACTGACACTGGGGTGCACTGAGTTAATAGGTTAGTCCAAATATGATCAAAAGTGTATGGAAGTTCATCAATATCATAGAAATTTCACACAAAAGAGGCATGGAGCAAGCAGAAATTATAGATACGATTTGGACCTATCAACATCCCCAAGCTTAATTCCTGCTCGTCCTCGAGTAGGTAAATGATAAAAGCATAATTTATGTGGTGACATGCTAACAACCATATAAGAACTTTTAAGTAAAGCAATCAAGGCATGAAATTCAATTCAAGTCATAACAGGCAAGAGTCTATATTTAGCATGGAAACAAGCAAGATAAGAACATAAAGGTGCAATATCTCTCGCTGTCCGTGACTCGAATGTCTCCAAATGGTGTTTGCGTGCAAGAAAGGGGATAGGGATATACGAAAAAAGTATTTTTATGTTGAGAACTCAATCTACTAAAGTTTCACACTTGGTCTTCTTTGGAATCTTATCTTGACTCATCCCCAGACCACTAGCCAGGTACAAGTCAAAATGATCCACTCCTTTTCAACATTTTGAGCACTCATGCAATGGATGAGCGTAAGCAAGAAAGTTGACACTTAGGATGGCAAAGAGAGAATATGGTGGAGGAGGAAGACAAAAAGGTGTGAAAGACTCACATCAATGAGGACAATCATAGGCGAGAGAAAGCCAAATGATAGATATGATGTGAGGACTAGGGATTGCCATGCAACGGATGCACATATGAGCTAAGGTAAGCTCTCCAATGGAACTAGTGGGGGTGCATCCAACTTGCTTGCTCAAGAAGACCTAGAGCTCATTTGAGGAGGCTCATCATTGGAATATACAAGCCAAGTTCTATAGTGTGAAGGTCCCCACGTAGCTATATGCATGAATGATAATCTCTATGGAGTACAAGATATAAGAGGGAGTACGAGTGTGGATCTCTCAAAAGGAATAGTAGTGTGCCCCCTTCTCTCTTTTTATTTTCTTTTTCTCTTTTTTCTATTTTTTTGGTGGCCTCAATGGCTCTTTCTATTTCTCTCATTTGTCCTCTTTGGGATCTTTTGATTTGTCCTCTTTGGGATCTTTTCCTCACTTTAGGGGCAACACTCTATATATTACAAGAAGTATAGAACATCTTTCACACTTTACAAAGTACTCAAATCATAAAGAGAATGTAACTATCATGATGCATGCAAATGTATGCATCTGCCAGTGTAGCAGGATATGCAATGATACTAGCGCGTCATGTAGCAATGATTAGGGAAAATCCCAACTAGCATGCGGCTCATCGATCAAGCAAGTAGCATGTATGACATGAAGATCAAGTCATGAGAGGATGGATGTTGCATGGCAATATATCTCGGAAAGGCTATGGAAATGCCTTGGTAGGTAGGTATGGTGGCTGTTTTGAGGAAGGATATAAGGAGGTTTATGATGACAGAGCGTATCATGCCAAGGGTTTGGATGTACCGGCGAAGGTGGACGCCAAATCTCGGAGTGAGAAGAAAGCAATGCACGACACAGGAGAGGCTAGAAAAATATGGGAAGGTGGAAGTGTCAACTTTCGAATACTCACATTAGTCCGAAGAACTCATGCACTTATTATCGGTAACTCTCAATCTAATAAGGAGGTTTCACAAAGAGACAAGTACCCCGAGGAGGAGTGTATGGGGGTTTGGTTATCCTTGCGCATCCTCGACTCATGGTATGTGAGTGTACTCTAATATTCGAACCCTCAGAAGAGTAGTGATCCATCTAGTAGCTAAAGTTCTCAACTACTTTTGTATGTTTTGAAAATAAACACGGATTGCCCAAAATACGACATCCATCACTAATAGGCTAAAGCTCTTGACACCAAAATTCCAAACATTACTCAAAACAATACCTCAAAACTATTGCAAGTTACTACTACAAACCAACCTCAATTACCTACTTCAAGTCAAGACACAAAACTCAGTGCAACAGGAAAACTCTATAAACAAGATAAACATGAAAACTCAAGAGAGTTCCAGCAAAAAACTAAACAAATGCTCTTTAAAAAGATAAGCATGAAAACTAAGAGCTAAACATGGCAGTAGCTATGAAAAAGATAAAGAACACACACAGCAAAGATAAACATGAAAAATCATATGTTGTGTTCTATATTTTGGAAGTGGAGCGTGTTTCTCTCCCACACAAAGAAAGCTGGGTTCTAACTTTTTATGAACAGCAAGCAAAGCTAAAGAAATCTAAAAATAAAAAATAAGAGCGAGACGCTCCAAGCATAGCACATAATGCATGAAGTGATAAAAATATAGTGAAACGAGAGACGAACTGATAATTGTTGATGGAGAAGGGGATGCACGGGGGCATCCCCAAGCTTAGACACTTGAGTCTCCTTGAATATTTCTTTGGGATGCATGGGGGCATCCCCAATCTTGAGCGTTTGACACTCCTAAATCTTCTTTCATCATCTTCCCTCGCACACTTGAAAACTCCCTTCATACATAACTCATCATAATCTGATTAGCGAGGTTAGTACGCATAATAAAATATTTTTTATCTCCTGGAAATAAGGATATTCTTGAAGATCTACTGTTTCTCAAGAATGGCAAAAAGTTTTTTCAAAGAAAAAGCAAGCTTAAAGTTTGCAAAACAAAGAAAAGTCAAAACAGGACAGAATCTGTGAAAAACAGACCAGCAGGTAGTAAAGAATTTTTTAGGGATACTTATGCAACTCAAATAAAAAAACTCAGAACATACGAAAGTTTCGTAATTGTATAGAAAACGCTGTGTAAACAATTCAGCTCAAAAATATGAAATGGGATTTTTCTGTGATTTTTCTAGTCACGAGGACAGAATTTGTTTTCTGGACATCATGTCACAACTTTCACTTCCCTTGTCATATTAGGCTATAAATGGCACAAATCTTGAAAAGTAAAGATACATTGATGTTGCTACTGTAGTAAAAATCATCAAGACCACTAAAAACAGAAGAAAAACAAAAACGAAATCCTAAATTCGTTGCGGGCTGCCTCCCGAAAACGCTTCTTTAAAGCCATTAGCTAGGCTTAATGCAAATAGATCAAGTCTTTTCAAGAAAATAACTAGCCCGTGTGATGGACTCAAAAGGCAACTTAATATTTTTCCTAGGGAAGTGTTCCATCCCTTTATTGAGAGGGAATTGAAATTTTATAATCCCTTCTTTCATGTCAATAACAGCACCCACGGTGCGAAGAAAAGGACGTCCCAAAATAATTGGACAAGCAGGTTCACATTCAATGTCCATAATAGTAAAATCAACGGGAACATAATTGTCATTGACAATGATAAGAACATCATCGATCTTCCCCAAAGGTTTCTTTACGGAAGAATCGACGAGACGAACACCAAAAGAACAAGGATCAAAAGGTTTCAATTCAAATATATCATACATTCTTTTGGGCATAACGGAGGTAGTAGCTCCAACATCACATAAAGCATAGCAAGAAAAATTATTCAACTTAATTTTAATCATAAGATCCCAACCATCTTCTAGCTTTCTAGGTATGGAGGCTTCTACCCTAAGCTTCTCCTCCCTAGCTTTAATGAGAGCATTAGTGATATGCTCCGTGAAGGCAAGATTAAGTGTGCTAGTGTGGGGGTCTCTAGACATATTGTGAAGGAAACGAATAACTTCAGATAGGGTGCAATTATCAAAATCAAGGCCACTACTATCAAGTAGAGCGGTAGTTGTGTCCCTTAGGCTCACTTGTTTGGTAGCTTCTATAGGCATAGGAATTTCCTCTTCTACGGTTGAGGTCATATCATCACCATTAATAGGTCCTATGGGACTAGGGGTGCATTGGGTGCTAAGAGTTTGGATATCCTCAACCACTTGGATAGTAGCAACAATATGGTGTGTAGGAAGGCTCTTAATTCTATCTTCTTCCTCCTTTTCTCTAGCCCATATCTCTTTAAGTTTAGCCATCATCCTAATGTTTTCATTAATTTGCACTTGGATAGCATTCATAGGAGTGACCTTCCTCTCCTCAAGGGGAGAAGTTCTAATTTTAAGCAATTCTACTTCATGGGCTAAATTGTCTACCTTCGACGAGAGGTTATCTAATTTGTCTAGTTTTTCCTCTACACTCTTGTTGAAGGCTTTTTGCATAGTGATAAAGTCTTTAAGCATACTCTCTAATTCATAAGTGGAGTTTTTGCTGCTAGGATAAGTGTTGTTGTTCCCATAGTTGTTGGAGGGGAACGGTCTAGGATTGCTACCAAAGTTACTCCTATAAGCATTGTTATTGAAATTGTTTCTAGAGATAAAGTTCACATCTACTTGATCTTGAGCAATCAAAGAATTTAAAGGTACATCTTGAGGATCAATAGGAGATTTCTTGGTAAGTAGAGACATAATGAAGTCAACTTTTTCATTTAGGGAGGAGATCTCCTCGACAGAGTTTAGCTTCCTACCTGTTGGAGCTCTTTCGGTGTGCCATTGGGAATAGTTGGTCATCATCTCATCGAGAAGTTTTGTGGCAGCACCAAGTGTAGTTGACATAAAGGTTCCTGCCGCGGCCGAATCTAACAAGTTCCGCGAGGTAAAGTTCAAGCATGCATAAAAAGTTTGGATAACCATCCAAGTAGTCAAGCCATGCGTAGGGCAATTCTTAACAAGATATTTCATGCGTTCCCAAGCTTGGGCAACGTGGTCATTATCCAATTGTTTAAAATTCATAATAAAGCTCCTCAATTGGATAATCTTAGCAGGGGGATAATACTCCCAATAAAAGCATCCTTGCACTTATCCCAAGAATCTATGCTATTCCTAGGCAAGGATTGAAACCAGATTTTAGCTTCATCTCTCAAGGAGAAAGGAAAAAGTTTAAGCTTAACAATATCACCATCTACTTCTTTGTACTTTTGCATATCACAAAGCTCAATAAAATTATTTAAGTGCAAAGCAGCATCATCTCTAGCACCGGAGAATTGATATTTCATAACAAGGTTCAGCAAACAAGGTTTAATCTCATAAGAAGGTGCTGAAGTAGCAGGTGTAGCAATAGGAGTGCAGATAATGTCACTGTTGTTGTGACTAGTGAAGTCACACAACTTGGTGTTCTCGGAGGAACCCATAGTAGCAGCAAGCAAGATAACAATTTTTATTTTATTTTTGATAAAGGACACTAAAGCAAAAACTGAAAGGTAAACTAACAAGACTAAAAAGCAAAGATAAAAGATAGTGTGCAACTCCCCTATCTTGAAGAGTGGAGTCCTCGGCAACGGCGCCAGAAATTGCTTTGATGTCACGAGAGTTTACTTCTCGCCCCTCGTTGGTTACCCAAAGTGGAAGGTTGAGATGTAAACAACAACAAGTTTCCCTTAGAGAAGATGCTAAGGTTTAGTATCGAACCAGTAAGACTCCAACAAATAAAAGAAGCTGGTGAAGTAAACAATGGCGCCGTTTACATCCGAGGTTGCTAACTTTACCTAGACCTGCACACACAGCAAATAACTTTGCTTCCCAACGAGTACAGAGGAGTTGTCAATTCCTCCGGCCTTGTTGTTTACAAAGGATAAAACGCACGGGATAATAATGATAGTGATAGCAACGGAAAAGTAAATACCGAAAGTAAATTGAAGGTGTAAACAAATTGGAAATATGGATCGGGGTCCTATGATGTTCACTAGTGATGTCTCTCTCCCAAAAGACGATAAAATAGCCATGCGAGGTAAACAAATTAAAGCTGGGAAATTGACAAGATTATGTGTGCAAACCAATGCTAATTATGCTATAAAGAAAGGAAGAGGCTCAAAAGGACGGGCGGTACGCCAAGACAAGTAGACCGAAATCTATCTGCATCTACGTACTAATCATCCACCTTGAGATATCTATCCAGAACATCTCGCTGGTATTAAGTTGCGAATCCCACCCAAAGTGTAAACTCAAAGCAACAGACAACTGCATTAAAGAGCTTTGCGTAAAGTAAACAGACAACTGCATTAAAGAGCTTTGCACCCGCAAGTACAAGCACCATTGTTTTCCCCCTTGTGGCAACAACACATACCCTAGACTCATGTTTCTGTCACTCAAGATAGTCATCAGGGGGCATGAACCCACAATCATGCATAACGCTCCCTCTTGGAGTCACTACCTACTACTTGGCCAAAGAAATAAACAGCAACGGAGAACATGCAAGAATTACTCAAGAACATAAATATAAAAGAGGAGAATCAAATATATTACTCCAACACAATCTGAACATAATCTCATAATCCATCGGATCCCAGCAAACTCAGCATAGCAACAGCAGAAATATTACATTACATATGTGCCTCGATCATGTAGGGCAGCTCACGAGGTCTAATCCATGAAGAACAAAGAGGGGAGGAGAACATCACATAGCTAGTGATCATAGACCCATGGTCCAAGGTGGACTACTCACGGTTCATCCGGGAAACGTCCATGGTGGTGGAGAAGCTCTCGGAGGTGGTTCCTCCCTCCGGCAGGGTGCCGGGAAGAGGTTTTCTGGTGCTCCCGATCTTGAAAGCGCAGCGGCGGCGGAACAAAGGAGAGATCGCGAAAAATGGTTCCTGTCTCTGGGTTTTTGCGTCACGGGGAATAAATAGGCAAAGGGGGCAGCCAGGGGGCCACCAGGGGTCCAGGCGGTCCCCTGGCGCGGCCCCACCCTATGGCACGCCGGGAGGGCGCCTGGGGCCCTGGTGGGTCCCCTCTGCCCCCCTCGGTGATTTGTTATTGGATTTTCCCCAAATTTTTGGAGCACTTTTTATATGGGGGAAACCTGAAATAGAAAAACAACAGAAAACAGGAACTGGCACTGGGGTGTACTGAGTTAATAGGTTAGTCCAAATATGATCAAAAGTGTATGGAAGTTCATCAATATCATAGCAATATCACACAAAAGAGGCATGGAGCAAGCATAAATTATAGATACGTTTTGGATGTATCAACATCCCCAAGCTTAATTCCTGCTCGTCCTCGAGTAGGTAAATGATAAAAGTATAATTTCTGTGGTGACAAGCTAACAACCATATAAGAACTTTTAAGTAAAGCAATCAAGGCATGAAATTAAATTCAAGTCATAATAGGCAAGAGTCTATATTTAGCATTGAAACAAGCAACATAAGAACATAAGAACAATTCAACATAGCTACTGATCATAACAGGCAAGCTTTGGAAGTTCTTCCAGGTTCAGGTGCAGCAGCTTCGGGGTGACCAGCAGGCTTCTGCTTCGACGGGTCATGCCTTCCTTTGTTCCTTTTTTCTGCCGGGACCAGGCAGCAAGGTGGCTTTGAAGCCAATGGAGCCTCTACTACCAAATGAGTTAAGTCAATTTGTGGCCGCGAAGCAGGAGGGTCTGTGGGGTCTTGAATTCCGACGCCTTCCGAAGCAGGCGGTTTCTCCCCAGCCTTTTTCTTTAGTGACTTCCGAAGCTTTTGCCTCTTAGGATTCAGAGCAATTGGGGTATGCTCAGACTCGTCATCAGCATCAGCAGAGGGATCCTCATGAATGGAATCCTCAAGACGTGCGGCAGCAGCAGCGACAGCGGCAGCATGTGCTCTGTCTTCATGAGAGAGAGAAGGCAGCGGTGAAGCAAATGGTTTCCTCAGCCTGCGCTTCTTTGGCTTCGATGTGCCAGCCTCTTCAACATTGCCTTCAACATTGAGTGCTTTGGCTTTCTTTTCATCTTTGAGCCTCTTTTTCTCAGCAAGAAGAGCGAGTCTTTCTTGCTCCTTGGGTTAGTCATCTGGTGTCTTGATAGAATTGGGGTGAGGGACCTTTGGTGGTTTGGGGTAGTATTTTCTTCAATTCTCAGCAGTGTACTGTCCACACATAGCATAAGTGTACTGGTATGGTGGGTTGAAGGCGAACTGCATGGCTGATAACCCTCAACTATAGGGGATCGAGATAGTCTTCGCGGGCAAGATAACCCAATTTATTGATTCGACACTTGGGGACACAAAGAATACGTACAGGCTTTGACAATTGAGTTGTCAATTCAACCGCACCTGAAATAAACACTTGCTTGCACAAAGGTATTAATAGCAACTGTGATATGGTGGTGGTAGTGGTGATGATAATAGTGGTGATAGTGATAGTGGAACAACAAAGGTAAACAACTAGTAACGAGCAGAAGGAAAACACTGTAGGCTAGGGAGATGGATGGTTGGGCGCTTCTTGGATGAGAACGAACATGTAACAGATTCTAACTTGGGCAAGGCTCACAGAAAACAAAGGATCATCTAGGCAAATATCAAACATCATGAATGTATCCCAAGGTAGTTGTACGTGCTTGCAATAAGAACTATGCACAACATCTTTTGTCCTACCCTCCCGCTACAAACGGGGCCAAAAGGAACTTAGGGAGATTAAGGTACTCCTGTCAAAGAGCACCGGAACAAAGCATTAACAATTCATGAATACACGAAATCCTCAAATTATAGTCCATCCCCTTTGGTGTCCCAAGCTGTCACCATTGGGATCGCCGGTTCCGGACTATAATAGGTGCATACAACTCATCGATAGGATCAAGAACACCACAAACTCAAGAAACAAAAGGGTGATCAGATATGAAATCATGGCACTCGGGCCCAAAGTGACAAGCATTAAGAGAAACAAGTTGTAACAGAGATGATAAACACCAAGTAGATGATAGGCAACATGCCCCCAACAATCTGATTGAACTATTACATGATCTAACTCATACAATCCCTACCATCCCCTTTGCCTACAGCAGGGAATTACTCACACATGAGAGGAGAAGTCATGGAGGGGTGATGGAGAGGCGATGATGATGACGATGGCGATGATTTCCCCCTCACCGGAGGCCAATTCAGCCTCCAGATTAGCTCTCCGAGGAAGAACAGAGGGTTGCGGCGACTCCACGACGTAGATTGAAAAAGCGACTTCTGTTTCGGGGTTTCCTCGACGGGGGAATAAATAGGGCCAAAGTAGGGCAGGTGGCGCGGCCAGGAGCTGGGCCGCGCCAGGCACCCTCCTGGCTGCCCCCTGGCTGCCCTGTGGCCCCCCTTTGTCCTGGTGGAAGCTTCCGGAACGCTGATTTTTTATATATATTTTTGGGATTTTTCCAGCGTACCTAAATATCCAGAAACCTGCACAAAAGAAAACAGCACTGGTAGCTCTGCTGAAAACAGCGTCAGTCCGGGTTAGTTTCGTTCAAATCATGCAAGAATGAAGGCAAAACAATAGCAAAAGTGTTTGGAAAAGTAGATACGTTTAGGACGTATCAACTCCCCCAAGCTTAGCTATTGCTTGTCCTCAAGCAATTCATTCAACGAACTGGACGCAACAAAGAAAGCTTTGACAAACTCTTTTGCTTCAATAGATGTATATAAGCATGTACTACGAAAGAGTTTATCAAGTGTTGACACAATGCTACAAGGACAATGCACGAAGCAATCCTTCTTTCATGTAATCAGTCACAAACAAACAGAAAGTAAACAATATGTTGCTGAAAATCAATTCAAGATCACAATGCACATAGCATGAACACATCAGAGTGGTATTTCGCTAGCCTCCATGAGTGAAGCAAAACATAAATGCAGAAACTCCTCCGGAGTTTTAGAGGAGACTAGAACTCAGAACTCAGAGTAAGAAACATCACAATCATGCAGAAGACAATGTGGTACTTTGGGACATTGCATGTTACACTAAGAATGACAATTATGCTCTCATAGTTGGTGCTTTGGATAAAGGAAGGTGGAGACTCTCGAACCGTGGCTTTTGATGGCAAGGTTGAAAACCCGTGAAAGGAAGCAAAGACTTAACATGTGCCAGAGCTCTTGGGTTTTGAAAACAGAGATAAAACTCTTTTGAGAGGTGCAACTTTACAGTCAACGGTGAACGGTAAAGGTCTCTCAATATCTCCCATGCCAACCATATTAATGCCTTTTGCTTACACAATTCCCTTTATCCATAAATCCTTTGATGGTCTACGTAACCTTTTATTTTGCCTCAAGGATGGAAGGAGGGTATCGTTCCATCTATCATAAGCAGCATTTGGTCCATTTCACTCCATCATCAAGTATGGGGGAGGTGTAACTCTCATATATTTTTTCTTGACTAGTTAAAGCTTCCGTCAAAATATTTTTGGCATGAAAGATACTGATTTCCCCTCACCGCACCATGAGCTTGTACGGTTACAAAGGAGAAGCTTTTGAATAAATTTCGAGATGGCACATGAAAGTCTAAGTTAGGAGTGGCCGGTAAATACCACATATAGGTAGGTATGGTGGACTCAAATGGAACAACTGGGTTTAAAAAGGAATTTGGAAGCACAAGCAGAATTCCGCTTGGTGCTGGAGGAAGGCTAGCAAAAGACGGGGAAGCAACCAACTAGAGAGCATAACGGTCATAATCATGCAGAGCGACAAAGCAACATTGAATCGGGCATGAAAGTGATATAACTACTCTGAAGTAAAAAGATCATCAAGGAAGAACAAACTTTTTAGTCTTAACATGCGTGAACATGTGCCAAGTCAATCCAAGAATCCCCCGGAGGGAAATACCACTTCAATATGCCACACCATGAACAATGCAATGCATGTCAATAATTTCAAGCAACACATTATAAACTCAAGCTATTTGAGGCTAACCACAAAGAAAGCATGAACCACTGGGAAAGCATTGTAAACATAGCACTATGTCGCTACAAGCTGGTCTCTAATCACAAGTACATGCATATGTACAGAAGTAGAAACAAAAATAGTTCATACCGGCTTTCCTTGTTGCATCCCTTCCATCGATCTCGTCATTACTGCCTTGTCAATTGGACGATCGAACGTAGGAAATTATAATCATCACGGACTCGAGCTGAACTCTGAAAACAAAGCAAACTAAAGAGCAAAGGAAACATATTTTTGGGTTTTTAAGGTTTAACGAAAGCAAAAGAAAGAAGAAATCTTTTTTGGGTTTTTGCAAACTAAAAGATCAAAGAAGAATAGGCAAAAACTACAAAAAGATAAAAGCGAACCAACGGAAGATACAATGAAAGGGGAGGAGAGCACGTACTCCCCCAAGCTTAGGCTTTTGGCCTAAGTTGGGCTCGTCTACTGCGGTCCCGAGGAGCCTCCTGCTCCCGAGTAGTAATGGTGCGTCCATGGGTCGTAGGGGAAGTCGGGAGCATACACCGACGTCCTGGGATTCTCCCACGCGGAGGAGGAAGGTCCCGACCCCCATTCAGAGGAAGACCCTTCACCCCAGGGGGCGACGGTCTCCTCCTGAACGGGTGGATACACGACACACTCCTCCTCATCTGGCTCGGCCCCCTTTGTGGGGTCGTGATACTGGTATCTCCCTGTGATCTCATTGAATTCGGCCACTGAAAATCGATATCCGTTCCTGCGAGAAAAATCAAACACAAGTGGTGCAGGTAGATGGACAGTGCGTGTCACACCATCTTTGAACCGCAAAATATAATCAAGTGTAAAGCGGTCAGAGGCCTTAGTAACAAATAAATGCCTCTTCATGACAGCCAGGTCAAGACTAACAAAAGGAAAGATAGCATCATCTGGGCGCGGTTCTCCTTGGAGAGACTGCAAAAGAAGTGTGGCATAGACGCCAACAAAAATTTCCCCCTTGCTACTATTAGTAGCAAGGCGTTTCGCAATAAGCGAACCCACATGATGCTCATGCTTCCCTGAGAGAGCATTTTCCATGATGGCAGTCTCAGGCGTGGAAGTGCTGCTCGTGTTGTCTCGAGCCAACACTTCCCTAGCAATATAATAGGCGAAATACCTGAGGTGAGGAAACATAATGTTGGAGATCTTCTGCCGATTGGATGGCCTCACTTCGGTGTTGCAGAATGAGTCGAGGAGGGTGTTAATTTCAACAGTCGGTATATTTTTCCTCTTCTTCTTCTCGACCAAGCCTGGCAAACCTAAAACTTCACAAAGTTTACTCATAGGTATGGTCAGCAACCTTTCATAAAGTCGAAACACCACAGTATCATTGTCAGAATAAAATCTGAAACTGTTAACAAAAATAGCGGTGAGTGTCTCGTATTGTGGTACACGGCTTGTAACAAGCCGCGTCAAACCTGCATTCTCACACAGAGCATAAAACTCTTCTTTTATGCCGGCATTCTCCATAAAATCATCGCATGGAAATGCCATGGCCTTCGCGGGTAACACGTCCAACATCTCTACGGGTATGATATCTTCATTGTAGCTTGCCCTTGTGGTAGAAGGCGAAGCTGTAGAACGCGTGACACGGCTAGAGCGCTCGGGTTTCTTCTTCCCAAGCCACTTCCCTAGTTTCTCCATTTCTGAAATTTTTAACAATTCACAAAAACGAAGATTTAAGCAAAACTAGTTTGGGCATAACATTCTACTTACTTAACCAAGGCTCAAACTAGCAGCAAAACTTGAAAAATAAATTTCTACACAAACATTTAAGCTTAACTAAACAACACCAAGAACCACTAAATACTCACTAATGAAGCCACCAACTAGAAAACTAATTGGAGGGGTGAGGGAGTCACATACCAGGGAGCACTTGTTCCAAAAATCAGCTCAAACAAGTGGCTAAATGGAGAGATCAAAGGTACGTGCTCAAGAGCAACAAGAACGAAGAAACCAGAGGAAGAACTCGTGTTTTTGGGAAGAAGGAGAGGGAGTGAGAGGAGAGACGCCACCAGGGGGCATGGGACCCACCCAGGAGGGTGGGTGGCGCGGCCAGGAGCTGGGCCGCGCCACCTGGCCTTCTGGCATGGTGGTGGCCCCCCTGGTCAGCCAAAGGTGCCCCCTGATGGCTTTTTACCTGAAAACTTTCAATATAAATTTTTTGGAATTTTCTGGGCAACTTTACTGTAGAGAATTTTTCAAAGTTCAAAAAACTGCAAAAACTTTCGTGAACTTGAGGCAAAAGTTAGAACAGGTGAAGCTTTAAACACAAAAACTTTGGTACATCAAGGAGAATAAAAAGTAAAGAAAATGAAAACATAACAAGCTCAACTTTTTACCTATATAAAACTTGCTAGTTAGCAAGGTTGATCAAGTCTTACCAACACACCGGTGATATATAGCGCAGAAAGTCTCGCCTCTTATGAAGTGATCATTGCACTCTCACTTTAATGGATATTGTCCCCACCATAATTTTTTTGTATTTGTGGTATACATGTAGTGGACAATCCAATTCTCCAATCTTCACGGTCTCTATATTCTCAATGGAGTTAAGGCCATGCCTTTTGTCGATTTTCTTCGGAAAATACACCGTGTGTTCTTTGTCATTTACGTTGAAGGTAACCTTCCCTTTATTGCAATCAATAACGGCACCTGCGGTGTTAAGAAAAGGTCTACCAAGGATAATGGAAATGCTCCCATCCTCAGGCATGTCAAGCACAACAAAATTAGTAAGTATTAAGCAATTGGAAACTTCAACAGGAACATCCTCACAAATACCGATCGGGACGGCCGTGGACTTGTCGGCCATCTGAAGAGAGATATCTGTAGGAATTAGTTTCTCTAAACAAATCCTTTTGTAGAGAGAGAAGGGCATAACACTCACTCCTGCACCAAGATCACATAAGGCAGTTCTAACATAATTATTCTTTATGGAGCAAGGAATGGTGGGTATACCTGGATCACCGAGCTTCTCAGGAATCTTGCCACTGAAAGAGTAGTTAGCAAGCATAGTAGATATTGCCTCATTAGGGACTTTTCTTTTATTAGTAACAATATCTTTCATATATTTTGAGTAAGGAGGTAATTTAATAGCATCAGTCAAAGGATATTGAAGAAAAAGAGGTTTCATCCACTCACAAAACTTGTCGTAGTGCTCTTCTTCTTTGGATTTGACGGACTTGCTAGGGAAAGGCATGGGTTTCTGTACCCATGGTTCTCGTTCCTTCCCGTGTCTCCTTGCAAGGAAGTCTTTTCTAGTATACTTCTTGCGCTTATCGTGTGATTCTTCTTCACGAACCTCGGGTGGATCATTCTTTTCAGTATCTTTTTCAGGTTCAGCACCGTCTTTAGTCTCAGCATCGGATGTAGATATGCTGTTTGGATCCACAACTTGTTCTTCTTCTTCTTCTTCTATAGGATCATTGGAATTGTCAGCTTCCTTGTGTTTCTTTTTCTTCTTCTTCTTCTTATTTGGGGAGCTAACAACTTCTTCTTCCTGCACTTGAGAATCTTGCTTGATCCTCTTTGGATGCCCCTCTGGATAGAGAGGGTCCTGGGTGTGTGTGCCACCCCGGGTCTTTATACCGTAAGCTTGTAAATTGTCCTGTTTGGCATTATTAGCAAGCAAATCTTTTTGCATATTAGAAATTTGTTCAAGCTGAGTTTGAACCATATGAAAATGCTTCACAAGACATTTAACATCATTAACTGTTCTACCTAGAACATCAAGAAAACTTTTGATAGCAAGAGTATTATCATGCAACTGCCCTTGTATCTTCTTATTGAAGTGATTCTGCTTCATAATAAAATTATCAAGCTCATCTAAACATTGGTCGGGAGGTTTACCTTTAGGGATGTCACTTGCATTGAAATCTAAAAGAGAGTGTACTTCTACCATAGGTGGGTGAGTGGTAAGCTCACACAGCTTCTCAATTGGAGGTAGATTCTTCACGTCGTTAGCTTTAATACCTTTCTCTCTTATGGACTTTTTGGCTTCTTGCATATCTTCCGGGCTTAGGACTAGCATGCCCCTCTTCTTTGGTGGTGGTGGTGGCTCAGGCACGGACCAATCTTCATGGTTTTTGGCAATTTTGACCATCAATTCTTCCGCATCGTCCGGTGTTCTTTGCCTGAAAACACAACCAGCACAACTGTCTAGGTAGGATTTAGACCCATCGGTTAGACCAACATAAAATATATCAAGTAATTCATTTTTAGGGATTTCATGTCCCGGTCTAGCCTTTAGCAAACTGCAAAATCTCCCCCAAGCTTTAGGGAGATGCTCATCCTGCAACTGTTTAAAGTTATAAATTCTTTGTAAAGCAGCATGTTGCATATGAGCAGGAAAATACTTATCAATGAAAGATATAGCCATATCTTGAGGACTCTGAATGGAACCACATGGTAGTGCATCGTACCATGCTCTAGCATCTCCTTTCAAGGAAAAAGGAAGAAGCTTGGTCACATAAAAGTTTCGGATCCTTTCATCTGTGGTAAACAAGCCGCCTAACTCAGTGAGTTTGGTCAGGTGCCCGATAGCATAATCATTTTCTCTGCCATAAAAGGGATCAACTTCAACTGTGGATATAAGTGAAAGGTCAACAGAGAAATCATAATCAGGATCAGTGATGCGTATAGGAGACGTAGCAAAAGTAGGATCAGGAGTAAACTTGTTCTACGGGGAGTGTTTTGCTAGCAACTTCTTTATAGTAGCAGGGTCAGAATCAGCACATTCATTAAGTTCCCTACAAAATTCATCATCAAGTGTAATATAATCATCCTTAAGGAGTTTCTCCTTAAGGTCAGCAAAGTTATGAGTTTTCCCAATAGGAGTTTGGATAACAGGAATTACAACACCCGAGAGTCGGGCAGCAGCACCAATCTGTTCTTCTATAAAAGAACCAAGTGAACCTGTAGTCTCAAAAGTGGTAGAAGCATCATCAAAAGTATCTGACATATTGCCAGACTCAGCAGAAGTAGCATGTAACTGAGGTGAATCAAACTGACTCATAACCGAAGGTGAATCAAGTTTAGCACTAGTGCTAAGAGCAGTACCTCGTCTCGTACGGGATGGTAAGATCGGAAATTTAGGGTCTTCTTTCTTGCCCATAGTGGACAACGTGCAGTAGGTAGGATACTTCGAGTAGACCTGTAAATAAATCTATGGTCCCCGGCAACGGCGCCAGAAAACAGTACTTGATAGCCCTCAACTGTAGGGGATTGAGATAGTCTTCGCGGGCAAGATAACCCAATTTATTGATTCGACACTTGGGGACACAAAGAATACTGACAGGCTTTGACAATTGATTTGTCAATTCAACCGCACCTGAAATAAACACTTGCTTGCACAAAGGTATTAATAGCAACTGTGATATGGTGGTGGTAGTGGTGATGATAATAGTGGAACAGCAAAGGTAAACAACTAGTAACCAGCAGAAGGAAAACACTGTAGGATAGGGAGATGGATGGTTGGGCACTACTTGGATGACAACGAACATGTAACATACTCTAACTTGGGCAAGGCTCACAGAAAACAAAGGATCATCTAGGAAAATATCAAACATCAGGCATGCATCCCAAAGTAGTTGTACGTGCTTGCAATAAGAACTTTGCACAACATCTTTTGTCCTACCCTCCCGCTACAAACGGGGCCAAAAGTAACTTAGGGAGATTAAGGTACTCCTGTCAAAGAGCACCGGAACAAAGCATTAACAATTCATGAATACACGGAATACTCAAATTATAGTCCATCCCCTTTGGTGTCCCAAGCTGTCACCATTGGGATCGCCGGTTCCGGACTATAATAGGTGCATACAACTCATAGATAGGATCAAGAACACCACAAACTCAAGAAACAAAAGGGTGATCAGATCTGAAATCATGGCACTCGGGCCCAAAGTGACAAGCATTAAGAGCAACAAGTTGTAACAGAGATGATAAACACCAAGTAGATGATAGGCAACATGCCCCCAACAATCTGATTGAACTATTACATGATCTAACTCATCCAATCCCTACCATCCCCTTTGCCTACATCAGGGAATTACTCACACATGAGAGGAGAAGTCATGGAGGGGTGATGGAGAGGCGATGATGATGACGATGGCGATGATTTCCCCCTCACCGGAGGCCAATTCAGCCTCCAGATTAGCTCTCCGAGGAAGAACAGAGGGTTGCGGCGACTCCGCGACGTAGATTGGAAAATCGACTTCTGTTTCGGGGTTTCCTCGACGGGGGAATAAATAGGGCCAAAGTAGGGCACCAGGGGGTGTGGGACCCACCCAGGAGGGCAGGTGGCGCGGCCAGAAGCTGGGCCGCGCCAGGCACCCTCCTGGCTGCCCCCTGGCTGCCCTCTGGCCCCCCTTTGGCCTGGTGGAAGCTTCCGGAACGCTGATTTTTTATATATTTTTTTGGGATTTTTCCAGCGTATCTAAATATCCAGAAACCTGCACAAAAGAAAACAGCACTGGTAGCTCTGCTGAAAACAGCGTCAGTCCGGGTTAGTTTTGTTCAAATCATGCAAGAATGAAGGAAAAACAATAGAAAAAGTGTTTGGAAAAGTAGATACGTTTAGGACGTATCAATGGCCCACTTCCAATCTAGAATGCTCTTGTACTTGTACCACCGAATCGCCCAGTAGCGGCGAATCTTTTGCAATCGAATCTTTCTCATGTGATCTGATTCCCCGGGCGGAATGTCATAGCCCATTTTCTTGCGAATGGATTCGAGAATTCCTCGGGCATTTTTGACTTCCTTTGTTTTGCCTCCTTTGCCTTTCTGCCTTGGAGGATCAGGGAGGTTCTCAAGACCATCAACAACAGGTGATTCATCACCGAAGGCAGCCTCTTCATCAGACATCCTGTGAACATAATAATAGAAGAGAGGGAAAAGAGAATAAGGATGGATAAGCACAAGCAAAGGTTTCGACCAAAACACTTTTGACATGAGTTCAGGGCAAAACTAAGATCAGATGCATGTCTGTTCTTGAATTGGACTAGAACAAATCCAAGAACAAGTTCTAAATTCAATCTCAAACAGATCTAATCCTAAGACTGACCTAAATCGAGGGGATTATTTTGATGCTACGAACAAGTTTCCCGAAGACAATGATCTCAAACAGATCAAGCAATCCTAGAAAAAGCACAAACAAACCCTAGAACTCAGATCCAACAGAAAAGAAGAACGTGGAGGGGAGGTTGGATCGGAGAGCCCAACGTACCCTAACTTGGTGACGCGGAGCGGCTACGGCGACGATGAGAGGCGGAGAAGTGCTCCTCGACGGTGGGAATGTCCTCGGCGACGACGGTCTGGTAGTTAAGCGGCGCAGTCGACGTCAGGGGCGAGAGCTCGTCGGCAAACTCGAGGAGGGAGATGGGGAGCGGAGGAGACGAATGAGTGGGTTGGCGGTTCGCAAGGGAGGGATAGCCTTATATAGTGGCCGAGCTGACAGGCGGTTAGATCGTATCGGATGGCTCCCTGCGATTGTCTCTTCCGATTCTACGGTGGGGATGAAGTGGCGGTTCTTGAGGGAATCTCATCGCACCAAAAAAGACGGGGACTCAACGGTCGAAGACTAACTCTTGACCGAGAGCAAAAACTTCGATAAAGTTGGAAGCAATTGATTCGGAACTCAATGATGTTCGAAGCAATATGCTTTCCGCTTCAAATGTGCTTAACCACAGAAGACAGAAAAGATTGGGCGCGAATCAGAATGGAGGGGATAGGGTCCGAAACTTATCACTTCGAAGAAAAATAATAACGAAGCTAAAAGTGATAAGCACAGTGGACAAACAAAACGAATCAGAACAAAACATAACTGGAAGCAAATGGCGAAGGAAGCGAAATACTTAAACAAGAACGAAGGAAAACAAAAGCGAAACTAAACAAACAAAGACACAGCAAAAGTGAATATATACAAGGGAAAAGTTTCGATCTTACTGAACATTGTGTGAGTCTAGGATGTTTAGCTCACATCTCAATGCACATAACCTTTTATCGTCCAATGGCTTCGTGAATATGTCTGCGAGTTGATCTTCAGTTCTGACATGACTGATCTCAATGTCTTCGCACGGAACATGATCTCGAATAAAATGATGGCGAATATCAATATGATTCGTTCGAGAGTGTTTCACAGGATTGTGTGTAATTTTAATAGCACTCTCATTATCACACATCAAAGGAATTTTCTTCACATAAATACCATAATCTTTCAGCGTCTGCTTAAGCCAAAGAATCTGAGTGCAACATGAGGCAGCAGCAATGTATTCGGCTTCAGCAGTAGATATTGAGACACAGTTTTGCTTCTTTGAAGCCCAACACACAAGAGATCTACCAAGGAAATGACATGTGCCTAAGGTAGATTTCCTGTCAACTCTATCACCAACCCAGTCTGAATCAGAATATCCAATCAAATCAATCTGAGTTCCTTTGGGGTACCAGAGTCCCAATGAAGGAGTATGTTCTAGATACCGAAGAATTCGCTTTAAAACAGTATGATGTGATTCCTTTGGATTGGCCTGAAAACGAGGATAAATACAAACTCATAGCATGATATCTGGTCTAGATGCACACAGGTATAAGAGAGAACCTATCATAGACCGATACTTCTTCTGATCGAAGGGTTTTCCCTTCTCATCAGCATCAAGAAAACCATTGGTTGGCATGGGAGTTTTGATAGTCTTGCAATCAGTAAGTCCAAACTTCTTCAGGCAATCCTTCAAATATTTTTCTTGAGAAATAAAGGTTCCATTCTTCTGTTGTCGAATCTGAAGTCCAAGGAAAATCTTCAATTCACCCATCATGGACATCTCGTATTTCTTTGACATCATCCTTGCAAATTCTTCGCTGATTTCAGGGTTAGTGCAGCCAAAAATGATATCTTCTACATATATCTGACACACAAATAGATCATTGTTATATGATCGAGTGAAAAGAGTGGGATCAGTAGTTCCAGGTTTGAAGCCTTTCTTCAGGAGGAAATCCTTCAATGTTTCATACCAAGCACGAGGTGCTTGCTTCAGTCCACACAAAGCTTTGTGAAGCTTGTACACCATCTCAGGATTGTTTGAGTCTTCAAAACCTGGAGTTTGCATAACATACACTTCTTCTTCTATCTCACCATTAAGAAAATCACTTTTGACATCCATTTGATATAGAAATATGTTATTGTGGTTAGAAAAAGCAAGCACACGAATGGATTCGAGACGGGCTACTGGAGCATAGGTTTCACCGAAATCAATGCCTTCGATTTGGGTGTACCCTTGTGCTACCTGTCTAGCCTTATTTCTTACCACAATACCATCCTCATCTTGCTTGTTGCGAAATATCCACTTAGTGCGAATAATATTGTGCTTCGTGGGATCAGGTCTATCAACTAGAGACCAAACTTTGTTTCTCTCAAACTGGTGGCTTCATCAAATTTTGAAGGCTCTAGCATGGAAACAAAAGAAAAACTTCCACAGAAGTTAGCTAAACGAGTACGAGATCGAGTAGTGGGACGACCTGGTTGACGAATGTCTTCGAGGATCGAATCAACATCAACTCTTCTTCGGACTCGTGATAAAGTAGTATCGTTTGCTTCAGGCTCACCTTCTGCTTCAGGATCTGCTTCAGCTTCAGGATCTGCTTCACCTTCAGCTTCAGCATTTCCTTCAGGATTAGCATTTTCTACGTTCCCTTTCTCTTCTTCGACCTGTTCATCATTAGCTTTAGGATGTTGATCTCTAGCGCCCCGGGCTAGGTGTGGGAACATTCGATCATCATCATCCCTGTTAGCTTGACGAGAATTTGTTTCGACACGGCGAATCTCTCCAATATCCATGGAATTGATCACTTCATCAAGTGGAGGTTCATCTAGATCATGAGGCAAATGCTCCTTTTGAGAGCCATTAGTTTCATCAAACCTCACATTTACAGTTTCCATAACTTTCCCAAAGTGAGAGTTTGTCAGAACCCTAATTTAGGTTTGTGTTTAACCTAGCTTGCATTTTTGCATCATGAAAAATTTTGCAAAAGAAAAAGAATTGGGGAAGCAAAAAAAAGCCTCAAAATAATTTTTAATAAAAGGCCAGACAAAAATCTTTTTCCAAAAATGATTTGAACTTTTTGAAAAGTCTAATAAATGGGCATGATCACATTTCAAGTGAAGTGGGTCCCACTCCATGCTCATTGATTTTTCTAAAAGTCCAAAATGCCCTTGGAAATTAAATAAATATTGTATTTGCAATTGGAATTAAATAAATATAATTCCAATAATTCTAAAACTTCGTGAGGTGACTTATATATGTATAATTGGCTCACATAAAAGTTTTTAGAATTTATTAAAATGATTTGGTTTTAAAATCAAATCAAAACAAAATAACAGAAAACAAATAAAAATAAAACAAAAGAAAAGGGAAGAGCCCACCTACCTTACCTGGCCCAACTAACCCAGCCCAACCCACAAGGGGGGGGGGGGGCAGGGTCGTCTTCTTCCTCCTGCCATGAGGACTCCACCGGCGGCAGCAGCGAGCACGTCTCTGTGCCACGTCCTTCTTGCCTCCCGAAGCCTATCCCCGCGCCTGGAGACATCTCTCTTCCATCCTCATCCATTCCCCCTCCCCCAGCGCAGTCTCCTTCTTCCTATTTCTTCGTCTCCTCCCAAGAACCGAGCGGCAGCCGGAGCGCTATCGTGCCTGCGCGTGGCTACCGTGCTCCTTTCTCCGCGCCGCCGTGTCCATCATCTTCCCCGTCGTCTTCTTCGTCAAGCTGCGCGTGGAATCAAGGCCTGGAGCACCGGAGACGTCGCCCCCTTCTCTAGTTCGCCGCCGGCCGCCGTCAACCCCGAGCTCGAATTCGCCGCCGCCAGCTACTCCCCGGCCACCCCGAGCTGACCGTCGACTCCGCCGTGAGCCCCTCTTCCTTTTCCCCCTTCCCGCGCTCCTCCCCGACCCCTAGTCACCGTTCCCCGCCGTGGACAGGAACCGGCCGCCGCGCGAGTTGTCGCCGCCGTGGCCCAGGGCCTCCTCGAGGTCCCCGGCGTGCTCCAGGAGACGCGCACGAGTACGGGGCACACGCCCGTGCCCTCCGTTTCCTTCCCCGTGGTCGGGAACTCGGTTCCGGCAGAGCGCCGCCATGGCCAAGCCACCGGCGTCATGCCGCCGACCGCCCGAGCCATTAGCCCCCTAATCCCTCTGCTAACCACCCCCTCCTCTCGCTGACACGTGGGCCCAAGGCCATTAACTAGTTTAATTAAATTAAACTAAACCCACTGTTAACACAGAGACACTGACCAGTGGGCCCAACCTGTCAGGGTTGCCCCACGTCATGCTGACGTCATCCTGACGCAGAAATTGTTAAATGATTTAATTAATACAGAAATTCCATAAAATGGCCTAAACTTTGAAATTGAATATCTTTTAATCTATAACTCCAAATGCAAAGTGTAAATATGAAAAATTATCAGAATAAAATTATCTATCCAAATAACCAACTTTCAACCATGTTTGAAATGTTTACAATGAGGGATCAGTAGCATTTTGCTATTTGGCTCTTTTGTATTAAATCAAATAAATTACTATGATCATTCTAACTTGAACCAATGCATTGCAATACACATCACCTACACTTCAGAAGCATTTCACATACATGATCACATGGTTTGCAATGAACAAACTTTAGCAAATGCAACATGAACCAATTTGAATACATTTGGAGTTTGAATTTGAATTCACTTTTCAAATCAACTTCAATTAACATGTTTCAATTTAAACATAGGTCACCTCAGTACCTTGCCATGCTATGTTTTGCATATTGATTGTGCATTGTACTATGTTGAATGTGCATTACTTTCAGTGCTTCGGTGATTGCTTCTTCTCGGTAGAGTTTATCTCGGAGACGAGCTTAACTTCACGACAGAAGACTAGTACCTCGTGATCGTCAGCAAGGCAAGCGCCCCTCTTTGATCATGTCGATAAAATCCAAGTTCCCTCTCATTCTCGCAAACGCATGTTTAGGATGTCACCATGATACGTTCTACCGCTAGTTGAACCCATTCCTTTGCATGACCTATCATTTTGTCACAGTAGTAAGCAAACCACAATCCTAGCAGATGTAGGAGTTGGTTGATATCATGTGGCCCCTGCAACTGTTACAGCTTATTGCATGCTTAGAGTTGTTACCTCAGGCTACTTTGATATGAGTCGGGATGGTAGTGATCATGTGAATGATGGTGGTAACGTGTTGGTGAATCTACCCTAAACAAAGGTGAACGATGAGAGGCTGTGTAGGAGTACACAGTGGGTTGTCTCGTTGAACACTGCCTTAAGCCCGAGTTCTTGTGTTGTTATCCAAGACTAAGAGTACGACCACACATTGGGCTCACTGACCCCTCTCAGCCTAGTACCTCACCCCAGACCTGTCCAGGAGTCGCAAGTAGTTCGCCCTTTAACGATCTCAAGCAAGTGGAACCAAGGTAAGTGGTTGGCGTAGGTTGTGGGCACGTTGAATCAAGTGATCATGATCGAGTTGAGCTTGATGGCGGTCACACAACGTTTGAGTCCGCATCGGAAAAATCGGCCGGATTCCGATTGTGGTCCCAACTCAAATAGGCGACTCCCTAGGACTAGAGATGGTGTCGTGAGTGAAGTGGCGTGGCAGCATCCTCGTCGGTACTCACTTGAAGGGTCCATCCCCAGGCGGTAACTGATGAGGCATGTGCGTAGAAGTACACCCCTACAGGGTTAATGAACTATTCGAATAGCCGTTTCCGCGGTTATGGACTACTTGGAGACCTTTACTTGATCATAGACAACTTGAACGGTTACTCTTAAAACTTGCCAAGATAAGTGTGAGTGCTATGGCGTGCTTCCTCTTGGGGAAGTCGAGGAAGTATCCATAGTGGTGTATTGGTTGGAGACTGGTTACTTGGACTCGTGTACGCTCCTTACCTCTTTCTGGTATTCATAGTACAGGACTAGCCAAGTCAAAGCTGACACTTCTGCAAGTGAAACCCCACCTCCCTTTTCCTTGATACATGTGCATGAGTAGTATAGTTCCTATGTAAGTCTTGCTGAGTACGTCTTTGTACTCACGTTTGCTTATTCTATGTTTTAGAGACGAGACCACTGACCCTGATGGTGGCCTCTACCTCGAGCTCGACTTGGACCAGGTCGTATAGTTCCAGACAACATCCTGTGCCCTTTGGAGGGTCGTTGTATTTTTCTTTCAGGATTCTTAAGCTATTTGTTAACCTTGTCTTTACTAAGACATAATTTGCTTCCGTTGATGCTTGATGTAATGTTGGATCACATCCATGTGATCTCTGCTTGTAATACAACTACTATGTCTGCTCTGTTTAGCAGAAGTTATAAAGACTATGAATTTGTAGAGTTCATGTTGTGATTACCATCTGTTTATAGTAGACATGTGTGTTGCGTGTATGATTATAACATCCATGTCTTAGTATGGGTTTTCGTGACCTTAGTTGTGATCTGGCTGGCGGTCTTTTATACACCAAGTGGCCCTTAGATGTGCGCAGCTTGGGGCATCGCGATGCGATTGCTCGTGACTCTGTCATGTGCACACTTTGTTGTATGATCGAGCCCGCCCTAGACCCCGACTAAGTGATCGGGCTGGAGTAAGTCTATGTAAGGGTTATGATTCAATCGATAACATGGTTGAGGCGACTTGTCTATGAGTATGGGATTCACCACCCATAAGCATTTAGACTTGTGAGCGGACGATGAGGACCCATCTCAGTTGATCATCCGGCCTGGATGGGATGCCCCTCACGTTCGATGCTTACCGAGAGTGATCTGTTCTTCGCCTTGTCTGCTTAGACAAGTGGGTACGGCTCTCGGCTCTCCATGTGATTGCATTGTGACCGGAATTACATACGCTAACCCCGGGTCCCGACAGACTTGGTATCAGAGCAGGACTGCCTGTAGGATTATCTAACCTTGGCCGAAGTCGAGTCTAGCATTCTATAGTTATATAGTTACTTTGGGTATAAGGGAACAACGTAAGACTTTTTTTTCTCCTTACCCCCTTCGATCTGAGTTCTGACTCACCCTCATCTTGTTCTACGAGAAGATAGGACTAGGCTCATCTCTGTCTGACTAGAACATCTCGCTGATTGCTTCTTTGTAGCTGTAGGAGTGTTGTGGTCTTTCTGAGCCATCATTTCATAGTGTTTCTGTGGAAGTGATGTCCGTCATCCTGTAGGTTGTCTCAATTTCCATCTCGGTGCAGCCGTTATGCTGTCCGTTTGTGACTTAGATGCTCTTGCATTATAGTCTTGTTATCTTAGCATAGAATTGTGTCCTAAATCCTATTCTGATTGTTGATTCTTATCACACAGAATGTCAGGTGCAAATCAAGGTGTTGATCCCAGTTCCGACAACAGAGATGATGAAGATCCTCCACCACCGCCTTCTGCGGAGGAAATCATGATGGAGGCTGAACAGAATCGTCGTGATCAAACACGTCTTCTCGAGCATATTGAGTAGAACAGTTCCCGTCAGCATCATAGTGTTGTTACCATCCAGGACTTCATTCTCCTCAACCTGCCAGTATTCCGGTGTTCTTCTGAGCCCCTTGATGCCGATGATTGGCTTCGTTCCCTCGAGCGTAAGCTTGAGACAACCCATGTTGCTCCCGGTGATCATGTGCTATTCGCGGCATACTTTATGGAAGGTGCTGCTCTTCAATGGTGGGAGAACTTCATAGCAATACAATCAGTTGGTCACGTGGTGACTTGGCAAGAGTTCTGTGATGACTTCCGAGGATATCATATTCCGGATCAGCTGATGGAGCGTAAGAGAGAAGAATTTTGCAATCTGACCCAAGGAAAGATGACTGTTCATGAGTATCGGACTGAGTTCACTCGTCTAGCACGTTATGCCCAAGAAGAAGTATCCACCGATGCCAAGAAACAAGCAAGGTTCCGTAAGGGACTTAGCCCCGTCCTTCGTCATGATCTGAATCTTCACGAATTCGTCAACTTCAGGGACTTGGTCGACAAATCCTTCAAGGCCGAGTATGGAAATGAGTTGTATGAAGAGTCTCGCAAGCGTGATCGTGAGTTTGCACAATCTTCTAGCTCAGGTTCTCGGAAACGATGTGTATGGATTCCCTTCAGTGACGTCAGTTGTGCTGTAAGTGCTTCTAGACCCCCAACCACCATATATCGTCCACCTCAACCCAAACTTCCTCCTTGGAATTTGGTTGGACAATCAAGTGCTCATGTTCCTTTAATTCCACGTGGTGTTTGTTTCCAATGTGGAAAATCAGGTCACAATGTTCGAGAGTGTCCCCAAAATCATGTAGCCACCACACCTAATCCCAAGCAAGCTTTTCTTCGTGGTAAGCCACCACCCAAGACTTCCAATGTCAAACCTCCTGTTTATGAACATGGTTATGTGAATCATGTATCCATTCTAGATTCCCACAAGTCAACCGATGTTGTACTCGGAACCCTTCCGGTCAATTCCACCCCAGCTTCGGTTCTTTTCGACCCGGGAGCATCTCACTCATTCATATCCCAGGACTTTGCACTGTCACATGACATCTCTTTTTCGATGTTATCCACCCCCTTAGTTGTGCAAGCCCCTGGATCCAGATGGCATGCCACCATGGTGAGTCATGAGAATGAAATTGCAATTGAGGGTTTAGTATTCCTTGCCTCACTTATAGCCCTCAAGTATTCAGACATTGATGTGATCCTAGGAATGGATTGGTTATCAAGACAGAATGCTGTCCTTGATTGTAAAGCCAAGTCAGTGAAACTAACCCATCCATCAGGCCAGACAATCAAGTACACCTCACCAAGCTCTAAAACCCAGGTGCATTCTTTAAATGTGCTTCCACTTCCTGATCTTGAAGATATTCCGGTGGTTCGTGACTTCCCGGATGTCTTTCCAGAAGAGTTGCCAGCCATACCACCTGACAGATCTGTAGAGTTTGTGGTAGATCTTATCCCAGGAACCGCCCCAATATCCAGACGCCCATATAGAATGGCCCCACGTGAGTTAGCTGAGCTCAAAATCCAACTTGAAGCTTCGTTGGCAAAAGGCTTCATCCGCCCTAGCTCATCGCCATGGGGTTGCCCCGTTCTGTTCGTAACGAAGAAAGATGGAACAGAAAGGATGTGCGTAGACTATCGCCCGCTAAATCTAGCAACGATAAAGAACAAGTACCCACTGCCCAGGATCAATGATCTTTATGATCAACTCGCAGGATCCTCTGTCTTCTCCAAGATGGATTTGAGATTAGGCTATCATCAAATCAAAATCCGAAACGAGGACATTCCAAAAACGGCTTTCACTACTCGTTATGGTCTTTATGAGTACACCGTTATTTCCTTCGGTTTAACCAATGCCGCCGCCACATTCTCGCGCTTGATGAATTCGATCTTCATGGAGTACCTAGATAAATTTGTTGTAGTTTATATTGATGACATTCTCATCTACTCGAAAAACGAAGAAGAGCACGCAGAACATCTTAGGTTGGTATTGATGAAACTTCGAGAGCATCGCCTTTATGCCAAATTCTCAAAGTGTGAATTCTGGGTACCAGAAGTGACCTACTTAGGCCACGTGTTTCTGCAAAAGGCATTGCTGTCAATCCCGAGAGAGTTCAGTCCGTCCTTGAGTGGACTCCACCTGAATCGGTTAAGCAAGTTAGGAGTTTTCTTGGCTTAGCAAGCTATTGTCACCGCTTCGTCGAGAACTTTTCCAAAGTTGCAAAGCCTCTAACTGAACTCCTCAAGAAAGATAAGAAATTCGAATGGACCCCCAAGTGCGAGGAAAGCTTTCAAGAGCTAAAAAGAAGATTGACTTCTGCAACCGTACTTGCGCCTCCAGACACCAAAAAGGATTTCGAGATCTTTTGTGACGCCTCACGACAAGGGTTAGGATGCATACTTATGCAAGATAGACATGTGGTAGCTTATGCTTCACGCCAGTTGCGTCCACATGAAGAGAACTATCCTACCCATGATCTTGAACTCGATGTCGTAGTTCATGCCTTGACAACTTGTCGACATTACCTCCTTGGTAATCGTTGTGAGATCTATTCCGACCACCAAAGCCTCAAATACATATTCACCCAGCCAGATATTAATCTCATGCAAAGACGCTGGATTGAGTTGATAAAAGATTATGACTTAGGAATTTATTACACCCCAGGCAAAGCCAATGTCATGGCTGATGCACTAAGTCGTAATTCGTATTGTAACAACCTCATGTTACAACAGTATCAACCACTTCTCTATGAGGAATTGCGAAAGCTCAACCTCTAGATTGTTCCTCGTGGATCTCTTTTCAACTTGGTGGCGAAACCAACCCTTGAGGATAAAATCATAGTTGCCCAAAGGCGTGCACGAGGTGTTCGCCGGATCAAGGAGAACATTGCTAGCGGAGTTGCTAAATGTTTCTCCACAGATAGTAAAGGAACGGTATTCTTTGGAAATTGTTTGGTAGTACCTAAGAATAGGGATCTAAGGCAACTCATCCTCAAAGAAGCCCATGACACACCCCTCTCGATTCATCCCGGTAGCACAAAAATTTACCGAGATCTACGCCAGAGATTTTGGTGGACTAGGATGAAGAGGGAAATTGCTCAGTTCATTGCTGAATGTGATGTTTGTCGTCGCGTTAAGGCAGAACATCAAAGACCTGCTGGTACTCTTAGACCTTTGCCTATCCCCGAGTGGAAATGGGATAAAGTCAGTATGGACTTCATCAATGGCTTTCCAAAAACCCAGAAAGGAAACGATGCCATCTTCGATGTCATTGATCGACTTTCCAAAGTTGCTCACTTCCTTCCCGTTCGCGAGTCTATAACTGCTAGCCAATTAGCGGACTTGTATGTCTCCCGAATCGTATCACTTCACGGTGTTCCTTTGGAAATCAATTCAGACCGTGGTAGTCTTTTCACTTCTCGATTTTGGGAAAGTTTCCAGAATGCTATGGGAACCCACCTCTCCTTTAGCACCGCTTATCACCCGCAGTCCAGTGGTCAAGTAGAAAGGGTCAATAAAATTCTCGAAGACATGCTCAGAGCTTGTGTTATCTCTTTCGGAAAGAAATGGGAGAATTCTCTTCCTTTTGCCGAATTTGCGTATAACAATAGCTTCCAATCTAGCTTGCGCATGGCTCCTTTTGAATTTCTCTATGGACGGAAATGTCGAACACCCCTAAACTGGTCAGAAACCGGTGAAAGACAATTCTTTGGACCGGATATGATTCAGGTTGCAGAAGAGTAGGTTCACATTGTTCGTGAGAAATTGAAAACAACCCAGTCTCGTCAGAAAAGCTATTATGATCGCCATCATAGGGAAGAAATCTATAGTCTGGATGAGAAGGCTTACCTTCGGGTTACTCCTCCGAAGGGTACCCACCGCTTCGGTATCAAAGGCAAGTTGGCCCCACGTTACATCGGTCCCTTTCGCATTATCGCTAAACGTGGAGAAGTTTCCTACCAATTGGAACTACCCCGTCACCTCTCCCAGGTTCATGATGTCTTCCACGTCTCTCAACTCAGGCGTTGCTTCAAGGACCCCATCCGAGAAGTAGACCACGAAACGCTTGATCTCCAAGATAACCTTTCATATCGAGAGTACCTTGTTCGTATTCTTGATGAAGCCGAGCGTAGCACCAGACGTCAGAAGATCAGATTCTTCAAAGTGCAGTGGTCACATCATTCAGAGAAAGAAGCTACCTGGGAACGAGAGGATCGTCTACGAGATGAGTACCCCACCCTCTTCCCGACGACTTCTGAATCTCAGGACGAGATTCTTTTGAGTGGGGGCAAGTTGTCAGAACCCTAATTTAGGTTTGTGTTTAACCTAGCTTGCATCATGAAATTTTTTGCAAAAGAAAAAGAATTGGGGAAGCAAAAAAAGCCTCAAAATAATTTTTAATAAAAGGCCAGACAAAAATCTTTTTCCAAAAATGATTTGAACTTTTTGAAAAGTCTAATAAATGGGCATGATCACATTTCAAGTGAAGTGGGTCCCACTCCATGCTCATTGATTTTTCTAAAAGTCCAAAATGCCCTTGGAAATTAAATAAATATTGTATTTTCAATTGGAATTAAATAAATATAATTCCAGTAATTCTAAAACTTTGTGAGGTGACTTATATATGTATAATTAGCTCACATAAAAGTTTTTAGAATTTATTAAAATGATTTGGTTTTAAAATCAAATCAAAACAAAATAACAGAAAACAAATAAAAATAAAACAAAAGAAAAGGGCAGAGCCCACCTACCTTACTTGGCCCAACTAACCCAGCCCAGCCCAAAAGGGGGGGGGCAGGGTCGTCTTCTTCCTCCTGCCAGGAGGACTCCACCGGCGGCAGCAGTGTGCACGTCTCTGTGCCACGTCCTGCTTGCCTCCCGAAGCCTATCCCCGCGCCTAGAGACATCTCTCTTCCATCGTCATCCATTCCCCCCCTAGTGCAGTCTCCTTCTTCCTCTTTCTTCGTCTCCTCGCAAGAACCGAGCCACAGCCGCAGCGTGGTCGTGACCGCGCGTGGCCACCGTGCTCCTTTCGCCGCACCGCCGTGTCCAGCATCTTCCTCGTCGTCTTCTTCGTCAAGTTGCGTGTGGAATCGAGCCCTGGAGCACCGGAGACGTCGCCCCCTTCTCCAGTTCGCCGCCGGCCGCCGTCAGCCCCGAGCTCGAATTCGCCGCCGCCAGCTACTCCCCGGCCACCCCGAGCTCACCGTCGACTCCGCCGTGAGCCCCTCTTCCTTCTCCCCCTTACCGCGCTCCTCCCCGACCCCTAGTCGTCGTTCCCCGCCGTGGACAGGAACCGGCCGCTGCGCCAGTTGTCGCCGCCGTGGCCCAGGGCCTCCTCGAGGTCCCCGGCGTGCTCCAGGAGAAGCGCACGAGTACGGGGCACACGCCCGTGCCCTCCGTTTCCTTCCCCGTGGCCGGGAACTCGGTTCCGGCAGAGCGCCGCCGTGGCCAGGCCACCGGCGTCATGCCGCCGGCTGCCCGAGCCATTAGCCCCCTAATCCCTCTGCTAACCACCCCTCCTCTCGCTGACACGTGGGCCCAAGGCCATTAACTAGTTTAATTAAATTAAACTAAACCCACTGTGAACACAGATACACTGACCAGTGGGCCCAAGCTGTCAGGGTTGCCCCACATCATGCTGACGTCATCCTGACGCAGAAATTGTTAAATGATTTAATTAATACAGAAATTCCAGAAAATGGCCTAAACTTTGAAATTGAATATCTTTTAATCTATAACTCCAAATGCAAAGTGTAATATATGAAAAATTATCAGAATAAAATTCTCTATCCAAATAACCAACTTTCAACCATGTCTGAAATGTTTACAATGAGGGATCAGTAGCATTTTGCTATTTGGCTCTTTTGTATTAAATCAAATAAATTACTATGATCATTCTAACTTGAACCAATGCATTGCAATACACATCACCTACACTTCAGAAGCATTTCACATACATGATCACATGGTTTGCAATGGACAAACTTTAGCAAATGCAACTTGAACCAATTTGAATACATTTGGCGTTTGAATTTGAATTCACTTTTCTAATCAACTTCAATTAACATGTTTCAATTTAAACATAGGTCACCTCCGTACCTTGCCATGATATGTTTTGCATATTGATTGTGCATTGTACTATGTTGAATGTGCATTACTTTCAGTGCTTTGGTGATTGCTTCTTCTCGGTAGAGTTGATCTCGGAGACGAGTTTAACTTCACGACAGAAGACTAGTACCTCGTGATCGTCAGCAAGGCAAGCACCCCCTCTTTGATCATGTCGATAAAATCCCAGTTCCCTCTCATTCTCGCAAATGCATGTTTAGGATGTCACCATGATACGTTCTACCGCTATTTGAACCCATTCCTTTGCATGACCTATCATTTTGTCACAGTAGTAAGCAAACCACAATCCTAGCAGATGTAGGAGTTGGTTGATATCATGTGGCCCCTGCAACTGTTACAGCTTATTGCATGCTTAGAGTTGTTACCTGAGGCTACTTTGATATGAGTCGGGATGGTAGTGATCATGTGAATGATGGTGGTAACGTGTTGGTGAATCTACCCTAAACAAAGGTGAACGATGAGAGGCTGTGTAGGAGTACACAGTGGGTTGTCTCGTTGAACACTGCCTTAAGCCCGAGTTCTTGTGTTGTTATCCAAGACTAATAGTACGACCACACATTGGGCTCACTGACCCCTCTCAGCCTAGTACCTCACCCCGGACCTGTCCAGGAGTCGCAAGTAGTTCGCCCTTTAACGATCTCAAGCAAGTGGAACCAAGGTAAGTGGTTGGCGTAGGTTGTGGGCACGTTGAATCACGTGATCATGATCGAGTTGAGCTTGATGGCGGTCACACAACGTTTGAGTCCGCATCGGAAAAATCGGTCGGATTCCGATTGTGTTCCCAACTCAAATAGGCGACTCCCTAGGACTAGAGATGGTGCCGTGAGTGAAGTGCCGTGGCAGCATCCTCGCCGGTACTCACTTGAAGGGTCCATCCCCAGGCGGTAACTGACGAGGCGTGTGTGTAGCAGTACACCCCTGCAGGGTTAATGAACTATTCGAATAGCCATGTCCGCGGTTATGGACTACTTGGAGACCTTTACTTGATCATAGACAACTTGAACGGTTACTCTTAAAACTTGCCAAGATAAGTGTGAGTGCTATGGCGTGCTTCCTCGTGGGGAAGTCGAGGAAGTATCCATAGTGGTGTATTGGTTGGAGACTGGTTACTTGGACTCGTGTACGCTCCTTACCTCTTTCTGGTATTCGTAGTACAGGACTAGCCAAGTCAAAGCTGACACTTCTGCAAGTGAAACCCCACCTCTCTTTGCCTTGATACATGTGCTTGAGTAGTATAGTTCCTATGTAAGTCTTGCTGAGTACGTCTTTGTACTCACGTTTGCTTATTCTATGTTTTAGAGACGAGACCACTGACCCTGATGGTGGCCTCTACCTCGAGCTCGACGTGGACCAGGTCGTATAGTTCCAGACAGCAGCCTGTGCCCTTTGGAGGGTCGTTGAATTTTTCTTCAGGCTCCTTAAGCCATTTGTTATCCTTATCTTTACTAAGACATAATTTGCTTCCGTTGATGCTTGATGTAATGTTGGATCACATCCATGTGATCTCTGCTTGTAATACAACTACTATGTCTGCTCTGTTTAGCAGAAGTTATAAAGACTATGAGTTTGTAGAGTTCATGTTGTGATTACCATCTGTTTATACTAGACATGTGTGCTGCGTGTATGATTATAACATGCATTTCTTAGTATGGGTTTTCGTGACCTTAGTTGTGCTCTGGCTGGCGGTCTTTTATACACCAAGTGGCCCTTAGATGGGCGCAGCTTGGGGCATCACGATGCGATTGCTCGTGACTCTGTCACGTGCACACTTTGTTGTATGATCGAGCCCGCCCTAGAACCCGACTAAGTGATCGGGCTGGAGTAAGTCTATGTAAGGGTTATGATTCAATCGATAACATGGTTGAGGCGACTTGTCTATGAGTATGGGATTCACCACCCATAAGCATTTAGACTTGTGAGCGGACGATGAGGACCCATCTTAGTTGATCATCCGGCCTGGATGGGATGCCCCTCACGTTCGATGCTTACCGAGAGTGATCTGTTCTTGGCCTTGTCTACTTAGACAAGTGGGTACGGCTCTCGGCTCTCCATGTGATTGCATTGTGACCGGAATTACATACGCTAACCCCGGGTCCCGACAGAGCTATACACTCTGTATGTGTGAAAATTTGAGCCATAACCTAGAAGAAAACCTTCATGTGCCTTGGGGGTAAATTTAGAGCTATGATTCATATCTCTAATAAAACATGGAGCAAAAAATACCCTAAGGTAAGACACATTAGGCTTGTTATTATCAGTTCATGCGATGTTTTCTTCAGGAACTTGTGAAGGTAAACCTTGTTGATGATATGGCATGCAGTGTTGATTGCTTCGGCCCAGAGCCTCATGGGTGTCTTGTATACATCAAGCATTTTTCTGGCCATTTCAATGAGAGTACGATTCTTCCTTTCAACAACACCATTCTGCTGCGGTGTATAAGCTGCAGAGAATTTATGAGTGAAGCCATATTCATCAAGAAAATCTTCAATATGAGTATTTTTGAATTCAGTTCCATTATCACTTCTGATATGCTTCAGCTTCGAATCATATTCAATTTGAGCTCTCTTAGCAAATGACGTGAATATATCAACAACTTTTCTCTTGTCATCCAAGAAGAAAACCCAAGTATAACGAGAGAAATCATCAACAATCACTAGGCCATACTTATTTCCTCCCAGGCTAGCATAATTTTGAGGACCGAAGAGATCCATATGAAGCAATTCAAGAGGACGAGTAGTGGTCATGATTGTCTTCGCTGAATGATGTTTCTTATTAACCTTTCCCGCTTCACAGGCACTACAAAGACGGTCCTTCTTAAATTTTACTTCGGTAAGGCCAATAACATGCTTTTTCTTCGCTAGGACTTGAAGATTTCGCATTACTGCATGACCAAGCCTTCGATGCCATAACCAACCAGATGAAGCTTTTGCCATTAAGCATGTGGATATAGCAGTGCCCGAAGAAAAATCAACAATGTATAAATCTCCTTTTCGGTAACCCTCGAAGACAAATGTGTAGTCATCCTGTGAAAACACAACACAACGCGAAGCAGAAAACAGAACAAGCATACCCATATCACATAGCTTTGATATAGACATTAGATTGTATCCAAGAGATTGGACAAGCATAACCTTATCAATATGTTTATCTTTTGATATAGCAACCTTACCCAAACCAATAACTTTACCCTTATTGTTGTCACCGAAGGTAATGTATTTCTGTGAAGATTCAGTGAGCTTGTCTTCGGTGAACAACTCTTTGTCTCCGGTCATATGATTTGTGCAACCAATATCCATGACCCATTTGGATCCACCGGAGACATAGCCCTGCAGAAGAATTAGTTCTTCTTAATCACCCACAAACGAGCTGGTGACTTAGAAGGCAATGGAGCACTTGACGAAGCATTAGTTTCATAACGAACAGGACTATAACGACATGGAGGTCCATCAAATACACCATAAATAAAATTCCTCTTAAGGGGGTTAGGGTAAGAGTGAGCATAGGCAATCTTAGTATTATTGTTTCGATGATGATAAGTATGACGACCAATGCGGTAGTACTCTTGATGAGGACATCCCTACTACCAACACATCTCCAGTTCGTCATGAAGGACAAGTTGATTCAACAAAGAAGAAGGGTGATGAAATCAGAATTGGACCTATTACAAGAGCTCGTGCAAAGTTGATAGAACAACAGGTGAACTCGCTCTTAATAGATTCTGATATGTTATGTAATGAGAACTTTATACTGCATAAATCTTTGTATGTTTGCATAATCAGATATCATGACGAAGAAGAGGATCCAGAAGGAGGAGAAGATGAAGGAAGCTCCAACTTTCGGACGTCTGACCCTTTTCGGACGTCCGACATAGGAGGCCAGGAGCTACGACGCCTTGATGACCTCGACTTACAGAAGGGTTACGGACATCCGACGGGATTCAGACGTCCGACACGACGGACTTCTGACATGGAACGGACGTCCGAAATGAAGACCTTCGCGACTACCCCCGAGTACAGAACCGATGTCAAAACAGCCGGAAGTCCGACACGATTCGGACGTCCGACACATCGGACGTCCGACACATCGGACGTCCGAACTGCCTGCGCGCAGATCTGACGGGTTGCGGCCTTGTATCCGATTTTGACACCCCTTGCTTATAAATACCAGACCCCCTGCGAGTTTTAGGGTGAGAGCACGTTTAGATAACCCTAGTTCTTGAGAATAGCTACAAGCTTTCATCTTGAATCATATACTTCAATTCATATTGATCTAAAGTGTTTCTACTGCAAGTTTTGTGTGATCTGTTGTTCCACTGGAAATTAGTAGATTGCAAATTACCGTCTCATGGTCGACGGCTACGTTGCGCAAGTGTGTGAAGTTGTGAATATCCAAAGGGTAGAGAGTTGTCGCATTGGCAACAAGGATCTAGCGAGGAGAGTTCATCGGCTACATACAAGTTATCTATCATCTCCCTCATATTAACCGTTCGCTTACTGAGAAGATCGGGCCACCCCATATCATCTTGGTATCATATTTCCAGTGTTACCTCGGTAAGCATCCACCAAATCCATCCTTTAGATTGATTTTGTTTTCGTCCTCTCCAGAAAAAGCCATACAAAAAAATTAGGTTTTCTAGTTTTGCCATAACTTAGATTGCATCAGAGTCATTGTTTTAGTTTGCTGTTTCGTTGTGTTCTTCACGAAAATTACTGTAGCAGTACTGTAGCAATTTCGACAAGTGTGGAAAAGAGTCTGAAAAATAAAAAAAGTGAAAAAGAGAAAAGATTACAAAAAAATAGAAAGAAGTGTGATCACAAAGAGTTATCCAAGAGTGCAAAGAGATATACAAGTGCTAGAAAATACATATCATCTTGGTGACCTTTTGAGAGGCCTGTCTTCTTTTGTCTCCACTGTGTGAGTTTTTCCTTGGGTTTGTATCACACGATCAGCACTAGGACTTGACTTCGGTGTAGTTAGGGTGCCATACCAATAGCTCCACCACATATTTCCTGCTTTGTCGTGTGTTCACTCTTTTACTCGGGTATTCACTGATACGTCCAAAACGTATCTATAATTTCTGCTTGCTCCATGCCTCTTTTGTGTGATATTGCTATGATATTGATGAACTTCCATACACTTTTGATCATATTTGGACTAACCTATTAACTCAGTGCACCCCAGTGCCAGCTCCTGTTTTCTGCTGTTTTTCTACTTCAGGTTTCCCCCATATAAAAAGTGCTCCAAAAATTCGGGAAAATCCAATAAAAAATCAGCATTCAGGAAGTTTCGGGAATCACCGAGGGGGCCGGGGGGCAGAGGGGACCCACCAGGGCCCCAGGCACCCTCCCAGCGCCCTAGGTTGGGGCCGCGCCAGGGGGGCGCCTGGACCCCTGGTGGGCCCCTGGCTTCCCCCCTTCGCCGAGACGGGAACCCTTTTTCGCGATCTCTCCTCTGTTCCGCCGCCGGCGCGCTTCCAAGATCGGGAGCACCAGAAGACCTCTTCCCGGCACCCTGCCGGAGGGAGGAACCACCTCCGGGAGCTTCTCCACCACCATGGACACTTCCCGGATGAACCATGAGTAGTCCACCTTGGACCATGGGTCTATGATCAGTAGCTATGTGATGTTCTCCTCCCCTCTTTGTTTTTCATGGATTAGACCTCGTGAGCTTCCCTACATGATCGAGGCACATATGTAATATTTCTGCTGTTGCTATGCTGAGTTTGCTGGGATTCGATGGATTATGAGATTATTTCAGATTGTGTTTGAGTAATATATTTGATTCTCCTCTTTTATATTAATGTTCTTGAGTAATTATTGCATGTTCTCCATTGCTGTTTATTGCTTTGGCCAAGTAGTAGGTAGTGACTCCAAGAGGGAGCGTTATGCATGATTGTGGGTTCATGCCCCCTGATGACTAGCTTGAGTGACAGAAACATGAGTCTAGGGGATGTGTTGTTGCCACAAGGGGGAAAACAACGGTGCTTGTACTTGCGGGTGCAAGGATTGTTTACTTTACGCAAAGTTCTTTAATGCAGTTGTTTGTTGCTTTGAGTTTACACCTTGGGTGGGATTCGCAACTTAATACCTGCGAGATGTTCTGGATAGATATCTCAAGGTGGATGATTAGTAGGTAGATGCAGATGGATTTCGGTCTACTTGTTTTGGCGTACCGCCCGTGCTTTTGAGCCTCTTCCTTTCTTTATAGCATAATTAGCATTCGTTTGCGCACATAATCCTGTCAATTGCCCAACTGTAATTTTTTTACCTCGCATGGCTATTTTATCGTCTTTTGGGAGAGAGACATCACTAGTGAACATCATAGGACCCCGGTCCATATTTCCAATATTGTTTACACCTTCAATTTACTTTCAGTATTTACTTTTCCGTTGCTATCACTATCATTATTATCCCGTGCGTTTTATCCTTTGTAAACAACAAGGCCGTAGGAATTGAAAACTCCTCTGTACTTGTTGGGAAGAAAAGTTATTTGTTATATGTGCAGGTCCAGGTAAAGTTAGCAGCCTCGGTTGTGAACGGCGCCATTGTTTACTTCACCACCTTCTTGTATCTGTTGGAGTCCTACTGGTTCGATACTAAACCTTAGTATCTTCGCTAAGGGAAACTTGCTGCTGTCTACATCTCAACCTTCCACTTTGGGTAACCAACGAGGGGCGGGAAGTAAACTCTCGTGACATTAAAGCAATTTCTGGCACCGTTGCCGGGGACTCCACTCTTCAAGATAGGGGAGTTGCACACTATCTTTTATCTTTGCTTTTTAGCCTTGTTAGTTTACCTTTCAGTTTTTGCTTTAGTGTCCTTTATCGGAAATAAAAAAATAGTTATCTTGCTTTTAGTTATCCTTTCTGTTTAGTCAAGCATGTTAGGATTTGGTGCCTTGAGGGAGTCGGAGGTCTTAGATTTCCATCAAAGGGATGGAGAAAATATGAAGAAGGCATGGGACAGAATTTCTGATGCACATAGGAGAATGATGCCTTGGACACCTATAAAAATTGTGCTTAGAAATTTTTAGCATGGTCTTTTTAGATGGTGCAAACACTCTCTTGATATTATAGCTGAAGAGGATTTCTTAGCTTGTGATGAAGCTAGAACTCTTGAAATTATACATGTTCTATCTAGTTACTTTGTTTATGATCATAGTTTTGATACTTTGATAGATAGACTTGCTACTATTGAAATGAGATTGGATGCTCTAGACTTGAAAAAGGTAAAGAAATTCCAGCCAAATAAGAAAGATGTTTATGAGATAGATGGTGACTGGGAACCCTTTGTTAGAATTAGCATCTCTAACCAAGACTTCCTTGCTTTCTATGACATTGGATCCATGGTTTCTACTATGCCAAAAGTTGTTTATGATTCTTTAAAATTTAACATGGAAAAATTATTATCCTATCATGAACATGCTAATGGAGATATTTCTGAGATCCAGGGAAGGATAAAAGATGTACCAGTGACATTCCTTAAAGGGATTGCAATGGTTGATTTCTTCGTCATGAAGCTAAACCAAGGAAACATAGTGCTTGGGAGGGATTTCCTCCGGGCCGTAAAAGGCTTCATTGATATAGGTAAGAGACAAATACGCCTACGCGGGAAGGCAAAAGGTATTTACCCCTTTCCTAACAGAAACAAGGATGAACTTATTGAGGAACCATTTGAATCGATTTACAACTCCGATTATTATGATGATCTTTGATTCCTTCTATTTGCATTAAGCCTACCTAATGGCTTTAAAGAAGCGCTTTCGGGAGGCAGCCCGCAAAGAATTTAGGATTTCCTTTTTGTTTTTCTTCTGTTTTTAGTGGTCTTGATGATTGTTACTACTGTAGCAACATCATTGTATCTTTACTTTTCAAGCTTTGTTCCATTTATAGCCTCATATGACAAGGGAAGTGAAAGTTGTGACATGCTGTCGAGAAAACAGATTCTGTCCTCGTGACTAGAAAAATCGCAAAAAATCCCTGTTCATCTTTTTGAGCTGAATTTTTTACACAGCGTGCTCTATACAATTACGAAACTTTCATATGTTCTGAGTTTTTTTATTTGAGTTGCATAAGTATCCCTAAAAAATTCTTTACTACCTGCTGGTCTGTTTTTCACAGATTCTGTCCGGTTTTGCCTTTTCTTCGTTTTGCAAACTTTAAGCTTGCTTTTTCTTTGCAAAAACTTTTCGGCATTCTTGAGAAACAGTATCTCTTCAAGAATACCCTTATTTCCAGTAGAGAAAAAATTATTTTATTATGGGTACTAACCTCGATAATGAGATTATGATGAGTTATGTATGAAGGGAGTTTTCAAGTGTGCGAGGGAAGATGATGAAAGAAGATTCAGGAGTTTCAAGTGCTCAATCTTGGGGATGCCCCCATGCATCCCCAAGAAATATTCAAGGATACTCAAGCGTCTAAGCTTGGGGATGCCCCCGTGCATCCCCTTCCCCATCAACAATTATCAGTTCGTCTCTCGTTTCACTATATTTTTATCACTTCATGCATTATGTGCTATGCTTGAAGCGTCTCGCTCTTAGGTTTTATTTTAAGTTTTATTTAGCTTTGCTTGCTGTTCACAAGAAGTTAGAACCCAGCTTTCTTTGTGTGGCAGAGAAACACGCTCCACTTTCAAAATCTAGAACACAACATAGGATTTTTCATGTTTATCTTTGTTGTGTGTGTTCTTTATCTTTTTCATAGCTACTGCCATGTTTAGCTCTTATTTTTCATGCTTATCTTTTTAAAGAGCTTTTTTTTAGTTTGTTGCTGGAACTCTCTTGAGTTTTCATTTTTATCTTGTTTAGAGAGTTTTCCTGTTGCACTGAGTTTTGTGTCTTGACTTGGAGTAGGTAATTGAGGTTGCTATTCTTTTGTAGTAGTAACTTGCAATAGTTTTGAGGTATTGTTTTGAGTAATGTTTGGACTTTTGGTGTCAATAGCTTTAGCCTATTAGTGATAGATGTCGTATTTTGGGCAATCCGTGTTTATTTTCAAAACTTACAAAATTAGTTGAGAACTTTAGCTACTAGATGGATCACTACTCTTCTAAGGGGTCGAATATTAGAGTACACTCACGTACCATGAGTCGAGGATGCGCAAGGATAACCAAACCCCCATACACTCCTCCTCGGGGTACTTGCCTCTTTGTGAAACCTCCTTATTAGATTGAGAGTTACCGATAATAAGTGCATGAGTTCTTCAGACTAATGTGAGTATTCGGAAGTTGACACTTCCACCTTCCCATATTTTTCTAGCCTCAACGAGAGTTGGCGTCCACCTTCGCCGGTACATCCAAACCCTTGGCATGATACACTTTGTCATCATAAACCTCCTTATATCCTTCCTCAAAACAGCCACCATACCTACCTACCAAGGCATTTCCATAGTCTTTCCGAGATATATTGCCATGCAACATCCATCTTCTCATGACTTGATCTTCATGTCATACATGCTACTTGCTTGATCGATGAGCCGCATGCTAGTTGGGCTTTGCCATAATCATTGCTACATGACTCGCTAGTATCATTGCATATCCTGCTACACTGGCAGAGGCATACATTTTCATACATCATGATAGTTACATTCTCTTTATGATTTGAGTACTTTTGTAAAGTGTAAAATATCTTCTATACTTTTTGTAATATATAGAGTGTTGCCCCTAAAGTGAGGAAAAGATCCCAAAGTGGACAAATTAAAAGATCCCAAAGAGGACAAATGAGAGAAATAGAAAGAGCCATTGAGGCCAGCAAAAAAATACAAAAAAAAGAAAAAAAAGAAAAAGAAATAAAAAAGAGAAGGGGGCACACTACTATTCCCTTTGAGATATCCACACTTGTACTCCCTCTTATATATCTTGTACTCCATAGAGATTATCATTCATGCATATAGCTATATGGGGACCTTCACACTATAGAACTTGGCTTGTATATTCCAATGATGAGCCTCCTCAAATGAGCTCTAGGTATTCTTGAGCAAGCAAGTTGGATGCACCCCCACTAGTTCCATTGGAGAGCTTACCTTAGCTCATATGTGCATCCGTTGCATGGCAATCCTTACTCCTGACATCATATCTATCATTTGGCTTTCTCTCGCCTATGATTGTCCTCATTGATGTGAGCCTTTCACACCTTTTTGTCTTCCTCCTCCACCATATTCTCTCTTTGCCATCCTAAGTGTCAACTTTCTTGCTTACGCTCATCCATTGCATGAGTGCTCAAAATGTTGAAAAGGAGTGGATCATTTTGACTTGTACCTCGCTAGTGGTCTGGGGATGAGTCAAGATAAGATTCCAAAGAAGACCAAGTGTGAAACTTTAGTAGATTGAGTTCTCAACATAAAAATATTTTTTCTCGTATATCCCTATCCCCTTTCTTGCACGCAAACACCATTTGGAGACATTCGAGTCACGGACAGCGAGAGATCTTGCACCTTTATGTTCTCATGTTGCTTGTTTCAATGCTAAATATAGACTCTTGCCTGTTATGACTTGAATTTAATTTCATGCCTTGATTGCTTTACTTAAAAGTTCTTATATGGTTGTTAGCTTGTCACCACAGAAATTATGCTTTTATCATTTACCTAATCAAGGACGAGCAGGAATTAAGCTTGGGGATGTTGATACGTCCAAAACGTATCTATAATTTCTGCTTGCTCCATGCCTCTTTTGAGTGATATTGCTATGATATTGATGAACTTCCATAAACTTTTGATCATATTTGGACTAACCTATTAACTCAGTGCACCCCAGTGCCAGTTCCTGTTTTCTGCTGTTTTTCTATTTCAGGTTTCCCCCATACAAAAAGTGCTCCAAAAATTCGGGAAAATCCAATAAAAATCAGCGTCCAGGAAGCTTTGGGAATCACCGAGGGGGGGGGCTAGAGGGGACCCACCAGCGTCCCAGGCGCCCTCCCGGCGTGCCCCAGGGTAGGGTCGCGCCAGGGGGCCGCCTGCACCCCTGGTGGCCCCCGGGCTGCCCCCCCCCTTCTCCTATTTATTCCCCGTGACACAAAAACCCCGAGACGTGAACCCTTTTTCACGATATCTCCTCTGTTCCACCGCCGCCGCGCTTCCAAGATCAGGAGCACCAGAAGACCTCTTCCCTGCACCCTGCCGGAGGGAGGAACCACCTCCGGGAGCTTCTCCACCACCATGGACGCTTCCCGTATGAACCGTGAGTATTCCACCTTGGACCATGGGTCTATGATCAGTAGCTATGTGATGTTCTCCTCCCCTCTTTGTTCTTCATGGATTAGACCTCGTGAGCTTCCCTACATGATCGAGGCACATATGTAATATTTCTGCTGTTGCTATGTTGAGTTTGTTGGGATCCAATGGATTATGAGATTATGTTCAGATTGTGTTTGAGTAATATATTTGATTCTCCTCTTTTATATTTATGTTCTTGAGTAATTCTTGCATGTTCTCCGTTGCTGTTTATTGCTTTGGACAAGTAGTAGGTAGTGACTCCAAGAGGGAGCGTTATGCATGATTGTGGGTTCATGCCCCCTGATGACTAGCTTGAGTGACAGAAACATGAGTCTTGGGGATGTGTTGTTGCCACAAGGGGGAAAACAACGGTGCTTGTACTTGCGGGTGCAAGGATTGTTTAATTTACGCCAAGTTCTTTAATGGAGTTGTCTGTTGCTTTGAGTTTACATTTTGGGTGGGATTCGCAACTTAATACCAGCGAGATGTTCTGGATAGATATCTCAAGGTGGATGATTAGTAGGTAGATGCAGATGGATTTCGGTCTACTTGTCTTGGCGTACCGCCCGTGCTTTTGAGCCTCTTCCTTTCTTTATAGCATACTAGGAAACATGCCCGTGCGTTGCAACGGGGATTATTTTTTGTATGCCCCTAGCTAATAAATATCGTTCAACCGTTGTGTCCCATCTATGTTGCTGCTTATCCTCCTTTTCGTATTCTTCGACAATGACCACGATAAATCAACCTAATAGCAATGCGCCCTGGTCAATCGAAACACGATAATCTCAAAACCAAATCGATGAAAATCGAACTCGCACGCATTTAAGAAGAATTTAGAACCTCTGAAAATAATATTAAATGTATTTGAAAAAAAAGTGTACTCATGTAAATGTTCTTCAAAGCTTTAGAAATATTTCCAATTATAAATTTTCAAGATTTGGGATGTCAACACTTTAAATATGAATTATTTAACCATGAGTGCAATTAAATTTCAAATCAAAGATCTATTCAGATGAGAGAGAGTTTCACTTTATGAAATTTCCTAAAGTTTAAAATACTCTTAAAATAATAGTAGGAGGTGTTGTAAATTTTTGATAAATTTAAACAATCAAATACTTCGTCCGTTCAATCACAACTAAATATAATTTTTAATGCACTAAGTCTCACGATTTAAAAGCGATTTTTTTTATAGAAAACTAAATTATGAATTCCCTTGCATTTTAATTTTCTATGCGACAATTATTTTTTATGAATGCACAGATCTAGTTGCTATCATTGTTTTAGGTTTAGATAAGGGTGTTATCTTCACTCACTCCAATAAATGTTGTTTTCGTTGTATACGTATAAAAATAAATAACAATCATGTTTGGATCTTTTATTATTTTTTTCATAGTTTTTTACTCTAGACAATATTTTCCAAAAAAATATATTTAATAATTAAATTATACTATGTTTCATGAAATTTCTCATATTTCAAAATGTACCAAAAACATAATCTATAGGTTTCATAAAAAACCTCAGTTTGATTCAATCTATTAGACACAATAGTCATCACTGATCCAAAAAACTTAATATATAGGATCACAATAATTTATGAGCATTTTTTAAAATACAAAAATTCCTTATCATCTATAGCTACAAAAATGGAATGCTCATCAATTAGTGCGGTCCTTTTTTCAAATAGGTGTTTTTCCATATTTTCTTGAATACGTGTTAAACATTTTTCAGACGCACGTTAAAAGATTTCGTTGATGATACAAAATATTTTATTTAACCCGATGATTTTTTGTACATCCTATATATGATTTGAAACGTGATATTTTTATAAATGTCACTTACATTATTCTGGATTAGAAACATTTATAGAGAAATTATCTGAACATCTTTATATATTATATAATACTCGATCCGTTTAGAAATATATGATATTTTGGTAGGCTAAAGTAGAGGTAGTACTTTACAAGAATGTGGCACACATTTTTGCGAATAGTCCGAAACAGTAAAAATATACGTGATCAACTTTTTTCATTTTTTTCAAATATTATGAACATTTTCTCTAAACGTGATACTCCCTTCGATCCATTTTAATTGACGCACACTTAGTATAACTTTAGTACAAAGTTGTACTAAGTATGCGTCAATTAATTTGGATCGGAGGTAGTAATATTTTTTTATGTACATGTTTTTCTATGCAATTAACATTTTTCAATGGTTTATGAACATTATTTTAACACCCCATATTTGTTTTTCACAATATCGTGAAAAAATATTTTTTATTTCTAAAAAGTGATTGACAGACTATTTTGCATGCCATTAATATTTTTTTTAAAAAAATTCTCCAATCTTTTTGTAACTGCATGCATAAACATATTTTTTATGGTTAATGGGCCGGCTTCGTTGTGCAGCATTTTCAGGAACTCAGTTTGCTTCGTTGTTGGGCTCATCTTTCTTCTTGGGCCAGAGGCGAGCGAGCGAGAGGAGGGGACGGACGCTGCGTGCGGAACATAATGTACGAATCGTTTTTTCCTTTTTTTTCGGCTGATACGTAGGACCGTGGGTTAATTCATAGTAAAGAGAAGGGTTTTTTTGCAAAAATATAAAAACGGATTAGGTGACGGACGAAAAAAAGGGAGAAACGCACCTCCCTTTATTATTAGGTATAGATTAGCATTGATTTGCGCACATAATCCTGTCAATTGCCCAGCTGTAATTTGTTTACCTCGCATGGCTATTTTATCGTCTTTTGAGAGAGATACATCACTAGTGAACATCATAAGACCCCGGTCCATATTTCCAATATTGTTTACACCTTCAATTTACTTTCAGTATTTACTTTTCCGTTGCTATCACTATCATTATTATCCCGTGCGTTTTATCCTTTGTAAACAACAAGGTCGGAGGAATTGACAACTCCTATGTACTCGTTGGGAAGCAAAGTTATTTGTTGTGTGTGCAGGTCCAGGTAAAGTTAGCAACCTCGGTTGTAAATGGCGCCATTGTTTACTTCACCACCTTCTTGTATCTGTTGGAGTCCTACTGGTTCGATACTAAACCTTAGCATCTTCGCTAAGGGAAACTTGCTGCTGTCTACATCTCAACCTTCCACTTTGGGTAACCAACGAGGGGCGAGAAGTAAACTCTCGTGACATCATTCACTTCATCACATCCGTGCACTAGTCCTCCATCCGAACGGGTACACATTACTATTCACTTTGGAACGGTAAGATTCACCTTTTCTTGTCAGTTTTGAGTGAGTTGTGAGTGTCCACCAAGAGATTTTGATTTAGTGCACTAACCTACTAATCATGTCTCAAAGTGGTTTTGATGTGATGCAGAAACATGACAAGGATGCGCCAGTTACATGGGAGGCATATGAAGGTCTCCGTGATCACTTGACTGGGATGATTACTAAATCCGCTGATGTGATTGATACAAATGTTCAAGCGGTTCAACTGAAAGTGGACGCGACTGAAGCTGCAGTCACCACTATGCAACAACAACTTTCTGCTATACAGCAGAGCCTACAACAAATGACAACATCTGTCACTGGCATACAAGCAGCTATTGTACAACGCCAACCTGACACTCAGGAAGATGATGGTAGTGTCCATGGCGACAATGCTGATTTGAGGGGCAATTAGGGCCGTGAGTGTGGTGCTCAAGGGCCGGTTCACCAACCTCCACTTGGTTTTGGTGCGCGCCGTCTACCCATTCAGGAAGAAGATGTCTTGAGCAAGCCCAATTTTAACATCCCCAAATTTGATGGTTCCACGGATGTGGAAGAGTACCTCACATGGGAGCTTAAGATGGAAAAATTATGGCGTTTGCATAATTATTCGGAGGACAAGAAGATCAAGATTGCTTATTTAGAGTTTGACGGTTATGCTTTGTGTTGGTGGGAGAGTGTGTTGACCGAGATACAAAAAACCGATGGGCAGCCTATTCGTACATGGCGTGACATGAAGGCGGCCATGAAATCTCGATTTGTTCCCACTAATTACTTACGGACAATTTTTGATAAATTGCAACAATTGAAGCAAGGTACTATGTCCGTTGATGCATACTATATGGAGATGGAGATGTTGTTGCAACGTGCACGAGTTCGTGAAGAGGTTGAGATGACTATGCAACATTTTCTACATGGGCTGAAATTTAACATCAAGAGTATTGTGCGGCATCGCCAATACTATAATATGAATGATCTATTGCATTTTGCAAGGGAGGCTGAATCACAGCTTGCAGAAGAGGCACAACTGAAGGCCAAATACACCACATCTAGCAGATTTTCTCCAAGGACACCGTCTGCCGCGCCTATGGAGAACTATGGTGCCAATACTCGGGCTTCTTCTTCACTTTCCAAGCCAGCCTCCAATGGTTCTATGGCCAAGAAGCCAACTGCTCCTGCCACTAGTGCAGGCTCCAACATGTCTACAGCTCGCAATCGCGAGATGACTTGTCACTCTTGCGGTAATCCGGGTTACTTTAAGAGAGATTGCCCGAACCGAAAGGTCATGTTCATTAATGTAGCGACCAGATCCGAAGGGACCAAGTCTCTGTGCTTAACGTGCTAGTCCCTGGATCATTTTGCTAGCACACACAGTACTCGATGAAATAACAGAAGTAAAACATGTCTTTATTACATCGAATGAAGTAAATATTACAATAATAACATGGCTTAAGGCCATCTAATCAAATACTTGCGGAAGCTATAATAGTAGTAGTAGCGAGTCCATCCGACTCCACGGCAAAAGTTGAGTATAAGACAACGACCTATTCGCACCTTACTCCTCGTCGGAACAATCTGCAACATGAATAAGTTACAGCCCCAAAAGGGGTCAGTACTTTGATCGTACGGCAAGCCATATCACAGAAAGAAGTAAAAGCCCTGTAATACATGCAATTTGGCTGGTGGAGCTTCTACATTTATTTTTGCAAAAAGCTAATTTTCCCTATAGAATAATAATAGCTAAGTTCTACAATAGCATACGATTGAGATGGGAAACCCCACTCAATCTATCCCAAAGTGATTATCCCAATAAATTAATTAAAGATGATGAGACAAATCAATATTTCCACAACTAGTTGCTCAAATTGTCCATAACCGGGGACACGGCTAATCGATTAGTTTTACACTCTGCAGAGGTTTGTGCACTTTTCCCCACAAGACTCGATCGCCTCCTTTGTAGTTTGTCACACTGCATGGTGTATGACAACTGGAAGATCGAGACATGGTCTTTCAGAAGAGTTTCCCTTACTCCGGTAGCACCCATCCCACCTACTCACATCTACTTTCGTAGCGCTACCTAGTAAGAGTCCCTACAACTGATCAACCAAGCCAGAGCCCATAGTAGCTTGTGGCTGCACACGTAAGCTTCTAGGTATGTCAATACAAACAGTCCCTTTGAGCCTGGGTGGCTTTCCGCAGTCATCACTGGCCACCCCAGGATGCTCGCAACCATCCCACCCAGGTAGTTCATTAACTTTATCTTGGTCCTAATTACTACTTTATCACTCATACCTCATAATGATTCATTTCCCAATCCACGTCTACTTAGCATAGCAATATCCTATTATACGATGGTGACAAAGATGTAAGGATCAGACCTACCTCAATGAACTACTGGGTGTAATAGCATAGCATAACCTATCATGCAATCTAAAGAAGAAGAACTAATGCATTGAAAACATAGGTAATAGGGAGTATGGTCAAAGATATGACTTGCCTTGCTGTTGATTGCAGAACTCTAAAGATTGGTGGTACTCTGCTTCGCACTCCGGACAATCTATCGTGAGCAAACAAAGATACACACAATTAATACACAACCAAAAGCAAAACAATGTTCAAGAACTCCAAAATAAAATCCGAATAAAAGATTTTGCAAAACAGATCAAGATTGATTTTAAAAGTGGGTTGCAAAGTGTCTAAAATATAGGGTTTAGCTAGGGTTTTAGTTTGCAAAAAGAATCAATCAAATCCGAGTTGTAAAACAAAAGTTACGATCAAAAGAAACTTGATTTTGAAACTGATCAGATCTGATTATTTTCGAAATTCACAAATAAAAGTTTAGGGTGGTACTGGATAGAGAATTCCAAAAAAAAACCGTGGGCTTTGGAATCACGCAAAACGGATCTACGAGTAAAAAGATATTACTTGAACGCTTTTGCATAGGATTTAGGATTTTTTTTTGACCGAACGGAAAAAAAAAATTCTCAAAACTTGCATCTACAGTACACAATATTTAGAGGGTTTCAAAACAACGATTTGGCCGCTTGTTTCATCTAAAACGGAGCAACGGATAAAAAGTTACGGCGTTTTTACTAACCGCGACGTGTAGATTAGACGCGACGAAGACGACAACTCTGACGATCTTTGGCGTCAACGAGGACGTCTAAGATGTAGGGCTTGATTAGAAGATCACAACGGTGGTGGTGATGATCTCCAACGTCGTCCGTACGGGCGTGGCAACGCGGTGAACCGAGCGCGCTCCGATGAACTCCCGCGGTACGCGTACAATTTGGGGATCAATCTTGCGCAAGAAAAGAAGAGGGAAAAAGATGTCAATTAGGAGCACAACGAAGATAAGAGTCGGTCTGCAAAATTTGGGGTCAAGGGAAGGCTCACCGGTGACGAAATTCGTCCAACACTAGAGCTCCGTTGGACCTAGATCTACCCCGAAATTAGCTCGATTTGGAACGGTTTACTGCGAAATTTTTGTGGGGAATCGGTGGAGGGGGTCATGGGGTATTTAAGGGACAAGATTTCGTGGGCAAAGGGCAACCGGAAGGTGTCCCGAAGGAACACGAACGACGGTCGTGCGCTGGAGTCCGACACGAACAGGAGTTCGTGTAGGCGCCTGGAGAAAACGAGCACGCACGTGCTCGTGCGGTGCAGCAGGCTGGCTCGCTAGCTTGGCTGCTCGGCCGCTGGCCTGGCTGGTCCGGCCGGCCCGTTCAGTTTTTTTTTTTTGCGATTTTTTTTTTTAAAAGTATAGAGGTATTTTTAATATAATAAAATAGCCCCCAAAAAAATAACATCCTATTTTTTTAAAATAATAAAAATATGTAAAACGTAAGTACGTTTATATAAATATATACGTACTTTTTTTTAAGCTTCAATGAGTTTTATAACATAAAATATAAGTCGGAAAAATACGAAATAAATTTCTAAAATCTTAGAAAAACATAAATAATATTTTCAATAAGTTATTTATACAAAATAAAATACTAAAGAAAAACTTTATTCAATAAATTCAAATAAACTCTCAAATAAGAATCCAAAATGCACACACAAAAAAAATGATATGCATATGCTCTCTAGTAACTCATCCAAAAATAAATTTGGGATGTTACAATTAATGAAGAAACCGGTGAGTATGAAACCGGTGATGATGAAGACCCCGACGCATTCAATGACGAGGGATACAATAGTGAAGAAGGCATGGATGCTTTTCCGTCGCATGCTCCTACCATTGTGGTGTCACAACATGCTCTCACGGTGCAGCCACATGCTGATTCTCAGCGCTGCAATCTGTTCCAAACGAAGGCACTCGTTGGCCCAAACAAAGTTTGCAAAGTGATCATTGATGGAGGTAGCTGCCGTAACCTCACAATCAAGGAGTTATGTGCCAAGCAAATCTGAAATACTTACCTCACCCGAATCCTTATTATTTCCAATGGTTGAGTGACAGTGATGAGATGAAGGTGAATCACATGGTGCGCGTCAATTTTGATATAGGCCCATACGAGGATTCCATCGATTTTGATGTGGTGCCTATGACAGTTTGCCATCTCTTATTGGGTCGGCCGTGGTTATATGATCGCCATGTGCAACACAATGGCCGAGCCAATACATATCATTTGGAGTTCAAGGGCAATAAAGTTAATCTCCATCCTATGTCCCCACAGCAAATTGTGAATGAGTCTCGTCAGAAGGTAGAGGTCAATTTAGGACCAACACGAGAGAACAATGTAATAGCTGTGAGTGATAATATAACGAAAAGTGCGAGAGAGACTTGTTAGCTTACATTAGCCACCAAAGAAGACATGAGAGAATTTAGTGAGGATCCTACAACCATGCCACTTGTGCTTATGTACAAAGGCGAGGTATTATTTTCTAATGATAATCATCCTCTTTCTTCTAGTGTGTCTACTGTTTTGCAGGATTATGTGATGTGTTTCCGGCGGAGGTTCCAGCAGGATTACCACCCTTGCGTGGTATTGAGCACCAAATTGATCTTATTCCGGGAGCTGCACTTCTGGATAAAGGGTATATTCGTGTCAGTCTTAGCCCTTGTGTTGTTCCTGTTATTTTGGTTCCTAAGAAAGATGGTACATGGCGTATGTGCGTAGATTGTAGAGTTGTAAATAATATCACTATTCGATATCGCCATCCTATTCCACGTTTAGAGGATATGCTTGATGAATAGAGTGGTGCTGCTATTTTCTCTAAAATTGATTTGCGTAGTAGATACCATCAAATTAGGATGAAAGAAGGGGATGAATGGAAAACTGCTTTCAGAACTAAGTTCGGATTATATGAGTGGTTAGTTATGCCTTTTGGTCTTACTAATGCTCCTAGTACTTTCATGAGATTAATGAACCATGTTTTGCGAGAGTTTATTGGACATTTTGTGGTTGTGTATTTTGATGATATACTTATTTACAACCGCAATGAATTTGAACATGCTGATCATATTAGACAAGTTTTGCAAGTGTTGCGTGATGCTAAATTATATGCTAATCTTGAGAAGTGCACATTTGCAAAAGATAAGGTCATATTTCTGGGATACATTGTATCTAAGCATGGGGTAGAAGTAGACTCTTCTAAAATTACAGCCATTCAAGATTGGCCTACTCCCATGAATCTTAGTCAAGTACGAAGTTTTCACGGTCTTGGTGGTTTTTATCGACGTTTTGTGAAAGACTTTAGTACTATTGCTGCACCGTTGAATGAATTGACTAAGAAAGGTGTGTCTTTTGTTTGGGGCGTTGCCCAAGACCTTGAATTTGATGAGTTGAAACGTTTGCTTACTTCTGCACCATTACTTGCATTACCAGATTTTACTAAGCAATTTGAAGTTGAATGTGATGCTAGTGGTATAGGCATTGGTGGTGTCTTGATGCAAGAAGGTAGACCTATAGCTTATTTCAGTGAGAAGCTTTCTGGTGCTAGATTAAATTATCCTGTTTATGATAAAGAATTGTATGCACTTGTCAGAGTTCTTGAAGTTTGGCAACATTACTTGTGGCCAAAAGAATTTATCATACATTCTGATCATGAAGCTTTGAAATATCTGAAAGCTCAATCTAATTTGCATAGACGCCTAGCTAAGTGGGTTAAGTTCATTGAGTCTTTTCCCTACATCATCAAATATAAGAAAGGGAAAGATAATGTTGTTGCTGATGCTCTCTCTAGGAAGAACATGTTATTGACACATCTTGATGTTAAAATTCCTGGATTGGAGAGTTTGTGTGATTTATATACAACTGATCATGATTTTGCTGAACCATATCGTTTGTGTTTGCTTCGAAATGCATGGGACAAGTTCCACATCCATGATGGATTTTTGTTTCGAGCTAACAAACTTTGTGTTCCAGAATCGTCTGTGCGTTTGCTATTGTTGCAGGAATCACATGCAGGAGGATTGATGGGTCACTTTGGGCGTGAGAAGACACTGCTCATGCTTGCTGATAATTTTTATTGTCCCAGGGTGAGGCGTGATGTGGACAGGTTTGTTCTATGTTGCATTGTATGCACCACATCCAAGTCCAAGCCGGAGGCTCACGGTTTGTATACTCCACTATCGGCTCCTACCACACCTTGGGAAGATATTAGTATGGACTTTGTGTTAGGATTTCCACGCACTAAATATGGTCATGATAGTATATTTGTGGTAGTGGATAGATTTTCTAAGATGGCACATTTTATTGCATGCCATAAGAGCGACGATGCGTCGCATGTTGCTAACCTGTTTTTCAAGGAGATTGTACGCTTGCATGGAGTGCCCAAGACAATTGTTTCTAACAGGGATGTGAAGTTTGTGAGCTACTTCTGGAACACACTTTGGGGAAAGTTGGGGACCAAGTTGATGTTCAGCACTACATGTCATCCCCAAGATGATGGTCAAACAGAGGCGGTGAATAGGACATTATCACAATTGCTGCGAGCTATGATCAAGAAGAATCTGCGCGAATGGGAGGAGTGTTTTCCACATGTGGAGTTTGCTTATAATAGGGCAGTACACACTACTACTCAGCTTTGTCCTTTTGAGGTGGTGTACGGTTTTAAGCCTATTACGCCACTTGATTTGTTGCCTCTTCCATTGCAGGAACGATTTAATATGGAGGCATCCCAAAGAGCAGATTATGTGAAGAAGATTCATGAGAAGACACGAGAGGCTATTGAGAAGCAAGGCAAGAATGTTGATGCTACAAGGAATCAGTCACGGAAGCAAGTTCTGTTTCAGCCTGGAGATATGGTTTGGGTGCATTTGCGCAAGGACAGATTTCCAGGGATGAGGGATTCCAAGTTGAAGCCACGTGGTGCTGGTCCTTACAAGGTGTTAGCCAAGATCAATGACAATGCCTACTTGATTGATATTCCCATTGCCGAGTTTGGTGGCGCTAGCAACAGTTTCAACGTTGCTGATTTATCACCATACATGGGGGATGACCTTGGAGCGTCGAGGTCGACGCCTTTTGAAGGGGGGGAGATGATGAGGACATCCCTATTACCAACACATCTCTAGTTCGTCATGAAGGACAAGTTGATTCAACAAAGAAGAAGGATGATGAAATCAGAATTGGAACTATTACAAGAGCTCGTGCAAAGTTGATAGAACAACAGGTGAACTCGCTCTTAATAGATTCTGATATGTTATGTAATGAGAACTTTATACTGCCTAAATCTTTGTATGTTTGCATAATTAGGTATCATGACGAAGAAGAGGATCCAGAAGGAGGAGAAGATGAAGGAAGCTCCAACTTTCGGACATCCGACCCTTTTCGGACGTCCGACATCGGAGGCCAGGAGCTACGACGCCTTGATGACCTCGAGTTACAGAAGGGTTACGGACATCCGACGGGATTCGGACGTCCGACACGACGGACTTCCGACATGGAACGAACGTCCGACATGAAGACCTTCGCGACGACCCCCGAGTACAGAACCGATGTCAAAACAGCCGGAAGTCTGACACGATTCGGCCGTCCGACACATCGTACGTCCGAAACCCATCGGACGTCCGAACTGCCTGCGCGCAGATCTGACGGGATGCGGCCTTGTATCCGAGTTTGACACCCCCTAGCTTATAAATACCGGACCCCCTGTGAGTTTTAGGGTGAGACCACGTTTAGATAAACCCTGGTTCTTGAGAATAGCTACAAGCTTTCATCTTGAATCATATACTTCAATTTGTATCGATCTGAAGTGTTGCTACTGCAAGTTTTGTGTGATCTGTTGTTCCACTGGGAATTAGTAGATTGCAAATTACCGTCTCGTGGTCGACGGCTACCTTGCGCAAGTGTGTGAAGTTGTGAATATCCAAAGGGTAGAGAGATATCGCATTGGCAACAGGGATCTAGCGAGGAGAGTTCATCGGCTACATACAAGTTATCTATCATCGCCCTCATATTAACCGTTCGCTTACTGAGAAGATAGGGCCATCCCATATCAACTCTTCCTGTGGAACGTTTGCTTCAGGGACCAGCGAATCATTTCTCTCCTCTAGAGAATAGAAATGCTTCGGTGGCACCGAAGACTTTCCCTGCATAGAATGGTTAGCAGGTAACTTTTCCACAAGAGTTTTCCGCACCCATATATGCCTCTTGTAGAAGCCATTCTTAGGTGGAGTACCAACATATTCAGCTGTAACCTTTCCATGTTCATCTTTAATGAGCTTGTAGTCCGAATCAAGTGATTCATCTACGATAGCTTTATCCATTTTGAATTGAAAACCTGAAAGGTTAGCAATATCAATGGGTTTCTCCTTCGCTAGGACCCAAACAGTTTTAGGATACTTCTCAGGTTCCCAGTAAGTGCCGTCAGGGTTTAGCTTCCTCTCGAAACCAACACCCTCATTTCTGGGATTCCTGTGAAGGAGAGCCTTCCTCAGGATATCACAAAGGTACTGATGACCTTGCGCACTTTTGGACATGTATGTTTCAAATAAGTTTTTCAACCTGAGGAGTTCCTCCGTAACAGCAGGATTTTCCTCATTCGAGGTATTATTAACATCAGGAAACATAGGTTCTTTACCTCTAGAATCAGCATTGCTTCACTCTAAGCATGTTAAACATGGTGAATCAGAATCGGGTTTAGCTTCAGAACCCTGTTGAGCCATGAGAGAGAGATTGATACTTTCAAGTTCTTCATGAGCCTCTTTCAGATTCTCGAGAGCCACCTTCCTTTTAAGGAATTCATAGGTGAGCTTCTCATGATCAGCTGAAAGAAAATCATGCCGAGACTGAAGCTCATGAAACTTCTCCTTCAGAGCAGCATGCTCACTAGTCAAAGTTTGTCCTCTCTCCATCTCATCAATCAATAGGACCTCTGATTTTTCAATGGTTTTGCTTAGTGATTCTAGTTCATCTTGTTGTTTAGAAGCAAGTTTAACAAGTTTAGCATAGCTCATTTTAGAGTCACTTTCATAGGATGAGCAATCTGAAGTATCATATGAAACTTTGGATGAAGATACCTTATCCTTGGCCTTGAAGCAGTAGGCGGGAGTCTCGTCTTCACTTCTGTTGTTGGTGAAGAAAGAGCTTGAAGCTTTGTCTGAAGCATCTGCCGAAGTGAATGCCAAACCAGCAAAACCATCTGATTCGGACCCAAACCCGGACCTTGAGCCTGATTCAGCTTCGTACCCAGAGACTTCTTCTTCAGAGTCCATTTCTTTACCCAGATAGGCCTTGGCACGGTGAGAACTGCTTCGACGATACGAGTGAGTCTTCGACGAAGAACCCTCACACTTCTTATGGTACTTCTTCTTCTTGTCATCATCAGAATCTTTCTTCTTTTCTCGTCGAGAACCAGATTCATGCCTCTTTGACTCATAGCTTTGGAAGATCTGTGATGCTTTCTTGAGGAATCTCTGTACGAATGCTTTGACTTGTATTTAATTTCCCACATGGGGCAATCAACAATAAAATGGCCTGGTTTCTTGCACTTGAAGCAGCAATTTTCTTTAGTAGGAGAGCTTCTTGAGGACGAACGGTGGGAGGAACTGCTTGAGTGACGTGAAGGATAGATTTTCTTCGGAGAAGACAAACTTCTTCGCTGGAACCGATTGAAGCGCTTCATTATGAGAGCCAAGTCCTTTCCAATCCCTGACGGGTCATCAGATTCGACACCTAAAGCAGAACTGTGTTCAGGCGAGGAGTGGCGTGAAGCTTTTGCCTTTAACGCATGAGATCTTCTTCGAGTTCCATTTACATCACATTTCTCTTCTTGTTCCATTTCATAGGTGGTGAGTCTCTCAAGAATATCTGCGGCACTCAGATTCTTGTAATCAGTCCTTTCCTTTATCATCAGTATGAGATGCTCGAAGGATTCATCAAGGGATCGAAGCAATTGTCTGACCACCAGATGATCGGTGATATCAAGGGAAACCAACTCACTAGAGAGAATGGTGAGTCTGTTGTAGGTAGCCTCAACTCTTTCACCGTCCTTGCGATCGAATCGATAGAACTTGCTTCAAAGGGTATCAATTCTAGCATCTTTCTGTGTCGAAGCACCTTCACCAATCTTTTTGAGATAATCCCAAACACCTTTGGAAGAGGCAATGTTCCTCACTTCCAGGTACTTCTCAGCAGAAATGTGATTTGTGATGAATACTCGGACTTCAGAATCAAGAGCCATACATTTGAGCTCATCAGCAGTGATATCGTTGTTGTCCTTGACGATAACACCATCTTTGACAATTTCCCAACCAGCAGGATTGATAGTGATATGTCCAAAACGTATCTATAATTTCTGCTTGCTCCATGCCTCTTTTGTGTGATACTACTATGATATTGATGAACTTCCATACACTTTTGATCATATTTGGACTAACCTATTAACTCAGTGCACCCCAGTGCCAGTTCCTATTTTCTGCTGTTTTTCTATTTCAAGTTTCCCCCATATTAAAAGTGAAAGTGCAATATATCGACCAGAGGGGGGTGAATGGGAGATTTTCAAATATCTCGAGAAATTTCTACTTCCTCAAGATTGAGGCAATACGAAATTGAGGAAGTTGAAACCCGAGTAAGAACACATGAAGTACAATAGCTGTGACGTGAATGAAAAACAGCCTATTGCACAGCTAAGGTAAGATTGAGGCACGAACTGAGGAATCAGTGCAGAGTGAACTCAGAAAGTAAAGCATCAGGATAAGTCATCAGTGCATAAACATAATAACTGAGGTTGAAGAAATAGCACCAGGGCACTGAAGACGAAGACTTGATGAACCAGTTCGAGTTGCTGTGACAACTCTATGTCTGGTTGGAGAGGCCGAGATTGAACTCAGAAGACATAGTCTTCACCTTATTCTCCTTGAACTAGAGTCCTCAGACTCCGTCCAATAACTCAGGTGAGTCTTCAAGGTAGACTCCCGAAACCTTCGCAGACTCAGTCACTCCGGGAAGTCACAATTGCATCTTGACTTCCTCAGACTGAAGACATCTACACCGGCTGGAAGATCACAGTCTTCAAGAGTAAAAAGCTTCGGATCACTCGAACCGACTTCGTCAGAAATGCTCAACTACTCAGGCTGGTGGTTTTCCTCACTTAGGTTCTTCAGTGTCCTTAGAGGTGGGTTGCTCTCAAATGACAAGTGTCAGTTTTTCTCTCGGAGCAGCCAACCCACAAATGGGGCTGGGGGTGGCTATTTATAGCCGCGGAGCAATCCCAGGTGAAAGGACATAAATGCCCATGCACGCAATTACTCTCGTGCCCTCGGATATGACCGTTGCTAGACAAGTTCTAGCCTCTCACCACGCAACACGTGGCACAGTCAAACTATTCTCTATCCTCACAATCTTCAGAAGAATCGCACTGGCGATCTCCAGACTCCTTAACCGAACTTAGTTACCTCATTGTCGTGAAGAACAACGTCTCAGACACCCGAGGACTGAACTTCTATTGCAGGAGATTTCCTCAGGGTTTTCTTCAGGATTTCTAATTGAGCACTTCCTCAGAAATACAGAACTCATTTTCCTCAACCCCTCCAACAGTGCGGTGTTTTCCTATGACTCAAGAAGTATAAAAGGTCTTAGCGAAGACTACGCTTCAACCTCGTCTTCAGCGCGAACGTCCTCATTATCGTCCTCAGGATCTGGTACAGCTTCAGCTTCAGCCGAACGCTTCAGGATCCTGATTCCTCAGGATTTCGCACAACTTCAGTCTTCAGGAAACACACCGATTTCTCCAATGTTCCTCAACATTTTGGGGGGTAGAAAACGGTGGTTAACCTCATCCTCAGGTACTGTTTTCCTGTGTATACTCACAAACACATCAGTCCCTCAACCGTTTTGTCATCAAATACTCCAAAACCTCAAAGGGGGCACTAGATGCACTTACAATCTCCCCCTTTTTGGTGATTTGATGAAAATTAGGTTAAAGCTTCAACGGGATAAAATAAATATTTTTGAGTAAAGACTTGAAGAAAACAATTCATTGTTCCGGATATAGAGATGCTCCCCCTGTGGATATGCATGTTTTGAAGACTTGATACAATTTTTTAAAAACATGAGGAGCTCCCCCTATATCCTGGATTGTTTGAAACAGTGCATCATATGGAGCAATTTTGAGGAATCAAACATAGCACTGAGTAATGTGGTTGCTGAGGAATAACATGAGTAATAGATAAACTTGAAGAATATCATGAGGTAACTTAAGAGTATCAGAAACCACACAAAATATCAGTGTACAACTCATTACAAAAATGATCGGAAGAACGAGAGTTGTAACTGAGGAACCCATAAGAACCCGTTTGAAGACAACTATTTCTCCCCCTTTGTCATTAAATGAACAAAAAGGAGAGACTACTGCTAACTTCCCAAAGAAATGCCTCAGGGTTGATCATCAGGACGGAGGCACGCCGTGGCAATGTGAGGACAAGCTGCAGTGTCTTCAACTTCCTCAGGCGAGAATTCTGGAGCTGAAGAGAAGGATTCCATCGCCAGAGGTGGTGTCTTGCTTTTGGTGAACTGACGTGGAGGCCGAATCTCAAGAAGTGGAGGTTGTCTGAGTCCAAGCTTTGCAAGATCTTCAGGAGTGATCACCTCAGTCATAAGAGCATCAAGGCGTTGATACGTATGATGAGCATACTGATGAACCTTCTTCTGAGTGGTATGCATCTGCGCCATATAGCTGAGGATGTCACCGATCTGACGCTTTGTCCAGTCATGATTCCTATCCACCTTCTAATGTAGACTGATGAGGAGCTCGCGATCAGTCATCAGGCGAGCTTGAGTAGTTTCCTCAGTCGAGGCATGGGTGCGCTCCTCATGAGTGTGCGATACTGAGGCTGACAAATATTGCCACCGAGCGAGTCCTGAGGAAGTACGGCTTCATAAAAAGGCGCTTTGCCCTTGGCATTAGCGTCAAGAGTGTGTTGAAGCACTTCAACCGGAGGAACGTACGGGCGATGATTAGCCCGGTCAGCCTGGAAGTTATGGCCAGTCTTGATGCAGATAAGCTTCATAATCCATGGAGCGTATGGCTTCAGAATGTGAGGATTCTGAGCAGCATCCACCAACGTCGTGAAGAAGAAGTCTGAGACATTAATTGGAGCCGACATGTAGAGGCTATATAGAATGTTCTTCATGATGCCCACGACTTCCTCAGCAGATGATTCATATCCCTTGATGGGGCAGAAGGACTTTGCAAAAATTCTGTACAAGGTGCTGGGCAGATACTGAAGCTCTGAAACGCGGAACTGTGTTCGAGGTGGAGCTTCAGGAGCTTGCGGCTTCATCATCATATTCATCAGGTCATCCCGAAGAAGTGGAGCACCATATGTGCTTAGAACTGAGGCTTCAGAAGGAGGAAGTTGAAGAATGTCCACACTCTCAGGTACGGAGGCAGTGTAGTGTTGATGCTGAGTCATCCATTCAAGTACCCATGTATTGATGTCTTTGGGGTCCCCTGAGACATATAGTGTGGCATAGAACTGAAGCACAAGTTCTTCATTCCAGTGGATGCACTCAGATCAAAACTGAAGCATCTTGGCATGATGCAAGTCCTGAAGCACATTGTTGAAGCAAGGGATGGCCTCCATATCCAAGTGAGGAATATGTTTATGAGGAAAAACCTTTTGGGCCATGTAGAGGACTGATGCATAATATTTCTTTTCAGTAGCCGTCCAGAACCTCAGGAGCTTTCTCGGTGGAGGTGAATGATATGGATTTTGAATCCCAGCCTGAAAGAAGCTCATGGCGTTGAAGAATGCACCAGTGTTGAAGTTTGGATGAGCATCAACTTCAATATTTCTATAGAATGGCTTCTTCTGCTTCGGACACAGAGAAATGGCTGAGGTAGTCTCCTGATGAACTGGTGATGCTGAGGCAGAAGGTGCCTGAGGTGGAGAAGCATGGTCTTCAGCATGTGACTCGGGCACAACCTTTGGTGAAGTGGCAGTTGCTGAGGGAGAGGTGACTTGGCGATCCTTAGTGCGATCAGGTGCAACCTCAGTATCAGCATTGGTGCTGTGCTCGGCTTCATCTTCAGCTTCAACGGCGGGGGGGTCCATCTTAGGATCAGCAGTTGTTGTCACCGCAGCATCAGTATCAGCAGTTGTTGTTGCCGCAGCATCAGTATCAGCAGCAGAATTGGTGGGTGCACTTGTGGCTTCCGGTTCATCAGCATCAGACGCTGAGGACGATGCACCAACTGATTCTTCAGACTGTCGAGAAGTATCAGGAAGCACCTCGATCACGGTGGGGGAGTGAGGCTCTGGGGAAAAGATAGTATGAGTGGGAGAGTTTGTCAGCCCATATTCCTCATCATGGACGCGAGGAGTACCATGATCCATAATGTCCACGTCCATGTCTTCAATCTCAGCGATAATCGGTGGAGGTGTGCACTGAGGTGTTGGAACAATGGGTGTTGTAGCAGTGGGTGGAGTGAAGACGATTATGCTGCGCTGAGGATTTGGAGGTGGAGTTGAGGCAGCAGTAATGAGAACAGTGGTATTAGCGGCCCTAGATTCCGGAGGAGCTGAGGAGAGTGGTGTAGCATCAATTGGGTCCTCAACAGTGGGCTTCTTCGCGGCAGGTGGAGTTGCGGGTTGGGCCTCGGGCAGGTGCTTGAGGCCTTTGGCTGAGGCAGCAGGGGGTACTGAGGCAGCAGGTTGTCGAAGCTTCATCAATATGTTCATCTGCTGAGACATCCGTTCCTTGGATTTGCCGATGTAGGCACGGTTGGCGGCAAACTCAGTGTTGAGGCGTTGAACTTCACATTGATGCTCTATGAACTCCTGAGGAGTAACATCAGTGATAGGTTTATTTTTGAAGTCACTGAGGACTTTCTTCAATTGAGCCTTCAATTGTTTCTGAAGATCACGTTGATGGATCTCATTGATGAGGAACTGTTGAACGTAGAACTTGATGTCTTTAGGTATGCCAAGTCATCAAGAGGAGTATCAGGCTTGACAGACCAAATTTCAATGTACTCCAAGATCTTCTTGGGATCAAGGAGAAGCGGGATTTCAGAACCCGTTGCTTCAGCTTTGCGTCTGGCTGCAACACGCACATATTCAATCTTGTCTTCTTCGGTGGTGACGAATCCTGCCAAATCTTGAAATTCATCTTCATCATCAGAACTCTGAGTAATGTGATGAATGGCGCAACGCATAGCAGTTTTCTTAGGTGAGGGTCAGGGCCGCGTTGAAGAATAGTTTTGGTCTTCAGCTGAGGCTGAGGCATTGTGGTTGAGGCCTCAGGAGCACTTCCAGACTCATCAGTGCGAATTCTTGAGACAGGGGCACCACCGTCCGTGCGTTGGCATGAGGAACCTGGAGCATGAGGCAGTGCTGAGGACTTCTGTGAGGACTTGATGCCAGGTGCCTTTCTGCGATGCTGAGGTGGAGGTTGTGGCCTGGGTTGAGGCTGATCCTGAGGTGGAATCTGTACTGAGGCAGTCAAGTCACGGACCAGACTCTTGACTCGGCTGGTACTGTGCTTGAGGTATTGTTGATAGGCATTAGGAAAGTCCTCAGGGGTGCGCATTGTCGTGGGATCAGGAGTGGCCCCAGGTGCAGGAGGAGGTCGAGCCTTGATACCCAAGGTCTTCAGCGGCGGATTTACAGCAAACATTTCCTGATGCTGAGGATTAAGCCATTGATATGCAACCCCTTGCTTGGCCCATTCTCGCGTGATCTTCTGGACCCTTTTCTTACGATCACCCGCGGTTTCACGTTCGGGAGTCTTCAGCTGCTCATAGAGCTCAGGAGGCAGGTCTTTGGCAGTATCAGTGAGCTTACGGCGAGGGGCCATTTTCTTCAGTGGTGAAGACTGAGGAATTGTATGTTCAAGCTGAGCTTCAAATGAAGTGAGACTATGAGAACCATACGATTCCTCAGCAGACATGTACCTGTGACAGAATTAAGTTGCGAGGGAAGTGGGGTACGGTTATATGCGTTCATGAGGAATAGGCTGAGGAAAGCAAAATAATGAGGCATAGGTATAGGTCTCAGAAAGCGAGCAATACTGTTGAGGATTGGAGTATTTTTGAGGACACAACAGTATTGAGGAATGAGCAACTGAGGAATAAGCGTACCAGAACTGAGGAACCATAAGTCAGTCTTCCCCGGTGACGGCGAACTCTGTCGACGTTGGCACGAGAGCTTGAGGAGCTCAAGGTCGGCGGCGAGAGAGAGAGAGGAGAGGTTGGGGGAATGACCGTGGGGTGGATAGCTTATTTATAGAGGGGTGAAAGCTGAGGGGTTGCGAAATTTGTGGACAAGATTGCCCCTGATGGTTGGGATCCTCAGTGGTTATCATAAGGGTGGATAAGCACGACGTGCGGTAAAATTGCAACAGATTAAGAAGAAACGTAACTGATAATCCTCAATTTTGGGAACCTGAGGACGAAAGCTGAGGATGAAGACAAATGGTCTCAGGCTGAGGAATTCATGATTTCCAAACGAACGCATATGAGATAGACAGAATGGATAAGTGAGCACAGAGGGACGGGTCTGATCACGTTCACCTATATGAAGAAGCAAATGCTGAAGAACAATAACTATAGGTGAACGCTGTTGAGGACAAACACGATAATCATCAAAAATGAAGACTTCAACTGAGGAAACTGAGGAACAACAGATCCTGAGGAATTTGGGCGGTGGCGCTACCCACCTTATAGGGAATGAGACACTTGATACCATACAATTGTCTTATGGATCTTGAGTCAATTCCACGTTAATTTCTTCACACTTAGCAAGGTAGTTCCTCATGATTTGAGGAGTACGACGCATCATGTGTTGTACATCAGGATTCTTCAATATTGTTTAAGCGTTAGGATGTGTGTCCATTCACTGGACGTTTGAGGAATCTAAGATATTTTGCTCACACCTCAGAGTGCTAAATCGCTTCTCATCCAAAGGCTTAGTGAATATATCAGCAAGTTGGTCTTCAGTCTTCACGTGGCTGATGACGATGTCTTCCTTCAATACATGATCCCGAAGAAAGTGATACCGATCTCAATGTGCTTCGTCCTCGAGTGTTGTACTGGGTTCTGAGAGATCTTGATGGCGCTCTCATTGTCACATAGTAGTGGTACTTTCTTCATGTTGATGCTGTAGTCCTTCAGAGTTTGCTTCATCCAAAGAAGCTGTGAGCAGCTAGCACCAACAACAATGTATTCAGCTTCAGCAGTGGAGAGGGAGACGCAGTTCTGCTTCTTCGATGACCAGCACACCAGAGAACGTCCGAGGAAATGACAAGTTCCTAAGGTAGACTTCCGATCCACTCGATCTCCAGCATAATCTGAGTTTGAGTACCCAACTAGATCCAGTTGTGTGCCTTTTGGATACCATAAGCCTAGCGACGGGGTGTGAGCCAAATATCTAAGAATTCGTTTCACCGCTTGGTGATGCGATTCCTTAGGTGCCGCTTGTAATCGGGAACACATGCAAATGCTCAACATTATATCAGGCCTAGATGCACATAAATATAGCAGAGAACCTATCATGGAGTGATATACCTTTTGATCGTAGTCCTTGCCATTTTCATCAGGGCCAAGTTGCCCATTTGTAGGCATCGGTGTCTTGATACCTTTGCAGTCTTGCATCCCGAATTTCTTCAGGCACTCCTTGAGGTACTTCTCCTGGGAGATGAAGATGTCGTTGCGTTGTTGACGAATTTGAAGCCCTAACAAGAACTTCAGTTCGCCCATCATGGACATCTGATATTGTTCACTCATCAAGAATGCAAATTCTTCACTGTATTTCTTGTTAGGGCATCCAAATATAATGTCATCAACATAAATTTGACATATGAATAATGCATCATCATATCGTTTTGTGAAAAGAGTTGGATCGAGGGAACCAGATTTGAAGTCCTTGCTGATGAGGAAGTCCCTCAGTGTGTCATACCAAGCCCGAGGGGCTTGCTTTAGTCCATAGAGGGCTTTCTTCAATCTGTACACCATATTAGGTTTCTTTGCGTCTTCAAAGCCTGGGGGTTGAGCAACATATACTTCTTCCTCGATATTACCATTGAGGAAAGCACTTTTCACATCCATTTGATATAACTTGATATTATGATGGTTAGCGAATGCAAGCATAATACGAATGGACTCAAGTCTAGCAACATGAGCGAAAGTTTCACCAAAGTTGATCCCTCGACTTGTGTGTATCCTTGTGCTACGAGACGAGCTTCGTTTTTTATGACTTGTCCATCTTCATCGAGCTTGTTGCGGTAGATCCACTTCGTGTCGATGACATTGTGAACACGAGGATCGGGTCGTTTGACTAACTCCCAAACATCATTCAGTTTGAACTGAAGAAGTTCGTCTTGCATCGCCTGGTAGATTGACGTCGGCGAGAATTCTTTCCACTTGAACTTCATTCGCCACTTGAGGAAGACGAGGAGGATGATCTTGAGGTGCATCTTCGTCACTTCTATCAGATTCATTTGTATTTGCTTCAGGTGATTCAGGAGCTTCAGGAGTATCAGGAGCCTCAGGATCAGGATCATCATCAGGATTATTTGCATCAGGATTTGGATGTTCTTCAGGAGCAGGAGGTATGTGCGTTTCTTCAGGATGATCCACAGGAATGATATCACCAGCACCCATCTTCTTGATCTGTTCTTCAGGTGGGGCTTCATCTAGATCAGGTGGCAGGTGCTCTCTTTGTGAGCCGTCAGATTCATCAAACCGCACATCTACAGTCTCAACAATTTTATTATGACTAATATTGAAGACTCTGTAGGTGTGCGAGTTGACACCATAACCAAGCATGAAACCCTCACATGCTTTGGGTGCAAATTTGGACTGGTGATGAGGATCACTGTAACATCCCAAAATTCACCGAATTTTGGAATGTTAATAAGATTAAATAGATAATGATTGTTTGCTTGATGTGTTTGATTTTCTCTGAGATTTAAAACCTTTTGGAGTTTAAATAAATATTAAAATGAGAGGGAATAAAAGGACTTTCCCTAATATTCATAATTGGTGTTTTTGGAATTTATTATTTAAAACAAAACCAACAAAACAAAATGAGAGAAGGTAATATGACTCCTTCAACATATTAAAAGGTTGGAAAATATTTTAAATCATTATGGGAATTCTTCTGAATATTCAAAACATTTTTCAACTAAAGGAAATTCATTTGAGAGGATATAAAATGACTTATCCCCTTTTTAATAAAGTTGGAAAATATTTAGAATATTACTTTAAAGTTTTTAAAATTTATTATGAGTATTATAAATAACTCTAAAATTATTTTAGGGATTTAATAATGCTAAGAGAGTTTTTATTTCATTGAAATGATTTATTAAATATTTTAAAAGAGTTGAAAAGGTTTTCCAATGGGATATTTTTGTTTTACCAAATTATTTCTTGGTGTGACAATTTGAAAATTTATATTTTATTATTTAGAAATGGTTTGTCAATGCTTTTGACCAAATAAAAGTATTTTTAATAATTTATTGGATTTTATTTGATTTATAAAAAGTATTTTATATTTAAATAAAGTATTTAGAAAATGTTTTTATTTTTATTTTCCTTTTTGGAAAATGTATTCATTAAATAGTTTGAAGTTTCGGTTTATAAAGAAAAAGGAAACCTGTATCCCCGGCCCAATGGCCTTTTTCCGCCCGCGAGCGCTTTTGGAGCCCGAGTCGGCTTCTTCTCTTTTTTTCCAGTCTGCTTATAAATAGAATTAGGTTTTCCTTTTTCTTTTATTTTATTTTTCTTCCAATTAGAAAGAAACCTAGCGGGACCCGCCGCCGCCGGTCCCCGCCTCGTCGGAGTGTGCCCCGCCGACTTTGTCGGACGCCGCCGCCGCCAGCGCCGCCTGCCTCCTCCCGTGCCGGAGCACGCGCCGCGCCCGGTGCCGCCAGTGCGCCACCCCGCCACCGCGCGCCGAGCTCGCCGGCTACCGCGCCGCCGGGGCCGTGCACCGGCCGCCGCTCGCCGCCCGGGCCGGCTACTGAGCCGCGCCACGCCCTGCGGCCACCTCCCGCGCCCCACGCCGCTCCACTGCCTCCCACGTCGCCGGGTCCCCGCCTCCACTGCCTGAGCCATGCCGGAGCCGAGCCGCTCGCCGGAAACCGCCTCGCCGGAGCAACTCCGGCCAGATCCGCCGCCAGGGACCCGATTGCTTTTTGCGAAGATATTTTATTTGCGGATAAGTCCTTTTGGCAGAAAACACCTCGGCGCCGTACGTGCAATATCTCCGCAACCGTAAGTCGGATCGAGGTGAAACTTTTTCCTACGCACTCGTGTTGTTCTGTACTTTAGCATGGTATGAATTTTTGCACACTTTGCACACTTTTTAATTTGAATTTATTTCAAATTCAAATTCAAATTCCGGAGGTCGTATCTTTTATACCGTTGATCCAAATCGAGTGATTATTTTTGCGTTGGATCACTCGTTCCATGTACTTTCTGTTTATATCATGTGTACACAAAAATTCAAATGTTGCTTGATCTGTTTAAATTCAAATTCAATTCAATTTTGCACTTGCTATGACCTGTGTTGTAGTATTCCGTTTCACGTGATTCTTTTTGCATATCGGATCACTTGAAACATGTTATCGGTAAGATTCACACACTTTTCATGTGGGCATGATATTCACCTTGAATTCATAAATGTCCATGATCACAATTCCTTACCGATGAATCTGTATCGGTTGACTCTCTTGAGTTCACTTCCACCGATCACCTTCGAGCACATCTACACCTTTGCACTTCAAACTTTTGTTTTGTTGCTTAAACCTTTGAAATTGTTTTTGTTGATCTTTTGTTTGCCTTGTGATGTGATTGCTTATTCGAGTTCCTTCGGTTGCGATATATTTCTTGGAGTGTGACGAGTAGAGTTGACTGGACCGTGAGAGCGAAGAAATTCACCGATTGGAAAAGGCAAGTTACACTTTGACCATACCTCAACCTATATTTTCTATTATGCATGTAGCAAATTATCACTCTATGCATGTGTAGGACTATATATTAGTTATGATTTAAACCTAGTAGGATAGCCATATGCTCTGAACTTGTATTTCGTTGTCGCCCTAGGATCATGGTTGTTGTATACTGCTATTGCTTTGTATACGGGGATTGGTTGAGTTATCATTGAGCTATGTGAGGATTAATGACTTGACTAGGAAACTTAAATAGAAATCACTTCTGGACGGGCGGGTTGCATCCTGGTGGATGTGCCTTGTCTAAGGACAGTGCCGGGGTTAAATGCACACAATGGTTGTTTTGGTGGTGAACCGGGTGCGTCATGGCGAGTACCCTCTGAACGCAGTGGGCGTCGTCCAGGCTCAAAAAGATCGGACAGACAGTGTGACTAGTAGCTTCCATGTACAAGCACTGGCTATATGGGCTCTGGCTTAGATGGGTAAGTTGTGGGGAACCTAGCCCTGGTAGCTAGCTGATGTAGATATGATAGGTGTACCGGCTACCAAAGGGTGAAGGCAACCTCTTCTGAAAGACTATGTCTCAATCTTCGGGTTGAGTCTAGTGGGGAAAGTGTACAAACCTCTGCAGAGTGTAAAAACTGATCATGATTAGCCGTGTCCACGGTTACGGACAACTTTGAGCAACTGGGCATTATTGTTGTTGGATGGTCTTGACAGATAATTCACCTTAATAAGAATTTGAGTGGGAACTTTTAATAAAGGGATGGTTGGAATTGGTGTAGCCCGATTCAACCATACTTAGGACTAGCAAGTTAAATTAAAATTTGATTAGTTGTAGTATGTGAGGGAAAACTGGCTTTCTACAAAACTAAACTATAAACCTTTCCTTTGACTTACCTTGCATGTAGATGTAGGTCTGCTATATACTTTTTCGTGTGACTTGTCGTACAAATCAGATGTACTGACCTGTTGTCGGGGTGTAACCTTCGGTGCTGCAGGATTGTATACGACGATTAAGTGGTACGATGTAGGGTTACGATGTCTATACTCAACTATGCCGGTGGAGTTGATGGACGCCACGAAGCTCTTTATTGTTTTTCCGCTGTATTTTATTTGTAAGCTAGCCTTGAGCTATGCAGGTATGCTTTATTGTAATACGGGATCTTCGATGTAATATATATGACATGTGGTTTATTCTTGATATTACATTATGTACTGTGTGTGTGCTAGCTATTGATCCAGGGACTAGCACAGAATGCATAGAGACTTGGATTCTTAGCGAATTGGGTCGTTACAATCACGAATCCAGCAAGGTGCACCGAATACTTTGAAGTAACTTACATTGGGTTTCTTACCGACCATTAACTCATATGATGTTTTATTGAAGAACTTGTGAAGATACACTCGATTGACGATGTGGCATGCAGTGTTGATTGCTTCAGCCCACCACTTGAGTGGAGTATTGAAATCAGCCAGCATCGTCCGAGCCATCTCGATGAGGGTTTGGTTCTTCCTCTCAACAACTCCATTTTGCTGAGGAGTGTAAGGTGCAGAGAATTCATGAGTGATTCCCAAGTCGTCGAGGAATTCTTCCACACCGAAGTTCTTGAACTCAGTGCCGTTGTCGCTTCGAATGTGCTTGATCTTCAGGTTGTAGTTGTTCATGACACGCTGGGCGAAGCGCTTGAGGATTGCTGGGGTTTCTGACTTATAGAGAAGAAAATGCACCCAAGTGTATCGTGAGAAGTCATCAACAATAACAAGACCATACATATTACCTCCAAAGCTTGAATACTTTGGAGGGATGAATAGATCCATGTGAAGCAATTCCAGAGGTCATGTAGTAGTCATGATGGTCTTTGCTGGATGCTTGGCCTTGGTCGTCTTTCCAGCCTCGCACGCACCACACAGCCGGTCCTTTGAGAATCTGATTTCCTCAATCCCGAGGACATGTTTCTTCAGCACTAGTTTCTGGAGATTCCTCATTCCGGCGTGGCCGAGTCTTCGATGCCATAGCCAGCACTCTGAGGCTCGAGCCATGAGGCATGTAGCAACCTGAGGACCTTCCGAGAAATCTAAAATATACAGATCACCTTTCCTAACTCCATTGAAGACAATCGAGTTATCGCTAACCATATAGACAATACAACCATATTTTCCGAAGACAACAACGAGATCAAGATCACATAGCATAGAGACAGACATCAAGTTGTATCCAAGAGATTCAACAAGCATGACTTTGTCAATGTGTTGGTCTCGAGAGATGGCCACTCTGCCGAGACCCAATACCTTACTTTTACCTTTATCGGCGAAGGTGATGGTTTTCTTTGAAGAAGGACTCAGAGATGATTCCATAAGAAGGCTTCTGTCACCAGTCATGTGATTTGTGCATCCACTGTCCATCACCCATTCAGTCTTTCCCTCCAAAGGAATTAGTATCTCATACAGCAAGTTATGCCAGTCTCAGTTTGAGGAATTTATGGTTCCTCAGAATTAATTCCTCAGGACGTTCCTCAGGATTGATTCTATGAAACCAAACAATATAAATATCCTTCAACTGACTCAAATGATGTTGTCCTGGGCATATGATCTGCAAAATTTATGATTGCCTCAGGACATGTCCCTACAAAGATGATTAGTTCTTCTTTACCACCCACATCTTAATGGGTGGTTTTGAGGTACATGAGGACTGATGAGGGCGATGAGACCTACTGGGACGTGAGATGGTGGTATCAGGATAAACAAATGAATAAGCATTCTTATGAGGGGCTTCCCTGTGAACAAAATGGTTAGGAGATACATGATTATAACCATTTCCATTTGAGGTATCGTCCTCAGATGATACCCTCATCTCATTTGCATCTGCATTCACAGGAAGGTTAGTGATGAGGTCCTTTTGAACCCAGATCTGCTTGACTGGAGGACCCTTCCTGCAGTTAGTTATGATGTATCTGGTGAATACCTCACCATTAACATCCTTAAACAGTTTATAGTTTGAGTCAAAAGACTCAATCACCACATCTGAGGAAACAGCATCATAACCAGATAAAGTATAGGGATCAGGAGGAGGCATCTTTGCCCGAACCCAAGTGGTCTCTGGATATTGTTCAGGTTTCCAGTAGGACCCATCAGGGTTGAGTTTCCGAGTGAATGCGACATGTTCTTTCCTCGGGTTCCTATTGAGGATCTGTTTCTTGAGGACGTCACAAAGAATCTGATGTCCTTTCAGACTCTTGAACATGCCGGTTTCCAGTAGACTCTTCAACCTAGCATTTTCTTCAATAATGTCTATGGTATCCTCAGATGAGGGGTTAGATACCACAGAAGCAATAGAAATAACAGAGTCTGAAGACATTGAAGAACTAGGCACAGAGGTAATTCGGTCATGTTCAATGCATTTTAAACAGGGAGGGTTAAATCCTTCTTGTGGCATGATGATCTGTTGGGAGAGGAGTGAATCATTTTCTTTCCACAGATCGTCATGAGACATCCTCACGCATTCAAGTTCTTGCTTCCTCATGAGAAACTCATGAGCCATCTTCTCATGATCGGTAAGGAGTGCCTCATGACGATTGAACAAGTCATCAAACTTTGACTGAAGAATTTTTGATTCATCAGTCAATTTTTGAGTCTTCGTCATTTCCTCAACCAACATATCATCACTCTAGTTTAGTGAGATCTGGATCTTTTCAAGTGCACGTTGTTGCTTAGATGCAAGTTTAGCATAGTTTTCATCAGGTTCTTCATCAGAGGGATCATCCGATGATGAGTAAGTAGATACCTTGGAGGACTTGGCCATGAAGCAGAAGGTAGGGGTTGTGTCTTCAGCTTCATCATCAACATGTTATGGATCAGATTCCTAAGTGCTGAAGATTGACTTGGAGACAAGCGACGTGGCAAGGGCCAGTCCAGCCACACCCTCATATTCTTCCTCAGCATCAGGGTCGGAACCAGATTCTTCAGAGTCCAATTCTTTGCCGAGATATGCGCGAGCATTACGGGAGTTGTTATTCCTGAATCCAGCAGGCTTTGAGGATCTTGAGGATTTCTTCTTTGTCTTTTCATCAGAACTGTCATCTTTCCCTTTCTTCTTCTTCTTCTTCAGTCTAGCTTCCTTTTCCCATAGAGGACACTCAGCGATGTAATGCCCAGGTTTCTTGCACTTGTGGCAGACTCTCTTTCTTGTTTCGACAGAGTCATCATCTTTCCTTTTTCTTGAGGAAGATCTTGAGGAATTTCCGAAGCGATTCTTCTTCGTGAATCTTTGGAACTTTCTGGTGAGGAGAGCAAATTCCCGGCTAAGGGTTTCAGGATCATCATTATCAGCCTCAGACTCCTCATGAGAGGACACTCTTCGTGCTTTAGCTTTTAGCGCGCGGACTTTAGGCGTGGAGTTGTACAAGTCTCGTTTTTCAGAGAGCTTCAGTTCATGAGCATTGATGCGCTCGAGAATGTCAGCAGGATCTAAAGTCTTGAAGTCAGGCCTTTCTTGAATCATCAGCGATAGGAACTCAAATGATTCATCCAGTGACCTCAGTGGTTTCTTCACCACCTCATGATCTGTGATATCAGCGGCACCCAGTGCTTGAAGTTCATTGGATATGTCAGTGAGTCTGTCAAAGGTTTGCTGCACGTGCTCGTTGTCCAGCCTCTTGAACCAGTTGAAGAGACTGCAGAGTGTATCAACTCGTGAGTCCCGTTGAGCAGAGACTCCTTCATTTACTTTTTACAATCTTGTCCATATCTTCTTTGCAGTATCCAGACCACTGATACGGTTGAACTGAGCCTTGTTGAGATGACCACAAATAATGCTTCGAGCTTTTGCATCAAGCTGCCAGTTCTTCTTGAAAACTTCAGGAGCAGTCATCAGAGTTGCTTCAGTAATGCCTTGATCAACAATATACCACAGATCCTTGTCAATGGCTTCAAGATGCATCCTCATCTTGTTCTTCCAGTATGGGTAGTCTGTCCCGTCGAAGATGGGGAAGTTTGAGGCAACGCTCATTGTACCTGAGGTCGACATAACTAAAACTCCAGGTGGTTAAACCGAATCACACAGAACAAGGGAGTACCTTTCTCTGATACCAATTGAAAGTGCAATATATCGACCAGAGGGGGGTGAATGGGAGATTTTCAAATATCTCGAGAAATTTCTAGTTCCTCAGGACTGAGGCAATACGAAATTGAGGAAGTTGAAACCCAAGGAAGAACACATGAAGTACAATAGCTAGGACGTGAATGAAAAACAACCTATTGCACAGCTAAGGTAAGATTGAGGCACGAACTGAGGAATCAGTGCAGAGTGAAGTCAGAAAGTAAAGCATCAGAATAAGTCATCAGTGCATAAACAAAATAACCGAGGTTGAAGAAATAGCACCAGGGAACTGAAGATGAAGACTTGATGAACCAGTTCGAGTTGATGTGACAACTCTACGTCTGGTTGGAGAGGCTGAGATTGAACTCATAAGACATAGTCTTCACCTTATTCTCCTTGAACTAGAGTCCTCAGACTCCGTCCAATAACTCAGGTGAGTCTTCAAGGTAGACTCCCGAAACCTTCACAGACTCAGTCACTCCGGGAAGTCACAATTGCATCTTGACTTCCTCAGACTGAAGACATCTACACCGGCTGGAAGATCACAATCTTCAAGAGTAAAAAGCTTCGGATCACTCGAACCGACTTCCTCAGAAATGCTCAACTACTCAGCCTGGTGGTTTTACTCACTTAGGTTCTTCAGTGTCCTCAGAGGTGGGTTGCTCACAAATGACAAGTGTCAGTTTTTCTCTCGGAGCAGCCAACCCACAAATGGGGCTCGGGGTGGCTATTTATAGCCGCGGAGCAATCCCAGGTGAAAGGACATAAATGCCCATGCACGCAATTACTCTCGTGCCCTCGGATATGACCGTTGCCAGACAAGTTCTAGCCTCTCACCACGCAACACGTGGCACGGTCAAACTATTCTCTCTCCTCACAATCTTCAAAAGAATCGCACTAGCGATCTCCAGACTCCTCAACCGAAGTTAGTTACCTCAGTGTCCTGAAGAACAACGTCTTAGACACCCGAGGACTGAACTTCTACTGCAGGAGATTTCCTCAGAGTTTTCTTCAGGATTTCTAATTGAGCACTTCCTCAGAAATACAAAACTCATTTTCCTCAACCCCTCCAACAGTGCGGTGTTTTCCTACGACTCAAGAAGTATAAAAAGCCTTAGCGAAGACTACGCTTCAACCTCGTCTTCAGCGCGAACGTCCTCAGTATCGTCCTTAGGATCTGGACAGCTTCAGCTTCAGCCGAACGCTTCAGGATCCTGATTCCTCAAGATTTCGCACAACTTCAGTCTTCAGGAAACACACCGATTTCTCCAATGTTCCTCAACATTTTGGGGGGTCGACAACGATGGTTAACCTCATCCTCAGGGACTGTTTTCCTATGTATACTCACAAACACATCAGTCCCTCAACCGTTTTGTCATCAAATACTCCAAAACCTCAAAGGGGGCACTAGATGCACTTACAAAAAGTGCTCCAAAAATTCGGGAAAAATCCAATAAAAATCAGCGATACAGAAGCTTCGGGAATCACCGAGGGGGGCAGAGGGGACCCACCAGGGCCCCAGGCGCCCTCCCGGCGCGCCCTAGGGTGGGGCCGCGCCAGGGGGGCGCCTGGACCCCTGGTGCCCCCCTGGCTTCCCCCCTTCGCCTATATATTCCTCGTGGCGTGAAACCCCCAGGACGGGAACCCTTTTTTGCGATCTCTCCTCTGTTCCGCCGCCGCCGCGCTTCCAAGATCGGGAGCACCAGAAGACCTCTTCCCGGCACCCTGACGGAGGGAGGAACCACCTCCGGGAGCTTATCCACCACCATGGATGCTTCCCGGATGAACCGTGAGTAGTCCACCTTGGACCATGGATCTATGATCAGTAGCTATGTGATGTTCTCCTCCCCTCTTTGTTCTTCATGGATTAGACCTCGTGAGCTGCCCTACATGATCGAGGCACATATGTAATCTTTCTGCTGTTGCTATGCTGAGTTTGCTGGGATCCGATGAATTATGAGACTATGTTCAGATTGTGTTTGAGTAATATATTTGATTCTCCTCTTTTATATTTATGTTCTAGAGTAATTCTTGCACGTTCTCCGTTGTTGTTTATTGCTTTGGCCAAGTAGTAGATAGTGACTCCAAGAGGGAGTGTTATGCATGACTGTGGGTTCTGTTGGGTCTCGCAGCAGAAAACAATAATTTTTCAAACTAGCGTCGCCCTTAACCCAAGATCTATCTAGCTGTAATGCCGTAACGGAAAGACTTGCGGAAACATACCTCGGGGTGTAGTCCGTTGCGTGGGAAATGTTCCTGCAAACGTGGTTGATGAAGCCGTAAACCTTTCACAGCCCCCTGGCTGTGTTAGCACCCTGTTGGGTGGTAGTGACAAACGTGCAGCACCTCGTAGTACTCGCACACGTACGAACTCGATGACGACCTCAGTTCTCCGATCCAGTGAAGGTGGCGGAAGTAGACCTCCGGAACCAGAGTTGCAGCAGCACGACGGCGTGCTTATAGTGGAGAAGCCTCAATCCCAACACAGGTTCCAGGCAAGGGGACCCCGGCTTGAGAGAGACGAGAGAGGGGAGAAGACAGGTGAAAACCGATCTATATAGGCAGAGGGGAGGGAGTCAACCCCTATCCCCTAGCAAGGTGGGACTAAAGTCCCTTGCTAGGGGGAGGTGGACGGCCAAGGGAGGAGGGGGCGCACCCCTCATGGGCCCTAGGGCCCATGGCGCCTCCCTCTCTCTCTCTTTTTTATTTTTCCTTTATTCCCCTAATGGGCTTCTTTCCCAAAGCTGGCCCATTGCACTTTTTAATTATAAATAAAATATTATTAATTATTAATTCACTTAATTAATAAATAATACATATTATTTCATCTCCCGATAATCCGGAACTCCTTCCAGCTCACTCCAAACAACCTTCGGACCAACACGGAACTTTTCCGGTACGTCTTTCTCTCTTCTCCGGTAACTCCGATAGTTCCGAATAGGTCTCCGATATTCATCGATCCCTTAAGTGTGTTACCCTACGGTCCGAGAACACTCCAGTCATGACCGAGACAGAGGCTACGGTCAATGATCAATAGCGGGACCTGGATGCCCATAATGACCCCTGTGTATTCCGGAAGTAACCGATTGGACCGTTCACGTTGTATACCGTTCCCTTTGTCATGCAATACTAGATTAGTCCAAGATTCGATCAACTGCATCCAATGCATTAGTTCTATCTTGTTACCGACAAATCTTTATTCACTCGTTCCGTGATATTCATCCTTGTGACCTAGTCACACGCTGCGCAGCTTTATGGATGCAATCTCACCGAGTTGGCCATGAAGTATCTTTCCATTATATGGATTGACAAATCCCGCTCTTGAATCAACACTCCTCAACATATCCCATCGGATAGCCCAAGATACACCTTTATGGTCACCATGTTTCAGTGTGACGGTTAATGCACTCAAAGCATCCTCAGAAGATAGAAATTATGCGTGATCTCACGGTCAAAGGAACAGGCTACTACGTTCTGTAATTACAACACTGAACTTTTACGATTTGATCGTGTTGCAATGCTTGCATTGGGTAATGTTCATCACGTCATTCATTCAATGAGGTGACCTTACCGTCAATTGACTTGATTGTCCATGATCGTGAAACCACAATCATCAGTTGACGATAAACCACTCATCATGAGAGGCTGACTAGGAACTCTGGTTGTTTCTATACCACACCTATATCATTGTTTCACTGATACAGTTCCAGCACAGTATGAAACTGGTCATGAACTTATTTAGATATATTGGGATAATCATATATTATTTGCCTCTAGAGCATATATCCAACAGGTTCATGCCCCCCGATGACTAGCTTGAGTGACAGAAACATGAGTGACGGGGATCAACCCCGGCAAATCCCATGGTCAGGGACCCTGGGTTAGTCATGAGAGGCACAGGTTGGACGATAGCTCGTCGGCAAACAGGAGGACACGTTCCTGCTCGATATTATTGATGACGGAGATGCGATTACAGTGCAGGCCAAGGCTGGAGCGCTCAAGGCTAGGGTTACAGATGATATTGGCTGCCTTTGGCGTCGCCCCTCCTAGCCCTTATATACTGGGCTAGGTCTCGGGGAGTTCATCTACGTTTACAGGTAAGTCTTCCTAACCCTAGCTTGCTCCGTACGGCAAGTCTTCGCACGTTCCTTGTGAGTCGCAGACTCCTACGTCGGTGCCAATTAGCGGGCCAAGGCTGTATATTCGTGGGCCTTCTGTCTTCAAGGACACCAGGTAGGCTTATTCGTAGGAGTCGTGGGGTCACCCCCTCGTCAGTAGCCCCCGAGTGCTTGGGGATTCGAAGAGTCGCGCAGGGACTCGAGTACATCCATTTGTCAGTCGTTTGTATGCGCGGTACAACCGCGGGTCGCTGGCAGTCTGGTGGCCATGACAAAACCTGTTTCGAGGGATGCTAAGCTGAAAGGGCCCAAGGAGTCGACTGGTCGAGGCTTGGTGAATTGCGCTAGTGGAAAATACCGCAGTAGCCCAATCAAACCCACGTCCCTCGACGTGAGCTTGGAACACTGGTGTCGAGCAAAAGTCATGCCGCTTCAGGTCTTACGGTGTTCATTTGCCGCCAGTAATGTGCATAGCCTAAGGCGCGTCCGACCGGCTTTTTCTATCATGCGCAGCGCATGGAAAAGGTTGGGAGTGAAATCGCTCTTCGGCAAGTCCTAGCCCGGCCGAAGTTTGCAGCGGGGTCTTACCTACACGCTAATCTTGCGTGGCATCTGGGCACAGTGTATCGTGTTCTAGGAATGTGTGTTTTTGAGGCGCGGAGCCTAATAGTATTGCACCCGCTTGGAACAAAACATCAAGCGAGCTGTTCACGCATTCACCCACGGAGCTTGTTTCGAGTGCTCAGGCGGGGGGTTCTTCGCGAGTGGGCACTCGAATGCCGTTTCGGCTCTTGAGGTGAGGGAGCACCTGAGACTCGTAGCGCCGTATGATCTTGGCGAATGCATGTTTGTCTTGTGTCGGGTTGAGGGAGCACCCAAGACTCTCGTGAGTGCGAGTGGTCACTCGAGCACATTGCTGACTTGTAGGCGGCTGCTCACCTGAGGCTCCCGATGGGAGTTTAAATATATTTGAAAAATGTGTTTAATAAATCATTCTTGATGTCTGTTGGTATTCTTCGCCGCTTGTCAGGATAACGATGCCTCTGTTTGATGGATGTCAGGGATGCTCCGCCAGTGAACCATCACGTCTTCATGACCAGTCATAATGATGACCGTGTGGCGTGCGACAGGCGCTGGTTGAGTTTCCGATACGCGCATTGGAAACGCGCGTGAATTGACGCGTCTCACGCACAGTGTGTCCCGTGGGAAAGCATCTTGGTCTTGGAATCTGAGACATCTGCGACGTTTTGTCTTTTAATAAATTGTTGCTGTCGTCTTGGTTTCTCTGTGATGGGAGATTTTTGTTCTATAAATAAGCCTTTCTCTTCCACAGCGTTTCACCTCTATCCATCTTGCTGCTTTGCTTCTTCCTTCTTCTCTTTTTCCTCTCATGGCTTCCAGGCGAGGTGTTGGTCGTGCCCGTGTTCGTCGTGGCCGTGGTGGCCGTACACCACGCTCATGTCGTGGTGGTCGCCATGGTACGACGCCAATGCCTTCCTCCTCTCCCTTGGAGGAGGGATTCTGGCTCTATGATTTTCTTTTACGCGTTCGTGGCTTAGATGGCTTGCTTCTTCATCTTCAAGGGAGCTGTCGATCTCCTTCTTATGTTGACTTGGAGGTTGATAGCTCCCGCTTGATTTTTCTTGGCTCTGGTTGGAGTTTGTTTGCTCGGCGGTTGAATTTGCGAGATGGCGATATGCTCAACTGTTGTTTTGACGGCGAAAGCACTGTCACTGTCCGCGCGTTCGATCCGAGCGGCAACAACATGGATCCGTACTGGCAGGAGTCGAGCAGCGACAGCTCCACAAGGTTGAGGAGTCCTACGTCTGCATCTTCTACAGCTCCGTCTTCTGGCGACTCCTCAGGTGGTGATGCCGTCTCCATCAGCTCCGAAGAAGACATCGACGTCAAGCCGTCGATCAAGCGGGCGCGCCAAGCGACCTTGTAGAACTGGAGGCGGCCTCATCTTCGCCGGCAACTCAGAGAAGAAGCTGTGCAGCCGGAGAAGAAGCTGTGCAACCGGAGAAGAAGGCGTGCAGCTGCAGCTAGAGAAGAAGCTGGTGGAGCAGGAGAAGAAGCTGGTGGAGCATTGAAAAATAAGTCGAGCTTCACCCTTTTGTTATGTCATTGACATCCTCTGCTAGCTTCCTTTTTTCCTTTGTCTGTGGTGATGCCCTTGTACTAGAGTCGATTACCCCTCATGGGCACACATGTAGAAGTCTTAATTCCTTGGGTAATTCCCTCTTGTAATAGGAGCTTCCTTCTATCCAAATGTAGTTGAGTCCTTTTATACCTTTATGGTTTGAATTCAAGCTGTGGTTGAGATCTGGCGAAAAACTGTGTTTTCGACTCCTGTGATGCACTGTCTTCGACTCCTTTTGATAGCGCAGAATGTCTTCGATGCCATCTGATAGCGTGAAATGTCTTCGACTCCTCCCGTGATGCACTGACTCTAACTTTCTAGTATGTTCTATCGGGTGCGCGGCAGCGCTCCCGATGGGAGTAGCCCCCGAGGCTACGTTTGAGTTGTAGAGTCAAACGTAGGCTTAAAACTTTGCGTATTTCCTCGCGGTTCAACTCTGGAGTAGTCCCCGAGTCTTGGTTTTTTGTCGTCTGGGTGAAGACTTGAAGATTGCTCACTTGGTGTTTTTGAATAGGACCGTAGCGTGTCTTGGGGAATGCTTATGCCTGAGCCCCCCGAGTTTTTAAGGTGAGCTCGCGTAGGTGGCGATAGCGTCTCTCTGGGGGATTTTGTGCTTAAGCCCCCGAGTGCTTTGTTTAAGATCGCTTGAGTGGCGATAGCGTCTCTCGGGGGGATTTTGTGCTTAAGCCCCCGAGTGCTTTGTTTAACATCGCTTGAGTGGCGATAGCGTCTCTCGGGGGTATTTTATGCTTAAGCCCCCAAGTGCTTTGGTTGAGATCGCTTGAGTGGCGATAGCGTCTCTCGGGGGATTTTATGCTTAAGCCCCCGAGTGCTTTGGTTGAGGTCGCTTGAGTGGCGATAGCGTATCTCGGAGGTATTTTATGCTTAAGCCCCCGAGTGCTTTGGTTGAGATCGCTTGAGTGGCGATAGCGTCTCTCGGGGGGGTTTTATGCTTAAGCCCCCGAGTGCTTTGGTTAAGATCGCGTAGGCGATAACGTCTCTCGGGGGGATTTTATGCTTAAGCCCCCGAGTGCTTTGGTTGAGATCGCTTGAGTGGCGATAGCGTCTCTCGAGGGGATTTTATGCTTAAGCCCCCGAGTGCTTTGAGATGGCAGTATTTGGGCAACATTTGTTTTATTGCAGCCGAGCGGCTACATGAGTTGCCAGTCATGTCTGACCGATAGGGACTATGGATAGAACAGTCGCAAGTTTGCTACGTTCCATGGGTTACCCACGTCCTCGTCTTTATTCAGGTTCTTCAGCATGTAGGCGCCACCTCCGATGACTTTTGAGACTATAAATGGTCCTTCCCATTGGGGGGCAAGTTTATGGACCTTCTCTTGTATCAGCCGTAGGACTAGGTCACCTTTGTTGAAGGTTCTAGTGCGCAAGCGACTGCTTTGGTAGGTGCGTAGCTTGTCCTGGTACCCCTCTGAGTTTGCCAGGGCTGTATCTCTTGCTTCATCAGCTGTATCTTTGTCATCTTGTAATGCTTCTTCTGCTTCTTCTTCTTCGTACCCGGTGACCCGAGGTGATCCGAACTTGAGGTCATGTGGTAGTACTGCCTCTGCCCCGTACACCATGAAGAAGGGTGTGTACTAGGTCGCGGTGTTTGGTGTAGTTCGTAGGCTCCATAGTACCGCGGGGAGTTCTTCTACCCAGTTGCCGGCGGCTTGCTCGAGTGGTGCGAGGAGCCGCTTCTTGATTCCCCCGCATACAAGGCCGTTTGCTTTTTCCACTTGGTCGTTGGACTGCGGGTGCGCGACTGATGCATAATTGATTTTGATGCCCAGTTCTTCGCAAAAGTTCTGGAATTCCGCGGCTGTGAAGTTCGTGCCGTTGTCCGTGATGATGTTGTGTGGCACTCCGAACCTGAAGATGATCGATTTGATGAAGTTGACAGCCGTGAGGGCTGTGGAGCTGGTGATGGGCACTCCTTCGATCCATTTAGTGAACTTGTCGACTGCGACGAGCAGGTGTGTCCTTCCGCCGTTCGATGATTTCTTGAGTGGGCCCACCATGTCGAGTCCCCAGGTGGCGAACGCCCAGGATAGTGGTATGATTTTGAGTTCTGAGGCTACGGCGTGTGGTCTGCTGGCAAATTTTTGGCAGGCAATGCAACGCCGCAGGATGTCCTCTGCGTTTCTCATGGTTGTTGGCCAATAGAGTCCTGCTCGAAGGGCTTTGGCCACGAGTGCTCGACTGCAGGCATGGTGCCCGCATGTGCCTTCGTGGATCTCCAGTAGTAGAGTTTTGTCGTCTTCCTCGTCTATGCATTTTTGTAGGACCTGGGAGATGCTGTGCTTGTAGAGTTGTCCATTGATTACTGTGAATGTTTTGGAACACCGACTGATGCGTTTTGCTTCTGCGACATCCTGCGGTAGGGTGTCGTTGATTAGGAACCTGAGGAGTGGCTCTCTCGAAGATGGGTCCTCGGGTGCTGCTGGCTCTGGCTCCTCGACTGCGTTGTTGGCTTCCTCATTAACTATTGGATTTGCGGCTGCCACCTGCGCTGGTCCACCCGCGTTGTCATCCTCTGTGTATGCTTCTGGTCCGAGTTCTTTGATTGTTGTAATAATATCGTCTGTGTAGGCCTGGATGTTTCCACCGATCTGATTTCTCATGTATGATTGTGTCATTCGCTGGTGTATTATTCCTGCGTTGTTCAGGCCGAAGTGCATTTTGGGGTGGCCTGCTTTTTCTGAGTCCGTCGGGTGCGTCTGGTGGTTGACCGTGTCTCTGTCGATCCTGGAATCCCATCCATATTCTTTTGACTCGCTTCGGCTTTCTAGCGGGAAGATGCTTTTGTCTGTCGCCATGGCTATTTCTCTGAGTTCTTGTTCGGCTCCGAATGTGTCGGAGATTTTTTGAAAGTCACGGTCACATTGATCTGATTTGATGAAGCTTCCGTTGATCGTGAAGACTCCCGTTGATCCTGGCATCTTGAGCTTGAGGTAGGCGTAGTGTGGAACCGCCATGAACGGCGCGAATGCTGGCCGTCCCAATATGGCGTGATACTGCGATTGTCAGTCGAGTACTTCGAACTCGAGGACGTGCTTTGCGAAGTTGCGTCGGTTGCCGAAGACAACTTCAAGTTCGACGACTCCGAGGGATGTGGCTGCTTCTCCTGGGACTACCCCGTGTAACACGGTGCTCGATTTCTTCCATACTGATCGTGGGATCAGCATCTTTTGCAGGGTGATGGCGAAGATGATATTCATGCTGCTGCCTCCGTCCATGAAGAACCTATCCATGTCGTATCCTCCGATTTGTGCATCGAGCACCAGGGGCGCGTGCCCCGGTCTTGGGACTGCGGGTGGATGGTCGTCCTGTGAGAACGTGATGTTGGTCTCCGCATCATGTAGCTGGTAGACTTTGACTATATTGATGCTCTCGGCTGCTCTAGCTTGCAGGGTGTAGGCATCGCGTTGTGCTTGCGGCACCCTTCCCTCTTGGATCATGATCGCCTGTCCTTGCAGCGGGCTATGACGTCCTTCCGGGCTTGAGGGCGGCGATTGTTCGGATCGCCGGTTGCGCTTGTCTTCTTTCTGCTTTTCCTTCTTGAGGTCGTCGGCTAGCTTTTTGAACAGGTGGCAGTCTCTCAAAGTGTGACCTGGCCTGACGCGTCCCCAGTCATCCTCGAAGTTGTGGATCGTGCAGGGTCCTGCTAGCTGCTCTCTAGCCGTGAGTTTTCTAGATCCGGCGTGCCTCTTCTTTCTTGAGATTCTGAAGATTTGCTAGTGATCCTCCGGGTGTTCGTGGAAGCGGGGGTCGGTTTCGATTGCTCGACTCATGTCTTGGTTCTTCATGAGGTTGGCGAATTCATCTGGCCTTCGATCTGGGTCATAGTACTCGCCCACCAGTGTCTCGGAGTCGCTGTCCTGGCTGGCGGCAGGTGCTTGTGCGACGGCGTGTCGTCGAGTGGCCGTCGGTTGCACGGCTGCGTGACGTGACTCGTTCAACGGGGCCTCGTCGCAGATCTCCCGTGCGCGCCTTTTGGGTCGTCGATTCCTTCCTCCTTCGTGATGGTTCTGCTGATCGCTTGTTTCGATCTCGTAGTCATCGTCTTGATGTGCGGCGGGTGCCCGGGTGGCGTTGGGTTGTCGAAAGATTTGCGAGTCCTCCGCTGTGCGTCGCGGTTCGTCGAGTCGAGTTCCTTCGTAGAGGCCTCTCGCCGTTCTTCTGGGTCGTCGATTCCTTCACTGTTGACGCTGCGCTTGGCCGTTACTGTAGTATCGGTCCTGGCACAGCTGTAGCCCGAGCGATCTTGATGGGGTGGCAGAGATGTTCGCCGTGATCTTGAATCCTTCGAGTGGGCTAGATCTGGTCCTTGCCCTTGAGTTGTGGCTTGCTGAAAACGGGACCGCCGAGATCGTGATCTGAACCTGTGTAGTTCCCACAGACGGTGCCAATTGACGGGGATCAACCCCGGCAAATCCCATGGTCAGGGACCCTGGGTTAGTCATGAGAGGCACAGGTTGGACGATAGCTCGTCGGCAAACAGGAGGACACGTTCCTGCTCGATATTATTGATGAGGGAGATGCGATTACAGTGGAGGCCAAGGCTGGAGCGCTCAAGGCTAGGGTTACAGATGATATTGGTTGCCTTTGGCGTCGCCCCTCCTAGCCCTTATATACTGGGCTAGGTCTCGGGGAGTTCATCTACGTTTACAGGTAAGTCTTCCTAACCCTAGCTTGCTCCGTACAGCAGGTCTTCGCACCTTCCTTGTGACTCGCAGACTCCTATGTCGGTGCCAATTAGCGGGCCAAGGTTGTATCTTCGTGGGCCTTCTGTCTTCAAGGACACCAGGTAGGCTTATTCGTAGGAGTCGTGGGGTCACCCCCTCGTCAATGAGTCTAGGGGATGTGTTGTTGCCACAAGGGGGAAAACAACGGTGCTTGTACTTGCGGGTGCAAGGATTGTTTACTTTACGCAAAGTTCTTTAATGCAGTTGTCTGTTGCTTTGAGTTTACACTTTGGGTGGGATTCGCAACTTAATACCGGCGAGATGTTCTCGATAGATATCTCAAGGTGGATGATTAGTAGGTAGATGCAGATGGATTTCGGTCTACTTGTCTTGGCGTACCGCCCATGCTTTTGAGCCTCTTCCTTTCTTTATAGCATAGTTAGCATTGGTTTGCGCACATAATCCTGTCAATTTCCCAGCTATAATTTGTTTACCTCGCATGGCTATTTTATCGTCTTTTGGGAGAGAGACATCACTAGTGAACATCATAGGACCCCGGTCCATATTTCCAATATTGTTTACACCCACTATCAATTTACTGCTTTATTTACTTTTCCGTTGCTATCACTATCATTATTATCCCGTGCGTTTTATCCTTTGTAAACAACAAGGCCAGAGGAATTGACAACTCCTCTGTACTCGTTGGGAGCAAAGTTACTTGTTATGTGTGCAGGTCCAGGTGAAGTTAGCAACCTCGGTTGTAAACGGCGCCATTGTTCACTTCACCACCTTCTTGTATCTGTTGGAGTCCTATTGGTTCGACATTCAACCTTAGCATCTTCGCTAAGGGAAATTTGCCGCTACGCTACATCTCACCTTCCACTTTGGGTAAACCAACGAGGGACGAGAAGTAAAATCTCGTAACATCAGATAGCAATAATGTTCCTCATCATCTTGTCCTTCCAGTAAGGGTAATCCTTCCCATTGTAAGTGGGAATGGGTTCCCCAGAGCGAATAGCTGCGAATGACATACTTGCAAACACTCAAGGAGGTTAATCCAAACAAAGAGTGACTAGCTCTGATACAAATTGAAAGACCAAGTATGTGATCAAAGGGGGAGGGGGTGAATGATCACTTCAAATTTTCGCATGAAACTTTTAAGTGAAGCATAACTTAGCAGCAGAAGTAACTCAACAGGAAGGTAAACAGTGAAGAAGAGCTAGAGTAAAGCATAACATAGCGAATCAAAAGCATCAAATCAATTGCATTGAATCAAATCACAGAAGCAATTGCAATACTGAATGTAAGTGCGGAATGTAAAACGAACTCTTGACTCGGCGATGTTTGGTCGACCAGTTCACACTCTGCAAAGTGCTACGTCTGGTTGGAGGGACTTGTGATTGAACACATGAGCTAACCTCTCTCCGTCCGTATCTCCACTGCACCAATCTCCTTGAGCTTGGCCAGTTCTTCACTCGTGGTTGATTATTGAGGAAATCACCGAAACCTTTGACAAACTGGACTTCGAGGCGACAATTACTCTTCGCTCTATGAAGAACAACTCTCTAACCATCTAGGAGAATTGCAGTTCTCCAAGATAACAAGGCTAGCAAACTTCTTCCTAAGTCATAGTGAATCAACTCAGATCGGTAGGACTTATGCTTCGGTGGATGGGTTTCGGTTTTGCTTCAATGGGGGTGCTCTCTCTCTTATCTGTCGGAGAATAATCTTGGAGCAGCCACCCGCCAATGAGGGCGGGGTGGCCTATTTATAGGTGGCGATCCCTATGTGCGAAATGACAAAAGTGACCCGATGCGACAGCTTGACACCTGTCCACAACGGTCGGATTTCTAATCAAAGCGCAACTTTACTTGTGGAACAAGTAAAGCTTACTCACGGACTTGGTTAAGCTTCAGGAGCCGAAAGAACATAGTCTTCGCTGGTGAAGCATTACCTAGTGCATATGAGATTTCTCATCTCTGGCTTCTCACAGGTTTGGATTTGATCTGAGTCTTTCCACCAAAACCTTCAGAGTACATTTACTAAACCCCTCTTGATAGTACGGTTTTTCCTACGACTCAAAGAAGTGAAAAAGAACTACACAAAAACTACTAAGTCTTGCGCCATCTTGATCATCTCCTTCAATGAGACGTGCTTCAGGATTCCTTATCTTTTTGGGGGGTCGACATCCGAGATGAGCTTCGCTCCAGAGGATATGCTTCAGTGAATATGTAAATCTTCCTTGAAGCTTTACCACCTTGAAGCTTTACCACCAACCTATAACTTCAGGAACCTAACCATCTGTTTTACACTAGAAAACTTGTTAGTTCCTCTACTGTTTTGTCCAACAATATCCAAAACTCATGGGGGCAAAACTTTGCTCTTACACCTCCGGCTCTCCTTCGGGCTTCTGGAGGCTTTCGTTACGCTGATTTTTTATATATTTTTCTTGGAATTTTTTGGACATTGTAAATATGGGTATAAACATGTAATTCACAGACATCAGCAGACAGAAACTTACACTAGGTGCACTGAGTTAGTAGGTTAGTCCAAATATGTGTAAAAGGTATGAAAGTGTAGCAAAACACATAGCAATGTCACCCAAAGGATCATGGAACAAGCAAAAATTATAGATACGTTTGGGACGTATCAGATGCTCATGTGTTGCCTCAACCGTTAGAGCGGTGAGGTGGCTCACTTGGGAGGCGTTGTGCGGGTGTGGACTTTGATGCCAACCCGACTGGTCGGGGCATCCGGTGCACCTTGCCTTGGTTGGCCATGATTGATGGACTTTGTTGATGGGGGTCTTGCACCGCGAGAAAGCTCTGCGTGATGGTGTCCTTACCGATGGTGAGGATGCTCTTGTATGCCATTTTCCGTCTTGGAGGTGTTATCACGGTTGTCCTCCATTCACCATAGACTCTGGGTGAAAACCCTTGGCCTGTCAGGTTCCAAATGTTGTGGCGGCAGCACAGTGCGGCGTGTCCTCTTTGGAGGCTCCGTCTCGTGAGCAAGGTACTAAGCTGGTGGTCGCTTATGTGAGCTTCATGATGATAGATTCTTCTTGTCATGTGATAGGTCAATACCTCGACGGTGGTACTCTCTCGAAGATTTGGTTTAGCGAGCTTGTTGTGCTCGAAGACTTTCCTTTGGTGGCTTGACGCCAGTTTCCATCATCGCTCTACGGTGGTGAGCATTCAACTGTTAGACCGTGCGACACCTTCGAGTCAGGATGAGGAGTTGTGTGTTCTTTCTGGAGATGGAACGGGATGGCTAAATTTAAACTCCTTTCGTTTACAAGTAAATGATACAGTACTATTTTAGTTTAATTTATAAATAAAGAAAATATAAATTTCAATAAGAGAAGGATGGACAAAGCTTCAAACATACTACTCCCTCCGATCCATTTTAATTGACGCACACTTAGTATGCGTCAATTAATTTGGATCGAAGAGAGTATCTTTATTCGTTAATATAAAATGTTTTAAAACACCATTTTAATAATGTAAAATGTTCTATATTAATTTACAGAAAAAGTACGTTCGAAATTTCAAAAACATCCGAGAAATGATTACTAAAAGACCTTTTTATAGTATTCTTTGCTCTCTTTCACCTGCCTCATTCCTTTGGGAGCACACCAGATCCTGCTCCATTGCGTGCTGAAATTATGTTCGGCGGTGTGGACAGCGACACAATCACACAAGCCCGGTAATCTTTTCTGCAAATCCCAAATCGAACAAAACCGGAGCACGAGAGAACAAACAAACAAACAAACAAAGCTCCCACTAAACTCACAGACCCACTTCTGGGCTCCTGCCAAGCCCGTAAATCGTAATCACCACCTCCCCAGACTTTCCCCTCTTCTTCCTTCCACCCCACTCGCACCACCACCACCACCTTCCCCCACATCATCAATCGCAAACCCCCGCCGCAGATGCCCCGCTAGCTCCGAAAATCCAAACCCATCCCCCCTCCCCCACCCACCCCGCTCCTCGACGGCCATGACGACCGGATCCAACGGCGACCACTACGGCCACGGCCACGGCCCGCCCTCCTACCCGCAGCGCCGCCCGCACTACGGGCCCTCCTACGGCTCCTCGGCCTCCTTCCGCGGCTGCTGCTGCTGCATCTTCATGCTCGTCATCTTCCTGGCGCTGCTCGCCCTCGCCGTCGCGCTCGTGGTCGTGCTCGCCGTCAAGCCCCGCAAGCCCCAGTTCGACCTCAACCAGGTGGCCGTGCAGTACCTCCTCGTCGCGCCGCCGTCCCCGTCCGCAACCACCGCGGCCCCGGCCCCGGCCGCCGCCTACCTCTCCCTCAACATCACGCTGCTCTTCACCGCCGTGAACCCCAACAAGGTGGGCATCCGGTACGGCGCGACGGCGTTCGACGTGATGTACCACGGGGTACCACTGGGGGTGGCGGCGGTGCCGGGGTTCGAGCAGCCCGCGCACAGCACCCGGCTGCTGCAGACCCGCGTCATCGTGGACCGCTTCAACGTGCTGCAGTCGGACGCGCAGGATCTCATCCGCGACGCCGCGTTCAACGACCGCGTCGAGTTCCGCATCGCCGGCGAGGTCGCCGCCAAGATCCTCGTGCTCGGCTTCTCCTCCCCCAAAGTCCAGGTAAATTCCCCGCCCCCCTCCCTCGAACCACTTTGCTTTTTGTTCGCTTCCCTTCCTCCGCAAGCGCCGGGCTGATGGAAAAGGACCCGTGAACGGAACCAGGTGTCGGTGGACTGCGCGATCGACATCAGCCCAAAGCGGCAGTCGGTGACGTACAAGCAATGCGGCGTGGACGGGCTGAGCGTGTAGCAAGCGAGCCAAGCCAACCTCGCCGCCGACGCCGACGCCGCCGCAACGCCGCAGAAGGGGAAGCTACTGGTATTTATTAATGTAGTTGAGATAGATATGTGGTTGGGTGGATGGGAATCTGTACTACGTCGACTCTAATCTCTCTAATCTGGGGTTTTTGATTCCTTCGCTGCGGGTGCGGGCCGGGTAATTTTCATAGGAGTTGGAGGAGGTTACCACTGATTTTTGTGAATTACTGGATGTGATTAGTAGAACTTATATTGGTACTTAGTATATAAATCAGCATTGTTCTTCCATCGCCGTTGCTTAGGAGCAAAGGAACTGGTAGTGGGGAAAGGTGAAGGAACGAGTGGAATCTGACGACCCCTTTCCGCTCGCTTCGCTCCTCCTCCTTGTCGTCCGCCTCCGTGAAGAAATTGTTTGGCTCGCGTGTTGGATTGCGGGAGCCGGTGGGGAACTGCGCTGGCCGGCAGTGGAGGTGCGGGGTGCTCCATGGAAACGCGAGCAGGCGCCGACGAGCTCGCCGTACGGCTGGTTTCCTGCCTCCATGGCAGCGGTGGGGGCCAAACCGTCAAAGGCAGTCGTACGGTTACTCACTCGGAACGTGTGATTGCCAGTCGTTGTAGTAGAAAGCATGCAGTAAACTTTGAAGTTGATGAAATTTGACGTTCCGTTCCTTGCGACGACCCTGGTCGACGGGAATATGCGTATTCGGTAGTGTATAAAATGGTGGGATCTAAAGCCGACAGGATATAAAATCTTGTTAAACTAGCAGAAGAGGGTGGGTTTCTGACTACGAATCTCAGTTTGCACATGGCACATGTGATTTTAATGAATCTGTGAGAGACTTCCAGTCATCGCTTGTTTGATTCTCGTCCTACACGTCGGACTTCAACCGTGTTGCACAAGCATGTTGTCCGTTGTCCCGTCCGATTGAGTTTTTTTTCTCTCTCTATATATATACTGGGCTGGGGAAAAGGATTATCGTACATTCTTTATTGGTACTGTAGTACTTACTATTAAATGTGTTGATCCGTCTTTGAAATTCATCAAAAGTTGTACTACTATACTCGAAATATTATAGTACGTGGATTGAATTACTTAAAATGAGAATCTGGCAGTAGCCCAATGGTTAGGACCCCAGTCAAGCAACCATCAACCAGAGTTCGATTCCTATTGTAATTGAATTGAATTCTTGAAATTCTCTCCAAGGAGTCCTAAAATTGTCAGTTGTGGCCATTTTTTTGTCATCCTCCTACAGAAGGACGTCCTGTAGTCCTTTTTTAGAGAATAACCCTGCAAATTTATTTATTTTTGAACTGAAAAACCTTGCTATTTTATTCTTATGTTGCGATGAAGTTACCCATAAGTGCATCATAGTCGATGAAAACGTCTCCTCTTACTAAAAACACATCGCTGGAAGGCGCCTTGTAGTCGTGGAAATGTCTCCTACAGAAAACATCGCTGGAAGGTTTGAAATAATTTAAATTTCAAGAAAATATAAGCATCAGTGTCAATTGACTCGTGTTAGGAATTGTATCGAAGAAAAGAACAATCGCTTTCTCAGTCGTATGATACGAGTCACGTCAACCATCTGATGCGGTTTTATCTCTCCCGACTGCTCTCCCGCAATGCACCTAACAATGCATCTCCCCTGCGTCTGCTAACATCGACTCGTAGCATCCGTTTGCAACAACCGTGCAGTCCCTTCGCACCAATCCTCATGGCATCGACGGCGCATCGCAACTCACACTTGTAGCACGGCGACCTCATTGCATCATTGAATGCTTTCAACGAGCGTCCTCGCAACATCCAGGAGTCTCCGACACTCCTATCAACGAGTGACCTTGCAGCACCCGACAATCTCCCCGCAGCGTTGGTGCTCTCTGACTGTAGCTTCTTCGATCGTTGTCACAACAGCGTAGGCTTGTTGGAGTGTTGCTCGCAGGACACTGGCGTTTTCCCCTTGCAGCTCCAACTTGCATCACATCGGAGTCTTCTGTAGCTCCGCCTTGTAGCACACATTGGAGCATGGTGGCCATCTCTCAGCACCGCGGTGATGCTAGCAATTTTGTGTGTGTTGTGTCGCATGGGAGGAAGAAGCGGATAAGGAAGATGAATGTGGCATGTGAAAGAGATAAAAAAAGAATCATGTGGGTGGGCTCCTACGGGACGTGTCTCGTGTGGATGACACGGTTGTCCAACGAGCGGCTACAACCGGTTGAAGCGAATCGGTTTCAATATTAATTCTAGGATTTGAACTCATGAATGAGGATATCATTGTCCTCTTAACCATTCAATCACAGGTTGGTTCGCCCCCGGCCCCGATTCCTTCTCTTCTCATCACAGACCCTGTCCGTCTCAAAGCTGCACCAACCAAAGATCGGTCACACCCGTCCATATTTTTTTGAAGAAGATCGAATTTTTCAACTGGAGGAGTAATTCCGGCTTGATCCGGTGGTGGCGATGCCGGATGCTGCCACGGCCATGTGTGATTGTTACAAGTTGTTTAGACTTTCTTTTTTTGAGAAAAGTTTTTCAGACTTAGTATCACGGATATCCTTCAGGTCACTAGTCTTATCAAGCGAACTACCCAAGTACAATAACGATTAATAGGCCATTCGACGGAAGCTCACTTGGCTTGATCAAGCCACTCAAGTCGCTGCGTCACACACAATCCGCTGATTGCGGCAGTGAGAGCTTTCGTGGTTGGTAGTAAGATGCAACGAGGCAGCCCGTCGTGATCGTGAAACCCAATCTCCCCTTTGTCTTGCGTTCCTTGTTGAGTTGAGTTGCTTTGACGGTTTGCCTTTTATTTTGGTGTATAGCGACCATCATTCTTGACCGAACAAGGACTCGCGAGCTACCACCGCCGTAGCCTCGCCGTTTCCTACGTACGTATACGTCGCCTGGGATCTGGACAGAGACCTGAGACCGACGTGTGTGTCATAATCATCGGCTCATCTCATGGATCCTCTGCGCTCGTCTTACATTGGTGTATTTATTTAGTTCTATTGCTCGAGTTAGGGAGTTACTGTTCGCCTGTTGGACGTGGTCAAATGTGGATCCCGCCCTCGCGTCAGCACGCCAGAGTACAGGAAACAGAGCTCTGAGCGCTACCTGCCGAGATGCAACGGACATTTCCGGGAACCGTTTGGTTGGGACCCGAGATGGAAATGTGCCCGACCGACAGGGATTTCAGAGAGGATCCAGTATGATCCTAACATGCACTAGTAGCAGTGCCATGAAGAGTAGGCGCTAGGCGATCTGCCGCGATGGGTTTTGATGTTTCGATGATTCGATCGTGAAGGGTTTCAGCATTTTGGATGGGTACCTTTTTTTTTTCTTCGAAATGAAGATAAAAGATTTGGCTCATCCATTAATTAAAAAGAGGATAGAATGCATGGGACATGGGTGCCATATTGGACGAGTGGTGAAACAACCCACATACTGCTGATTCAACCATCACACATCCAGATTAGGCACTGCAAAGCTGTTAATTCAGCTTAGACCTCAGATGCTCAGTGACATTTCTGAGAGCAATTGCTTTTTTCAAGTGCTCTAGCACACTTTGGCATTGTTTAGCAGATTATTCATCGCGCCGTCTCGAAAAAGACTATTGTTTATCTGCGTTGCCCCACCGATCGAACGCACTTGTACAAAGTTCGGTCATGTACAACTCAGCTTGCCATGGGTTCGCTTTTAAAAGGCGTTTGTTTTCCTCTGCTTTTTCTGGTGCGGGCAACTCTGAGGTATGCCCATTTCTTCTCTCTTTCCTCTCCCACCACCAACGTATTCCAACCCGCAAGGAGCAAACAAAGGCGCCGCGCAGATAAAAAGATGGTCCTGTCATTGTCTCTGCTTAAACGAAGCAACAGTGGCCTTCTTTTGGCACTTGGCAGTGAGCAGGAAGTAGTGATAACTGGTACAGGATACTCGCTTTCCTTCATTCACGATTACTATAAGATGTTTAGTTTTTTTAAAATAAAAATTAAATGTATATAAACGTGTTTAATATGTTTGTTCACTGATTTTAATCTGTGTGTAGGCTATACTAAAATATTTAAAAATTCTTATAGGATTATTTGCTAATGAAGGGAATATATGGTAGTAATATAATTTTTTAAGAGCAACTCTAGAAGATGCATTATACTTAACCGATCGTGATAATAACACTTAGTATGAACATTAACACACAAATAACACTAGCAGAGTCGCGCTGCGGTCGCTCCAAAAATGATCTTGTAGCCTCCAAATATGAAGGTCGTAGAGGATTCGTTTGAACCTCGCTCCCAAGGTTTTATCTTTTTCCTACTCGCACCATAGGTTGAATTTGAAGTAGCGTGGCTTCCTATGCACCACTATCCATCCCGAGGATTAAGTGGTGCGACTGCTTCCTTGAATTCTCATGACGGCCCGTTGATCGCCCTGCCACACGGTATCATGTCCTGGTTTGCTTGTGAGATCAAAAGGAGTGTGAGTAGCGCGGTCGTGTTTCTTGTCGAAAAAGACACTTCTTGATGGTTGCATGCCGCCTCCCTAACTACCCCTTTAGTGCATTCTCAAACTTTTTGATCCCGATCTATTTTAAATCTTGAGGGCATTCCCAAAGCAGGATTTGCCGACGTGGTAGATGAAATCCCGAGATTGTTGGCTGGGCCAGCCCATTATGCACGAACCGAGTTTTTTTTGTAAGGCTCGATGTAAAAATGTCCAAAAAAATGAAAACATTTTTATTAAATCCCCTAACATTTTGTAAAGTGTGAATATTTTTAAATTTTTGAATAATTTTTAGAGAACATTTTTTACAACACAATCATTTTTGAATTAGCAAACCTTTTCTAAACGTAAAAAATATTAAAATAATGGGAAAAATTTCGGAATTTGTATTTTTTAAATGTCAGTTTTTAATTTTATAAAAAAATTATAAATCTAAAAATGTTTGGGAATTTTAAAAAATCTTCGTGCATTTAAGAAATTCTTCGTAAGTTTTAAAATGTAAAATGTTATAGTTTCTATTTTTGGTCACCAATTAAAAAATATTTCCTGTTTTTCAAAAATAATTTTGGAAATCTCAAATTCTATTTGCATTTCTAAAAATGGTTTACTGTTCCAAAATTTATCACATTTGTCAAAAGATGTTCACGTGTTTCAAAAAATGTTTGGATCCAAAAATTGTGTCACATATTTGAAAAAAACAATTTTGGAATTTGTAGACTATTTACGTTTTATAAAATATATTCAACATTTATAAATGGTACTTTTATAACAAATATTAGAAAAACAATGAAAAATGTTTACATACATGGACGCTCTTTTATATTCTAATATTTTTTCATCGCTCTTATAAAAAACAAGCGGCCTTGTGTTGTCTACAAAATAGAAAAGGAAAGAAAATAATAATAATAATAATAATAATAATAATAATAATAATAATAAAGCTCGCAAACGACTGCGCTAATGGATCGGCCCGATTAGACATAATATCCAGTGAACCAGTCGATGATTCTAATCAAGGTTCGAAATAAACCGGAATATGAAAGTTTGGTGTGCTAATTTTTGGGATTACAAGTTCAAATTTTTATTTAGCTTTTATCTATAAATTCAAGGTTCGTTTTGGATATTTTCCTTTCAAGTATACATGAAATTTTCTCGCTTTTGTTCAAAATGCTAAACAAAAGCGAGAGAGAAGTATATAGATTTTTTTTTTCGTGTTTGTTCACCAGTATGTATCTCTCACTTTGGTCCGAGGGTTGAGGACTAAAGATCACGATTTAAAGAAAAGAGAAACCTATATAAATAGATGTACCCTATTTCTCCTTCATTTTTACACTGGGCAGCCTCAAGGGACTCTCATGCTGCAGGAAGTACTGCTAATTATGTAGAAAATCGACTGTCATACTCGATTTGTATCGGCGAGTGAACTCACTTTGGAGACAAGTCATCATCCTCCCATTATACAAAGACAGGTGTATCATCGATCCACTTCACTTCAAAGCGTGCGCGAATCCTCCGCGCAGAACACCTCGAGGTGTCTCGGCACGGGCGGCGCCCCCACCGTCAGCGACCCCTCCAGCACCTGCACCACCTGCGCCATGGTCGGCCTCAGCGCCTCGCTCTGCTGTATGCACCAGCACGCGACGTTGCACGCCCGGCTCAGCTCCCCCATGTCCACATCCCCCGCCAGCCTTCCGTCCAAGAGCGCCGCAAACCGCCCCTCGCTGACCTTGGTCGCCGCCCAGAGCGGGAAGTACCCCGCGCGCGGGCCTACGCCGGCGGCGGCATCCCGGTTCCTCCGCCCGGACACGAGCTCCAGCAGCGTCATGCCGTAGCTGTACACGTCCGCCTTGGCCGTGATGGGCAGGCCCTGCACCCACTCCGGCGCCAGGTACCCCACCGTGCCCCGCGCCGTGGTCAGCGCGCGGCTGAAGTCCCGCCCGATGAGCTTCGCCATGCCGAAGTCGGCCACCCTTGGCCGGAACGCCGCGTCGAGCAGGATGTTCTCCGGCTTCACGTCGCAGTGCACGATCCGCTCCTGGCACTCCTCGTGGAGGTAGGCGAGGCCCCTGGCAACGCCGGCCATGATCCCGTACCTGGTGCCCCAGTCCAGCAGCCCGAAGCTCGGGCCGGCCATGGCGGTCGCCAGGGAGCCGTTGGGCATGTAGTCGTAGACCAGCAGCCGCTCGTGCCCCGCCGCGCAGAACCCGCGGAGGCGCACTAGGTTGACGTGGTGGATCGTTCCCAGCGTCCTCACCTCCGCGCGGAACTGCTTCTCCCCCTGCGACGATCCCTCCAGCCGCTTGACGGCGACCGGCGTGCCGTCGCGGAGCGTCCCCTTGTAGACGGAGCCGAAGCTCCCCATCCCCAGCTTATGGGAGAAGTTCTCCGTGCACCGCGCTAGATGGCCGTGGCTGAACACCATGAGAGCGCCGTCGTGCCGCACGGTCATCGCGCCGCGTCGCCTCCAGCAGAGGAACACGAACACGCAGAGTATTATGGTGACAAAAGCTGCTGAAGACGCGACCAGGATGGCATCGCGTTCGTCTGTCGACGCGCCGCCGTGGTTCCTAGTGGTAGAAAGGTCGGCGGCGGCGACTCGGAGGAATAGAGTGGACGAGCCGGCGTCGCCGTCGGGGAGCTGCTGGATGTTCCTGAGATCACCGCCCCACACCAGGCAACCACCGTCGTACGCGTAGGCCGTGCAAGAGCAGTTTCTCAAGCACGCCGACGCGCAGTCTCCTGAGCTGGAAATACCTGAGTCGGCGGCGCCGAAATATCCTCTCGGCAGCTTGACATTTTGTACCGGAAGGAAGCCATCGGTGGACGCGCCGTTGCTGCAGTGCAAGCTCGTCTTCCTCGCGCAGCCGCCGCTCCAATCCCCAGGCCACGACGACGAGGACTCGAACGCCGGCAAGCACCGGCAGTACTGCGAGTTGGCCACGTCGCAAAGGCCGAAGGGCCCACACGCGGAGTATACGTCGCAGGGCGACGTGGGAGTCGCCCAGTGGAGCAGCCACTGGCCGGACTCGCCGGACCAGTCGAACATGGTGAGCTGCCCGTGCGGGCTCATCACCATCCTCGACAGGGTGGAGGGGTCGACCACCTCAAACGAGAAGCTGACCTCTTCGTCGTCGTTGACGATGATGTACTTGTACCTAGACGACATGCCCATCTCCGGCACGGAGGGGAAGCGCTGCCCGTCCCATGCGCCGACGCGGTAGTACACGGCCGTGCCGTTCCACGAGAAGGTGTACTGGCCGGACCCGGAAGGGTCGGCCCGGTCCACGTAAAATCCCGTGGACGGGTCGGCGGCGCTCCTCCATGACACGAGCGCTTGGTACGCGCCGGTGCTCTTGTTCAGCCCGACCCACCCGCCCGGCACGAGCGTGTCCGTCGGGTGCTCGAAGCTCTGCCACATGACCTCCGACGAGCTGCCCGGCTGCCGGCCGCGCAGAACGAGGTTCCCGGTGTCGAGGAGCACCGCCGCCACGACGCGCCCGTTGCTCGCACGTGCTGAACTGGTCGACGACGACGACCAGATCGGCTTCTTGTGCTGGTTCTCGTTTAGGAGGAGGACGAGGTTGCCGTCCGGAGCTACCGTCAGCTCCGAGGACGATGGGTAGGACACAGGGCGGTCCCTGTTCATCACCCAGATGACCGTCTGCACCGGGATTTGCTTGTACCATATGCCGATGTAGTAGCCGGAGTTGCCGGCCGGGGAGAAGAAACCCAGCTCAAACTTGCCGCCCTTCGAGACCAGCGTCCGGTTCCCGGTGAGAGACTCTCCCACGGAGAGCGTGTCGGCCGCGGCGGCGGCCGTGGAGCTCAGGCACTGGAGCAAGAGGAGCAGACTAAGTTTGCACCAAGAACCCATGCCCGGCCACGATCGCCAGGAGAAATACCAGCCACAACACTTGGACCAGACTGAGTTTGCACGAGCAAGAGGAGCAGACTGAGCAGACTGAACACCGGTGAGAATCTCTCTTCAAAACGCAGTGAACGGGGACACGGTGAGGAACTCTAGGCAGTAAGTGATCTTCGTTGGCAGGTGGCGGCGTGGTGGTGCTACACGCGCAGGGTGAGTGTGAAGAAGATGACCAAAGACCAGCCACAACACTTGGACCAGCTCTTCTTTGGCAGGCCTCGCAAGCTTTGCTGTCTTGGGACTACGAGGAGAGGATCGTATCCGAACTCCATGCTTCATTTCTAAAATGTTTCCTTCTGCGTTTCTATCGCATGGACGGCCATGACTTCGGAGTCCCAACCAAAGTCAAATTCTAGATTGCTTTAGTTTACAACCACAAATCCTCAATCGTCGTCAAAGATTCCAACATACGTTATTTGAGTTGGGGTGCCTCTATTATATCGCAGTTGTTGTTAGTTGACACTTTCAGATTTACGTGTTTGAACCATTTTTGTTATTTAATGTCGTGTCGCATACGTCTGCGGACGAGTTCACGTTTGAATTTTCGCAAATCGAATGCAAAACCGAAGGAGATTTGTGGGAGATCGTATCTCCGTCAAAATGGAATTCGACACCCTGGCACATCCAAAACCCCACTCAAGTCCGTGTTTTTTTTGTGTGGGACGATAACACTTGTATTACTTATTCATAGAGGGATTACAAGCAAAGACTAGCTAAAGACCAACTGGTGGATTGGAATCAATCCAAATCATATTCTACCTTCTATCCTACCAAAGCTAGCGAGACTGCCGATGACTTTATTTTGAAGCGATAATATAAAAATCACGAAGTGATAAATTATATGCAATCTCTCTAATGAAAGACGAATAAGGAGATCTATCATCCTCAGTAGTTTGTATCATCTTGACTGTCATATAGAATTCCAATTCAGCAACAATGGAGAGTTCATTTCTCTGCAGAGCATAAAAACACAAAGTTCAACTTCAAGGACATCTCAGCAGGTGAATAAATGTCAGCACGATAAAGATACAATTACTCCATTATAATCACGAAGAACCATTTCGGGTATAGATCCTTCATTTCTAAAAAGATCCATCATTATTGAGTTTGACCCATCCTGGGTTTGGATCAACCCATGTCGTCATAACATCCAAGGGTTTAGCAATATGTATGTGCATATGATCATAAGAAGTGCCAGTCTTGCCCGTCTTCAAATTAGCATTTGGGTCATTTTTAATGCCTATTAGTGAGTCGAGGTAGCTCATAGGAAAGTTCCTTCCTTGAAGTATACATTGGTGGGGGAGGTTTTTTCGTGCACTGTGTCGTTACGTACATGTCAATTGTGCCATAGGATCATAAGGACCATGCATCTTCTAAGTTATGAGATAGGAGATAGGACGTGGAATAACCACTCTCTTCCTGAGTTCTGGACTTCATCCAAAGGAGGCAAACTTCAGAAATGGGACATATGTTTCCAAAGCTCATCTAAAAAAGGATGGAAGTTATCCTCCTCTTCCATAGACATAGGTACAGGTGATCTTTAGAGAGCGTTTGTGCTTGTTCCACCATGTTGGTAGTGAATACGTCAACAATCTCTAGATGATTTTTTTACTATCGGCGGGACATTTGTCTGCCATATGAGCTGGAAATGGCATGTACAACATCGAGTGCATAACTATACGTCGTCTCCATCTCTCTATGCAGCTCATCAGAAGCCATACTAGTTGTATGCACTCTTCGCTGTGAAAACACTAAATTTCTTCAGACCCCATGCAATAAGGCCACTGCCTATATGCAATCAAGCCTTGATTATTTCTATTTCATGTGAATCTATATGTATAGAGATGGAGTTAATCAGTTCGGTGTCCTAGGAAACATTGCCCTTGAGCAACTCCGACACATAGGGATAACGATAGCGGGCCTGTAAACTGATAGGTTTATAGGAGAACAACTGATACGTATTCAACATATCTATCATTTTTTAATGTTTCATGCTATTATCTTATCATTTTTATGTACTTTTATATAAATTTATATTATTTATTCGGACTGACTTATTAATGGTTGCAAGAGTGTACAAGTTTTTGTTTTATTTTTTATGTTGCAAAAATCACAAAGGAACCTTCGTTGCAGTGAAATTCAAGCATTCATGAAATCTATACCACCTGATAGTTTTGAGAGATTGCCACTGTACAGTCTGAAGATAACGCTAAATGAAAAAAGTTACAACATGAGAGTTGTAGTAAATTTTGCGCTAATATTTTTAGCCTAGTCGAACGTCCCAAACGGAGTGCAGATATGATCTTATTTTGCATGGGAATACATGTCTTGTTCATATAATAAAGATCGTAGTAATAATCACGTAAAGACCAACATGACCAAACTAAAAAGACAACAAAATGATAGCCTTCGCACAGAAGACCACCAGCCAAGAAGTAAAATTACAATCAAGACCGAAGAACCGTCTGAACTTTGCACCAACGCCCGCCACTTGCCTCCGACACCACCACAATAGACACCAAAGGAAAAAAATGATGGATCACCTCATCACCCAAGCTCGGCGTGGCTCCATCACTGATAAGCAGCTTTGCGGACCTCCAAGGTGGCTCACCAATTGTCATCGTTTGGTAACGGCAGATGCCATGGGGATGGCTAAAGAGGGGGACAAACCAAGGTAGCTATCGATGGTGCCGGAATCGAGAGTGGCGACAAACACAGTGAGACGCCGCGATGTACCCAGGTTCGGGGCTCTCCGTAGAGATAAAACCCCTAGTCCTGCCGAGCTAGCTATAAGCAATAACTCTGGCTACAAGGAATGCTCCTTGAGCTGTATGAGAGGAAAGAGAAGAGGGCTCTAGGCACAACTCTCTCCTGGCTCTCTCTGGTGGGTGAAATGTAATAAGTGCTCCGTCGTCGTCCTCACGCAGGAGGGGTACCCGGGGCTCTTATAGGCCGAGCCTGGGGTACGAAGGTAAATATACAATGGAGGGGACCCAACTGTCATCCTCAGACGAGCTGGGGTCCTCATGACGTGTGGTCCCCGGATGACCCGGGGTAGACTTGCGGCTCTCCATACCGTTGTCTTGTAGGTCTAGCGTAGTGAACAGTGGCCCTGCGTACTGAACAGTGATCCGGAGTACTGAATAGTGGTCCAGAGTATTGCACAGTGGAGCTGGAGGGGATAGCACTCCCCTGACAACCCGTATCTTCTGGGATTGCGCATTGATGAGCTTGTACCAGGTGTCCGACCTGGGATTTATCTTAGATGTTGTTTTGTCCTCTTCGGCCGAATGAACTTAGGTGAGGCCGATTGCGTTCTCTTGGAGCAATCGGCCTCCAACCTAATCAGCTCGGCCCACTAGAGTTTTCTTGTGCTTGCTTGGTCTTGTTCTGGATCGGTGATCCTCAGGTCGGCCTTGATTGGATCGGCCTTTCTCTGAATGAGGATCTTCAGGCCGACCCAAAATAGCTCGGCCTTACTTAGATCGGGGATCATCAAATCGGTGACCTTTGCCTTGAAGTAATGTTTCTCTTGGGTGACCCTACCCGGGGGTCATTCCCACGACAGTAGCCCCTGAAGCTGCGGAGGTCCCGCCAAACTGAATGACAGCGGGGCCTGCACAACTTCCTCCCATAATTTCCTTAAGTCTTGTATTGGTTTTGCTTTTCTGACCGATTGCTCTCAATTGTCCGATTGCTTGCATTCTGTCGATTGCTCTTTTTCAGCTCAGATGCTTCTCTACCACCCGATTGCAACTCGTGCTCGGATGATCGCTCTTGTAATGTTCGCCGATTGCTTCTTTCCCTCCGCCGATCTGACCAACGGTTGCTTTGACTGGAATATTGACCGAAACTTGCCGCTTCAGATTCGCCGTGGAATGCAGAGCGACGTGTGATGACCCTCAACTCTAGGGGATCGTTTGTAGCGTTTTCGATAAATAAGAGCGTCGAACCCAATGAGGAGCGGAAGGTATTGGTAAGTGACTTTGGTAAAGAAATAGCTGCAGGAACCAAAAGGTAACTTTTTAGGGATTTTTGATATAAGCAGGAAAAAGGTAAAAGCGAGCAAAGTAAAGAGAACTGAGGAGTAACAAGTGGCCCGATCCTGTTGAGCAAAGGATAGGCCTAGCAACTGAACTTATAAAGGCTAAAGCGTTCTTGAGGACACACTGGAGAAATAGTCATGTGTTTTCGCCATATTCCGTATCGGTACTATGTACCATGTTGATAAGTGTTGAGTGGGTGGATCTATGCTAGTGCACCCTCTAGACTAAGATAAGTGCACTCTTATGATTAACACCTTGCAAGCATCCGCAAATACAAGATAGTAATTAAGGCAAAAGCCTAACCATAGCTGTCATCGATATGTGACGGCAGATGCCATAGGATGGCTAAAATGGGGGAACAATGCGCAGACGACGGTGCTCCGGACGGGTCTAGGTACAAGCACAGTCGAACACCGCGAAGTACCCAGGTTCGGGGCTCTCCGTAGAGATAAAACCCCTACTCCTGCATGTCTGAACTATATGCATATATCTGATACAGAGTGCTCCTTGAGCTGTCTTGGTGCTACTAATATCTGTGTACTACTTCTACTCTGCTCTTATTCTTCTCCTGGCCGTGGGCGCAGGTAAGGATGGAGTGATATGTGTGCAAAATGCTAATGGGCTCTCCTCTCTCCACCGTAGCATCCCTTGCCCTTTATATACTAGGTGCCAAGGAGACAAGGGAGAGAGGAAGGAGACAAGAGGTACAAGTGGTTGGGGGACAAAGAGACAAGGGGGGACAAGAAGTACAAGTGAAGCGACACCATGATGTGATGTAATGTGACATCTAACCACTACACTATTCCTGACATGACTAGAGATGTCACTCAGTTGTCTTGTGTGCTTGTCTTGTCAGCTCGATGTAGATGTCTCGGTTGACCTCTTGGACAGCCGAGTGCGCGAACAGTCGGCCGAGTGCGCGGACAGTCGGCCGAGTGCGGGCAATCGGCACGGGGCAATCGACCGGCGTCCGAGTTGGCACTCAATCGGCATGGAGCAGTCGGCGGGGGGCCGAGCCGGAGCGCAGTCGGCGAAGGCGCGCAGTCGCCGTTGCGTCGAATCGGTGACTTTGGTATACCCGGGGGTATTTCCTCCGACAGTAGCCTCCGAGCCTCCGGGTGACTCGGTGAGTCATCCGAAGGGTTTCTTCTTTGTCGATGTAGACGGACGTCGCTTGCACTTGGTGCAACTTCTTTCCAGTGGGGGCGCGCAAGCGCACCCACTGGGTGTAGCCTCCGAGCCTTCGGGTGACTCGGAGAGTCATCCGGAGGGTTCCTTGATTTTGTTGTAGTCGATGGCGTCGAGGGTCTCAGTAGTTTTCCCCCAGAAAAAATCTTGCATAAGACAAACGTTAGTTATCTCGGATATATCGAATACTTCTTATTTTTCTAAAAATGTAGATTTGTGCAATCGGGAGGCCGACTCGGCTTTGCCTTCGCCCCGCAGTCATTTTTCTGTTCATTCCACCCTTTGGCTCTTGCTCTCGCCAGCATTACAGCCGGCTTGCGGTCTGTAGATGGATCGAACAGTCGGCCGCCAGATGAAGTGTACAGTACTTAGACTTTGGGGAGCAAACTCAACCGAGCAAACTTCCAAAAGGAAAACGATCGGGTCGTCCAAATTGTTTTCTCTTTGTACGTTGTTCATGTGTGGTGACCTCCAGCTTTTGCTCTTTGCCAGCGTTGCAGCCGGCATGCGGTCTGCAGATGGATCAAATCGCAGGCCTTTGGCCCCGTACACACTACTAATCCGTCTGTCGGAAATAACTATTTGGGTTATCCGGCCTGCCCAGCGGCAGCCGGTCCCGGGCCGAACATGCAACCGACTAGAAATAACGCGGAGATAACCCCCGAAGACTACTCAGGTTCATCCGTCATGCTTGCTATGGTAAGAAGTATTGAGTGAGAACTCACATTGGATTTTTTGGCTCAGTCGGAACACCCACTGGGTGAAGGTGTAGCCTCCGGGTGACTTGGAGAGTCATCCGGAGGGTTTCTGTTGATGTAGTAGACGGGACACTCGGCAGGCTCGTCCTCCGAGCCTCCGAGTGACTCGTCGAGTCGTTCGGAGAGTCTTTTGTTGATGAAGACGGGGCACTCGGCGGGTTCTTCCTCCGAGCCTCCGAGTGACTCATCGAGTTATTCGGGAAAGTGATCCCTTGTGGTTGCTCCAGCGGATCGTCTGCCATCCGGGTCACAACCACACTTCTTTTTCGCAATCGGCTGACCGGTCAGCGCAATCGGATTGACATCGGCCGACCTAACTGACGCTTTTTTTTTGCCGAGCTGAGCAGTCGGCTGGTCGAGCTGGCATAACCGGCCGAACATGTAGTCTAACCACTCCAATCGGCATAGCCAATCTTTACTACTTTTTTTTTTGCCGAGCTGAGCAGTCGGCTGGTCGAGCTGGCATAACCGGCCGAACATGTAGTCTAACCACTCCAATCGGCAAGCAGTCGGCCTTGACTGTCTCTATTTTTTCTTTTAGCAGTCGGCAGCCGAGTGCCTCTTCTAAATTCTCTCCTTCTCTGAAATTTTCCTCTCTTCTCTTTCTTTTCTGACTTTCCTCTGCAGCCCGCAGCCGAGGAAATTGCACATTACACCAGGTTTTGCTCCCAGCGTTGCGCAAAACACCAGGTCGACGTCTTTTTTGCAGCAACCACCAGGTCTTGGTCTAATTTGTTGCACTCTGGTCTAATATAATGGTTAGTAGCTTAATAAAATTCGAATTAAAATAACCGGTGAAATAGCTAATCTTGCAAAATTCATAGAAAAATATCTACACATCAGAAAACTGCAAATAAGATGTCTACGGATTCAGAAAAATACGTAGAATATGTTTCTGTAATAAAATCGCACTTTTCCGAAAATAAATTTGGACAAAGTTAGACACTAATTTTAAGTATTTTAATTCTAGTTTTAATTCTATAAATCGTTTTAATATGAATCTTTTTGTATCTGGACGAAAAATTAAGTGTCTAACCAGAGGATGAAATTCAGACACTTAATTTTTCGTCCAGATGCAAAAAGATTCATATTAAAACGATTTACAGAATTAAAACTAGAATTAAAATACTTAAAATTAGTGTTTAAATTTTTCCTAAATTTATTTTTGGAAAAGTGCGATTTTATTACAGAAACATATTCTACGTATTTTTCTGAATCCGTAGACATCTTATTTGCAGTTTTCTGATGTGTAGTTATTTTTCTATGAATTTTGCAAGATTAGCTATTTCACCGGTTATTTTAATTCGAATTTTATTAAGTTACTAACCATTATATTAGACCAGAGTGCAACAAATTAGACCAAGACCTGGTGGTTGCTGCAAAAAAGACGTCAACCTGGTGTTTTGCGCAACGCTGGGAGCAAAACTTGGTGGACTGTGCAATTTCCTCCCCGCAGCCGGACACCCGCATGCACAGCCGACAGCCAGCGGGCAGGATGCGGTCGGAGACATCGAAGAGCAGCCGGCGGGGGTCGCAATCGGAGGACACGCGGAGGAGCAGTCGGCCTGCCTCGCACGCAGCCGACAAAGAGCAGCCGACCGGGGCCAGAGTCGGAGGAGGTGCGGAGCGGCAACCGGCTCGGCCTCGCGCGCAGCCGACGGGGGGCCGGAGTCGGAGGAGGTGCGGAGCGGCAACCGGCTCGGCCTCGCGCGCAGCCGACGGGGGGCCGGAGTCGGAGGAGGTGCGGAGCGGCAACCGGCTCGGCTTGGCCGACGAAGTTCTGCGCCGAGAGGCGAGGAACTGCTGGACGGGGCGCGACGGCGACTTGGGCGTGGTTCCGACGGGGAGCTGCCGGACGGGGGACGGAGTCGGCATGACGAGGAGGACGCAGCCGGACGGCGCTGGTCTTCATAGGGAGGCGGAGACATCCGGCATGAGGAGGGGCCAGCCGGGCGACGCAACCGAAGGTGGTTGTCCAGCCGACTCGGACGGCGCACAGCCGGACTTGGAGGCGGGGAAACTGGTGGACGCAGCAAGCGCGACCACTCGAACGACAAAGGCGGAGCTGTGGGAGGTGGCGGATGCTCGAGGCGCAATCGGAGCATCATTATAAGCTCACGGAAACTATCTGGTTATTATAGGGATGGTGTACGGAAGAATCTGGCAATGGTATATGACCAATATATGGTGTATGGGCTTTGTACGGGCACTATCTGGCTAATGTATAGCTTGAGTACAGCTGATGGATGGATCGTATCTAACTAACATATGTGCTGGATACGGGTGCGCAGCACGGATGGGAGGCGAGCAATGCGCAGCTCGGAGGCGGGAGCCGACCAGCGAGCGCAATCGGCACAGGGAGCTGCAACCAGCCATGGGAACGCCAGGATGAGGAGCGGGAGCGGGGGCGACCTCCCGGGAGCTCCCCAACGGGGGCCACGAGGCGGCGGCCCTGACGACTGGGGACGCAGCTAGCGGCGCGTCCTCGCTGGCAGAGGAGGCCGTCGGAGGAGCAGCACCGGCTCGTAGCTGGCGACGACACCGACGGACGGAGCTGGGCGCGAGGGCCCGGTTGGAGGAGGAGTAGCGCGCCGGCACGCCGATAGCTGCGGGCGAGCCACACCGTCACGGGATGTCGCGGGCGAGGAGGAGCCGTAGGGGGAGACTCTCGGGGCTGCCGGCGAGGCGGATCTACGCGCAGGCGAGGCCCTCGGGAATGAGGACGCAGAGCTCCGCGGCGCGCAGGAGAGGACCACGGCGCGGGGAAGAACATGCCGGAAGAACATGAGATGCGCCCGGGGAAGAGCAGCCAGCACCGGGAAGACGTAGGCGTCGGGCGGAGGAGCTCAGCTGCAGGCGCCGGCACTCGTGGACTCCGGGCATACAGCCTGCTGCACCCAGATCCAGATCTAGAAGTTGGCGCTGTTGAAGAAGCTTGATGAAGAAAAAATCCCCTCCGGAACGGAACTCCGGTCGCCGCCATTGCCCCACGGTGGGCGCCAACTGTCGTCGATATGTGACGGTAGATGCCATAGGATGGCTAAAATGGGGGAACAATGCGCAGACGACGGTGCTCCGGACGGGTCTAGGTACAAGCACAGTCGAACACCGCGAAGTACCCAGGTTCGGGGCTCTCCGTAGAGATAAAACCCCTACTCCTGCATGTCTGAACTATATGCATATATCTGATACAGAGTGCTCCTTGAGCTGTCTTGGTGCTACTAATATCTGTGTACTACTTCTACTCTGCTCTTATTCTTCTCCTGGCCGTGGGCGCAGGTAAGGATGGAGTGATATGTGTGCAAAATGCTAATGGGCTCTCCTCTCTCCACCGTAGCATCCCTTGCCCTTTATATACTAGGTGCCAAGGAGACAAGGGGGAGAGGAAGGAAACAAGAGGTACAAGTGGTTGGGGGACAAAGAGACAAGGGGGGACAAGAAGTACAAGTGAAGCGACACCATGATGTGATGTAATGGGACATCTAACCACTACACTATTCCTGACATGACTAGAGATGTCACTCAGTTGTCTTGTGTGCTTGTCTTGTCAGCTCGATGTAGATGTCTCGGTTGACCTCTTGGACAGCCGAGTGCGCGAACAGTCGGCCGAGTGCGCGGACAGTCGGCTGAGTGCGGGCAATCGGCACGGGGCAATCGACCGGCGTCCGAGCTGGCACGCAATCGGCATGGAGCAGTCGGCGGGGGGCCGAGCCGGAGCGCAGTCGGCGTTGCGTCGAATCGGTGACTTTGGTATACCCGGGGGTATTTCCTCCGACAATAGCAATACGATCGATGATTCATTGTTCCCTTGTGCAAAAGCATGTGAACTGGTGTTCAGGTTTCTGTCACTCCGGCAACCCACCGTAAGCATCCTTTGTACACAATGTAATCCCCTAGGTCCTTAATAAGGCGAAGTGTTGAGTGTTCGACTCACACAACGCCACTAGGAAAATAACTACACAACTTAAATATCAAACAACACATATTACTTCAACATCATATGACTACTAACAACTAGACTTCTCCCATGTCCTCAAGAACAAAAGTAACTACTCACAAGACATAAAAGAGATCATGATCAGTGGGGATAAATACATGAGAAACAATCCAGACACAATGATAATTCTCCAACAAAACTCAATAGCATTCATCACACGGTACTAATCAACACCGGTAGAATAGAGAGGATAGATAGTACGGATTACAACACAAGTTGAACTTGTGAGGTGAGATTGGATGGTGGTGGAGATGGTGCTGATGTTGGGGATGATGTTGATGATGATCTCAATCATGCCCGTGACGATGGTGATGACGATGGCGACGATCTCCCCTTCCGGGAGGTAGTCTCCCGGGCGGAATCTGCCCGACGGAGATGTCTTTTCTCCTTTGTAGGTTTCTGCCACGGAGCGGCGGCGGAACTCCGAAAACTCTCCCTGTTTTAGGGTTTTTGGTATATGAGCGATATATAGGCCATAGGGGGGAGCCGGGAGTGGCCCCAGGGGTCCAGGCGCCCTCCCGGCGCGGCCAGGGTGGGGGCCGCGCCAGGTGGACGCCTAGGCACCCTGTGGCCCCCTCTAGCTCCTCTTCGACGTGTCTTCGTTAATCTTCTGAAAAATTCCCTCCGTCGATTTTTCAGGTAATTTGGAGGTATTCTTCTTCAGCAACTCAGCATCCACTTTTTACCGCTGAATCCTGCGTCTGCTGCTTTAGCATCGGAAAGTTGAAAACTGTGTAAAATAAGCCAAAACAACATAAGAACAACATCATAACATGAAATATATCGATGAATAAGAAAGAATTACTATATAAATAGTGATGCATTTTGGACGTATCAACTCCCCCAAGTTTAGACCTCGCTTGTCCCCAAGCGAATACTGAGGTCGGCAAACATGTCCACAAGTTTAGAGAGTGAAGTATCAATAAATAGAATACGAACAAGAAGCATCAAGGTTCCCTCATCAAACTCAAGCACCCTCAACAGCAACCTCAACTCATAAGGCCCTTATGAGAAAGTAATAACAATTATAATCAAAAGTAAGGTTGAGAAAACTCATCAAATTATGGCAAACATATCCTTTGTCAAAGGACAACCAATTACTTTCACTTTTGCTCTTTCTATTTATAATGAAACAATTTGAAGATTTTGAAAGAACATGTTATTAGTCAAGAAGTGCAAATGTTAACACAAAGGAAGATGTTTGCCTGGCAAAAGCTTTCGCAAACAACTTACTTATCAAAGGATAATGTCAACAATGATGTGGCATGGAAAAACTTAATGCAACATTATATGGATGAATCCTCATCAACATCAAGTGTCTGTTCTCTTTGGGAAAGGAAAGAAGTAGGAAAAACTGACTCAACATAAAATTGAAGGAAAGGCCTTGTTAAAGACAAGCAAGGAAAACTCATGTGCTATCCTTAAATCAAACAGAATGAAAATAGATTTTGGGAGGTGCATAGTTTGTCAACGAATGCTAATAGATAGCTCAATTACTTCTCAAGATGGACAAGTTTCGAGGAACGACTCCCAAGTGGGGACGATCACATCCCCTTAGTCTCCTTTGTTTATCACTGCCAATGTTTCTGATTTCTCATAGACCAAGAGTCAAGGAGGATTTGTTTGTTATATTATCTTTCGAGCTGGGCGCACTCATGCCAGTTCCTCCTCGAATTATGGGTTTGCACATTAGACATGCAATCCCGGGGTAAAACTTGTCCAACTTAAGAAGATAATGAATTACCTACTACTTCCTCATGAGCTAAACAAGAGGCACAAAACAGAAGATTTTGAACATTTAAGGATAACACATAAATTCTACACTTGTAAGAGTGGTAGGGGAATACCACGAATAGGAAGGTATGGTGGACTCATATGGAAGGTAACGGTTTCAGGGTATGGATGCACAAGCAGAAATATGCTAGGCAAGGAGTTTGGCTAGCAAGGTCTTTGAGAGAACAGACCATTGATGCTAACTTAGATGCAAAACATATAAAGCATAAACATTAAGGTAAGCATAACACATCAAGTTGTCTTCCTTGTCAACATAATACTTCAAGCATAATAACATAAAGGTTTTGGCTATGTCGTTACTTTAGAAAACATGCATGTTGTCAAGACCAAAGCTATGTTTGCCAAAATTAAATAAAGTTTTCAAAGCCATACCTGATATAAGATCAATACTCCCCATAAGAATCATCATATAAGGTCGATTACGTGAAGAGAATACCGAGTGCAGCGAAGGAACCAATAGACTTCTCATTAATATTCCATCATAGACGACTCCACACTCACGGATACAAACTCTCCACAGAAGGAGTGATAGACCTCAATGCAAACACCTATTTCATATAATAACTTCGCTAGACATGACACGACTCTACTTGACTCTAAAAGACTAAGATAAAGATAAAGATACCGGGCACGCCCCCAAGCCTTGAACAAGCTGAGGGGGTGCCATTACCCGAGGAGATTTACTCCTCAATCGTGTTGTGGTTGTTTCTTCAGATCCTTGATGACACGGCGAAGGGCTCCATTTTTTTACTCCAAGACTTCCACTTGTACTTTTAGTACACGGAAATCTTCACAGAGTTGGTTGGTGATGCGGTAAGCCTCGGAGATGGTGGAAAGCGTACGTTGATCTTCAAGTGAAGTGGAGGGCCCTGAAAGGTTAAGAGAAAGATCATATTGAGGTTGGACAGATCCCACCATGATGGGATTGCTTGGACCTCCTTGTTGTTGGGCAGTGATAGTCTTGACTTCCTCTCTCACGGAGCGCTCCATCTCCGCTTGTCTTGCGGCAATTTCTTCTTCGGTAGCCCAATCAATGTGCTTCCCTTGATTGAGATCCTTCTGGACTTGACGTAGACGCCATCCCAAGAAGTCCTCTCCGCTCGAGCCACAAGAAGACATCTCTAATAATCAACTTTTACTCCTGGCAGAAACAGCTCGAGAAGAAAACACGCGAAATCGAGAGATACGGTGCCAGGGCTATCCGGGCAAATATATAGCATAAATTTCTACAACAATACAAGGTAACGAGCCAAAGTGGAGTCGGAGACGGACTTCGGGGTGCCCAGGCGGCCTCCCGGCGCGTCCAGGAGGTAGGCCGCGCCAGGGGGCGCCTGGGCCCCCTGGAGCTCCTCTCCGGCTCCAATCAGGCTCTGAATTTTCTATATTTTGGAAAAACGCGTAATCTGGAACTTTTATGTCGGTTTCGCGATGTTTCCTTACCATATTACGTACCTTTTCTTATTCTGCTTCTGCCGGAGTCTGAAACGGGGCTGCAACATATTCTTCATGAGTTGTTGTGTGTATTATATTTACATCAACATTGACGGGGTCCCCCGCCATGTAATGCTTGAGTCTTTGCCCATTCAAAACTTGAGGTTTGGTTCCATCAAAATTATTAATCTTGATCGCACCTGACCGGTAGACTTGTTCGATATGAAATGGCCCTTCCCATCTGGAAAGTAATTTACCTGGAGAAAACCTAAAATGGGACCTAAACAACAAAACTTTATCACTAACATTAAATTCACGTTTCAGAATCCTTCTATCATGCCACTTCTTTACCTTTTCCTTGAACATTTTAGCGCTCTCGTAAGATTCACTTCTCCACTCATCTAGAGAAGTCAAGTTCATGAGACGCTTTTCACCGGCTAACTTTGGGTCAACATTAAGCTCTCTAACAGCCCAGAAAGCTTTATGTTCTAATTCCAATGGCAAATGGCAAGCCTTGCCATAGACCATCTTATACGGGGACATGCCCATGGGGTTTTTGTAAGCAGTTCTATACGCCCACAAAGCATCTCCTATCTTCTTTGACCAGTCCTTCCTAGAACTGTTAACTGTCTTTTGCAAGATAAACTTGATCTCTCTATTGGTGAGCTCAACTTTCCCACCAGTTTGAGGATGGTACGGTGAAGCAATTCTATGATTGACATCGTACTTTGCTAGAGCTTTTCTAAAAGCTCCATGCGTGAAGTGTGACCCTCCATCTGTCATAAGATACCTAGGTACACCAAACCTAGGGAAAATTACATCTTTGAGCATTTTCAAAGATGTCTTGTGATCAGTACTCTCAGTGGGGATTGCTTCAACCCACTTTGCAACATAATCAACGTCTACTAAAATGCGAGTGTACTTGTTTGAGGGAGGAGAAGGACCCATAAAATCAAAACCCCAGCAATCAAAAGGCTCAATCACTAGTGAGTAATTCATAGGCATCTCATTCCTCCTACTAATATTACCAACTCTCTGACACTTATCACAAGATAAAACATAATTTGTAGCATCTTTAAAGAGAGTAGGCCAATAAAAACCTGATTGGAGAACCTTATGTACGGTCCTCTCACCGGCGTGATGTCCTCCATAGGGACTATCGTGACATTGCTTGAGAATGTCCTTCTGCTCATGTTCCGGTATACATCTTCTCACGATCCCGTCAGGACCTTCTTTGAAAAGATGAGGGTCATCCCAAAAGTAGTGCCTCAAATCATGAAATAACTTGTTCCTCTGCTGAAATGTTAAACCTGGAGGCAAATACTTTGCAACGATAAAATTAGCATAATCTGCAAACCAAGGATCGGAGAGAGATTATACTTTTACAACGACAAGTTGTTCGTCTGGAAAACTATCGTTGACTGGGATGGGATCATGCGGTATATCTTCCATCCTTGAAATATTGTCCGCCATCGGATTGTATGCTCCTTTTCTATCAACAATCTGTAAATCGAATTCTTGAAGAAGGAGTACCCACCTGATGAGTCTTGGTTTGGCTTCCTTCTTCGCCATAAGGTACTTAAGAGCAGCATGGTCAGTATGAATAATAACTTTTGAATCAACAATATAAGGTCTAAATTTATCACAAGCAAACACTAGTGCTAAGAACTCCTTCTCAGTAGTAGCATAATTCTTTTGAGCACTATCAAGGGTCTTGCTAGCATAATGTATAACATTCAATTTCTTATCAACCCTTTGTCCTAACACAGCCCCAACAGAAAAATCACTAGCATCACACATAATTTCAAAGGGCAATTTCTAGTCAGGTGGTTGTACTATAGGATCGGTTATCAAAGCTTTCTTAAGAACTTCGAAAGCCTCCTTACAATCTTCATAAAATAAAAAAGGAACATCCTTCTGGAGAAGATTAGTAAGGGGTCCCGAAGTCTTAGAAAAGTCCTTAATAAATCTTCTATAGAAACCAGCATGACCGAGAAAACTACGAATACCTTTAATGTCCCTTGGATAGGGCATCCTCTCGATAGCTTCAATCTTCGCCTTGTCCACTTCAATTCCCCTCTCGGAAATCTTGTGATCAAGCACGATCCCTTCGTTAACCATGAAGTGACATTTTTCCCAATTTAGAACTAAGTTTGTATCCTCGCATCTCTGCAAAACTTTATTAAGATTGTGGAGACAGTGGTCAAAGGAAGTTCCATAGACGGAGAAATCGTCCATGAAGACTTCCACAATCTCCTCACAGAAACCATGAAAAATTGCAGACATACATCTCTGAAAAGTAGAAGGTGCATTGCATAAACCAAAAGGCATGCGCCTGTAAGCATAAGTACCGTAAGGACACGTGAAAGTGGTCTTCTCTTGATCGACAGTGTTGACATGAATTTGAGAGAAGCCAGAGTACCCATCAAGGTAGAAAAAGTGGGTGTTTTTAGACAACCTCTCTAGCATCTGACCAATAAAGGGCAGTGGGTAGTGGTCCTTCCTGGTCGCTTTGTTCAACTTCCTGTAATCAATACACATTCTATATCCAATAACAACTCTTTGAGGTATTAGTTCATTTTTATCATTAGGAACAACAGTCATACCTCCTTTCTTAGGAACACAATGAACTGGACTTACCCACCTACTATCAGCTATAGGATAGATGATACCTGCGGCTAGAAGCTTGAGAATCTCCTACCTAACCACGTCCTTCATCCTTGGGTTCAGCCGTCGTTGATGATCAACAAATGGCTTAGCATCGGGCTCGAGATTGATAGTGTGTTGGAAAATTGATGGACTAATCCCCTTAAGGTCATCAAGGGTATATCCCAAGGCACCATGGTGTCTGCGAAGTGTCTCCAATAATCGCTCTTCTTCAAATCCTGAAAGGTTAGCATTGATAATGACATGATATATTTTCTTTTCATCTAAATAAGTATACTTGAGCGTATTGGGAAGTGGTTTGAGGTCAAACACCGGGTCTTCTTTTGGTTGTGCTAGGATTCCTAAAGGCTCAACTGGAAGGTTGTGCTTCAAGATAGCAATTTGTCTTGTGAATATTTCGTCCAACTCATTTATTTCCTGCATATGCATATCATTCTCGTGGTCTTCCATATATTTCTGCAAGGATCATTAGGAGGAATAGCAATAGAAGCAATATTTTCGATAATTTTATCATCACTAAGTAAATCAGTACCACGAGGTTGCTTGGAAAATTTAGAAAAGTTAAATACATATGGCTCACCATTGAATTCAACAGAGACTTTACATTTTTTACAATCTATAACAGCACCACAAGTGCCGAGGAAATGTCTACCAAAGATAATAGGGCAAAAACTATCTTGCACTGAACCAAGTACGAGAAAGTTGGTAGGATACTTTACCTTTCCACATAGGACTTCAACATCTCTCACAATTCGATGGGAGAGATAGTTTCTTTGTTTGCTAGATAAATAGTAGCATCGATCTCTTCAAGTTCACAGGGGGAAATCTCACCCATGATCTCCTGATAGAGTGAATAAGGAATAGCGCTAGCACTGGATCCTAGATCACAGAGCCCGTAATAGTTGTGATCTCCTATCTTGATATATACAACAGGTGTACCTGAAATTGGACTCTTATTCTTGGCTGTGACAATGTTAGTTGAAACGGCACAAAATTTTATCTTGGAATCTGAAATATCATTAGTGACTAAATCTTTAATCACCGCAACTTGAGGATCGACCTTGATCAGGTCCTCAAGTTCGTCAGTTCTTCTCTCACTCTTATTCATTATGCCTGTCACAAAAGAGTGCTCCCTCATCCTTGTAGGAAAAGGGGGCTTTTTATAGAAAACTGCAGGCAGAATAGGGTCAGCAACATTTATATCAACATGTAATTCTTTAAAAGGTTTATGATACTGAGCCTTCTCTTCTTTCGAAGAGTCAATGTGAGAGGCAAAGTTCTTGCAAAAATCAATCATGAGCTGGGAATCAAGACCAATCTTAGAACAAAAGGTATTAAAGTAATCTGTGTTCACATAGCTCTCAATGCAATCATGCTCATAATTTATAGCGGGTTCAATACCTTTATCGATTTCCCAGTCTTCGGTATTCTTCTGGATCATCTCGATGAGATCCCACTTTTCTTCAATGCTTTTTGTTTAGAATACCCCGCTAGAGGAGGCATCCAACATCTCCTTATCTTGACGGGAAAGCCTGGCATAAAAATTTGTAATTATAATTTATTTGGGGAGTTCATGGATAGGACATTTGAACATTAGGGATTTAAGTCTCCCCAAGCTTGAGCGATGCTCTCTCTTTCGCGAGACTAAAAGTTGTAGATGTAATTCCTGTCTCGATGAATTTCATGAAAAGGGTAAAACTTTGTATAAAAGAGAGACATAAGCTCTTCCAAACTAAGTAGATGTGAGTTATCAAGGAGCTTATACCAATCTGAAGCTTTACCTGTAAGTGATACGGAGAATAATTTCTTCATGACGAACTCCAGTGACACACCTGCGAGCTTAAATAATGAACATAGTTGTGATAAATATAGCAAGTGTTCACCTGGGTGTCTATCTCCTGCATAACGATTAGCTAAGACATGATCGATAATACCAGACGGTATTTTGTAAGGCACAATTTCAGTAGGGGTAGGAGTGACCACCACAGTCGTGGGGTGTTTCCCCATAAACAACGATCCAAGAGTAGAGGTGTCCATAAGGACAAAAGCAGCAACGACAAAATAAAAACAGAAATATAAAAACTTCTTTACCAGCTTCACTTACTAATAGCGCTACGCTCCCCGGCAACGGCGCCAGAAAACAGTACTTGATGACCCTCAACTTTAGGGGATATATTGTAGCGTTTTCGATAAATAAGAGTGTCGAACCCAACGAGGAGCATAAGGTATTCGTAAGTGACTTTGGTAAAGAAATAGCTGCAGGAATCGAAAGGTAACTTTTTAGGGATTTTTTATATAAGCAGCAAAAAGGTAAAAGCGAGCAAAGTAAAGAGCACTGAGTATTAACAAGTGGCCCGATCCTTTTTAGCAAAGGATAGGCCTAGCAACTGAACTTATAAAGGCTAAAGCATTCGTGAGGACACACGGGAGAAATAGTCATGTGTTTTCGCCATATCCGTATCGGTACTATGTGCCGTGTTGATAAGTGTTGAGTGGGTGGATCTATGCTAGTGCACCCTATAGACTAAGATACGTGCACTCTTATGATTAAACACCTTGCAAACATTCGCAAATACAAGATAGTAATTAAGGCAAAAACGTAACTGTTGACACCGGTTTTTCGCACGACAATAAACCTATATAGGATGACATCAAATAGATAAGTGTCCTACATGAAAAAGTTGGGTATTTTCGAGGTGGACATCTTTGTAGTTCGAGCCATCGCTATTCGATTCTATCTCGAAGGCTGAAACTCTGTTTGACGCAGTAATATCCTAGCACGTGAAGAAATATTATGCCAATTAGGCCTTCAAGACATCAACAAATTAAAAAATGTTCTACATGGGGCGGCTTGGTCTCGTCGAGCCGGTCGATTTTGGTTTTTGGATCATCTCAATCCGAGTTCGTATGCAAAAGTTATAGCCATCACAATGTATACCTGTCAAAGAGGAAAAACTTACGCCCGGAGCCAGACACCTTTACAATTGATGTCTGGTGGAAAGCGTGAGGATTTCGGCCCTCAAGATGGCTCCGAATAAAAAAACGTTCAACATGAAAATGCTTGAGATTTCGAGGGATACAATTTTGATGTTTTGACTTTTTTCATCCGAGGTCGTTTTCAGCCCCGAAATGCCCAAAAACCGAATTGCTGTCCCAGGCCCACCTATAATCCGAGTTCGGTTCTGTATGGAAAGATTTGGACGGGATTTGAACTCCTTTTCTTGTTCGGAAATTCTAGCCTCCTCATATATAGATGAGGTGACTGCCGATTGAAGGAATAGACAATCGACATACATCCAATATCAATCTACTTTTTACTCATACCTTACCTTTTATGTTTCTTTAGGGTTTCTGGTTCATCTTTGCTGATTTGCATTGAAAATCAGTCGTTCTCCTTCCACGTTAACGAGGGAATAATCTTTGTTGCTTTTGGATGAAAAGCATCTGTTCATCGTACATGAGAGTGCGATTGGCGACTCCTTAATCTCATCATCGGTTAGCTGTGTTGCGCATGTGCAATTTTCTACGCCAAAAAAATTTGGCGACTCCGCTGGGGAACGAGGCCGAGTTAGAACTAACTCGGACAATGATGCCGAGCTCTTCTGATCTCGGCGACAAGAACACCTCCAACACGGGCGGCATGGAGCCCAATCTCAAGAATGCCAGTGACATCGACCCAGACAACATCATAGCCGTCACGCTAGAAGATCTACATGAAGACGATTGGCGCGAGTTGGAACGGGAGATAGAGGAACAAGTGAAGATCAAGCTGGCCAGATTCAGAAGACAAGGAACGACATCATCAAGAAGCCAGTTATGCCGAGTGCCTCCAAAAAACTCGGTACTGAGGTGAAATATTCTATCAAAAACCTTGCTCATTTAGTTGATACATCCGTAGCTAGTAAATATGGTTCGGATTTAGAAGCGATATCACACCTAATTACTGGAGCTGTAGATAGTAAATTTGATAAGATATAAGGGCAGCTCGAAGAAAGTATATCTCGTCTTAATCGTTCAGCAGTATTACAGGTTAATGATGAAGCTCTTGGTAAGAAGCCGATGCCTAATGATAGTGGAAAATTACTTGATCATATGTCTACACCATGTGCATCGGTTAGTGTTACACCAAATACTCAAGTTCCTTTAGATAACAATCAAGGTAGCCTGAACTATGCAAGTGGTTCGGCTAACAATTTTACTCCTAGCGCTGCTGCTCCTACTGTTGCTACTTCGGTTGCCCAATATCACAACAGCAATAACCGAAGTGGTGCCTTAAACCTGAATTTTCAGCAGCCTTATTATCAAACTTCGGTGTACAACCCTCAACCGAGTTACACTCAACTCAGTACAAACCCGCAACCGGGTTACACCCAACTCGGTACAAACCTTCAACGGAGTTATACTCAACTTGGTACAAACCCGTGATACGTCTCAAACGTATCTACTTTTCCAAACACTGTTGCTATTGTTTTGCCTTCATTCTTGCATGATTTGGACGAAACTAACCCGGACTGACGCTGTTTTCACCAGAGCTACCAGTGCTGTTTTATATTGTGCAGGCTTCTGCATATTTAGGTACGCTGAAAAAATCCACAAAAAAAATCAGCGTTCTCGAAGCTTCGATGATGCCAAAGGAGGCCACAGGGCAGCCAGGGGGCACCCAGAAGGGTGTGGGGCGTGGCCCAGCCCCTGGCCGCGCCACCTGCCCTCCTGGGTGGGTCCCACACCCCCTGGTGCCCTACCTTGGCCCTATTTATTCCCGTGACGGGGAAACTCCGAAACAGAGGTCGCTTTTCCAATCTATGTCGCGGAGCCTCCGCCACCCTCTGTTCTTCTCCGGGAGAGCTAATCTAGAGGCTGCTTTGGCCTCCGTTGAGGGGAAATCATCGCCATCATGATACGTCCAAAACGTATCTATAATTTCTGCTTGCTCCATGCCTCTTTTGTGTGATATAGCTATGATATAGATGAACTTACACACACTTTTGATCATATTTGGACTAACCTATTAACTCAGTGCACCCCAGTGGCAGTTCCTGTTTTCTGCTGTTTTTCTATTTCAGGTTTCCCCCATATTAAAAGTGCTCCAAATTTTTTGGGAAAATCCAATAAAAAATCAGCATAGAAGAAGCTTCAGGAATCACTAAGGGGGGGGGGGGGGGCAGAGGGGACCCACCAGGGCCCCAGGCTCCCTCCCGGCGCGCCCTAGGGTGGGGCCGCGCCAGGGGGCCGCCTGGACCCCTGGTGGCCCCCCTGGCTGCCCCCTTAGCCTATTTATTCCTCGTGACAAGAAACCCCCATGACGGGAACCCTTTTTCGCGATCTCTCCTTTGTTCCGCCGCCGCCGCTCTTCCAAGATCGGGAGCACCAGAAGACCTCTTCCCGGCACCCTGCCGGAGGGAGGAACCATCTCCGAGAGCTTCTCCACCACCATGGATGTTTCCCGGATGAACCGTGAGTAGTCCAACTTGGACCATGGGTCTATGATCAGTAGCTATGTGATGTTCTCCTCCCCTCTTTGTTCTTCATGAATTATACCTCATGTGCTGCCCTACATGATCGAGGCACATATGTAATATTTCTGTTGTTGCTATGCTGAGTTTGCTGGGATCCGATGGATTATGAGATTATTTTCAGATTGTGTTTGAGTAATATATTTGATTCTCCTCTTTTATATTTATGTTCTGAAGTAATTCTTGCATGTTCTCCGTTGCTGTTTATTCCTTTAGCCAAGTAGTAGGTAGGGACTCCAAGAGGGAGCGTTATGCATGATTGTGGGTTCATGCCCCCCGATGACTAGCTTGAGTGACAGAAACATGAGTCTAGGGGATGTGCTGTTGCCGCAAGGGGGAAAACAACGGTCCTTGTACTTGCGGGTGCAAGGCTTTTATACGTTACGCAAAGTTCTTTAATGCAGTTGTCTGTTGCTTTGAGTTTACACTTTGGGTGGGATTCGCAACTTAATACGAGCGAGATGTTCTGGATAGATATCTCAAAGTGGATGATTAGTAGGTAGATGCAGATGGATTTCGGTCTACTTGTCTTGGCGTACCGCCCATGCTTTTGAGCCTCTTCCTTTTTTATAGCATAATTAGCATTGGTTTGCGCACATAATCCTGTCAATTGCCCAGCTGTAATTTGTTTACCTCGCATGGCTATTTTATCGTCTTTTGGGAGAGAGACATCACTAGTGAACATCATAGGACCCCGGTCCATATTTCCAATACTGTTTACACCCGCTATCAATTTACTTTCAGTATTTACTTTTCCGTTGCTATTACTATCATTATTATCCCGTGCGTTTTATCCTTTGTAAACAATAAGGCCTGAGGGATTGACAACCCCTTTGAACTCGTTGGGAGCAAAGTTATCTGTTGTGTGTGCAGGTCCACGCCAACCGCCAATCTCTGGCGCCGTTGTCACCTTCCTGTCGTTGTCGGAGTCCTACTGGAGACAAACCATGGTATCTTCACCGAGGGAAATTTGCTGCTATCTACATATCAACCTTCCACTTTGGGTAACCAACGAGGGGGCGTTAATTCGTACCATCAAAAGAAATTTCTGGCGCCGTTGCCGGGGACTCCACTCTTCAATAGGGGAGTTGCACACTATCTTTTATTTTTGCTTTTTAGTCTTGTTAGTTTACCTTTCAGTTTTTGCTTTAGTGTCCTTTATCAAAAATCAAAAAAATAGTTATCTTGCTTGCTGCTACTATGGGTTCCTCCGAGAACACCAAGTTGTGTGACTTCACTAGTCACAACAAAAGTGACTTTATCTGCACTCCTATTGCTACACCTGCTACTTCAGCACCTTCTTATGAGATTAAACCTGCTTTGCTAAACCTTGTTATGAAAGATCAATTCTCCGGTGCTAGAGATGATGCTACTTTGCACTTAAATAATTTTATTGAGCTTTGTGATATGCAAAAGTACAAAGAAGTAGATGGTGATATTGTTAAGCTTAAGCTTTTTTCCTTTCTCCTTGAGAGATGAAGCTAAAATCTGGTTTCAATCCTTGCATAGGAATAGCATAGATTCTTGGGATAAGTGCAAGTATGTTTTTATTGGGAAGTACTACCCCCTGCTAAGATTATCCAATTGAGAAGCTTTATTATGAATTTTAAACAATTGGATAATGAACACGTTGCCCAAGCTTGGGAACACATGAAATATCTTGTTAAGAATTGCCCTACGCATGGTTTGACTACTTGGATGGTTATCCAAACTTTTTATGCAGGCTTGAACTTTACCTCGCGGAACTTGTTAGATTCGGCCGTGGGAGGAACCTTTATGTCAACTACACTTGGTGCTTCCACAAAACTTCTCTATGAGATGATGACCAACTACTCCCAATGGCACACCGAAAGAGCTCCAACAGGTAGGAAGGTAAACTCTGTCGGGGAGATCTCCTCCCTAAATGAAAAAGTTGACTTGATTATGTCTCTACTTACCAAGCAATCTCCTATTGATCCTCAAGATGTTCCTTTAAATTCTTTGATTGCTCAAGATCAAGTAGATGTGAACTTTATCTCTAGAAACAACTTCAATAACAATGCTTATAGGAGTAACTTTGGTAGCAATCCTAGACTGTTCCCCAACAACTACGGGAACAACAACACTTATCCTAGCACCAAAAACTCCACTTCTGAATTAGAGAGTATGCTTAAATACTTTATCACTACCCAAAAAGCCTTCAACAAGAGTGTAGAGGAAAAACTAGACAAATTAGACAACCTCTCGTCGAAGGTAGACAATTTAGCCCATGAAGTAGAATTGCTTAAAATTATTACTTCTCCTCTTGAGGAGAGGAAGGTCACTCCTATGAATGCTATCCAAATGCAAATTAATGAAAACATTAGGATGATGGCTAAACTTAAAGAAAGATGGGCTAGAGAAAAGGAGGAAGAAGATAGAATTAAAAGCCTTCCTACACACCATACCATTGCTACTATCCAAGTGGTTGAGGATATCCAAACTCTTAGCACCCAATGAACCCCTAGTCCCATAGGACCTATTAATGGTGATGCTATGACCTCAACTGTAGAAGAAGAAATTCCTATGGCTATAGAAGCTACCAAACAAGTGAGCCTAAAGTACACCACTACTAGTCTACTTGATAGTAGTGACCTTGATTTTGATAATTGCACCCTTTCTGAAGTTATTCGTTTCCTTCACAAGATGTCTAGAGACCCCCACACTAGCACACTTAATCTTGTCTTCACGGAGCATATCACTAATGCTCTCATCAAAGCTAGGGAGGATAATTTTAGGGTAGAAGCCTCCATACCTAGAAAGCTAGAAGATGGTTGGGATCCTATGATTAAAATTAAGTTGAATAACTTTTCTTGCTATGCTTTATGTGATGTTGGAGCTAGTACCTCCGTTATGCCCAAAAGAATGTATAATATATTTGAATTGAAACATTTTGATCCTTGTTCTTTTGGTGTTCGTCTCGTCGATTCTTACGTAAAGAAAACTTTGGGGAAGATAGATGATGTTCTTATCATTGTCAATGAAAATTATGTTCCCGTTGATTTTACTATTATGGCCATTGAATGTGAACCTTCTTGTCCAATTATTTTGGGACGTCCTTTTCTTCGCACCGTGGGTGCTGTTATTGATATGAAAGAAGGAATTATAAAATTCCAATTCCCTCTCAAGAAAGGGATGGAACACTTCCCTAGGAAAAAGATCAAGTTTCCTTTTGAGTCCGTCACGCGGGCTAGTTATTTTCTTGAAAACACTTGATCTATTTGCATTAAGCCTAGCTAATGGCTTTAAAGAAGTGCTTTCGGGAGGCAGCCCGCAACGAATTTAGGATTTCCTTTTTGTTTTTCTTCTGTTTTTAGTGGTCTTGATGATTTTTACTGCTGTATTAACATCATTGTATCTTTACTTTTCAAGCTTTGTGCCATTTATAGCCTCATATGACAAGGGAAGTGAAAGTTGTGACATGCTGTCTAGAAAACAGATTCTGTCCTCGTTACTAGAAAAATCAAAGAAAAATCCCAGTTCATATTTTTGAGCTGAATTTTTTACACAGCGTGCTCTAGACAATTACGAAACTTTCGTATGTTCTGAGTTTTTTAATTTGAGTTGCAGAAGTACCCCTAAAAAATTCTTTACTACCTGCTGGTCTGTTTTTCACAGATTCTGTCCTGTTTTGCCTTTTCTTCATTTTGCAAACCTTAAACTTGCTTTTTCCTTGCAAAAACTTTTTGGAAATCTTGAGAAACAGTAGCTCTTCAAGAATATCCTTGTTTCCAGTAGAAAAAAGATATATTATATTATGGGTACTAACCTCGCTAATCAGATTATGATGAGTTCTGTATGAAGGGAGTTTTCAAGTGTGCGAGGGAAGATGATGAAAGAAGATTTAGGAGTGTCAAGCGCTCAAGCTTGGGGATGCCCCCATGCATCCCCAAGAAATATTAAATTATCAGTTCGTCTCTCGTCTAACTATTTTTTTATTACTTCATGCGCTATGTGCTATGCTTGGAGCGTCTCGCTCTTAGGTTTTATTTTTAGTTTTATTTAGCTTTGCTTGCTGTTCAAAACAAGTTAGAACCCAGCTTTCTTTGTGTGGGAGAGAAACACGCTCCACTTCCAAAATCTAGAACACAACATAGGATTTTTCATGCTTATCTTTTCTGTGTGTGTTCTTTATCTTTTTCATAGCTACTGTCATGTTTAGCTCTTAGTTTTCATGTTTATCTTTTTTAAAGAGCTGTTGTTTAGTTTGTTGCTAGAACTCTCTTGAGTTTTCATGTTTATCTTGTTTAGAGAGTTTGCCTGTTGCACTGAGTTTTATGTCTTGACTGGAAGTAGGTAATTGAGGTTGCTATTCTTTTGTAGTAGTAACTTGCAATAGTTTTGAGGTATTGTTTTGAGTAATGTTTGAACTTTTGGTGTCAAGAGCTTTAGCCTATTAGTGATAGATGTCGTATTTTGGGAAATCCGTGTTTATTTTCAAAACTTACAAAATTATTTGAGAACTCTACCTACTAGATGGATCACTACTCTTCTGAGGGGTCGAATATTAGAGTACACTGACGTACCATGAGTCGAGGATGCGCAAGGATAACCAAACCCCCATACACTCCTCCTCGGGGTACTTGTCTCTTTGTGAACCTCCTTATTAGATTGAGAGTTACCGATAATAAGTGCATGAGTTCTTCGGACTAATGTGAGTATTCGAAAGTTGACACTTCCACCTTCCCATATTTTTCTAGCCTCTACCGTGCCGTTCATTGCTTTCTTCTCACTCCTAGAGTTGGCGTCCACCTTCGCCGGTACATCCAAATCCTTGGCATGATACGCCCTGTCATCATAAACCTCCTTATATCCTTCCTCAAAACAGCCACCATGCCTACCTATCAAGGCATTTCCATAGCCTTTTCGAGATATATTTCCATGCAACATCCATCTTCTCATGACTTGATCTTCATGCCATACATGCTACTTGCTTGATCGATGAGCCGCATGCTAGTTGGGCCTTGCCCTAATCATTGCTACATGACACTCTAGTATCATTGCATATCCTGCTACACTGGCAGAGGCATACATTTGCATACATCATGATAGTTACATCTTCTTTATGATTTGAGTACTTTGTAAAGTGTTAAAGATCTTCTATACTTTTTGTAATATATAGAGTGTTGCCCCTAAAGTGAGGAAAAGATCCCAAAGTGGACAAATTAAAAGATCCCAAAGAGGACAAATTAAAAGATCCCAAAGAGGACAAATGAGAGAAATAGAAAGATCCATTGAGGGCACCAAAAAAATACAAAAAATAGAAAAAAGAGAAAAAGAAATTAAAATAGAGAAGGGGGCACACTACTATTCCTTTTGAGAGATCCACACTCGTACTCCCTCTTATATCTTGTACTCCATAGAGATTATCATTTATGCATATAGCTATGTGGGGACCTTCACACTATAGAACTTGGCTTGTATATTCCAATGATGAGCCTCCTCAAATGAGCTCTAGGTCTTCTTGAGCAAGCAAGTTGGATGCACCCCCACTAGTTCCATTGGAGAGCTTACCTTAGCTCATATGTGCATCCGTTGCATGGCAATCCCTACTCCTCACATCATATCTATCATTTGGCTTTCTCTCGCCTATGATTGTCCTCATTGATGTGAGCCTTTCACACCCTTTTTGTCTTCCTCCTCCACCATATTCTCTCTTTGCCATCCTAAGTGTCAACTTTGTTGCTTACGCACATCCATTGCATGAGTGCTCAAAATGTCGAAAAGGAGTGGATCATTTTGACTTGTACCTGGCTAGTGGTCTGGGGATGAGTCAAGATAAGATTCCAAAGAAGACCAAGTGTGAAACTTTAGTAGATTGAGTTCTCAACACAAAAATAATTTTTTCTCTCGTATATCCCTATCCCCTTTCTTGCACGCAAACACCATTTGGAGACATTCGAGTCACGGACAGCGAGAGCTCTTGCACCTTTATGTTCTTATGTTGCTTGTTTCAATGCTAAATATAGACTCTTGCCTGTTATGACTTGAATTGAATTACATGCCTTGATTGCTTTACTTAAAAGTTCTTATATGGTTGTTAGCATGTCACCACAGAAATTATGCTTTTATCATTTACCTACTCGAGGACGAGCAGGAATTAAGCTTGGGGATGTTGGTACGTCCAAAACGTATCTATAATTTCTGCTTGCTCCATGCCTCTTTTGTGTGATATTGCTATGATATTGATGAACTTCCATACACTTTTGATCATATTTGGACTAACCTATTAACTCAGTGCACCCCAGTGCCAGTTCCTGTTTTCTTCTATTTTTCTATTTCAGGTTTCCCCCATATTAAAAGTGCTCCAAAAATTCAGGAAAAATCCAATAAAAAATCAGCGTAGAAGAAGCTTCGAGAATCACAGAGGGGGGCCCAGAGGGGACCCAACAGGGCCCCAGGCGCCCTCCCGGCGCGCCCTAGGGTGGGGCCGCGCCAAGGGGCCGCCTGGACCCCTGGTGGCCCCCCTGGCTGCCCCCCTTCGCCTATTTATTCCTCGTGACGAGAAACCCCCGTGACGGGAACCCTTTTTCGCGATCTCTCCTCTGTTCCGCCGCCGCCGCGCTTCCAAGATCGGGAGCACCAGAAGATCTCTTCCCGGCACCCTGCCGAAGGGAGGAACCACCTCCATGAGCTTCTCCACCACCATGGATGCTTCCCGGATGAACCGTGAGTAGTCCACCTTGGACCATGGGTCTATGATCAGTAGCTATGTGATGTTCTCCTCCCCTCTTTGTTCTTCATGGATTAGACCTCATGAACTGCCCTACATGATCAAGGCACATATGTAATATTTCTGCTGTTGCTATGCTGAGTTTGCTGGGATCCGATGGATTATGAGATTATGTTCAGATTGTGTTTGAGTAATATATTTGATTCTCCTCTTTTATATTTATGTTCTGAAGTAATTCTTGCATGTTCTCCGTTGCTGTTTATTGCTTTGGCCAAGTAGTAGGTAGTGACTCCAAGAGGGAGCGTTATGCATGATTGTGGGTTCATGCCCCCCGATGACTAGCTTGAGTGACAGAAATATGAGTCTAGGGGATGTGTTGTTGCCACAAGGGGGAAAACAACGGTTCTTGTACTTGCGAGTGCAAGGATTGTTTACTTTACGCAAAGTTCTTTAATGCAGTTGTCTGTTGCTTTGAGTTTACACTTTGGGTGGGATTCGCAATTTAATACCAGCGAGATGTTCTGGATAGATATCTCAAGGTGGATGATTAGTAGGTAGATGCAGATGGATTTCGGTCTACTTGTCTTGGCGTACCGCCCATGCTTTTGAGTCTCTTCCTTTCTTTATAGCATAATTAGCATTGGTTTGCGCACATAATCCTGTCAATTGCCCAGCTGTAATTTGTTTACCTCGCATGGCTATTTTATCGTCTTTTGGGGGAGAGACATCACTAGTGAACATCATAGGACCCCGGTCCATATTTCCAATACTGTTTACACCCGCTATAAATTGACTTTCAGTATTTACTTTTCCGTTGCTATCACTATCATTATTATCCCGTGCGTTTTATCCTTTGTAAACTACAAGGCCGGAGTGATTGACAACCCCTTTGAACTCATTGGGAGCAAAGTTATCTGTTGTGTGTGCAGGTCTACACCAACCGCCAATCTCTGGTGCCGTTGTCACCTTCCTGTCGTTGTCGGATTCCTACTGCAGACAAACCTTGGTATCTTCACCGAGGGAAATTTGCTGTTGTCTACATATCAACCTTCCACTTTGGGTAACCAACGAGGGGGCGTTAATTCGTACCATCACATTATCATCATCATCATCGCCTCTCCATCACCCCTCCATGACTTCTCCTCTCATGTAATAGTTTATCGGATTGTTGGGGGCATGTTGCCTATCATCTACTTGGTGTTTATCATCTCTGTTACAACTTGTTACTCTTAATGCTTGCCACTTTGGGCCCGAGTGCCATGATTTAAGATGTAATCTCCCTTTGTTTTTTTTGAGTTTGTTGGTGTTCTTGATCCTATCTATGAGTTGTATGCACCTATTATAGTCCGGAACCGGCGATCCCAATGGTGACAGCTTGGGACACCAAAGGGGATGGACTATAATTTGAGGATTTCGTGTATCCATGAAGTGTTAATGCTTTGTTCCGGTGCTATTTGACAGGAGCACCTTAATTTCCCTAAGTTCCTTTTGGCCCCGTTCGTAGCGGGAGGGTAGGACAAAAGATGTTGTGCAAAGTTCTTATTGCAAGCACATACAACTACCTTGGGATACATGCTTGATGTTTGATATTTGCCTAGATGATCCTTTCTTTTCTGTGAGCCTTTCCCATGTTAGAATCTATTACATGCTCAGTCTTATTCAAGCAGCGCCCAACCATCCATCTCGCTAGCCTACAGTGTTTCAATCCTGCTGGTTACTAGTTGTTTACTTTTGCTGTTTTACTTTTGTTGTTTCATCACCACTATTATCATCACCACTACCACTTCCATACTACCGTTGCTACTAATACCTTTGTGCAAGCAAGTGTTTATTTCAGGTGCGGTTGAATTGACAACTCAATTTTCAAAGCCTGTACGTATTCTTCGGCTCCCCAAGTGTCGAATCAATAAATTGGGTTATCTTGCCCGCGAAGACTATCTCGATCCCCTACAGTTGAGGGTTATCAAGTACTGTTTTCTGGAGCCGTTGCCGGGGACCATAGCTTTATTTACAGGTCTACTCGAAGTATCCTACCTGCTGCACGTTATCCACTATGGGTAAGAAAGGATACCCCAAGGTTACGATCCTACCATCCCGTACAAGACGAGGTACCACTCTTAGCACTAGTGCTAAACTTGATTCACCTTCAGTTATGAGTAAGTATGATTCACCTCAGTTACAGGCTACTTCTGCTGAGTCTGGCAATATGTCAGACACTTTTGATGATGCTTCTACTACCTTTGAGACTACTGGTTCACTTGGTTCTTTTATTGAAGAACAGATTGCTGCTGCTGCCCGATTCTCGGGAGTTGAAATTCTTGTTACCAAAACCCCTATTGGAAAATTTCATGATCTTACTGGCCTTAAGGAGAAACTCCTCGAGGACGATTATGTTATACTTTATGACGATTTTTGTAGGGAGCTTAATGAATGTGCTGATTCCGACCCTGCCGCTATAAAGAAGTTGCTTGCAAAGCACTCCTTGAAGAACAAGTTTAATCCTGATCCTACTTTTGCTACATCTCCTATATGCATCACTGATCCTGATTATGATTTCTCTGTTGACCTTTCACTTATATCCATAGTTGAAGCTGATCCCTTTTATGGCAGAGAAAATGATGATGCTATCGAGCACCTGACCAAACTCACTGAGTTGGGTAGCTTGTTTACCACTGATGAAAGGATCCGGAACTTTTATGTGACCAAGCTTCTTCCTTTTTCTATGAAAGGAGATTCTAGAGCATGGTATGATGCACTACCATGTGGTTCCATTCAAAGTCCTCAAGATATGGCTATATCTTTCGTTGATAAGTATTTTCCTGCGCATATGCAACATACTGCTTTACAAAGAATTTATAACTTTAAACAGTTGCAGGATGGGCATCTCCGTAAAGCTTGGGGGAGGTTTTGCAGTTTGCTCAAGGCTAGACCGAGACATGAGATCCCTAAGAATGAATTACTTGATATATTTTATGCTGGTCTAACCGATGAATCTAGATCATATCTAGATAGTTGTGCTGGTTGTGTTTTCAGGGAAAGAACACCGGACGATGTGGAAGAATTGATGGGAAAGATTGCCAAGAACCACGAAGATTGGTCCATCCCTGAACCACCTCCGTCACTAAAGAAGAGGGGAATGCTTGTCCTAAGCCCCGAAGATATGCAAGAAGCAAAGAAGTCTATAAAAGAGAAAGGTATTAAAGCTAAAGACGTGAAGAATCTACCTCCAATTGAACAGCTGTGTGAGCCTACCACTCACCCACCTATGGTAGATGTACACTCTCTTTTAGATTTCAATGGAAGTGACATCCCTAAAGGTAAACCTCCTGACCAATGTTTAGATGAGCTTGATAATTTTATTATTAAGCAAAGTCACTTCAATGAAAAGATACAAGGTCAGTTGCATGATAATACTCTTGCTATCAAAAGTTTGCTTGATGTTCTAGGAAGAACAATTAATGATGTTAAATGTCTTGTGAAGAATTTTTATATGGTTCAAACTCAGCTTGAACAAATTTCTAATGTGCAAAAAGATTTGCTTTCTAGCAATGCCAAACAAGACAATTTACATGCCTATGGTATAAAGACCCGGGGTGGAACACACACCCAGGACCCTCTCTATCCAGAAGGGCATCCAAAGAGGATCGAGCAAGATTCTCAAGTGCAGGAAGAAGAAATTGTTAGCTCTCCAAAAAACAAGAAGAAACACAAGGAAGCCGACAATTGCAATGATCCAATAGAAGAAGAAGAACCAGCTGTTGATCCAAACAACATATCTACCTCCGATGCTGATACTGAAGACGGTGCTGAACCTGAAAAAGATGCTGAAAAGAATGATCCACCCGAGGTTCGTGAAGAAGAAGCACCCGATAAGCACAAGAAGTATACTAGAGAAGACTTTCTTGCAAGGAGACATGGGAAGGAACGAGAACCATGGGTACATAAACCCATGCCTTTCCCAAGCAAGTCCGTCAAAACCAAAGAAGAAGAGCACTACAACAAGTTTTGTGAGTGGACGAAACCTCTTTTTCTTCAAATCCCTTTGACTGATGCTATTAAGTTACCTCCTTACTCTAAATATATGAAATATATTGTTACTAATAAAAGGAAAGTCCCTAATGAGGCAATATCTACTATGCTTGCTAACTACTCTTTCAGTGGCAAGATTCCTGAGAAGCTCGGTGATCCAGGTATACCAACCATTCCTTGCTCCATAAAAAATAATTATGTTAGAACTTCTTTATGTGATCTTGGTGCAGGAGTGAGTGTTATGCCCTTTTCTCTCTACAAAAGACTTTGTTTAGAGAAATTAATTCCTACAGATATCTCTCTATAGATGGCCGACAAGTCCACGGCCGTCCTGATCGGTATTTGTGACGATGTTCCTGTTGAAGTTGCCAATTGCTTAATACTTACTGATTTTGTTGTGCTAGACATGCACGAGGATGGGAGCATGTCCATTATCCTTGGTAGACCTTTTCTTAACACCGCAGGTGCTGTTATTGATTGCAATAAAGGGAAGGTTACCTTCAATGTGAATGACAAAGAACACACGGTGTATTTTCCGAAGAAGATCGACAAAAGGCATGGCCTTAACTCCATTGAGAATATCGAGACCATGAAGATTGGAGAATGGGATTGTCCACTACATGTATAGAACAAATACAAAACAATTATGGTGGGGACAATGTCCATTAAAGTGAGAGTGCAATGATCACTTCATAAGAGGCGAGACTTTCTACGTTATATACCACAGGTTTGTTGGTAAGACTTGATCAACCTTGCTAGCTAGCATGTTTTATATAGGTAAAAAGTTGAGCTTGTTATGTTTTCATATCCTTTAGCTTTTATTCTCCTTGCTGTACCCAAGTTTTTGTGTTTAAAGCTTCACTTGTTCTAACTTTTGTCTCAAGTTCACGAAAGTTTTTGCAGCTTTTTGAACTTTGAAAAATTCTCTACAGTGAAGTTGCCCAGAAAATTCCAGAAAAATTAAAATCAAAATTTCCAGGTAAAAAGCCATCAGGAGGCACCTGTGGCTGACCAGGGGGGTCCACCCCTGGCTTAGGAGGCCAGGTGGCGCGGCCCATCTCCTGGCCGCGCCACCCACCCTCCTGGGGCCCACAGGCACCCCCTGCTGGCATCTCTTCTTCCACTCTCTCTCCTTTCTCCCAAAAGCTCGTGTTCTTTCTCTAGTTTCATGTTCTTGCTGTTCTTGAGCACGGAACTTCGATCTCCCTCTACAACCACTCATTTGAGCTGAAATTTGGAACAAATACTCTCTGGTATGTGACTCCCTCACCCGTCCAATTAGTTTTCTAGTTGGTGGCTTCATTAGTGAGTATTTAGTGGTTCTTGGTGCTGTTTAGTTTAGCTTAAATGTTTGTGTAGAAATTTATTTTTCAAGTTTTGTTGCTAGTTTGAGCCTTGGTAAAGTAAGTAGAATGTTTTGCCCAAACTAGTTTTGCTTAAATCTTTGTTTTTGTGAATTGGTAAAAATTTCAGAAATGCAGAGGCTAGGAAAGTGGCTTGGGAAGAAGAAACCCGAGCGCTCTAGCCGTGTTACGCGTTCCGCAGCTTCACCTTCGACCACGAGGGTGAGCTACAATGAAGATATCGTACCCATAGAGATGTTGGACGCGTCACCCGCGAGAGCCATGTCATTTCCATGCGAATATTTCATGGAGGATACCGGCATACGAGAAGATTTCTATGCTTTGTGTGCCAATGCAGGTTTGACACAGCTTGTTACGAGCCGTGTACCACAGTACGAGACACTCACCGCTATTTTTGTCAACAGTTTCAGATTTTATTCTAACAATGATACTGTCGTGTTTCAACTTTATGAAAGATTGCTGACCATGCCTATAAGTATATTTTGTGAAGCTTTAGGTTTGCCAGGCTTGGTCGAGAAGAAGAAGAGGAAAGATGTCCAAACTGTTGCACTCAACACCCTCCTTGACTCGTTCTGTAACACTGAAGTGAGGGCATCCAACCGTCATAAGATTTCCAACATTATGTTCCCTCACCTCAGGTATTTCGCCTATTATATTGCTAGAGGAGTGTTGGCTCGAGACAACACGACCAACACTTCTACGCCTGATACTGCTATCATGGCGAATGCCCTCTCAGGGAAGCACGAGTATCATGTGGGTTCGCTTATTGCGAAACGCCTTGCTACTAATAGTAACAAGGGGGACTTCTTTGGTGGCGTCTATGCCACACTTCTTTTGCAGTTTCTCCAAGGAGAACCGCGCCCAGATGATACAGTGTTTCCTTTTGTTAGCCTTGACTTGGCTGCCATGAAGAGGAATTTCTGTGTTACTAAGGCCTCTGACCGCTACGCACTTGATTATATTTTGCGGTTTAAAGACGGTGTGGATCACACTGTCCGTCTACCTGCACCACTTCTGTTTGATTTTTCTCGCAGGAACGGATTTCGTTTTTTAGTGGCCGAGTTTGATGAGATCACGGGGAGATACCAGTTTCACAACCCCACGGAGGGGGTCGAGCCAGACGAGGAGGAGCATGTGGTATATCCACCAGTTCAGGAGGAGACCGTCACCCCCTGGGTGAAGGGTCTTGCTCTGGATGGGGGGCTGGACCTTCCTCGTCCACGTGGGAGGATCCGAGGACTTCAGTGTACGCACCGGAGGGCTCATACAACCCTTGGGATTACCATTACCACGGAGCAGGAGGCTCCTCAGGACCGCAGTAGAAGAGCCCAACTTAGGCCAAAATCCTAAGCTTGGGGGAGTACGTGCTCTCCTCCCCTTTCCATTGCATCTACCGTTGGTTCGCTTTTATCTTGTTGCAAGTTTTTGCCTGTTCTTCTTTGTTCTTTTCGTTTGAAAAAACCCAAAAAGATTTCTCCTTTCTTTTTCTTTCGTTAAACCTTTAAAAAGCCCAAAAATATGTTTCCTTTGCTCTTTAGTTTGCTTTGATTCAGAGTTCAGCTCGAGTACGTGATGGCATTTGATTATAATTTCCAACGTTTGATCGCGCAAGTGAAAAGGCAGTGATGACGAAGATCGATGGAAGGGATGCAACAAGGAAAGCTAGTATGAACTCCTTTTGTTTATACTTTTGTACATATGCCTGTACTTATGATTAGAGACCAGCTTGTAGCGACATAGTGCTATGTTTACAATGCTTTCCCAGTGGTTCATGCTTTCTTTGCGGCTAGTCTCAAATAGCTAGAGTTTATAATGTGTTGCTTGAAATGATTGACATGCATTGCATTGTTCATGGTATGGCATATTGAAGTGGTATTTCCCTCCGGGGGATTCTTGGATTGACTTGGCACATGTTCACACATGTTAAGACTAAAAAGTCTGTTATGCCTTGATGATCTTTTTACTTCAGGGTGAGTTATATCACTTTCATGCCCGATTCAATGTTGCTTTGTCGCTCTGCATGATTATGACTGTTATGCTCTCTAGTTGGTCGCTTCCCCGTCTTTTGCTAGCCTTCCTCCAGCACCAAGCGGAATTCTGCTTGTGCTTCCAAACTCCTTTTCAAACCAGTTGTTCCATTTGAGTCCACCATTCCTACCTATATGTGGTATTTACCGTCCACTCCTAACTTAGACTTTCTTGTGCCATCTCGATATTTATTCAAAAGCTTCCCCTTTGTAACCGTACAAGCTCATGGTGCGGTGAGGGAAAATCAGTATCTTTCATGCCAAAAATATTTTGACGGAAGCTTTAACTAGTCAATAAAAAATATATGAGAGTTACACCTCCCCCATACTTGATGATGGAATGAAATGGGCCAAATGCTGCTTATGATAGATGGAACGATACCGTCCTTCCATACTTGAGGCCAAATAAAGGTTCCGTAGACCATCAAATATTCATGGATAAGGGAACATGTGTAAGCAAAAGGCATTAATATGGTTGGCATGGGAAATATTGAGAGACCTTTACCGTTCACCGTTGACTGGAAAGTTGCACCTCTCAAAAGAGTTTTATCTCTGTTTTCAAAACCAAGAGCTCTGGTACATGTTTAGTCTTTGCTTCCTTTCACGGGTTTTCAACCTTGCCATCAAAAGCCACGGTTCGAGAGTCTCCACCTTTCTTTCTCCAAATCACCGACTATGAGAGAATAATTGTCATTCTTAGTGTAACATGCATTGTCCCAAAGCATCACAATGTCTTCTGCATGCTTGTGATGTTTCTTACTTTGAGTTCTGAGTTCTAGTCTCCTTTAAAACTCCGGAGGAGTTTCTGCATTTATGTTTTGCTTCACTCATGGAGGCTAGCGAGATACCACTCTGATATGTTCATGCTTTGTGCATTGTGATATTAGATTGGTTTTCTGCAGCGTATTATTTACTTTTTGTTTTTTTGTGACTGATTACATGAAAGAAGGATCTTCGTGCATTGTCCTTGTAGCATGGTGTCAAAACTTGCTAAAATCTTTCGTAGTACATGCTTATATACATCTAATGAAGCAAAAGAGTTTGTCAAAGTTTTCTTTGTCGCGTCCACTTCATTGAACTAAATTTCTTGAGGACAAGCAATAGCTAGCTAAGGTTGGGGGAGTTGGTACGTCTCAAACGTATCTACTTTTCCAAACACTTTTGCTATTGTTTTGGCTTCATTCTTGCATGATCTGAACGAAACTAACCCGGACTGGCGCAATTTTCAGCAGAGCTACCAGTGTTGTTTTCTTTTGTGCAGGTTTCTGGATATTTAGGTACGCTGGAAAAATCCCACAAAAATATATAAAAAAACAGCGTTCCGGAAGCTTCCGCGAGTCCAAAGGGGGGCCACAGGGCAGCCAGGGGGCAGCCAGGAGGGTGCCTGGCGCGGCCCAGCCCCTGGCCGCGCCACCTGCCCTCCTGGCTGGGTCCCACACCCCTGGTGCCCTACTTTGTCCCTATTTATTCTCCCGACGCAGAAACCCCAGACCAAAAGTCGCTTTTCCAATCTACGTTGCGGAGCCGCCGCAACCCTCTGTTCTTCTCCGGGAGAGCTAATCTGGAGGCTGATTTGGCCTCCGGTAAGGGGAAATCATCGCCACCGTCATCATCATCGCCTCTCCATCACCCCTTCATGACTTCCTCTCTCATGTGTGAGTAATTCCCTGCTGTAGGCAAAGGGGATGGTAGGGATTGGATGAGTTAGATCATGTAATAGTTCAATCAGATTGTTGGGGGCATGTTGCCTATCATCTACTTGGTGTTTATCATCTCTGTTACAACTTGTTGCTCTTAATGCTTGCCACTTTGGTCCCGAGTGCCATGATTTCAGATCTGATCACCCTTTTGTTTCTTGAGTTTGTGGTGTTATTGATCCTATCTATGAGTTGTAGGCACCTATTATAGTCCGGAACCGGCGATCCCAATGGTGACAGCTTGGGACACCAAAGGGGATGGACTATAATTTGAGGATTCCGTGTATCCATGAAGTGTTAATGCTTTGTTCCGGTGCTCTTTGACAGGAGTACCTTAATCTCCCTAAGTTCCTTTTGGTCCCATTTGTAGTGGGAGGGTAGGACAAAAGATGTTACGCAAAGTTCTTATTGCAAGCACGTACAACTACCCTGGGATACACGCCTGATGTTTGATATTTTCCTAGATGATCCTTTCCTTTCTGTGAGCCTTGCCCGTGTTAGAATCTATTACATGTTTGTTCTCATCCATGCAGCGCCCAATCATCCATGTCCCTAGCCTACAATGTTTTCTTTCCTGCTGGTTACTAGTTGTTTACTTTTGCTGTTTTACTTTTGCTGTTTCACTACCACTATCACCACTATTATCACCACCACTACTACCACTGTATCACAGTTGCTACTAATAACTTTGTGCAAGCAAGTGTTTATTTCAGGTGCGGTTGAATTGACAACTCAATTGTCAAACCCTGTACGTATTCTTTGTGTCCCCAAGTATCGAATCAATAAATTGGGTTATCTTGCCCCCGAAGACTATCTCGATCCCCTACAGTTGAGGGTTAGCAAGTACTGTTTTCTGGCGCCATTGCCGGGGACCATAGCTTTATTTACAGGTATACTTGAACTATCCTACCTGCCGCACGCTATCCACTATGGGTAACAAAGGAGACCCCAAGGTTCCGATCTTACCATCCCGTACGAGACGAGGTACTACTCTTAGCACTAGTGCTAAACTTGATTCACCTTCAGTTATGAGTCGGTTTCATTCACCTCAGTTACATGCTACTTCTGCTGAGTCTGGCAATATGTCAGATACTTTTGATGATGCTTATACTATCTTTGAGACTACAGGTTCACTTGGTTCTTTTATTGAAGAACAGATTGCTGCTGCTTCCCGATTCTCGGGTGTTGAAATTCCTGTTACCCAAACACCTATTGGAAAAATTCATGATCTTGCTGACCTTAAGGAGAAACTCCTTGAGGACGATTATGTTATACTTGATGATGATTTATGTAGGGAGCTAAATGAATGTGCTGATTCCGACCCTGCTACTATAAAGAAGTTGCTAGCAAAGCATTCCCTGAAGAACAAGTTTACTTTTGTTAGTCTTGATTTGGCTGCCATGAAGAGGCACTTATTTGTTACCAGGACCTCTGACCGATATGCACTTGATTATATTTTGTGGTTTGAGGGCGATGTGGAACGCATCATCTGTCTACCTGCACCACTTGTGTTTTATTTTTCTCGCAGGAACGGATACCGCTTTTCAGATACCTAGTTTGATGAGATCATGGGGAGATACCAGTTTCACGACCCCACGGAGGGGCTTGCGCCAGATGAGGAGGAGCGCGTGGTGTATCCACCTGTCCAGGAGGAGACCGCCGCCCCATTGGACGGAGGGTCTTCCTCTGGTTGGGACGAGGGACCTTCCTCATGGGAGGACCCGAGGACTTCGGTGTACGCACCGAAGGGCTCATACAACCCTTGGACTTACCATTACCCTGGAGCAGGAGGCTCCTCGGGACCGCAGTAGACGAGCGCAACTTAGGCCAAAAGCCTAAGCTTGGGGGAGTACGTACTGACGAGGGGGTGACCCCACGACTCCTACAGATGAGCCTACCTGGTGTCCATGAAGGCAGAAGGCCCATGAAGATACGGCCCCGGCCCACTGGATGGCACCGACGTAGAAGTCCTCGACTCACAAGGAAGGTGCGAAGACCTGCCGTAAGGAGAAAGCTAGGGTTAGGAAAGTTTACCTGTACACGTAGATGAATTCCCCGAGACCTAGCCCGGTATATAAGGGCTAGGAGGGGCGACGCCAAAGGGATGGAATCTCACCTGTAACCCTAGCCCTGAGCGCTCCAGCCTTGGCTTCCTCTGTAATCGCATCTCCCTAATCAATAATATCGAGCAGGAGCGAGCATCCCTGTTTGCCGACGAGCTATCGTCCAACCTGCGCCTCTCATGACTAACCCAGGGTCCTTGACCATGGGATTTGCCGGGGTTGATCCCCGTCAATTGGCGCCGTCTGTGGGAACCGGGCAGGTTGGAAACGCGATCTCGGAGGCCTCATCATCACTAGCACTCATTGACTCGGCGATTCCGGCAAGATCCAACCTGTTCGAGTCCCTCGGATTCACGAACCACCTCCCGGCCCTCAAACCAGTCTTCACCGACCTACACTCCGGCGTCAATCTGATCTTCGGAGAGTACCGGATCTACATCAACCATTGGGGTACCCTTCGCCTCACCGACGGCACCCGCACGGACGATCTATCTGGCGGATGTAGTCACGCACCCAACTCGCGACTCCACGCTACTCGCGACTGCTCGAGTGAAGCCCCAGCATGGAGAAGCACGATCGCATGCATCAACAAGGAAACGGCAAGGGCACCATCACAGGTGTTCATGGCAGAAGTCGGCACATCAACATCAGGTAACAACGGGCGAGCCGACGACCCGGGCACTCGACAAGACACCCCAACCACCAACAGGGCGGCTGGCCAGATGGTCGTACAGCTAGGACAACCAGGGACCATACCAAAGAATGTCCCGGTGGAGCAAGGACCAAGCAACCAAAAAAGCAGTCAACAGCCAAGCAACAAACAACAAGCACCTGGCCAGGGCAGCCAGCCATCACGGAGCAGGCAGCAAACCCCGGTTGCAGCGGCGGGCGAACCACCCAAAGAAAAAATATACTTGTCCAGGGAATCGATGGCAATGGTAAAGGAAGCAGTCGCTCGCGGCGGGTTACTACCATCAGATGCCTCAAGAGACGAACTAAGGGCATACAACAAGCTAGCGGGAGAACAAACCAAGAAGACGAGACAATGGCGCCTAGCCATGGAGAAGCAAGCAAAAGCGGAACCCGAAAGGAGAAGCAGTCGCAGATAATCCCCCAGAAGTGACTCACCAGACCACGACTACCCCATCCGCAATAGATCAAAGTTCAACAACCTGCGGAAAGCAGAAAAGGCGAGGGTAGTGCGGAAACTGGAAGACGACTTCAGGTCAGAGGAGGACGACGACGAAGAGGAGCCTCTCACTCCGGCAGAAGCACTCATAAGCGCCCAAGACTACCTGTCCCGTGCCCAGAAAAGCAGAAAGGGCAAAACGGATCGCTACACTTCCATAGCTCTGCAGATAATGAAGGACTCTATCGACGCTTCGGTACCTAAAAAATCCAGCGCAAAGCGACAGACTCTCGAGCGGACACCGGACAGGGACCCCAGTTCGCCAGACGACGACGACAACAACAGTAACGACGACAGACGCAGGCGCTCTGGCAAGCACAAGAAATGCGACAACGTCGACAACGGCGGACGCCGCAGCACTCGGCGAGACGCGCGAGACGACATCACGCAGGACAGAGTCAACCCCAGCAGGCGAAGACGCGCAGCACGCGAGGAGTACTTGGAGGAAGAGACTTCCGATGAGGAAATCGAGCCATGCGGAGCACTCTGCTTCACATGTGCCATACGTGAGATGCGCATGCCCAACGGGTTCAAACTGAACTCCACGACTCTAAAATACAACGGACTCGAGGAGCCGGAAGCATGGCTCGACGACTACCTAACAACAGTCAAGTTTCAAAGAGGGACCAATGTCACGGCGATGCAGTACGTACAACTCATGCTCGAGAGCTCCGCTCGACACTGGCTGAAAAATCTTCGGCGCGGATCCATCAGCTCCTGGAGCCAGTTCCGAGGAGCCTTCATAGAAAACTTCAAATCAACATACAAGCGACCAGCCTCACTCGAGGAGCTGCGGGCATGCAAACAAGGAACGAGGGAGGCCCTGCGAGCATACATCCAGCGATGGACGATACTCAAGAATTCAGCGGAAGACATCTCATACGAGAGTGCGATCGACGCATTCAGGCGAGGTCTTCAGCGCGTCGAATTCAAAGAGCAGCTCGGACAGATGAAAGTCCGAACACTCGCACGGCTGCTAGAACTAGCCAACAGCTGGGCAGACGGAGAAGACTCCGTTCGTAATGAAACAGAAACTCACACCGCACGATCAGAGTACGAATACGACTACAACGGAGATAGAGGAGACGACAGAAGAAGGAAGCGACCCAGACGGAACTTCTACAACGATAGAGGACCTGACATGGTCGCAGCCAGTTTCTTCGACGACCGGAAAGGCATGCACCGTGATGACAACAGACCACAGCGCCGAGACAACCCAGAAGACGAGCCCCAGGCTCAAAGACGAGAATGGAGGACAATACAGCCACGCGACGGCGCTCGCGCATTCCGCTCCGCCAAAGAACAACTCGAGGGACCGTGCTCTCTACACGGATTCAGAAACGAGCAAGGAGAGCTCAAATCATCCCACACCCTCAGGAATTGTCGAAGCTTCAACGAGTTGGCCGAGGAGAAAAACCGCTCTGCGGTCGCAACAACACGACCACTCGCAAGCATAGCGGTTGGGCCAGTCGCCACGGTGCGCCACCAGCCCCCCTCTACCAACAAGGCAGGTGGCCGCCATCCAGGAACGACAAAGGACGCCAGAAGAAGAAAACCAATACCCAGAAGCCCACGGGAGGATCTACATGATACAAGAAGGCAGACCTTCCAACAGGAAGCAGAAACAAGTCACCAGACAAGTCTTCCTGGCAACCTCCGCACACCCGGCCGTCCCAGAGTACATGCGCGGGTCGGAGACAGAAATCTCCTTCTCCCGGGACGACCACCCGCCAGTCGTCCCCCAACCAGGGCACGCCGCGCTAGTACTCGAGGCCAGAATCGGAAATTACGACATGTCGCGAGTGTTCATGGATGGCGGCAGCGGAATCAACATCATCTTCACCCGAACACTCGACGACATGCTCATCCAAAACAACGCACTCAAGTGCTCAGGCACAACTTTCCACGAAATCGTACCAGGAAAAGCAGTCTACCCCCTCGGAAGGATAAGCTTGGAGGTAGTCTTCGGGAACGCGGCGAACTTCCGCAAGGAAACACTTGACTTTGAAGTGGTTGATTGGAAGTCGCAATACCACGCAATCCTCGGGCGGCCAGCTTTCGCTCGCTTCATGGCCGTACCCCACTACGCCTACCTCAAGCTGAAGATGCCAGGCCCAAACGGGGTCATCACAATCAGCGGCAGTTTCGTCAGATCCGACCGCTGCGACAAAGAATTCCACAAGATAGCAGAAGCATTCGTAGCCCACCAATCCAGCAGGACCACGGGACTCACAGAAGAAGCGCTCCCATAGAAGAAAAGAAACATCGCCCGAAGAAATCCAGCACTAGGAGACAAAGCTGCCAGGACCTTAAAGCCACTACATCATCGCTCTAAAAGGAACCCACCCTCAACAGAGACCGCCTACTCTTTGTAAGAAACAGCAGGAAAGATATCACATAAAATATTTTTCCACAAAATTAACTCGGCACTTGGGGGCTCGCCGAAGCAGCCACCCCCCGAAGCATCCTCCGCAATCGCGGCAAAATTAACTCGGCACTCGGGGGCTTGCCGAAGCAGCCACCCCCCGACGCGCCCTCCGCAATCGCGGCAAAATTAACTCGGCACTCGGGGGCTCGCCGAAGCAGCCACCCCCCGACGCGTCTTCCGCAATCGCGGCAAAATTAACTCGGCACTTGGGGGCTCGCCGAAGCAGCCACCCCCCGACGCGTCCTCCACAATCGCGGAAAAATTAACTCGGCACTTGGGGGCTCGCCGAAGCAGCCACCCCCCGACGCGCCCTCCGCAATCGCGGAAAAATTAACTCGGCACTCGGGGGCTCGCCGAAGCAGCCACCCCCCGAAGCGTCCTCTGCAATCGTGGCAAAATTAACTCGGCACTTGGGGGCTCGCCGAAGCAGTCACCCCCCGACACGCCCTCCGCAATCGCGGCAAAATTAACTCGGCACTCGGGGGCTCGCCGAAGCAGCCACCCCCCGACGCATCTTCCGCAATCGCGGCAAAATTAACTCGGCACTCGGGGGCTCGCCGAAGCAGCCACCCCCCGACGCATCTTCCGCAATCGCGACAAAATTAACTCGGCACTCGGGGGCTCGCCGAAGCAGCCACCCCCCGACGCGTCCTCCGCAATCGCGGCCAAATTAACCCGGCACTCGGGGGCTCGCCGAAGCAGCCACCCCCCGACGCGCCCTCCGCAATCGCGGCAAAATTAACTCGGCACTCGGGGGCTCGCCGAAGCAGCCAGCCCCCGACGCGTCCTCCGCAATCGCGGCAAAATTAACTCGGCACTCGGGGGCTCGCCGAAGCAGCCACCCCCCGACGCGCCCTCCGCAATCGCGGCAAATTAAACTTAGCCCTCGGGGGCTCGCCGAAACAGCCACCCCCCGAGGCGCCCCACGCAACTACAAATGCAGACGATATATACAGCCAAGAAGAAGCATATACAACGAAGGGAAAAACCTAATCTTTAGGCTCCAACTTTGCCTTAATAAGTGCACCCAGATGGCGATCGTTCTCCTCGCAAACTCGCCTCACAACTTGGTGCGCGTGCCTATCTACAGCCACGTAGTGCTCATTCATCGGATGATTTCTACCACCCGGAGGACCCGACACCACCTGAGCAAAGTCCACCCCTGGCCAATGACTATGGACCAAGCCCAAAGCAGCTCGGGCTCCAGCACGAATCTGGTGATCCATCACTCGACGCAACTCGGCAGGCTGAGAAAATACGCAACAGAGCCTCTCAAGGGACGAAGGAACCACCTCCAACAGATAGAACTCAGCATGAATACCACCCAACACCCGTTGGCAGTAGCCGAGAGTTTCCGGCACCCGTTCAACTCGGCGACGAAGCAACGCAAACGCTCGAGCACGATCCCCATCTGCCCAAAAGGGGTTACTCGCCTGCACACTAGGATCATCAAGCCGCGACATCTCCGACTGAACGGCCCTCTCTTCATCCCAAGTTCGCCCTGCCAGCACTTCGAAAGTCAAGAACTACGATCAAGACAAAGATGGAGAAAACCCACCAAACGGAATTAAGCAACCAAGTAGAGGCAAGACTCACCCCGCAGGAGGTCAGACAACTTCACCACCCACGAAGCAAGACCCTCAACCACGGACTCGGCACGCTCACGCCGAGTACGCTGAACGGCCACGGACCCCTTCAGACGGACAATATCCCGCTCAGCATCCTTCAGCCGCAAGCAAACGGACTCGTACGCACCCTCGCGAGCGCCATCCTTCAGCGAACTCCACGGACGAAGGAAGCCAGGAGCGGCCTACCGCAGGATGAACAAAACAAATCAAAAACAGCAAGAGGAACAGCCAAGCAGACATTCAGATAGAAGTTGCAAAAGATCAACCGTCACAACAGAGTCAAGAATTACAGACAAAGTTTCCAAACGGCGAAATCACTGCTATGCCTCCCCCTCACCTACGGCAGGGGGACCCTGAGCATCTACAACTTGTTGCAGGCGACGAGCCAGCCTATCGGCTTGGTCGTCCTGCTCACCAGAATAGCACGGGATGGTCTCCACCAAGGAATCGTCAAAGGAAACCCCATGCCCCATAAGGACGACCAGGGTCGTGGAAGAACCACTCACCACGCTCTCCGCCACCAGCTCCACCATATCTTTTCCATCAGGGCCGAACTCGCAGCGACCCGAGCACCCAGGCCATCAGGCACCTTCGTACCTTCCGGCATAAGGTGATCGTGCGCAAGACCCACAACATTGGAAGCCCGGGTGCAGACGTCCTCGACCACTGCAACAGCACCAGCTACAACATCAACAGCACCTTGGAGAACTCCAGACCCCGACGCAACATCCTCCATCGGCTTCGCACCCACAGCAGCTGCACCAAACAAAGAAACGTCATCAAGGACAAACAGCGGAAACAGCAATAGTCGAACACCAAACTTACACACTAGAGAGCCCGCCAAGGCGCGAAGACGTTTGCCCTCGACTGCCTCCACCTGCGCATGTGCATCCTCAGCTTGGTGAAGGGGAACCAGCTCCTCATGCTGACCATGCAACTCAGCCTCCTTGGAAGCCAAGGCAACCTCGAGAATGGAAACAGTCCTCTCCGCCTTTTCGGCTTGTTTCTCGGCAGCCTGGCGACGACCTGCGAGGCAAAGACAGTACTCAGAACAAAAGACGAAGTACCCAAAAGCTCAGCACCAAAAGAATAAAGCTCACCATCCATAACAGATAAAGCATCTTGGGCAGACTCATGGGCCCGTTGCCAACGCTCAGCTTCAAGAACCAAACGCTCACAGTGTTGGAAAACAGGCTGCAAGAACCAGGAAATCAGGTGTTAATTAAAGACAAGACTAGAAGCAACTGCAAACAGTTACTTCTAGCCTCGGGGGCTACTCCCATCGGGAGCACTGCCGTGCCCCCGATGATGAAGCAACACAGACAGGAATCATCTTACCAGTTTGGAGACATGATCGAAAGCACGAGCTTTGTCTTCAATCGCCAGACCAACACAACCAAAGTACGGAGGACAAAGCCCAGTCGACCTAGGCTCAGGAGCAGTAGCACCAGGAACACCAGAAGGAGACACGCCGGTAACGACACCCGCAGTCGAAACGGCAGGAGTCGTCGTCGGCCCAGATTGACCAGCGGCAGTCGAGTGGTCTTCAGGACGCTTGGCCGCCGCCCCAGAGCTCCTCGATTTCAGATCAGTAGCAGCCGCGCTGGTGCATGAAGCAGCCGGAGCAGGCGTAGCACTACAAAACAAAGCATTATCAGTCACAAGAGCAAGGAAAAAGAAACAGGCACTAATTCAGCAGAATCTTACCCGACACGCGCGCCACGAGGGCGCCCTAACCTCCCAAGCCTGGCCCTCTTGGGAGGAAGGGCCGGAGCAACAGCCGAAGGGGAAGGCCCAGCAAAAGGAGCAGAAGAAGGGACAACATCACCTAATGCAGCATGATCTTCAGCATCCAAGGGGAGCGACCGCTTCATACGGAAGGGACTCGAGTCCTCACTATCTCCGGTTTCCACTAGGACAATCTCAGCATTAACAGCCGGCACAGCGCCACCAGCTGCGGAAGCTTCAGGCTCTTCACGAATATCGGCGTCTTCCAGCTGTGAAGGATTACACGGCACTGGAGCATGGCCCTGCAAATCAAGCAATGTCAACAACAAAAACAAAACGAAGTACTCGCCCAAACAAATAAAGGAACATGGGCACCAACCGGTGGCGGAGGATGATCAGAAGCATATGGAAGGACAAGGCGCATCTCGGAAATACTAGAGCACTTGGTCACATGCTGGATACGAGCCAGCAAGGCATCAGGTTCTAGCTCTTCAGGAGAGCATTTCGTCGAGTCATCGAGCCCCTCGTACTGCCACATAGGGCGATCCCGATGCTGCAACGGTTGAACTCGCCTCCCCACAAACACAGAGATAAGCTGACCACCAGTCAAGTTATCCTTCAAGACAGAAATCCTCTCCAGAAATGGAGTCAGTACAGACAACTCCACCTCGGTCAGAGAATGAGACGACGAAGGTTGTCTGACCGCTCGTGCGCCTGGATTGAAAGAAGCAAGACCAAATCGCTGACCAACAACGCATCGATCCTTCAGATAAAACCAGCCTTTCCGCCAGCCAATAACGGAATCGATCTTCTCCAAGTCAAAGTATGAATGTTTATCCCCAATGGAGATACCCACTCGATCCACGGCGTATTCAAATTTCATCCTTTTTACATTAAAAAGACGTCTCCAAAGTCCCCAATGGGGATAAATCCCCAGGAAAGCCTCACAAAGGGTGATAAAACACGCAATGTGCAAAATCCCATTGGGAGTAAGGTCATGCAATTGGAGCCAATAGGAATACAGGAAGCCCCGAACGAAAGGATGCAGCGGAAGAGCAAACCCACGGTGGAAGAAAGCTTGGAAGCATACCCGCTCATCCGCCGCCGGCGCTGAAGTCGACTCATCACCAGGAAAGAAGAGCATCGCCCACCACCACCACGCCATCAGCAACCAGCGCATCCAGATCTTCAGCCCCGAACGTGGACCGCTCCCACTTGCCAGACATCTTGGCCGACTCAATGGCAGCACGGGAGCGCTTGGACATAGATCTCAACGCAGCACGTAGAGAAGAAAAGACGAAAGCTCAGGCACACGAAGGAAAACAGAGAAAGAGGAGGAAGGCAATGGCTTGGTAAAACCTACAATTCACCCGGTCGCATGGTATTTAACTCAAGAGCCCGGCAAACAGGGCCACCGGCCAACCTTTCCGCCCAGTAAAAACGTGCCACGATCCCGTACAGAGGCGAAAAGCATGGAAAATCCAACCGGCGCAGTAACAACACCGCCCACTACGCGCGCAAAAAGAGGACCATGATCGCGCGACGCAAAAATATCGGCGGGACAACGTCAAGTCATTTCACACGATAGACCGCAGCGGTCAACAAATGGCAGAAGACCACGCCAACGTCATATCACAGCAAGGCGTATGCAGTACACCATCAAGGCCAATAGATTCCATCTTTCAGATCTTTTTCCCCAAGGAAGAAAAACATCTTACTCCCATCGGGAGCGTACATCATAAGAGTCCCGGGTGCTCCCTCACCTAAAGGTTAGCCACGTGCTCGAGTGAACACTCGCACTTATAAGAGTCTCGGGTGCTCCCTCAACTCGACGAAAGACAAATGAACGTTCGCCAAGACCATACGACGCTAAGAGTTCCGGGTGCTCCCTCACCCGAAGAGCCGAAAAAAGGCATTCGAGTGACTACTCGCGAACCCCCCCCCCCCCGACTGAGCACTCGAAAACAAAGCTCCTCGGGTGAATGAGTGAACAGCTCGCTTGATGTTTTGTTCCAAGCGGGTGCAATGCTATAAGGCTCCGCGCCTCAAAAACACACTTTCCTGGAACACGATACACTATGCCTAGATGCCACGCAAGATTAGCGTGTAGGTAAGACCCCGCTGCGAAGTACGGACGGGCTGGGACTTGCCGAAGAGCGATTTCACTCCCAACCTTTCCCATGCGCAGAGCATGATAGATAAGCCGGGCGGACGCGCCTTAGGCTACACACATTACTGGCGCCAAATGAACACCGTAAGACCTGAAGCGAACGGACTTTTTCTCGACACCAGTGTTCCAAGCTCACATCGAGGGACGTGGGTTTGATTGGGCTACTGTGGTATTTTCCCTAGTGCAATTCACCAAGGCTCGATCCGTCGACTCCTTGGGCCCTTTCAGCTTAGCATCCCTCGAAACAGGTTTTGTCATGGCCACCAGACTGCCAACGACTCATGGATGAACCGTGCATATCAATGAACGACATATAAATGTACTCGAGTCCCTGCACGACTCTTCGAGTCCCCCAGGCACTCGGGGGCTACTGACGAGGGGGTGACCCCACGACTCCTACAGATGAGCCTACCTGGTGTCCATGAAGGTAGAAGGCCCATGAAGATACGACCCCGGCCCACTGGATGGCACCGACGTAGAACTCCTCGACTCACAAGGAAGGTGCGAAGACCTGTCGTAAGGAGCAAGCTAGGGTTAGGAAAGTTATCTGTACACGTAGATGAATTCCTCGAGACCTAGCCCGGTACATAAGGGCTAGGAGGGGCGACGCCAAAGGGATGGAATCTCACCTCGAACCCTAGCCCTGAGCGCTCCAGCCTTGGCTTCCTCTGTAATCGCATCTCCCTAATCAATAATATCGAGCAGGAGTGAGCCTCCCTATTTGCCGACGAGCTATCGTCCAACCCGCGCCTCTCATGACTAACCCAGGGTCCCTAACCATGGGATTTGCCGGGGTTGATCCCCGTCAACGTACTCTCCTCCCCTTCCATTGTATCTTCCGTTTTGTTCGCTTTAATCTTTTCGTAGTTTTTGCCCGTTCTTCTTTGTTCCTTTATTTTGAAAAAACAACAAAAAGATTTCTCTTTTCTTTTTCTTTTTCTTTTATTTAGCCTTGAAAAAACTCAAAAATATTTCCTTTGCTCTTTGGTTTGCTTTGTTTTCCGAGTTCAGCTCGAGTTCGTGATGGCATTTGATTATATCTTTCCTACGTTCGGTCGTCCAAGTGACAAGGCAGTAATTACAAAGATCGATGAAAGGGAAGCAACAAGGAAAACCGGTATGAACTCTTTTTGTTTCTACCTTTGTACATATGCCTGTAATTATGATTAGAGACCAGCTTGTAGCAACATACTCCTATGTTTACAATGCTTTCCCAGTGGTTCATGCTTTCTTTGTGGTTAGTCTGAAATAGCTAGAGTTCATAATGTGTTGCTTGAAATGATTGACATGCATTGCATTGTTCATGGTTTGGCATATTGAAGTGGTATTTCCCTTCGGAAAATTCTTGGATTAACTTGGAAAATATTCACACATGTTTATTACTGATATGTCTATCATGCCTTGATGACCTTTTTATTTCAGAATAGTTATATCACTTTCATGCCCGATTCAATGTTACTTTGTTGCTCTGCATGATTATGACAATTGTTGCTCTCTAGTTGGTCGCTTCCCAGTCTTTTGCTAGCCTTCACTCGCACTAAGCGGAATTCTGCTTGTGCATCCAAACTCATTTTCAAACCAGTTGTTCCACTTGAGTCCACCATACCTACCTATATGTGGTATTTACCGGCCACTCCTAACTTAGACTTTCTTGTGCCATCTCGAAATTTATTCAAAAGCTTCCCTTTTGCAACCGTACAAGCTCATGGTGCGGTGAGGGAAAATCGGTATCTACCATGCCAAAAATATTTTGACGGAAGTTTGAACTAGTCAATAAAAAATAAGAGTTACACCTCCCCCATACTTGATGATGGAATGAAATGGACCAAATGTTGCTTATGATAGGTGGAATGATACCCTCCTTCCATCCTTGAGGCAAAATAAAGGTTCTGTAGACCATCAAAGGATTTATGGATAAGGGAACATGTGTAAGCAAAAGGCATCAATATGGTTGGCATGGGAGATATTGAGAGACCTTTACCGTTCACCGTTGACTGGAAAGTTGCACTTATCAAAAGAGTTTTATCTCTGTTTTCAAAACCAAGAGCTCTGGCACATGTGTAGTCTTTGCTTCCTTTCACGGGTTTTCAATCTTGCCATCAAAAATCCACGGTTCGAGAGTCTCCACCTTCCTTTATTCAAAGCACCAACTATTGAGAGCATAATTCTCATTCTTAGTTTAACATGCATTGTCCCAAAGTATTACATTGTCTTCTGCATGCTTGTTTTATTGCTAGTCTGAAATTCTTAGTTCTAGTCTCCTTTAAGACTCCGGAGGAGTTTCTGCATTTATGTTTTGCTTCACTAATGGAGGCTAGCGAGATACCACTCTAGTATGTTCATGCTATGTGCATTGTGATCTTGAATTGATTTTCAGCAGCATATTATTTACCTTTGTTTGTTTGTGACTGATCACATGAAAGAAGGATTGCTTCGTGCATTGTCTTTGTAGCATGGTGTCAGAACTTGCTAAACTCTTTCGTAGTACATGTTTATATACATCTAATGAAGCAAAAAAGTTTGTCAAAGTTTTATTTGTCGCGTCCAGTTCATTGAACTGAATTGCTTGAGGGCAAGCAATAGCTAAGCTTGGGGGAGTTGATACGTCTCAAACGTATCTACTTTTCCAAACACTTTTGCTATTGTTTTGGCTTCATTCTTGCATGATTTGGACGAAACTAACCCGGACTGGCGCTGTTTTCAGCAGAGCTACCAGTGCTGTTTTATATTGTGCAGGTTTCTGGATATTTAGGTACGCTAAAAAAATCCACAAAAATCAAATAAAAAATCAGCGTTCCCGAAGCTTCGATGATGCCAAAGGGGGCCACAGGGCAGACAGGGGGCACCCAGAAGGGTGTGGGGCGCGGCCCAGCCCCTAACTGCGCCACCTTCCTTCCTGGGTGGGTCCCACATCCCCTGGTGCCCTACCTTGGCCCTATTTATTCCCGTGACGGGGAAACTCCGAAACAGAGGTCGCTTTTCCAATCTACATCGCGGAGTCGCCGCCACCCTCTGTTCTTCTTCGGGAGAGCTAATCTGGAGGCTGCTTTGGCCTCCGGTGAGGGGAAATCATTGCCATCATCATCATCATCGCCTCTCCATCACCCCTCCATGACTTCTCCTCTCATGTGTGAGTAAGTCCCTACTGTAGGCAAATGGGATGGTAGGGATTGGATGAGTTAGATCATGTAATAGTTTATCAGATTGTTGGGGGCATGTTGCCTATCATCTACTTGGTGTTTATGATCTCTGTTAGAACTTGTTACTCTTAATGCTTGCCACTTTGGGCCCGAGTGCCATGATTTTAGATCTGATCACCCTTTGTTTTCTTGAGTTTGTTGGTGTTCTTGATCCTATCTATGAGTTGTATGCACCTATTATAGCCCGTAACCGGCGATCCCAATGGTGACAGCTTGGGACACCAAAGGGGATGGACTATAATTTGAGGATTCCGTGTATCCATGAAGTGTTAATGCTTTGTTCTGGTGCTCTTTGACAGGAGCACCTTAATCTCCATAAGTTCCTTTTGGCCCCGTTCGTAGCCGGATGGTAGGACAAAAGATTTTGTGCAAGTTCTTATTGCAAGCACGCACAACTACCTATGGGATACATGCCTAATGTTTGATATTTCCCTACATGATCATTACTTTTCTGTGTGCCTATCCCCATATTAGAATCTATTACAGGAGATACTTCGCGCCCTCGTTGGTTACCCCAAGTGGAAGGTGAGTTGTAGCGTAACGGCAAGTTTCCCTCGGTGAAGATACCAAGGTTTTAAGATTGTCTCCCATAGGAATCCAAGGTCGACAAGTAGGTGGTTCGGCAAGTGGGGCGCCGTTTGAAGATAATCACTTGCTTCTCCTGGACTTAAACACACACAGATAGTTTCGCTTCCCAACGAGTACAGAGGAGTTTTCAATTCCTTCGGCCTTGTTGTTTACGAAGGATAAAACGCACGGGATAATAATGATAGTGATAGCAACGGAAAAGTAAATACTAAAAGTAAATTGATAGTGTAAACAGTGGTGGTAATATGGACCGGGGTCCTATGATGTTCACTAGTGATGTCTCTCTCCCAAAAGACGATAAAATAGCCATGCGAGGTAAACAAATCACAGATGGGAAATTGACAGGATTATGTGCGCAAACCAATGCTAATTATGCGAAACAGAAAGGAAGAGGCTCAAAAGCATGGGCGGTACACCAAGACAAGTAGACCGAAATTCATCTGCATCTACCCACTAATCATCCACCTTGAGATATCTATCCAGAACATCTCGCTGGTATTAAGTTGCGAATCCCACCCAAAGTGTAAACGCAAAGCAACAGACAACTGCATTAAAGAACTTTGCGTAAAGTAAACAATCCTTGCACCCGCAAGTACAAGCACCGTTGTTTTCCCCCTTGTGGCAACAACACATCCCCTAGACTCATGTTTCTGTCACTCAAGCTAGTCATCGGGGGGCATGAACCCACAATCATGCATAACGCTCCCTCTTGGAGTCACTACCTACTACTTGGCCAAAGCAATAAACAACAATGGAGAACATGCAAGAATTAATCAAGAACATAAATATAAAAGAAGAGAATCAAATATATAACTCAATCACAATCTGAACATAATCTCATAATCCATCGGATCCCAGCAAACTCAGCATACCAACAACAGAAATATTACATATGTGCCTCGATCATGTAGGGCAGCTCACGAGGTATAATCGATGAAGAACAAAGAGGGGAGGAGAACATCACATAGCTACTGATCATAGACCCATGGCCCAAGGTGGACTACTCACGGTTCATCCGGGAAGCATGCATGGTGGTGGAGAAGCTCCCGGAGGTGATTCCTCCCTCCGGCAGGGTGCCGGGAAGAGGTCTTCTGGTGCTCCCGATCTTGGAAGCGCGGCGGCGGCGGAACAGAGGAGAGATCGCGAAAAAGGGTTCCATCCCCGAGGGTTTCTCGTCATGGGGAATAAATAGGCAAAAGGGGGCAGCCAGAGGTGGGACAGGGGCTCCAGGCGCCCCCCTGGCACGGCCAGGAGGGGGTCTGCGCCCTCTGGCCTCCTGGGGCCACCTGGCTCCCCTCTGGCCCCTCTCGGGCTCTTCGCGATGCTTCCGGTACGCTGATTTTTCCTATGTTTTTCCCAGAATTTTTCTGGTACTTTTAATAAGGGGGAAACCTGAAATAGAAAAACAGCAGAAAACAGGAACTGGCACTAGGGTGCACTGAGTTAATAGGTTATTCCAAATATGATCAAAAGTGTATGGAAGTTCATCAATATCATAGAAATATCACACAAAAGAGGCATGGAGCAAGAAGAAATTATAGATACGTTTTGGACGTATCACACCTTAGTCTCCCTAAGTTCCTTTTGGCCCCGTTCGTAGCGGGAGGGTAGGACAAGAGATGTTGTGCAAAGTTCTTATTGCAAGCACGTACAACTACCTTGGGATACATGCTTGATGTTTGATATTTTCCTAGATGATCCTTTATTTTCTGTGAGCCTTGTCCGTGTTAGAATCTATTATATGATCAGTCTTATCCAAGCAGCGCCCAACCATCCATCTCCCTAGCCTACAGTGTTTCAATCCTATTGGTTACTAGTTGTTTACTTTTGCTGTTTCATCACCACTATTATCATCACCAATACCACTTCCATACTACCGTTGCTACTAATACCTTTGTGCAAGCAAGTGTTTATTTCAGGTGCAGTTGAATTGACAACTCAATTGTCAAAGCCTGTACGTATTCTTTGGCTCCCCAAGTGTCAAATAAATAAATTGGGTTATCTTGCCCGCGGAGACTATCTCGATCCCCTACAGTTGAGGGTTATCAACCCGCAACCGAGTTACACCCAATGCGGTACAAACCTTCAACCGAGTCAGACACAACTCGGTACACATCCACAACCGGGTTGCATTCAATTGGATCCCCTAATTCTATTACCTCATGGGCGCAATTGGAGGAGAAGTTCCATGATTATTTTTATAGTGATGAATCCGAGCTTCGGCTTTCTGACTTAACTATGGTCAAGCAAAAAATATAATGAGCCGGTGCACGATTATATTAGAAGATTTCGAGATGTAAAAAACCGATGCTTTAGTGTAGTTATAACCGAAAGGGATCTTGCTGATCTTGCCTTTCCAGGTTTTCTTGCTCACATCAATGATAAATTGGAAGGGCAGGAATTTTAGACGTTAGCCAAGTGTTGCAAAAGGCGTTGGTACAGGAAAACCGAGTTAGGGAGGTCAAACAATCTACTCGGTTTAACCATAACAAAGAAAAAGTTGGCCCAACGGTTAATACTTTAGAATATGATAGTGACTCGGCTGGTGATGATGACGTAGAAATATGTCTAGCCGAGTGGGTGCACACGCCAAAATCTAAACCATTTTGTTGTCCTGCTCTAAAACCTACACCTCCTAAGAGAGAAGTCAAGTTTACTTTTGATATTAGCAAGTGTGATAAAATCTTTGACATGTAGTTGCAAGAGAAACAGATTCGGTTGAGAGGAGGCCACATATTTCCATCCCCAGAAGAGTTGAGGAGAAAAGCATATTGTAAGTGGCATAACTCTTTTTCGCATGCTACCAATGACTGTAATGTGTTTCGTCGACAGGTTCAATCGGCCATCAATGACGTACGATTGACGTTCACAGATGGCGACAAGATGAAGTTAGATATTGATCCTTTTCCTATCAATGTGATCGAGTTTGAGGGAAAAAAATGCTAATTCGTTCAGATCAGACCGAGTCAGCAAAAGAAAAGAACGTTGTTGATGATGATGCGCAACCAAGGATGATCGAATCAAAAAATCCAGAGATAGGAGTATGGAAAGTTAAGGGCCAGAAGAAGCGGGCGCCAAAACCCAATCCAACAGTGAGCACACTGTTGGAAAAGTATACTTCACGCATGGCCGGCAACGTGTGTAGTCGGCTTGGAGAAGATAAGTGCACGAGATCTCCCACTAGACTTAAAAATCAGGAGCATTGGTGGAGAAACCCGTATGAACAACAACTGTGTTTCTCAATGGAATGGGCTTATTGGGGATGTACACCACCCATGCATCCACATTTTTACCGATGGAGTTTCAATCCTTGGGCGCCATACCCTACGGGGCCTCGGGGTTACATTAAATCAAGATGGGATCAGCCGAGTACTATGTGCAGTGGACAAACACAGGAGAAAAAGACTCGGTTTGATGAAACAAACGCGCGCCGAGTTACAGCTAACTCGGAGGTGAACAGTGCTGCACCCTCTAGTGTTACTCGGAAAGGTGGATCGATTGGCGTAATTATTGATCCACTCATCAAAGAAAACAACTCGCATACACCCTCTGATCAGTCTTCAGTTATTTTTGGCTCATTCAATCGAAGTGGAAACCCGAATACCAATGGAAGCCAGAAAATTGCAATAGGGGCTGCATCCCAACAGCGGGGGAAAATTTCTACTACTCGGTTCAGACAAACTACTCGGGAGACACTGTTGTCCCAGGCCCACCTGTAATCCGAGTTCGGTTCTATATGGAAAGATTTGGACGAGATTTGGAGTCATTTTCTTGTACGGAAAGTCCAGCCTCCTCATATAAAGATGAGGTGACGGCCGATTGAAGGAATAGACAATCGACATACATCCAATATCAATCTACTTTTTACTTGTACCTTTACCTTTTATGTTTCTAGTTCATCTTTGTTGATTTGCACTGAAAATCATACGTTCTCCTTCCACGTTAACGAGGGAATCATCTTTGTTGCTTTGCGCTGAAAAGCAACCGTTCATCGTACACGAGAGTGCGATTGGCGACTCCTTAATCTCATCATCACTTAGCTGTGTTGCACATGTGCAATTTTCTACGCCAACACTAACCATAGTAACACGATTGATGATCCATTGTTCCCTTGTGCAAAAGCATGCGAACTGGGATTCAGGTTTCTGTCACTCCGGCAACCCACCGTAAGCATCCTTTGTACACAATGTATTCCCCTAGGTCCTTAATAAGGCGAAGTGTTGAGTGTTCGACTCACACAACACCACCAGGAAAATAACAACACAGCTTAAATATCAAACACATATTACTTCAACATCATATGACTACTAAGAACTAGACTTCTCCCGTGTCCTCAAGAACTAAAGTAAGTACTCACAAGACATAAAAGAGATCATGATCAGTGGGGATAAATAGATGATAAACAATATGGCCACAATGATAATTCTCCAACAAAACTCAATAGCACTCATCACACGGTAGTAATCAACACCGGTAGAGTAGAGAGGATAGACAGTACGGATTACAACACAAGTTGAACTTGTGAGGTGAGATTGGATGGTGGTGGAGATGATGCTGATGTTGGGGATGATTTTGATGATGATCTCGATGATGCCCGTGACGATGGTGATGTCGATGGCGACGATCTCCCCTTCCGGGAGGTGGTCTCCCCGGAGGAATCTGCCCGCCGGAGATGTCTTTTCTCCTCTGTAGGTTTCCTCCACGGAGAGGCGGCGGAACTCCGAAAACTATCCTTGTTTTAGGTTTTTTGGTATATGAGCGATATATAGGCTAGAGGGGGGAGCCGGGAGTGGCCCCAGGGGTCCAGGCGCCCTCCCGGCACGGCCAGCGTGCGGGCCACACCAGGTGGCCGCCTGGGCACCCTATGGCCCCCCTCTGGCCCCTCTTCGATGTGTCTTCGTTAATCTTCTGAAAAATGCCCTCAGTCGATTTTCAGGTAATTTGGAGGTATTCTTCTTCAGCAACTCAGCGTCCACTTTTATCGTTGAATCCCGCGTCTGCTGCTTCGGCATCGGAAAGTTGCAAACTGTGTAAAATAATCCAAAACAACATAAGAACAGCGTCATAACATGAAATATATCGATGAATAAGAAATAATTACTATATAAAATAGTGATGCATTTTGGACGTATAAATGTGCCACGATGGACGTGACATAACTGCCACCTCGAGCCCGCGTGCACGTCCCGTCCCATAAGCCGGATCTTTTGTGCTCCGATCTGATGTTGCTCTGGTGGTACACGAGACCACGCCGGCCACAGACTTGGCGCGCTAGTTCCCACCACCACCTCTTGGCCCTTTAAGTAGCCCGGAGGGTGGGGATGTGGCTCGCCCCCGCCCATTTCATCTTCCTCCTCGCTCTCTCCTCCTCTGCCTCTGCCGCCGCCGCGACGTGCGTCTCGTTGTTGCCGCTGCTATCGCCGAGGCCTAGATCTGCCCCGACAACCACCTCCTCGCTACTCATCGCCGCTGCCGCCAACAGTCACCGTCACCTTTGGTGGACGCGGTTCTCGGTGCCCGCCACCGCAGCCATCTCCATCTTCTTCTTCGTCTTCGCCCACCACGGTCTCCAACACATCCATGGGGGCCGCCGCCTCCGACCAACGTGGTGCCTGGAAAGTCTCGAACGTGCGGGAGATGCAAATTCTCCTCCTCCGCCACGCGCGCAAGATCCCAGCGCACATCGATTTCCGCGTCCCCGGGGATGAACTGGTGCCTAATCCTACCGTCGGTGAGAGCGTCGTCTTCCTCGCGCATTTCGACCGCGGGTTCGGGATCCCGGTGATCAAGTTCTTCCTTGACTTCCTTGATTTCTTTCGCCTGCAACCGCACCACCTCGGCGCCAACGCCGTGATGCTGCTTTCGTCCTTCGTCACCCTGTGCGAGGGCTACCTTGGAGTGCGGACCACTGCTGGATTGTGGTCGCGGCTCTTTTATCTGCGCACGTTCCGAGTCCGATCTGGATTGTATGCCGTGGACCCAGCGACTGGGAAAAACAAAGACGTGAAGGTGAGGGCCGAGTGCGGAGCCGCCATTATTTATTTTCACCGATCTGGATTATACCCCCATCCTCAGCCACCGCAGTCCATCAAGGACTGGCTAATGGGGTTCTTCTATGTCTCAACACCAGAGGGCAAAGACGATCTCTTGAACTTGCCGGAATTTTCTCTGTCGCCTCCGACGAAGCACAACTGGTCTGAGAAGCCCGGGGATGGAGATACCGATCTGGACCGCCAAGTGGCCCGGATCACCGAGCTGATGGCCGAAGGATTGCGCCCCGCCGACTTGGTTGCCACCTGGATCTGCCATCGAGTGCTCCCCTTGCAGTGCCGGTGCCACATGATGTGTGACATGAGCAACAAGTTGGATCCCACTCGGATCTCCGCCTTCCGTGTGGGTGAAGAGGAACTTGTTCGGGGAATGCGCCTGCTGACTGATGCCGAGATGGTTGATCCCTTCAAGTTTGGGTTGAGGGCGTACAATCGGCTCTGACCTCCTCCCATGGTATGCTTCTACCTCCGATCTTACAATCACTTTTTCTCTGCTCCCTTGGTTGATTCTGACCAATTGCTCTTGCAGGAATTCATCGTCTCAAGGACCATGCAAGATGGGCAAGTGATACGTCCAAAACGTATCTATAATTTCTTCTTGCTCCATGCCTCTTGTGTGATATTTCTATGATATTTATGAACTTCCATACACTTTTGATCATATTTGGACTAACCTATTAACTCAGTGCACCGCAGTGCCAGTTCCTGTTTTCTGCTATTTTTCTATTTCAGGTTTCCCCCTTATTAAAAGTACGAGAAAAATTCCGGAAAAAATATAGGAAAAATCAGCGTACCGAAAGCTTCGCGTAGAGCCTGAGAGGGGGCATAGGGGAGCCAGGGGGGCCCCAGGCGACCAGAGGGCGCGGCCCCACCCCTGGCCGCGCCAGGGGGCGCCTTGAGCCCCTGGCCCACATCTGGCTGCCCCCTTTCGCCTATTTATTCCCCATGACGAGAAACCCTCGGGGATGGAACCCTTTTTCGCGATCTCTCCTCTGTTCCGCCGCCGCCGCGCTTCCAAATTCGGGAGCACCAGAAGACCTCTTCCCGGCACCCTGCCGGAGGGAGGAATCACCTCCGGGAGCTTCTCCACCACCATGGATGCTTCCCGGATGAACCGTGAGTAGTCCAACTTGGACCATGGGTCTATGATCAATAAAGATGTGATGTTCTCCTCCCCTCTTTGTTATTCATGGATTAGACCTCGTGAGCTGCCCTACATGATCGAGGCACATATGTAATCTTTCTGCTGTTGCTATGCTGAGTTTGCTGGGATCCGATGGATTATGAGATTATGTTCAGATTGTGATTGAGTTATATATTTGATTCTCTTCTTTTATATTTATGTTCTTTAGTAATTCTTGCATGTTCTCCGTTCCTGTTTATTGCTTTGGCCAAGTAGTAGGTAGTGAATCCAAGAGGGAGCGTTATGCATGATTGTGGGTTCATGCCCCCCGATGACTAGCTTGAGTGACAGAAACATGAGTCTAGGGGATGTGTTGTTGCCACAAGGGGGAAAACAAAGGTGCTTGTACTTGCGGGTGCACGGATTGTTTACATTACGCAAAGTTCTTTAATGTAGTTGTCTGTTGCTTTGAGTTTACACTTTGGGTGGGATTCGCAACTTAATACCAGCGAGATGTTCTGGATAGATATCTCAAGGTGGATGATTAGTGGGTAGATGCAGATGGATTTCGTTCTACTTGTCTTGGCGTACCGCCCATGCTTTTGAGCCTCTTCCTTTCTGTTTCGCATAATTAGCATTGGTTTGCGCACATAATCCTGTCAATTGCCCAGCTGTGATTTATTTACCTCGCATGGCTATTTTATCGTCTTTTGGGAGAGAGACATCACTAGTGAACATCATAGGACCCCGGTCCATATTACCACCGCTGTTTACACTATCAATTTACTTTCAGTATTTACTTTTCCGTTGCTATCACTATCATTATTATCCCGTGTGTTTTATCCTTCGTAAACAACAAGGCCGGAGGAATTGACAACTCCTCTGTACTCGTTGGGAAGCGAAGCTATCTGTGTGTGTGCAGGTCCAGGAGAAGCAAGTGATTATCTTCAAACGACGCCTCACTTGCCGAACCACCTACTTGTCGACCTTGGAGTCCTACGGGAGACAATCTTAAAACCTCGGTATCTTCACCGAGGGAAACTTGCCGTTACGCTACATCTCACCTTCCACTTGGGGTAACCAACGAGGGCGAGAAGTATCTCGTGTATCAAGAAAATTTCTGACGCCGTTGTCGGGGACTCCACTCTTCAAGATAGGGGAGTTGCACACTATATTTTATCTTTGCTTTATAGTCTTGTTAGTTTACCTTTCAGTTTCTGCTTTAGTGTCTTTTATCAAAAATCAAAAAAATAGTTACCTTGCTAGTTGTTATCAGTATGTTTGGTCCTTTTGCCTTTGGTGACTCAAAAGTGCTCACCTTTAAACAAAGAGGTGGTGAAAGTCTGAAAGATGCCTGGTATAGAATTAATGATTCTCAAAAGAGAGCCACCAAGAAGCAAACCACCACTATCCTTCTTAGAAACTTTTATGTTGAATTACTTCTTGGAATAGGTTTATTCTAGATACTGCTATCAATGGGAATTTCATAGAAGCCCCAGTTTGGGAAGTTCTTAGTGTTATGGAAAATCTTGTTGGAATCTTCCTGTTGATAGCATTCAAGAGAACATTACCCTAGCTCATATTATGAAAAAACTTGAAAAGATAGAGCTAGAGATGCCAAGCATTAATAAAATAAGTGAGTTGGATCGTAAGGTTCAATGGAATTTGAATAGACTAGATAGCTCCATGCATAAATTTTTTAAAACCTTGGAGACCATGAAATCCCATGACTTGGACCCTGCTAGGATTGATAAGATTGAGGAAATCATTGACACTATAGGAACTACTTTCTCCTCTATCAAAACCAAAAAGGTGGAAACTCTGACAAAGAAGGAACCTAGGTTCGTTTGCGTTCCAAAGGCTCCTCGTTCCAAAAGTAATCTATCTATTGCCAAAGGGGTTGAAACTGTGAAGACTTTGGAAGAGATACCTCTCTTTAAGATAAATTATACTCCAATTGATTTTCCGCCTTTTGCTTTTATTCCTAGAAGTATATTTATTAGGCCTTTATTTTAAAGACCTCTTAAGAGTGGTTGTATTATTGAAGAGCTTTTTGATGATCTTGATGATGGTTCAATTGATACGACTTGATCTATTTGCATTAAGCCTAGCTAATGGCTTTAAAGAAGCGCTTTCGGGAGGTAGCGCGCAACGAATTTAGGATTTCCTTTTTTTTTCTTCTGTTTTTAGTGATCTTGATGATTGTTACTACTTTAGCAACATCATTGTATCTTTACTTTTCAAGATTTGTGCCTTTTATAGCCTCATACGACAAGGGAAGTGAAAGTTGTGACATGCTGTCCAGAAGACAGATTCTGTCCTCGTGACTATAAAAATCACAAAAAAAAATCCCAGATCATCTTTTTGAGCTGAATTCTTTACACAGCGTGCTATATACAATTACGAAACTTTCGTATGTTCTGAGTTTTTTGATTTGAGTTGCAGAAGTATCCCTAAAAAAATCTTTACTACCTGCTGGTCTGTTTTTCACAGATTCTGTCCTGTTTTGCCTTTTCTTCGTTTTGCAAACCTTAAGCTTGCTTTTTCTTTGCAAAAACCTTTTGGCACTCTTGAGAAACAGTAGATCTTCAAGATTATCTTTATTTCCAGTAGAAAATAAATTATTTTATTATGGGTACTAACCTCGCTAATCAGATTATGATGAGTTATGTATGAAGGGAGTTTTCAAGTGTGCGAGGGAAGATGATGACAAAAGATTAAGAAGTGTCAAGCGTTCAAGCTTGGGGATGCCCCCATGCATCCCCAAGAAATATTCAAGGAGACTCAAGCGTCTAAGCTTGGGGATGCCCCCATGCATCCCCTTCTCCATCGACAAGTATCAGTTCGTCTCTCGTTTCACTATATTTTTATGACTTCATGCGTTATGTGCTATTCTTGGAGCGTCTCGCTCTTAGGTTTTGTTTTTAGTTTTATTTAGCTTTGCTTGCTGTTCATACCAAGTTAGAGCCCAACTTTCTTTGTGTGGGAGAGAAACACGCTCCACTTCCAAAATTTAGAACACAACATAGGATTTTTCCTGCTTATCTTTTCTATGTTTGTTCTTTATCTTTTTCGTAGCTACTGTCATGTTTTGCTCTTAGCTTTCATGCTTATCTTTGTAAAGAGCTTTTGTGTCGGGACCCAGGGTTTGCGTATGTAATTGCAGTCACAACTCAACCATATGGAGAGCCGAGAGTTGTACCCACTTGTCTAAGCAGACACGGCCAAGCACAGAACACTCTCGGTAAGCATCGTACGTGAGGGGCATCCCATCCAGGCCGGATGATCAACTGAGATGGGTCCTCATCGTGCGCTCACAAGTCTAAATGATTATGGGTGGTGAAATCCCATACTCATAGACAAGTCACCTCAACCATATTCTCGATTGAATTATAACACTTACATAAACAGACTCCAGCCCGATCACCTAGTCGGGATCTCGGGCGGGCTCAATCATACAACAAAGTGTGCCACGTGACAGAGTCCCGAGCTATCACATCGCGATGCCCCAAGCCGCGCACATCTAAGGGCCACTTGGTGTATAAAAGACCGCTGGCAAGAACTCAACTAAGCTATCGAACCCCACACTAAGACATGCATGTTGTAATCATACACGCAACATAAATGTCCAGTGTAAACAACAGGTAATCACAACATGAGCTCTACAAACTCATATTCTTTATAACTTCTGCTAAACAGAGCAGACATAGTAGATGTATTACAAGCAGAGATCACATGGTTGTGATCCAACATTACATCAAACATCAACGGAAGCAAATTATTTCTTAGTAAAGACAAGGTTAACAAATGGCTTAAGAAGCCTGAAAGAAAATACAACAACCCTCCAAAGGGCACAGACTGCTGTCTGGAACTATACGACCTGGTCCACGTCGAGCTCGAGGTAGAGGCCACCATCAGGGTCAGTGGTCTCGTCTCTAAAACATAGAATAAGAAAACATGAGTACAAAGACGTACTCAGCAAGACTTACATAGTAACTATACTACTCATGCACATGTATCAAGGAAAAGGGAGGTGGGGTTTCATTGCAGAAGTGCCATCTTTGACTTGGCTAGTCCTGTACTACGAATACCAGAAAGAGGTAAGGAGCGTACACAAGTCCAAGTAACAAGTCTCCAACCAATACACCACTATGGATACTTCCTCGACTTCCCCACGAGGAAGCACGCCATAACACTCACACTTATCTTGGCAAGTTTTAAGAGTAACTGTTCAAGTTGTCTATTATCAAGTAAAGGTCTCCAAGTAGTCCATAACCGCGGACACGGCTATTCGAATAGTTCATTAACCTTGCAGGGGTGTACTGATACACACACGCCTCATCACTTACCGCCTGGGGATGGACCCTTCAAGTGAGTACCGGCGAGGATGCTGCCATGACACTTCACTCATGGAACCATCTCTAGTCCTAGGGAGTCTCCTATTTGAGTTGGGACCACAATCGGAATCCGGCCGATTTTTCCGATGCGGACTCAAACGTTGTGTGACCGCCATCAAGCTCAACTCGATCATGATCACTTGATTCAACGTGCCCACAACCTACGTCCACCACTTACCTTGATTCCACCTGCTTGAGATAGTTAAAGGGCGAACTACTTGCGACTCCTGGATAGGTCCGGGGTGAGGTACTAGGCCGAGAGGGGTCAGTGAGCCCAATGTGTGGTCGTACTCTTAGTCTTGGATAACAACACAAGAACTCGGGCTTAAGGCAGTGTTCAACGAGACAACCCACTGTGTACTCCTACACAGCCTCTCATCGTTCACCTTGTTTAGGATAATTCACCAACACGTTACCACCATCATTCACATGATCACTACGATCCCGACTCACATCAAAGTAGCCTCATTGTAAAATCTAAGCATGCAATAAGCTGTAATAGTTGCAGGGTCCACATGATAACAAACAACTCCTACATCTGCTAGGATTGTGGTTTGCTTACTACTGTGACAAAATGATAGGTCATGCAAAGGAATGGGTTCAACTAGCGGTATAACGTATCACGCTGACATCCTAAACATGCATTTGTGAGAATGACAGGGAACTGGGATTTTATCGACATGATCAAAGAGGGGGTGCTTGCCTTGCTGACGATCACGATGTACTAGTCTTCTGACGTGAGGTTGAACTCGTCTCCGAGATCAACCCTACCGAGAAGAAGCAATCACCGAAGCACTGGAAGTAAAGCACAATCAAGATAATACAATGCTCAAACAATATGCAAAACATATCATGGCAATGTACAGATGTGACCTATGTTTAACTTGCAACATGTTAATTGAAGTTGATTCGAAAAGTAAATTCAAATTCAAACTCCAAATGTTATTCAAATTAGGTCAACTTGCATTTGCTAATGTTTGGTCATGGTAAACCATGTTATCATGTGTGTGATATGCCTCTGATGTGCAAGTGATAATGTTTGCATTGCAATGGTTCAATTTGATTTGGTGTGGGCTTTTGATTTGAATTATGCCAAATATTCCATATAGCAAAATGCTACTGGTTATTCAATATAATCAATTCAAACATGGTCGGAAGTTTCATATTTGGATAGAGAATTTTATTCTGATCAATTTATATATAAAAACATTTCAATCTGAGTTACGGTTTAAAAGTTATTCAAATTCAAAGTTTTGGATATTTTCTGTAATTTCTGGAATTTAATTAAACAGAAAAAGGAATTACTGCATCAGCACTGCGTCATGCTGACATCAGCGGTTGACTGGTCAACTGACCAGTGGGGCCCGGTTGTCATAGGCTCAGGGGTTAATTATTTCTGTTAACTTAATCTGTGTTAATTAGTTGGTCTGGGGCCCATCTGTCAGTGGCGTGGGGGTCATTAGCACGCGGGTTAGGGGCTAACCGGCCGGCGGCTTGACGCCGGTGGCCTAGCCACGGCGGCGCATCAACGGAATGGAGTTCCCGGCCATGGGGAAGGTAGAGGAGGGCACCGGCGCGTGCCTCTCGCTCATGCGCTTCGCCCAGTGCGTACGAGGGGCTCGGGGGGGGGCACCATGGCCACGGCAGCGACGAAGCCCGCGGCGGCTGGAGCTCCTATTCATGGCGAAAGGAGGTAGGGAGCACGGGGAGGGGATCTAGGAGGGGGAAAACAAGGAGAAGCTCACGGCGGAGTCGACGGTGAACTCGGGGTGTCCGGGGAGTAGCTGGCGGCGGCGAATTCGTCGCCGGAGTTCCTTGCGGCCGGCGGAGGGGAATTGAAGCGGGCGTCGTCTCCAGCGAAGGCCGGCTTGAATTGATGATGCAGGTCGACGAAGATGATGATGGCGGAGCTTCTGTACATGGCGGTGTGGCGAGGGGAGCAAGGTCGCCGCGCAGGCGCACGACGATGGCCGACGGGGAGCTTGGGTTGCGCGCGAGAAATGGAGAGGGAGAGAGAGATGAGGACCAGAGAGGGGGGGGAACCTGGACGTCTCCAGGCGTCCACGGCGACAGAAGACGACGGGGGGGAAGCAGGAGGTGGCCGGCTGCCGTGGCATGGCCGTCACGCAGCTCCCAGCCTGCCTGGCGCACGGTAGAAGACGACCCTGCCCCTGGTGGGCTGGGCCGGCCAGGCTGGGTGGGCTGGGAAGGTAGGTGGGCTCTGCCCTTTTCTTTTGTTTTCTTTTTATTTGTTTTCTGTTATTTTTTTTATTTGATTTTAAAACCAAATCATTTTAATAAATTCTAAAAACTTTTATGTGAGCTAATTATACATATATAAGTCACCTCACAAAGTTTTAGAATTATTGGAATTATATTTATTAAATTCCAATTGCAAACACATTATTTAATTAATTTCCAAGGGCATTTTGGACTTTTTGAGAATTCTTTGAGCATGAAGTGGGACCCACTTCACTTGAAAAGTGATCATGCCAATTTATGAGACTTTTCAAAAAGTTCAAAGCATTTTTGGAAAAATATTTTTGTCTGGCCTTTTATTAAAATTATTTTGAGCCTTTTTGCTACCCCATTTCTTTTTCTTTTGCAAAATTTTTCATGATGCAAAAATGCAAGCTAGGTTAAACACAAACCTAATTTAGGGTTCTGACATTTCGTTTAGTTTGTTGCTGGAACTCTCTTGAGTTTTCATGTTTATCTTTTTTAGAGAGTTTGCCTGTTGCACCGAGTTTTGTGTCTTGACTTGAAGTAGGTAATTGAGGTTGCTATTCTTTTGTAGTAGTAACTTGCAAAAGTTTCGAGTTATTGTTTTGAGTAATGTTTGAAATTTTGGTATCAAGAGCTTTAGCCTATTAGTGATAGATTTCGTATTTTTGGAAATCCGTGTTTATTTTCAAAACCTACAAATTAGTTGAGAACTCTAGCTTCTAGATGGATCACTGCTCTTCTGAGGGTCGAATATTAGAGTACACTCACGTACCATGAGTCGAGGATGTGCAAGGATAACCAAACCCCCATACACTCATCCTCGGGGTACTTGTCTCTTTGTGAAACCTCCTTATTAGATTGAGAGTTACCGATAATAAGTGCATGAGTTCTTCGGACTAATGTGAGTATTCGAAAGTTGACACTTCCTCCTTCCCATATTTTGCTAGCCTCTCCTGTGCCGTGCATAGCTTTCTTCTCACTCCGAGAGTTGGCATCCACCTTCGCCGGTACATCCAAACCCTTGGCACGATACGCTCTGTCATCATAAGCCTCCTTATATCCTTCCTGAAAACAGCCACCATACCTACCTATCAAGGCATTTCCATAGCCTTTCTGAGATACATTGCCATGCAACATCCACCTTCTCATGACTTGATCTTCATGTCATACATGCTACTTGCTTGATCGATGAGCCGCATGCTAGTTGGGCCTTGCCCTAATCATTGCTACATGACGCGCTAGTATCATTGCATATCCTGCTACACTGGCAGAGGCATACATTTCCATACATCATGATAGTTACATTTTCTTTATGATTTGAGTACTTTGTAAAGTGTGAAAGATCTTCTATACTTTTTGTAATATATAGAGTGTTTCCCCTAAAGTGAGGAAAATATCCCAAAGTGGACGAATTAAAAGATCCCAAAGAGGAAAAATGAGAGTTAAATAGAAAGAGCCATTGAGGCCACCAAAAAATATAAAAAATAGAAAAAAGAGAAAAAAAGAAATAAAAAGAGTGAAGGGGGCACACTACTATTCCTTTTGAGAGATCCACACTCGTACTCCTTCTTATATCTTGTACTCCATAGAGATTATCATTCATGCATATAGCTATGTGGGAAACTTCACACTATAGAACTTGGCTTGTATATTCCAATGATGAGCCTCCTCAAACGAGCTCTAGGTCTTCTTGAGCAAGCAAGTTGGAGGCACCCCCACTAGTTCTATTGGAGAGCTTTTAGCTCATATGTGCATCCGTTGCATGGCAATCCCTACTCCTCACATCATATCTATCATTTGGCTTTCTCTTGCCTATGATTGTCCTCATTGATGTGAGCCTTTCAAACCTTTTTGTCTTCCTCCTCCACATTATTCTCTCTTTGCGATCCTAAGTGTCAACTTGCTTGCTTAGGCTCATCCATTGCATGAGTGCTCAAAATGTCGAAAAGGAGTGGATCATTTTGACTTGTACCAGGCTAGTGGTCTGGGGATGAGTCAAGATAAGATTCCAAAGAAGACCAAGTGAGAAACTTTAGTAGATTGAGTTCTCAACATAAAAATACTTTTTCTCATATATCCCTATCCCCTTTCTTGCACGCAAACACCATTTGGAGATATTCGAGTCACGGACAGCGAGAGCTCTTGCACCTTTATGTTCTTATGTTGCTTCTTTCAATACTAGATATAAACTTTTTCCTGTTATGACTTGAATTGAATTGCATACTTTGATTGATTTACTTACAAAGTTCTTATATGGTTGTTAGCATGTCACCACAGAAATTATGCTTGTTATCATTTACTTACTCGAGGACGAGAAGAAATTAAGCTTGGGGATGTTGATACGTCCAAAACTTATCTATAATTTTTGCTTGCTCCATGCCTCTTTTGTGTGATATTTCTATGATATTGATGAACTTCCATACACTTTTGATCATCTTTGGACTAACCTATTAACTCAGTGCACCCCAGGGCTAGTTCCTGTTTTCTGCTATTTTTCTATTTCAGGTTTCCCCCTTATTAAAAGTACCAGAAAAATTCCGGGAAAAATATAGGAAAAATCAGCGTACCGGAAGCTTCGCGAAAAGCCTGAGAGGGGCTAGAGGGGAGCCAGGGCCCCCCAAGGGGCCAGTGGGCGCGGCCCCACCCCTGGCCGCGCCAGGGGGCGCCTGGAGCCCCTGGCCCACCTCTGGCTGCCCCTTTCGCCTATTTATTCCCCGTGATGAGAAACCCTCGGGGACGGAACCCTTTTTCGCGATCTCTCCTCTGTTCCGCCGTCGCCGCGCTTCCAAGATCTGGAGCACCAGAAGAACTCTTCCGGCACCCTGCCGGAGGGAGGAATCACCTCCGGGAGCTTCTCCACCTCCATGGATGCTTCCCGGATGAACCGTGAGTAGTCCACCTTGGACCATGGGTCTATGATCAGTAGCTATGTGATGTTCTCCTCCCCTCTTTATTCTTCATGGATTAGACCTCGTGAGCTGCCCTACATGATCGAGGCACATATGTAATCTTTCTGCTGTTGCTATGCTGAGTTTTCTGGGATCCGATGGATTATGAGATTATGTTCAGATTGTGATTGAGTTATATATTTGATTATCTTCTTTTATATTTATGTTCTTGAGTAATTCTTGCATGTTCTCCATTGTTGTTTATTGCTTTGGCCAAGTAGTAGGTAGAGACTCCAAGAGGGAGCGTTATGCATGATTGTGGGTTCATGCCCCCCGATGACTAGCTTGAGTGACAGAAACATGAGTCTAGGGGATGTGTTGTTGGCACAAGGGGGAAAACAACGGTGCTTTTACTTGTGGGGTGCAAGGATTGGTTACTTTACGCAAAGTTCTTTAATGCAGTTGTCTCTTGCTTTGAGTTTACACTTTGGGTGGGATTTGCAACTTAATACCAGCGAGATGTTCTGGATAGATATCTCAAGGTGGATGATTAGTGGGTAGATGCAGATGGATTTCGGTCTACTTGTCTTGATGTACCGCCCATGCTTTTGAGCCTCTTCCTTTCTGTTTCACATAATTAGCACTGGTTTGCACACATAATCCTGTCAATTTCCCAGCTGTGATTTGTTTACCTCGCATGGCTATTTTATCGTCTTTTGGGAGAGAGAAATCACTAGTGAACATCATAGGACCCCAGTCCATATTACCACCATTGTTTACACTATCAATTTACTTTAAGTATTTACTTTTCAGTTGCTATCACTATCATTATTATCCCGTGCGTTTTATCCTTCGTAAACAACAAGGTCGGAGGAATTGACAAATCCTCTGTACTCGTTGGGAAGCGAAGCTATCTGTGTGTGTGCAGGTCCAGGAGAAGCAAGTGATTATCTTCAAATGACGCCTCACTTGCCGAACCACCTACTTGTCGACCTTGGAGTCCTACGGGAGACAATCTTAAAACATCGGTATCTTCACCAAGGGAAACTTTCCGTTACGCTACATCTCACCTTCCACTTGGGGTAACCAACGAGGGCGAGAATTATCTCATGTATCAGCAAGCCCTCTCTTCCTACCATCTCGACTGCTCGGCCTAATACGCCGAAGATTTGGAGCTTTTGGTGGAGTCAGACCCAGAAACTGAGGCCCGAACCACCAGCTTGGGACTTGGCTTCAATCGGTCGGGTGAGTCCGATTCCTCCATGAAACACTTCATGGACGAATGGAGTAGTAGTGATGCTGATGCTCCTGGTGACTACGGCGCAGAGTCCCTCCCGGCTACGCAAACGATGGCCGAGGGAAAACGCCCACAAACAGATGATATCCCTGGTAATTCCAAAGTCCTCAAGAAGAAAGGCTCTCAAGGTCCGAGGCGCCAGGCTTCGCCTCCGACTTCTCCTAAGCCATCTGGCCCTGTGCTGGCTCCCGCTCCCTTGAACATTGCTCCCCCACTCTTCACCATGGCAAACTTTGCTGCTAGTCTGCCCCAAGCTTCCGGGTATTTCGTTATGTTCCTTTTTGCTTCATCTGACTTTGTCTGATCACTCTTTTTAACTTGTGCTTTTTGCCATGCAGGGTCATCCAAGTTGTTGCTCCTGTGGTACCCGGGGCTCCTCTGACTGTGCGCCCTATCACCTCCGCTACCTCCTACGTACATGCGGCTTCGCGCAAGAGAGTTGCTGCCGCCGAGACCTCCAAGGCCGAGCGCACTAAGAAACAGAAGGTTGTCCCTGCTGCAAAGCAAGCGCAACAGACTGCTCCTCCTCCAAGCTCCGCGGGCGCTACATGTTCGATCGCTGGCCCACAATCGGCTGCTCCTGCTACAGCCACCACTGCTGCTCCGATTCTGATCGATCAGTCCGGGATCGTGCACTCCGACGTGTCGATCATTGATTTGACTGATGCAGGTCCAGATTTTCCCGGGACTTCTCCAGTCCGGGCCACTATTCTTGAAGATGTAGCTCCTGCAGCCAGATCGGAGAGCGCCGCTGCTGCCCCCGCCGACCCGACTGCTCCTCCTCCTGAAGGCCCCCAAGTGTCCTACCCGATTTCCTCCCACATCCCTGCTCAGGTTAGTACTGATGTGCCCCCATCTTCTAGCGCCATTGTGCCCCAGCCGCCTTCCACGGTCCGCCAGCTCTCGCGGGTCGACCGGTTTTGGCTGGCGTACACTGATGTCTACGCACGCTTCTATTCTTGTAGACTGTGTTGGGCCTCCAAGCGCAAAGGTTTGTAGGATAGCAGCAATTTCCCTCAAGTGGGTGACCTAAGGTTTATCGAACTCAGGGAAGTAGAGGTTGAAGATGGTCTCTCTCAAGCAACCCTGCAATTAAGATACAAAAAGTCTCTTGTGTCCCCAACACACCTAATATAACTAGGAGTTGCATAGGTGCACTAGTTCGGCGAAGAGATGATAAAATATGGGTGATAGGTGTGGCAAAGCAAGGTAATATAAATCTGTAATAAAAAGTGCAGCAAGAAAACATGTGACAAAAGTGAGCGCAAACGGTGTAACAATGGTGGAAACAAGGCCTAGGCTTCATACTTTCACTAGTGTCAACTCCCAACGACATTAACATAGTATAATCACATGATATTTCCCATAAAACATGCAATGGAGACGCACTTGGAGGTCAATCCTTTGTTGTCAAGAGAGGACGAGAATTATGTAAGGCTACAAAAGCACACCTCAGAGTTTGTAGTTCTCAATCTATGGATTTCCTAATGTCACCGCGGCCATCAAAAGAGAGTACCACAATCACCACAACATATCTCAAGGATAGTCAAAGACAAGCACCAAGAGACTCTCAATCTTCAATCAACACACAAAAGAGGAAATCACTCATGATAATATTCTTCTAACCCATGTCCAATAGACCGCTGTCACCATGGTCTCGGGGATTATACTAGATAAGATCAAGTGAGTACATCAATCCAATACATAGAAGAAGGGGAAATATCATGGGATCACCCTAGATTAACATAGCCTATGATCACAACAAATATCACATCATGGGAGAGAGAATTGACCACATAGCTACTGGTAGAAACCTCAGCCCTGAGGTTGGACTACTCACGCATCATGGAGGGAGGAAGCAACGTCGATGGAGATGAATCCGGGGCATTCCCCGTCCCGGCAAGGTGCCGACACATAAATTCTGGTCCCCCGAAGCTTGTTGGCGATGCCGGCGGAGATCGGAATTGCTTCTGGAGAAAAGGGGTCTGGAATCAGGGTTTTGTGCGACGGGAGAATAAATAGGATAAAAAAGGGGGCACCAGTCGCCCGCGAGGCCACCCGGCGCGGCCAAGCCCTGGGCCGCGCCCACTGGCCGCCTAGGAACCAGGTGGGGCCACTCTTTCCCTTCTTCGGTGAATCCGGAATGCTGATTTTTTATCTAATGTTTCCCGAATTTTTGGAGCACTTTTAATATGGGGGAAACCTGAAATAGAAAAACAGCAGAAAACAGGAACTGGCATTGGGGTGCACTGAGTTAATATGTTAGTCCAAATATGATCAAAAGTGTATGAAAGTGTATCTAGATCATAGCAATATCACACAAACCATGCATGGAGAAAGCATAAATTATTGATACGTTTGAGACGTATCAACATCCCCAAACTTAATTCCTGTTCGTCCTCGAGTAGGTAAATGATAACAACCATAATTTCTGTGGTGACATGCTAGCAAACATATAAGAACTTTGAAAAGTAAAGAAATCAAGGTATGCAATTCAATTCAAGTCATAACATGCAAGATTTTATATTAGCATTGAAAAAAGCAACGAAAGAACATTAGGTTTAAGAGCTCTCGCTGTCCGTGACTCGAATATCTCCAAATGGTGTTTGCGTGCAAGAAGAGGGATAGGGAATACGAGAAAACGGTATTTTCGTGTTGAGAACTCAATCTACTAAAGTTTCACACTTGGTCTTCTTTGGAATCTTATCTTGACTCGTCCCCAGACCACTAGCCAGGTACAAGTCAATTTGATCCACTCCCTTTCGATATTTTGAGCACTCATGCAATGGATGAGTGTAAGCACGAAAGTTGACACTTAGGATGGAAAAGAGAGAAATATGGTAGAGGAGGAAGACAAAAAGGGTGAGCAAGGCTCACATCAATGAGGACAATCATAGCCGAGAAGGCCAAATGATAGATATGATGTGAGGAGTAGGGATTGCCATGCAACAGATGCACATATGAGCTGAAAAGCTCTCCAATGGAACTAGTGGGGGTGCATCTAACTTGCTCGCTCATGAAGACCTAGAGCTCTTTTGAGGAGCCTCATCCTTGGAATATGCAAGCCAAGTTCTATAGTGTGAAGGTCCCCACATAGCTATATGTATGTATGATCATCTCTATGGAGTACAAGGATTAGAGGGAGTACTAGTGTGGATCTTTCAAAAGGATAGTAGTGTTGCCCATTTCTCTCTTTTTATTTCTTTTTCTCTTTTTTCTATTTTTTGTATTTTTTGGTAGCCTCAATGGCTCTTTCTATTTAACTCTCATTTGTCCTTTTTGGGATCTTTTATTTTGTCCACTTTGGGATCTTTTCCTCACTTAAGGGCAACACTCTAATTTACAAGAGGGTATAGAAGATCTTTCACACTTTATAAGGTACTCAATTCATAAAGATGATGTAGCTATCATGATTATGCAATGTATGCCGCTACCAGTGTAGAAGGAACATGTATGACATGAAGATCAAGTCATGAAGAGGTGGATGTTGCATGGCAATATATCTCGGAAAGGCTATGGAAATGCCTTGATAGGTAGGTATGGTGGCAGTTTTGAGGAAGGATATAAGGAGGTTTATGATGACAAAGCGTATCATGCCAAGGGTTTGGATGTACCGGCGAAGGTGGACACCAACTCTCAGAGTGAGAAGAAGGCAATGCACGGCAGATGAGAGGCTAGCAAATATGAGGAGGTGGAAATTTCAACTTTCAATACTTACATTAGTCCGAAGAACTCATGTACTTATTATCGGTAACTCTCAATCTAATAAGGAGGTTCACAGAGAGACAAGTACCCCGAGGAGGAGTGTATGGGGATTTGGTTATCTTTGCGCATCCTCGACTAATGGTACGTGAGTGTACTCTAATATTTGATCCCTCCGAAGATTAGCGATCCATCTAGTAGCTAGAGTTCTCAACTAATTTTGTAGGTTTTGAAAATAAACATGGATTTCCCAAAATACTATAGCTATCACTAATAGGCTAGAGCTCTTGACACCAAAAGTTCAAACATTACTCACATCAATACCTCAAAACTATTGCAAGTTACTACTAAAATTAAATAGCAACCTCAATTGCCTACTCTCAAGACAAGACACAACTCGGTGCAGCAACCAGCTCTCTTAACAAGATAAACATGAATACTAAAGAGAGTTCCAGAAACAAACTAAACAAAAGCCAAGGCTCTTTCTAAAGACAAACTAAGACTAAAACTAAACATGGTAGGCATGAAGAATCCTATGATGTGTTCTAGATTTTGAAAGTGGAGCGTGTTTCTCTCCCACACAAACTATGGCGGGGTCTAACTTGTTATGAACAGCAAGCAAAGTTAAAGAAAACTAAAAATAAAACCTAAGAGCGAGACGCTCCAAGCATAGCACATAACACATGAAGTGATAAAAATATAGTGAGACGAAGGACGAACTGATGATTGTTGATGGAGGAGGGGATGCACGGGGGAATCCCCAAGCTTAGACGCTTAAGTCTCCTTGAATATTTTTTGGGGATGCATGGGGACATCCCCAAGCTTTAGCGCCTTACACTCCCGAATCTCCTTTCATCATCTTCCATCGCACACTTGAAAACTCCCTTCATACATAACTCATCATAAGCTGATTAGAGAGGTTAGTACCCTTACTAAATAATTTTTCCCCACTAGATATAAAAGTATTCTTGAAGAGATACTGTTTCTTAAGATTGCCAAAAGGTTTTTGCAAAGAAAAAGCAAGCTTAAGGTTTGCAAAAGTTAGGAGAGACAAAACATGGAAGAATCTGTGAAAACGGAACAACACGTAGTAAAGAAATTTTTAGGGGTACTTCTGCAACTCAAATAAAAAAACTCAGAACATACGAAAGTTGCGTGATTGTATAGAGCACGCTGTGTAAACAATTCAGCTCAAAAAGATGAACTGGTGATTTGATCTGATTTTTCCCGTCACGAGGACAGAATCTGTTTTCTGGACAACATGTCACAACTTTCACTTCCCTTGTCATATGAGGCTCTAACTTGGCACAAAGCTTGAAAATAAAGATGCAATGATGTTGCTACAGTAGTAACAATCATCAAGACCGCTAAAAATTGAAAGTAAAAACTCAAAGTAAAGATAACAAGGGTTGTCTCCCTAGAGCTCTTTCTTTATAGCCATAAAGATAGGCTTAAGATTTTAATGATGCTCTTGTTGGAATAAGAGTTGAAGAACAAAAGAGAGCATCAAGAAGGAAATACCAAACATATTTAAGTCTAACATGCTTCCTATGCATAGGAATATTGCAATAGAATAATTCATTTAAGCACAAAGCAATAAGCATAGTTAGGCAAAACAAGTGCAACTTCAAAACCTTGAACATAAAGAGAGGGAACTTGATATTATTGAAATATCTATAAGAATATGTTCCCTTCTCATAATAATTTCCAGTAGGATCATGAATAAACTCAACAATATAAGCATCACATAAAGCATTTTTACCATGATCCACATGCAAAAGGGTACTCTTACTCTCCACATGAGCATAATCTTTCTCATTGGTAATAGTGGGAGTAGGACTATCATAAACAACCTGAACACTATAGATTAATTGTGTATTAGGAAGATGGTGTTCAATAAGGGAGTAATTCCCTCCATGATTATGACAAGTTTCATAAGGATAATTTCTCCTTTTGTCATAGGTACTGATGAGGATCAGCCTCGGCAAATCCCATGGTCAAGGACCCTGGGTTAGTCATAGAGAAGGAACAGGTTGGACGATACTCGTCGGCTAACAGGAGAAGCACTTCCTGCTCGATATTATTGCATGAGGGGGCGATTACAAGGGAGGCCAAGGCGAGTTCTCGCAAGTCTGGGAGAGTAGATTGGATATTGGATATTCGAGACGTCTCCCCTCCTAGCCTTTATATACTAGGCTAGGTCTCGGGGAATCCGTCCTAGATTACAGAGATAATTTCCTAGTCCTAGTCTTGCCTTGTGCACCAAGTCGTGCCTTCCATATCAATCGCGGAATCCTACGTCGGTGTCTTGATTGGGCCAGTCGTGGGCCTGTCGAGGCTTTCCAGCGGGCCTTATTTCTTCATGCACACCAGGTATCCTCACACGCAGGAGTCGTGGGGTCACCCCCTCGTCAGTAGCCCCCGAGTGCCTGGGGGACTCGAAGAGTCGCACAGGGTCTCGAATTCGTCATTCCTTTATCATCATAGGTGCATCATAGCTGTGGGTCGCTGGCAGTTTTGAGCCATGACAAGGGCCCAAGGAGTCGACTGGTCGAGCCTTGGTGAATTGCGCTAGTGGCAAATACCGCAGTAGCCCAATCAAGCTCACGTCCCTCGACATGAACTTGGAACGACAGGTGTCTAGAAAAGTCATGCCACTGCAGTTCTTATAGGATCAATTGCTTCCAGTCTAAGCAAATAGCCTGAGCGCGTCCGCTCGGCTCTTTCTATCATGCGAGCGCATGGAAAAGATCGGGAGTAAAGTCGCTCTACGGCAAGTCCCGGCCCGGCCGTTCTGTGCAGCGGGGTCTTACCTACACGCTAAGCTTGCACGACATCTGGGTACAGTGTGTCGTAGCCCAGGTATAATCGTTTTTCTTTGTAGAGGCACGGAGCCTGGTTAGCGATGCACCCACTTGGAATAAACAATCAAGAGGGATATTAGTGGTTACTCGCGGAGTTTTTATGAGATCGGGTGAGGGGTCATATAGGAAATCATCCGATTGGGATGTCATCGATTGCGGGGGTGGTTTAGCTTGATTGAGCTTTTGTGAGTAGGGACTCGAACGCTTTTTGTCTTCGAGGTGAGGGAGCACTCGAACTCTACAGACGTGTTGTTTCCGCTGACGCGAGTAGTCTTGCGAGTGCATGTTCGCCTTTTGGGTGAGGGAGCACCCGAAACTCTGTAAGTGCGAGTGGTTTACTCGAGCATATCCTCATCTTCTAGGTGAGGGAGCACCCGAAATCTCAAGGTTTTGGTCTTTTACTTTTGTTTTTGAATAAAGATACTCCCGATGGGAGTAAAAAGATTTTGGAATCGGAATATTTTGGTACTGAGAGATAAGTAACCTCTGTCAGTCTTTTGTTTTTTTCCTATTGTTTTTATCTTGATCCGTCCTTCTTGGAACGCCGCGTTGATGGTCCTTGTCATGCTATTTGATGATGATGCTTGGTCTTTGATCCGTTGCGTCTTCTAGCCATGATGACGACTTGGACGCCGTGCTGCCCGTTGGATTTCCAAGGTGTGCATGGGAAACATGCGAGATTTGACGCCTCCTTTAAGTATTGCTGACCGTGTGGAGGCATCTTTTCTTGGAATTCGTAACGCCCGATGTGTTTGGTCTTTGATTTAATGATGGCGCCCCCTCGGCTTTTGTGTTTTTTCCTGGTTTGCCCTTGGGTTGCGCTATAAATACCCGCTGTTTTTATTACCTGGGCTTGGTCATCCATTCTTCTCCTATCTTCTTCTTCTTCCCATGGCTCCCAAGTGGGGTGGTGGTGCTTCTGCTCGAGGTCGTGGCCGGCGTGGTCGTGGTGGCCGCACCCCCCGCTCTTCTCATGGTGGGCGTCGTGGAGCTGCGGCGACGCCCTCTTCGTCTTGTGCGGACGAGGGTGTTTGGCGCTATGATTTCCTTCTGCGTATTCTTAGTCGCACTGCTACTCGGATCCCTCTTCCATTCTCCTTTGCCTCCGTGATTTCTGAGCTCAATCTGAGGGGTCTGTGGCTTTGGCTTCAGGGGTACGCTCGATCTCCTGCTTGGGTTGATCTTTCTGTTGATGGCTCCTTCTTGATTTTTCTTGATGCTGGTTGGAGGTCGGTTTCACGGAAGCTAAACTTGCGTGATGGGGTGATGTCTACGCATGCTTTTATTCTTGTAGACTATGTTGGGCCTCCAACAGTAGAGGTTTGTAGGACAGCATCAATTTCCCTCAAGTGGATGACCTAAGGTTTATCAAACTCAGGGAAGTAGAGGTTGAAGATGGTCTCTCTCAAGCAACCCTGCAATTAAGATACAAGAAGTCTCTTGTGTCCCCAACACACCTAATACAACTAGGAGTTGTATAGGTGCACTAGTTCGGCGAAGAGATGATAAAATATGGGTGATAGGTGTGGCAAAGCAAGGTAATATAAATCTGTAATAAAAAGTGCAGCAAGCAAACATGTGACAAAAGTGAACACAAACGGTGTAACAATGATGGAAACAAGGCCTAGGCTTCATACTTTCACTAGTGGCAAGTCCCAACAACATTAACATAGTCTAATCACATGATATTTCTCATAAAACATGCAGTGGAGACATACTCGGAGGTCATTCCTTTGTGGTCAAGAGAGGACGAGAATTGTGTAGGGCTACAAAAGCAAACCTCAGAGTTCGTAGTTCTCATCTATGGATTTCCCAATGTCACCGCGGCCATCCAAAGAGAGTACCACAATCACCACAACATATCTCAAGGATAGTCAAAGACAAGCACCAAGACACACAAAATGGGAAATCACTCATGAAAATATTCTTCTAACCCATGTCCAATAGACCGCTGTCACCATGGTCTCGGGGATTATACTAGATAAGATCAAGTGAGTACATCAATATAATACATAGAGGTAGGGGGAATATCATGGGATCATCCTATATTAACATAGCCTATGATAACAACGAAGATCACATCATGGGAGAGAGAATTGACCACATAGCTACTGTAGAAACCTTAGCCCCGAGGAGGAACTACTCACACATGGACATGGTGAGAGAGAGAGAGAGAGAGTTGTTGATGGAGAGGTGCAGCCCGGAAGAGATGAAGGAGATGGCGGCGGCGACGCCCACGGCCACGGCCCTTCGGGGCAGCGGCCCTTGGCCCCCTTCTTCTTACTTGGAGATGGTGCTGCTGTGGAGATTGATCTCCCCCTCAAGACGGCTTCCAAGGGGGAGGAAATTTCGTGGTGCCCTTTGACCTAGGTTTCCTCTCTTTATAGACTCTCGGATTCCCGTCATCCGGATTACGTCTTCGGTATTTCGGGACTCCAGGGATATCCGAACTCCGATTGGGCCGAATTTTATGTCGAGATCCACCGGAAAAAATTCCATACAACTTTTTAGTTTTAAGTTTTTCCGTTTGAGGCCGTCTTCTAACGTTTCCGAGGCGATCTATAAAACCTGTCTGGTGGGGACGGATTTCGGGAAAGTTAGAGTCCAACTCTTACAAGGCTTATTTTTGTGAGTTTTCCTTTATCCAAGTAATTCCTGCACATAAAGTAGAAAAACAAGAACTTGTGCACTCTTGAAACCATTAATAGGTTAGTTCCAAAATATGTTATAAAAAGGTATGAAAGTGTATCAAAAGCATAGCAATATCACACAAACACATGCATGGAGCAAGCAGAAATTAGAGATACGTTTTGGACGTATCAACATCCCCAAGCTTAATTCCTGCTCGTCCTCGAGTAGGTAAATGATAACAAGCATAATTTATGTGGTGACATGCTAGGAACCATATAAGAACTTTGAAAGTAAAGCAATCAAAGCATGCAATTCAATTCAAGTCTTAACAAGCAAGCGTCTATATTAGCATTGACACAAGCAACAAAAGAACAAAGGGTGCAAGAGCTCTTGATGTCCGTGACTAAAATGTCTCCAAATGGTGTTTGCGTGCAAGAAGGGGGATATGGGAGTACGAGAGAAAAGTATACTTGTTGACAACTCAATCTACTAAAGTTTCACACTTGGTCTTCTTTGGAATCTTATCTTGAATCGTCCCCAGACCACTAGCCAGGTACAAGTCAATTTGATCCACTCCTTTTCGATATTTTGAGCACTCATGCAATGGATAAGCGTAAGCACGAAAGTTTACACGTAGGATGGCAAAGAGAGAAATATGGTGGAGGAGGAAGACAAAAAGGATGAGAAAGGCTCACATCAATGAGGACAATCATAGGCGAGAGAGCCAAATGATAGATATGATGTGAGGAGCAGGGATTTCCATGCAACAGATGCACATGTGAGCTAAAAGCTCTCCAAGGGAACTAGTGGGGGTGCATCCAACTTGCTTGCTCAAGAAGACCTAGAGCTCGTTTGAGGAGGCTCATCATTGGAATATACAAGCCAAGTTCTATAGTGTGAAGGGTCCCCACGTAGCTATATGCATGTATGATGATCTCTATGGAGTACAAGGGATATAGGATGAAGTACGAGTGTGGATCTCTCAAAAGGAATAGTAGTGTGCCCATTTCTCTTTCTTTTTTTGTATTTTTTTTGTGGCCTCAATGGCTCTTTCTATTTAACTCACATTTGTCTTCTTTGAGATCTTTTGATTTTGTCCTCCTTGGGATCTTTTCCTCACTTTAGGGTCAACACTCTATATATTACAAGAAGTATAGAAGATCTTTCACACTTTACAAAAGTACTCAACATAAAGAAAATGAAACTATCATGAAGTATGCAAATGTATGCCTCTGCCAGTGTAGCAGGATATGCAATGATACTAGTGCGTCATGTAGCAATGATTAGGGCAAGTCCCAACTAGCATGCGGCTCATCGATCAAGCAAAAGCATGTATGGCATGAAGATCAAGTCATGAGAAGGTGGATGTTGCATGGCAATGTATCTCGGAAAGGCTATGGAAATGCCTTGATAGGTAGGTATGGTAGCTGTTTTGAGGAAGGATATAATGAGGGTTATGAGGACAGAGCGTATCGTGCCAAGGATTTGGATGCACCGGTGAAGGTGGACGCCAACTCTCGGAATGAGAAGAAGGCAATGCATGGCACAGGAGAGGCTAGCAAATATAAGGAGATGGAAGTGTCAACTTTCGAATACTCACATTAGTCCGAAGAACTCATGCACTTATTATCGGTAACTGTCAATCTAATTAGGAGGTTCACAAAGAGACAAGTACCCCGAGGAGGAGTGTATGGGGGTTTGGTTATCCTTGCGCATCCTCGACTCATAGTACGTGAGTGTACTCTAATATTCGATCCCTCCAAAGATTAGTGATCCATCTAGTAGATAAATTTCTCAACTAATTTTTTATATTTTTCAAAAATAAACACGGATTACCCAAAATACGACATCTATCACTAATAGGCTAAAGCTCTTGACACCAAAAGTTCAAACATTACTCAGGGCAATACCTCAAAACTATTGCAAGTTACTACTACAATTGAATAGCAACCTCAATTACCTACTCCAAGTCAAGACACAAAACTCAATGCAATAGGCAAACTCTCTAAACAAGATAAACATGAAAACTCAAGAGAGTTCCAGCAACAAACTAAACAAAAGCTCTTAAAAAGATAAGCATGAAAACTAAGAGCTAGAACATGACAGCAGCTACGAAAAAGATAGAGAACACACACAAAAAAGATAAGCATGAAAATCCTATGTTGTGTTCTAGGGTGAAGTGGAGCGTGTTTCTCTCCCACACAAATAAATCTGGGTTCTAAATTTTTATGAATAGAAAGCAAAGCTAAAGAAAACTAAAAAGGAAATAAAGAGCAAGATGCTCCAAGCATGGCACATAACGCATGAAGTGATAAAAATATAGTGGAACGAAAGACGAACTGATAATTGTTGATGGAGAAGGGGATGCATGGGGGCATCCCCAAGCTTAGACGCTTGATTCTCCTTGAATATTTCTTGGGGGTGCACGGGGGCATCCCCAAGTTTGAGCGTTTGACCCTCCTGAATCTTCTTTTATCATCTTCCCTCGCACACTTGAAAACTCCCTTCATACATAACTCATCATAATCTGATTAGCGAGGTTAGTACCCACAATAAAATAAATTTTCTCTACTGGAAATAAGGATATTATTGAGGAGCTCCTGTTTCTGAAGATCGCCAAAAAGTTTTTGCAAATAAAAAGCAAGCTTAAGGTTTGCAAAACGAAGAAAAGTCAAAACAGGACAGAATCTGTGAAAAGCAGAACAACAGGTAGTAAATTATTTTTTAGGGATACTTCTGCATCTCAAATCAAAAAACTCATAACATACAAAAGTTCTGTTATTGTATAGAGCATGCTTTGTAAAAAAATCAGCTCAAAAAGATGAAATAGGATTTTCTATGATTTTTCCCGTCACGAGGACATAATCTGTTTTCTGGACAGCATGTCACAACTTTCACTTCCCTTGTCATATGAGGCTATAAATGGCACAAAGCTTGAAAAGAAAGGATACAATGATGTTTCTACAGTATTAAAAATCATCAAGACCACTAAAAACATAAGAAAAACAAAAAGTAAAGATAACAAGGGTTGTCTCCCTAGAGCTCTTTGTTTATAGCCATAAAGATAGGCTTAAGATTTTAATGATGCTCTCATAGGAATAAGAGTTGAAGCACAAAAGAGAGAATCAAGAAGCAAATACAAATCACATTTAAGTCTAACATGCTTCCAATGCAAAGGGATCTTGTAGAGAAATAACTCATTGAAGCATAAAGATATTAGCATAAGAAGGAAAAATAAGTGCAACTTCAAAACCTTCAACATAAAGAGAGGGAACTTGATATTATTGAAATATCTATAAGAATATGTTCCCCTCTCATAATAATTTTCAGTAGGATCATGAATAAACTCAACAATATAAGTATCACATAAAACATTCTTATCATGATCCATAACCATAGAAAATTTATTACTCCCCACATAAGAAAAATCCTTCTCGTTAGTAATAGTGGGAGCAAACTCAAGAAAATAGCTATCCCATGAATCATTCTTATCATGATACACTTGCAAACATTTATTCTTTATAGCATAAGTGTCATCACAATAATCATCATAGATAGGAGGAAAAGTATCATCAAAATAAATTTCCTCATCAAAACTTGGGGGGCTAAAAAGGTCATCTTCATAAAACGTTGCTTCCCCAAGCTTATAGCTTTGCATATCATTAGGATCAAATATATTCAAAGAAGACATGCTAATAACATTGCTACTATCATGAGTGTTGTGCAAATAGTAAAGCTCCATAGGATTTTTGAATTTCTCTTCAAACACTTCATGTTCCAACTCAAGGTAGCGCTCATAAAGCTCTCTCATAATATTTTTGTTGTTTTCCATAAGCCTAACTAGTGAAAATAAAAACAAGAAACGAAAATATTTAATTGCAAGATCTAAAGATATACCTTCAACGCTTACTTCCCCGGCAACGGCGCCATAAATAGCTCATGTCTACGCACGCTTCTATTCTTGTAGACTATGTTGGGCCTCCAAGCGCAGAGGTTTGTAGGACAGCAGCAATTTCCCTCAAGTGGATGACCTAAGGTTTATCGAACTCAGGGAAGTAGAGGTTGAAGATGGTCTCTCTCAAGAAACCCTGCAATTAAGATACAAGAAGTCTCTTGTGTCCCCAACACACCTAATACAACCAGGAGTTGTATAGGTGCACTAGTTCGGCGAAGAGATGACAAAATATGGGTGATAGGTGTGGCAAAGCAAAGTAACATAAATCTGTAATAAAAAGTGCAGCAAGCAAACATGTGACAAAAGTGAACACAAACGGTGTAACAATGGTGGAAACAAGTCCTAGGCTTCATACTTTCACTAGTGGCAACTCCCAACAACATTAACATAGTCTAATCACATGATATTTCCCATAAAACATGCAATGGAGACGCACTCGGAGGTCATTCCTTTGTGGTCAAGAGAGGACGAGAATTGTGTAGGGCTACAAAAGCACACCTCAGAGTTCCTAGTTCTCAATCTATGGATTTCCCAATGTCACCGCGGCCATCCAAAGAGAGTACCACAATCACCACAACATATCTCAAGGATAGTCAAAGACAAGCACCAAGAGACTCTCAATCTTCAATCAGCACACAAAAGAGGAAATCACTCATGATAATATTCTTCTAACCCATGTCCAATAGACCGCTGTCACCATGGTCTCGGGGATTATTCTAGATAAGATCAAGTGAGTACATCAATCCAATATATAGAGGAAGAGGAAATATCATGGGATCACCCTAGATTAACATAGCCTATAATCAGAACAAAGATCACATCATGGGAGAGAGAATTGACCACATAGCTACTGGTAGAAACCTCATCCCCGAGGGGGGACTACTCTCGCATAATGGAGGGAGGAATCAACGTCGATGTAGATGAATCCGGGGGCACTTACCCGTCCCGGCAGGGTCCCGGCACAGGAATTCTGGTCCCTCGAAGCTTGTTGGCAATGGCGGCGGAGATCGGAATTTCTTCTGGAGAAAAGGTGTCTAGAATCAGGTTTTTTGTGACGGGAGAATAAATAGGAGCCAAAGGGGGGCACCGGGGGGGCACCAGTCGCCCACGAGGCCACCCGGCGCGGCCAAGCCCTAGGCCGCGCCCACTAGCCGCCTAGGCACCAGGTGGGGCCCCTCTGGCCCTTCTTAGGTGAATCCGGAAGCTTCCGGAACGCTGATTTTTTATCTGATTTTTCCCGAATTTTTGAAGCACTTTTAATATGGGGGAAACCTGAAATAGAAAAACAGCAGAAAACAGGAACTGGCACTGGGGTGCACTGAGTTAATAAGTTAGTCCAAATATGATCAAAAGTTTATGAAAGTGTATCTATATCATAGCAATATCACACAAAACATGCATGGAGCAAGAAGAAATTATCGATACGTTTGAGATGTATCATACACTGGCGAACTTGATGTTGTGCCGGTGCAACCTTCTTCTGATTCCGCCGCTCCTCCTCCTGCTGGGTCCCAGCCCACCTTCAGCGCCGATTGGGTGGCCTTGCCTCCCAAATTAAGATTTTTTCCACTGGAGCCCTGTCCCAAGTTCTCGCCTGTAACACCCTCAGATCCAGTATAGTAATCACTACAGTGATTCCACTGTTAGTGATCATTACTGTTGATGATCAAGCCATGATAACCTTTGATCATAGCTCTGCCAATTTCCAACCCGGATAAAATTTTAAAATTGGGTAAATTATAAAACTTTGCTCCAAGGATTGTGGATGCCAGTCAATCAATTTGATCATGGCTAAACCAAACCAATATTAGTCATTTGAATAATCAAAGGTCATTGATGGATATGAAACAATGAGTGTTGAGTTACTAAATTGCCCCTTGAATATTAATATTAAAGCAATGTGGAAGATTGAAGTAAACCCTAGGTGTTGCAAGCACTTCCATTATTTAATAGCAAATAATGTTGGGCCATGTTAAAAATAACAATGGATATTCTTTAAAGTGTTTTACAAATATTATGAAATAAAATTAGTAACTTTGGGAATTATTAAATTGCCATGGAATAAAATAAACAAGTGCAAATTTTAAATGCACTAAAAATTGTGAAACCAATTTTATTAAATGCCTAAAAATCAGTAGGTCTTATAAATATTGGAATGTGAATTTATTAAGTTATTTAAATAATGCAATTAAATGATAACAGTAGCAAAACAATACCAAAAAGCCTTTTAAAATAAATAACAATATTCAAATGAATTTAATTAATGCCCAAACTTATTGTGGCATCACTTTACAGTTTAACACAATTATTGGGACTGTTGTCGCATTTTTCTAAAAATATTTGATACCCAGAAATAATAAAACAGAAAAGAAACAAAAGAAAAGAAAAAAAAAACATAAACCCCGCCACCGGGGGAGGCCCACTCCCCCCCCAGCCTGGCCCACCCCGGGCCTCTTCTTCTCCAACTGCCTCCATCCCCTGTTCCACCAACTCCCTGCCCCCACCCCCACAGGGGAGGGCCACGCCGCCGGCCCATCCTACCTGCTCCCCTGCTCCCCTACCTGCCCCCCCATCTCCTCTGGATAAGGCCTAAGCCAACCCCCCCCTCTGGAGCTCCCCTGTGCCCCCTCCTCCTCCCCACGCTCCCCTCCCCACCCCTCGCACCACTGCCCCCTCCTCCCATTTCTGCACGCCCGGAGACCGGCGCCTCGGTCGCCGCCGTCGCCATGGCCTTGCCGCCACGCTGCCCTGGGGCTCCCCGCGCCCCGCCTCTGCACCCACTGGACTGAAGCGCTCCTCCACGCCGCCCCATAGTCCATCCACGGCCAGGACGCCCTCACGCCGTGGAAATTGTCGGCCTCCTTCGACGGGGTCGCCACGGCCGCCGCTCGGCCTGCTCCGCCGCGAGCTCTCCAGTCCGCCCGCACCTCCAGACCTCGCCGGCGAGCTTCTCCCCCGAATCCCCCTTCCTCCGTTTGATTCAGTCGCCGTTGGCTGTCCCCGCGTTGTGCCGCCACCGCTGCTCGTTGTTGTGCTCTGGCTGAGGCCGCCATGGCCGGAGCTCGCTGGCGCTGCTGCTGTTGCGAGCCGCTGCTTCTGGCTACGCCCGGCCATGCGCCGGCGCCGCTGGCCAGCTGGTCGCCCCCCCCCCCCCCCCCCCGTTGCTACGCTGGCCACGACCATGGCCGGCTGTGTGTGTGCGTTCTGTGTGCGTACGTGTTATTAGGGCCGGCTTGTTAGTGCTAGTTTTGGCTAGTTAATTAGGTTAGTGATAATTAGTGGGCTATGTGTAAATGACATGTGGGTCCAGCACCCCCTTAACCCTTGGTTAATTAGACAAATAGTTTGGGTTATTAAAATATGACTCAATGACATGTGGGTCCCCTTGTGCTATTTATTTTGAATAAAATCAATTTGTTGCATGTGTCTATGACACATGGGGCCCACTGGTCAGTTGACCAGTCAAGCCACCTAGCCTATGACAGGTGGGTCCCCCTTGTCAGTTTGACCAGTCAAACTTCACTGTTCTGGATAATGTTAGATTAATAATAAATATAAATCTAGAAATTCTTTTAAATGATTAAAACTTTAAAATTCAATATCTTTTAAACCGTAACTCAGATCGAAAAACTTTATACATGAAAATTGATCAGAAAAACATAACGGATATGAATACGCTATCTGTATGTCTACCACACCCCTCTAACACAACGAACATCGAACCGTCCCCCTCCGGACCGTTTGTCGGATAAATTGTCCGGTACTGCTAAAGTACCCGGATGAATTTATTTCGAACATGAAAGTTGTTCGGAATAGATCAACTAACCCGGATACACCACCCACACGTGTGTCGGATGTCCACGACACCTCCGGCATGATTCCCCCCCTCCGGACACCCTATCCGGTAATAACCCGGAACTGGCAGTTCATCCCCGGATGAATTTCCGTTCCGAGCAACGTGCATTGCACTACGTTAGGACACCGTTAACATTTCATCTGTCATGTCATGCATCTGTTTGTATATGCTTGCTGTGTATTTACTGTTTGCCCCCCCCTTAATCTCCGATAGACACCGCTGCTGCTGTCGACTACACCGTTGCCGAGTACGACTACTTCGTCGACGACCCTACCCCTACCGTCGAGCTTCCAGGCAAGCAGAGCCATTCTCTTCCCCAGATATCGCCTATCTTTCCGTACATTTCTTGCACTAGGCATTGTTACTGCTGCTGCTACGATTACAATCCTATTCAATTGCATAGCCTGTTTTTGTCGCCCCTTGATGTACCTTCCTTTACTCCTATGCTGCCTATTATTGCTTATGCATTATTCAGCAGTAAACCCTGCGCATTGTTAGTTAGGTTTAGAATAGCGGGCCGTGATCACTCTGGGAGTGATCGTGGGAACGATATATTACAACTGAAACAGGTACCGATCAATGCAGACGCCCTAGGGAACCTACAACGGCGAGACTCTGCCGAGTCGCTCCGAGTTTGACTTACGAGTGGAATGGACTCGTAATTCACTCTCGTCGGCTCAGTAGCGTAGTATCACCGGGATGATACGAGGTTTACCTCTTTAGTTCATTCCGCTGATATCTCTGTCAAACCTCTTTAAGTGTGCCGTCGAGGGTGATTCCTCCTGGTTTCACTTAACGGTAGGGACTCGAACCAACTGGTGTCCTTAAAGGTAAGAAGTCGGGCGACCCAACGGTGCCCGCGAGAGGTATTGCGACGGGACGACAGGGAGGGTATGACCAGTGTACTGGTGTGCTTGGCCCCTGATCGTTGGCCGCGAGAGTTACCAAACTACGAAAGTCGAGCTCCTCCCGGAGCACACGCGAGACATGGTAAGGAGACGGTTCACCTTGTGGGTAACCGCAGTGACTTGGTGGGACGACAGGGCAGGCACCGATGTACTGGTGGTCCTGGCTGTTGTCGTTGTCCGCGGGTCAGTTAAGTCGAGGCAACGATAACGGTTGTCACGCAGGTTAATTAAAATGCTAAATGGTTCAGTGAATGTCTTGAGTTGGCTATATGCCATGTACGCACTACCTACCCGTGGGAATTACGAGTTATGGGCTCCTCTGCTTCGTAGTGTCGTCCGAGGACTCTTCAGACGTCAGAAGTACCGCAGGCTGATTGCCGGGAAGTGCGCTGTCTTCTTTGCTCGAGCTGTGTTGTTTTTGTTACGGCTTCCCGGCCACCCACGCACCATGCAGGAGTACGTCAGGGTTGGGGTCCAAGGCGCTGAGTACTTAGGATTTAGACCGGCGGATGGCCTCTCTGTTGAGTTTGAAAGATGGGCTATGAAGTGTCGGATAGCCTCGGTGGAGCGTTCCCTAACAAGGTTCCCGCCACCCTGGAGATCCGTGCGTGTAGCGTAACACAAGTGCACCCCTGCAGGGAAGATTAATCTATTCGAATAGCCGTGTCCACGGTAACAGGACGCTTTATGCTGAAGCTGGATCTTACCACTAGAAACTATTATTATTAAACTGTATGGTTCCGGGTTTTCTTCCTCGCGGGGATGTCGAGGAGGTGAACTCGGAGGCATTGTTAATTATTACAACTTATTATTATACAATGCTGCAGCAACTTCTGCTGCATTGTTACTTTATGCTTTATATAAACTGTTGGCTGATTCTTACCTCATGCTGCAAGACATCATCGGAAGATGCTAGTCTTCGATAGGCCTAGCTTCTTACCCTTGCTCTGGATTTCTATCTTACAGTCCACTATATACAGCCTCTTCTTTCCGTTGATACAATTCATAATGCTTAGTAGCGGACGTAAGACTCGCGGGTATACTAGATACTCACCCTGCTTTATTTCCTTTACTGTTTTGCCTGATCGGCCACTGCAGCCGACGTTGAAGCCCAGGAGCAGGAGGACCCCGATGCCGACCACCGCAACGTGAAGATCCCCGCTGCCTTCTACGACGTCGAGTTCCCCTTTGACCAGGAGTAGTTTGGAGGTTCCCAGGCAGGAGGCCTCGCCTTTTCGATCGAGTGTTGATTTTGTGCTAGCCTTCTTAAGGCAACCTTGTATCCTTGTGTCTGTACTCAGATACTATTGCTTCCGCTGACTTGTGCTCTCGAGCTGTTGTATTCGATCCCTCGTGGCCCCTGGGTTGTATTAAACAGCTTGTATTATTTTATTTGTAGAGTTGTGTTGTGATATCTCACCGTGAGTCCCTAATCTCGATCGTGTACCTTGCGTGTATGATTACTGTACACGGTCTGATTTTGGGGGCGTCACATCGCCAGTGAGCACTCTGCCGCGGTAAGTTTATCTTCCTGTGGGGGCGCGTCAGCGCACCCACTTGGTGTAGTCCCCGAGATTCGGGCCGATTGCTTGGAATCAGCTCGGATCTAATCTTTTTGTTTGCTGATCTTTAGACCTGATCATGCCATTTTTTAGGCCATCTGTGACAGGCGTCAAAATGTTTTTAATGAGTTGTTGGCCGCTTATTCAGCGGGCCAGAAGTCTCTTGCTACCCTGAAGAAGAAGTTTGACCCTCAAACTGTTAAAATTCAAGAGCTGACCAGTGAACTTTTGCTCATCACTTGGTTATTTTCGACTACTACTTCTTTCTGAATTTGTTGTATTTTTATCCTTAGCTGCTGCTGCCCACACCTCCGAGCTGGAGGCAGTCCAATAGAAGATAGTCAAGCTGGAGAATCGACTCGGTGAGAAGAACGTTCAGCATGGAAATGCTGAAAAGGAGCGTGGCCGATTGGCCATTGTCGAGGCCGAGCTGCAAGCCAAGAACCAAAAAATGACAAGTGACCTTGCCGCTATGAAGGCTACTCATGCTGGTGACATGCAGAGGCTGGTGGATGATCGGATCGAAACAGAAGGCCAGCTGATGAAGGAAAGGGATCTAGCTGTCAAACGTGCCGAGGACTTAGCCGTTCAGCACTAGAATGAACTTTGAACTGCCCAAGCCCACGTCGATCTTGCACTTGCCTGCCTGCATAGAGTGGACATCGCCCTTGCTGGTATCTTCTCTTTCTACTTATTCCTTATTCTCCGATATGATTTTCTTGTACTCCGATCTTACTTTCTTTCTGATTGTTTGTTTGCCAGATGCCTGGCCCAACTCTACCGCTATTGCTACTGAAGCTTTAGTCCAGGCCTGCCGAACTAGAGGTGTGGAAGTTGACGCTGATGCAGGTTGGGCCCCAGAAGACTTTTTTGTAGCTCTGGACGCCCGAGTGCCTCTAGTGAAGGGTGCTCTTTGCACCTTCAAGACTAGAGTCCAGAAGTTAAATGACATGCTCTTCAAGTCACGGGTGAAACCGACTGCCAGTGAGACAAGTGCTAATGTAGCTCGGAACCTCAAGGCCGCGCCTCGTCAACTTGAAGTGATGCTTGACTCTACTGTTCGATCTGGAGTGCAGGCTGCTCTCTCCATCGTTATGAGCTGGTACCCTGATGTGGACCTGGATCTGCTGCATGCCCCGCGGGCCGGGTCGGAGGCCAGTGTTGGTGAGATTTGGCCGCGAATATGAAAAATTGCTGAAGAGCTTCTAGTGGACATTGATCCTTTGGAGCACACTCCCTATCTTGATGACGATGGTTCTCCGGTTGATGGCTTCTCCCCCCTCGTTGGTTACCCAAAGTGGAAGGTTGAGATGTAGACAACAGCAAATTTCCCTCGGTGAAGATACCAAGGTTTGTCTCCAGTAGGACTCCGGCAACGATAGGAAGGTGACAATGGCGCTAGCAATTAGGCGGTTGACGTGTACCTGCACACACAACAGATAACTTTGCTCCCAACGAGTTCAGAGAGGTTGTCAATCCCTCCGGCCTTGTTGTTCGCAAAGGATCAAACGTACGGGATAATAATGATAGTAATAGCAACAGAAAAGTAAATAAAGCAGAAAATAAATAACGAGTGTAAACAGTGTTGGAAATATGGACCGGGGTCCCATGATGTTCACTAGTGATGTCTCTCTCCCAAAAGACGATAAAATATCCATGCGAGGTAAACAAATTACAGCTGGGCAATTGACAGGATTATGTGCGCAAACCAATGCTAACTATGCTATAAAGAAAGGAAGAGGCTCAAAAGCATGGGCAGTACGCCAAGACAATTAGACCGAAATCCATCTGCATCTACCTACTAATCATCCACCTTCAGATATCTATCCAGAACATCTCGCTGGTATTAAGTTTGCGAATCCCACCCAAAGTGTAAACTCAAAGCAACAGACAACTGCATTAAAGAACTTTGCGTAAAGTAAACAATCCTTGCACCCGCAATACAAGCACCGTTGTTTTCTCCCTTGTGGAAATAGCACATCCCCTAGAGTCATGTTTCTGTCACTCAAGCTAGTCATCCGGGGGCATGAACCCACAATCATGCATAACGCTCCCTCTTGGAGTCACTACCTACTACTTGGCCAAAGCAATAAACAGCAACGGAGAACATGCAAGAATTACTCAAGACCATAAATATAAAAGAGGAGAATCAAATATATTACTCAATCACAATCTAAATATAGTCTCATAATCCATCAGATCCCAGCAAACTCAACATAGCAACAGCAGAAAGATTACATATGTGCCTCGATCATGTAGGGCAGCTCACGAGGTCTAAACCATGAAGAAAAAATAGGGGAGGAGAACATCACATAGCTATTGATCATAGAACCATGGTCCAAGGTGGACTACTCACGGTTCATCTGGGAAGCATCCATGGTGGTGGAGAAGCTCCCGGAGGTGGTTCCTCCCTCCGGCAGGGTGCCGGGAAGAGGGATCCTGGTGCTCCCGATCTTGGAAGCGCGGTGGCGGCGGAATAGAGGAGATATCGCGAAAAAGGGTTCTATCCCGGAGGGTTTCTCGTCACGGGGAATAAATAGGCGAAGGGGGGCAGCCAGAGGTGGACCAGGGGGCCCAGGCTCCCCCCTGGCGCGGCCTAGGGGGTGGCCGCGCAAGGTGGCTGATACGTCCCAAACGTATCTATAATTTCTGCTTGTGCCATGCATGTTTTGTGTGACTTTGACATGTTTTTCTTGAACTTTCATACACTTTTGAGCATATTTGGACTAACCTATTAACTCGGTGCACCCAGTTGCCAATTCCTGTTTTCTTCTGTTTTTTGTATTTCGGGATTTCCCCCATTAAAAGTTCTCCAAAAATTCCGGAAAAATTATATAAAAAATCAGCATCCCGGAAGCCTCCGGAAACACCAAGGAACGAAGGGAGCGCCACCACCAGGACTCCAGAAGGGTCCATGGCGCGGCCCAGCCCTAGGCCGCGCCAGGCACCCTCCTGGCTGCCTGGTGGCCCCTCTCGGTGCCCCCTTTGGCCCCTATTTTTACCCCCGAGGAGGAAATCCCTAATATCGAAGTACTTTTTCCAGAAGCTATTCCGATCTCCGCCGCCATCGAAAACTAGCTTCGGGGGTCACCAGGATCTTGCTCCGGCACCCTGCCGGGGAGGGCCTTGGCCCCCGGGGACATCTTCATCGACTCTCCTTCCCCCATGATGCTTCTTGAGTAGTTCCTCCTTGGACTACGGGTTCTGGGCAGTAGCTATGTGGTATTCTCTCCCCCTTGATCCTCAATACAATGTTCTCATGAGCTGCCCTACATGATTGAGATCCATATGATGTAATTGGTGTTGTGTTTGTTGGGATCCGATAAATTGTTACCTTGTTCAGTCCTAAGAGGTTTATGAATTATTGTTGCTGCAATTTGTTGTTCTTAATGCTTGTTACAAGTGCACAAGTAGCATGATCTCAGATCTGAGCACATTATGGTTGTATGATTATAATTGTTGTTCTAGATCTTATCTACGGTTGTATGCACCTATTATAGTCCGGAACCGGCGATCCCAATAGTGATAGCTTGGGACACCAAAGGGGATGGGCTATAATTTGAGGATCACATGTGTTCATGGAGTGTTAATGCTTTGTTCCAGTGCTCCTCCGCAGGAGCACCTTAATCTCCATAAGTTCCTTAAGTGGCCCCGTTCGTAGTGGGATGGTAGGACAAAAGATGTTGTGCAAAGTTCTTATTGCAAGCACGTACAACTACATACGGAACACATGCCTACGTTTGGTTCTTAGACTAGGATGCTCTAGTTTGTTCTTTGGCTAGAGTTGGTGCAATTCTGTCAATTTCCCAACTGTAATTTGTTCACCCAGCACCTTGTTCTTTTGCTTGAGAGGTACCACTAGTGAAACCTTGAACCCCGGTCCATCTTTCACCTTCATTATCTTCGTTGTTACTTTTACTTTCTTTGCTGCTCCTACTACTTTGTTACTACTCTGTGGTGTTGGTGATTGGGGAAGTCTTAAAGGCTACACCCGTCAACACACCGTTGCTACTTATATCTTGTCTAGTGCTTTTTCAGGTGTGGTTGAATTGACAACGCAACAGCTAAGGCTTATAAGTATTCTTTGGCTCCCCTTGTGTCGAATCAATAAATTGGGTTACTCTTACCCGCGAAGACTGTTGCGATCCCCTACACTTGTGGGTTATCAAGACTATTTTCTGGCGCCGTTGCTGGGGAGCATAGCTTTACTTATAAGTTCAGTTGATAAGTACACTTTTTCTTATTACTCTGTTTTCTACTGATGACTACTTTCTTTGAGACTAGATCTTATTGGCAAGGCGGATTCACGGAGGATCAACAAAAAACATTACAAGGAATACCGCTTGTCTCAAAAAGGGATACACTCATGAGGACTAATACAGGAGTTGTATGACTATGCTAGAAACTTGTGCTCAATATATAATATATCTTTTTGCAGGGATGAATCTTGTTGCTTTATGAGGCACAAACACCTTGCTTTCCAATGTGAGTACAATGATGATGAAACCTTAGCTTCTTATGCTAAGGGAAACTATGATTTTCATGATGCAGAACAAATAGAAGAAGTTGTTATCTTTAAGGGTGCCTATGAAATTGCTTCCTTTGTTGAAAATATTGATGATGCCCCTTACAAATCCGAGAGTCTTGAAATACTTAATTATTGCTTTGAGGATTTTAATGACAATTATTATATTATTGACCATCTCAAAAGGTTCTCTCCACAAGAGGAAGAGACTAATGCTTTGCAGGACTCTACGGAAGAAGAAATTGCTGAAACTGAATGCTCCTTGGATGAAAAAGAGGAGGAGAGTGACGAACAAAAGGAGGAATAATGGAGTAGCTACCCATATCTAACTACTAATGAGAGTAACTCTTTGACTCTTACTTTACATGATTGCCCTCCATGCTTACCAAAGGAGGATAAATGTTATATTGATTGCTATGATCCTATGGATTCTTTTGAAATATCCCTTTTTGATGAAATTGATGCTTGTGGCCACGATGCCCCTATGAATGATACTTGCAAGGATGATTTTGCTACTGTTATTTATGATAACCCTTGCTATCTTGATAAATCTTATGATAAACCTCTATTTTTGCCTACTATGGATGTTCTTAATGATGATGAGGTTTGCTTAGAAAGTCTACATGATTATGTGCTAGTAGATCATGAAAAGCATACTTTGTGTGATAATTATATTGTTGAGTTTGTTCATGATGCTACTAAAAATTATTATGAGAGAGGGAAATATGGTTATAGCAATTTTCATGTTAGGAAAACACCCCTCTCCATGTTGAAAATCTTGAAGGTGCTCTTGTTTTACCTTCCTATGCTTGTTACTTTGCGGTTCATCTATTTATTTTTCTTAAAGTTTCCCATGCATAGGAAGCATATTAGACTTAAATGTGGTTTGTATTTGCTCCTTTGATGCTCTCTTTTGTGCTTCAACTCTTATTCTTGTGTGAGCATCGTTACACTCATGCCTAGCTAATGGCTTTAAAGAAGCGCTTTCGGGAGGCAGCCCGCAACAAATTTACGTTTTTCTTCTTGTTTTTCTTCTGTTCTTAGTAGTCTTGATGATTGTTACTACTGTAACAACGTCATTGTATCTTTACTTTTTAAGCTTTGTGCCATTTATAGCCTCATATGACAAGGGAAGTGAAAGTTGTGACATGTTGTCCAGAAAACAGATTCTGTCCTCGTGACGCGAAAAATCATAGAAAAATACCAGCTCATCTTTTAGAGCTGAAACTTTTACACAGCATGCTCTATACAATCACGGAACTTTCGTATGTTCTGAGTTTTCTGATTTGAGTTGCAGAAGTATCCCTAAAAAATTATTTACTACCTGCTAGTCTGTTTTTCATAGATTCTGTCCTGTTTTGCCTTTTATTCGTTTTGCAAACCTTAAGCTTGCTTTTTCTTTGCAAAAACTTTTTGGCAGTCTTGAGAAACAGTAGCTCTTCAATAATATCCTTATTTCCAGTAGAGAAAAATTATTTTAATAGGGTACTAACCTCTCTAATCAGCTTATGATGAGTTATGTATGAAGGGAGTTTTCAAGTGTGCGATGGAAGATGATGAAAGAAGATCTTGGAATGTCAAAAGCTCAAGCTTGGGGATACGCCCGGAACCCCCAATAAATATTCAAGGAGACTCAAGCGTCTAAGCTTGGGGATGCCCCCATGCATCCCCTTCTTCATCAACAATCATCAGTTCGTCCCTCGTTCCACTATATTTTTATCACTTCATGCGTTATGTGCTATGCTTGGAGCGTCTTGCTCTTTACTTTTCTTAGTTCTTTTGTTTTGTTTGCTGGTCATTACAATGTCGGAACCTAACATGCTTGATTGGGAGAGATACACGCTCCACTTTAAACTAGAACTTCTCATAGGATTTTCATGCTTATTCTTTGTTGTGAGTTGTTCTTTATCTTTTCTTAGCTGCTTCCCTGTTTAGTTTGTGTGCTTTAGAGTTTTATTCTAGAGCTTTTAATTGGTTCAGGCTTGAACTTTCTATAGTTTGCATGCTTATCTTGTTTAGAGAGATTGCCTGTTGCACTGAGTTTTGTGTCTTGACTAGAAAGTAGGTAGTTCAAGTTGCTATTCTCTTTGTAGTAGTAACTTGCAATAGTTTTGAGGTATTGACTAGAGTAATGTTTGAACTTATGGTGTCAAGAGATTTAGCCTGTTAGTGATAGATATCGTATTTTGGGCAATCCGTGTGATTTTCGAAAACCTAAACCCTGTTGAGAACTCTAGCTACTAGATGGATCACTAATCTCTGGAGGGGTCGAATATTAGAGTACACTCACGTACCATGAGTAGAGGATGCGCAAGGATAACCAAACCCCCATACACTCCTCCTCGGGGTACTTGTCTCTTTGTGAACCTCCTGACTAGATTGAGAGTTACCGATAATAAGTGCATGAGTTCTTTGGACTAATGTGAGTATTCGAAAGTTGACACTTCCACCCACCTATACTTTTTATAGCCTCTTCGGTACGGTGCATTGCCCTTTCTCACCTCGAGAGTTGGCGCATACTTCGCCGGTGCATCCAAACCCTTGGCACGATACGCTCTGTCATCATAAGCCTCCTTATATCTTTCCTCAAAACAGCCACCATACCTACCTACAAGGCATTTCCATAGCCTTTCCGAGATACAATGCGATGCAACATCCATTGTTCTTCATGTTCATATGACTTATCCTTCATTGTCAAATTGCCTTGCATGATCTCATAGCCTGCATGTAGTTGGGCTTTGCCCGCTATTCATATTTTTGTTGCATTTTGCGCTTGATCATTGCACATACTGCTACACTGGCAGAGGCACTCATATAGAGTCATTACTTTTTGATTCAGAGTTGTAAGTAGATAAAAGTGTGTTGATGTTCTTCTAGAGTGTTGCCCCTACAGTGAGGAAAGGAATAAAAGATCCCAAAGTGGACAAAATACAAAAAAAATATCCCAAAGAGGACGAAAGAAAAAAAAGAGAGAGAGAAATAAAGAGCCATGGAGGCCACCCAAAATCAAAAAAATACAAAAAAGGTGAAAAAGAAAAAAAGAAAAAAGAGAGAGAGGGGGCAACACTACTATCCTTTATTCCACACTTGTGCTTCATAGTAGCACATGTACTTCAGTTTGTAGAGTGTTTTCATGTTGTACTTGCATAAGTAAGTGGGGATCCTTACACTATAGAACTTGGCCTGCATATTCCAAGGATGAGTCTCCTCAAAAGAGCTCTAGGTCTTTATGAGCAAGCAAGTTGGATGCACCCCCACTAGTTCCATTGGAGGGATTTCATACACTTATAGCTCTATGCGCATCCGCATGTTGCATGGCAATCCCTAATCCTCATATCATATCTATCATATGGCTTTCTCTCGCCTATGATTGTCCTCATTGATGTGAGCCTTTCACACCTTTTTGTCTTCTTCCTCCACCATCTTTATATTTCGCCGTTTAGGTGTCAACTTTCTTGCTCACGCTCATCCATTGCATGAGTGCTCAAAATATCGAAAGGGAGTGGATCAGTTTGACTTGTACCTGGCTAGTGGTCTGGGGACGAGTCCGGATAAGACTTCAAAGGAGACCAAGTGTGAAACTTTAGTAGATTTAGTTCTCAACAATAAAAAGTTTTCTCTCTCGTATTCCCAAATTCCCCTTCTTGCACGCAAACACCATTTGGAGACATTCGAGTCACGGACAGCAAGAGCTCTTGCACCTTATGTTCTTTTGTTGCTTGTGTCAATGCTAATATAGACTCTTGCTTGTTAAGACTTGAATTGAATTGCATGCTTTAATTGCTTTACTTGAAAGTCCTTATATGGTTGTATGGCATGTCACCACAGAAATTATGCTTGTTATCATTTACCTACTCGAGGACGAGCAGGAATTAAGCTTGGGGATGTTGATACGTCCCAAACGTATCTATAATTTCTGCTTGTGCCATGCATGTTTTGTGTGACTTTGCCATGTTTTGCTTGAACTTTCATACACATTTGAGTATATTTGGACTAACCTATTAACTCAGTGCACCCAGTTGTCAGTTCCTGTTTTCTTCTGTTTTTGTATTTCAGGTTTTCCGGCCATTAAAAGTTCTCCAAAAATTCCGGAAAAATTATATAAAAAATCAGCGTCCCAGAAGCCTCCGGAAACACCAAGGAAGGAAGGAAGGGCCACCACCAGGACTCCAGAAGGGTCCATGGCGCGGCCCAGCCCTAGGCCGCGCCAGGCACCCTCCTGGCTGCCTGGTGGCCCCTCTCGCTGCCCCCTTTGACCCCTATTTTTACCCCCGAGGAGGAAATCCCTAATATCGAAGTACTTTTTCCAGAAGCGATTCCGATCTCTGCCACCATCGAAAACTAGCTTCGGGGTCACCAGGATCCTGCTCCGGCACCCTGCCGGGGAGGGCCTTGGCCCCCGGGCCATCTTCATCGACTCTCCTTCCCCCATGATGCTTCTTGAATAGTTCCTCCTTGGACTACGGGTTCTTGGCAGTAGCTATGTGGTATTCTCTCCCCCTAGATCCTCAATACAATGTTCTCATGAGCTTCCCTACATGATTGAGATCCATATGATGTAATTGGTGTTGTGTTTGTTGGGATCCGATGAATTGTTACCTTGTTCAGTCCTAAGGGGTTTATGAATTATTGTTGCTGCAATTTGTTGTTCTTAATGCTTGTTACTAGTGCACGAGTAGCATGATCTCAGATCTGAGCACGTTATGGTTGTATGATTATAATTTTTGTTCTAGATCTTATCTACGGTTGTATGCACCTATTATAGTCTGTAACCGGCGATCCCAATGGTGACAGCTTGGGACACCAAAGGGGGTGGGCTATAATTTGAGGATCACATGTGTTCATGGAGTGTTAATGCTTTGTTCCGGTGCTCCGCCGCAGGAGCACTTTAATCTCCATAAGTTCCTTAAGTGGCCCCGTTCGTAGCGGGATGGTAGGACAAAAGATGTTGTGCAAAGTTCTTATTGCAAGCACCTACGACTACATACGGAACACATGCCTACGTTTGGTTCTTAGACTAGGATGCTCTAGTCTGTTCTTTGGCTAGAGTTGGTGCAATTCTGTCAATTGCCCAACTGTAATTTTTTCACCCAGCACCTTGTTCTTTTGCTTGAGAGGTACCACTAGTGAAACCTTGAACCCCGGTCCATCTTTCACCTTCATTATCTTCGTTGTTACTTTTACTTTCTTTGCTGCTCCTACTACTTTGTTACTACTTTGTGGTGTTGGTGATTGGGGAATTCTTAAAGGCTACACCCATCAACACACCGTTGCTACTTATATCTTGTCTAGTACTTTTTCAGGTGTGGTTGAATTGACAACTCGACTGCTAAGGCTTATAAGTATTCTTTGGCTCCCCTTGTGTCGAATCAATAAATTGGGTTACTCTTACCCGCGAAGACTGTTGCAATCCCGTACACTTGTGGGTTATCAGTGGCCGCCTGGGCCACCCCTGGCTCCACTAGGGATCTTCTGTAAGGTTCCCGTACGCTGATTTTTCCTATATTTTTCCAGGAATTTTTCTGGCACTTTAAGTAATGGGAAATCCTAAAATACAAAAACAACAGAAAACATGAACTGACACTGGGGTGCACTGAGTTAATAGGTTAGTCCAAATATGAACAAAAGTGTATGGAAGTGCATCAATATATCATAGCAATATCACACAAAAGATGCATGGAACAAGCAGAAATTATAGATACGTTTTGGACGTATCACCGGTCCCACAAGCAGCGCTCAGCGATCTTCTCTATACGACCACTAAGGAAGGCACTCCATCTCGGCCTGCTCGCCGACGAACTGCAGCCTCCACTTCTTCGTAGTATGACCGAATTTCTGAGGAGGGTGAAGACTCATCTGATGAGCAATCGGAGAGCGCAGCTCATGAGCCCCAGATCACCCAGCCCGAAGCCACTGCAACTTCAGCTCCGGGAGGAGCCACCGGCATGGCTCCATCTGCTTCAGCTGCCCCCGCACCGGAGGCCGCTGCCCCTTTGACTACTGCTCCACCTGCTCCAGATGCGCCGACTGCCTGAGTTCGACTTGCTTTATTTACCTGCTTTACTTGCAAATAGTTCAGTCAAATTAAGTGCCCCCGCAAAGGGCCACTTTCATGTAATAATTAACATTCGGCCAATCGGCCCGGTTTGCTTTTGAACATGGTTCATGCTAGCTATCAATGTTATGTTGCCTTTGCGTTTTCAAACCGATTTCCTTTTTCTCTGCCTCTTTTCTTCCTTAGTAGATATTCCTGCCAACCATACAGCCGACCTGCGATCTGCGGCTGGGTCAAAGAATAGACGTCGAAGGAAATTTGACAAGTACTTCTAGGTTTTCAGCTTTTGTGCAAAGGCAAGGGATTGCGGACGGGCCGATTGCATCCTGCCGACTGTTGGCCAGCCGGTCTGGTCACAATCGGTTGTGTCTGCTGTTGAGCGCCCGACTGAAGATGAATGGACCTTCCTAAATAGAGGATAAATTGTGTTGGCCTGCCAATTTCTGGATTCGTCGAAGCACCAAGTCACCCTCACGAAATGCTAGGGGACAGATCTTTTGTTGTGGTACTGGCGTAGCTTCTGCTGGTATATTGTCGACCTGGACAGGGCCAGGAGACATGCTTCTTCTCTTAGATCGACGCCGTCCTCTCGAGCTTCCTTGACTTCTGCCTCCGTGTACATAGCGTGACGAGGTGAGTCAAACTCAATATCAGAGGGAATGATTGCCTCCGCGCCATATACGAGGAAGAAGGGAGTGAATCCAGTTGAGCGGTTCGGTGTGGTGCGCAAACTCCAAAGCACGGATGGAAGGTCATCAATCCATGCTCCGGGTGCTCTCTCAAGTGGCTCGACCATTCTTGGCTTGATCCCAGACAAAATGAGGCCATTTGCTCGCTCTGCTTGACCATTTGATTGCGGGTGAGCTACGAATGCTACGTCCAACCGAATGCCTTGCTCGGATGCTGACGAGGATCAGCCTCGGCAAATCCCATGGTCAGGGATCCCTGGGTTAGATCGTAGAGAAGGAATAGGTTGGCGATACTCGTCGGCTAATAGGAGAAGCACTTCCTCCTCAATTGTATTATGCGAGGGGGCGATTACAGTGGAAGTCTAGGCGAGTTCCCACAAGACCAAGGGTGATGATTGTAGATTGGATGTCCGTAGGCGTCCCCCTCCCAGCCTTTATATACTAGGCTGGGTCTCGGGGAGTCCTTCTCAGGTTACAGGGACGATTGCCTAATTCTATCTTTTGCCTTGAACGCCAAGTCTTGACTTCCATATTGGTCGCGGACTCCTACGTCGGTGCATAGAGCGGGCCAGTCGTGGCCTGTCGAAGCTTCCAGCGGGCCTCTTATCTTCGTATGCACCAGGTATCCTCACACACAGGAGTCGTGGGGTCATTCCCTCGTCAGTAGCCCCCGAGTGCCTGGGGGACTCGAAGAGTCGCGCAGGGACTCGAATTCATCATCGTTTGCTTCCATATGCACAGGGCGGCTGCGAGTCGTTGGCGGCTTTAGCCATGACAATGTTTATTTCGAGGGATGATAAGCTGAAAGGGCCCAAGGTAGTCGACTGGTCGAGCCTGGACGAATTTCGCTATTGGAAAATACCTCAGTAGCCCAATCAAGCCTGTGTCCCTCGACACGAACTTGGAAACGACCAGTGTCTAGCAAAGTTCATGCCGCTGCAGGTCTTATAGGATCAATGCTGCCGGCCCCAGTAAATAACCTTAACACGTCTGTTATCGGCTCATCTTTCTATCATGCGAGCGCATGGAAAATGTCGGGAGTGAAGTCGCGTTGTGGCAACTCCCGGCCCGGCCGTCTGCGCAGTGGGGTCCTACCTACACGCTAAGCTTGCGTGGCATCTGGGTACAGCAAGTCGCAGCCCAGGCATCATTTTTTATAGAGGCACGGAGCCTAATTAGAGATGCACACACTTGGAACAAACAATCAAGTGAGCTGTTAGTGGTCACTCGCGGAGTTTATGCGAACTCAGGCGAGGAATCAGGAAAGAAGGCACCCACTCGGAAAGTCATCGAGTGCGCGAGTATATTGTATTGTCGGATATTAGTTGAGATTTGCGAGTAGCCACTCGAATGCATTGTTGTTTTCAAGGTCAGGGAGCACCCTGACTCTGTAGATGCGTTGTTTCTGCTAGTGCGAGTGGTCACTCGAGTACATGTTTGCCTTTTGGGTGAGGGAGCACCCGAAAATCTGTAGATCCCGTGATTACTGTTGGTGCGAGTGGTCGCTCGAGCACACTTTTGTCTTCTGGGTGGAGGAGCACCCGAACTCTCAGGATTTTAGATCTTGCTCTTCTTTTTAATAAAGGTACTCCCTATGGGAGTAAAATATTTTGGATCGGAAATCAGAATATTTTGGCACCAAGAGACAGGTGGTCTTTGCCAGTCTTTGTTTTTTTCACTTGCTTTTATCTTGATCCGTCCTTCTTGGGATGTCACGGTGATAAGCATCGTAATAATGCTATTTGGTGACCGATGCCGATTCTTGGTCTTAGATCCGTCGCGTCTCTTGGCCATTCATAATGACGACTTGGATACCGCGCTGCCGCTGCCCGTTGGATTTCCAAGGCATGTATGGGAAACACGCGAGATTTGACGTGTCCTTTAAATAGTGTTGACCGTGTGAAGGCATCTTGTCTTGGAATTCGTAACGCCCGGTGAATTAATGATGGCGCCGCCTGGGCTTCTACGTGTTTTCCTGGTTTTCCCCTGGGTTGCGCCATAAATACCTCCTGTTTTCTGCCTGACCTCGACATCCATTCTTCTCTCACCTTTCTCTTCTGCTTCTTCTTCATATGGTGCCCAAGCGTGGTGGTGGTGTGGCTGGCCGAGGTCGTGGCAGTCGCGGCCGTGGCGGCCGCACACCTCGTTCTTCGCATGATGGACGTCGTGGGGCTACGTCGGCGTCTTCCTCTTCTTCCGTGGAGGAGGGTGTTTGGCGCTATGATTTCCTTTTGTGTGTTCTTAGCCGTACCCCTGCCCAGGTTCCACTTCCGTTCTCGTTTGCCTCCATTTTTTCTGAGCTCAATTTGAGGGGTCTCTGGCTCCATCTTCAAGGGTGTGCTTGATTTTCTTCTTGGGTGGAGCTGGAGGTTGATAATTCATTCCTAATTTTTCTTGGATCTGGCTGGAGGGCATTTTCTAGTCGGCTGAACCTGCGTGACGGGATGACGAGGGGGTGACCCCACGACTCCTATGGATGGGCCTACCCGGCGTACCCGAAGACAGAAGGCCCACAGAGATGCCTCCTGGGCCCAGCCTTGGCCCACTAGTGGCACCGACGTAAGAGTCCACGACTCGTAAGGAAGGTGCAAAACATGCTATGCGGTACAAGCTTAGGGTTAGGAAACCTCATCTGGAATCCAAGACGGATTCCCCGAGACCTAGCCTAGTATATAAGGGCTTGGAGGGGAGATGTCGAGATCGATCAATATACAATCTGTAACCCTAGCCTTGTGCGCTAGCCTTGGCCTTCCCAGTAATCTCATCTCCAAGCAATAATATCGAGCAGGAACGTCTCCTCCTGTTAGCCGACGAGCTATCGTCCAACCTGTGCCTCTCTTGACTAACCCTGGGTCCCTGACCATGGGATTTGCCGGGGTTGATCCCCGTCAATTGGCGCCGTCTGTGGGAACTACACAGGTTGGAATTACGATCTCGGCGGTTCCGTCTTCAGCAAGCCACAACTCAAGAGCAAGAACCAGATCCAATCTGCCCGAAGAATTCAAGATCACGCCAAACATCTCTGCCGCCCCATCAAGATCGCTCGTCTTGCAGCTGTGACAAGACCAATACTATGGCCGCAATTGAATCCACCACCAGCGAAGGAACAAATCGACGACCCGAAAGAAAGGCGCGAGGGTTCTACGCAGAGATCCCGATCGACGAACTACAGCATGAAGCAGAGGACCTGCCGACCACTCGACGACCACCGCCACCCAGGCACCCGCCGCACGACAAAACACCGACTCCGAGCTCGAGATCAGCGATCGTCAAGATCATCGCCAACGAAGAAGAAATAGACGACCTAGAAGACATGCACGAGGATTCTATGAAGAGATCCCACTCGACGATTCGCACCATACAGCTACACGCTCGCCGACCACTCGACGACCCGCCGCCGTGCGGACAGCTGTCGCCCGCCAGGACAGCGACTCTGAGACTCAGACCGGCGAATACTACGACCCAGATCGAAGGCCAGACGAATTCGCCAACCTTATAGAAAACCAGAATCTGAGCGAGGGGATCGAAATCGACCCGCGAGTCCACGAGCACCCGGCGGATCACGCGCAGATCTTCCGAATCTCAAGGAAGAAACGGCACGCCGGATCCAACAAACTCACGGTTGATACGGTGAGGATGTCCCACTCCTCGTTGGTTACCCCAAGTGGAAGGTGAGATGTAGCGTAGCAGCAAATTTCCCCTATATAGAGGATAGGGTTTGTCTCCCGTAGGACTCGCAGAAATACAAGAAGTTGGTAAAGTGAACAATGGCGCCGTTCACAACCGAGGGTTGCTAACTTCACCTGGACCTGCACACAGATACAAATAACTTTGCTCCCAACGAGTACAGAGGAGTTGTCAATTCCTCCGGCCTTTCTGTTTACAAAGGATTAACGCAAGAGATAATGATAGTGATAGCAACTGGAAATTAAACTAAGGATGTAAACAGTAATGTGAAGATGGACCGGGGTCCCGTGATTTTCACTAGTGATGTCTCTCTCCCAAAAGACGATAAAAGTGCTAGCGAGGTAAACAAATAACAGTTGGGCAATTGACAGGATTATGAAGGCACCGCAATGCTAACTATGCTGCAAAAAAAGGAAGGGCTCAAAAGCACTGGGCAGTACACCAAGGTAAGTAGACCGAAATCCATCTGCATCTACTACGAATCATCCACCTTGACATATCTATCCAGAACATCTCGCTGGTATTAAGTTGCGAATCCCACCCAAACTGTAAATCCAAGGCAACAGACAACTGCATTAAAAGAACTTTGCGTAAAGTAAACAATCCTTGCATCCGCGGATACAAGCACCGTTGTTCTATCCCTGGTGGCAACAACACATCCCCTAGTCTCATGTTTCTGTCACTCAAGCTAGACATCAAGGGGCTGAACCCACAATCAAGCATAACGCTCCCTCTTGGAGTTGCAACAAATCACTTGGCCAAAGTAAAATACGGCAACAGAGAACATGCAAGAATTTACTCAAGAACAAAATATAAAAGAGAAGAACCAAATATATTACTCATCACAATCTGAACATAGTCTCATAATTCATCGGATCCCAACAAACTCAGCATAGCAACGACAGAAAATTACAAAGGTGCCTCGATCATGTGAGGCAGTTCACGAGGTCTCGAAAATGGAGGCACAAAGAGGGGAGAAGAACATCACATAGCTACTGGTCACGGACCCATGGTCCAAGGGGAACTACTCACGGTATATACGGGAGGTGTCCATGGCTATGGATGGTCTCCCGGAGGGGGTAGCTTCTCCCGACAGGGTGCCAGAGCAGCTTCTCCAGGCATCCCCGATCTTGAAGCGGCGGCGGCGGTACAGAGGCGAGATCGCGGAAAAGAGATCGATATTAGGGGTTTCCACCCCGAGGGCTAAATATAGGCGGAGGGGCTGTCGAGGGGACCCACCAGGCAGCCAGGAGGCCTCCTGGCGCGGCCTAGGGTGGGGCCGCGCCAGGGATCCTCCTGGTCTCCTAGTGGTGGCCCCCTCCGCTGCCTTGGTTATTCCGTAAGCTTCCGGGTCACAGATTTTTTATCTGATTTTCCGGATTTTTTGAGCACTTTTAATGGCCGGAAAACCTGAAATACAAAAACAGCAGAAAACAACAACTGGCAGCTCGGTGCACTGGGTTAATAGATTAGTCCAAATATGCTCAAAAGTGTATGAAAGTTCAAGCAAAACATGGCAAAGTCACACAAAACATGCATGGAGCAAGCAGAAATTATAGATACATTCGGGACGTATCAACATCCCCAAGCTTAATTCCTGCTCGTCCTCGAGTAGGTAAATGATAACAAGCATAATTTCTGTGGTGACATGCCACACAACCATATAAGAACTTTGTAAGTAAAGCAATCAAAGCATGCAATTCAATTCAAGTCTTAACAAGCAAGAGTCTATATTAGCATTGACACAAGCAACAAAAGAACAAAAGGTGCAAGAGCTCTCGCTGTCCGTGACTCGAATGTCTCCAGATGGTGTTTGCGTGCAAGCAGGGGACTGGGAAAAAGAGAGAAAAAAGGTTGTTGAGAACAACTATCTACTAAAGTTTCACACTTGGTCTCCTTCGGATTCTTATCTTGACTCGTCCCCTGACCACTAGTCAGGTACAAGTCAAACTGATCCACACCTTTCGATATTTTGAGCACTCATGCAATGGATGAGCGTGAGCAAGAAAGTTGACACCTAAAAGGCGAAACAGAAAGAAGGTGGAGGAGGAAGACAAAAAGGTGTGAAAGGCTCACATCAATGAGGACAATCATAGGCGAGAGAAGGCCATATGATAGATATGATGTGAGGAGTAGGGATTTCCATGCAACGGATGCACATGTGAGCTAAAAGCTCTCCAAGGGAACTAGTGGGGGTGCATCTAACTTTCTTGCTCAAGAAGACCTAGAGCTCGTTTGAGGAGGCTCATCATTGGAATATACAAGCCAAGTTCTATAGTGTGGAGGTCCCCACATAGCTATATGCATGACGATGATCTCTATGGAGTACAAGGGATAGAGGATGAAGTACTAGTGTGGATCTCTCAAAAGGAATAGTAGTGTGCCCCCTTCTCTCTTTTTATTTTTCTTTTTCTCTTTTTTCTATTTTTTTGTATTTTTTGGTGGCCTCAATGGCTCTTTCTATTTAACTCTCATTTGTCCTCTTTGGGATCTTTTGATTTTGTCCTCTTTGGGATCTTTTCCTCACTTTAGGGGAAACACTATATATTTTACAAGAATATAGGAGATCTTTCACACTTTACAAAGGTACTCACATAAAGAAGATATAACTATCATGATGCAAAGGTATGACATGAGGATCAAGTCATGAAAAGATGGATGTTGCATGGCAATGTATCTCGGAAAGGCTATGGAAATGCCTTGTAGGTAGGTATGGTGGCTGTTTTGAGGAAAGATATAAGGAGGCTTATGATGACAGAGCGTATCATGCCAAGGGTTTGGATGCACCGGCGATATATGCGCCAACTCTCGAGGTGAGAAAGGGCAATGCACGGTACCGAAAAGGCTAAAAAAAGTATAGATGGGTGGAAGTGTCAACTTTCGAATACTCACATTAGTCCGAAGAACTCATGCACTTATTATCGGTAACTCTCAATCTAATCAGTAGGTTCACAAAGAGACAAGTACCCCAAGGAGGAGTGTATGGGGGTTTGGTTATCCTTGCGCATCCTCGACTCATGGTACGTGAGTGTACTCTAATATTCGAACCCTCCAGAGATTAGTGATCCATCTAGTAGCTAGAGTTCTCAACAGGGGTTTTTGGTTTTCGAAAAACAAACGGATTTCCCAAAATACGGCATCTATCACTAATAGGCTCGATCTCTTGACACCAAAAGTTCAAACATTACTCTAGTCAATACCTCAAAACTATTGCAAGTTACTACTACAAAGAGAACAACAACTTCAACTACCTACTTCTAGTCAAGACACAAAACTCAGTGCAATAGGCAAACTCTCTAACAAGATAAAACATGCAACCTATATAAAGTTCAACCTAAAACAAAAGAAAAGCTCTAGAAAAATTAAAGCACTACAACTAAACAGAGCAGCAGCTAAGAAAAGAAAAAGAACAACTCACAGCTAAAAGAATAAGCATGCAAATCCTATGAGGAGTTCTAGTTCAAGAGGAGCGTGTAATTCTCCCATACAAAAGACTAAGCTGGAATCTAACTTGTTACTACAGAAAACAAAGCAAAAAAAACCTAAGAAAAGGAAAGAGCGAGACGCTCCAAGTATAGCACATAACGCATGAAGTGATAAAAATATAGTGCAGCGAGGGACGAACTGATATTTTTTTATGGAGAAGGGGATTCACGGGGGCATCCCCAAGCTTAGACGCTTGAGTCTCCTTGAATATTTATTGGGGGTGCACATGGGCATCCCCAAGCTTGAGCGTTTGACACTCCAAGATCTTCTTTCATCATCTTTCATCGCGCACTTGAAAACTCCCTTCATACATAAGTCATTGTAGAGTGATTAGAGAGGTTAGTGCCCTACTAAAATAATTATTCCTCTACTGGAAATAAAGATAATCTTGAAGAGCGATTGTTTCTCAGGATTGCCAAAAAGTTTTTGCAATGAAAAAGCAAGCTTAAGGTTTGCAAAAGTAGAGAGAGACAAAACGTGGCAGAATCTGTGAAAAAAAGAAGAGCAGATAGAAACGAATTTGTTAGGGGTAATTCTGCAACTCAAATCAAAAAACTCAGAACATACGCAAGTTTCATAAATGTATAGATCACTCTGTGTAAATATTTCTGCTCAAAGAGATGAACTGGGATTTTTCCATGATTTTTCTAGTCACGAGGACAGAATCTGTTTTCTGGACAGCATGTCACAACTTTCAGTTCCCTTGTCGTATGAGGCTATAAAAGGCACAAAGCTTGAAAAGTAAAGATACAATGATGTTTCTACAGTAGTAACAATCATCAAGACCACTAAGAACAGAAGAAAAGCAAAAATAAAAACCTAAATTCGTTGCGGGCTGCCTCCCGAAAGCGCTTCTTTAAAGCCATTAGCTAGGCTTAAAGATTATAGAAGATGCTCTCACAAGAATAAGAATTTTGAAGCAAAAGAGAGCATCAAGAAGAAAATATGAAACACATTTAAGCCTAATCCACTTCCTATGCATAGGCATCTCGTAAGAAAATAAATCAAAGAAGCACAAAGTGACATGCATAGGAAGGTGGAACAAGAACAACTTTGAAAGTTTCAGTTTAGAGAGAGGTGTTTTTGTCACATGGAAGTTTCTATAACCAAACTTTCCTCTCTCAAAGTAATTTTCAGTAGTATCATGAACAACATCAAGAATATAACTATCATATAAATCATATTGTTCATGACCTAAAAGCACACGTGTATTGTTTTCAACACGGTTTTTAGGATCATAAGATAAATGCAACCCATCACATTGAGCCTTGATAAGAGCACAATTCTCCGGAATATGAGTTGGAGATTTAAAAAGGATAATAGGACAATCAAGTGTGGGTGCAATAGAAAAAATTTCATGTTTAACATGAGGAACTATAGAAAGTTCATTTCCGTAAGCATCATCCATAGTGGCATCACGGCCATAAGCATAGAAGGCATCAACTTCATCAAAAAGGGATATTTCAAAAGAATCCATAGGATCATAACACTCATATAAGGTAAGATTCAAAGAGTTACTCTCATTATAAGGTAGACATGGATGGCTCCATTCTTCCTCCTTTTGTTCGTCACTCTCCTCCTCTTTTTCATCCAAGGAGCTTTCAGGTTCAACAATTTCTTCTTCCATAGAGTCCTGCAAAACATTAGTCTCTTCCTTTGGGGGAGAGATTCTCTCAAGATGATCAGTAATATAATAATTTGCATCGTAATTTTCCAAAAAATAGTTAAGTATAGCAAGACTCTCAGATTTGTAAGGGGCATCATTAATATTTCTAAGAAGAGAAGTAATTTCATAGGCACCCTTCATTGGCTCTGCATCATAAAAATCAAAGTTTCCCTTAGCATAAGAAGCTAAGGTTTCATCATCATTGTACTCACATTGGAAAGAAAGGTGTTTGTGCCTCATAAGGCAACAAGATTCATCCCTAAAGAAAGATATATTATATATTGAGCACAAGTTTCTAGCATACTCATACAACTGGTGTATTTGTTTCCATAAGTGTGTCCCTTTTGAGACAAGCGGTGTTCCTTGTACCACTTTTTTTTGTCCTCAGTGAATCCTCCATGCCAAGAAGATCTGGTTTCAAAGAAGTCAGACATTGATTGGCAAATAAGGAACTAGACATACTATTTTTTTTGAATTTTTGATAAAGGACACTAAGATAAAAACTGAAAGGTAAACTAACAAGACTACAAAGCAAAGATAAAAGATAGTGTGCAACTCCCCTATCTTGTAGACTGGAGTCCCCGGCAACAGCGCCAGAAATTGGCTTGATACGGTGAGGATCTCTCACTCCTCGTTGGTTATCCCAAGTGGAAGGTGAGATGTAGCGTAGCAGCAAATTTCCCCTAGATAGAGGATAGGGTTTGTCTCCCGTAGGACTCGCAGAAATACAAGAAGGTGGTAAAGTGAACAATGGCGCCGTCCACAACCGAGGGTTTCTAACTTCACCTGGACCTACACACAGATACAAATAACTTTGCTCCCAACGAGTACAGAGGAGTTGTCAATTCCTCCGGCCTTGCTGTTTACAAAGGATTAACGCAAGAGATAATGATAGTGATAGCAACTGGAAAGTAAACTAAGGATGTAAACAGTAATGTGAAGATGGACCGGGGTCCCGTGATTTTCACTAGTGATGTCTCTCTCCCAAAAAACGATAAAAGTGCTAGCGAGGTAAACAAATAACAGTTGGGAAATTGACAGGATTATGAAGGCACCCATGCTAACTATGCTGCAAAGAAAGGAAGGGCTCAAAAGAAATGGGCAGTACGCCAAGGTAAGTAGACCGAAATCCATCTGCATCTACTATGAATCATCCACCTTGAGATATCTATCTAGAACATCTCGCTGGTATTAAGTTGTGAATCCCACCCACAGTGTAAATCCAAAGCAACAGACAACTGCATTAAAAGAACTTTGCGTAAGGTAAACAATCCTTGCATCCGAGGATACAAGCACCGTTTTTTTATCCCTGGTGGCAACAGCACATCCCCTAGTCTCATGTTTCTGTCACTCAAGCTAGACATCAAGGGGCTGAACCCACAATCAAGCATAACGCTCCCTCTTGGAGTTGCAACAAATAACTTGGCCAAAGTAAAATACGGCAACGGAGAACATGCAAGAATTTACTCAAGAACAAAATATAAAAGAGAAGAACCAAATATATTACTCATCACAATCTGAACATAGTATCATAATCCATCAGATCCCAACAAACTCAGCATAGCAATGACAGAAAATGACAAAGGTGCCTCGATCATGTGAGGCAGCTCACGAGGTCTCGAGAGTGGAGGCACAAAGAGGGGAGAGGAACATCACATAGCTACTGGTCACGGACCCATTGTCCAAGGGGAACTACTCACGGTACATACGGGAGGTGTCCATGGCTATGGATGGTCTCCCGGAGGGGGTAGCTTCTCCCGGCAGGGTGCCGGAGCAGCTTCTCCAGGCAGCCCCGATCTTGAAGCGGCAGCGGCGGCGGTACTGAGGCGAGATCGCGGAAAAGAGATCGATGTTAGGGGTTTCCACCCCGAGGCTAAATATAGGTGGAGGGGGTGTCGAGGGGACCCACCAGGCAGCCAGGAGGCCTCCTGGCACGACCTAGGGTGGGGCCGCGACAGAGACCCTCCTGGTCTCCTGGTGATGGCCCCCCTCCGCTGCCTTGGTTATTCCGGAAGCTTCCGGGTCGCTGATTTTTTATCTGATTTTTCCGGATATTTTGGAGCACTTTTAATGGCCGAAAAACCTAAAATACAAAAACAGCAGAAAACACCAACTGGCAGCTCGGTGCACTGGGTTAATAGATTAGTCCAAATATGCTCAAAAGTGTATGAAAGTTCAAGCAAAACATGGCAAAGTCACACAAAACATGCATGGAGCAAGCAAAAATTATAGATACGTTTGGGACGTATCAACAGTCAGGGAGCAGCTAGAAGGACCCTGCACGATCCACTGCTTCAAAGACGACTGGGGATACATCAGATCAAGTCACACTCTGGGAGACTGCCGCCTGTTCAATGAACTCGCCGACAGCCTCAAGAAGGAAAAACAACGAGAAGCCAAGCGCACCCGACGAACCAAGCAGTCGCCGACTCCAAGTCCAGAAAGACGCTACAACCCGCCTCACGAACAGGTGTACACGATCCAAGAAGGCAGAGTATCGCAAGCTCAACAGGATGCCTACACCCTGCAAGCCAGAGCAGCCGAGAACCTAAACACAGTCGAAGTCTACCAGCTACACGACGCAGAAACTAGTATCACGTTCTCCTAGAGTGATCACCCACCTGCAGTCCCAAGGCCGGGGCAGGCGCCCCTGGTACTCGATGCTCAAATTGGAGGGTACAACATGGACAGAATCTTCATGGACGGAGGCAGCAGCATGAACATAATCTTCGTCAGCACCCTGCACAAGATGCTGATCCCACGATCAGTATGGAAAAAATCAAGCACCTTGCTATACGGAGTAGTCCCAGGAGAATCGGCTAATTCCCTTGGAATAATCGAGCTCGAATTTGTCTTCGGCAGCAGACGCAATTTCGCAAGACACACCCTCGAGTTCAAAGTACTCGATTGGCAGTCGCAGTACCACGCCATACTGGGACGTCCAGCGTTCGCGCAATACATGGCGGTTCCGCACTACGCCTACCTCAAACTCAAGATGCCAGGATCCGCGGGCGTCATTACAGTCAACGGTAGCTTCACCAAATCAGACCAATGTGATCGCGATTTTCACAAAGTTTCCGACACCTTTGGAGCCGAGCAAGAACTCACAGAAATAGCCATGGCGACAAACAAAAGTATCTTTCCGCTAGCAAGTCGAAGCGAGTCAAAAGAGTATGGTTGGGACTTCAGCATCGACAGCGACACGGTCACCCACCAAGTGCACCCGACGGACCCAGAAAAAATAGTCCGCGTGTACGCCCACCTCCCGGAAGAGCAAGCGACTGCCCTCATCGCCTTCCTCCGCGAAGAATGGGAAATCTTTGCCTGGTGCCCAGCTGACATGCCAGGAATACCGCGCGAGTTCGCGGAACACGCGCTGCGCATCAAGCCAAACACCAAGCCAGTGAAGAAGACACTGCGAAGATTCTCAGAACCCAAGCGCAGAGCAATCGGGGAGGAGATCAACCGATTACTCGACGCTCAATTCATCCGAGAGACGACGAAATCCACTTGGATTGCCAACCCTGTGCTGGTCCCCAAGAAAGACACAGACGTGTTGCGGATGTGCGTCGACTACGGTCCAGTGAACAAACACTGCCCAAAGGATCACTTTCCCCTACCAAGAATCGATCAGATAATCGACTCGACAGCAGGATGCGATCTAATATCGTTCGTCGACGCCTACTCAGGATACAATCAGATCAGGATGAAGGAAGAAGACGAAGAGCATACATCATTCATCACCCCTTATGGCGTATTTTGCTACAGGGACAATGCCCTTCGGACTCAAGAACGCCGGTGCCACATACCAACGGATGATGCAAGCCTGCTTGAAAGAGATCGGAAGAAACGTGCAAGTCTACGTGGACGACATCATCATCAAAACTTACAGTGCAAACACGCTACTCGACGACCTGCGCGAGACCATCGCAGCAATCAACAAGTACAGAATCAAGCTCAACCCGAAGAAGTGCGCATTTGGCGTCCCAGCCGGGAAGTTGCTCGGGTACATGGTCTCCGCTCGAGGAATCGAAGCGAACCCGGAGAAAGTCCAAGCAATCGCCAGGATGCAGGAGCCAACTGACATCAAAGGCGTGCAGCAGCTCACCGGAAGACTCACAACCTTGAGTCGTTTCATCAGCAGATTGGGAGAGCGCACACTGCCATTCTACCAGCTGCTCAGAAAAGGGGAGAAATTCGAGTGGACCGAAGAAGCCCGCAAATCATTCGCGGACCTGAAGCAGACACTCTCGACCCCACCGATCTTGGCGGTACCCAAAGAAAGAGAAAAGTTGTACCTCTATGTGGCAGCACGCAACAGCGTGGTAAGCACAACACTCATCGTCGAGCGCACAGAAGAAGGCAAGGCCCAAAGCATACAAAGGTCGATCTACTACCTCAGCATGCCTTGACAAAATCCCAGCAGCGGTACCCGCACTACCAGAAGTTACTACTGGCCATCATCATGACCTCAAGAAAGGTGTCGCAATACTTTGATGAACATCCTATCACAATCGTGAGCAGCGCACCACTCGCGGACATCCTCAAAAACCCCGGAGCGACTGGGCGAGTCGCCGAGTGGAACATTGAGCTCAGCTCGCGAGACCTGCAGTTCATGCACCCAACAGCAATCAAGGCCCAAGTACTCCCAGATTTTCTGGTCGAGTGGACGGAGGTTCAACACCAGGGCCACCAGACTTGTCCAACTCATGGACAATGTTCTTCGACGGCTCCAAAAGACAGCAAGGAGCCGGAGCAGGAGTCGTTCTGGTCTCCCCCAAAGGAACGAAGCTCAAATACGTCCTCCAGATCAACTTCAGCCACGCCTCCAACAACGAAGCTGAATACGAGGCACTACTCCATGGCATGTGCATGGCCAAAAACATGCGGTGCCACTCGCCTCGTAATCTACGGAGACTCCAACCTCATCGTCCAGCAGGCGATGAAAGACTGCAATGCAGTAGCCGACAACATGGCGGCCTATCAGAAGCTCTACAACACGCTCGAAGGAAGTTTCGACGGTTGCGAGCTCAATTATATTCCCAAAACAAACAACACAGAATCCGACGAACTAGCAAACATCGGCTCGTCTCGAGGACCAATACCACCCGGCGTCTTCATCGAAAGCATCAGCCAGAGATCCATCAAAGTAAAGACAGGAGCACCCGAGACAGTTGTAGATGACGACACCACTGAGTCAGCACAGGTGGCATCAGCGAGTCCATCCGAAGGAAACAACAGCCAAGCGATCGAATCTATGGATCCAACAACACTCGAAGGAGCGGCGTGGACGAAACCGTTCCTTCGATTCCTAATCGAAGGCACGCTACCGCAAGACTTCACAGAAGCTCGGCGTATCAGTCGTCGATCCAAGGCATTCACAGTGATCAACAGACAGTTATACAAGCGCAGTATCACCCAGATACTCCAAAAGTGCATCGATGAAGAAGACGGCAAAGCCCTACTGCTCGAAGTCCACGAGGGTACCTGCGGTCACCACGCAAGCAGTTGAGTCCTCGTGTGCAAAGCATTCCGAGCTGGGTTTTATTGGCCCACTGCCATGAAAAACGCAGAAGACATAGTGCGGCGTTGCATCGCCTGTCAAAAATTCGCCAGCAGACCGCACGCTCCAGCCTTAGAACTCAAGACCATACCATTATCATGGCCGTTCGCCACCTGGGGACTCGACATGGTGGGCCCGCTCAAGAAATCATCAAAGGGAGGAAGAACACACCTGCTAGTAGCAGTCGACAAGTTCACCAAATGGATCGAAGCAGTGCCCATCACCAGCTCCACGGCCCTCACGGCAGTAAATTTTATCAAATCAATCATCTTCAGGTTCGTGGTACCACACAACATCATCATGGACAATGTACGAACTTCACAGCGGCAGAATTCCAGAACTTCTGCGAAGAACTGGGTATCAAAATGAACTACGCATCAGTCGCGCACCCGCAGTCCAACGGCCAGGTGGAAAAAGCAAATGGCCTAGTATGCGGAGGAATCAAAAACGGCTCCTTGCACCACTCGAGCAGGCCGTAGGCAACTGGATAGAAGAACTCCCTGCAGTACTATGGAGCCTGCGCACTACCCCAAATACCGCAACCCAGTACACGCCTTTCTTCGTGGTGTACGGGGCGGAGGCAGTACTACCACATGACCTCAAATTCGGGGCACCCTGGATCTCGGGGTATGAAGAAGAGGAAGCAGAAGAAGCACTGCAAGATGACAAGGACACAGCAGACGAAGAAAGAGACACAGCCCTAGCAAGGTCAGAGGGGTACCAGGACAAGCTGCGCACTTACCAAAGCAGCCGCCTGCGCACCAGAACCTTCAACAAAGGAGACCTCTTCCTGCGACTGATACAAGAGAAAGTCCACAAGCTTGCCCACCAATGGGAAGGACCGTTCATAGTCTCAGAAGTCATAGGAGGAGGCGCCTACAGGCTGAAGAACCCAAAGACGGACGAGGAGGTGGGGAACCCATGGAACATGGCGAACCTACGCCTGTTCTACCCATAGTCTCCACCAGTTATGCTCGACTGGCAACTCATGTAACCGTTCGACACAATAAAATGGTGTTTCCCAAATGCTACCACCTCAAAGCACTCGGGGGCTCGAGTACAAACTCCTCCCGAGAGACGCTATCGTCGCTCACGCGATATTTACCTAAAGCACTCGGGGGCTCGAGTACAAATTCCCCCCGAGAGACGCTATCGTCGCTCACGCGATCTTCACCTAAAGCACTCGGGGGCTCGAGTACAAACTCCCCCCGAGAGACGCTATCGTCGCTCACACGATCTTTACCTAAAGCACTCGGGGGGCTCGAGTACAAACTCCCCCCGAGAGACGCTATCGTCGCTCACGCGATCTTTACCTAAAGCACTCGGGGGCTCGAGTACAAACTCCCCCCGAGAGATGCTATCGTCGCTCACGCAATCTTTACCTAAAGCACTCGGGGCTCGAGTACAAACTCCCCCCGAGAGACGCTATCATCGCTCACGCGATCTTTACCTAAAGCAATCGGGGGCTCGAGTACAAACTCCCCCGAGAGACGCTATCGTCGCTCACGCGATCTTTACCTAAAGCACTCGGGGGCTCGAGTACAAAATCCCCCCGAGAGAGGCTATCGTCGCTCACGCGATCCTTACCTAAAGCACTCGGGGGCTCGAGTACAAACTCCCCCCGAGATACTCTATTGTCGCTCACGCGATCTTTACCTAAAGCACTCGGCGGCTCGAGTACAAACTCCCCCCGAGAGACGCTATCGTCGCTCACGCGATCTTTACCTAAAGTACTCAAGGGCTTGAGTACAAACTCCCACCGAGAGACGGTATCGTCGCTCACGCGATCTTCACCTAAAGCACTCGGGGACTCGAGCACACCTCCCCCCGAGACACGTTATCATCTCCCGTGCAGTCTGCAACTTAAAAATACGCAAGGGTCCAAACAAAAACCCCACCAGAAGGCGTCCACCTACGGAACTGACAATTGCCCAGAGAAACCAAAGGGAAGCCACGTCAATACACGACCAGCCCAGGAACCTGGCGGAGCATCAAGCACTTTGGAAAGAGATATAAACGGAGGCATCAAACAAAGTCCTTTAGCCTTCACCTGATCGCCAATGATCACCTAAAGACTCGGGGGCTACTCCCATCGGGAGCGCAGTCGCGCACCCGATATTACCGGCAGCCAAAAAACGGCAAAAGAAACAAATCTTAGCCTACGTTCGACTCTACAACTCCAACTTAGCCTCGGGGGCTACTCCCATCGGAAGCGCTGTCGCGCACCCGATAGACTCCACAGTACAAGGACTTGATGGACTCGAAGACATCTCTCGTTGAAAGACTTAAAGATAGATCACATTGCAAAGGACCCGAAGATCATTCTCAGTACAAAAGACTCGAGTACATTGGATAGAAGGCAGCTCTGATTACTCGAAGGCAATCCTCATTACATGGAGAACTAACCTAGTTACAAAAGACACAAGCAGCCTATAAACCCTACAACACAAATCACCCAAGGAATTACGACTTTTACATGTGTGCCCATGCTGGGATGATTGGCGCTAATACGACGATCATCACAGACAAAGGAGGAGCCGAAGAAGCCAGCTCATGACGTCAATGACATAACAAAAGGTGAAGCTCGACTTATTTGCGGAGCACCGAAGACGATGCTCCACCAGCTTCTTCTCCAGCTGCACAGCTTCTCCTCCAAGCTCCAGCCGAGTTGCCGGCGAAGATGACGCCGCTGCCTCCAGTTCTACAAGATCTCCAGGCGTGGACGCTTGATCAGTGGCTTGACGTCGAGGTCCTCTCCAGAGTCATAGGGCACAACACCACCACCCGAGGAGTCGCCGTAGGATGAAGCTGTCGAAGACACAGGCGTAGGACTCCTCAACTTGTCAGAACCACCTCTGCATGTCACCTGCCAGTGCGGATCCATACGATTGCCGCTCGGGTCAAAAGCGCGGACGGTGAGAGTATCTTCGCCATCAAAGCGGCAACAGAGGGTATCACCATCACGCAAGTTCAAACGCCGAGCAAACGACTTCCAGCCAAAACCAAGAAAAATCAAGCGGGAACTATCGATATCCAACTCAACATAAGAAGGAGATCGAGTGCACCCATGAAGACGAAGCCGCAATCCATCAAGACTACGCTCAGAAACAAGGGCAGAAAATGCAGGAGGAAGAAGAATGCGAGCGGCGTTCCGGTCACGGGCGCGTAGGAGGAAATCGTAGCGCAAAAAACCCTCCTCCGAGGAAGAGGAGGAAGGCGTCGACGACGCACCACGACGGCCGCCACGAGAGGAGCGCGGAGTATGACTACCGCGGCCACGGCGAACACGGCCGCGACCAGTCATACCTGCACCTCGCTTGGTCCCCATGAGAAGAGGAAGATGAAGAAGAGGAGCAAGATGGGCAGAGGAAGAACACTGCTGCTAGATGAAGAAGAGGGGTCTATTTATAGTACAAACCCAGGGGCACGCAGAAGACCAGACGACGGCAGCAATTAATTCAAAAACCAAGCATGCCGGGAGATCCGAATTCCGAGACAACGATGCCTTCACACGGGCGGCACTGTGCGCTGGACGCGTCAAATCTCGCGCGTTTTCAATGCGCGCATCGTAACCCAACAGGCGGCTGCAGCACGCCACAAAGGCCATTATCATGACCGGTCATGAAGACATGACGGTTCGCAGACAGAGTATCTTTGACGGTCCTCCAGCAAGGAGATCGTTATCCTTACCAAGAAGAGGTAAATTAACGTGGCAGCGCCAAAGAAAATGCAGCCTGCATGCACCGTTTTTACTGACTCAAAATAGATTTTTCAAATATATTTAACTCCCATCGGGAGCGTATCCACCTATGAGAGTCTCGGGTGCTCCCTCACCTAGAAGAAAAAGACTTGATCGAGTGATTACTCACACCCATGAGAGTCTCGGGTACTCCCTCACCTAGAAGAAAAAGACGCGCTCGAGTGATTACTCGCACCCATGAGAGTTTCGGGTGCTCACTCACCACTCGTCAGATCGTACGGTCCCGGAGTATCGGATGCTCCCTCACTCCGAGAGCGAAGGCGATACTCGAGTGATTACTCGCAGAACTTTGAGTACCCGAACATTCGAAGACCTTCGAGCAAGTACTCCTCTACATTACTCCTCACCCGAGCACTTGACAAAGCTCCGCGAGTGACCGCTAAAACAGCTCACTTGATTGTTTATTCCATGTGGGTGCATCACTAACTAGGCTTCATGCCTCAATAAAAATACATATTCCTGGAACACGATACACTGTGCCCAGATTCCACGCAAGCTTAGCGTGTAGGTAAGACCCCGCTGCGTAGATTGGCCGGGCTGGGACTTGCCGCAGAGCGATTTCACTCCCAATCTTTTCCATGCGCTTGCATGATAGAAAAAGCCGGGCGGACGCGCCTAGGCTACGAACATTACTGGCGGCAATTGATGTCAGAACCCCAACTAGGGTAAGTGCTAGGGTTTGTTTGATCCCTTTGCATCATGCAAAAATTCCAAAAGAAATTCAAAAATGGGGAAAAGAAAAGCCCTGAGTAATTAAATCAAATGGCCAGATAAAAAAATCTTTTTCCAAAAATCATTTGAATGTTTGGAAAATTCGTAGAATTGTTGCTGATCATTGCAAAAGTGGTTTGGGGATTTTCCCATGCCCATGGAATATTCAAAAATTCAAAAGGTGCATTGGAAATTAAATTAAACTCCAATTTGAATTTAAATTCAAAGTTTGAATTTCAAAAGTCACCAAAACTTATGAGTGGCTAGCTATATATGTTATAAGCCCACATAAAAGTTTTCATGATTTTATAAAATGCCTAGCTAATTGTTTTAGCACAGCAAAACAAAATAACAGAAAAACAAAATAGAAGAAAAATAGGAAAAGAAAAGGGAGCCCACCCCACCCACTTACCTGGCCCAGCCTGGCCAGAAGCCGGCCCAGCCCACCAGGGGCAGGGTCGTCTTCCTCCAGGCCAGCCGAGCACGCCACTGCGTGGCGAGCATGCGCTCGTCGCCGGCCACGCAGCAGCTTGGCCTCGGCGTCACCTGGCCGCCTGGAAGCCCCCTCTGGTCACCCCCATCTCCTTCCCCCTCTCTCTGTTTCCTCTTGCTCTCTCTCTCGTTGGATTTCACGGCCACCAGAGAGCACGCCGTCGCACGCAAGCACGGCCACCGTGCCCCATCCGTCGCCTTAAGCTGTCTAGCAGAACCGCCGTGGAGAGCTTCACCGATTCGCGCCATCAATCGAGCCCGGGAACCTTTGGAGACGCCGCCTTCTTCACCGAGACGCCGCTGGCCGCCGTGGAGCTCTACGAGGATTGCGCCGCCGTCAAGCCGTCTCCGACCTCGCCGTACCCTCCGCTGGAACCGGGGTGAGCAGCCGCCTTGAACCCCTCTCTCCGCGCTCCTCCTCGTGGCCTCTGTCGCCATTTCCACATGGCCAGGCTACAGGCGCCGCTGCACCTCGTCGCCGGCGACGTTCCGGCAGTCCCTTGGCCCCCCGTGTGCATAGTTTGACGCGGACGTGCACGAGGTGCACTCCCGTTGTCTTCCCGTGCCAACTGGTGGCCGGGAGGTTCATTCCGGCGAGACTCCGGTGGGTTACAGAGGACGCCGGCGAGCTCCTCCATTAGAGGGCCTAACCACCCTGCTAATCTCCCCCCTAGCCCAATGACAGGTGGGCCCCCTGGCCCCCTAAACCCCTGTGTTAATTAAACAGAGAGGGATTAGCCCCTCTCCCACTGACAGAGTGACCCCACCTGTCAGAGCCCCCATGACGTCAGCCATGCGTCATGCTGACGCAGTAATTAGAAAAACATTTATAGAAATTACAAAAATTCCAGAAAATACCCAAAACTTTAATAATTCATAGAAAATTCATATGAACTCCAAATTGGACAAATAATATATGAAAAATTATCAGAAAAATGCAAGGATTAAGAATATGCAACTTGTTTCTATGTTTGACCATTTTAAAATGGGGCAATAGTAGCAAATGTGCATATGGCTTAATTTGAATTCAAATTTGAAGTTTGAATTTGCATTCCAAATGCAATATACTTCAATTAAATTGAATTTTCCACAAATCAGTACCCTTTACTTCATGTCACAACAATATCATGTGCTTGAGCACTGTACTTTATTTGTGTTCCCCTTGTTGATGATTGTTTCCGGTACCAGCTTTTCTGAGACGGTGATCACCCCCGAAGAAGAAGACCACCGTTAAACCCCGTGTGTCGTCAGCAAGGCAAGTAAACCCCATTGATCATGTCTATAAAATCCCAATTCCCTCTCAGTCTCGCTTATGCATGTTTAGGAGATCATCTTGTATCGATTCTACCGCATAGTTGAACCCATATCCGATGCATGACCTATCATCTTGTCACAGTAGTAAGCAAACCGCAATCCTAGCTGACATAGGAGTTGTTTGATATCATGAGGCCCCTGCAACTGTTATAGCTTATTGCATGCTTAGTGTTACATGAGGTTACTTTTGATGTGAGTCGGGATGATAGTGAACATGGTGTTGATGAAAGTGAAACTGTGTTGGTGAATCCACCCTAATACAAGGTGAACGATGAGAGGCTGTGTAGGAGTACACAGTGGGTTGTCTCGTTGAACACCACCTTAAGTACCGAGTTCTTGTATGGTAATCCAAGACAAAGAGTACAACCACACATTGGGCTCACTGACCCCTCTCGTCCTAGTACCTTGATCCGTGTCGACGTCCAGGAGTCACATTAGTTCGGGCTTTCCATTTGACATGTGCATAGAAAAAGAACGAAGGAACTGGTTGCATCATATAGATATGTGGGTGCACCTGTGAGGCAGGAAAACCATCTGCCAGAGGTGGCGTCTTGGTCACTTACATTGTTTGAGTCCGTTTCGTTGATCCGGCCGGGCTCTCGAGCGGAGGCAAACTCAGATAGTCGACTCCTGGAATAGACCGGTTGTGAGCGAAGTGTCGTGGTGAACATCCTCGTTGTCACCTCTTGAACGGTGGCGAGACCTGGCGGTAACCGATGGTCATGTGTGTGTAGCTTACACCCTTGCAAGGTTAACAAAACTATTTGAATAGCCGCGTCCGCGGTTATGGACTACTTGGAACCTATACCTGATTATTAGACAACTTGAATGGATACTTCTAAAACTCGCAAGATAAGCGTGAGTGCTATGGTGTGCTTCCTCGTGGGGAAGTCGAGGAAGTAACCATAGTGGTGTATTGGTTGGAGATGTAGTGGACTCGTGTACGCTTCTTATCTCAAGTATGGTACTCGTAGTTCAGGACTAGCCAAGTCAAAGCTGGCACTTCTGCATGATGAAACCCCACCTCCCTTTACCTTGATACTTGAGCATGAGTAGTGTAGTTCTGATGTAAGTCTTGCTGAGTACGACTTTGTACTCACGTTTTCTTATTCTATGTTTTAGATGAGAACCCGGACCCCGATGGATTCACCGACCTGAAGCTCGACGTTGACTAAGTTAGCATAGTCCTAGACAGCAGTCTGGTCCCTCGTGGAAGGGCATGTATGTTTAAAAGGCTTCTCTAAGCCATTTGTTAAACTTGTCTGTACTCAGACCTAATTTGCTTCTGTTGTATGATGTAATGTTGATCACAAACATGTGATCTTTGTATGCTCTATGTGTATATCAATAAAGAGTACTTTGTAGAGTTATGTGATGATACCTGCTGTTCATACTAGGCATGTGTGCTGCGTGTATGTTTATAACATGCATGTCTTAGTATGGGTTTTCGAGACCTTAGTTGTGATCTGGCTGGTGGTCTTTTATACACCAAGTGGCCCTTAGATGTGTGCAGCTTGGGGCATGGCGATGCGATTGTTCGTGACTCTGTCACGTGCACACTTTGTTGTATGATCGAGCCCGCCCTAGAACCCGACTAAGTGATCGGGCTGGAGTAAGTCTATGTAAGAGTTAGGATCCAATCGATAACATGGTTGAGGCGACTTGTCTATGAGTATGGGATTCACCACCCATAATCATTTATACTTGTGATCGGACGTTGAGGACCCATCTCAGTTGATCATCCGGCCTGGATGGGATGCCCCTCACGTTTGATGCTTTCCGAGAGCGTTCTGTGCTTGGCCTTGTCTGCTCAGACAAGTGGGTACAGCTCTCGGCTCTCCATGTGATTGTATCGTGACTGGAATTACATACGCTAACCCCGGGCCCCGACAGACTTGGTATCAGAGCAGGACTGTCTGTAGGACTATCAAACCCTTGGTCGAAGTCGAGTCTAGCATTCTATAGTTATATAGTTACTCTGGGTATAAGGGAACAACGTAAGGCTTCTTTTTCTCCTTACCCTCATCGATCTGAGTTCTGGGTCACCCTTATCTTTTCTACGGGATGATAGGACTAGGCTCATCTATGTCTTACTAGAACATCTCGTTGAGTGCTTCCTTGTAGCCGTAGGACAGTTGTGGTCGTCCAGACTCATCGTTCTGTTGAGTTCCTTGAAGAAGTTCTGTCCAATTTCTTCGAGGTTGTTTCATTTTCCATCCCGGTGTAGCCGTTATGCTGCCCGTTTTATTCCAAGTTTCTGTGGATCTTTGCCTTTGCATTACAATCTTTCCGCCTTCATCATGTCCTCTTGTCTTTGATTCCATCATACAACCTGTTCTGATTGTTGATTTTTATCACACAGGATGTCAGGTGGAACTCGTAGGGCTGTTCGTTGGAATCGAGACCGTGTTCGGAATCGAAATGATGATGAACCTCTACCACCGCCTTCTGCAGCGGAAATCATGATGGAAGCTGAGAAGAATCAACGTGACCAAACACGCCTTCTGGAGCTCATCGAGCAGAATACCTCACGTCATTGCAATGTGGTTGTGAGCATTCAGGACTTCATCCTCCTCAAGCCACCGGTATTCCGATGTTCTTCTGATCCCCTTGAAGCTGATGATTGGCTCCGTTCCATCGAGCGTAAGCTTGACACTGCACATGTTGCTCCCGATGATCGAGTTATATTCGCGGCATACTTTCTGGAAGGTGCTGCTGCTGAATGGTGGGATAACTATGTTGCTATGCAGCCAGACAGTCACGTAGTGACTTGGCAGCAGTTCTGTGTTGCCTTTCGAGGGTACCACCTTCTAGATGAACTGATGGAGCGCAAGAAGGAAGAGTTCTGCAATCTGACTCAAGGAGAGATGTCCATCCATGAGTATGTGAGAGAGTTCAACCGTCTTGCTCGGTATGCCCAAGATGAGATCACCACCGATGCCAGAAAGCAGGCAAGGTTCCGTAAGGGACTTAGCCCCATCCTTCGTCATGATCTCAACCTCATCGAATTTTCCACCTTTGAGGATTTAGTCAACAGATCCTTCAGAGCTGAGCATGGCAATGAAATTTTCGAGGAGTCCCGCAAGCATGCTCTTGAGCTTGCTCCTTCTTCAAGTTCAGCCCCTCAGAAACGCCGAATTTGGATTCCAACCAGTGTCATACCTCAAAACCTTCTCCAAAGGCCACCACCAAATATATGCCATCCACCCCAACACATTATTCCACCCCGGAATGATGGTGTGCAGCCAAGTAATCCCACTCCCAGCAATTCAGACAGGGTATGCTTTAAGTGTGGTCTTCCTGGCCATTACTATCGTCAATGCCCTCAGGTCTTGATGGCACCACGTCATTCTCGGCCCAAGCCTCCAAAGAAATCAACCACCAAAGCCTTTCTAGCAAAGCCTTCATCCACTAGTAGTGGATATGTGAACCAAATCTCAGTTGAGGAAACCACTGCTGCTTCTGACGTCATTCTTGGCACACTCCCAGTCAATCATGTCCCTGCCTCCGTTCTTTTCGATCCAGGAGCTTCTCATTCATTCATGTCGGAGAGTTATGCACTTCGTCATGAATTCCCTTTTGAAGAAATGTTTTCTCCAATGATCATTCAAACTCCTGGTTCCAAATGGCAAACTAATAGAGTAAGCCATGGCAATCAAATTGGAATTGAGGGTTTAGTATTCCTTGCCTCACTTATAGCCCTCAAGTCTTCGGACATTGATGTCATCCTAGGAATGGATTGGTTATCAAGGCAGAATGCTTTACTTGATTGTAAAGCCAAGTCAGTTAAGCTCACCCATCCTTCAGGCCAGACCATTGATTACACCTCACCCAGAACAAGAACCCAGGTGCATACTTTGAATGTGCTTCCACTTCCAGACCTTGAAGATATTCCGATGGTTCGTGCCTTCCCGGATGTCTTTCCTGAAGAGCTGCCGGGAATGCCACCCGACAGGTGTGTAGAATTCATAGTGGATCTTATACCAGGCACAGCCCCAATCTCGAGACGTCCATATAGAATGGCCCCACATGAGTTAGCTGAGCTAAAAACCCAACTTGATGCTTCGTTGGCAAAAGGCTTCATCCGCCCTAGCTCATCGCCATGGGGTTGCCCCGTTCTGTTCGTAACGAAGAAAGATGGAACAGAAAGGATGTGCGTAGACTATCGCCCGCTAAATCTAGCGACGATAAAGAACAAGTACCCACTGCCCAGGATCAAGTATCTTTATGATCAACTTGCAGGATCCTCTGTCTTCTCCAAGATGGATTTGAGATTAGGCTATCATCAAATCGTAGTTGCCCAAAGGCGTGCATGCGGTGTTCGCCGGATCAAGGAGAACATTGCTAGCGGAGTTGCTAAATGTTTCTCCACATATAGCAAAGGAACGGTATTTTTTGAAAATCGTTTGGTAGTACCTAAGAATAAGGATCTACGGCAACTCATCCTCAAAGAAGCCCATGACACACCCCTCTCAATTCATCCCGGTAGCACAAAAATGTACCGAGATCTACGCCAGAGATTTTGGTGGACCAGGATGAAGAGAGACATTGCTCGATATGTTGCCGAATGTGATGTTTGTCGTCGCATTAAGGCCGAACACCAAAGACCTGCTGGCACACTTCAACCTTTGCCTATTCCCGAGTGGAAATGGGACAAAGTCGGTATGGACTTCATCACCGGCTTTCCAAAAACCCAGAAAGGAAATGATGCCATCTTCGTGGTCATTGATAGACTGTCCAAAGTTTCTCACTTCCTTCCCGTTCGCGAGTCTATAACTGCTAGTCAGTTGGCAGACTTGTACGTCTCTAGAATTGTGTCTCTTCACGGTGTTCCTTTGGTGATACTTTCTGATCGTGGCAGCCTTTTCACCTCTAGATTCTGGGGAAGCTTTCAGAATACTATGGGAACTCATCTATCCTTTAGTACAGCTTTCCATCCTCAGTCTAGCGGTCAAGTTGAAAGGGTTAACCAAAATCTTGAAGACATGCTCAGAGCTTGTGTTATCTCATTCGGAAAGAATTGGGAGAAGTCTCTTCCATTTGCCGAATTTTCTTATAACAACAGTTTCCAATCTAGTCTGAACATGGCTCCTTTTGAACTCCTTTACGGACGACGATGTCGAACACCCCTTAACTGGTCAGAAACCGGTGAAAGACCACTCTTTGGACCGGATATGATCAAGGAAGCAGAAGAGCAAGTTCGCATTGTTCGTGATCGATTGAAAGCCGCTCAGTCTCGTCAAAAGAGCTACTATGATCGCCATCATAGAGAGGAGAGCTACAATATTGATGAGAAGGCTTACCTCCGGGTTACTCCTCTGAAGGGAACCCAACGATTCGGTATCAAAGGCAAGTTGGCCCCACGTTACATCGGACCTTTCCGGATTCTCGCTAAACGTGGAGAAGTTGCCTACCAACTTGAACTACCTCCGCACCTTTCCCGAGTACATGATGTATTCCATGTGTCACAACTCAGGCATTGCTTCAAGGACCCCATCCGCGAAGTCGACCATGAAACGCTTGATCTCCAAGATGACCTTTCTTATCGAGAGTACCCTGTTCGTATTCTTGATTCAGCAGAGCGTGTCACTCGTCGTCAGAAGATCAAGTTTCTCAAAGTTCAATGGTCACATCACTCCGAGAAAGAAGCAACCTGGGAAAGAGAAGACCGTCTCCGTGCCGAGTACCCCTCCTTCCTCCCGACGACTTCTGAATCTCGGGACGAGATTCTTTTGGGTGGGGGCGAGTTGTCAGAACCCCAACTAGGGTAAGTGCTAGGGTTTGTTTGATCCCTTTGCATCATGCAAAAATTCCAAAAGAAATTCAAAAATGGGGAAAAGAAAAGCCGTGAGAAATTAAATCAAATGGGGAAAAGAAAAGCCCAGATAAAAAATCTTTTTCCAAAAATCATTTGAATGTTTGGAAAATTCCTAGAATTGTTGCTGATCATTGCAAAAGTGGTTTGGGGATTTTCCCATGCCCATGGAATATTCAAAAATTCAAACGGTGCATTGGAAATTAAATTAAACTCCAATTTGAATTTAAATTCAAATTGTTTGAATTTCAAAAGTCACCAAAACTTATGAGTGGCTAGCTATATATGTTATAAGCCCACATAAAAGTTTTCATGATTTTATAAAATGCCTAGCTAATTGTTTTAGCACAGCAAAACAAAATAACAGAAAAACAAAATAGAAGAAAAATAGGAAAAGAAAAGAGAGCCCACCCCACCCACTTACCTGGCCCAGCCTGGCCAGAAGCCGGCCCAGCCCACCAGGGGCAGGGTCGTCTTCCTCCAGGCCAGCCGAGCACGCCACTGCGTGGCGAGCATGCGCTCGTCGCCGGCCACGCAGCAGCTTGGCCTCGGCGTCACCTGGCCGCCTGGAAGCCCCCCCTGGTCACCCCCATCTCCTTCCCCCTCTCTCTGTTTCCTCTTGCTCTCTCTCTCGTTGGATTTCACGGCCACCAGAGAGCACGCCGTCGCCGCCGTCGCGCGCAAGCACGGCCACCGTGCCCCATCCGTCGCCTCAAGCTGTCTAGCAGAACCGCCGTGGAGAGATTCACCGATTCGCGCCATCAATCGAGCCCGGGAACCTTTGGAGACGCCGCCTTCTTCACCGAGACGCCGCTGGCCGCCGTGGAGCTCTACGAGGATTGCGCCGCCGTCAAGCCGTCTTTGACCTCGCCGTCCCCTCCGCTGGAACCGGGGTGAGCAGCCGCCTTGAACCCCTCTCTCCGCGCTCCTCCTCGTGGCCTCTGTCGCCATTTCCACATGGCCAGGCTACAGCCGCCGCTGCACCTCGTCGCCGGCGACGTTCCGGCAGTCCCTTGGCCCCCCGTGTGCACAGTTTGACGCGGACGTGCACGAGGTGCACTCCCGTGGTCTTCCCGTGCCAAATGGTGGCCGGGAGGTTCATTCCGGCGAGACTCCGGCGGGTTACAGAGGACGCCGGCGAGCTCCTCCATTAGAGGGCCTAACCACCCTGCTAATCTCCCCCCTAGCCCAATGACAGGTGGGCCCCCTGGCCCCATAAACCCCTTTGTTAATTAAACAGAGAGGGATTAGCCCCTCTCCCACTGTCAGAGTGACCCCACCAGTCAGAGCCCCCATGACGTCAGCCATGCGTCATGCTGACGCAGTAATTAGAAAAACATTTATAGAAATTACAGAAATTCCAGAAAATACCCAAAACTTTAATAATTCATAGAAAATTCATATGAACTCCAAATTGGACAAATAATATATGAAAAATTATCAGAAAAATGAAAGGATTAAGAATATGCAACTTGTTTCTATGTTTGACCATTTTAAAATGGGGCAACAATAGCAAATGTGCATATGGCTTAATTTGAATTCAAATTTGAAGTTTGAATTTGCATTCCAAATGCAATATACTTCAATTAAATTGAATTTTCCACAAATCAGTACCCTTTACTTCATGTCACAACAATATCATGTGCTTGAGCACTGTACTTTATTTTTGTTCCCCCTTGTTGATGATTGTTGCTGGTACCAGCTTTTCCGAGACGGTGATCACCCCCGAAGAAGAAGACCACCGTTAAACCCCGTGTGTCGTCAGCAAGGCAAGCAAACCCCATTGATCATGTCTATAAAATCCCAATTCCCTCTCAGTCTCGCTTATGCATGTTTAGGAGATCATCTTGTATCGATTCTACCGCATAGTTGAACCCATATCCGATGCATGACCTATCATCTTGTCACAGTAGTAAGCAAACCACAATCCTAGCTGACATAGGAGTTGTTTGATATCATGAGGCCCCTGCAACTGTTATAGCTTATTGCATGCTTAGTGTTACATGAGGTTACTTTTGATGTGAGTCGGGATGATAGTGAACATGGTGTTGATGAAAGTGAAACTGTGTTGGTGAATCCACCCTAATACAAGGTGAACGATGAGAGGCTGTGTAGGAGTACACAGTGGGTTGTCTCGTTGAACACCGCCTTAAGTACCGAGTTCTTGTATGGTAATCCAAGACAAAGAGTACAACCACACATTGGGCTCACTGAACCCTCTCGGCCTAGTACCTTGATCCGTGTCGACGTCCAGGAGTCACATTAGTTCGGGCTTTCCATTTGACATGTGCATAGAAAAATAACGAAGGAACTGGTTGCATCATATAGATATGTGGGTGCACCTGTGAGGCAGGAAAACCATCTGTCAGAGGTGGCGTCTCGGTCACTTACATTGTTTGAGTCCGTTTCGTTGATCCGGCCGGGCTCTCGAGCGGAGGCAAACTCAGATAGTCGACTCCTGGAATAGACCGGTTGTGAGCGAAGTGTCGTGGTGAACATCCTCGCTGTCACCTCTTGAACGGTGGCGAGACCTGGCGGTAACCGATGGTCATGTGTGTGTAGCGTACACCCTTGCAAGGTTAACAAAACTATTCGAATAGCCGCGTCCGCGGTTATGGACTACTTGGAACCTGTACCTGATTATTAGACAACTTGAATGGATACTTCTAAAACTCGCAAGATAAGCGTGAGTGCTATGGTGTGCTTCCTCGTGGGGAAGTCGAGGAAGTAACCATAGTGGTGTATTGGTTGGAGATGTAGTGGACTCGTGTACGCTTCTTATCTCAAGTCTGGTACTCGTAGTTCAGGACTAGCCAAGTCAAAGCTGGCACTTCTGCATGATGAAACCCCACCTCCCTTTACCTTGATACTTGAGCATGAGTAGTGTAGTTCTGATGTAAGTCTTGCTGAGTACGACTTTGTACTCACGTTTTCTTATTCTATGTTTTAGATGAGAACCCGGACCCCGATGGAGTCACCGACCTGAAGCTCGACGTTGACTAAGTTAGCATAGTCCTAGACAGCAGTCTGGTCCCTCGTGGAAGGGCATGTATGTTTAAAAGGCTTCTCTAAGCCATTTGTTAAACTTGTCTGTACTCAGACCTAATTTGCTTCCGTTGTATGATGTAATGTTGATCACAAACATGTGATCTTTGTATGCTCTATGTGTATATCAATAAAGAGTACTTTGTAGATTTATGTGATGATACCTCCTGTTCATACTAGGCATGTGTGTTGCGTGTATGTTTATAACATGCATGTCTTAGTATGGGTTTTCGAGACCTTAGTTGTGATCTGGCTGGCGGTCTTTTATACACCAAGTGGCCCTTAGATGTGCGCAGCTTGGGGCATCGCGATGTGATTGTTCGTGACTCTGTCACGTGCACACTTTGTTGTATGATCGAGCCCGCCCTAGACCCCGACTAAGTGATCGGGCTGGAGTAAGTCTATGTAAGAGTTAGGATCCAATCGATAACATGGTTGAGGCGACTTGTCTATGAGTATGGGATTCACCACCCATAAGCATTTATACTTGTGAGAGGACGTTGAGGACCCATCTCAGTTGATCATCCGGCCTGGATGGGATGCCCCTCACGTTTGATGCTTTCCGAGAGCGTTCTGTGCTAGGCCTTGTCTGCTCAGACAAGTGGGTATGGCTCTCGGCTCTCCATGTGATTGTATCGTGACTGAAATTACATACGCTAACCCCGGGTCCCGACAATTGATCAATGTAAGACCTGCAGCGGCATGACTTTTGCTCGACACCAGTGTTCCAAGCTCATGTCAAGGAACGTGAGTTTGATTGGGCTACTGCGGTATTTTCCACTAGCGCAATTCACCAAGGCTCGACCAGTCAATCCTTGGGCCCTTTCTTCTTAACATTCCCTCGAAACAGGTTTTTTCATGGCCCTAGACTGCCAGCGACCCGCGGTTGAACCGCGCATACATCGAAACGACGCAAGAATGGACTCGAGTCCCTGCGCGACTCTTCGAGTCCCCCAGGCACTCGGGGGGCTACAGACGAGGGGGTGACCCCACGACTCCTATGGATGGGCCTACCCGGCGTACCCGAAGACAGAAGACCCACAGAGATGCCGCCTGGGCCCAGCCTTGGCCCACTAGTGGCACCGACGTAAGAGTCCACAACTCAAGGAAGGTGAAAAACCTGTTGTGCGGTACAAGCTTAGGGTTAGGAAACCTCATCTGTAATCCAAGACGGATTCCCCGAGACCTAGCCTAGTATATAAGGGCTGGGAGGGGAGACGTCGAGATCGATCAATACACAATCTGTAACCCTAGCCTTGTGCGCTAGCCTTGGCCTTCCCTGTAATCGCATGTCCAAGCAATAATATCGAGCAGGAACGTCTCCTCCTGTTAGCCGACGAGCTATCGTCCAACCTGTGCCTCTCTTGACTAACCCAGGGTCCCTGATGATGGGATTTACCGGGGTTGATCCCCGTCACGGGGATAGCCTTTGTTGTCGTTTTGATGGCGAAGATACTCTCACTGTTCGTGCGTTTGATGCTGGTGGCAATCGTCTGGATCCGTACTGGGAGGAAACGAGCAACGACAACTCTGGTGGGTCGAGAAATCCTCCGTCTGCTTCTCCAGTGGCTTCATCTTCGGCTGGCTCCTTGGTCGGTGGTGCTTGCTCTTCTAGTTGTAAGGATGAGCTCGACGTCAAGCCATTCGTCAAACGGGTGTGTCGGTAGTCAAGGCACCTTGTAGAAATGGAGGGCAGCGACTTGCTTCTTTGAAGGCTTAGTTTTTACTTTGTCTGTGATGATGCTCGTCAAGTTGTGGGCCGAAAGTGCCAATTATCTCAGCATGAGCACACATGTAGAAGTCATAGTTCCCTGGGATGATTGGTACTGTAATCCTTTTGGCGATCGCTCGAGTCCCTTTGTAAACTTTGGTGTGTAGTGAAAGCCTTTGTGCTGATACATTTAACTTTGAGGTCTTCGAGCCTTTTGTAATGGGAACTGTCCTCGAGTCCGTTGTAACGAGAACTATCCTCGAGACCTTTGTAATGAGAACTGTCTTCGAGTCCTTTGTAATGAGAACTGTCCTCGATTCCTTTGTAATGAGAACTATCGGGTGCGCGGCAGCGCTCCCGATGGGAGTAGCCCCGGAGGCTGCGTTCGATTTGTAGAGTCGAACGTAGACTGTGAGTCTTTATTCGACCATGATGTCCTCTCTTGCAGCTCCTTGATTGCTCCAGATTTTTATCGGGTGCGCGGCAGCGCTCCCGATGGGAGTAGCCCTCGAGTATTTAGGCGATCGCTTGTGATCAGGTGAAGACTAAAGAATTTTATTTTGTCCTTATCCTTGGGGAATAAATTTATGCTGGCGAAAAAAAATTGAGTGAGGCTTGTGCGGGCAAGACGATGCTTGAGCCCCCGGGTCTTTTGTATGTGGTTCCGTGAGTGAAATTACCATTTCCTTGGGGGGAGTTTGTGTTCGAGCCCCCGGATTATTTAAAGTGGCGTCGTGTAAAATGAAATAGCGTCTCTCGGGGGGAGTTTGTGCTCGAGCCCCCGAGTGCTTTAAGTAGCGTCGCGTAAGAGAAGATAGCGTCTGTCGGGGGGAGTTTGTGCTTGATCCCCCGAGTGCTGTAAGTAGCGTCGCGTAAGCGAAGATAGCGTCTCTCGGGGGGAGTTTGTGCTCGAGCCCCCGAGTGCTTTAAGTAGCGTCGGGTAAGCGAAGATAGCGTCTCTCGGGGGGAGTTTGTGCTCGAGCCCCCGAGTGCTTTAAGTAGCTTCGCGTAAGCGAAGATAGCGTCTCTCGGGGGGGAGTTTGTGCTCGAGCCCCCGAGTGCTTTAAGTAGCGTCGCGTAAGCGAAGATAGCGTCTCTCGGGGGGAGTTTGTGCTCGAGCCCCCTTTGCGGAAAGATTAAGGACTGCTTTGGTACGTGCGTAGTTTTTCCTGGTATCCTTCTGACCTTGCTATGGTTGTATCCCTTGCTTCGTCTGTGGTGTCTTTATCATCCTATAGTGCTTCTTCTGCCTCTTCTTCTTCGTATCCCGAGATTCGAGGAGCTCCAAACTTTAAGTCGTGCGGCAGCACCGCCTCTGACCCATATACCATGAAAAAAGGTGTGTACTGGGTTGAGGCGTTCGGGGTGGTGCGCAAGCTCCACAGTACTGCGGGGAGTTCTTCTACCTAGTTGCCTGCAGTTTGTTCGAGTGGTGCGAGGAACCGCTTTTTTATTCCTCCGCACACTAAGCCGTTTTTCTTCTCCACCTAGGCGTTAGATTGCGGGTGCGCGACTGACGCGTAGTTTATTTTGATGCCCAAATCTTGGCAGAAGTTCTGGAATTCTGCTACTGTGAAGTTTGTATCGTTGTCTGTGATGATGTTATGTGGTACACCGAATCTGAAGATGATGGACTTGATGAAGTTAACTTCCATGAGGTATGTTGAGCTGGTGATTGGTACTGCCTCGATCCACTTGGTGAACTTGTCTATTTCTACTAGTAGATGTGTTCGGTCTCCTTTTGAGGATTTCTTGAGTGGACCCACCATGTCGAGTCCCCAAGTGGCGAACGGCCAGGATAACGATATGGTTTTGAGTTCTGATGCCGGGGCGTGCGGCCTGCTAGCGAATTTTTGTCAGGCGATCAAGCGTCGCACGATATCTTCCGCGTTTCTCATTGCGGTGGGCCAGTAGAACCCTGCTCGAAAATCTTTAGCCACGAGTGCGCGACTGCTCGCATGATGCTCATATTCCATTCGGCGACTCGGCCAGTTGCTCTGGGGTTGTTGAGGATGTCAGAAAGTGGTGCGCTACTAACGATTGTGATGAGGTGCTCGTCTAAGTAATGTGTTACTTTCCTTGAAGTCATTACGATGGCGTATACAAGCTTCTGGTAGTGCGGGTACCGTTGCTGAGACTTTGTGAGGAGCATGCTTAGGTGATAGATTGGCCTTTGTATGCTCTAGACTTTGCCTTCTTCCGCGCGCTCGACGACGAGTGTCGTGCTGACTACGCTGATGTGTGCCGCTATGTAGAGGTAAAGGGGTTGTCGTTCCTTGGGCACCGCCAAGAATGGTGGTGTCGAGAGGGTCTTTTTTAGGTCTGCGAATGCGTTGCGGGCTTTCTCGGTCCACTCGATTTTTTCTCCTTTTCTGAGCAACTGGTAGAATGGTAGGGTCCTTTCTCCCAGCCTGCTGATGAAGCGGCTCAGTGCTGCGAGTCTTCATGTGAGTTGTTGTACGCCTTTGATGTTTACTGGTTCTTGCATTTTGGTGATTTCTTGGAATTTTTCGGGGTTTGCTTCGATTCCCCAGGCAGAGACCATGTATCCGAGCAATTTTCCGGCTGGGACGCCGAACACGCACTTTTTTGGGTTGAGTTTGATTCTGTATTTGTTGAGTGTTACGAAGGTTTCGCGGAGGTCGTCGAGTAGCGTGCTTGCACTGTAAGTTTTGATGATGATGTCGTCGACGTAGACTTGGATGTTTCTGCCGATTTGGTCTCTCAAACATGCTTGCATCATCCGTTGGTACGTGGCTCTGGTGTTTTTCAATCCGAAGGGCATTGTTCTGTAGCAGAATACGCCATAGGGGGTGATGAACGAGGTGTGTTCTTCATCTTCTTCCTTCATCCTGATTTGGTTGTATCCTGAGTAGGCGTCGAGGAAGGATAGGAGATCGCATCCTGCGGTAGAGTCGATTATTTGGTCTATCATTGGCAGAGGGAAGTGGTCCTTCGGGCAATGTTTGTTGACGGGCCCGTAGTCGACGCACATCCGTAGTACGTCGGTGTCCTTTTTAGGTACCAAGACTGGGTTTCGGATCCAGGTGGCCTTCTTCGTCTCCCGGATGAACTGCGCGTTGAGTAGTCGGTTGATCTCTTCTCCAATGGCTCTGCGCTTGGGTTTTGAGACTCGGCGCAATGCCTGGTTTACTGGTTTGGTGTTTGGATGTATGTGTAGCGCGTGTTCTGCAACTTCTCGTGGTATTCCCGGCATGTCGGCCGGGCACCAAGCAAAAAATTTCCACTCTTCGTGGAGGAAGACCATGAGGGCAGCTGCTTGTTCTTCTGGGAGGTGGGCGTAGATTCGGACCGTCTTGTCCGGGTCCGTTGGGTGAACTTGATGGGTGACTGTGTCGCTGTCGACGCTGAAGTCGCGATTGAATTCTTTTGTTTCGCTTCTGCTTGCCAGTGGAAAAATGCTCCTGTCTATTACGATGGCTATCTCCTCGAGTTTTTGCTGAGCTCCAAATGTGTCAGAGACTACGTGAAAATCACGGTCACACTGGTCTGATTTGATAAAACTCCCATTGACCGAGATGACTCCTGAGGGTCCTGGCATCTTGAGCTTGAGGTACGCATAGTGCGGAACCTCCATAAATTGCGCAAATGCGGGTCGTCCTAGTATGGCGTGGTATTGGGACTGCCAGTCGAGCACTTCAAACTCGAGGACTTTTCTTGTGAAGTTGCCCTTGCTGCCAAAGATGACATCGAGCTCGATTGTTCCGAGGGAGGCGGCTGCTTCGACTGCAACTATGTCGTAGATTGTGACACCTGACTTCTTCCAGAGTGATCATGGAATCAACATCTTGCGTAAGGTGCTGGTGAATATTATGTTTAAGCTGCTGCCTTCGTCCATGAAAACTCTGTCCATGTTGTAGCCTCCGATCTGGGCGTCGAGGATCAGTGGTGCGTGTCCTGGTCTTGGAATTGCGAGTGGGTGATCGCTTTGTGAGAAGGTGATGTTGGTCTCTGTGCCATACAGTTGGTAGGTTTCTGCTGTTTTTAGGCCCTCGGTTGCTCGGGTCTGCAGGGTGTAGGCGTCGTGTTTTGCTTTTGAGGGTCGTCCTTCTTGGATCATGTAGACTCGTCGATGGGACATAGGGTATTGCTCTTCTGCGTTTGGTGCTGGCGACTGCGCGGTTCCTCAAGCCCGTTTGGCTTCGCGCTGCTTCTCTTCCTTGAGGCTGTTGGAGAGTTCGGCGAACAGACGACAGTCTCTTAGGGTGTGACCTTCTCTAAGGCGACCTCAGTCGTCTTCGAAACAATGGATTGTGCAAGGTCCGTCTAGCTGTTCTTTGGCTGTGAGCTTGCTAGAGCCGGTGTGCCTTATTCTTCTTGTGAGTTGGAACGATTACGAGTGATCTTCTGAACGGGAATGGAACCTTGGGTCGAGCTCTATTCCGTCGTTGATCGAGTGGTTCCGAATAAACTTGGCGAATTCATCTGGTCTCCGATCTGAGTCGCAGTACTCCCCGGTCTGACTTTTGGAGTCGCTGTCCTATCCTGCGGAGGGTGTCCGGGTGGCGGCGGGTCTTCGAGTGGCTGGCAAGGCTTCTGTCGCGCATTGCGACTTTTCGGGTGGAATTTCTGCGCAAAATTCTAGTACTTGTTTCGGCATCCTGGTTGGCTTTGCGGTCATAGCTTGTGCTCGCCTTCTGGATCGTCGAGTTCTTCTCCGTCGGTGACGACTTTGGTAGTCGCCAAAGTATTGGACTTGGTTCAGCTGCGGGCCAAGCGATCTTGGTGGAGCGATGGAGAGGTTTGCGATGAACTTGAATTCCTCGAGTGGGCTGGATCTTGTTCTAGCCCTTGAGTTGTGACTTGCTGGAGATGGGACTGCCGAGATCGTGATTCCAACCTGTGTAGTTCCCACAGACGGCGCCAATTGACGAGGATCAGCCTAGGCAAATCCCATGGTCAGGGACCCTGGGTTAGTTTGTAGAGAAGGAACAGGTTGGCGATACTCGTCGGCTAACAGGATAAGCACTTTCTGCTCAATTGTATTATGCGAGGGGGCGATTACAGTGGAAGTCTAGGAGAGTTCTCACAAGACCAAGGGTGATGATTGTATATTGGATGTCCTGAGGTGTCCCCCCTCCCAGCCTTTATATACTAGGCTGGGTCTCGGGGAGTCCGTCTCAGGTTACAGGGACGATTGCCTAATTCTATCTTTTTCCTTGAACGCCAAGTCTTGACTTCCATATTGGCCTCTTGTCTTCGTATGCACCAGGTATCCTCACACGCAGGAGTCGTGGGGTCATCCCCTCGTCAGATGCATACCGAGTCAGTGCCCCTTTTGAGAAGTTTGTTCCATTGTCCGTGATGATGTTGTGTGGCAGTCCATATCCGGTTGCAATATCTGCTATGAACTTGACCGCGGTCGGTCCATCTAGCTTCTTGATCGGCCTTGCCTCGATCCACTTGGTGAACTTGTCCACTGCCACCAACAGATGTGTCATGCCACCACTAGATGTTTTGAACGGTCCGACCATATCCAGTCCCCACACTGCAAATGGCCACGTGATCGGAATGGTCTTGAGTGCTGAGGCTGGTAGGTGGCTCTTGGCTTTGAATCTCTGCCAACCATTGCAATGCTTTACGAGCTCTTCTAACGTTGCTTTCGCAGTCGGCCAGTAAAAACCATGGTGGAAAGCCTTGGCAACTATTGCTGCAGCTGATGTGTGATGACCACATTCTCCTTGGTGGATGTCCCGCAGCAGTTCCAGCCCCTTGTCCTCTTCAACGCAGCGCTAGAGAACTCCAGTCGTACTGCGATGCACTAGCTCATTGTTGATGATGGTGTATGCTCCCGATTGGCGCTGGACTTGCCGAGCTTCCACTTCATCCGCTAGTAAAATGACATCGACCAAGAAATCACGGAAAGTCTTTGCCCACGAAGGCGCAGTCAAAGCTGGCCACATGGGCCGTTCTTAACGGGCCAGCACGTCAGCCCAGATTTTTGGCCCTGTACGGGCCGGCCCGGCACGCGGCTTAACGGGCCATGCCTGGCACATGGCCCGGCTAGTGTCGTGCCTGGGCTGCGAAGCCAGGCACGCGTGCCAGCCCGGCACGGCACGCTTCGCTGGTGGGCCGACACGGCACGGCCCAGGAACGGCACGGCACGCCCGAGCGGCACGCCTTCGCTCACTGTCCTTCGCTCGCTGTCGCTGCCTCGCTGTGGGAATCCGGGGACTCGGGGGAGAGCCGTTGGGGTGAGGAGCGGGGGCAAAGAGCCGTTGAGGGGAGGAGCGGGGGGAGAGAGAGCCATTGGGGGAGGGTTCGGGGGGTTTAGTGGGGGTTTAGGTCTGTTTAGGGTGGTTTAGGTCTGTTTAGGGGTTTTTCTTTGAATTTTGAATTTTAAACCGTTAGAGGGCTAAATTAGTCCCAAAAATTTGTATTTTTCCCTATAAAAAGGGCAGCCCACCCCTCTCATTTCTCACACTCAAACCTCCTACCCCTTTCATTTCTCACATTCAAACATGGGTGATCTCATGAGTAGTGACCACAACAACAACCTCACCTCGGACTCCAACCACTTCACTTTAGATGCTAGCGATTTCGAGATCCCCTTGTGGATGAGTGGCAACCCCAATTCCCACACCACCGGAGAGGAGTTACCGTCCGGTAACCAATCCGCCAACACCTCCACCTCCATCGGCTCAAAGAAGCGTCGGAAGTACTCGAAGTGCTGGGAGTATTTCAATGAAGAAGTCGTCAAGGAGGACGGCAAGCAGGTGGTGAAAGCTCGGTGCAAAAGATGCAGCACCTTGTATTCCACCGGGGGGCAAGGAGGAACCGGCCACCTCAACAGGCACCACAAGGCGCACGTCAAGAAGGACGAGAAGATTGTGGGGAGACAAACGACACTCAAGTTCAACCCCGACGGTTCGGTACGTAACTTCACATATGATCCTACTATTGCAATAGATGCACTTTGCCGCTTAATTGCTTCCAATGATTTACCATTAGGTTTTGGTGAGTCTGAAGCGTTTCTCGAATATATTTAATCTATCCACACTCCTACTTTTAGACCAGTTTCTAGGCAAACTACAACTAGAGATATGAAAAAATTAGGCAAAACTGGACTACAACAAATAAAATATGACTTTACCACATGCACCTTTTCAGTCTCTTTAACGTCTGATATTTGGAGTGGTCGGGCAAAACAAGACTATATTAGCGTGGTAGCTCATTATGTTAACACAAAATGGGAACTACAAAAAAGGATCATAGGATTCGAATTGCTTGAGGTAGCTCATACTGGTGCTAACATAGCGCAAATGGTAATTAATGTTGTGGAAAACTTTGGTTTAACCGAAAAGATCTTTGCAATAACTTTAGATAATGCTTCATCAAATACATCTGCAATGGAGGACATCACTCCGATATTTTCTGTATATGCTGCATGTTTTTTACTCCATCAACGTTGTGCCTGCCATATCATTAATCTTATTGCTAAATGTGCTATGAAGAGATGTGCGGTACAATTTTGATATTATGCGCAGTGCAATTGCTTATCGTGGTCACTCTAATCAGCGAATTAGTAGCTATAGAAAATATTGCTTAGCTACACAACAAACTCCACATAAGTTTAATTTAGACATGGATGTTAGATGGAACTCTACATATATGATGCTTAAGGCAGTTATCCAAGATGAAGTTGCATTCTCGGGATGGATTAATGCGAATTATCCAGGATTAATCTCTGCTGAAACTTGGCATATTTGTAAACATTTGTTCAAGTTTTTAGAGATATTTTATGATGCAACCATTTCTTTGTCGGGGGTTTACTATCCCACATCCCCTTTAATGATGCACACTCTTGTAGACATTGCATCTCACTTGAAATCCTATGAACAAGATAATTTATTAAGGCCTATGGTTGCTCGCATCAAACTTAAGTATTACAAATACTGGGCCGAAATTCTTATTTTGTATGCATTTGCATTCATCTTGGATCCTAGAGTTAAACTATAACTGTTTGCTAGTGCACTTGCTGTTATAACTAGGGCTCTAGGCATAGATTATATTGCTTATTCCACTGATGATCGCGATAAGCTTACTTCAGTTTATGCTAAGTATGATAAAAAGTGTGCCGGAGTTCGCATGCAACGCCCTCCACTAGTGCCAACTGCAGGAAAAAAGAAAGGAGCGTTGAGCGAGTTATTTGGTTCTTCCACCTCTGCTCCAAGCTCTTCCACATCAGGACCATCTCCTGTTCTTTTAGGTAGCGGGGAGTTATCAAAGTACCTCAACAGCGATAAAGACAGCTTCAATGAAGATGATGATGATGACTTTGACATACTTCATTGGTGGCATGAACGCAAAGTTACATATCTGGTGCTTTCCATATTAGCACGAGATGTGTTATCAGTTCCCGTCTCATCGACATCATCGGAGTCTGCTTTCAGCGTAGCTGGAAGAATAATTGAGGACAGAAGAACCAGTCTCGCCCCAGATATGGTGAGAACACTCATGGCCGTGAAAGATGGGGAGCTAGCCAGAAGGAGATCCCAACACACTTCACATGACAAAGAACTATTGGCCAACTTTGAAAATCTGGTCATCGAAGATGAAGATTAGTTGTAGACTTGTAGCTGTAGTTTTTTTTATCTTTTTGTATTTTTCTTCTTTTGTAATTTAGAGTGTGGCTTTGTACTCTTTTACTTCCCAGGGATGGAAGGTTTTAATGAGGCATCTACAAATAAAGCTCAAGATTTATCCCAAACGATGACTTTATGCCTCATTTATTTTTTCTGCATTTTTTAAGTTACTTGGGCCAGACGTGCCTAACATGTGTTTTTGCTCCAAACGTGCCTAAAAGGGTTGTCTTTTTGCTATAAAAGAGCTCCCCATCCTTCTCATTTCTCACACTCAAAAATCTCATCTCTTCCCCACACTCAAACATGGATGCTCCAAATTTTCATCGTAGATCGCTAGCGTGGACCTACTTTGATGAAGTAACAATTCTGGAACGCGGTGTCGACGTGCCTAAAGCTAAGTGCAAAAGATGCAGAGCCTTGCTACCTATTTATCTGCATGGATCAATCGGTTATCTAACTCGGCACAAACAAGCACACATCAAGAGAGACGAGCAAGTCGCGGCCGCAAGGCAACAAGCCGACATGTAGTATTTTAGTTGTAGTGTTGTACTGTTAGTATATTTTCTTTTGTAATCTAGAGCGTGGCATTGTAATCTTTTACTTCTTAGGGGAGGAAGGTTTTAATGAGGCAGCCATTAATAAAGCTCAATATTTATCCCAACATTTTTTTTATTTTTCCTGATTTTTTTTAAATATTTTTTGACTTTAAAGGGCCAGATGGGCCAGATGTGCTAGAAGGGCCGCCGTGTGCCAGAAGGGCTGCCGTGCGACATCGGGCCAACGTGCCAACCGGGCCGGCCCAAGTAGCTTCGTGCCGTGCCTGGGCCTCGAAGCTCGGCCCGCATGCCAGCACGGCACGGCCCGTGAGAGAAGCGTGCCGACTTGGGTCGTGTCGTGCCTGGCCCGTTTCAGAGCTGGCGTGCCGTGCCGGCCCATATGGCCAGCTTTGGGCGCAGTGACTATCACCATTACGGCAACGGCTTCTACTACTAGCAACTCGGAGGAGGAGGAGCCGATTGCATCTTGCATGACCCCCTCAGTCCCCGAGCTGACGACAGCAACCCCTTGTTCGCAATCGGCATCCCCTGGTGCGGCCTAATGCTCCGCCATCTTTTGCTTCTTGGCTGATCTTTGTTCTTCGAGCTCTGCCATCTTCAGGTCGGCCGGAATAAAGATGGACTCTGATTCTGGGAAAGGCTTGATAGATGGCTTCTGAATGTTTTCCAAAAAAACTCATGCTGGAATTTCCTTTCTGGTGGATCCCAGTTTCGATAGTGCATCTGTTGCATTATTATCAGCTCAGGGGACATGATGGAACTCACACCCTTCGAAGAAACCAGAAAGTTGATGCACCAGGAATCTGTACCTTGCCATGTTTGCATCTTTTGCATCCCAAGTGCCAGTGCATTGCTGCACCACCAGATCGGAATCTCCGAAACATAAAATCCGCTGAATGCTGATCTCTTTGGCCAATCGGATACCGTGGACTAGTGCTTTGTACTCGGCCACGTTGTTCGATGCAACAAAATGGATCTACAACACATATCTGAGTTGATCACCCTTTGGGGAAGTGAGAACAATGTCAGCCCCTAGTCCGGTCATCATCTTGGAGCCGTCAAAGTGCATTTGCCAGAACTGGGAATCCGGATAGGGGGGCTCATATTGGGTTTCTGCCCAATCAACGAAGAAATCTTCCAAGGCTTGTGTAACAGCCCAGATTTCATAAAAATTAAAAAAAAATCGGTGTGAATTGTTTGATTGTCTGATTTGTTTGCGGTGTTTGCATCAATGATTTATCGATCGGCGATTATTTCCCCCCCCCCTCTTATCTCGTATCGGACGGAGACCGACCCTTGCCACCCTGACACTCGACCTTTGCGACACTGGGTTTCACCCGATCACCGTCGCCAAAACCGCACGAGACCAGCCGCAGCCAACGGAACAAAAACCTCGTTTAATAAGTAAACGGGATATTTTTATAGCCCGCCGGAAAGTGTTCTCGGAACGGTTCTAGCGCGAGGTGAACGCCGCCGGCTCGACGCGTTGATCGCGTAGTTTGAAGTTTTACCCGAATTGGAGGTCCTGCGGACCCCCGACGGTCAGAAACGTAAACACCATGCGCGCGAGAGAAAATCCGGGAATGTTTTTGCAAACTGCCAGCCACCTGGGCTATATAAAGACCACTCGGCCCCTTTCTAGGGTTTCCCCTCGGCCAAAATTGCAGCCACCACCTCCAAATTGCTCAAATCTGTCCATTTTATCCCAAAAATCCTGAAATTCTAACTCCCTGCGATCTGGACCGTCGGATCGGCCGATCCAACGGCACAAGAAACTCCCCACCAACCCAGCATCACCTCCTCTCTCCTCCTGCCCGTGGAGCAAGCCACCGCAGCTGAGCTCCGGCCGCCGCCGGCGCGCCACCGCAGCCGCCCTCCTCTCTCCACCTCGCCTCCCCTCTGTTCTCCTCTCCCTCACCTGCCCCTGCTCCTCCCTGCAGGTCACCGAAGCCGCCGCCCGTGCCGTGGCCATGGCCGGCGCGCCATGGGAGGCCGCGGCCCGAAGCAGGAGCTCCCCGCCACCCGTCTCGGACCGCCCCAAGACCGGCCGCCACCGGAGTCCCCCCCGGTCGGATCCGCCTCCTCCTGCGCCCTGCCGTCCCCCTCGACCTCTGCTCCGCGCCGCCGCGTCCTGGCAGGAGCCACCCGCCGCCGCCGGCCGACGGGATTGGATGGGCCCGATCTGGCCGCCTTCACCGCCGCCTGGGCCATCCAGCCCAGGGCGGCCCATCAACCAACCGGCTTCCCAGGCCCAGCAAAGCCCAGCCGAGCTCGCCGCCGGGCCCCTCTCCAGCGTCCATATGGGCCGAGGCCCACGAGGTCTTTATCTTTTTTTCTCTAGCCCCTGCAAATTTTTCTAAGTCTGAAATGTTGTGCTGCTGGTTCATTTTTGCATTGTCGTTTACGAGTGAACCGTAGCCCGGATGACGTTGCGCCCAAAAGGAAAAAAATTTAGAATTGTGTGTACTTCAGTCCATCTTTTGTGAGCATTTTTATTTGAGGCCATCTTGATGTTGTTAATCACTTTTGAAGTGGGCATCAGACTGTTAACTGCTATTATTTTCTGTTATGTGTTGCTGCTGTTATTTTATTGCAAGTTTGCATGATGATTGTGACTCATCCATGAGGCATATTGCATTGATTCTTGTTGCATACTGTTAAGCATCATGTCTACTGTTGGGAAACGTAGTAGAAAACAAAAAAAAATCGGCCTACGAATCAAGAACCCAAGATCATCCAAGAAGATTGCATACAAGGTTTTAGGTCATGGCTCACCAACCGATGTAGCGGAAGTAGAGTTGGTGAAGACCGTCGGTGCAGATCCCCGCAGCTAGGAATTTCAATGACCTCCCAACCGCGAGGATATCGATCCCTCGAACCGTCCCGCGATCTAGTCCCACGGACAAGTCCCACGAACAAGCTCCTCGAAGAAGGGTCGAAGGTACGACCCCTCCATTAGTATCCACACATCCCATAGTAGCAGTCCAGCAGCGCTCCGCCGTCCAGAGATGAACGCCACCGAGAAAACTAGAGGGAGAAAACCCTAACGGATTCCGATCTAGAACAGCGTCTAGACCGGGGTCTAATTGTGGAGCAACGGGGTTTAGAGGAGGGAGAGTGGCGCATAGGCCTTGGGGTCAAGTTGTACTGCGCCCCCCACCCCTCCCCCACATTATATAGGTGGCCAGGAGACCCTTGGGGCGCAATAAGGGGGGTGGGGAGTCCAACTTGGACTCCCAAACCTTCCAAACCTTCCCACACCTTCCCACCGGAAACCTGCCATATTTGGGTTTTGGTATTCCCACCTGGAGGAGGATTCCCTCCCCTTGGTGCGCCCCCACCTCCTTGGCCGGCCAGGGCAGCCTAGGTGGCTTGCCCCCCAAGGCTAGGGGTGTGGGGTAGTGGCTGGTACTGTCCGGAAACTTTTGGAACCTTCCAGAAGCTTCCAGGACCTTCCGGGACCTTCGGGGATCGTTTCGGGACATTCCAGAACCTTCTGGAGCACTTCCAGGACCTTCCGTGACCGTTCTCGGACGTTCCGGAGCCATCCGGATAGTTTCCAAGACCATCCGAGTTACAGTTTAAGCCACCCGATGACCGCGAAGGTTGTCGGGACGCCCAGCGATTATCTGGAAACTATTCCGGTTGATCCAGGACTTCCCTAGTACCATTCTCATATGTTCCGGAACCACCTGGGACTACTCCAGAGTGATCCGGACATATCCTTAAATACCCAAAACTACTTCTGGTGCCCTTATGAACTATTTCATAAATCCTCGGAACTACTTCCGGTACCCGTATGAACTATTCTGCTTTGCTTCCACTAAACCTTCTACCATTCCAGCATTCTAACAGACTAATGCTCGTTAAGTGTGTGACCCAATAGGTTCGGTATAATGCGGACATGACTCAGAACATCTTCCGGACATAGGTCAACATCCTTTTGTCAATAGCCAATAATCAACAGCGGAGCCATGGACACCCATGTTGACTCCCGCACATACACGAAGAAACTTCGAGTGAACCATTATGTTTAGTCATGTACCATTCCCTTTGCTTCGCGATATATGACAAAGTTAGAGGAGAGAAGTTTGGCACCCATGTGTAACAACTTTCAACACAAGCCACTCGTTATCCTCTTTGCTCGTTTGTCCCTTTTCTCGTTATCATATTCCGGTATCCCCGTGACTGAATCACAATGCGTCTGGCCAGACTATAATGGATACCGTCATACCGAGTGGGCCCGAAGTGAATATATTCTTCATCGTGAAGGAGCAAATCCCAATCTTGAACTATCACAGTTACTAGACATACTATCCAATGTACCCAGAACTTATTTTACTACTTCCCAGTAACGGGAAGATTCATCTAAGAACCAAAGCACATCTTCCTGTGTGAAGCAACTTGATACTCTCATGGTCTAAGGAATTACGTATATGATAACATTTCATGATATGACTTATAACGTTGTTACGATGTGATCTCTAAGTATATCATTCAATACTGGGGTCGGTTCAACATCATTGTTCTGCTAACAATATGTTCCCATTGCTACTGACATCCTTGTTACAAGAACAATGTCCATGATTAAGAAAACGTAATCATCAGTTAGCACATGAGCTGGTCTTAGAGGCTAAACCAGGAACTCTTGGTGTTTACATTTCCACAAATGCAAGTGAGTTTTCTTCTGAATCTCATAGTCAGGGTCATTGCAATTATAGCATAGAAATATAAACATTAATTACGAATGTGGAAATATATATAATAACATTTTATTATTGCCTCTAGGGCATATTTCCAACAGTCTCCCACTTGCACTAGAGTCAATAATATTATCAGTGCTTGAGCACTTTACACCTATGGCATACCGGTGTAATAAATGCTTCATTTGTGGTATAGACTTCATCTTCGGATCTGACGTTTCAGGCCCGTTTGTATCTTGCATATCTTCGCTTTTTCACGCTATCATAAAATTCACTAATTTTATCAGTTTAGCTTTGTATATGTTTGAATCATTGGGCAGGACCTTGCTTCCTTTAGAATAAGTCATGAAATCATTCATCAATGTCCCATGAGCTTCAAATATCTAGGAAACCATACCATGTTCATAAATGAACTAATGATTCAAAATACCCTCCCTTGTTACTTCTTTAAGCAACAATATACTTAGCCTCTGTTATAGAATTCTCCACAGTATCTAACTTAATACAGTTCCTTCATACTGTGCCACCCTTACGTGTGAAACACATAATCCAAATTAAAATAAAAAATCGGTCGGAGTAAGTATGAAGACTGAATTGGTGTAACTGGTTACATCAAAATCCAGGGTGTATCTTATTACAACGAGCTCTTCATTATATCCATTTTCTGAGAAACATATCTTATCTATCATAAGTTTAACTTTTCACTGTTTGTCCAATGATCAACATATTGATTACTTTGGTATCTTGCTCAAAACCTTTTGGAGCATTGGCCATATCTGGTTGTTTTACATATTATTGTGTACATGATTTGTCCAAATACACAGGTGAGTGGAATTCAATCCATGTTCTTTTTATTATCTGTGTTCATGAACACCGATTTCTGCAAACAGCTTTTCAACATGACCTCGGCAAGAAATCCTTCCTGGCGTTTTCATACTAAACTACTTTAGTATCATGTCAACATGTAACGTTGGCTTTAGCATGATCAATCACTTACTATCTGCATAGATCATTGTGCTCAATACTAATGCTATATTAGCCCAAGTACTTCAGCTGAAAACTATTTCCAATGAAGTCCTTATTCGTGTCAAGAAATTTACATCATTTCTAATCAACAATATGTCATCTACATAAGGTTTCAGAAATATCATTCAACTCCCACTTACTTTCTTGAACATTCAAGCATCTTCGTTATTCCAGATGAAAACAAACTCTTTTGGCAATTTCATCACAACGAAAATTCCAACTCCATTATGCCAACTTCAGTCCATCACCGGATATCCAAGGCTTTCATCTATTTTAGCATCCTTTGAATCGACAAAACATTCTGGTCGTATCACATATACGTCCTTTGTTATATTTCCGTGTAGGAACTTTGTTTTGACGTTCATTCTACCATATCCTATAAATGAGATATGTAGTAATTGCTAATATAACCCGAACTGACTAAAGCATCTCTACGGTCGAAACTATTTCGCCGTAGTCAACCTTTGAACTTGCTAGAAAACAATTTTCCAACGAGTTGAGCTTTATGGATAAAACAATTTCATCCGAATCAATTATAGATCCATATATATATTCTTCAGACTTTTAGTCTTTCGGAGGGTCTACCAAGTTCAAAACTTGACTTACTTCCATGGATACTATCTCGGATTATTTGGCATTTAGCCATATCCCGGAGTCAGGGCCCATCAACGCTTCTTTGTATATCACAGGTTTATCGTTGTCGAACAACAATATCTCGTTTACATAAAAATGTTTGTACGTGTTTTGTCTAACCTGTGTGGTTCAGCTGCGCACTTATCTGAAGATTCAACAATCTTTGACAAGTTGCACTTTCCTCCCACGCACTCTTTTGTAAGAAACTATTTTTCTTCAAAACACACCGTTCTTAACAACAAACAGTTTTGCTTTTGTGTAGTGATAGAGGAATACCAAAACTTTTGGCATAACCTTATCAAAATAGCACTTATCTGATTTGGGGTTTTGAGTCTGTCAAACATATGCCTCATGTACCCAAATTTTAAGAAAAGACAACATGGTTTTAACAGTCCATTCCACATCTAATATGGTGTCATTTCAATAGATTTGATGGTGCTCTTTTCAGTGTAAAAGCCGTAGTCACTAACGCATAACTTTAATAAATATAATGGCAAATTGATAAACGTCATATTTGATCTTACCGTGTCATACATGGATTGATTACATCTCTCGAACACTTTACTCATAGTGGTGTTCCGGGAGACGCAAGTTATGACACTTCTTCACAACTCATCAGACGTTCGCTAAACTTGTAACTCAAATATTACTTTCTACAATCTAATTTGCAGAAGCTTTATTTTCTCGTTACAATGAATTTCTATTTCACTCTAAAATTCCTTGAACATTTCAAAGATTTCAGACGTATGTCTCTATTGAACAGATATCCCCATATTTACTTCAACTCATGAGTGAAGATAGGGAATCCACTGCACACAACTACACTTATTGGACTACACACATCATCATGTATGATTACCAATGGTTTAGTTGCCCTTCATGTATGGCCTATCAACGGTGTTTTAGTCACATTACTTCGAGACAAATATCGCAAGCATCAAGTGATTCATAATCATATGACTCGAAAGTCCATCACTTATGGAAATTCTTCATGCATGTTATGTCACTTGTGATAAACTGCAGTGCCACATCTATGTGGTATTTCTGTCAGTCTTGCGACGTTTAGAAACAGTGTTATGGATGTTTAGTATTATTATCAAGATTCATAACATACAACCTATTCATAATGGAAGTATGGCCTTTACGTTATTCATATCTTTGAACAACTCTCTTGCAACAAACATGATTCAAAATGATGTTTTGCAAAAAGGCTAAAGTGTAGTAACAATTTACTCAACTCTAAAATGAATTATGAAGATAATCATAGAGTCAACACACGGTATAGTAAACCTTTTACCGTGTTCCTGAGCGTGTCAAAACTTATCATTAGCTGGTCATAAAGGCCATAGTATTTCTTGCATCGAGTTGCAACAATATGCAATCGATGTGATATTCCGGTGATCAACAGTTTAATCACAATATACAGAATCCACAATTAACTGCTTAATCATGATTCCCAAGAATTACATCTCTTGACCAACAATGAATTCATCTATAACTCTGTATGACTTTCACTTCTGAGCTGGTTATTCCAGTCTTCTTTCGTTTTGCCTTTATACGTATCATAGTTCTATTTCCAATGTCACTCCTACTCACAAAAGCTCACACATGATTAAGGATGGCGCAGGCCATGGAATTTCCGGCGTGTAAGTCTTACTAACATCCTTTGGATTTCCTTTCCCTTAATTCTCATCATCATATGATCGGTGTTCTTCTGGATCCCACACTTATCAGTTTTGTTTAGAGCACAGTGAACATTTTCACTAATGCTTACAATCATACATTGTACTAGATATCTTATATCCAACATTAATTGTCTTACTACTGAAAACAATTTTTCAGTTCCATGAATATAACATAACTATCCCAAATGTTTCGAAGTTCGGGTTTCATGGTGGTGAAGACAATGCACTTAGCTGTGGTGGAATTCTAGCATTTTGGATTATGGACGTAAGTCACATCATCCATAGCATCAGCGGGAGATCATCAAAAAATTGCGATAGGACAAGCTCCGTCTCGACACTATTGAGGATAGTCCTCACAATACGGTACCAATCGTAAAGTTTTTACCAGATAATACAGTTAATCAAAATCAATTGGGAAGGTGGTAACGCGAGCCATTATTCTACAACGATAATGCAAATACTAAGACTTTGTTCATAATTAAGTTGCACTTGTGATTAATCAATTTAATTACTAAGTGTGCTCCCACTCAGATCAATATCTCTCGTAATTGATGCTGGAGTGATTCAAGATCCAACCCGATCGTCCGCCATTGATGTGACATCACTGATGACTTAGACTGGACCGGTAGGCCAACTTGCCAATCACGCCAAAGGTGATTCTTGTTCATCTTTCGATGGGCGTGTTCCGGTAGCAAACTTTTATCCAAACCGTCAAGACAACCAAGTGTAATTGCAGTGTGTTCTTAACACACCCGCCTTTTATGCGTCACACCGTGTGCACCCATGTGACATGACCTGCTCCGGTGTGAAACATAGTATAGACGGTGCTACAGTTGGAAGAACACTATCAACTTGATATTGTTTTGCGAGAGATCACCCTAATCAAATACGACTACCGCGCATCAAACAAGGGTGCATCAAAGGGATAAACATCACCGGCAGTTCATAAAATTATGTGATATAGTATAGCCCTTTGCTTCGTGAAGTATTCATTGTCTTCACGTCGTCGTGGTTGAAGTCACCGTGTCCACCAACTTTGTCCTTGGCGTCGGGAACATCACCACGGCTTCCGGCATGTGCGTCGGGGTCCACCTCTGCATCGTAGATCATCACCTTGCATCTATCTATTGCTTTGCCTCGAACTAATAAACAGTTCTCGCACGCAGGCCATAATTAAGTGACAATCATATGACTCCAGTCATCATGTCGTACGACGACACGCAGGTCGCGAATAAATATTACATCATATAGCATCTCATACAAACACATTGCAAATCTTGAAGGCTATACCACATCACATGCATACTCTGCAAAAACGAGTTAGATCGCCATCTACATGGGTTGTTGCAACTTTTATCGTGGTTGATTAGCAGGTTACATGAAAACGTTGGTCCCTAAACAAACCAAACACGATACTTCAATGTTGCTAGTTTAACGTTCGGGGTGCGTGTAGCAACTAATTCCACAAGCAAAACTTCGTTCAACGCGTGACCCCCGTGTGGATTTGAGTTCATAAAATCCAAAAGCCCCTCCATGTTAAATCTTCTATTGCGAGATTAAGTTGAGATCCAAGGAGTTTGATGTAGACCATGATCAAGGCAACCAGCATACTGAAAGCAGCATAGAGGGATCGATGGAAAACTCAATCCTTGTAGCAAAACCTCAACTTGCCATCAAGCATAGAAAAAATCACATGACAGGGAAGCAACAAGAAAATCAATGCCTCATATCACACATATGATATAGACCTAAACATGCATCTAATCAAGGATCGCTCATGATACCACTGTTGGGAAACGTAGAGAAAACAAAAAAATTTGGCCTACGAATCAAGAACCCAAGATCATCCAAGAAGATTGCATACAAGGTTTTAGGTCATGGCTCACCAACCGATGTAGCGGAAGTAGAGTTGGTGAAGACAGTTGGTGCAGATCCCCGCAGCTAGGAATTTCAATGACCTCCCAACCGCGAGGATATCGATCCATCGAACCGTCCCGCGATCTAGTCCCACGGACAAGTCCCACGAACAAGCTCCTCGAAGAAGGGTCAAAGGTACGACCCCTCCATTAGTATCCACACATCCCATAGCAGCAATCCAGCAGCGCTTCGCCGTCCAGAGATGAACGCCACCGAGAAAACTAGAGGGAGAAAACCCTAACTGATTCCGATCTAGAACAGCGTCTAAACCGGGGTCTAATTGTGGAGCAACGGGGTTTAGAGGAGGGAGAGTGGCGCATAGGCCTTGGGGTCAAGTTGCGCTGCACCCCCCCACCCCTCCCCCACATTATATAGGTGGCCAGGAGACCCTTGGGGCGCAATAAGGGGGGTGGGGAGTCCAACTAGGACTCCCAAACCTTCCAAACCTTCCCACACCTTCCCACCGGAAACCTGCCATATTTGGGTTTTGGTATTCCCACCTGGAGGAGGATTCCCTCCCCTTGGTGCGGCCCCACCTCCTTGGACGGCCAGGGCAGCCTAGGTGGCTTGCCCCCCAAGGCTAGGGGCATGGGGTAGTGGGTGGTACTGCCCGGAAACTTCTGGAACCTTCCAGAAGCTTCCAGGACCTTCTGGGACCTTCGGCGATCGTTTCGGGACATTCCGGAACCTTCTGGAGCACTTCCAGGACCTTCCGGGACCATTCACGGACGTTCCGGAGCCATCCGGATAGTTTCCAAGACCATCTGAGTTACAGTTTAAGCCACCCGATGACCGCGAAGGTTGTCGGGACGCCCAGCGATTATCCGGAAACTATTCCGGTTGATCCAGGACTTCCGCAGGACCATTCTCATATGTTCCGGAACCACCTGGGACTACTCCACAGTGATCCGGACATATCCTTAAATACCCAAAACTACTTCTGGTGCCCTTATGAACTATTTCATAAATCCCTGGAACTACTTCTGGTACCCGTATGAACTATTCTGCTTTGCTTCCACTAAACCTTCTACCATTCCAGCATTCTAACAGACTACTGCTCGTTAAGTGTGTGACCCAATAGGTTCGGTATAATGCGGACATGACTCAGAACATCTTCCGGACATAGGTCAACAGCCTTTTGTCAATAGCCAATAATCAACAGCGGAGCCATGGACACCCATGTTGACTCCGGCACATACACGAAGAAACTTCGAGTGAACCATTATGTTTAGTCATGTACCATTCCCTTTGCTTTGCGATATATGACAAAGTTAGAGGAGAGAAGTTTGGCACCCATGTGTAACAACTTTTGAACACAAGCCACTCGTTATCCTCTTTGCTCGTTTTTCCCTTTTCTCGTTATCGTATTCCGGTATCCCCGTGACTGAATCACAATGCTTCTGGCCAGACTATAACGGATACCGTCATACCGAGTGGGCCCGAAGTGAATATCTTCTTCATCGTGAAGGAGCAAATCCCAATCTTGAACTATCACAGTTATTAGACATACTATCCGATGTACCCAGAACTTATTTTACTACTTCCCAGTAACGGGAAGATTCATCTAAGAACCAAAGCACATCTTCCTGTGTGAAGCAACTTGATACTCTCATGGTCTAAGGAATTACGTATATGATAACATTTCATGATATTACTTATAACGTTGTTACGATGTGATCTCTAAGTATATCATTCAATACTGGGGTCGGTTCAACATCATTGTTCTGCTAACAATATGTTCCCATTGCAACTGACATCCTTGTTACAAGAACAATGTCCATGATTAAGAAAACGTAATCATCAGTTAGCACATGAGTTGGTCTTAGAGGCTAAACCAGGAACTCTTGGTGTTTACATTTCCACACATGCAAGTGAGTTTTCTTCTGAATCTCATAGTCAGGGTCATTGCAATTATAGCATAGAAATATAAACATTAATTACGAACGTGGAAATATATATAATAACATTTTATTATTGCATCTAGGGCATATTTCCAACATCTACTTCCATTATATGTATTGCATTGTCATATTTACATTTCTGGTCATAGTTATGTTAAGCTCCAAAGTTGCTATGCCACTGTTTTTGACAGCCACCTCTGTTTTTCTCTAAGTCTGTAACTTTCCGATGCCATGTTGCATGCTTAATATCTTTTGATATGTTATGCATATGACCATGATTCTTGTTTGTACTTGGTCACCATCATGTCTAGTTCATGCTCATCTATTGCTATGTCATGTTGCTGCACTTTTACATATAGTTTTACCCCTGTTTATACAGCATGAATATAACAGTTTCTGTCATGTTTTCTTGATTTTCACTAAGTCCTTGACCAGTAATGTTTTATAGATTTTTGTGTTGCTTATAACTAGTGAACCATGATGCCTATTTGCATGATTCCTTTTTCCATGCCTTCCCTGTGATGTCTACTTTAGTTGCATATCATTTGTGAGCATGTTTGCATTCATTATCCTGTTCATGTGTTGCTCTAAAGTGTGCTTCCTGATGTAGGCAGATTGTGTTCCAAACTTGTTTTCCTTGTATCTTTTTAACCGTAACTCCGTTTGGAGTGGTGATATGCCATGTTTAGGTTGTGCCTCACTTAAATTGACTAGAATAGATAGTTTATCTTATGCTTCACCTCTTGCCATGTTTGTGTGCTATGCCATGCTTGAGTGATATGCCATGTTAACAATCTTTGCTCACCTTGTGTAGCTAAACAACTTGAACCTTGCTAAACGTGTGGTATCATCGTGTGTGACGAGTACTCCACTTAACTTGTTAGTAATCGCTCTCGACGGTAGGTGCGATGTCTCGTGTTTCTTTATTGTTGTTGCTTGCTCGTGTCTGCCTCGTAGTAATAGAGTGCTTGCTCGTTGATTGCTTTCCAGTGTTTACCCTCTTATGTGCTTCGGCGGGTACCCTTCGGAGACGATGCGAACTTGCGATCAACTACACCTTCGGAATCCGACTTATCAACAGGCAAGGACTATACATTACTTATGATCCATTCTATTTCAACCAGCGGTTTGCATGCTAGTCTAGGTTAGGTTCGATGTTTGATCCTACCACATGTTTACAGTCTCTTTCAAACCGACACAGCCATGTACCTTCCCAGCAAACCTTGTACTGCTATGTTACTATTGCTCGTTGTTCAGCCCCTGCTTAGTATGCATGATTAGGATGCTACGATGTTACCCTGTTACTCCTTGGTTTGGGCTATCACATTATTATATTGTTATGGATGATATGATTATTATAATGTTGACTATATTCGACGAAGGATGGAAGGTCTAGGCTATCCCGCCCCGACGCTTTGTTCCATTCGAGTCACCTAGGATCCGAGTTCCGGGTATTGGTTTTAAGACTGAGCGTGCCTAACCGCGTGTGGGATTTTATGGGGCCCCCTTTTCTTACCTACCTAGCTTCAAACATTTCTAGTGGTGGCCCAAGCTGATTTACCATTTGAAAACATGCATATATGTCTGTCGGGTCGCTCCTAGCAAATATCCTTTAAAATAACTTGGGCCAGCGGAGACATGGTTTCTCTCGTTGGTTCACCCTAGGGAGCTAGGGGGCTGCCCACATAGTTTGGGTAGCTAACCCGACCTCATCCAGACGGTAGAGGCCAATTCAAGAGCGCGGCCGGCTTTTGAGTTGGATGTCGACTCACCAGGGGGCCACCCGGATTTGTTCGTTGTTAGCTAGAGGGACCTGTCGTTTCGGATCTCTCAGAACTAAATCATAAAATGGTTTCCTATGATGGGTAGCAACTGAGAGTGATGGGCGTGCGTGCGGAGCCTTGTAATGGGCAGTTGGTACAACCCTGCAGGGTTAAATCTTTTCGAGAAGCCGTGTCCACGGTTATGGACGACTTGGAACCTATGTCTTGTTCATAGATAACATCAACTGAATCATATTTAATAACTTGTTCAACGTGTGTGTGCCTTGACTGCTTCTTCTTCGTCAGGATGCGAAGAGGAGGAAAAGGATAGGACAGGTGTTATAATTGCGTAAGTAGTTGATAGCAAGACTTGTTGGAGGTGATTCCTCATCGAATGCTTGGCTTCTTATCTTACTCTCTAGATCGTTAGCCACTTCATAAATGCTAGTGCGGCAGCAACCTCACCACTTACCCCATCCTTACCGTAAACTACTAGTTGTCCTAGAATGACGAGTGATGAAGTCCTTGCTGGGTCAGTTGACCACTATAGTTGGATGCTGAGTACTTCTGTACTCATGATACTACCCCCAAACTCTTTTCAGGGTTCTCGATCGACAACAGGTATGTTGATCGACGTTTCGTGTGGAGACTCGACGACGACTAGTTAGGAGGATCCCGGCGGAGGGCCTGGACCCATGTGGTTATGGGAGCGATGTCTTTTTATCTTTGCCACTAGGCATTTGTTTGTAGTCTGTACTCAGACATGTATCTTCCACTGTTGTATTTTATTAAGGCAGTTGTATGCAGATTGTATGAGATGTTGTATCCTTGTAGCTGTAATGTTGTGATATCATGTTGGAAATCCGGGACATATGACATTGTCATATGTCACGGTGGGAACTCTATGTGCTTCGTCCCCGGATCTGGATGGCAACATATAGATCTGGAACAGTACCGCATATCGGGCCTTACAGCTTGGGACTTGATTGAAGTGCGCGGCTCATACTTGATACCATGATTTTCAATCTCCATGGCCCATTTTGCCACCCTGCCATATGCGTCCCGATTGCCTATGATTTCTGCCAGCGACGCCGAGCTGACAACTGTGATTGAATGAGCTTGGAAATAAGGCTTCAGTCTCTTTGCCTCCATGTACACACCATCATTGGCTCCTTCTCAATCGGAGCTGCTAGCACTGGAGCAGTGGATAGCATGCGCTTGAGCTCTTTGAACGCTTCGTTCCATTTTGGAGTCCATGCGAACTTGTTCGTCTTCTTAATCAGTTGGTACAAGGGAATTTCCTTCACTCCCAGCCGACTGAGGAATCGGCTGAGCGATGCCAGGCATCCGGTGAACTTCTGGATATTTCTGGGCTTGTTCATCCGCTCGATTGCTGCGATCTTCTCGGGGTTGCACTCGATTCCTCTTTCAGACACCAGGAATCCGAGCAACTTGCCGGCTGGCACACCGAACACACACTTCTCTGGATTGAGCTTGATCTTGTAAGTGCGCAAATTTGCGAATGTTTCTTGGAGATATTCCAGTAAGGTTGACACTTGCATCGACTTGACCACAAGATCATCTACATATACATGAATGTTCCGGCTGAGCTGAGATCGGACACATCGCTGCATAGTATGCTGATAAGTCGCGCCGCCATTTTTCAGGCCAAAGGGCATGATGATATGGCAGTAAGCCCCGAAAGGGGTGATAAATGCAGTTTTTATTTGATCTTCTACAACAAGTTTGATCTGGTGATAGCCAGCTGTGGCATCCAGAAAACATAAGAGCTGACAGTCAGTCGTAAAATCAATCACTTGATTGATATGGGGCAAAGCAAAAGGATCCTTGGGGCAAGCCTTATTCAGGCAAGTGTAATCTATACACATGCGCCAAGTTCCATTCTTCTTCATAACCAGAACTGGGTTTGCTAACTAGTCCGGATAGAACACTTCCATGATGAATCCTGCTGCGAGCAACTTGGCGATCTCGTCACTGATTGCTCTTCTCTTTTCCTCTGAAAAACGCCGAAGTGGCTGCTTGATCGGCTTGGATCCAGGTCGGATATGAAGCTTGTGCTCGGCGAGTTCCCTCGGTACTCCAGGCATGTCCTGTGGAGACCATGCAAAGATGTCCCGGTTCTCACGGAGGAACTCGACGAGCTCGCCCTCCTATTTGCTACTAAGTCCAGCTCCGATGATCACGCACTTGCTTGGGTTGGAGGGTGACGGGGATCAACCCCGGAAAATCCCATGGCCAGGGACCCTGGGTTAGTCATAGAGATGGCACAGGTTGGACGATACTCGTCGGCTAATAGGAGAAGCACTTCCTGCTCGATATTATCACGTGAGGGGGCGATTACAGTGGAGGCCAAGGCGAGTTCTCGCAAGGCTAGGGTGAGTAGATGCATATTGAGTTGATCCGGACGTCTCCCCTCCCAGCCTTTATATACTAAGCTAGGTCTCGGGAAATCCGTGCTAGGTTACAAGAGGTAGTTTCCTAGTTCTAGTCTTTCCTTGTACGCCAAGTTGCACCTTCCATGTTAGTCGCGGACTCCTACGTCGGTGCTTGGTTGGGCCAATCGTGGGCTTGTCGTAGCTTCCCAGCGGGCCTTCTGTCTTCATACGCACCAGGTAGTCTCACATGTAGGAGTCGTGGGTTCACCCCCTCGTCAGTAGCCCCCGAGTGCCTGGGGGACTCGAAGAGTCGCGCAGGGACTCGAATTCATCTGCTCCTTTATTGTTTGTAAGCGCGGCATCACCACGGGTCGCTGGCAGTTTTGAGCCATGACAATATCTGTTTCGAGGGATTGCTAAGACGAAAGGGCCCAAGGAGTCGACTGATCAAGCCTTGGTGAATTTTACTAGTGACAAATACCACAGTAGCCCAAACAAGCTCACGTCCCTCGACATGAACTTGGAACACTGGTGTCAAGCAAAGTCATGCCGCTGCAGGTCTTATAGGATCAATTGCTGCCAGTTTAAGCACATAGCCTGAGCGCGTCCGCTCGGCTCTTTTTAGAATGCGAGCGCATGGAAAAGGTCGGGAGTGAAATCTCTCTGCGGCAAGTCCCGGCCCGGCCGTTCTGCGCAGCGGGGTCTTACCTACACGCTAAGCTTGCGTGGCATCTGGGTACAGTGTGTCGTAGCCCAGGCATAATTGTTTTTTGTAGAGGCGCGGAGCCTAATTAGCGATGCACCCACTTGGAATAAACAATCAAGTGAGCAGTTTTAGTCGTCACTCGCGGAGCTTGTAATGAACTCAGGCGAGGAAAATCAGATAGCACCCACTCGGAAGGTCGTCGAGTGCGCGAGTAAGTCATGTTTGCTGAATGGCAGAGTCTTTTTGCGAGTGGTCACTCGAATACTTTTCTGCTTTTGGGTTGAGGGAGCACCCGAACTCTGAGTGTATGTTGTTTCTGCGGGTGCGAGTGATCACTCGAGCACATCTTTGCCTTCTGGGTGAGGGAGCACCCGAACTCAAAAGGGTACTCCCGCTGGGAGTAAGAATTTTTTAGAGTCAGAAAATTTTGGACGAATAGCTGGTTCTTGGAATATTTTGGTTTTTGTCCAGCTACTTTTATCTTGCTGTGCTGATATGCATTGTCATGCTGCTTGATGACCTGTGATGACGCTTGATATTTGATTCGTCGCGTCATCTGGACCGTCATAATGATGGTTTGGACGTTATGCTGCCTGTTGCCTGTTGGGTTCCCGAGGTTTGTATGGGAAACAGGAGAGATTTGACGCGTCCTATAAATAATGCTGACCGTTTGAAGGCATCTTTGCCCTGAAATTCGTAACGCACGGCCCGTTTAGTCTTTGATGCAATGATGGCGCCGCCTGGGCTTCTGCGCGTTTTTCCTGGTTTGCCCTTGGATTGCGCTATAAATACCTCCTTTGGTTGTCCGTCCTTGGTATCCATTCTTCGCATCTTTCCCTTCTGCATCTTCTTCTTTACATGGTGCCCAAGCGTGGTAGTGGTGTAGCTGGGCGAGGCCGCGGTGTTGCTGGGCGAGGCCGTGGCCGCCGTGGTCGTGGTGGCCGCACCCCTCGTTCCTCACGCGGTGGTCGTCATGGGGCTGCGTATGTGCCTTCTTCTTCCTTCTCCCTGGAGGATGATTTCTTGCGCTATGATTTTATTTTGCGTGTTCTTGGCTGTAATGTTGCCCGGGTTCCTCTTCCTAACTCGTTTGCCTCCATTGCTTCTGAGCGTGGCTTGAGGGGCTTCTGGCTCCGTCTTCATGGATGTTGTCGTTCTTGTTTTTGGGTTGAGCTGGAAATTGATAGCTCGTCTTTGATTTTCCTTGGGTCTGGCTGGAGAGCATTTTCTCATAAATTGAATCTGCGAGGCGGAGATAGCCTTTGCTGTCATTTTGACGGCGAAGATACTGTTATTATCCGTGCATTTGATGATGGTGGCAACCGTCTGGATCCGTACTGCGAGGAAACAAGCAGCAGTGATTCCGGTGGCTCGAGTGGTGGTTCGCCTGCTTCTCCCTTGTCTTCGTCTTCGGCTGATCCCTCGGGTGATGGTGTTTTCTCTTCTAGTTCTAAGGATGAGCTGGATGTCAAGCCAGTCGTCAAGCGGCAGCGGTAGTAGGCAGGGCACCTTGTAGAACTGGATGACAGCGAGCTTCTTCTTCACCGGCTGGGCTACTAATTTGTCTGTGATGATGCCCGTCAGGTTGTGGCACGAAAGTGCTAATTATCTCAGCATGAGCACACATGTAGGAGTTCGATGTAGCCCAGCTTGTAGTTCTACAGGTCCTTCTGTAACGACAAGCTGTCGTTTCGACTTCTTTGTAATGAGAATGTCTTCGACTCCTTTGTAATCAAAAATGTCTTCGACTCCTTTGTAATGGAAATGTCTCCGACTCCTTTGTAATGGAAAATGACTTCGACTCCTTTGTAATGGAAATGTCTTCTCGGGTGCGCGCCAGCGCTCCCGATGGGAGTAGCCCCCGAGGCTTCCTTTGATTCGCAGAATCAGGCGTAGGCTTTTATGGATTTTGTCGTACTAGTTGGTATCTGTTTTTGAATTTCTCCAAGCTTGTATCGGGTGCGCGTCAGCGCTCCCGATGGGAGTAGCCCCCGAGTCTTTAGGCGATCGCTTGCGATCGGGTGAAGACTAAAGGATTGTGTGCTTTTTGATGCGACTTCCTTTGTCTGAGTTTTTTAGTGAGGATAATCTTTCAGGGGCAGTTTTTATGCTCGAGCCCCCGAGTCTTTTTAAGTAAAAGTCGTGTTCGCGAAGATAGCGTCTCTCGGGGGGAGTTTTAGGCTCGAGCCCCCGAGTCTTTTTTTAAGTAAAAGTCGCGATTGCGAAGATAGCATCTCTCGGGGGGGATTTTATGCTCGAGCCCCCGAGTGCTTGTAAGTAAAAGTCGCGATTGCGAAGATAGCGTCTCTCAGGGGGGGATTTTATGCTCGAGCCCCCGAGTGCTTGTAAGTAAAAGTCGCGATTGCGAAGATAGCGTCTCTCGGGGGGATTTTATGCTCGAGCCCCTGAGTGCTTGTAAGTAAAAGTCGCGATGCGAAGATAGCGTCTCTCGGGGGGATTTTATGCTCGAGCCCCCGAGTGCTTGTAAGTAAAAGTCGGGATTTGCGAAGATAGCGTCTCTCGGGGGGGGGATTTTATGCTCGAGCCCCCGAGTGCTTGTAAGTATAGTCGCGATTGCGAAGATAGCGTCTCTCGGGGGGGATTTTATGCTCGAGCCCCCGAGTGCTTGTAAGTAAAAGTCGCGATTGCGAAGATAGCGTCTCTCGGGTGGGATTTTATGCTCGAGCCCCCTAGTGCTTGTAAGTAATAGTCGCGATTGTGAAGATAGCGTCTCTCGGGGGGGATTTTATGCTCGAGCCCCCGAGTGCTTGTAAGTAAAAGTCGCGATTGCGAAGATAGCGTCTCTCGGGGGGGGAGTTCTAGGCTCGAGCCCCCGAGTGCTTTTTTTTAGTAAGATGCTTTGGGCAACATTATTTTATTCCTTCGAATTTTACATGCGTTGCCGATCGGTGCTACTGCCGATATCTTGATGATGTCTAGAGGACTATGGGTAGAACAGGCGTAGGTTCGCTACGTTCCATGGATTTCCCACGTCCTCATTGGTCTTCGGATTCTGCAATTTTTATGCTCCTCCTCCTATGACTTCCGAGATGATGAACGGTCCTTCCCATTGTGGGGGCAAGTTTGTGAACTGTTTCCTGTATTAACCGCAGCACAAGGTCTCCTTTGTTGAACGTTCTTGTCCGCAGGCGACTGCTTTGATATGTGCGTAGTTTGTCCTGGTACCCTTCAGATCTTGTGATGGATGTGTCCCGTGCTTCGTCTGCTATGTCTTTGTCGTTCTGCGGCGCTTCTTCTGCCTCTTCCTCTTCGTACCCTAAGATTCTGGGTGCTCCGAGTTTTAAGTCGTGCGGCAGTACTGCTTTTGCCCCGTATACCAAGAAGAAGGGTGTGTACTGGGTTGAGCTGTTTGGGGTGGTGCATAGGCTCCATAGGACTGCAGGGAGCTCTTCTATCCAATTGGCTACTGATTGTTCTAGTGGTTCTAGGAGTCGCTTCTTTATTCCTCCGCATACTAAGCCGTTTGCTTTCTCCACTTGGTCGTTGGACTACGGGTGTGCGACTGATGCGTAGTCGATTTTGATGCCCAGCTCTTGGCAGAAGTTCTGGAATTCTGCTGCTGTGAAATTTGTGCCATTTTCTGTGATGATGTTGTGTGGTACTCCGAATCTGAAGATGATTGATTTAATGAAGTTGACTGCCGTGAGGGCTGTTGAACTGGTGATTGGTACTGCCTCAATCCATTTGGTAAACTTGTCGACTGCGACCAGTAGGTGTGTTCTTCCTCCTTTTGAGGATTTCTTGAGTGGGCCTACCATGTCGAGTCCCCATGTGGCGAATGGCCATGATAGCGGGATGGTTTTGAGTTCCGATGCTGGGGCGTGCAGCCTGCTGGCGAACTTTTGACAGGCAATGCAACACCGTACGATATCCTCTGCATTTCTCATGGCGGTCGGCCAGTAGATCCTGCCCGAAAGGCTTTTGCCACGAGTGCTCGACTGCTCGCATGGTGTCCGCAGGTGCCTCCGTGGATCTCGAGTAGTAGGGCTTTGCCGTCTTCTTCGTCTATGCACTTTTGTAGGACCTGGGAGATGCTGCGCTTGTAGAGCTTCATGTTGATTACCATGAATGCTTTAGATCGTCGACTGATGCGTCGGGCTTCTGCAACGTCTTGTGGTAGAGTGCCCTGTATTAGGAATCTGAGGAGCGGTTCTCTCCAAGCTGGGTCTTCGGGTGCGGCTTGCTCTGGCTCCTCGACTACGTTGTTGCCTTCTTCATTAGCGGTTGGGTACACTGCTGCTGCTTGCGCTTGTTCATTTGTATTGCCATCCTCTGTATCTGCTTCTGGTCCGAGTTCTTTGATTGTGATGATGATCTCGTGTACGTAGGCCTGGACATTTCCGCCAATCTGGTTTCTTACGCATGCTTGCGTCATTCGCTGGTATATTGCTCCTGCATTGTTTAGACCGAAGGGCATTTTTTGGCGACGGGATGTGCCGCAAGGGGTGGTGAATGAGGTGTGCTCTTCGTCTTCTTTCTCCATCCTGATCTGGTTGTATCCTGAGTATGCGTCGAGGAAGGAGAGGAGGTCGCATCCTGTTGTGGAGTCGATTATTTGATCGATTCTTGGCAGGGGAAGTGGTCTTTTGGGCAGTGCTTGTTGATAGGCCCATAGTCGACGCACATCCTCAGTTCTTCGGTGTCCTTTTTAGGGACTAGGACTGGGTTTGCTATCCATGTTGCTTTCTTCATTTCTCGGATGAACTGCGCGTCGAGTAGTCGATTGACTTCCTCTCCGATTGCTCTGCGTTTGGGCTCTGAGAACCGTCGCAGCGCCTGATTTACTGGCTTGGTGTTTGGTTTGATGTGGAGCGCGTGCTCTGCGAATTCTCGCGGGATTCCGGGCATGTCGGCTGGGCACCAGGAAAAAAAAATCCACTCTTCGCGGAGGAAGGCTATGAGGTCGGCTGCTTTCTCTTCTGGAAGGTGGGCATATACGCGGACTGTCTTCTCTGGGTCTGTTGGGTGCACTTGGTGCGTGATCGTGTAGTTGTCGACGCTGAAGTCGCGGCCGAACTCTTTTGACTCGCTTCGGTTTGCCAGCAGAAATATGATTTTGTCCGTTACCATGGATATTTCTTTGAGCTGTTGTTGGGCTCCAAACATGTCGGAGACTTTGTGGAATTCGCGGTCGCACTGGTCCGACATGGTGAAGCTTCCCTTGACTGTGATGATTCCTACAGGTCCCGGCATCTTGAGTTTGAGATATGCGTAATGTAGAACCGCCATGAACTGTGCGAACGTTGGTCGCCTGTCGTGGTAATACTAAAGGCATACCCCTAGGCAAGGGAAACCAAGGGGTACCCTTAAGCCCTTGGTCCTCCAAACACACCCAGCAAAATAAGATCAGTAAAAAACATGGAGCATTAACAATCTCCGAGTAACAAGTTATTCGGAGATCAGAAGCCACTTCCGAGTACACAGCTACTCGGAAGTCCAGCAAGATCCGATTAAATCAACACTCAGAAGAGATCGGCGAGTCTTCCCTTACTCGGATCACGGGAGCGCAACGGACAGGAAGCATTCAAGGCTGCGGGTGTTTCTCCTCCTTTATTAGTAGTAATGGGCATACCGTTTTTGTATTTAATACGCGTTCAATCTTGTAATTAAGACCCATTTAAGCCGAGGCATTAAGGAGGCAGGGGCGCACTCTATATAAGCCCCCCCTCCCTTCCGGCGTGGGCACGCGCAACATTCTCATCTAAGTATTTCTAAAGAAAGAACACCCCAGTCAGCCCGGGACAAGACTAAGGTTTTTATCTCTAAGGAGAGGCCTAACCTGTATACTTCCTTTGCGTCAACCATCTCTACGTACAGATTCATTTAGCTCCTTTCATACCCCTATATCTATTGTCAGGATTATATCCCCGACAGTTGGCGCCCACCGTGGGGCTGAGTTGATCAGCAATCGTAGAGATGGCGTTTTCCTCATCCTCTTCGTCGGTTCACGGCCCCGAGCTCATCGTCGGAGAGGTTTTCCATTTCGGATCGTTAGCTTTCGTAGCCAATGATTCCGCCTGGTTGGTGGATTCTCCACTCCAGGCACAATTGTTTCCTTCAAGAGGCAGTGTCCACTTCCCGCCTGACGAGTCGGGGGCCCTGCGCCTTCAACTGTCGGCCCATCGCCAGGCACCCGCGCCGTTATCTGTCCGCCACAAGAAGAAGCGCTCGGGCCGCCCGCGCACTCATCATCGTGGAAAATCGGTCAAGGTTCAGCAGGTGGCAGTCATCGACTCGGTGAAGTCAGCCCAGAAGGCCCTGGATGAGCTGATCGCAAGAGAAGGCTCCACAGCATCTCTCTTGCCTCTGTTCTACTCGGTCGAAGAAGAAGGCATGGCGGCATCTGACCCCGAGTCAGGTGCCGAGAAAGAGGGCAGCAGCGACGCCCCAGTCGCAGTTGCAGAAGTGTGCATGGCCGAGACTCCACCCTCTCATCCATCGCCAGCTCGGGACAATCACGCCCGAGATGAAGCTAATAGTCCATCCAGGGCTGGCGCTCGGGAGCCGACCCGGTGTGTATCCGCTTTCCGAAGGTTAGATCTCGGAGAGAAAAGTCAACAACCCCGCCCCTTTACTCGGGAGGAGCGGGAGGAAGCAGAAGCGGCCGAGCGGCTGCTAAACACCCCCATCGACACAAGCACTCCAGAAGGGAGAGGCCTGGAAGCAGCCATATTAACTAATTTGGCTGAGCGAGAGCGCCTGGCCGAGCTAGAAAACACTTTGGAGCATCAAGCTCGGGAGGTAGCTCGGCTCAGGCAAAGCAGAACAAGTCGGCAACTGCGGGGCCCAGGCCGAGAACCTTTCCGAGCTATGGGTACCCCCAGTAGAAAATCTCATAGCGGCAACCCGGATTGCAAATTCTCTGCAGCCCAGTGGATCGGCAGCAGAAGAAATCCAGCACCTGGCGTTTTTGTTACAGACCGCAGTGGATCAGAACGCTGCTGTCAGTCAATCACAGCAGTGAATCCATTCCCAGGTCCCCCCTGCAAGAACGTCAATGTCGGTGCACACGCCCTATGGAGAAGCGCGGAGAAGCAAGAATAATTCGCCTCGGCGCAGAGATGAACCCCGAGGAGATCACCGCCAAGGGCAGTATCGGCATGAAGATCACAGGAGGGTAGAGGCTCGCGGGACAGGACGTCTCGCACCGCGGAGAGAGGAGTTCCCTCGGCGCTAGGATGACTGTTATTTTGATGTTGAAGACGACGCCCGAAGCCATCTAGTACAAAGCCGAGTCGACCGCGCCAGGTCACACCGCCAGGACCAAGCTCGGCCTTCAATGGCCACAGGGCCAGTTTTCTTCAGCGAAAGGATTCGGTCTACCCCTATCCCGCCCCACATTAGGATAGCTCAAGGGGTGGACAAATACCGAGGTGATGCTAAGCCCCAGACATGGTTAGATGATTACAGAATAGCCGTGCAAATCGGAGGAGGAGGTGATGAGATAGCTATGATGCACCTGCCACTAATGCTAGAAGGCTCAGCTCGGGCATGGTTGAATCAACTCCCCCCTAGTAGCATCTGGGTCTGGGAAGACCTCGAGAAGGTGTTCATCAAGAATTTTGAAGGGACCTACAAGATACCTGGAGGTCTAACCGAGCTGCAATTATGTGTCCAGAGCAACACCGAGTCTACTCGGGACTACATCCAGAGATGGATCACACTCCACAACTCGGTCGAAGGCGTATCCGAGTTCCAGGCCATTCACGCCTTCAAACAAGGGGTCAAGTACAGGGAATTAAGTCTTAAGTTGGCAAGATCACCTCATGTCACCTCACTCGGGAAGCTGATGGAGATAGCAAACAAGTATGCCAACGGTGAAGAGGAGATTCGGCAGAAGAACCAACAGCATAGGGGAGGTGGCAACTCGGCGCCTAACCCCAAGCAGAAGACCATAGGCAACAACAAGCGAAAGGCAGAAGATGCCCCAACGGACGCAGAGCTAGTGGCCGCAGCAAACGCTTCGGGCCTTCATGGCAAGGGTCAGGCACGAAAGGAGTGGCAACCGCGGAAGAAAAAGCCGTCCAATGATGATGAAGTCCTGGACCAACCTTGCCGAAGGAAAATTGGTTATCCCAAAGCACACAGCTCGGCAATGTCACCTGATCAAAAGGGCGGCCCAGAATGCAAGGACAGGTCCTCAACAGGATAAGGACACCGGAAAAAAGAAAGCGCCTAGCCCAGATCTGGACAGCGAAGGCTTCCCAAGAGAAGACGGAGTATTGGTCATCTTCGCAGGACGAGAGTAGAAGAGGGTAGAAAAGATAAGGTTCAGAGAAGTCAACTCGGCTGCTCCAGCAGTTCCGAGTTACATGAAGTGGGTCGACGTCCCAATCACTTTCGATCAGTCGGATCACCCTCCTCACATCCCTCACCCGGGAAGGCACGCTCTGATTGTTGATCCTTTGGTGGAAACATGAAATGGGAACTTCAGGATTAGAAACTTTTTGATGGATGGTGGCAGTGGATTAACATCCTATATGCAAGCACCCTGAAGAGCATGAACATCCCAATGTCCAAGCTCCGCAAAAGTTATTTGGAATTTCATGGGATCATCCCGGGGAAAAAGGTGTACTCACTCGGAATGATATCTTTCAATGTGGTCTTTGGTACTCCGAGTAACTTCCGGAAATAAAAGATCACCTTTGAAGTAGTGGACTTCCCGATGGCATACCATGCCTTACTCGGAAGGGCAGCCTATGCAAAATTCATGGCCATCCCCTGTTACGTATATCTGAAACTAAAGATGCCTGGCCCTCATGGCGTGATCACTGTCTCGGGAGATTACAAGAAAGCCGAAGAACTGCTGCAGAAGGGGTCCCTAATAGCTAATCATCAAATGACTGAGGTTAAGCTGGCCGAGTACAAAAAAGCCGCTGACTCATCCGAGTTACTGCAACCAAAGAAGACATCTTCATTCGAGTCAGACGGAGAGACCAAGAAGGTACAGATACATCCCACAGATAAAGACAAATACACCAACATTGCAACCGATCTGGATCCCCAATAGGAACTCGAGCTCGTCAACTTCCTCCGTGAGAATTGGAACATCTTCGCATGGAAGCCTGCCGATATGCCTGGAGTCCCAAGGGAGTTGGCCGAGCACAAGTTGCACGTGGATCCGAAAGCAAGACCGGTGAAAGAGTCCCTCCGGCGGTTTTCCTCCGAGAAGAGGAAGGCCATCGGACAGGAGATAGCTAGACTATTAGCAGTCGGATTCATTAGGGAAATCTTCCACTCCGAGTGGTTAGCAAATCCTGTAATGGTTCCGAAGAAAGATAAATCTTGGAGAACTTGTGTTGATTTCCGTCATATCAATAAAGTTTGTCCAAAAGACCATTTCCCTCTTCCTCGCATTGACCAGATTGTGGACTCCACATCAGGTTGCGAGAGATTATGTTTCCTCGATGCATACTCGGGTTACCATCAAATCCGACTATATGAACGAGATGAGCTTAAAACAACATTCATAACCCTATTCGGATGTTTTTGTTATATCACGATGCCATTCGGACTCAGAAATGCAGGCGCCACGTACCAACGCATGATGCAGAATTGCCTGGTCTGGAAAATCGGTAGAAATGTGGAGGTATACGTGGATGACATCGTGATCAAGTCGGTCAAAGGAAGTAGTTTGCTAGCCGACTTAGCGGAAACTTTTCAGAGCCTCCGAGCCTACAGCATCAAGCTCAACCCTGAGAAATGCGTTTTTGGTGTGCCGGCGGGGAAGCTACTCGGATTCATGATCTCCGAGCGGGGAATAGAAGCCAGCCCGGAGAAGATTGCGGCAATTCAAAACATGAAGCCTCCCAAGCAGCTCCGAGACGTCCAAAAATTGACAAGTTGTCTTGCAACACTCAGTAGGTTCATCTCCAGACTGGGAGAGAAAGCCCTACCTCTCTACCAGCTGATGAAAAAATCACCAAATTTTGTCTGGACAGAGGAAGCCCAAACGGCGTTTGAAGAACTGAAAAAGCAACTGTCGACTCGGCCGGTCCTGGCAGCACCTCAAGAAAAAGAGCCGCTCTTGTTATATATTGCAGCCACAGGCTGAGTTGTCAGCGTAGCTATAGTGGTGGAGAGAGAAGAAGAAGGAAAGTCACAAAAGGTACAAAGACCGGTGTACTTCATCTCCGAAGTCCTCACACCATCCAAGCAAAGATATCCCCACTACCAGAAGTTAGCAATGGGGATTTACTTGGCATCACAGAAGCTCGCACATTACTTCCAGGATCATTCCATCACAGTGGTCTCTGAAGCTCCCCTGGCAGAAATCATGAACAACAGATACTCAACAGGCAGAATAGCAAAATGGAGTTTGGACCTACTACCCTTTGACCTCAATTACCAAGCCAAAAAAGCAATCAAGTCACAAGCACTGGTGGATTTCCTGGCCGAGTGGATTGAGGTCCAACATCCCCCACAGCCAACACTAGAGCATTGGACGATGTTCTTTGATGGGTCCAAGATGCTGCATGGCGCAGGGGCAGGGGTGGTACTGGTCTCACCAAGGAAGGACGAGATGAGATATGTCCTCCAAATCCATTTCCCAGCAACAAATAACGAAGCCGAGTATGAAGCTCTTCTGTACGGTATGCGAATGGACATTTCACTCGGAATCAGGAGACTTATGATATTCGGAGATTCAAACCTAGTAATCAACCAAGTAATGAAAGAGTGGGACATCCGAAGCCCAGCAATGACAACTTACTGTGTAGCAGTGAGAAAATTGGAGAAAAAATTTGATGGACTGGAGCTCCATCACATTCCAAGGTTAAAAATTAGGCAGCAGATGACCTAGCCAAATTGGGTTCTACCAGGGGTCAGATCCCGCCAGGGATTTATTTGGAGCACTTGCACTCTCCAACAGTCAAGGAAGACCCTTTCTTCGAGGCCGATCCAGACATGCTACCCAACAAGAACATTCCCAACAAAGAAGATATACCCGCAGTTGTTGACATGGTGTTCGATGTGGAGGTCATTCCCCCCGAGTGGACACTTCCAATCCTTGCCTATCTGCAAAAACAAGAGTTGCCTGAGGATGAGATAGAAGCCAAGAAAATCGTCCGCAAATCTAAGTCTTACTTGGTGATCAACGGGGAGCTATACAGAAACAACATCACTCATGTCCCCCGGTGATGCATCTCCAAGGAGGAAGGCCGCTGCATCCTACAGGACATCCATGCGGGAGATTGCGACCACCATGCCCCAAGTCGGACGTTGGTGGCAAAAGCTTTCTGAGCTGGTTTCTTCTGGCCTGAAGCCCTTAGAGATGCTCGGTACATCGTGGACCACTGTGAAGGTTGTCAGTTTTATGCCAACCAGCCCCGCAAACCTGCCTCCGAACTGAAGACAATCCCCCTAGCCTGGACATTCGCAGTATGGGGACTGGATATGATCGGACCACTCCGAACAGGCAAGCACGGTTTCACCCAGATTTTGGTCGCAGTAGACAAGTTTACAAAATGGATAGAAGCAAAACCTATCAAGGCCCTAGACTCCGCCACAGCAGTCAGCTTTATGCAAGGCATCATACATCGGTTTGGTGTTCCACATGACATCATCACTAATCATGGGTCGAATTTCAACTCGGCCAAATTCAAGAAATTTTGTTGGACCAATGGTATTCAGGTCAACTTCGCCTCAGTCGCACACCCATAGTCCAACGGCCAAGTCGAACAAGCCAACGGATTAATACTCAAATGAATCAAGCCTCGGCTACTTCGGGAACTAAAGGAAGCAGCGGGCGCCTGGGTTGATGAACTCCCGTCGGTCCTGTGGGGATTACAGACAACTCACAATCGCTCAAGTCGGTCAACCCCTTTCTTCCTCGTTTATGGTTCAAAAGTAGTTCTCCCGAGCGACCTCAAGCACAATGCCCCCAGTGTAAGCAAGTACACAGAAGCCGAAGCCGAAGAAGCACGACAAGATGGTGTTGATCTCTTGGAAGAGGAGCGAAACCTAGCTCTCGCACGCTCGGCGTTCTATCAGCAAGACCTTCTCCGATACCACGACCGACATGTCCGAGCTCGCTCCTTTCAAGAGGGCGACATGGTACTTCGCATCAAGCAAACTTCGGACCACAAACTATCTCCCCCATGGGAAGGCCCATATGTCATCTCTAGAGTACTGCACAATGGGGCCTATCACCTGTACGATGTAACTAATAAGATAGAAGAGCCTCATGCATGGAATGCCCAGTTATTGCGCCGTTTCTATGCATGAGCGTGCTTGTAAGATCAGAATAAATATTATTTCGTACACACAATGTGCCTTGCTCAATCTGTTTTTCCATTACTACCAATAAGGTCTTCTACCCGAGCTGCGCGCAGCTCGGACGAGAACTTAGAAAACTTATCATACGTGCTTGCCAAAACCCACGAGGCTTGGGGAAGCACAACATCATCTGCATTGGGGATCTTGTTTACAAGATCACCAATAGAAAAAACTTCTAAGTACTTTCAAGTCTCAGGAGACTTGGGGGCTGCTTAAAGCTATAAAATCAGGTTATCTTCCGAGCTGTGCGCAACTCGGACGAAAATCCAAAATCAGGTTTTCTATCCGAGCTGCGCGCAGCTCGGACGAGAACTTAGAAAACTTATCATACGTGCTTGCCAAAACCCACGAAGCTTGGGGAAGCACAACATCATCTGCATTGAGGATCTTGTTTACAAGATCACCAATAGAAAAAAATTCTAAGTACTTTCAAGTCTCAGGAGACTTGGGGGCTGCTTAAAGCTATAAAATCAGGTTTTCTTTCGAGCTGTGCGTAGCTCGGACGAAAATCCAAAATCAGGTTTTCTATCCGAGCTGCGCGCAGCTCGGACGAGAACTTAGAAAACTTATCATACGTGCTTGCCAAAACCCACGAGGCTTGGGGAAGCACAACATCATCTGCATTGAGGATCTTGTTTACAAGATCATCAATAGAAAAAATTCTAAGTACTTTCAAGTCTCAGAAGACTTGGGGGCTGCTTAAAGCTATAAAATCAAGTTTTCTTCCGAGCTCTGCCTAGCTCGGACGAAAATCCAAAATCAGGTTTTCTATCCGAGCTGCGCGCAGCTCGGACGAGAACTTAGAAAACTTATCATACGTGCTTGCCAAAACCCACGAGGCTTGGGGAAGCACAACATCATCTGCATTGAGGATCTTGTTTACAAGATCATCAATATAAAAAAATTCTAAGTACTTTCAAGTCTCAGGAGACTTGGGGGCTGCTTAAAGCTATAAAATCAGGTTTTCTTCCGAGTTGTGCCTAGCTCGGACGAAAATCCAAAATCAGGTTTTCTATCCGAGCTTCCCGCAGCTCGGACGAGAACTTATAAACCTTACCATACGTGCTTGCCAAAACCCACTAGGCTTGGGGAAGCACAACATCATCTGCATTGAGGATCTTGTTTACAAGATCATCAATGGAAAATTCTTCTAAGTACTTTCAAGTCTCAGGAGATTTGGGGGCTACTCAAAGCTATAAAATCAGGTTTTCCGCCGAGCTATACGCAGCTTGGATGAAAACTTAGAAAATTCATACAAGAATAAAAGCAAGCATCGGCCGATAAATTCGTTTCCCACTAAGAAACAGAATACGAGTTCATCAATCAAACAAAGGAGTGCCCCGCCACGCAACCACACAGTGCAACTTATTACAGATCCACTCGGCATCCCGAGGCAAATTTCACACAAGTGTTTTCACCATACTCCACTCATTCCTCGCCCGCCTCGTCGGACTCACTGGTTACGCCAGTTGATTCAACAAAGAAGTCCAGATCGGGCATCAAAGCAATTCGGCTAGCAGTTTCAGCATAACGCGGAAGGAAGGAGGTGCAGCTCTGACCTTCTTTCGGATCTCCACCGCCAACCCGCTCAAGATTATGGACCCGCTCCGGAAAATGTGCTTTAGTCAAGGCCAGCGCGTAATTCGCACCGCTCCGTGCCGCTGAGCGTTTCCAGCGTGTCAGCTGCTGAGGGCCCTCACGGAGGACGGGCACAACAGTGTCCAGCTTCACCCTGCTCCCCTCATCAGGCGACAGCTTGCTCTTCAAAGCCAGGGTAGCGCCCATGACTTCTTCAGCAAATTTCTTCGCCTTAGCGCACCTCATGGTCAGCAGACCCCGAGCCAGAGCAAATTCTGTCGTTACTAGCGTATAGTTATCCCTCTTCATCATCTCGGCAAACTCCGCCATGCGCGCTTGCTCGGCCTCCGGGTCCGTCCCATATGCTGCACCAATAGAGAAGATGAGTACACAACGAAAGACTCGGGAACATTCTCCCATCACAACTCGGATCACAAAACTCACCAGACAAGGTTACACTGAAAACGGCAAACCGCTCAGCGCAATACTCTTCAGCTGTCTTCACCGCCTTTCGAGTTGTTTCCAACTCCGCTTGATGTTTCTTCTCATCCTCGACACGCAGCTCGGATAACTTCTCCAAATCCGACTCCAGTTTCGCGATACAGGCTTCGTTCTCCTTCACCGCCTGTTTATAATGGTACAAACTTGTTTCCAGAGCCTTCTTCTCCTTGGCCCGTTTTTCAACTTGTTCTATCTCCTTCGTCATCTTCGCAACGAAATAATCGTTCTCTTTAACCTTGGCGTCAAAAGCTTTCTTCGCCGCTTCTGCAAACAGAAGTCAAAACGGATACATAGGATGATGGCATACACCAATACAGGAACGGCAGGGTCCTTACCATTGTCTTCAGCATGCTGCTTCTTCAGTTTGTTGTGCTCTTCAAGCAGCGCCTCGTACACACTCTTGGCAGCAGTGCTCTCCTCCTACAACTTCACGAAGGCCGACCCAAGCTTGCATGCCTCCTATGAAGACGAAAGGAATACCATGCTGAAATAAAGACCTCCTATAAAAAGACTCTGAATAACTTCACAAAGTTACTCGGAGCCTTGGGGGCTACACCCAGTGGGTGCACTAAGAAGTGCTCCCACTCGAAGTTCACTAAAACAAATACCTCCTATCAAAAGACTCTGAATAACTTCGCAAAGTTACTCGGAGCCTTGGGGGCTACACCCAGTGGGTGCACTAAGAAGTGCTCCCACTGGAAGTTCACTAAAACAAATACCTCCTACCAAAAGACTCTGAATAACTTCGCAAAGTTACTCGGAGCCTTGGGGGCTACACCCACTGGGTGCACTAAGAAGTGCTCCCACTGGAAGTTCACTGAAATAAAAACCTCCTATCAAAAGACTCTGAATAACTTCGCAAAGTTACTCGGAGCCTTGGGGGCTACACCCACTAGGTGCACTAAGCAATGCCCCCCCAGCGAAGATTTCAAACCCGGAAAATAACAACAAAACGCCCAAAGGTCATTCCGACACCCACTGGGTAGGAAAACTTACGTAAGTAATTACGTGCATATTGGACTTCACCAACTCAGCCTCGGACGCTAGCTCACACAGCCGCAACTCAAATTGAGTCGCCCTAACCAAAGACTCCTTCAAACCACCAACAATAGCACTCTCCACTGGGGCTCCGACTGGAATGGTTACTGAGATAGCAGGTCCACCCCCTCGAGCAGCCGCCGGGGCGACAGGGATCTCCTTAACAGCCTCCCCAGCCAGAGCCTCGGGTGCGGCAGCTCGGGAACCAGACCCAGAGGACACCGTCCCCTCAAGAACAATCACCTTAGGAGGAATGTCCCCAGCGGCGGCTGGCTCGGTAGCAATCCGAGTTGGGTCAGCAGTAGAGTCAACATCCATGTCTGCGGAAGATATAACAAACAATTAGAAGAAAAAAGACGACAGTGGTAGAGGCCTCAACAAAAACAGCGAAGAATTCCCACCAACGGCCGCAACGTCTTCTGGAATAGTGTCCATTCCAGGAAAGTCAGTCACCTCGCAAGTACTAACATCCTCCAAAGCATCAACCCCGGGATCCTCGATCCCAGGTAGCGTCTCAGAACCAGTCGGACGAACACTGCAAAATAAAACAGCTGAGGATGGGCCTAGGAAACCAACAGAGAGTTAAATCATATGAAAATCAACAGCATTACTTGTGGACGGTCTTCAAGCTACGCCTCGGGGGAGCAACCTTGGCCGGACCAGCTCCAGCCCCCTTGGCCTTCTCAACAACAGCACCCCCCGGGGGGTTAGCCTCTCGGCCCCCAAGCGTGACAAGCTTCTTCTTCTTCTTCATAGGCGCAACCTTCCCAGAACTGAGGCTCAAGGGTGGAAGTTTCCCACTGCCCTCTTCGCCACTCGGAGTATGAGCCCTTTTACGGGTCCGAGTAAGCCCTTCCCGTGCCGACTCACGGTCCTGATTGTTCTTGGAGCGTTGCTCGGACGCCGCCTGAACCCGAGCCACCTCGGACTCCAGCTCCTCCCCCGCCTCAACTCTGACCCCCGCACCAGCAGTGTTGTCTTCATCCTCCTCGGCAGGATGCTGCGGAGCCAGAGGAATAGGAGAACGGAACTGGGTAAAATCCTAGCAAAAATAAAGGAAGTCCGAGTTAGAGCCAACAAGTGAAACACATTCAAGATACACATGGCACAAGTCGGCATACCAAGGTGGGAGGATTCTCGATGCTGAGAGGTCTCACTCGGCCAGTCGTCTGAAGACCATGGGTCACGCTGGTTATTATTTTCATCTGGAGCTCAAATTCGTCCAGAGGCATCTCGGTGTTACTATAGCGGGTGTCTTCCTGCAACCCGGAATATGTCCACATTCCCCGAGCCCTGGCCTGGAGAGGTTGAATCTTCCGAACCACGAAGGTGGCTATCAGATCCATGGTGTCTAAACCGTTTTTCTTCAGCCTGATGACTTCACGCATCAAGGGGAGCACCTGCTCCTTATCAGCATTGGTGAGTCGGGGATTCCATCCCTGGGAGGAAGTTAGCCTAAAGTCCGAGTAAGGAGGCAAGGTACGCACCCCCGGCCCCTCGGCCACCTTGCAATAAAACCAACTGTTCTGCCAATTCTTGACAGAATCCGGCACACTAGAGGGAAAATACTGCACCCCTTGTTTCTTGGCCAAGAAAAGGCCGCCGCATAGGTGATTGAACTCCACGCCACCACCCTCCCCGGACTTCTTCGCCTTTTGAGGCTTAATGGCGTATATGCTACGGAAAAGGTGTCAGTGAGGCTCTATGCCTAAGAATCCCTCACAAAGGGTGAAGAAGCTAGAGAGAAGAGTAACAGCGTTGGGGACAATGTGATGAAGCTGGGCACCCGTAAAAGCCAAAAAGTCCAAGAAGAAGGGATGTGGAGGAAGAGAAAATCCTCGGTCCACATGCGAAAGCAAAAGAACTCTCTCACCGTCCCGTGGAGCAGGCTCGTCTTCCCCAGCCGCGGGAAGGCGACAGCCCTCGCGGGGAACCAGACCGGCATCCTGGTACCCCAGCAGCATGTCCTCCGTCACGATTGACGGAAGCCATTCCCCTGCAGACATGGTCTGGGAGGGGAGACATCAAACTCATCTCAAGACGCATATACTCATCCAAGCCTTGCGAGAACTCGCCTTGGCCTCCACTGTAATCGCCCCCTCACGCAATAATATCGAGCAGGAAGTGCTTCTCCTGTTATCCGACTAGTATCGTCCAAACTGTGCCATCTCTATGACTAACCCAGGGTCCCTGGCCATGGGATTTTCCGGGGCTGATCCCCGTCAATTGGCGTCGTCTGTGGGAACTACACAGGTTGGAATCGCGATCTCGGCGGCCTCATCACCAGCATCCATCAAGTCGACGACTCCATGACTCAAGCATGTTCCGATCTATTCGGATCCCTCGGCCTCTTCAACAACTACATCAAGATCTACATCAAGCTCACGGAGAAAACAAGAAAATTTTAGAGCGCGTCACTCGAAGATCGACATCAACAAAAGCGCTCACGCGTAGCCTACAAGAAAAAAATCGTCTGTGTTGTGGGCACTCGCGACGGCGACTCAGAGCTCATCTCGACGATCCCTTCGGTTGAAAGATGCGAAATTCAATTTTCGAAAACTGTGAAAATTTCAGAGAATTCCAACGGCTGGATCTCCGTCGGCGACTCCCGCACTAAAGCACTCTCAGAATATGACGGAACTCCGCGCGACTCCAGCACAAAAATTCCTGACATTGGCTCGGACATCAACTTGAAGATCCCTCCAGTGAAAGCATACGGGATTCAATCCCTCATCAGCACAAAAAATTTCAGAAAATTCCAACGGCTAGATCTCCGTCAACGGCTCTCGCACTGCAGCGCGTTTTTGGATCTACGCGAGATCGCGAATTTCCAATCGCGAATTCGGGTTCAATCTTGACCCACAAGGTTTATACTCCAACTCGACATGCCATGGATGACTCGCGAAGGTTTCTACATAGACTCGCGCCGCTACAACGACATCATCCAACGAGCAATTGAAGGATCCTGCCCGGCGCGTCGAGTCCTTCTCGGTCACTCGCCGCACCATCGACTCCAAGCACACAAATCATCCTGCGCCGAGCTCCTTTGTATGGGCTCTCCCGTACCGAGCTCCATCGCGCAGGAATCTCCGCATCGAGTCCTCTCGTCGCTTGCTGGATAAATTCATCACGACGACTTTGATGCGCAACTCCGCCGCCTCAACACTCGGGGGCTGAACTTCGTAGTTGCCGTCACATCGACTCCGTCTCGCCTCGTCGACTGCTCATTTTCGATTACTCTACTTCTCATCTTCGACATCCTCCGCCACGTCGATTCTACAGCTAAGTTTTTTTACACTCTTATATGTTATGATTCCAAAACCTATATGCATTCTCAATCAGTCGTCAAAGACGACTACGCAGTCGCACACAAACATCTGAGGGCTATAAAATCAATCTGCCGGTTACGCAGTCGTGCAGAAACATCTGAGGGCTAAAGAATCATCCTGCCGGGTACGCAGTCGTGCAGAAAGATCTGAGGGCTAAAAAATCATCTTGCCGGCTACGCAGTCGTGTAGAAACATCTAAGGGCTACAAAATCATCCTGCCGACTACGCAGTCGTGCAGAACCATCTCGAGGGCTTCAAAACTATACTTTGGATCATGCTCAGTTTTATATGTTGTTTATTCACGTTCGTCAAAGTAGTGAGGCTGGGTACTAAAAGGCCGCTCTTGTCTCCGGGTTCAACAAGTCTGGCATAGCGTCCCTGTTTCCCGGCAAGAGTATGCTGCTGGAGGGCCTACTCATGAAAAGACACGCATAAACCTTATATGCTGCTACATCATCCACTCGACAAAAGTGCAACGTCTGCAAATCACGTACCTTACAATTGTTTTGTATATCGTGCAAGTACACCTTAATGCAATTGTATCTTTTTCTCCTTCTCAGCAGGTGCTCGGGGGCTGGGCGCCCTCGTGACGCGGCGATGCCAACCTCCTCGTCCACGACTGGTCCTTACAAGAAGTCACACCTACGACGCAAGACCTGAGTCGAGCACTTCCTCGGACAACAATTACTCGACGACGAAGAAGTCTTGAGTCTATGCTCGACTGCAAGCAGTCGAACATAGCCTCGGGGGCTACCCCCATTGGGAGCGCTGACGCGCACGCGACGAACAGTACTCGCGCATCCGACAAGAATGACGGGGTTACCTTAACAACAACTTGAGCCTATGCCCAACTCTACGAGTCGCACATAGGATCGGGGACTACTCCCATCGGGAGCGCTGACGCGCACCCGACGACCGTTGCTCGCACATCCTACAAAAAGACGAACTCGACTGCAATTTCGATGCTTCACCCAAATACTCCCATCGGGAGCATACTCACGGAAACTTCGACTGCTCATCAACAAATGATGTATGGATCCTCAACAAAAGACCCCAAAAGAATCGAGTGCTCACTCGACAAAGCGACACGCACTACGGCAGCTAACGCAAATTTGAGTCCCTGCGCGACTCTTTGAGTCCCTCAGGCACTCGGGGGCTACTGACGAGGGGATACCCCCACGACTCCTCTCCATGAGGGTACCTGGTGCGTGTCATGGCTGGCGGCCCACCAGGGGCCCACTCGTGGACACCGACATGATGGAGTAAGACGTGAAGACCAAGACTTGAGGCGCAAGACAAGGACTCCTACTTGTAGTCGACTAGGACTCATGTAAACCCCTACCTGGCTATCTATATAAAGCGAGGCAGGGGCACCTCTCTAGACATCATCTAATCTCAACCCCCACGCATAGAACTAGACAGATCTCTCTCCACCAAAGCCCTCGCGGCACCTCTGTAACCTAGTACGAACGCCCCGAGACCTAGCCTAGTATATAAAGGCTGGGAGGGGAGACATCAAACTCATCTCAAGATGCATCTACTCATCTAAGCCTTGCGAGAACTCGCCTTGGCCTCCACTGTAATCGCCCCCTCACGCAATAATATCAAGAAGGAAGTGCTTCTCCTGTTAGCCGACGAGTATCGTCCAACCTGTGCCATCTCTATGACTAACCCAGGGTCCCTGACCATGGGATTTGCCGGGGCTGATCCCCGTCACTCGTCCTTTCCTTGTACACACAACGCAAGGTGTTGTGACAGACCTGGTCGCTCATACGTGCCAGTGAAGTTGCAAACAAATGCATCATCAAAATCCTTCCAACCATTTATGCTATTGCTAGGAAAGTTCTTCAACCAGGACCGAGCTGAACCTTGGAGCATGAGTGGTGCATAGCAAACTGCCACACGCCGACTGCCTCCTGCGGTCATATAATCGACCAGCCACTCCTCTGTCTTGACTGATCCATTGTACTTGGGGTGTCCCTGGGCAATGTGAAGCCTTTGGGGAACTACTCTTTTCCGAATGCGTGGCCCAAAACAGGCCGGACCTGCTGGTGCATCGTCTTATGGTTGCTTATCTTGCTGCAACTGCTTAATACGGTGCCTTGCATCATTCTTCACGATTGCTCGGGGACCTAGACGCTGACTCATTGTCGGTCGAACTGTCGCCGCCGATTGCTCTTGATGCCTGCTGTTGACTGCTGGTTCATCCTTTCGACTGCCTTCTGTGGCCCCTTGATTCCTCCGACTGTGGTGCAAAACTACCGTGTGGTCAAGATTCCTACCTCTGCTGCCAAGGTGGCGCATTCGGCTGGTTTGCACCCACGGTTGCCCAAACTGATTTTGACGCCACTAGCCCTTGTTGCTCGGTGGCCGCCTTTTGCTATTGGCTTGCTGCTTCTAGAAGACCGCGCATTCGGAGCGTCCTCTCTCGTAGCTCTTCTCCTTCCAGATCCTCCAGCTCGTTGGCGATCTGCTCGCAGCTCTCATGTTCTTCAAAAGCAGAGTTGTACGCGATCTGTGGAGCGATGACGGTGGATGCTGTTGGTTGTTGGGATCCTGCCAGCTCTCTGCCGACCTCCCGGCCAGCAATACGGAGCTCGTTTAACACCGGGATGGGATGACGCGCGGTCTGATGCCATGCGTAGCATTGTACTCCCGAACTGTTGCTTCCAGACGACGTTTTTCAACGTACATCCGATCTGAATTCTCCGCCAAGGCTTGGCGAGCTTTCTCCAGCTCGGCGTGAGCCACGGCTGGATCTGCGTTCAGGTCCACGGGAGTGCGAAGCACATCCGGTGGGTTTCTCGGGCCTGCTGCAGCGGTGGTTGCTTCCTTCGCAGCTTGGACCGCCGAGGTGGAACTATGGCGACTCGATGCTCCCGCCATCATAACCTCCGCACTGATGTGTGAATTCGTGCTCTATGTTCCCACAGCGCCCGCCCAGAACGGAAGCGGATCTGTGAGCTCAGAAAACTCCCGTACCTCCCTGGGATATACCTCTGGAAGAGCCGCAACGAAAACGCAGTGGCTACCAAACGGAACAATGACGCCACGCGGCAGAGGCATTCCTGCCCCAAACCGCGAGGCGTTGTCGATGACGTAGTCCCATGCTCCGTACCTGAGAACCAGGCCGGACGCAAAGTGCGCGCTCGATGCAGATGATGGTCCCGTCCGGATCAGAACTCCAGTCGATGCCTCGGCCTGCCCCACGGTGGGCGCCAACTGTCGTCGTTTGGTAACGACAGATGCCATGGGTATGGCTAAAGAGGGGGACAAACCGAGGTTGGTGTTGATGGTGCCGGAATCGAGAGTGGGGACAAACACAGTGAGACACCACGATGTACCCAAGTTCGGGGCTCTCCATAGAGATAACACCCCTAGTCCTGACGAGCTAGCTATAAGCAATAACTCTGGCTACAATGAATGCTCCTTGAGATGTATGAGAGGAAAGAGAAGAGGGCTCTAGGCACAACTCTCTCCTGTCTCTCTCTGGTGGCTGAAATGTAATAAGTGCTCCGTCGTCGTCCTCACACGGGAGGGGTACCGGGGGCTCTTATAGGCCGAGCCCGGGGTACGAAGGTAAATATACAATGGAGGGGACCCAACTGTCAACCTCAGACGAGCTGGGACCCTCATGACTTGTGCTCCCCGGATGACCCGGGGTAGACTTGCGGCTCTCAATACCGTTGGCTTGTAGGTCTCGCGTAGTGAACAGTGCCCCTGCATACTGAACAGTGATCCGGAGTACTGAACAGTGGTACGGAGTACTGCACAGTGGAGCTGGGAGCTCGGTCTTGTTGGCCTGTCCGCGTGATCGGCGCTGGAGGGGACATCACTCCCCTGACAGCCCGGATCTTCTAGGATTGCGCATTGATGAGCTTGTACCAGGTGTCCGGCCTGGGATTTAGCTCGGATGTTGTTGTGTCCTCTTTGGCCGAATGAACTTAGGTGAGGCCGATTGCACTCTCTTGGAGCAATCGGCCTCTGACCTAATCAGCTCGGCCCACTAGAGCTGTCTTGTGCTTGCTTGGTTTTGTTCTGGATCGGTGATCCTCAGGTCGGCCTTGATTGGATCGGCCTTTCTCCGAATGACGATCTTCAGGCCGACCCAAAATATCTCAGCCTTACTTAGATCGACGATCATCAGATTGGTGACCTTTGCCTTGAAGTAATGTTTCTCCTGTGTGACCCTACCCGGGGGTCATTCCCACGACACCAATGGTGGAGCCATTCTCGTTGAAGGAACCAGAATGGAACAACACCCAGACACGCCATTAAACTCTAGATCTAACACCCCATGAATAAGAGATGGGAGTACGTACTGAAGGTTTGGATCTTATTCTAGGATCCCAAAAGTTGATTAAAGGATTGACTCCAAATCTTGCCATACTTTGTTGATTTGATCATGATTTAACCCTATAGACTCATGAGGACATAGAAAATACATAGGAAACTTCTAGAGTGCCTAAATCCTGAGAAACATCGTCCTGGTCTATATAAATAGAGGAGAACCCAAGGCCTTGAGGTGGTTGGCTGTTAAGAGCACCTACGTGATTTCATCCTACTTTCTCCGATAGAATAGAAACTTCAGAGGTGATTCTTTGCTGCACTTTGAGGGATTATCGTGTGGACACATGTGGTTCAATTATGTTAATAACGTTGAGAGTTGGCACTAATGAACGTATGAACCCAAGGCCTTGTTTTCAAGCATTGAGACACTGTTTTCTCACTTTTATTACTTGCTACCTTGTTGTTTTAATTTATTCAGATTATAAAAACCTATTTATACTATACACATTGCACATATATCACCATATCTTTACCGAACTAGTGCAATTATACAATTAACAAATGTATTAAGTGGACAAATGTATTAAGTGTGTTGGGGACACAAGAGACTTTTTGTATCTTAATTGCAGGGTAGTTTGAGAGAGAACACCCTTCATCCTACACCTCTCACGGATTGATAAACCTTAGGTCATCCACTCGATAGAAATTTGTTGTTGTCCTACAAAACTCTACGCTTGAAGGATCAACAAAGTCTATAAGAATAAAGTTGCATGGTAGACATCAACGACCGCGGTATCCAACTGTCCCACCGGATCTTGATGCTCTCATCGTTTGCTACACACCAGATCAACCCCATTTTGAGGAGCTCTGGACCATAGTTGATTGCTTGCCGTGAGAAGGAAGCATTCCCGTTGAATATCGTGTCTTCCAACTTGCCATCCGGGTAATACCTTGATTTCAGAACTAGGGCGCACAAGTTGTTTGGTCTAACCAGTAGTCGTCATGCCACCCGCACTAGTAGTTCTTGGTTAAAATACGAAAGTCGCGGAAGCCAGCACCACCCTTGCAGTTAGGTTGCATCAAGGAATCTCATGCCTTCCAGTGCACTTTGCGTCTTCCGTGTGCAGTACCCCAATAATAGTTCCGGACCATGAATTATAGTAAGGTCATCACACATTGTAAAGGGCAGTTTAAATGTTCCCATAACATAAGCTGGGAGAACTTGAGCTACTAACTTAATGGGAGTCTCTTTGCCAGGTTGAGCAAGTTGTCCATCACCCCATTGTATTAACCTCTTTGTCAGACTAGCTTGGAGATTTTGAAACCTTCCTTTTTACATGCGACTGTCAAGAGTGGGTCCCCAAATATTTTCCACAAAAAATGGTTGAATCACATTAAGCACTTGTCAAGCTTCTTCGTAGACAACATCCGGGCATGCATCAACAAAAAATATGGAGCGGTTGTTATAATTCAATGATTTTCATGTGTCCTAGACATACTGATCGAGAGCCTCCCTAACCCTTGTTGCTTGCTCGTGATAAGCTTTAAAAAAGAGCATGGTGTCTTCCACAAACAATAAATGTGAAATACCAGGAGCACGATGATGAATTTTTAACCGTTCAATTTCCCCAGAAGACACCTTGTGTTTTAGTATTGCGAAAGGCCATTAGCAACAAAAATAAATAGAAAGGGTGACAATGGACCACCTTTCCTCAAAACTCTTGACGATGCAAATGAATCCAAGAGAGCTCCATTAATTTTAATAGAATACCTCACCGATGTGACACAAGTCATTATCTAGTCAATCCATCGGTGAGAGAACCCCATCTTTTGCACCACCTGCTCCAAAAAATAAACAATCAACCCTGCCATAAGCTTTAGATAAATCCATCTTATATGCACTTTTTTTTTGTCGGGACCTTTTCTTGCTTTAATCATGAATGCATTCAAAAGAAACCAATGAATTATCAGTTATCATCCTCCCAAGTATAAAGGCACTTTGTTCAGATGTAACAATGTGATCCAAGAGAGGACGAAACCTATTGACCATGCATTTAGAGATAACCTTGTAGACAATATTGCAAAGGCTAATAGGCCTAAAAATTGTTACTACTGATGATGCTTCTAGTGGTGGTGACGATGTGCGTGATGATTAACGATGATGATGACCATCCTGATGTACATTTTTGTGATACATAGGTCTTAAAAATTGTTGATGACTTTTAAGTTCTGGGTGGCAAACTTGCAGTGGTAGCATTACACCCTCTTTTGGATGTGGTGACAGTTAAGGGTTTGCTTTTGGGTATATGATCATGCATGCCTAGTTTCTTCTTTTCCATGGGGCCTGCATTTGGGTATATGATCATGGATGCCTACTTTCTTATTTTCCATGTTTACTCTGTGTGATTCGATGCTTGCTGCTTTAGTGGTTGATCTTATGTCATGCTAGGGGAAGTGATATGCGATGTACAGAGGAAGGGTTTACAGTTCATGTCTTCATGATAAGAACAATTGAAGCGATACACAGACAACTTCCATGGAGGGTTCAATAACATGTAGAAGGCAGATGATGCTTACTTCAAGATAGTGCTCAAGCAAAAGAACTATGTTGAAGGTCTGTGTGGAATGAAAAACTTTATCATATGTTTCGGTTCGTCGTGATTGTACTGCTGTTGTACTATTATGATTATATGTAAGTGTGTGATAACTTTACCGCATATATTACAAGGTAATACTCCGGAGCAACTATATGCAACCAAACATTGGACACTGCATCACTAGAGCCATATGCATGCTATTAAACGTTAGACACAAATCATTTCCTAGATGCAGGCAAGCGTAATACAGGCTAGCAAACGTTGGATAGAACAAGATTTTTAACATGTACGAGTATCATCTTTAATATCCAACTGAATCATATATATTAGGACACTAAAAATGACGCAGGCTATTAAACACCATCCAAGCACGAAAGGGATTGTAAAATTTTGTATCTTGAATCACTCAAATCCAGTTTGATCAATGAGAGAACACATTCTTTAATTACCTTTAATCCATATTAATGGACTCAACTCTGTCTAGATTCGTATGTATCTAATTAAGTATTTAGACTAAATGTATGTGTATCTAGATAAACTTAAGTTTATTAATATGGATCAGAGGGACATAAAAAATAAATAAATAAAAGTTTCTGGATGCAAATTTTACAAAACATGATTTGATAAATTCGTTTACTTGCCCTCGACGAATTACTCCGTTTGGGGAAAGAGACCATTCACGTGGAGGAGGGAGGAAGACCAGCGGATGCCGTGAGCGGCTGAGCGGCGAGGCAGCTCCTCGGCGAGTCCGAACTCCACAACAGTATAGAAATCCGAAAATCGCCGCGTTGCCAGGCTCATCCGCGGCGAGCCTTGACTTTCCCCACCCCCATCTTCAGTATACACCCAAACCAACCTGCTGATCCGAACCGCCGAGTCCCGTCCCCTTCCCGATCCGGCGACGATGGAGGGCGGCGCCGACGCCTTCGGCTCCTCGACCGCGCCGCTGGCCTGGCACGACTTCCTCGAGCGCATGCGACAGCCTTCCGCCGCCGAATTCGTCAAGTCCATCAAGGGGTCAGCGCTCCTCCCCTCCGCTCCCGCTCCCCCCTCCTAAATTCTCTGCTGGGCGCATACGCTCGATTCAGTTCTGTGGTAGAGATCCGAGATGTTGGTTTAGTGCAGTCGGTTCTTCCCTGTGTGATGCGCGTAGGTTCAATCAATTCGGTACGCCTTGAGTGCGGATCGAAGGGGATTCTGCTGCTGTGCCAGTTTGTTTGGAGAGCTTAAACCTACGATTGCTAACCCTCGTTTATGCAATTTTGAGCTGGGGTTCAATGGCATTCTGGTTTGCCCTGTTTTGGCTACTGTCCATGAATGCATGTCGTGCAGCAAAAATGTCGATATATTGTGCAATGTAATAAAGCTTTCCAGAAACTTGCATGATCAGTGCGTGCCCCTACCTAAGCGTGTACTTGAGCTTAGCCAGATGATTACTGGAGTAGGTCTTAGTGTAATAACTACTTTGGGTGCAGTGCATGGAATTTACTGTCCTTATTAGTCTGTGTTTGAAGATAAGTCTTGCACGCTTATTTAGAGATAGATGAAGGTTGGATTTTCCCGTAATTTGTTGTACGAGTAGCATCAGCGACCAAGCCCGGATCCTGAGCTCCAACTATTGCAAGGATCCTTTAGTTAAAAATTGATCAGTGTCTTTGTTTTTCACTCCATATGTTGCTAACAAGACTAAAAGCTCCAATTAGTGAATTAATGATCTATGAACTTGTGGCCTGTGGGATTAACGGTTCTTCTAGATGCAGAAATATACTGTGGGGCCTCACCATCCCCAACTAGATTCAATACCAGTATTTAGTTACTACTTGCCATTTATGTAGGTTTTCATGGAAACAGTACGAAATTAATGTAGCTATGTTTTACCTATACAGCTTTATCGTGACGTTCTCAAACAGAGCTCCTGATCCAGAGAAAGATAGTGCAGCTGTTCAAGAGTTCCTTGAAAATATGGAAGGTGCTTTCAGATCCCATACCCCTTGGGCTGGCAGTTCTGAAGAAGAACTAGAGAGTGCCGGTGAGGTAATTCACTTATTATGTGGCCCTGCTAATTCAACTACATATCTTCATGTTGATGCCATTTAAGTATCTGTTTCTCAAATATTGGACCTTGTGAACTATACTTTTTTGACATGGTTGGGCTTAGACCTTAACTAGGTTTGTCAGGATGTGATCGTTTTCTTGTTTTGTTGTCTTGCTTTTTTCCCCTGATGTTTTGACACGTGACGCTTCTGATCTATTTTATGATCCACATGAATGCATAGTTTTGTAACATTATCTCAGTCATATATGTCACTCTAGCCCTGATGCATAACTCTTGAAGGATCTTTAAGTTTGGTACTAACCATTGATTACTAGTAGCTCACAACCAAGTTATCAAAACCATAGATCTAGATCATAGTGGAATATCTCCTTGAATTTTGAACAATTGACAAGCAACCAGCCATACTTAGTGATAACTGGTATATTTGAATTTTAGCAACGAGGACTAATATTTTCATTTTTTTTGTATGATGTTAATTGGATATGGGCTTGGAATCTTTGTTCTTGGGCAGCTCATGTTTTCACTGGAATTGCTGAATTGGGTGTATTTTATCTATTCATGTTAGATTGTTAGCACTCCCAATAAATAATCATTTTTGCTTAGGCTTTATTGTGTAAGAACATTGAGAATTTTGGTATTCCATTTCTTCTGAATAGAGCAAACATTTGATGAAATTTTGTTGCAGGCGTGAAGTTGTACCTTAGTCACCTGCAACCATCATTTGGTCAATATGAGCAGTGTTTCATGCCAAGCATTAATCTAATTCTACCAGGCATGCTGCTCTTAATAACTTGCAGTTGAGGCTCAATGTGATAAACCTTTGTATCTCAAAGTGATTTTCTTGTTACCCATGCCATAACTTTAGCTTCCAATGGCTTTGTCATGCTGTTATCTGGCACACACTCATTTATTCTTAGTCCCTGCTTGGATTGAGTGTAATTTTTGTGTTCTCCCCAGTATTTAGCTCAAGGTCACTCAGAAATATGCCCAATTCAAGCAAGCTTTAAACTGTTTATTCCTTCTAGCATATAACAATATTTTTCTTGTCTTGGTCTTGTGCTTCTAGGGCCTCGAGAAGTATGTTATGACAAAGCTGTTTAATCGGGTATTTGCTTCGGTCCCGGAAGATGTGAAGAGTGATGAGGAACTTTTTGAGAAGATGTCTTTGCTACAGCAGTTTATACGCCCTGAAAACTTAGATATAAAACCAGAATATCAGAATGAAACATCGTGGCTGGTATAAGATTTAACTGCCTCTCGTCTCAAAATAATATGTTATTGCACGTCTTGATAGCAGTTTATACAGATGAAAAATTTCAAGCTGAAATTGAGCTATATAGCATTGTGATACGTAGTTCTAGAGTGAATCTTTTGGACTTACCCATCAAGCATGTCATTCTTCCCACCCATTACACTTAACATTTAGTGTTTATGCCACTTGACACATTGCCACTGCCAATTACCTTCTCAAGGAGAGTACTATCACTATTACTTTTAAAGCAAACATATTTCATGTCGCATTGTTGAGCATTCTAGTTAGAGCTGACAAACAGATAATGGTGAAACCATTTGTGACCCTATGACAGCTTTCCAACAACATGCATAATATGACCCACTTGTCATATGTACATGCTCATCACTAATGTTTTTTTCTTTCTTTTGTACAGCTTGCGCAGAAGGAGCTGCAAAAGATAAACATGTATAAGGCTCCAAGGGATAAGCTTGCGTGCATCCTGAACTGTTGTAAAGTCATCAATAACTTGCTCATGAATGCTTCTCAATTGTCAAATGATAACCCCCATGGAGCTGACGAATTTCTTCCAGTACTCATCTATGTCACCATAAAGGTAATGGTTCACTGCTTGTACTAGTACATGGTGATGGTTGGAGAGATCTTTCTATGAAGTTTGTCTCAAAAGAAATAAAGTTTCTATTGTTAGCAGTATAATGTTATATGTTTATTTTCTTGTTTCAAGTGCCAACATGGCTTTTCCGATTGTCATATATAGCCTAATCTCGTTATATGTTAGAAAAGTAGCTGCAAAGTGTTGGTTTGGTGTACCTGTTACACCAGAGATGTTCTTCCTCAGTACAGGTGTCAGTGCACTGTGTTGCTATTCGGTGTAATATTCACAGTAGCTAGCTTTGCTGTTGCTATTCAATGTTTGTTACTCTAGAATTATACATATATATATATTAGAATGTAGCCTTCATATTTTCCATCTTAATAACAAGCTTGTGTTGTAGTTTATTTGACTATAGTTGCTTGTATGGATGTCATTTTATTATTTTATTTGGGTATGCTCAACCAACCGGTAACCTACTAGACTTTCGTACATCCGCGTCCTTCTGTCTCAGCCTGTCATCTTTCATTCGGTAACCTTAACACAGTAATTGGCAAAGATGCCCTTGTGCCATGCTGTGTTGCTTTATTAGTTTCTTTTATCTCGACTACTGTGGGGTGACCTTTTTGCTGTTGGACTATAAGAAACACCTATAAATTGTGTTGTCGATTTGTACTAAATTAGCGTATCCTTGATAAATTAATCATTTGCTGTTCTTAATGCAGGCTAATCCTCCACAGTTGCACTCAAATCTTTTATACATACAAAGATACAGGTGCCAATCGCGACTGGTGTCAGAGGCTCAATATTATTTTACAAATATCCTATCCGCCGAGTCTTTCATTTGGAACATTGAGGCGGAATCATTATCCATGGATGAACGAGATTTCCAAAAGAAGATGGATTTAGCAAGGGAACGCTTGTTAGGATTATCAGTTGGCTCTGAGAACCAGGAGAATCAGACTGATCTTGATGTAAGGGAGCATGGATCGCAAACAATAAAAGCTACTGGAAATTCTGATGCCAACCTACCTTTGAAAGACCATGTCCAAGGTCCAGCTCAGGAAATGAAAAGGGTAAGTGACGTGAGCAGTAAATCAATTGAGCGGGTGCAATCTATCTCTGATTTAGAGAAGAAAGGAGCTGCAGAGCTTGTCAAGGATGACGACTTGAACAAAATTTTCCAGGATTACCCATTTCTATTTGCCCGTGCTGGTGATCTGACAGTTGCTGATGTAGATAACCTTTTAAACTCTTACAAGCAACTAGTACTCAAGTATGTAGCACTCTCCAAGGGGATGGGCGTCACCCCTGAAACTCCTCTTGTTCAGAGCATGCATACCGCATCGCATCTTCAGATATCCGAGGAGCCTGAGAATGTGAAGAATGTCGTAAATAGTTGCGACAGCAGTGAAGAAAGCAGCAGGACTCACGAGGACATAAAAAATGAAATTCATGACTCAGAAGTAGGCAGCGTCAGTACACAACAAGCTGCTGTTGATTTAAGTGGTGCTGCTGAATCATCAGATCAGCCAGAGCATGCATGAGCTGCCAGTCTGGTCAAGCCGGTGAAATACAGTGTAAACATCGCCTTCTGCAGTGCGTTCTTGTACCAAGAGGCGACAACAGGCCGCAATACAGGATGCATATTTCCCCTGAGCAGATATGCTGTGGCCTTTGAAGCCACAATTGTACATGCTGGAAACTAGAAAGCAGATATTCAGTACCAAGGAAGATGCAAATTCATTCGGCTGAAGCTAGATCCAGATCCAACCGTTTGTTGTTTGATCCTTGGCTCAGTTGATTTTCTGGTGAATGCCATTTTTGTAAACTGTTGCTATGTAACTAGAATTTCCGTAAGTGCATACAGTATTAGTTCCAATTTTCAGAGGAAACTGTTGCATGAAGGCTGTATGGACTAATTTCTGTACCTGAATGTTGTTTGGTAATCTGTGCATCCACCCTGTCATACTAGCCCGGGCCGCTGACCTTTTACTTTCGAAGAGAACTATTCTGCCAACAAAATCAAGCAATAATGCATTTTGTTCGATTCAGTTATGAGTATAAACCACGTACCTCAAAAAATGACACAGAACCAGGTAACATTGTATTATTTTCTGGTTCCTATAATACTGCTGACATTGTAGTATCCTCCGACCCATATTAATGGACACATACTTAGTACAATTCTAGTATAAAATTGTATTAAGTGTGTGTCCATGTGCCCATTAATATGGATCGGAGGTAGTATATGAAATTATTGATTAGTATATGTGTCTTCAGTAAAAAAATCAATTGCATTCATTAATTTCGCGGGCTCAATTCGATGGACATTGAGTAGTTGCGTTGATTTCGGTCAGAATAACAAGATCTACCATGGGAACCATCGGGATCTACAAAAAAGTTTCCAGCACTATCTTTTGCCTTTTTGACTTTTGTTTGCCCCTGAAATTCTTGTGTGAGATGCAATAGCCTGTCAGTCTTTATTACAATATAGATGAACGAACAGATATACGTGTTGATCCTCCGTCATAGGTTGAGCTGTCGAGAACGTGCTGGTGTTCCCGATTCGCTCCAATATCAACTCTTTATTTTATTTTATTTTAAACATAAAGAGAAACACTTTATTAATCATAAAAGCACAAACATTTGCGAAAGACCCCTACGGAACATGAAAATACATAAGTCCTTGAATTTTTGCAAAAAGGACCCTGGATAGTAAAAGAAAAAACGATCGGGTCCTTCGTCTTCTCGTCGGAAACTGCTCGCCGTCGCCGGGGAACTGGCCACTTGGGGGTGGCGAGAGCGCCTCTGATACGGCTACCAGCAAGAGAACGAACTGCCTCACACGGAGGAATTTTTTGCAGCTGCCTTTCAGCCAGAAGATGCGAGAGCTCGACGAAGGAGAAGCCATCACCTCCGCCATGAGAGCTTGCGCCATAAGCTCGAACCCCATCAACTCGAGGAAGATCTGCAAGTGCCCAAGGAAGAAGAGGAGGCACTTGGGCGTCTCCTTCCTCCCTGGAACTGGAGCCTTTTTTGCAGCAGGATAGGAACTGATGCACTTCTGCCTTCTTCAATCCCCTTTGTTCCACCTCCATGGTAGACAACAAAACGAAGAGAAGCAGCCAGAAGCGATCCGCGGATCTTATTCGCGGGGTAGTCGGAGCAGAGCTCTTCCGCATCGGGCAGCACCGCGCCGCCACTGCTTCAAAGAACTCCGGCAACCGCCAGCCACGGTCCGAGCGCGCCCGCAGCCAAATCCCCAAGACAAACGGCAATAAGCCAGACAATACTACAACTACAAGGACGCACCAAGCACCACTCCCATGACCTCCCCAACCGGCAGCGCCGGCGGCGAGGCCCTGAGAGAGGGCTGGGCGCCCAGATCCGAAGAAGACTCTCAAAAGTCTCGAGAGGGGGAGGGGAGGAGGAGAGACGTGCGGGAGTGGGTTATCAACTCTTTATTTGGTTTCCTTTAAAATTACGCATGTGAATAATGAATACTATTTCTTTATTTGAAATTAATTATTACTACAGTAGAATGAATGTATTTAGTATTAAAATACGTTTAGATACATATGTTTCAGCGCCATCTAATTTTAAGCGAAGGAAGCGCTGCCAAGGCCTTGCCGAAGTTCTGCCCAGCTCGTTCGTCGTGCAGGTACCATCCTGCCTCGAACTCGTTCGACTAGTGTTCGTCCAAATGCTCATGCCAATTTTACCAATCATTATCTTTTCTCTTTCAAGAAATGGATTCAGACTCGGAATACGTTTACACAAACTTCATCGAGTCGTCCGACAGGAATGAATATGCGAATGGAATGGTGATGATGCAGAAAACCTGTCGTCGATATGTGACGGCAGATGCCATGGGGATGGCTAAAGTGAGGGGAAGACACGAGGGAGGAAATGTCGATGGTACCGGAATCGGGTTGGGCACAAGCACAGTGAAGACACCACGATGTACCCAGGTTCGGGGCTCTCCGGAGAGATAACACCCCTACTCCTGCTTGTCTCTTGTATATCAATGAAGTGACTACAATAACTGCTCTTCTATCTTCTCAGGGGAAGGAGTATGCCGCCGCCGTGGGCAAGGTCCTCTCCTGCTTCCCTGAGGAGTGACTACGGGCAATGAATGAACTGGAGGGGGAATGAGTTAATGAGATCTCAGGTGTGGCGTCCCTCGCGCAGGAGGGGGTACCCTGGCTCTTATAGTGTGAGTCCAGGGTACTATGGTAACTTCATCGCCGAATGGACCCATCCGTCATCCTCTGATCGGCCTGGGCCCACCGACTGCTCCTCTCCGGGTGACCCGGAGCATACGAGCGGCGGCCCATGCTGCTACCTCGTAGAACCTAGGAGTGAACAGTGGAGCTAGGGGGTGCGGTCTTGTCGGCCTGTCCGCGGAATCGGCGGGGAGGTGACACCGTATCTCCAGCAAATCCTCGACACGACCTGGCCTTCCTGCCACCCAGATATCTCAGGATATGGCCTTTATGACCTCGTAATCATACCCCCGACTGGGTGGTAGGTTGCTCCGATTGCGCCTGGACCGACTGGTGGTTCCTGGTGGGGTCGATTGCTCTGGGCAATCGGCCTTCTAGGAATCGGCCTCGGTCCAGCTGCGGACCAATCGGGTGATCATCTTTGGAGAAGGGTGGCCCGATTGCGCCTGGGCCGACTGCTGGCGCTTGGTATGGTCGATTGCCTTGGAGCAATCGGCCGTACCACTGCCCAGCTCGGCCCAGCTGCAGCCCAATTGGTCCATCCTTGTCTTGAAAGCTTGCTTCCGCTTGGGTTAGCCTACCCGGGTACCAATCGCCCGACAGTAGCCCCTAAAGCTGTAAAGGTCCCACGGTCGCTTGACCGCGGGGCCTTTGCAGTTTTTCAATCTCTGCCTTGACGTTCTCCGACTGCTGTGGCCTCTTCGAGTGCGTCATTCCGAGTTCGTCGGCTGAGTCGGAGATCACACTCGGTTGACCAAATTTTCATCCGATTGGACGTGGTTCTCTCTTAATTCATGTCTTCACTTTTTTGAGAAAGATCTCTTTCGCCGATTTCCCTCCAACGGTTACTTCCGATTCGCCCGCGACGTGATCAATGAGCTGGGACCCAAGACCCACGCGCGACGTGACATAACTGCAGGGCCTGACCCCCATGTCGCACGCCTCGCCTCTTGCGCCGGGATCCTTTGCGCTGGTCTGCCGGTTGGCCTCCCTGTGCCCTAAGCCACACCGGGCCACACAACCATAGGGTCATCCCACTCTCCCCCCCGCCGCCCATATAAGCCACCGGGGGGGCTTCGCCTCTTCCTTCTCCCAAACACTTCCTTCGACCCCTAGCCTTCTCTCCTCTGCGCCCTCGCCGCTCCACGCGATTCTCCCCGCCGCCGGTGTCTGCATCTCGCGCCTGCTACGGCCACGGGCTCGTGCTCTCCACTGCTTCCGACGCCACCGCAGCCGCTCTTCTCCGCAGCTCTCGTGCTCCGCCTCCCTCTTTTCTCTCCTCCGTTCCTCGCCGGCGACAACCATGGCGCCTCGACGAGATGTGTCGCAGGCGAGCCGTGGATGCTGGAAAGGATCTCAGGCCACCGCCGCCGCCGTCGAGTCTCTCGTCCGCGCCCGGAAGATGCCCGCGGGAGTCGAATGGCGGATTCCCAGCAAGACCGAGGTCGTCCCCAGCGTGCGCACGGGCGAGAGGGTCGTGTTCCTCGCTCACTTCGAGCGTGGATTCGGCCTTCCCGCTAGCGCCTTTTTTCGCGAATTCCTCGATTTCCACCGACTGCAGCCTCACCACCTCGCTGCCAATTTCATCATGATCCTCTCCGGGTTCGTGACACTCTGTGAAGGGTACCTCGGCTGCCGTCCGAGTGTCGCTCTTTGGAAACGCTTCTTCAACCTCCGAGCTCACAACGCTCGGACGGGTGCTGTGGTGGCCTCCACCATCGAAGGTGGCAAGCCAACGTACCCGACTGACATGACCGACTGCGGCAGTTGCCTTGTCGCAGCCGGCAAGTCGAAGTACACGAGCCCCGAGATCGTCCAATCCTGCAAGAATTGGCAGACCTCGTTTTTCTACGTCAAGTCCCCTGACCAAGGCCCCGACCTCCTCAATCTGCCCGAGTTCTCTCTCGCCCGGCCGATTGAGAAACATCAGTGGTCGCTGAAGCACGGCGTCGGAGACTGCGATGTCGATGCCCAGGCTGCCAGGGTCACCCAGCTGGAGCAAGAAGGACTCCTTCCCACCGACTTGGTAGCTGCGTGGCTTCACGCTCAGATTCTTCCCCTGCAGCGCCGAGTTCATCGCCTCTGCGACGTGTCGGGACCTCGAGATCCCACTCGGCTCTGCACGTGGCGGATGAAGACAGAAGACCTTTGCACCCGAGTGAAGGCCATCACCTCTAGCGCCTTGCCTGACCCCTTCCGCTTCGGGCTTGATTATCTCGTTCGCCAGCGAAAACCGCCTGTGGTATGCTCCGATTACACGCTCTTCCGATTGCTTTCTTTTCCGATTGCTCTGACTGCTTATACCTCCTCAGCACTTTATTCAGTCCGACCTTATGGAGGACGGCCAGGAAACTGGCGTGTACGCCCCTGATCGCACGGAAGAGGATCCCACCGACCTCGAGTACAACGGCGAGACTCCTTCCGCCGAGTCCAGTGGGAATGATGAAGACGATGAGTCTTCCGGAGAGTCCTCCGACCCCATGGATGCTGATGATGATGACGCCGAGCGCACCAACCCTCCGACGACCAACACTCGGCCGCCAGCTCAAGGGGGTACGCCTGACCCTTCCCTTGAGCAATTTTTGGCTGAGTGGAGTGATGATGATAGTGTCTCAAAGGGTAATGGTTCCGATGCAGCTCCTCGAGCCAGGCCTCCAAAAGTGCCGGCCAAGCGCACCTCGGCCGCCGGCTCCTCCTCTGGTGTGGCTTCTAGCCAAGTTGCCAAGGCCAAGCCGACTGCCAGCAAGGGCAGACAAGTCCGAGAGGCGACAACTCGGAGGCCGACCATCCAGGCGCCACTGAACGTCGCTCCACTTCGCTGCCGAATGCCCACGGGCGCACCCAGGACAATCGGGTATGCTCTTGCCTTTATGCCTCCTGCTTCACTATCTTTGCTTTTACTGATTCCTCTCCCTTTCTTCTTTCAGGGAGCCGATTGGGCTTGATGACGTTGACACCGACATTCCCGTCTGTGCCCAAACCGTCATCTCGCCCGCTGCCTCTGCTGCTGCCGTCCACAAGCGGCCGGTACCCGCTCATCGCTCCTCCAAAGATGCCGAGCGCGCTGCCAAGAAGGCCCGACTCGCGGCGATTTCGAAGACCTCTTCTTCCACTCTTGCCTCCCCAACTCTCCAGGATGCAGCGGACCGGGTGGCTCCTGGTGGTGGAGGAATGCAACCGGCTGACCCGATTGCTCCGTCTCCACCGCGCCGCTCCAACCCGGCTTCGCCTGCTGCGACTTCCCCTGCTGCGATGACCGCCTCTGATACGCCGGTGGTGACGACCCCATCGCCGATTTTGGTGTCGGCACCACCGGTTTCCTCCATCGTTCCGCCTGCCGTACTACCTGATCCACCGACTGTGACGATCCCGCCGCCAATCGTTGCTACCACTTCTGCTCCGACTCGCCCGGTTGCGCCGCCGCCGCAATCGGGTGAGTCCGGTCCTTCACCAACATCCGTGCCGCCAATCCTCACCACTACAGCTTTCGCCATCGTTCCTACTTCAGCGCCACCGCCGATTTCCTCTCCCTCCGAGATTCTTATGCGCTCGGTGGATCACTTCCGAGCCGAGTATTCTCGCGCCCGTCATGTCGGCGCTGAGCCTGACGCTTCACCTCGTCCTCGGGATCCCGTGACGAGCACTCTGAGCCGGGTGAATGAGTTCGCCGAAGCCCTTGCTCGGGACCTTCAACAGCTGACCTCTCACCATTCGATAAACTCTTTAACTTTTCCTTATGTACCTCTGTTTTACTTCGACAATTTTTCTTCCGGTGGGTGCGCGCAAGCGCACCCAGTGGGTGTAGTCCTCGAGATTCGGGCCGATTGGTTACAATCGGTTCGGATCTTTAGCATTTTTTGCTTTATCGTTTGCCTTCCTCAATCGGTAGACTTTCTTCCGGTAGGTGCGCGCAAGCGCACCCACTGGGTGTAGTCCCCGAGATTCGGGTCGATTGGTTACAATCGGTTCGGATCTTTAACATTTTTTGCTTTATCGTTTGCCTTCCTCAATCGGTAGACTTTCTTCCGGTGGGTGCACGCAAACGCACCCACTGGGTGTAGTCCCCGAGATTCGGGCCGATTGGTCACAATCGGTTCGGATCTTTTTCACTTGTTGCTTTATGTCTGACTCCGTCTTGCTGTTCATCACAGGCTGTCATGGAAGAGAAAAGAATTGTCTTCGAAAAACTCCTGGAAGCTTATACTGCTAGCCTTCGAACCCTCGCCCAGGCCCAGCTGCAGGTTAATAACCAATCGGCTGAAATCACTAAGCTAAGAGGTATCCTCTATCTCACCGCTGTCTCTTCTTCACTTGGCAACTGCTCTGGTATTGAAATCTTCGCGCTCTCTTGTAGCTTCTATTCCTATGGTAAATGATCTTCAAGGCCGAATTGCAGAATTGGCTGCAGAACTTAGCCAACAAGGTCCAGCCCTTGATAAAGCCACCGGGGAGGTAACTCGGCTGCAGGGGGTAGAGAAGGATTTGAATCGGACTATTCAAAGCCTCCAATCTGAAATGGCTGCTTTTGAGAAGAAACATCTGGCCGACATCGCCGCAGTGACAGCTACTGGGGATGGGCTTCTTGCTGAACGGGATGCTGCCGTCGCCGCCCGAGTTGCTCCGCAATCTGAAAGGGATGAAGCAATTTCTGCCCGAGACTCCATTCGCCAAGATCATGACGAGCTTGTCGCCAAATTCGAAGAACTGGAGAAGCGCAGCTATGAGGAGACCACCCGAATGCGTCGCCGAGCCAAGGGCTTCTGCGATACATTAACCGAAATGGACCTCCTCCTTGGCCGTGAGTCTTCCTTGCTGCCGAGTGCACTTTCCGGTTGCTTTCTTCTCTTATCTTATTACTTATGCCCTTCCTTCTTGATGCAGAGGCTTGGCCCGAATCTGAAGCGGCTGCTTATGCAGCTGTCGCCAAGTCCCGAGAGGATACCATAGCCGCTGGAGGGACCTGTGACCGTGCAGATAACGTCTGGACTCGGCACGAATATCAGATCGGCACCCAAGCCTGCATTCCTATTATCCAGGGAATTGCCCTATCCTTTAAGCTTGGAATTCTAAGGATTGCTGAAGCACTGTGGTCGCCGACTGAACTTAAGGCCGGATTGCAGAAGATGAAAAATGCTGCCGACTCCTCTGCCGAGACCCGTAAGGCAGACACTCAGGATGACGAGGATTCTGACCAAGGGGACACTCCGAATGCCACCACTGAGCAGACTCGGACTCTTCTTAAGGCTATCCCACGTCGGATCGACGTTCTGCTGAATTCGGCTGGAAGGACTGGTGCGGAGACCGCTCTTCAAACTGTGCTGTCTTGGTACCCTCAAGTGAAGCTCTCCCGATTGCACAGCCTTCGAGACAATGCCTCTGACCTTCTTGACAAAACCTACGCCGAAGTCAATCGGCTAGCCAGCACGATGGTGAATTGGTTTTCTCCCTACGAGTATACTCCGTATCTCGATCAGGGAGGGAACCCGCTCCCTGCCTTTACCATCTCTGGCCTGGCCGAGGAGCTCTCCGACAGCGGCTCATCCCAGACGTCTCCGAAGTCTAAACAGACAGGTGCTGCAACTTCTGAAGCTCAATCGGACCCGTCTGCGCCACCTTCTAGCTCAGTGCCTCCGACTGCTTAAGCTATGCTATCTTTAATTTGTATTCCGACTGTCCGCTTGTAAGACATATTTTTAATTCTGTCGACACCTACTGGGTGTGACTTGGATGTAATGACATTATTCGGCCTCGGTCCTATTACTTTTGATGCAATCCGATTGCTTGTTTGTCACTTTTGCATGTGCGATCGACTTTGCGTCTTTGTCGGTTTCCTTTATCGGCTACACTTGGGGATGTCTGCTGTGTCGACCTTGCTGCCGTTATGCGGTCCGCAATCGGATCAACAGTAGACATCCGGCCAAGGTTCGATAAGCTTTTTTTACACGACAAGATTTTTACCGCAAAGGATTCTGCAAGAGCAAAACACCGATTGCTCGCTACCAGATCCAATGTCCTGATTTGCAGCGCAATCGATGACTCCGTCCTGTCGACTGCCCTTGGTGGCCTCTTTCGGATTGTTTCCCGGGAATTTGTACTACCGACTGCCTCAATCGCCACCCTCCTCGATGCCACAAACCTTCTAGTGATTTGCACTCGAGCTAAGTGTTCGATTGAAGGCCAGCCTGCAGTCCCCGTACCTCAATGGCTTATTTATTTGACTTCGCGGTCGGCCAGTCCCCGAGTGTGCTACGCACATCTCGGGTATGACTGATCGTTGCCGATTGAGGCTAGCTCTTCGAATGAAATTATACAAAAGTACTCGAATGCTCATTTTTAGAGACACGATAACTTTTTACTGATTGTTTGCCGAATGGCTTACATAAATTTCGGTCGCTCAACTATAGAACGGACACAACAACTCGGCGTTCCACGGCCGCTCCGTCTCTACTCCTGACGTGTCCTTGTGCCGAGTGCCCTTGGTGCAGTCGATCAGATAATAGGAATTGTTCTTGAGCGCTCTGCTGACAACAAATGGCCCTTCCCATGGTGAGGATAACTTGTGCTACCCCTCTGACTTCTGGATTCGGCGTAGCACCATATCTCCCTCTCGGAAAGCGAGGGGACGAATCTTCTTGCTGTGGTAGTGCCTCAACTTCTGCTGGTAGACTGCTGACCTAGACAAGGCCAACAGACAAGCTTCTTCTTTGAGGTCGATGCCGTCTTCTCTTGCCAATCTTGCTTCTTCTTCTATGTACAGGGCGTGCCGAGGTGAATCAAACTCAATGTCGGAAGGGATGACTGCTTCTGAGCCATACACCAGGAAGAAAGGAGTGAATCCAGTCGACCTGTTTGGAGTGGTCCTCAAGCTGAACAGTACTGCTGGAAGTTCGTCGATCCATGCTCCGGGTGCCCTCTCAAGTGGCTCTACCAATCTGGGCCTGATACCCGATAGGATTAGTCCATTTGCCCTTTCGACTTGACCATTGGACTGTGGGTGTGCCACAGATGCTAGATCGAGCCGAATGCCTTGCTGAGACGCATATCGGGCCAGCGCCCCCTTTGCGAAGTTTGTGCCGTTGTCGGTGATGATGATGTTAGGTACACCGTATCTGCATACGATGTCGGCCACAAACCGAACCGCTGTCGGCCCATCCAACTTTTTGATTGGTCTTGCTTCAATCCACTTGGTAAACTTATCGACTGCCACTAGGAGATGTGTCATGCCACTCCGAGCTCTCTTGAATGGTCCGACCATGTCCAAACCCCAAACTGCAAACGGCCAAGCTATTGGGATGGTCTTCAGTGCCGATGCTGGCTGATGACTCTTTGCCTTGAATCACTGACAACCCTTGCAGTGCTTCACCAGATTTTCAGCCGCTGCGAGTGCAGGTGGCCAGTAGAAACCATGTCGGAAAGCCTTGTTGGCGATTGCCTTTGTTGACGCGTGATGACCACATTCACCCTGATGGATGTCTCTGAGCAGCTCCAAGCCTCTGTCCTCTTCAACACACCTCTGGAGGACACCAGTTGCACTCTTGCGCATCAACTCATTGTTGATTATTGTATACGCCCAAGATCTGCGGCTGATCTGCCTGGACTCTGCTAAATCTGGTGTGAGGATCCCGTCTGCTAAGAAATCTCTAATCAGTTGTGCCCATGACGGCGCACTGACGACCACCATTACGTCCGCATGCTGAGGTGGGACTTCCTCTTGGATCTCGGCCTCTTGACCACTGACCTCCTCGATCTCGGCCACTTGGACGTCTGCCATTTCGACCTCTACTTCTGAACTGCCGACTGCGGCGTCTGGCACGCATTCGGCAGCCCCTGGTGCTGACTTCTCGTCTGGAGCTGGAGATTCATCATTGCACTCGGAAATTTCTGATGTCATTGGCTCTTCGGAGGTTGTGCCTTCTAGTGCGGCCTCCGCTTTCTTACCTTTGCTCTTCTTCTTCTCCTCTGCAGCCCCTGGCTCGCAATCGGCAGTCCCTGGTGCTGTTGCCGAGACACCCTGGGCGCTGGACTGCTTCTTCATGGTTGCAGGTTTGGCCGGTTGAACTTCTTTTGCCTTTCTGAGTGCTTCAAGATCGGTCTCCGAGATAAAAATGGACTCGGACTCTGGGGATGGAATGATAGATGGCTTCTTGATATGCTCCAGAGATACGCCTGGTGGGATTGATTGCCTTGTGGAACCTAGCTTGGACAATGCATCTGCTGCTTCGTTGTTTGCTCTCGGCACATGATGGAACTCGCAACCTTCAAAATATCCGCTGATCTGCTGCACTAGGAATCGATAGCTTGCCATGTTAGCATCTTTTGCATCCCAGGTGCCCGAGCACTGCTGTACCACCAGGTCGGAATCACCAAAGCACTCGATGTTCCGAATACCGATTTCCTTGGCAAGCTTGATACCATGCACAAGGGCTTCGTACTCGGCGACATTGTTTGATGCTGCGAAGTGAATCTGAAGCACGTACTGCAACTGATCTCCTTTTGGGGAAGTGAGTACCACCCCAGCCCCTAGGCCATTCTTCATCTTGGAGCCATCAAAGTGCATTCGCCAGCAATCCGACATTGGGAACTGCGGCATGTACTGAGTTTCAGCCCAGTCCACCAGGAAATCGGCCAATGCTTGCGACTTGATTGCCGTCCTAGGTTCATACTGGATGCCGTGACTGGCGACTTCAATTGCCCATTTTGCCACCCTTCCGGTTGCATCTCTGCTTCCCATGATGTCGGCTAATGGAGCCGAACTGACAACTGTGATCAGGTGAGCTTGAAAGTATGGCTTCAATCTTTTGGCTTCCATGTACACTCCATAGCACATCTTCTGATAGTGAGGGTAGTTCTGCTTGGATGCCGAGAGTACTTCGCTGATGTAGTACACTGGGCGCTGGATTTGCTGTGCCTTGTCCTTCTCGGGCCGCTCCACCACCATGACTGCGCTGATCACCCGATTGGTTGCCGCAATGTATAACATCATTGGCTCCTTCTCAATCGGGGCAGCCAGGATTGGTGCCGTGGAGAGAATGCGCTTGAGTTCTCGGAATGCTTCGTTTGCTTGAGGGGTCCATGTGAACTTCTCGGTCTTCTTCATCAGCTGGTATAATGGGATTGCCTTTTCACCCAGCCGACTGAGGAATCGGCTGAGAGATGCGAGGCAACCGGTGAATTTCTGCACCTGCTTCAGGGTCTTGGGCTGCTCCATGCGCTCTATTGCAGCTATCTTTTCGGGGTTGCATTCGATTCCTCTCTCGGAAATGAGAAACCCCAACAGCTTGCCGGCTTGGACTCCGAACACACACTTCTCCGGGTTGAGCTTGATCTGATAAGTTCTCAAATTCGCGAATGTTTCTCTGAGATCATCTAGCAATGTGATCCCCTTTGCCGACTTCACCACCAAATCGTCCACGTATACATGGAGATTCCTGCCGAGTTAGGAATGTGTGCACCTCTGAATCGTGCGCTGATAAGTGGCTCCTCCATTCTTCAGACCAAAAGGCATGGTGATATAACAATAGGCCCCAAAAGGGGTTATGAATGCAGTTTTGATCTGATCTTCCACAGCCAACTTGATCTGGTGATATCCAGCAGTAGCATCCAGAAAGGACAACAGCTCGCAGCCGGCCGTAGAATCAATCACTTGATCAATACGGGGCAGAGCAAACGGATCTTTCGGGCATGCTTTGTTCAGACAAGTATAATCTATACACATACGCCAAGTCTTGTTCTTCTTCATGACGAGGACTGGATTTGCCAGCCACTCGGGGTAAAACACCTCCATGATGAAACCTGCCGCTTGCAGCTTCGCAATCTCTTCACCGATTGCCCTTATTTTGTCCTCAGAAAAACGTCTCAGGGGTTGCTTGACCGGCTTCGAGCCTGGCCGAATGTGCAGCTTGTGCTCGGCGAGTTCTCTCGGAACACCAGGCATGTCTTGTGGAGACCATGCAAAGATGTCCCGATTCTCACGGAGGAACTCGACGAGCTCGCTTTCCTATTTATCGCTAAGTCCAGCTCCGACTACAACGAACTTGGTTGAGTCGGAGGGATCTAGAGCGATCTTCTTGCTGTCCTTGGCTGACTGAAAAGCCGATTCCTCATCTAATCTCTTTGCTGGGCCAACCGGAAGTGGATTCTTGCTTTGTGCTTGCGCCATTGCAATGACTTTGCCGAGCTGACACTTCTCCGTCTCCACCACTAGGGATTCAGCCAAACTGCTGCCAGCGGATGTGCACTAGAGGGACTTCCTGAAGTCTCCGGTGACTGTGATGACACCGTTTGGCCCCGGGATCTTCATCTTCAGGTATGTCTGCTGTGCATTGATCATGAACTTGGCGAATGCTGGTAACCCCAATAGGGCATGGTAAGGACTGCTGAGGTCGGCCACCTCAAACCAAATCGGCTCTCTCCTAAAATTTTCTTCCGTGCCAAATATGACATCCAGCCGAATGCGACCCATGGGGGTGCAAGACAGTCCAGGAACAATCCCATGGAATGTCGTCCGACTGCGCTCCAGGTCTCGCTCTGTGATCCCTAGCTTGAGCATTGTATCTCTGTACAGAATGTTGATTGTGCTTCCTCCATCTACTAGCACTCGAGAAAACTTGCATGAAAATCTTGGTCCTGCAACCAGAGCGTCCACCACCAGCGGATAATTGCCTGGATTCGGCAAAATGGTGGGATGATCTGCTCTGTCCCAGGATATCGGACATTCGGACCAGTGCACAAATTGGGGAATCGGCGGCATAGTGGCATTGACTTCTTGGGCTCGGGCTCTCCGACTACCCTTGTCTGTGGACTCGCTGGTAAAAATCATGTAAGACGCATCCTTCTGCGGGTACTGGTTCTGTTGCTGAGGTGGTCCTCTGTTCTGGGGTGGTGGTGGTGGTGGTGGTAAAGCTTCTCCCTTTGCAATCCTTCTCACGAAGTCACACTGCCGAGTGGTGTGCGCAGACGGCCTCCCAGGCGTGCTGTGCAATTTGCATGGTGCGTCCAACATATCCTCGAATGTGTATTTGGGCTTCATCTGCCCTGGGGGTCTCACATTTGGTCTCATCTTCCGACTGCCTCCTGCAGCCGCTGGATCTTCCTCATTTTGAACAGCGGCCACCTGCCGACTGCCATACTGGGAATCAGGCTGCTCGTCCTTGCGCTTGCCGTTGTTCTGCTGGTTGTTGTTGTTGTTGCGATTGTTCTCTCTTCTTTCCTTCCGACTGAGGCCTTGGTTCCCTGTGTCCGACTGCGGAGCCCCTGGTGATTGGATCACACCTCCAACTCCGAGTTGGATAGGGCGCATCGCAGAATCGGACATAGCGAACGCATTTGCCACCTTCATAAGCTCAGCGAGCGACGTGAAGTCTTTGCGGAGCAGCTTGTGCTTCAACATTGAATCCGCCAGGCACCCATCAGTAAAATACTGAATGGCCTGGATCTCATGGACTCCTTCGCATGAATTCTTCAGCTTGATCCACCGAGATAGGTAATCTCGGAGGGGCTCGTCCTTGCCTTGCACACACAGAGCTAACTGCCGTGGGAGGTTGGGCCTCTCATACGTGCTTGTGAAGTTGTGAATGAATGCGGTCGTGAAATCCTCCCAGCAATTCACACTGTCCCTGGGCAAACTGTTCAACCACGTCCGCGCTGAGCCTTGCAGCATGAGAGGTGCGTAGCGGACTGCTACACGCCGATTGCCTCCTGCAATGCGGACTGCCGTCAGGTAGTCGGACAGCCAATCTTCCGGTTTCACCGAGCCATTGTACTTGGGAGTGTCTCTCGGTAATGTGAAGCCTTTCGGGAATCTCTTCGTCCGAATGCGGTGACCAAAACATGATGGGCCAGCTTCTCCTTCTTCATCTTCCTGAGCTTCCTTCTCCAGGAGCTCAATGCGATGCCTTGCGTCGTTCTGGCCGATTTGGCGAGGGCCAAGTCGGGTGCTGATTGCTGGTCTTGGCGCCGATTGCTGCGGCATGTCATGGCGCCTGCTGTTAACAGCTGGCTCTTCCATTCTTCTGCTTGCTGCTGGGGGTGGACGATTGCTTCTGACCTAGCCGTCGTGCCGACACGGTGCAGGTTGATGCCTGTGCTGGCGCGATGCATTCGGTCGCTGGCTAGCTCCCGCATTCGGCCTCACAGTTCCTCTTGATGCCTCTGGCTCAGCATTCTGATTGCCCATTGCCACAAGCCTCTGCTCTTTTGCGGCCGCTATCAGCTCACGCATTCGGCGCGACTGTTCGCGCCGCTCATCTCCTTCCAATTCTTCCAGCTCGAGCGCTATCTGCTCGGCGGCTCTCAAATTCTTGTCCGGTGTGCTATATGTTGGCCTCTGGATGAATGCCGACTACGCTGGCTGCTCCGGTTGCACCAGCCTTCTCGGACGCTCCGGCTGCTCAGCTCCTGATAGCTGCTGGTTGACTGCTCTTCCTCGGCTTCTCAGGTCTTCCAGGACTGCGGGCTCAATCGGCCGGCGCGGTCCTGCATGAGCTGCGTTGTACTCCCTTGTGATGGCTCCTAGCCGACGCTCTTCTGCCAACACTTGCTCAGCCCTGCGAGCCAGAGCGAGCCGTGCTGTTTCCAGCTCGGTGTGCACCTGCTCCGGATCACCATTCCGGTTCACAGGTGTGTATAACACATCCCGCAACGCACTGGTGCCGATTCGCTCTGCCGCATCAGCTACTTCCTTGGCCTTCCTTGCTGCGCTTGCCGGATCACGGTTGGTCGACGAAGATGCTCCCGCCATCATGACCGCGGCGTGCAGTCGGCCCTCCTCTCGGCCAGGTGCTGCGATGCAGCCCCTGGTCGAGAGCAGATCTGTAGCACACGAGAAGATGCGGATGTCTCTGGGATATGCCTTAGGGAAGCTGCCAATGAAGAGACGATGACTTCCCACTTGCAGCGACACTCCGGGCGGCAAGGGTGCTCCAGCCCTGTACCGCGCCGAGTAGTCCACTACATAATCGATTGCCCCACGCCTCAGAATCAGGCCGGAGGCGTGGCTACCACCGGATGCAGAGGAAAATCCCGTCCGGATCTTGACTCCAGTCGACGCCTCGGTCTGCCCCACGGTGGGCGCCAACTGTCGTCGATATGTGACGGCAGATGCCATGGGGATGGCTAAAGTGAGGGGAAGACACGAGGGAGGAAATGTCGATGGTGCCGGAATCGTGTTGGGCACAAGCACAGTGAAGACACCACGATGTACCCAGGTTCGGGGCTCTCCGGAGAGATAACACCCCTACTCCTGCTTGTCTCTTGTATATCAATGAAGTGACTACAATAACTGCTCTTCTATCTTCTCAGGGGAAGGAGTACGCCGCCGCCGTGGGCAAGGTCCTCTCCTGCTTCCCTGAGGAGTGACTACGGGCAATGAATGAACTGGAGGGGGAATGAGTTAATGAGATCTCAGGTGTGGCGTCCCTCGCGCAGGAGGGGGTACCCTGGCTCTTATAGTGTGAGTCCAGGGTACTATGGTAACTTCATCGCCGAATGGACCCATCCGTCATCCTCTGATCGGCCTGGGCCCACCGACTGCTCCTCTCCGGGTGACCCGGAGCATACGAGCGGCGGCCCATGCTGCTACCTCGTAGAACCTAGGAGTGAACAGTGGAGCTAGGGGGTGCGGTCTTGTCGGCCTGTCCGCGGAATCGGCGGGGAGGTGACACCGTATCTTCAGCAAATCCTCGACACGACCTGACCTTCCTGCCACCCAGATATCTCGGGATATGGCCTTTATGACCTCGTAATCATACCCCCGACTGGGTGGTAGGTTGCTCCGATTGCGCCTGGACCGACTGGTGGTTCCTGGTGGGGTCGATTGCTCTGGGCAATCGGCCTTCTAGGAATCGGCCTCGGTCCAGCTGCGGACCAATCGGGTGATCATCTTTGGAGAAGGGTGGCCCGATTGCGCCTGGGCCGACTGCTGGCGCTTGGTATGGTCGATTGCCTTGGAGCAATCGGCCGTACCACTGCCCAGCTCGGCCCAGCTGCAGCCCAATTGGTCCATCCTTGTCTTGAAAGCTTGCTTCCGCTTGGGTTAGCCTACCCGGGTACCAATCCCCCGACAAAACCCTTGCAAATGAAGAGCAAGCGGAAAAATTATGTTCTCAGTTTCAAGGGATCAATAAAAGGCCGTAGAGTGCCGAATATAACAGGGCTCAGGGTACTTGATGCTGGTGGACGATTATTTTGCTTCAGATGCCCTGTTCGTGGACAATTTTCACCGACGCTTTCGGATGCGGAATAATGTGTTCGATCCCCTCTAGAATGGTGTCCGGTTCTACGATGACTACTTCATCTTAAAGAAGGATACCGCGTGGACAATTGGATCCTACGACCATTAGAAATGCACGGCTGCATTGCAGATGCTTGCATATGGCACGTCTGCGAATGTCCGAGAGCACATACGGGAACGCCATGGTGTGATTTTCTCATGCAATGGGTGCAAGTGTTTGGTTGTCAATACTTGAAAGAACCAACTATCATGGACACCAAAAAGCTCATGAAAATGTCGAAAGCAAGAGGATGGTTAGGTGTTCTGAGATCTCTAGATTGTATGAATTGGAGGTGGAAGAACTATCCATATGCTCTAGTGCTCTACAATGACAATATCAGAGCCATATAAAGAAGACCACCATCATTCTTGAAGCAGTTGCTTCACATGAACTTTGGATTTGGCATGCTTGGGTTTTACGATGATATCAATATCCTCCGTGCAACTATACTATCAACGAGCATGAGTAGAAAATGGGCTATTATCTGGTTGACGATATCTATCCTCCGTGGGCGACCTTCTCAAGACCATCTCCCAGCCAATAGGTCAGAAAAAAGACCACTTTTCCCAAAGACAAGAATGAACTAGAAAAGGATGTGGAGAAGGGATCTGGAGTGTTCCAAGCTCGATTTGCAGTTTTCCGAGGACCTGCAAAACTGTGGAATCCAGAGATCTTGGGGGAGGTGATGACATGTCGTGTGATCATGCATAACATGATCATGGAGGATGAGGGTGAAGGTGCTGCCAAAAATCTGGACTTTGAGAACATGGGTGATCCTATTGAACTTCCACCGTAGAATCCGATAACATTTGATGAGTTTGTTCAAATGCATCAACAAATTCGACATTGTGCAACTCATAAGCAGTTCAAGAAAGACTTGACTGAACATTTGTGGGCTGTTAAGGGAGACAATTAAAATAAATTTGAATTGAATTTGTGTTGAAACTATTTAATTGGTTAATTGTAACGAATTTGAATGAATTTCGTCTGAATTTTCCATATTTTGGTTGAACTGCTGGTGGATGAATGCGGCTAAGGTTGAATGATCGACTCCTGCATCAGTTTTCATAGATTGGTACCCCTATCCGCGGATGGATACGACATCCATTTTAAAGGATATCGTTGGAGATACCATTACTACGACAAGGTGCACACTATTTTGAGCCGAAAATGACAATATTTATGGCGCTGCCGTAGACAAAAACACCTGTAACGAACGAGGCAAGACCTTCCTGGTACTACTTCCACACCACAAATAGTCATACCAGGTCACTCTGCTAGTCCTCTTAAAGAAGAGAGGGTGTGAACATACCATAAAACCTTTAGGCCTTGTTTGGACACTCTATTATGAGTTTTGACGCAATCCTCCTCGACGGACATGAAGGACATGAAACTTGAACTTAATTTTGTTTCCATCCTTAATTAAAGGAATTTGGTCAGCCAAGTGGAAATGGGGAAACACCTATTATGAGCCCTGAGATCTTAGCTAGATCATCCTTAAATGAAAATCTTAGCTAGATCAAAAGAAAGCTCTAGAGTGAATGATCACTTTACAATACACAAAACTATTTAGGAGCATCTACAACACCGAACCTCAAACCTCCCGCAACCGTTCTTATCGGGTTATTCAGACCTATTTTGTCATCCAACGCGGGTGTGTATACGTTCGCGGGTTGGTCCTTATGTCCATCAAGGCGATCGGCTTGGCGAATCCCATCATGACGAAATAAAAGTTGATGCTCGATTCCATTCAATCGGAGCACAATGTGCAAGCAAACCAACACCGTCTCCGCGAGCAAGAGGCGAGTATCGACGATATATTTGTCGGCCTACAGGACGATGAGGAGCCAGTCGAGCTGACCGAGGAGATGGAGGTGGACCACAACAATGTGGAGATAGACGTGTAGTTCGACTAGTTATTTTTATTTTTATTTAAGTATTAAAAATAGTTCCATGGATGACATATCATCCATTTATATAAATTACATACGGATTTCAATGAATTTCTTTCGAATTTATCCGACTCTGACGAAATTTTGGTGAACTGATGGTGGAATTTTGCGTCTATGGTTAGATGGACGGCTCTCACATTATTGTTCGTGGACTGGTTCCCCTCGGTCCGTACGTAGACTAGTCACCCGGTCTACGGACGATTGCAATGTCCATTTTAGGGATCGGTGTTGAAGATTTCCTAAGCTCCAAAGTTCCAGACCAGTACATCTAACTCATGCCAGTGAGCTTCTTAAACACAAAGGCTTCGCATGATGCACCTTTTTCAGAGGGTGGTTTTGGCATGGGGACAATGGTCGACTCGCCGAAGCTCCAATGACACGCCATGTGAAGGACCCGATCGGTGTCGGACATGGCCACAACAAGTTGTTCTACCAAATATCCGACTAATTTTTTGCTTCATATTGTATTTGTATAATTCAATTTATTTGTTGCACATGTTGTTCGATCAATCTTATAGAAAGATAGTTTAATTTTTATGCATATTGTAGACTGTAGTTATGCAAAATATTATTCAAGACGGTCAAAAGTATATGCATTTCGACCTAGGGGATATCAATTCCTCTATTTTTGATGTTGGACAATAATCAAAAGCTAGAAAATGGTAGTGAAGCCAAGAGGTTCGGCATTCACACAAGTTGAAGATACTTTGTTGGTTGATGCTTGTTGGTCACTAGCATGGATCCGGTATGTGGAGCCCAATAAAAAGGGTGTAATTATGGAAGCAAATTCACAAACACTATCATACACACAAACACTGTACACAATCATATGCAGTTAATACAACTCACAATATGGGCTCTTTTCAACATAGGTGGTCTTCCATTCAAGAGGACGTAAGCAAGTTTGTTGGTTATTATACACGATTGGTTAGCCGGAACTTAATTGGCATCAGTGTCCTAAGACATGCCACTATAAAATGGAATAAATATATATATAAAATGATGGATCAAGCTTCACTCAATATTAAAGAGGAACCGACAAGTGAAGAGAAATAATAAGTGGGAGAGAAGGACCGTATCACTTGTGAATGTGCTGACAAGTAAAATGTCCGTCACATGGATGGGCATTTTTCCACCATGGAAAAAAGAAAGAAAAGAGGTACACTATGTTTTTGGATATGCAAATGGAGAGACAAAAATAGAGAATGATAAGCACAAGGATTATATGAAATGAGAGCTTGAAAAGCCAACAAAGAAATGCAAAAAATAGAGCTTGCGAGAGAGAGGTTGAGGATAACGAGAATGACATATAGAGGAGTCGAGGATCAATGTTCGAAGACACTAGCCTTTTGGGTGATGAAGACACGAAATGGGTGATTAACATGAGAAAGAAGATCAATGAGGGCAACGAAGATGCTTGATTCATTTTTGTATTGGTTTGTCGATATATGAATTGTTAATTTTATGTTAACATGTAATGAATTATTAATTTATGGTTTATCTAATTTTATCGAACATTGAATTAATAAACTTGTATGCTATTGCATGAAGTTAAAGATTTATATAACAAAAATATGGTTATTTAAAAGAACAAATTAGAATTCAGGCAGCGTTGTTTACAGGGGTAAAATCAATTACTAGCTATATTTGATTGTAGATGCTCTTGGCACAAACTCAGATGCATAGAGATGATGCCATCCCTACCCTCCGACAAAGTGCACACAATTTCGAGCCGAAAAGGACAATATTAATGGCCTTGCCGTACACAAACACCATCCTGTAACGAACTATAGGAAAGAATCGCATAGTACTGTACCACTTCCACACTGCAAGTGGTCAGACCATGTCACTCAGCTAGTCTGCTTAAAGACGAGAGGGTGTGAACCATAAGGGCTTGACACTCTATTCTGAGTTCTCACGAAATCCTCCTCGATTGACATGAAACTTGAACTTGAAAAGGCCTTTCCAGCGTCAATTAAAGGGATTCAACCAGCTAAGTTGGAAAGTGAAAACAGCTAATGTGAGCCCTGGAATCTTAGCTAGATCATCCTTAAAATAAAAGAAATCTTAGCTTGATCGAAAGAAAGCACTGTACTGGATGGATGATCACTTTACAATGCACAAAACTAGCCTAGCTGCCGAGTCACAGACCAGTACACTTACAGCTAGCTAGCTCATGCGAGTGAGCTGCTTATTAAACTAACTGTAATAGTCGACAAAAATATAAACACGAAGCCTCCGCACGAGACACAAAGCGCGTTCTCCAGAGCACTTTCCGATTATTAAACTAACTGTAATAATCGACAAAAATATAAATTGAAACGAAACGGAACAAATCCATCAAGTATCCAATGTAACCATTTCACAAGTATCCAATGCATCAACCCACACAGTGTAGTAGCATTAATCCTAATGTCTCGCCAAATAACACACATATATAGTATAGGTATAAGTATTATGTTTTTACTAAAATGAACGAAAGAATCTATGGAACCAGAAATGGACTGAGACCTAGCCAGAGCCTAGAGAGGATCCATGCATGCACCTAGCTAAGCCTCCATGTGAGAAACCAAGAATCAATGATCAATGGCGATATCATCGATGCCGTCGATCCATTGCAAATGGTGGGTTCTAGCAGAAGCTCCACAGCCTCATTATCTCGCCGTCCTCCTCGGGCTCTTCCCAGGCCGACGAGAAGGGCGTGGCGTGGCCGGCGGCGATGAGATCCATGAGCTTGGGGGACGCGAACGCGTCCAGCTCCGTCCACAGCTCGTCGGCGTGGTCTCCCTCTATCGAGCCAGCGCTGACCGCGGCGGACATGGAAGACGTGGCGTGCTCCTGGACGTCGATGCCCCCCGGCGTCGACACCGAGGCGGAGGCGGAGATTGGCGTCGTCGCCTCGGCGCTGAAAGAGCAGCTGTCGTCCACGACGACGCTGGGGACGATGCCGCTGGTGGCTTCGAATGCCGCGGCCGCAGCGGCGGCCGCGCGCTGGATGGACCTCGGGGACGAGCCGTCGGCGGGCTGGCACGTCGAGGATGACGATGAGGAGGAGGGAAAGTTGAGGACGGCGCCGGAGCCCTTGAGGCAGAGGAGCGCGGCGTCGTAGGCGCGCGCGGCGGCCTCCGGGTTGGCGTAGGAGCCGAGCCAGATCCGGCGCTTCTGGTGCGGCGCCCTGATCTCGGACACCCACGACCCCCAGCTACGCATCCGCACCCCCTTGTACTGCCTCGCCGGCTGCCTGCCTCCGCCGCCGCACAGCGCCGCCACGGCACCACCACCGCTCTCCGCCGTCGCCGTCGCCGCCGCGTCGCACCTGGCACTGCTGCCCGGGTGGTTCTTGACCATTTTCCACGCGCTGAGACGAGAGATCTTGCTGCAGTGCTGCCACAGTGGAGCGTGAGCGAGTCACTGGTGGAGCACGTACTTATAGGCGACGCGGCGTGTGAACGCTGCTGGTGAATTCGATCGTGGGAAAGGGGGGCAGTGCAGTGGTGTCACACTCGCGCACGCAAAGTCACTACGTACTCCGTACTACTACGTGGTCCTAGTGGTGGAGAAAGGGTTCGCGCTATTCTATAGCTTGGCTTGCATTTAGAAGAGAAGAGATGCCAGTCAACACTTGTTTTTTCGTCTCCTCCTTAACTCAGGCTGGCTAGATCGCACATCAGAAAATCTTTTGGAATAGAAGATATGCCAGTCAACACTTGTTTTTTCGTCTTCTCATTAGGGCAACTCCAAAGGAAAGATTCAAACAGATTCAACTTTGGTTCGTTCTTTGTTCATTTGGGTTCGTCAAACGGATCAATATTTGATCTCATCAAGTCGCTGCACCCAACGAAGTGAGGGGGAAGACGCATTTGGTCAGGAGTCAATTTTTTAGTTCCACCTCTCTTCGTCCAGGTGTTTATAAGGGAAAGGCATAGAATTGTTGTCCACATTGGTATTATTGCAAAACTAAAAATGACCGCTCTTGTGGAAAGCTTTGCTTTGGTGGTACTATATATCTTTCATGAGGATGAGCGATTTAAAATTTAGATTCGTTCACCTCCATTCAAGACATGTATATCACCATAGCGTAGCTTCTCAGGTGAGTGGCCATTACTGTTTTTACTATAATTTTTTATTTTTATTTACATCTTTGTTTCTTAATTTTCATATACGCCTTTGTTTCACCAGAGGGCATCGATCAGTGGACAAAGTTTTAATCCCACCTCTCCGCTGAAGGGTCTCACCGATGTGTTTATAAAGTGGGCGGCATAGAATGGTTGTCCACATTGATATTATAGCAAAGTTAGGAACGGTCCTTCACATTGGTATTATAGCAAAACAGAAACGATCCTTCTTGTGGAGATATTTCTTCATCACCCTTAGACTACTCTTCGTGGACGGATTATATATTATTCTCTTCACATTTTATTTATTTTATATACGTATTTATTGTCAGACAGTGCATAAATTTGGTCATTTCAATATAGACGGGTCGACGATCGAGGGGCGAAGGGGGGGGGGAGGGAGAGGGGTGGTGGTCATGATGTTTGTGGCGCAGACAAACGGGTCAGGGAAGGACAATGAGAGACAACCAGATCGTCCGCTTTGCGTCCACAAGGACTCAAATCAGCTTTGAATTTGGGCTGAAAATGGGTGTGGACGAACCAAAAAACGAATCTTGATCCATTTAAATCGCTCCGTTGAACCGTTAATTTTATCCCCGTGGCCCAAACGAAAGCGGAGATATGAAAGGGAAACATTTGGATCTTCCTTTTGAAGTTGCCCTTAACTGAAGCTGGCTAGATCGCACATCAGCAAATCTCTACTGGTAGTAGCCAGGCTTGTTTGAGAAGGTTACAGGCGGATCTCATGGGAGAATGTACTGTGGCTTCTCGCCCAAGGTGGTTCCAGATGCAGTATTCATTGGGGCGAGAAAAGAAGACGAAAACTGGGTGTACCACATGCATGGGCAGCTGCCTAACTTGCCTGATGCTGTCGGGAAACCTCATATTAAAGCTGCTGAACAAATAGCTGTAAAACCAGATCTATAAGCTACCTTCGTGCCATTTCAGTACTAGTACATGGAACCGGGGAAATGCCCCGTATTTTTTTCATATAGTACAAGAGTTTAGCTGCCATGGAAACATATAAATAAAAGCCGGTCTAAAGTAAACAAAAATGCTCAATTATTCGTTTACGATTTCAGATGCCGATCAGTGTGCCTAGCTCGCACGTATATGCAGTACATGAATATTTCTTATTGAGATCTGTGGCCATGGTCACAGTTTGAACGTACGTCATGGACTCATGGGCATGACAGATTTCTGATAGCAGCATTAATCAATCAATCTTCACAGCTGCTGCGCCCCTACATTACTATAATTAAGTAACTGCTAGCACATTAAAAGCTCATAGTGCCTCAAGAGTCTTCACGGCCAAGCAAGTTCAAAGGCGCCCGTACACCCGAGAGGTCATATCAGATCAGGCATGAGAAAAGAGGCGAGATGGATGATCAAGTACTTCTGCACATCTCGGTGTAAAGATTGGCGCAGGCATTGGAAAGCTCTGCCCTCCACGGCAAGTAATAGCGCTGCTGCATTCCCTGATTCGGAAAGTGCCAATGCTCCTCTCCGAGTAGTATCCGATCGTCCATGATGGTGTAGGGAACAATATCACTGTGTGTGTGGGGGTGTGGTGTGGTGTGGAGGCCCCAATGTTTTCCTGCAGAGCAAAATACATTGCATGTAGATCTCGGTTATACATTCAGAAAACGTTGATCAGGGCGCAGATCAAGTGAAAAATACGCAAGAACACGGAAGATGGACGAACCACAGTTGATCATGGTGGTAAAACTTTCTCCAGTTTCCTTGTAGGCAACTTAAGCTGAGCAGTGAAGTGTGTGATCAGACGGTGGAGACTAGTAGTAGTCCTCATCTTGTTGTTGCAGCAAGTAAGATGAAGATCTGGCGAAAAAAAGGTAAGAAAAGCTTTATGTTCAGTTTGGCTTTTCTACGTATCTTATGGTGTACTCCATGCATCCATGAAACTACCTAGCCCACCTATGTAGGCTTTGATCTAACCTAGCTGCTACTCACTGACCCCCACACTTTATCCGGCTTGCTGCACAAAACTTTGAGTGGCTCTATTCACCGAATTTTGTGTTTGCAGTTAGAGTAAATTGTAATTTAAAACATTATAATTGGGGTTAGTGTTGCTCATAACCACTATTTACTTCATTAACATTACTAAACAGTATAACAAAGCAACCTACGAGTCCTCTCATCGATTTGACACTACTAGGATAATGGCCTCCAGCAGCGCGGGGTAAAGGCCCATCAGCAGCACGGACCCCGCGCTGCTATTATCGCGCTACAGCTAACTTTCATCAGCAGCGCGGGCACCCCCGCGCTGTAGTTAAGTTTCAGTTAGCAATGCGGTGTAGCTGCACCCACTAGTAGAAAACAGGGCTTTGGTTCAGGCCTCTCCAGCCCATTCGTTCCGGTTGTGCCACGAACTGGAACCCATGGGTGTCATACGTCCCGGTTCGTGCGCCCAGGGGGCCGGCCGGGCCTCGTGGGGCATTGGTCCCGGTTCGTCTGGGGGCATATGTCCCGGTTCCAGACAAGAACCGAGACCAATGGGCCTCGCTCCTGGCCCACAACCATTAGTCTCGGTTTGTGGCTCGGCCCGGGACGAAAGACTGACCATTAGTACCGGTTTCAGCCACAAACCGGGACTAATGATTTGGCTATATATACCCCTCGCCGCCGAGCAGAGCACTCCACTGGTGCTCTGTTTTTTCGAGGAGGGCAAGGGGAGGGCTTTCTGGTGCTCTAGCTCACCTCCAATGCACATGATGTGTTCGATGAAATGCCCGAGCCACACTACTTAAGCTTTCTCCTCTCCAAACTCGACCTCCAAGCTCCGTTTTCCTCAAGATTTGTCTAGGTTTAGCGATTTCTCACGTCTCGTACCCGTCTTCACCATCGTCGATCGCCCACGCCAATCTCGTCGCCGGCACCACCGTGGTGAGCCTCTTGTTCTTTTTTTCTTTCTAAAAGAAAATAATTCTTACTTTTATGATTAGATATATATACTTGTCTAATTTTCTTATTGCTTTTTATTATATAGTGCGATGGTTATGGTATCTGCACATGCCGGCCCTCGTCCTGTCTATGATTCGGATGTGGTATATATTATCTTTTAAAACTATTTGGTTCATTTTTTATGACAATTATGCCGACCAACGTGACATAGATTTTATTTATCTAGGAGGTAGTTGAACCGGAAATTCCTACCGACCCTATTGTCGAGAGGTTAAAATTTAGTTGAAGAAGAAAACAATTACTCGAAGGAAAAAATAAAAAGAATTGAGGAGGAGAAGATGCTATTGGAGTTGCATGTTGCGGATGTCATCAATGATAACAAGATCAAGATGGATGCAATGCGCTTGAAGATTAGAAAGATTAGAAAATATGCAATTGATAACGAGGCTTGGTATCATTATGCCGTTGGTTCAATTGTTACCTTCGTTGCGATTATGATCGCATTTGTTGTTGCATTGAAATGTTTTACATAGTTTCAATGTATGGCTTAGTTAGATGCTCTAGAGAGATGTATGTTGTTCAATGAGAACTATGTATGTACTTTGGTTTTACTGTGATGATGAACTTCTATTAATTTGGTCACTTATCTATTCATGATGTTCTGTAATGGTTTTTGACACACTTAATTATATATAATGCACGCAGATGAACCGGCAATGGATGTACGGTGACAAACACACCTCCCAGTACATTAAGGGCGTGCATGAGTTTCTCGAACTGGCTGAGGCAAACAAGAAGAATGGTTTTATGTGTTGTTCATGCCCTACATGTGGGAATATGAAGTCTTACTCTGACCGGCAAACCATTCACGCCCACCTGCTTTATAAGGGATTCATGCCACACTATAATGTTTGGACCAAGCACGTAGAAATAGGGGTTATGATGGAAGACGACGAAGAAGAAGAGTACGATGACAACTATGTGCCCCCTGAATACGGTGATGCTACAACGGGGGAAGCGGACGATGTGCCCGATGAAGATCAAGAGGAACCGGACGATGTGCCCGATGATGATCTCCGCCGGGTCATTGTTGATGCAAGGAGACAGTGTGAAAGTGAAAAGGAGAAGATGAAGTTCGATCGGATGTTAGAGGATTATAAAAAAGGGTTGTACCCCAATTGCGAAGAGGGCATCACAAAGCTCGTTACCGTACTGGAATTTCTGCAGTGAAAGGCAGACAATGTTGTGTCTGACAAAGGATTTGAGAAGCTACTGAAAATATTTAAGAAAAAACTTGCAAAGGATAACGAATTGCCCGACACTACGTACGCAGCAAAGAAGGTCGTATGCCCTGTAGGATTGGAGGTGCAGAAGATACATGCATGCCCTAATGACTGCATCCTCTACCACGGTGCGTACGAGGATTTGAATACATGCCCGGTATGCGGTGCATTGCAGTATAAGATCAGACGAGATGACCCTGGTGATGTTGACGGCGAGCCCCGCAGAAATAGGGTTCCTGCAAAGGTGATGTGGTATGCTCCTATAATACCACGGTTGAAACGTTTGTTCAGAAACAAAGAGCATGCGATGTTGTTGCGATGGCACAATGAAGACCGTAAGAAAGATGGGAATTTGAGACACCCCGCTGATGGGTCACAATGGAGAAATATCGAGATAAAGTACCCGGATAAGTTTGGACATGACCCAAGGAACATATGGCTTGGTTTAAGCGCGGATGACATTAATCCTTTCGGGGAGCAGAGAAGCAATCACAGCACCTGGCCCGTGACTCTATGTATGTTTAACCTTCCTCCTTGGATGTGCGTGAAGCGGAAGTTCATTATGATGCCAATTCTCATCCAAGGCCCTAAGCAACCCGGAAACGACATTGATGTGTACCTAAGGCCATTAGTTGAAGAAATTTTATTGCTGTGGAATGGAAACGGTGTACGTGTGTGGGATGAGCACAAACAGGAGGAATTTGATCTGCATGCGTTGCTGTTTGTAACCATCAATGATTGGCCTGCTCTCAGTAACCTTTCAGGACAGACAAACAAGGGATACCATGCATGCACTCACTGTTTAGCTGACACCAAAAGTATATACTTGGAAAACTGCAGGAAGAATGTGTACCTGGGGCATCGTCAATTTCTTCCGACCAACCATCAATGTCGTAAGAAAGGCAAGCATTTCAAAGGCGAGGCAGATCACCGGAAGAAGCCCGCCATGCGTACCGGTGATCACGTACTTGCAATGGTCAATGATTTACACGTAATATTTGGAAAGGGTCCCGGCGGACTATCTGTTCCGAATGACGACGAGGGATGCGCACCCATGTGGAAGAAGAAATCTATATTTTGGGACCTACCCTACTGGAAACACCTAGATGTCCGATCTTCGATCAACGTGATGCACGTGACGAAGAACCTTTGCGTGAACCTGCTAGGCTTCTTGGGCGTGTATGGGAAGACAAAAGATACACCGGAGGCACGGGAGGACCTGCAACGTTTGCACGAAAAAGATGGCATGCCTCCAAAGCAGTATGAAGGTCTTGCCAGCTACGCTCTTACCAAAGAAGAGAGGGAAATCTATCTTTGAATGCATGCTCAGTATGAAGGCCCCGTCTGGCTTCTCGTCGAATATAAAGGGAATAAGAAATATGGTCGAGAAAAAGTTTCAGAACCTAAAGTCTCATGACTGCCACGTGATTATGACGCAACTGCTTCCGGTTGCATTGAGGGGGCTTGTACAGGAAAACATTCGATTATCCATTGTTAAGCTATGTGCATTCCTCAATGCAATCTCTCATAAGGCGATCGATCTAGAAATCCTACCAAGGCTAAGGAGTGATGTGGCGCAATGTCTTGTCAGTTTCGAGCTGGTGTTCCCACCATCCTTCTTCAATATCATGACGCACGTCCTAGTTCATCTAGTCGACGAGATTTTCATTCTGGGCCCCGTATTTCTACACAATATGTTCCCCTTTGAGAGTTTCATGGGAGTCCTAAAGAAATATGTCCGTAACCGCGCTAGGCCAGAAGGAAGCATCTCCATGGGCCACCAAACAAAGGATGTCATTGGGTTTTGTGTCGACTTCATTCCTGGCCTTAATAAGATTGGTCTCCCTGAATCACGGTATGAGGGGAGTCTGACTGGAAAAGGCACGATTGGAAGGGACTCAATAATATGCAGGGACGGATGATGTCTACGCACACTTCTATTCTTGTAGACTATGTTGGGCCTCCAAGCGCAGAGGTTTGTAGGACAGCCGCAATTTCCCTCAAGTGAATAACCTAAGGTTTATCGAACTCAGGGAAGTAGAGGTTGAAGTTGGTCTCTCTCAAGCAACCCTGCAATTAAGATACAAGAAGTCTCTTGTGTCCCCAACACACCTAATACAACGAGGAGTTGTATAGGTGCACTAGTTCGGCGAAGAGATGGTAAAGTACGAGTGATAGGTGTGGCAAAGGAAGGTAATATAAATCTGTAATAAAAAGTGCAGCAAGCAAACATGTGACAAAAGTGAGCACAAACGGTGTAACAATGGTGGAAACAAGGCCTAGGCTTCATACTTTCACTAGTGGCAACTCTCAACAACATTAACATAGTCTAATCACATGATATTTCCCATAAAACATGCAATGGAGACGTACTCGGAGGTCATTCCTTTGTGGTCAAGAGAGGACGAGAATTGTGTAGGGCTACAAAAGCACACCTCAGAGTTCGTAGTTCTTCAATCCACACACAAAAGAGGAAATCACTCATGAAAATATTCTTCTAACCCATGTCCAATAGACCGCTGTCACCTTGGTCTCGGGGATTATACTAGATAAGATCAAGTGAGTACATCAAATCCAATACATAGAAGAAGGGGAAACGATCATCCTAGATTAACATAGCCAATGATCACAACAAAGATCACATCACGGGAGAGAGAGAGAGAAACCACATAGATCAAGATACAAGCCTTAGCCCCGAGGTGGAACTACTCACACATGGACATGGTGAGAGGGAGAGTTGTTGATGGAGAGGTGCAGCCCGGAGGTGATGAAGGAGGCGGCGACGACGGCGGCCACGGCGGTGGCCACGGCCCTTGGGGGTAGCGGCCCTTGGACCCCTTCTTCTTCCTTGGAGATGGTGCTGCTGTGGAGATTGATCTCCCCCTCAAGACGACTGCCAAGGGGGAGGAAATTTCGTGGTGCCCTTTGACCTAGGTTTCCTCTCTTTATATAGACTCTCGGATTCCCGTCATCCAGATTATGTCTTCTGTATTTCGGGCCCGGAGGAAATTTTATGTCTAAATCCACCAGAAAAAAAATTCCCTACAACTTTGTAGTTTTAAGTTTTTCCGTTTCAGGCCGTCTTCTAGCGCTTCCGAGGCGATCTTTAAAACCTGTCTGGTGGGGACAAATTTCGGGAGAGTTAGAGTCCAACTCCTACAAGGCTTCTTTTTGTGATTTTTCCTTTATCCAAGTAATTCCTACACATAAAGTACAAAAACAAGAACTTGTGCACTGTTGCAACCATTAATAGGTTAGTTCCAAAATATGTTATAAAAAGATATGAAAGTGTATCAAACGCATAGCAATATCACACAAAACATGCATGGAGCAAGCAGAAGTTATAGATACGTTTGGGACGTATCAACATCCCCAAGCTTAATTCCTGCTCGTCCTCGAGTAGGTAAATGATAACAAGCATAATTTCTATGGTGACATGGCACACAACCATATAAGGACTTTTAAGTAAAGCAATCAAAGCATGCAATTCAATTCAAGTCTTAAGAAGCAAGAGTCTATATTAGCATTGACACAAGCAACAAAAGAACAAAAGGTGCAAGAGATCTCGCTGTCCGTGACTCGAATGTCTCCATATGGTGTTTGCGTGCAAGCAGGGGTCTGGGAAAAAGAGAGAGAAAAAAAGCTTGTTGAGAACAACTATCTACTAAAGTTTCACACTTGGTCTCCTTTGGATTCTTATCTTGACTCGTCCCCAGACCACTAGCTAGGTACAAGTCAAACTGATCCACTCCCTTTCGATATTTTTAGCACTCATGCAATGGATGAGCGTGATCAAGAAAGTTGACACCTAAAAGGCGAAATAGAAAGAAGGTGGAGGAGGAAGACAAAAAGGTGTGAAAGGCTCACATCAATGAGGACAATCATAGGCGAGAGAAGGCCATATGATAGATATGATGTGAGGAGTAGGGATTGCCATGCAACGGATGCACATGTGAGCTAAAAGCTCTCCAAGGGAACTAGTGGGGGTGCATGTAACTTGCTTGCTCAAGAAGACCTAGAGCTCGTTTGAGGAGGTTCATCATTGGAATATACAAGCCAAGTTCTATAGTGTGAAGGCCCCACATAGCTATATGCATGATGATGATCTCTATGGAGTACAAGGGATAGAGGATGAAGTACTAGTGTGTATCTCTCAAAAGGAATAGTAGTGTGCCCCCTTCTCTCTTTTTATTTCTCTTTTTTCTATTTTTTGTATTTTTTTGGTGGCCTCAATGGCTCTTTCTATTTAACTCTCATTTGTCCTCTTTGGGATCTTTTGATTTTTTCCTCTTTGGGATCTTTTCCTCACTTTAGGGGCAACACTCTATATTTTACAAGAATATAGGAGATCTTTCACACTTTACAAAGGTACTCACATAAACAAGATATAACTATCATGATGCAAATGTATGCCTCTGCCAGGATAGCAGGATATGCAATGATACTAGCGCGTCATGTAGCAATGATTAGGGCAAGGCCCAACTAGCATGCGGCTCATCGATCAAGCAAGTAGCATGTATGGCATGAAGATCAAGTCATGAGAAGGTGGATGTTGCATGACAATGTATCTCGGAAAGGCTATGGAAATGCCTTGTAGGTAGGTATGGTGGCTGTTTTGAGGAAAGATATAAGGAGGCTTATGATGACAGAGCGTATCGTGCCAAGGGTTGGATGCACCGGCGAAGTATGCGCCAACTCTCAAGGTGAGAAAGGGCAATGCACGGTACCGAAGAGGCTAGAAAAAGTCTAGGTGGGTGGAAGTGTCAACTTTCGAATACTCACATTAGTCCGAAGAACTCATGCACTTATTATCGGTAACTCTCAATCTAATCAGGAGGTTCACAAAGAGACAAGTACCCCGAGGAGGAGTGTATGGGGGTTTGGTTATCCTTGCGCATCCTCGACTCATGGTACGTGAGTGTACTCTAATATTCGAACCCTCCAGAGGTTAGTGATCTATCTAGTAGCTAGAGTTCTCAACGGGTTTTTGGTTTTCGAAAAACACACGGATTGCCCAAAATATGACATCTATCACTAATAGGCTAAAGCTGTTGACACCAAAAGTTCAAACATTACTCTAGTCAATACCTCAAAACTATTGCAAGTTACTACTACAAAGGGAATAGCAACTTCAACTACCTACTTCCTAGTCAAGACACAAAACTCAGTGCAACAGGCAAACTCTCTAACAAGATAAATCATGGAACCTATAGAAAGTTCAACCTAAAACAAAAGAAAAGCTCTAGAAAAACTAAAGCACTACAACTAAACAGAGCAGCAACTAAGAAAAGAAAAAGAACAACTCACAGCTAAATGACAGACATGAAAAATCCTATGACGTGTTCTAGATTTTGAAAGTGGAGCGTGTTTCTCTCCCACACAAAGTAAGACGGGATCTAACTTGTTATGAACAGCAAGCAAATCAAAATAAACTAAAAATAAAACCTAAGAGAGAGACGCTCCAAGCATAGCACATAACGCATGAAGTGATAAAAATATAGTGAGACGAAGGACGAACTGATGATTGTTGATGGAGAAGGGGATGCACGGGGGCATCCCCAAGCTTAGACGCTTGAGTCTCCTGGAATATTTTTTGGGGATGCACGGGGGAATCCCCAAGCTTGAGCACTTGACACTCCCGAATCTTCTTTCATCATCTTCCATCGCACACTTGAAAACTCCCTTCATACATAACTCATCATAAGATGATTAGAGAGGTTAGTACCCTTAATAAATAATTTTTTCCCCACTGGTATAAATATATTCTTGAAGAGCTACTGTTTCTCAAGATTTCCAAAAGGTTTTTGCAAAGAAAAAGCAAGCTTAAGGTTTGCAAAAGTTAGGAGAGACAAAACATGAAAGAATCTGTGAAAAACAGAACAACAGGTAGAAACGAATCTTTTAGGGATACTTTTGCAACTCAAATAAAAAAACTCTTAACACACGCCTGAAAGGTAATTGTATGGAGCATGCTGTCAAAAAAAATTCAGATCAAAAAGATGATCTGGTGATTTATCCCGAATTTTTCCATCAAGCAGACAGAATCTGTTTCTGGACAGCATGTACCAACTTTTGACCTTTCTTGTCTGAGGCTAAACTTGGCACAAAGCTTGAAAAGTAAAGATAGAATGATGTTGCTACAGTAGTAACAATCATCAAGACCACTAAAAACAGAAAGTAAAAACTCAAAGTAAAGATAACAAGGGTTGTCTCCCTAGAGCTCTTTCTTTATAGCCATAAAGATAGGCTTAAGATTTTAATGATGCTCTCATAGGAATAAGAGTTGAAAAAAAAAAGAGCATCAAGAAGAAAATACCAAACACATTTAAGTCTAACATGCTTCCTGTGCAAAGGTATCTTGTAGAGAAATAAATCATTGAAGCATAAAGATATTAGCATAGGAAGGAAAAATAAGTGCAACTTCAAAACCTTCAACATAAAGAGAGGGAACTTGATATTTTCACTATAAGCATATTTTCCCTCTCATAATAATTTTCAGTGGGATCATGAATAAACTCAACAATATATGTATCACATAATTTTTTTTATCATGATCCACAAGCATAAAAAATTTGTTACTCTCCACATAAGCAAAATCCTTCTCATTAGTAATAGTGGGAGCAAACTCAAGAAAATAGCTATCACATGAATCATTCTTATCATGATATACTTCCAAACATTCATTCTTTATAACATAAGTGTCATCACAATAATCATCATAGATAGGAGGCAAAGTATTATCAAAATAAATTTCCTCATCAAAACTTGGGGGGCTAAAAAGATCATCTTCATAAAATGTAGCATCCCCAAGCTTATGGCTTTGCATATCATTAGTATCAAAAGTATTCAAAGAAGACATGCAAATAACATTACTACTATCATGAGTGTTATGCAAATAATAAAGCTCCATAGGCTTTTTGATTTTCTCTTCAATAAATTCATGTCCCAACTCAAGGTAGAGCTCATAAAGCTCTCTCATAATATTTTTGTTGTTTTCCATAAAGCCTAACTAGTGAAAATAAAAACAAGAAACGAAAATATTTAATTGCAAGATCTAAAGATATACCTTCAAATCTTACTTCCCCGGCAACGGCGCCAGAAATAGCTTGATGTCTACGCATGCTTCTATTCTTGTAGACTATGTTGGGCCTCCAAGCGCAGAGATTTGTAGGACAGCAACAATTTCCCTCAAGTGAATGACCTAAGGTTTATTGAACTCAGGGAAGTAGAGGTTGAAGATGATCTCTCTCAAGCAACCCTGCAATTAAGATACAAGAAGTCTTTTGTGTCCCCAACACACCTAATACAACTAGGAGTTGTATAGGTGCACTAGTTCGGCGAAGAGATGGTAAAGTACGAGTGATAGGTGTGGCAAAGCAAGGTAATATAAATCTGTAATAAAAAGTGCAGCAAGCAAACATGTGACAAAAGTGAGCACAAACGGTGTAACAATGGTGGAAACAAGGCCTAGGCTTCATACTTTCACTAGTGGCAACTCTCAACAACATTAACATAGTCTAATCACATGATATTTCCCATAAAACATGCAATGGAGACGTACTCGGAGGTCATTCCTTTGTGGTCAAGAGAGGACGAGAATTGTGTAGGGCTACAAAAGCATACCTCAGAGTTCGTAGTTCTCATCTATGGATTTCCCAATGTCACCGCGGCCATCCAAAGAGAGTACCAAAATCACCAAAACATATCTAAAGGATAGTCAAAGACAAGCACCAAGAGACTCTCAATCTTCAATCCACACACAAAAGAGGAAATCACTCATGAAAATATTCTTCTAACCCATGTCCAATAGACCGTTGTCACCTTGGTCTCGGGGATTATACTAGATAATATCAAGTGAGTACATCAAATCCAATACATAGAAGAAGGGGAAACATCATGGGATCATCCTAGATTAACATAGCCAATGATCACAACAAAGATCACATCACGGGAGAGAGAGGAACCACATAGATCAAGATACAAGCCTTAGCCCCGAGGGGGAACTACTCACACATGGACATGGTGAGAGGGAGAGTTGTTGATGGAGAGGTGCAGCCCGGAGGAGATGAAGGAGGCGGCGGCGGCGGCGACCACGGCCACGGCGGTAGCCACGACCCTTGGGGGCAGCGGCCCTTGGCCCCCTTCTTCTTCCTTGGAGATGGTGCTGCTGTGGAGATTGATCTCCCCCTCAAGACGGCTGCCAAGGGGGAGGAAATTTCGTAGTGCCCTTTGACCTAGGTTTCCTCTCTTTATATAGACTCTCGGATTCCCGTCATCCAGATTACGTCTTCTGTATTTCTGGGCTGGAGGAAATTTTATGTCTAAATCCACCGGAAAAAAATTCCCTACAACTTTTTAGTTTTAAGTTTTTCCGTTTCAGGACGTCTTGTAACGTTTCCGAGGTGATCTTTAAAACCTGTCTAGTGGGGACAGATTTCGGGAGAGTTAGAGTCCAACTCCTACAAGGCTTCTTTTTGTGATTTTTCCTTTATCCAAGTAATTCCTACACATAAAGTACAAAAACAAGAACTTGTGCACTCTTGCAACCATTAATAGGTTAGTTCCAAAATATGTTATAAAAATATATGAAAGTGTATCAAACGCATAGCAATATCACACCTAATACAAGAGACATGCATGGAGCAAGCAAAAGTTATAGATACGTTTGGGACGTATCAACGGACATTCTTGGTCTCAAGCGCACTACACAGTTCTACAAAACTCTATCTTAGTGGCCCCGTATGTCGATGAACACAAGAACAGTCTGCGCTCCAAACACCCGGAGAAGTGTGATGACTGTATTACACATGAACACATCAGGACTTTCGGCGATTGGTTGGAAACACGTGTCAGAGCTGACAACACCGTTTGTGGTGAGCTGTTCTCGTTGTCCAGGGGACGATCTTCAACTGTATTGACTTACAAAGGATACGAGATAAATGTGAATACCTTCTACACGATTGCCCAAGATCAAAAGAGCACCAACCAAAACAGCGGTGTCCGCTTTGATACAGCAACCGAGAGGGGAAAGGACACATATTATGGTTACATAGTGGACATATGGGAACTTGACTACAAACATGACTTTAAGGTCCCTTTGTTTAAGTGCAAATGGGTCAATCTGTCAGGAGGCGGGGTACAGGTAGACCCACAGTACGGAATGACAACAGTGGATCTGAACAATCTTGGGTACACAGACGAACCATTCGTCCTAGCCAATGATGTGGCGCAGTTTTTCTATGTGAAGGACATGTCTACCAAACCGAGAAAAAGAAAATATATGGAAGCGAATACATCATACAATGAGCCAAAGCGCCACATAGTTCTTTCAGGAAAAAGAGACATCGTGGGATTGGAGGGCAAGACAGACAAGTCTGGAGATTATGAAAAGTTTCATGAAATTCCCCCCTTCAAAGTCAAGGCTGATCCAAGCACCCTGTTAAGCGATGAAGAATATCCATGGTTGCGGCGCAATAAGCAAAGGACACAAGCCAAGAAAAAGTGAAGACTGATGAAGTCAGAAAGGGTTGAAATTTTAGTATGTGGCTTTGAAGGGTGCATATTGAATGCGCAAAAAGTCTTGAGTTCAAATAAGTTTAGAAAAATGAAATGCCTTTGTAACACATGAGTTTTCGTCTGAAACCCTCGTACTTCGAAAGAGATGGTCCAGTTTGTACACGAAGTGCATCCAACTTTTGTTGTAACCCTCTCAACTTTTGCACACATGTTATGTGGGTCAAATGATGATATCATGCTAAGTTTCAACCTTTTCTGAGTTCAGTTGTACTGCTTTCCAATTTCAGGGTCATTTAGCCCAAAATAAATCATTAAGTGCATGAAAAAGAGCAAATGAAGTCAGAAAGGGTTGAAATTTTAGTATGTGGCTTTGAATGATGCATATTGAATGCATAAAAAGTCTTGAGTTCAAATGAGGTTAGAAAAATGAAATGCCTTTGTAACACATGAGTTTTCGTCTGAAACCCTCGTACTTCGAAAGAGATGGTCCAGTTTGTACACGAAGTGCATCCAACTTTTGCCGTAACCCTCTCAACTTTTGCACACATGTTATGTGGGTCAAATGATGATACCATGCGAAGTTTCAATCTTTTTTGAATCCAACCAATTAGGAAGAAGCACACGGATCGCGTGTTTCTTTCAAGCGCTTGTGAGTCATTGGATCAGGCTTCTAAGCCGTTGGATCCAACCAATCAGGAAGAAGCACACGGATGGCGTGTTTCTTTCAAGCGCTTGTGAGTCGTTGGATCAGGCTTGTGAGCCGTTGGATCAGGCTTGTCTTTGCCTATATATATAGCCCACCTCTAGGACATGTTCGACACTCAGTTCATCGGTCGAATACAAACCATTCGGATTCACCTGCATACGTTCGACGGTGCATTTGATATGCTTGCACTCATGAGCCACCGTCGGGCTGTATGCAGGCGAAATCGTGTGTTTTGTTGATCTTATATATATCTAGTTAGAAATCTTTCACTTCATCGACCAAATACAAATCATTCGGATTCCCTGCATACGTCCAACGGTGCATTTGATATGCTTGCACTCATGAGCCACCGTCGGGCTGTATGAGGGGGAAACCTTGTGTTTTGTTTGATTGGAAAACAAAAACAAAAAAGTACATCAATTTCATTATAGGACGTCAACGAAAGAATACTCCACATCCTCTACACCGTCAAGGCAAATTTCAGACGGTCCTCGCCTGGTTGACAGATCCGGCAAGTCTACCGATCAGGCATGGACCGTCTGAAATACCCGTACGGGATTTTCGTCCCATACGGGTTCTCAGACGGGCCACGCCTCGTGGTCACATCTGGAAAATCTGCCAACTAATACACGAGATAATACTCGCCCCTCGTTGGTTACCCCAAGTGGAAGGTGAGATGTAGCATAGCGGCAAATTTCCCTTAGCGAAGATGCTAAGGTTTAGGATCGACCAGTAGGACTCCAAGATCGACAAGTAGGTGTGAAGTGAACAATGGCGCCGTTTACAACCTAGGTTGCTAACTTCACCTGGACCTGCACACACAACAGATAGCTTTGCTCCCAACGAGTACAGAGGAGTTGTCAATTCCTCCGGCCTTGTTGTTTACAAAGGATAAAACGCACGGGATAATAATGATAGTTATAGCAACGGAAAAGTAAATAAGCAGTAAATTTATAGCGGGTGTAAACAGTGTAGGAAATATGGACCAGGGTCCTATGATGTTCACTAGTGATGTCTCTCTCCCAAAAGACGATAAAATAGCCATGCGAGGTAAACAAATCACAGCTGGGCAATTGATAGGATTATGTGCGCAAACAAATGCTAATTATGCTATAAAGAAAGGAATAGGCTCAAAAGCATGGGCAGTAGGCCAAGACAAGTAGACCTAAATTCATCTGCATCTACCTACTAATCATCCACCTTGAGATATCTATACAGAACATCTCGCTGGTATTAAGTTGCGAATCCCACCCAAAGTGTAAACTCAAAGCAACGGACAACTGCATTAAAGAACTTTGCGTAAAGTAAACAATCCTTGCACCCGCAAGTACAAGCACCGTTGGTTTCCCCCTTGTGGCAACAACACATCCCCTAGACTCATGTTTCTGTCACTCAAGCTAGTCATCGGGGGGCATGAACCCACAATCATGCATAACGCTCCCTTTTGGAGTCACTACCTACTACTTGGCCAAAGCAATAAACATCAACGGAGAACATGCAAGAATTACTCAAGAACATAAATATAAAAGAGGAGAATCAAATATATAACTCCATCACAATCTGAACATAATCTCATAATCCATCGGATCCCAGCAAACTCAGCATAACAACAGCAGAAAGATTACATAAGTGCCTCGATCATGTAGGGAAGCTCACAAGGTCTAATCCATGAAGAACAAAGAGGGGAGGAGAACATCACATAGATACTGATCATAGACCCATGGTCCAAGGTGGACTACTCACGGTTCATCCGGGAAGCATCCATGGTGGTGGAGCAGCTCCCGGAGGTGATTCCTCCCTCCGGCAGGGTGCCGGGAAGAGGTCTTCTGGTGCTCCCGATGTTGGAAGAGCAGCGGCGGCGGAACAGAGGAGAGATCGTGAAAAAAGGTTACGTCCCCGAGGGTTTCTCGTCACGGGGAATAAATAGGCAAAGGGGGGCAGACAGAGGTGGGCCAGGGGCTCCAGGCGCCCCCCTGGCGCGGCCATGGGTGGGGCCGCGCCCTCTAGCCGCCTGGGCCCTCCTGGCCCCCTCGGCTCCCACTTTGGCTCTTCTGGAAGGTTCCCGTATGCTGATTTTTCCTATATTTTTCCCGGAATTTTTCTGGTACTTTAAATAAGGGGAAAACCTGAAATAGAAAAACAATAGAAAATAGGAACTGGCACTGGGGTGCACTGAGTTAATAGGTTAGTCAAAATATGATCAAAAGTGTAGGGAAGTTCATCAATATCATAGCAATATCACACAAAAGAGGCATGGAGCAAGCAGAAATTATAGATACGTTTTGGACGTATCACCAACCAACCGAGGTCCGTGCGAATTTTCCCGGACAGAGTTCCGGATACAGATGAATTCCTCCGTGTACGGCCATTAGTGAACTTGTTATGCTACGATAAGTCCAAACGGACCTGTGCTTATAAACAGGTCTAACTCCACTTCGGCTAGCGAGGTGGTACTAAATTTAGTTGGTTATAGGGGACCTTCAGTACCGGTTCTGGGCAGCAACCGGTACTAAAGGGTTAGTTAGTGGTTAATTACGGTAGGAGAAGCCTTTAGTACCGGTTGGAGGCACCAACAGGGACTAAAGGTCCCTTTTCAGAGAAAAATAATGCCACCTACTGGGCTGACACAGCCGGGATACGACTAGAAACCCACTAATGGGCTAGGATCCAGGCCCGCAGCAGACCCAGAAGGCCCACTGGCAAGCAGTAATAGAGTAGGCCCGAAAGCCTGCAGTTGAGAGGAGCTCGAAGTGGTACGCGCATCAGCGCTTATAAACCACTCCGTCTGTCCCTCGACTAGCGAGGTGGGACTAAACATCCCACCGCACCGCGCCAGCGCAAGTTTTGTCCCGGTTGGTGGCACCAACCGGTACGAAAGGTTACCTTTGGTTCCGGTTCATGGAACCAACCGGAACGAAAGGCCGACTTTGGTAACGGTTCGTGCCACCAACCGGTACCAAAGGTCTCTTTCCCGCCAATTGGGCTGCTGAAAAAGACCTTTGGTATCGGTTGGTGGCACGAACCGGTACCAAAGGTTTGCATTGGTAACGGTTGGTGCCACCAACCGGGACCAATGCTACTGGTATATAACTGGCACTTAGGATTTTTCATTTCTCATCTCGCCATTTGCCCCCGACGACGCCGGAGACGAAATCGACGCCGTCAGGCTGCCCAACCGCCACACCGCCCCCGACGACGGCGACAACCTCGCCGGCGCCACGCCCGCTATGAGCGTCGTCTCGCCATCCCCCTCTCTCTTGCATTTCCCGCGCACCTGCCGCCTCCGCGCCATGGCCGGGAGGGGGAGCTCCTCCCATGCGCTGCCATGGCCAGGAGGGGAGCGTCGGCCTCCCGTCGCCGCTCCTCGCCGCTCGAACTGCCCCTCGTAGCCCTCGCCGCCGGCCATATGGCGTCCATGTCCACGGCCATGGCATGCGTGTGCCATGGATGCGTATGGCTGCAGTGGGGGTGGGGAGAAGATTTTTTTAATTTAAATAAAACAGAATATTTTTTTTTTGTTTTCTCAATTTTTTTCAGTTTTATGAGTCTCAATTTCCCTAAGTTAAAATGTTCTAGTGTTGGGGGGGGGGAAGAAGAAAAGAGGTAGAAGAAGGAAAAAGGAAAAGGAAAAAGGAGAGGGAAAAAGAAAAATAAGAATAGGAGAAGAAGAGGGAGAGGAAGAAAAAAAAGAGGAGAAGAAGAAGGAATAGAGGAGAAGAAGAAGAAGAAAAAGAGGAGAAGAAAAAGAGGAGAAGAAGGGGTCGAGGGTCGTCGAGGGGTCGAGGGTCGTCGATGGGTCGAGGATCGTCGATGGACCGAGGATCGTCGACGGGTCGAGGATCGTCGAGGTGTCGAGGATCGTCGATGGGTCGAGGGTCGTCGATGGGTCGAGGGTCGTCAAGGTGTCGAGGATCGTCGATGGGTCGAGGGTCGTCGATGGGTCGAGGATTGTCGATGGGTCGAGGGTCGTCGAAGGGTCGAGGGGTCAAGGGGTTTTTCGGCTTATCCTCACGCTTTCCATCAGACATCAATTGCATGGGTGTATGGTTCCGGGCGTCACGTCACGTTTTCTATCAGACATCAATTGCACGGGCGTCTGGCTCCGGGCGTCATGTCACATTTTCCATCAGACATCGGTTGCACGGGTGTCTGGCTCCGGGCGCCATCTTAATTATATAGGTTTATTTTGCAGAAACTATGGACGATCATCCAAGAAACTTAGAAGAAGAAGATTTGTTGTGGGCAATCATCCGCGAAGGACCGTTGTTAGAACCGTTGTTAGAGCGCGATGTCGTCCGGGAAGGAGGTGATGTCTTATCGTTTCTGAACTACACCGATGGTCTGTAAGAAGAGGGTGAAGAAGGCTCCGGTGATCGGACAATGGAGATGGAAGGACCTTATGATGGATCCAGTGAGCGAACGGAGGAAGGAGACGACGGGTCCGATGAGCGAACGGAGGAAGGAGTTGTTGCAAAGTTCGGCGAGGTATATATATTAATTGATGCATCAATTGTTTTGGTATGTACACATTTAACTCTATTCTTTCTTATTTTATAGCCCTCTGGATCCGGATCGAGCCAAACCTCGGTAACGAGACGAGGCCCGAAGAAAAATTTACGCTCGGATGAAAGGTTCACGATCACCGACATCAGTAGAGATGGCCAACCGATTGAACCCAGCCGTACCAAGGAAGAATTTTCTGCTCAGTGCGGGGTTCTTGTTAGGGACATGATCCCGATCACCATCCACCAATGGAATAAGCCGAAGGGCGGAGACCCTGAAGTGTCTTTTGTCACCGATAGACAGAAAGATGATCTTTGGACCGCGCTGAAGGCAAATTTCACCTTACCGGAAGAGGAGCATCTGGAAAAGCTAGTTATAGAGCAAAATGTCAAGGCTCATGCTCTTAAGAAGATGGCGGATCTATTCAGGAGGTGGAAGAATGAGTTGAAAACAACGTTTGTCGACAAAGAGAAGACTCCAATATTCGAGGGCCGATTTGACAAGATAAGAGAACAGTGGCCCGCATTTGTGGCCCACAAGACATCGGATAAGAGTAAGAAGATGTCAGCGATAAACAAGCTAAATGCTGCAAAGAAGAAGCATCACCATCACACGGGGTCAGGTGGATACCTCAAAGCCCGGCCATTGTGGGACAAGGCTGAAAAGGACCTTGTTGATAAAGGGATCGTACCGGAGACATTTAATTGGTCAGAGCGTGTAAGGAATTGGTTCTTCGGGGTTGGGGGAACCTTGCACCCTGAAACAGGGAAGTGCGTTTGGACAGACGAACAACTGGACATACCGGTAAAAAAGCTTCGGGAATTATTCGCCGCATCGCGGGAAGGGACGTTCGTTCCCGACAGAGAGAACAACGAGCTCACAAAGGCCCTCGGGAATCCTGAGCACCCAGGACGAACACGAGGCACGCCAGGCTCCATTCCGTGGAAGAATGGGTTTCCCGACGCAGGCAATTACAGAAGCAGGGAGAGGAAGAGGAAACAGGAGCTCAGTGATATGCAGAAGCTTCATGCAAGAGTACAAGCACTAGAGGAGAGGCATCGAGCTGACGAAGCTACCCTAGAAGCTACCCCGCCATCTCAGCGTAGAAGCAGCGTGGCTTCCACCGAGCTCATTGCGCAACCTGATTTGACAGCTCCAAGGTACCCCGTGGATGAAATCACGGAGGCTCAAGTTTGCGACCTTAAGAAACCATTGCTACGCTTCAAACCCACGGTGGCTATCGGCCATGTTGCACCTCCTCGACCCAACGGAACTTTTCACTTTCGTCCGATTCCACAAGGCTATGCTGTTGTGATGGTCGATGAAATAGTGGAGGGATATGAGGAGATCGAGCTTGACTACCCTACCGGCGAAGATGGAACGCTCCTGGAGAATGCTCTGAGGACTTCATGTCTATGGCAGAAAGAATTCATCAACCTTCCGAACAGGACGGCGCCTCCGCCTCCTCCTCCTCCTCCTCCGGCGAGTAAGGGCCCAACTCCTCCTCCGCCTCCGTCGAGTAAGGGCCCGCCTCCTCCTCCTGCGAGTGATCAGGGCACACCTCCTCCTCCGGCGAGTAAGGGCCCGCCTCCTCCTCCGCCTCCTCCTCCGGCGAGTGCTCAGGGCACGCCTACTTCTCTGCGTCCTCCTACGGCGAGTGATCAGTGAACGCCTCCTTCTCCGCCTGCGTCGGCGCGTCCAAGCAACCCGCCTCCTCCTTCGCCTCGTCAGCAAGAGCAGAAGAGAGCCGCCGCCGCCGCTCCGGCTGCTCTGACGCCTGATCTTAAACAACAAAGGAAAAGAGTCGTCGTCGCTCTGGCGTCTAGCAGTACAACCAGTGCCAGGAAGCGATACAAATATGGTCCATCATCTGTCAAGCCTCTTGAGAAGTTACCATACGAGAAGAGCTCGGAGGAAACCGCGAAGATCGTTCAAGCCGAAGTGGATGCCTGTTTGAAAAGGAAAAAACCACCTCCGCCTCCGAAGATAGATGAGTCGAAAGAGAAGCGCACTTTGGATGCCCTGAAGCGACCAACACCGGCTCCGCTGGATGACAACTATGTCCGCACTCTGAAAAAGAAAGCGCAACAAGCGGGCCGGCTTGGAACCACTGCAACTGACAAAAGGAGAGAAAAACAAATTGCAATAGGGAAAACAACTCCCCAGCTCGGTGAACAGGCGAACAAATCGTGCCCCCCCGCTGCAGGTGTCTAGCGATATCGTCGTCGCAAATCAGCCGGCCGGGATGGTTCCCGGTACCAATCCTGATGATTACCTGGCGGCCGGGATGGTGCCCAGTACCAAACCTGGTGATTACTTGCCCGACGATACACATTTTGATACACTGGAGGTAGTGGACGAATACAAATACCGGTACGGGTATCCTCTCGTCACATCACCTATTGAACAATTACCAACGATGATGCAAAGATTACATCAGTGGTACATGAACGCCTGCAAGAATTCTGAGTACGATAATGTGATGGTTATGGTTAAAGACAAGAAGGACCTCGTTGGACTTGACTTGTTGCCGGTTCCATTTGAGGAGTTATTCCAGCTTTACAATCAAAGGGCCATCGATAAATTAATCGTCACTTGCTATTGTCTGTAAGTACTACTTATTTAATTAAGTCTTTATATATAGCTCAACTCTTTCATTGCATGTACATATAATTCACTATATCATGCAGATTGAAGATCGTGGAATGCAAGCAAAGACAAATCTATAATATTGAGTTCATTAACCTAAATCTCTTTAATCATTTTGAGATTGCAGCATTTCCCAAACTAGCCGAGGCCAACTTGCTACAATCTTTGCTTCAACATCAAAACAAACAAAAAATAATCTGGCCTTACAACATCAAGTGTCTGTTACTGTGCATATTCAGTTTTCGTTATTTACTCGAGGTTATAGTAATGTAATTGATGAGTTATGCATGCGTGCGCAGCTTCCACTTTATTATCGTAGAGATTATGCTTGAGGAGGGAGTAGTAAGCATCTTAGACTCAAGACGAAAATATCCCGAGACGTATGCGGTCGTCACTGAAATTCTTAAGAAGTAAGTTCAATCGATCATTATCGCATCATTTCGACAACTTTGTTCATTTTCTGATATCAGGTAATAATTAATTTTTATGTCTGGCAGGGTTTGGATACAGTTCACCAAAAACGCTGTGGGACTGCCGAAGGATCTGGAATTTTCAAACCCGAAAGTAAGTACTACTAGCTAGTTCCGCGCGTCTCCCATTATATTGATTCTATAGTTTCATCAATACCATTTATATAATGCTTGATTATCAGTTTGATTGACCTCTATTTCTCGTAAAGTGGTTGTGGCAGGAAGAAGGGACTAATCTTTGTGGGTACTACATTTGCGAGTACATATACAACGCGACGATCTCTAAGAATGTCGGCTACTCTAAAGAACAATTTAAAGTACGTAAGCAATAATATTCATAATTTTATTTTATTACCATCATTTGTGTTGAGTTTCATTCATATATCTGTATTGACCCCCTTCTTCGAATTAGATTTGGGAGCTGCAGCAAGAACTCCTACCACAAGATCGCATAATAGCAATTCAAGAGGAATTGGCGGGATTCTTTGTTGACCACGCCATCAAGAAAGGCGGAGAATACCATATGGAACTTAATTTCACAGCTTAATTAGGGTATTGTAAGAGAAGGTATATTGTATATATGTAGCCAGTGTCGTCGGATAGATATTCGAAAACTTGTTGTTCGAACAATATCTCGGAGAAGGAGATGTCGATCACTTCTCTCTGTATATGTTCATGACGATCTTCTGTACTTAATGGTTTAATTCCTTAATTTGCTTACTAGCTAGCTAGCATGTCGACCAAGTCCTCTCTATACGTATAGTACGTAGCGTCGACCAAGCACGGAGATAAGAGAGGACACCTCTCTCTATTAATTAGCTAGCTAACACAAACCCCTAAATTAACCCTACAAAACACTCAATCCCCCCATCTTAAAAAAACAAAACCCCAGCCCCTGAAAAGCTGACGCGTGGAATCTTTTTGGTCCCGGTTGGTGTTACCAACCGGGACAAAAGGCCCTCCCGCCTGATCAAGGCGCAGAGGCCACGTGGAGCCTCATCTATGCCGGTTCGTGGGCAAATCGGAACTAAAGGTTTTGGGCATTAGTTACGACCCTTTAGTCCTGGTTCCGGAACTGGGACAAATGGACCTCTGGAACCGGGACAAATGAGCCTCTTTCTACCAGTGACCGCACTTTGGGTGTGTTAGTCCATTTGAAGCGCGCCTGTTTGGCCCGCGCTGTAAGAGATGATTTTCAGCTCAGGGTTGTCGCGCTGCTACTGGCACCAGGACCCGCGCTGCTGATATTTTTGTATTTTTTTATTGTGTCATGTTTGTTTTCTTTGTATTTATAAAGATTTTTATATATTTCCTGCATACACTTATAACATTTACATATAAAGTAGCATCACACAAGTAGCGTGCATCACACACAACCGCGTAGAACATGCCATCCTTCTCGACCACATATTTCATGATGATCGTCGCGAGCGAATTTTGAATGCGGTAGAATTCAAATCTAAGAGCTTCATCCTTCGTGGTTGATAGGTTTTTGGCCTAGTCAATGACATGTTTATCGGATCCGGTTTTCATCCTAAGAATTTTCTGATCCCTTTTGAACTCATGCATATGATGGATGACGTAGAATTCATCCTTATCACTTGTTGTCGGTTGCTGGATGCAGCAGAAGTTAGTATTATGTCCGAAACATGCAACACCTTGACTCTTTTTGTGGACTCTGATGTAGCCACCCTTATTTCCGAAGGTGAAGAGAGCTCTATCGAGAACTTGTTCTTGGTTGAGTCCAAATAAAGGGTGTGGGATACTTGCGGGAATAATGCGATAATGATGCAACACTCGCTGCATAAAAATAAGTTAACAACAAATTAACCTCCATATGCGTACGTACAAAGTAATGGTTGGGTGTGTTAAAGTGTCTTACGAATCACTTACGTGGGATGATAAGGCAGAAGAATCATCTCCTTGTCCTTATTGTCCGACATGAATTTTGTGATGTACGCCTCAGCCCCCTTGCGTTCCTCGTCCCCCTGATTCAAGTAGGTCTCAGACATGTAGTATGGGTTCTCTACCGCAATTTGCGAGAGTTCCTCCTTCTTCACCACGTAGTTTAGATGTAGCACATAAAGGAGGACGAAGGTAAAGTTGAGCCGTCTCATGTGTAACATCTCAAAGATGTAGTCAAACCGAAGATAGATCATGTCAGCGGGGCTATGATGGTTGAAGTCTAAGCCTGTGGGCACCTTAGCCACGTAAAGTTGGTATCCTACTGTGCCAGCAGGGGCTCAAAGAAGACTGTGCTTCGTGGAAAATTTGATCTTTTGCCCCACCTTACTTTTCCATTTGATGATTTTCCACCCCCATGATAATGACAAGTGGGGCCGGGGTCCACCCGTCATTGAGACAACCCGTGGAAAATCATCAAATGGAAAAATAAGATGGGGCAAATCATCAAATCCCCCGTGCTTCGTAGACAAGACATGGTCATGTAGTCTCCTAAGCTCCAATGTTAAGCCCTTGAGCGCATTCTCCGGTAGCATCGGCCTACCCGATATATGGACCACCGGTGCATCACGAACCGGTACACTGTCGTTAACCCAGATCACCGGTGGCGGCTGGCTCATGGAAGCAGCATTACCGACTTTCTTCACTTTCTTCCTATGCTTCAGCCTCTTCCTTGTCACCGGCCTGGGTTGTGTTCCAGCAAACGCCGCACGGATGCCTGTTAGCATTGTGTTCGGGCTTAGTATGTTTGCTAGTTGCTGGGATGCTTTGTTCTAGGTGTAGGCATCAGGAGGCGTGTCCTCCAGGGAGCTTTTTTTGAACAAAGACTTCTTGCACTGAACGGTAGCATGTTCCTTTTGGGTTAGGTTGGTCAAATCAAGATCCATATTCTCAAGGTTGCACTCAAAATCAAGATCAAGTGGTTGAGAGTCATCATAGGTATGGTTGAAGTTGAGGTATTGGTCAGGGTTGATGAGCCACCGAGACTGTTGGACCTTCTTCGTGTCTACTGTTATGATTGCCCAAGCCAAAGGATGGGAACTGAATAGGTGGAGTCAAATTGGTGGTACCTTGGGTCGGCGTCGCACCGGAAGGCTCCGCGCGGATAAGTTCCTTCGGCCACATTATCATCCAACTATCGTGGTCATACCAAAGGTATACCCTAAAGTATCAGATATCAATGGGTATCCTTAGTATCATGACCTCCCAAAAAACACCTAAGAAACAAGATTATCTAATTACTAGGTGCGGAATAAATCATAAGAACATGGGCCACAACGTCCCCGAATAGGTTGTTACTCGGAAGAAAGAATGATCTCCGAGTAACCGACTACTCGGAAGATTAGATTGGCTCCGAGTAAATCGTTACTCGGAAGAGGTGATGATCCCCGAGTAACTTGCCACTCGGGAGAAAATACTGCCGAGCTATCCACTACTCGGAAGAGGGAAAGAAGAGCAGTAGGCGTGAAGCATTGAAGCCGGAGGCGTTTATCCTTCTTAAGTAGCCATAGTGGGCAGGCAGTTTTCATGTAATAATAGCAGGCATTAAGCCTTGGAATTATAACCCATTAACGGGGTATTGAAGGGGCAGGGTGCACTCTATATAAGCCCAGCCCCTCACCTAGAGTAGGGTTACACGCAACACAACCTCTCATATCTTGAGCAAGAACACCCCAGTCGGCCTGGGAAAGGACTAAGATTTTTATCTCTAAGGAGAGGCCTAACCTGTATAATTCTCCTCTGCGTCAACCACTCTACGTACAGATTCATATAGCTCCTATTACACCCCTATCTCTATTGTCAGGATTATATCCACGACAGTTGGCGCCCACCGTGGGGCTGAGTTGATCAGCAATCGTAGAGATGGCATTTTCTTCATCCTCCTCTCCGATTCGCGGCCCCGAGCTCATCCGCGGCGAGGTGTTTTTCTTTGGATCGTTGGCCTTTGTGGCCGATGATTCCGCTTGGCTAGCGGATTCACCGCTCTAGGCACAACTGTTGCCTTCGAGAGGCAACGTCCACTTTCGAGCTGATGGATTGGGGGCTCTACGCCTCCAGTTGCCGGCTCAACGTCAAGCACAAGCTACTTTGTCCGTCTGTCGCAAGAAAAAGCGCTTAGGACGTCCGCGCGCCCCTCATCGCAGCAGGCAGCTGGCGACACAGCAGGTCGCGGTCATTGATTCATTAGAGTCAGCACAACAGGCTCTTGATGAGTTAATCGCAAGAGAAGGATCAGCGGTATCCATTCTGCACCTCTTCAACTCGGTGGAATATGAAGACGTTCAAGCATTCGATCCAGATCCAGAGGGTGAGCAGGAAGGTAGCAGCGGGTCTCCCATTACGGTTGCAGAGGTATGCATGGCAGGGATACCACCACCCCAGCCATCGCCCATCAGAGATGAAACAGCTCGGGACAATAATGATGAGATACTCGGAGGCAGCAACCGTGCTTCTGCTCGGCGCAAGTCAGCCTTCCGAAGACTGGAACTCGGAGAGCCAAGCCAGCTGCAATAACCTCTTACTCAGGAAGAGAATGAAAGAGCAGAGGCAGCTGAGAGAGTGCTTAAAACTCCCATCGATACAGCCACACCTGAAGGGCAATGTCTAGAAGCAGTCAAGCTAACTAACCTTGCTGAACGAGAACACTTAGCCGAGTTAGAGAGTACACTAGAACATCAGGCTCGAGAAGTCGCTCATCTCAGGAAAAGCAGAACTAGTCGGCAACTACGGGGCTTGAGAGAAGAGCTTTTCCGAGCTTTAGATACCTCGATGGAAAATCTTATACCAGCAACTCAGATTGCAAATTCTTGCAGTCAAATGGTTTAGCAGCATAAGGGATACAACATCTGGCGTTCTTATCGAAGAAGGCAGTGGAATAAAACGCCTCATTTAGTCAATCGCTGCAGCGTGTACATTCCAAACCTCCCCCTACGGGGACTTCACAATCAGTTCATACGCCTTATGGTGATACTCGGAGAAACCGTAATGTCTCACCTCGGCACAGGGACGATTTCAAGAGGGATACCGTCATGATCAATATCGGCGAGTAGAACACCGAGGGCAAGGTGATTACACAACCCAGAGACTGGATCGAGGTGCTCCATGAATAGAAGTGTTCAACCAGCGTCGAGCTGATTATGAAGGTGAAAGATATGTTGATATTGAGGACGATGCTCGAAGCCATCTGGTGCAAGGCCGAGTAGATCGAGCCAGGGTTCATCGGCAAGATCAGGCTCGTCCCTCAATGGCTACCGGGCCTATCTGATTTAGTGAAAGAATTCGTTCTACCCCAATTCCTCCTCACTTCTGAATAGCTCAAGGGATAGATAAGTATCGAGGCGATACCAAACCTGAGACGTGGTTAGATGATTACCGAATAGCAGTATAGATAGGAGGTGGAGGAGATGAGATAGCCATGATGCACCTTCCCCTGATGTTGGAAGGATCAGCTCGGACATGGCTGAACCAACTCCCCCCAGCAGCATTTGGATTTGGGAGGATTTAAGAAGAGTTTTTGTCAAAAAAATGGAAGGAACTTACAAGATACCTGGAGGATTAACCGAGTTGCAGCTGTGTGTTCAAGGGAATACAGATCCTACTCAAGATTATATCCAGAGGTGGATCACGCTCCACATCTCGGTAGAAGGTGTATCCGAGTTCCAAGCGATCCATGCTTTCAAGCAAGGAGTTAAGTACAGAGAATTGAGCCTCAAGCTAGCATGGTCTCCCCATGTTACTTCACTCGGGAGACTGATGGAAATAGCAAACAAGTATGCCAATGCTGAAGAGGAGATTTGCCAGAAGACACAACAACACTGAGGTGGAGGAAGCATCTCGGCACCTAACCCAAAACCGAAGACCGGAGGCAATAACAAGCGGAAAACAGAAGATGCTCCAACAGATGCCGAGTTGGTAGCCGCTGCGAATGCCTCAGGTATTCATGGCAAAGTTCAGCCAAGGAAAGAATGGCAACCTCGCCAGAAGAAGCCGGCAAACGATGATGATGTCCTAGACCAACCTTGCCCCCTTCATACAACCCGAGATGCTGAAGGAAAGTTAATCCTCCCAAAGCATACAACTCGGCAGTGTCGTTTGATTAGGACGGCATCTTAGAACGCGAAGATAGGGCCTCATCAAGACAAAGATACTGGCAAAAAGAAGGCGGCAAGTGCCGACTTGGACAGTGAGGGTTTTCCTCGAGAAGACGGTGTGCTCGTTATTTTCGCAGGCCGAAAGCCAAAAAGGGTTGAGAAGATAAGGTTTAGAGAAGTTAACTCGCAGCTCCATCAATTCCGAGCTATATGAAATGGGCTGATACTCCGATCACGTTCGACCAGTCGGATCACCCTCCTCATATTCCTCATCCAGGAAGACACGCTTTGATTGTTGATCCTTTGATGGAAACAGGGAGCAAAAACTTTAGGTTGAGGAATGTATTAATGGATGGAGGTAGAGGTATAAACATTTTATATACCATCACTTTGAAAAGCATGAATATTCCAATGTCTAAGCTTCACAAAAGCTATCTGGAATTTCATGGAATCATCCCAGGGAAGAAGGCACATTCACTAGGCATGATCATTCTCAATGTGGTTTTTGGCACCCGAGTAACTCCCGGAAAGAAAAAATCACCTTTGAGGTGGTTGATTTCCCAAGTGCATATCATGCTCTACTCGGAAGGCCAGCCTATGCGAAATTCATGGCTATCCCCTGCTATGTCTATTTGAAGTTGAAGATGCCCGGCCCACATGGCGTGATCACTGTCTCGGGAGATTACAAGCAGGCCGAGGAACTATTGAAGAAAGGATCATTAATAGCTGATCAACAAATGGCTGAAGTTGAATTGACCGAGTACAAGAAAGCAGCCGACTCATCCGAGGTACTTCAACCGAAGAAGATTTCTTCCTTTGAGTCGGCAGGAGAAACCAAGAGAGTCCAGAATCATCCTACTGACACGGATAAGTTCACCAACATCGCAACCGACCTGGACCCTAAATAGGAACTCGAGCTCATCAATTTCCGCCGTGAGAATTGGGATATCTTTGCATGGAAGCCCTCTGATATGCCTGAAATTCCAAGGGAGTTGGCTGAGCATAAGTTACATGTTGACCCAAAGGCAAGCCCAGTTAAAGAGTCCCTTAGGAGTTTCTCTGCCGAAAAGAGAAAAGCTATCGGACATGAAGTAGCAAGACTGTTAGCAGCCGGATTCATTAGGGAAATCTTCCACTCCGAGTGGGTAGAAAATCCTGTAATGGTTCCGAAGAAAGATATAACTTGGAGGACTTGTGTTGATTTCTTTCATATCAATAAAGTTTGTCCAAAGGACCATTTTCCCCTTCCTCGCATTGACCATATTGTGGATTCCACATCAGTGTGCGAAAGATTGTGTTTCCTCGATGCATACTCGGGTTATCATCAAATCCGGTTATATGAACGAGATGAACTTAAAACAACATTCATAACTCCATTTGGTTGTTTCTGCTACACCACGATGCCATTCGGACTTAAAAATGCCGGGGCCACGTATCAGCGCATGATGCAAAATTTCTTGATTTGGCAAATCGACAGAAATGTTGAAGTGTATGTGGATGATATTGTAATCAAATAGGCTAAGTGAAATGATTTGCTAGCCGACTTGGCTAAAACTTTCAGAGCCTCCGAGCTTACAATATCAAGTTAAATCCAGAAAAGTGTGTTTTTGGTGTACCAGCAGGAAAGTTACTCAGATTCATGGTTTCCGAGCGAGGGGTAGAAGCTAATCCGGAAAAGATTGCAGCAATCCAAAACATGAAGCCACCCCAACAACTCCGAGATTTCCAGCAACTAACTGGCTGCCTTGCAGCACTTAGTCGATTTATTTCCAGACTTGGAGAGAAAGCTTTACCTCTCTACCAGCTGATGAAAAAATTGCCAAATTTTGTCTGGACTGAGGAAGCTCAAGTGGCTTTTGATGAACTTAAAAATAAATTGACAACTCGGACAATCCTTACAGCACCTAAAGAAAAAGAACCAGTCTTGTTATATATTGCAGCTACAAGTCAGGTTGTTAGTGTGGACATAGTGGTCGAAAGAGAAGAAGAACGGAAGGCACAAAAGGTTCAGTGACCTGTGTACTTCATCTCTGGGGTTCTCACACCATCCAACAAGCGTTATCCCCATTACCATAAGTTAGCAATAGCAATTTACTTGGCATCGCAGAAACTTGCACACTATTTTCAAGATCATTCCATCACGGTTGTATCAGAAGCCCCTCTTGCGGAGATCATGAACAACAGATATGCAACTGGGAGAATCGCGAAATGGGGTCTGGATTTGCTTCCTTATGATGTCACAACCCTAGTTATGGTATGTGATTTTTATTTATAGAATTAAGGCATCATATTTAAATTTCCTTTTTAATAATTGAGGATTTGGAAAAGCCTAAAAAAGAATTTAAATAAATGGCGAGACAAAAATCTTTTTCCAAAAATCTTCTGAAGTTTTTGAAAAGTCCTATAAATGGGCATGATCACCATGTGTTGTGGGTCCCACTGCATGCTCTAAGATTTTTCAAAAAGTCCAAGAAGGGCATGGAAATTAAATAATACCCCTATTTGATTTAAATTCAAATGTTTTGAATTTCAAAAATCTTCAAAACTTGGGAGTGGCAAGTTATATGCCATATAAGTACATATAAATAATTTGGCGATTTTATAAAATGTTTTGGTATTTTTTTATCAAAACAGAACAAATTGCAGAAAAGCAAAAGAGAAATAAAAGAAAAAGGAAACTGGCCCAACTCTTCTCCTCCTGGCCCATCTGGCCGGCCCAAGCCCACCCCTTCTCTTGTCTTCTTCCTTCCCCGGCCCCGATGCTGCTCGCTGGAGAGCATGCAGCCGCCGCGACTCCTCCTGCTTCGCCGTGGCAGCCCCCCTCCGTCCTTACCCCCTCGCCGTGGAGACACCGTGAACGCCCTTCTTTTCCCCTCCCTCTCTCTGGCCCTCTCCTTCGTCTCCTTCCGCCATTTTCGATCCCCACCCGAGACCGACCGGAGCACGCCGCCATGGCCCGCGCGGCCACCTTGCCCCATTCGCCGCCTCGAGCTGTCCAGACGCTCCGCCGACGTCGTCCTCATCTAACCCCACGCGGAATCGAGCCCAGGAGCACAGCCAACGACGCCCGCTTCACCACCGTGCCGCCGGCCGCCATGGATCCCGGCGAGGAATTGGGCGCCGTCGATTCCCCTTCGGCCATAGAAGCAACTCCATATCTTTCGCGGTGAGCTGCCGCGTCGAACCTCCCTTTTCACGCTCCTCCTCGTGCATCCTTCGCTATTCCCCGCCATGGCCGTGAGCTCGCCGCAGTGGGCCTGCTTGCCGGCGTGGCCACGGGCCCTACCAGGATGCCCCGTGTGCACAACAAGGTGCGGGAGGGCGCGTACTACCTCCTGGTGCCCTCCTACTCCATCCCCGTGCCCTCCGGCGAGGCGCCGCCGTCCCTGGTGACGCCGGCGTCAAGCCGCCGGCCAATTAGGGCCTAACCACCCGTGCTAACCCCCCTCCTTTAGACATTGATAGTGGGCCCCAGGCCACTAATTAAACACAGTTTAATTCTAAACAGAGGGGATTAACCCCTGGGTCACTGACCAGGGGCCCCACTGGTCAGTTGGACCAGTCAACTCCCTAACATCATGCTGACATATGCATGACCAATAATTCTTTATCTGTTTAAATTTAATCCGGTAAATCCAGAATTTCCAGAAAATGTTTAAACCTTTGAAATTGAATAACTTTGAAACCATAAATCCAAATCAAACAAATCATATATGAAAAATTATCAGAAAAATGCAAGTAATCCAAATATGCAACTTTCTTGCATGAGAAAATAGTTTACAATGATCAAACAGTAGCAAATGCAATTTGGGAAATTTTGAATAATCATTTGGAGTTTGAATTTGAATTTCTTCTTCAAATCAACTTCAATTAACATTTTGCAACTTGAATATAGAGCACATCAACACCATGCCATGATGCATTATGCATCTTGTTTGAGCATTGCAATGTGATGTTTACATTGTTGTTGTCTCGGTGTTTGCCTCTTCTCGGTAGATTCATCGCCGGACGTAGTTTCCGACTGCCCTGAAGAGTGACACCTCGTGATCGTCAACAAGGCAAGAAAACCTCATTGATCATGTCTATATAAACCCATTTCACTCTTGTTCTCTCTTATGCATGATTAGGTGATTCACATGTTACCGTTCTATCGCTAAGTTGAACCCATCCTTTGCATGACCTATCATTGCTGCCACAGTATTAAGCAAACCTCAACCTAGCAGATCCAGGATTGATTGTGTTCATCTTGTGGCCCTTCATGCATGTTATGATATGCTATGCTTAGAGTGATTGCAATGAAGTTGATCCATTTGGGTGATGTATCAGGATGGTAGAGAACAATGCAATGTAATGGTAATGTGTTGGTGAAGTGACCCTAACAAAGGTGAACAATGAGAGACTGTGTAGGAGTACACAGTGGGTTGTCTCATTTACACTGCCCTAGGCCCCGAGTTATCGTGTTGTGATCCAAGAGAAGAGTACTTCCACATGCAGGGCTATGGGACCCCGTTTGGCCTACTAACTCACCCCGACTATGGTCCAGGATTGGCATGGGTTATTGCTTCTTCGATTTGATTTTGTGCCGGAGTGGGAGGAGATGCACGGTTACTTTGTAGCACGGTTTTAGACAAGCGCAGTACCATCCGTCGAGGTGGGCTTTGTCGGACCGTCCATACATCGTTTGAGTCATGAATGGAAACCCCGGCCGGATTTCTGATTGGGGTACATACTCAAATAGGCGATCCCTTGGACTAGAGTTGGAGCCGTGAGGTAAGTGCCTTGGTGTTTCTCCTCGTCCGACATCCGCTTGAAGGATGATGAGTCACGGGCGGTATGTGATGACACGTGTGTGAAGCGTACACCCCTGCAGGGTAAAGATCTATTCGAATAGCCGTGTCCGCGGTTATGGACTACTTGGAGACCTTTACTTGATTATTAGACAACTCAAATGGATACTCTAAAATTTCCAAGATAAGTGTGAGTGCTATGGGTTGCTTCCTCGTGGGGAAGTCGAGGAAGAATACATGGTGGTGTATTGATGTGGTGTTCAAGATTAGATGGACTCGAGTGCGCTTCTCATCTCAACTCTATGTAGTCGTAGTACAGGATAGCCAAGTCAAAGCTTTCTGCATTGCAACCCCACTTGCCTTTACCTTGATACCTGAGCATGCGTAGTATAGTTCTGATGTAAGTCTTGCTGAGTACGACTTTGTACTCACGTTTGCTTATTCTATGTTTTAGAGACGAGACCACTGACCCTGATGGCGGCCTCCCCCTCAAGCTCGATGCCGACTAAGTCGTATAGTTCCAAACAACATCCTGGTTCCTTTGGAGGGTCGTTGTATTTTCTTTCAGGCTTCTTAGGCCATTTGTTAACCTTGTCTTTACTAAGACATAATTTGCTTCCGTTGTTGCTTGATGTACTGTTGGATCACAGTCATGTGATCTCTGTTTGTAATACAACTACTATGTCTGCTCAGTTTAGCAGATGCAATAAATTCTATGAGTTTGTAGAGTTCATGTTGTGTTACCTGCTGTTATACACTTGGCATGCATGCTGCGTGTATGTTTATATCGTGTATGTCATGTGTGGGGTTTGATAGCTTAGTTGTGCTCTCATCGGTGGTCTTTCTTACACCAAGTGGCCCTGAGATGTGTGCAGCTTGGGGCATCGCGATGCGATTGCTCGTGACTCTGTCACGTGGCACACTTTGTTGTATGATTGAGCCCGCCCGAGACCCCGACTAAGTGATCGGGCTGGCGTCTTTTTATGTAAGTGTTATGATTCAATCGATAATATGGTTGAGGCGACTTGTCTATGAGTATGGGATTTCTCCACCCATAAGCATTTAGACTTGTGAGCGGACGATGAGGACCCATCTCAGTTGATCATCCGGGGCTGGATGGGATGCCCCTCACATTCAAGCTTTGCGAGAGTATCTTGTACTTGGCCTTGTCTGCTTAGACAAGTGTGTATGGCTCTCGGCTCTCCATATGATTGAGTTGTGACTGCAATTACATATGCAAATTCCGGGTCCAGACATACTTGGTATCAGAGCAGGACTATCTGTAGGACTATCAAACCTTGGTCGATGTCGAGTCTAGCATTCTGTAGTTATATAGTTACTTGGGGTATAAGGGAATAACATAAGATTTTTTTTTCTTCTTACCCTCATCAATTTGAGTTCTGAGTCACCCTCATCTTGTTCTACGGGAAGATAGCATTAGGCTCTTCTTTGACTCTACTAGGACATCTCGTTGATTGCTTCTTTGTAGCTGTAGAAGTGTTGTTGTCCCCAGTGTCATCATTCTATCGAGTCTCTTGAGAAAGTTCTGTCCAAAATCTTGCAGGTTGTCTCATTTTTCATTCTGGTACAGCTGTTATGTTGTCCTATTCATTCTAGGAATTCTTGTTGAGGAGCATTAGATTTCTAGGATCTGATGGTGATGCATTTGCAAATCTTTCTTTCCACTTCAGATGTCTTTTAGCCAGAGTAACCATGCTAACCATTGTGTCAGGGTACTCTTTGACATATCTGTTGTAGTTCTTAGGGAGCCATGATCATCCACAAGAAAACCACCCAGTAAGCCAGCTCCGTATGTATATAGTTCTACCTGTGTGATGAACCTAGCCACCATTCTCGAAGGTATCCCCAAATGTCATTCATTAGTAGCCACTCCTCCATGAGGATATTGAATGAATTATTCTAGAAGTTTTCCTTATGGATCCTTTGTGCCCCGAAGTCTGACCTTTACTTGATTACCATATCAATGCTACTTCGAAGCATGATCATGGTATCTAGAACATCAAGGAGAACATTAGAAGCGGAGTGCTAAATGTCTCTCGATTGATCATCCAGACAAGTTATGTTGGAAAGAATCTTGCTATACCAAGTAGACAAATCTGAGAAGGTGTTATCTTCCTTTGCATCCGCATCCCCCACATCTATTCATCATGGTTGTATGAAGTGTTACCAAGATCTTTGGCACAAATTTGGTTAAGCCATGTGAATGTGGAATGCTCAAGCTATAGAAAGCATGCTCAACCACTAGGTTATATCCTTCGGTATGAAATGGGATTTTGCCTCTCGTTTGCCGAATTATCTCTATAACCATAATTTCCATCCAAATATGAGTATGCCATTCTTTCGAATTCCTTCAACGATCGTTTTGTATGCCTGAGTCTGGTGAAAGAAACTTCTATGATCACTGTATCAAAATTTATTCGTTTTGCCTGACTTAGGAAACATTTCTACAAGTCACCTCTCCTTAAGGTGCCTTGTTCGGTATCAAGGACAACCTAACTCCTCGCTACTTTGAAACTTGTTCACTATCTACTTTAGCGTGGAACTGTTATCTACCAAATTGAAACTCCCCCACCTCCTTCCATCATTTTGATGTGTGTCATGTGTCTCAGCTAAAGAGATGTTTCCATATCTCATTCCATGAGCTGGTCATGAGGTTCTCGATCTTCTTGAAGATGCATCCTTGAAGATTTTCCCTCTTACCTTACGTCTTGAATCTCGGGACGAGATTCTTTTGAGTGGGGGCGAGTTGTCACAACCCTAGTTATGGTATGTGATTTTTATTTATAGAATTAAGGCATCATATTTAAATTTCCTTTTTAATAATTGAGGATTTGGAAAAGCCTAAAAAATAATTTAAATAAATGGGCAGACAAAAATCTTTTTCCAAAAATCTTCTGAAGTTTTTGAAAAGTCCTATAAATGGGCATGATCACATCTCATGTGTTGTGGGCCCCACTGCATGCTCTAAGATTTTTCAAAAAGTCCAAGAAGGGCATGGAAATTAAATAATACCCCTATTTGATTTAAATTCAAATGTTTTGAATTTCAAAAATCTTCAAAACTTGGGAGTGGCAAGTTATATGCCATATAAGTCCATATAAATAATTTGGGGATTTTATAAAATGTTTTGGTATTTTTTATCAAAACAGAACAAATTGCAGAAAAGCAAAAGAGAAATAAAAGAAAAAGGAAACTGGCCCAACTCTTCTCCTCCTGGCCCATCTGGCCGGCCCAAGCCCACCCCTTCTCTTGTCTTCTTCCTCCCCCGGCCCCGATGCTGCTCGCTGGAGAGCATGCAGCCGCCGCGACTCCTCCTGCTTCGCCGTGGCAGCCCCCCTCCGTCCTTACCCCCTCGCCGTGGAGACACCGTGAACGCCCTTCTTTTCCCCTCCCTCTCTCTGGCCCTCTCCTTCGTCTCCTTCCGCCATTTTCGATCCCCACACGAGACCGACCGGAGCACGCCGCCATGGCCCGCGCGGCCACCTTGCCCCATTCGCCGCCTCGAGCTGTCCAGACGCTCCGCCGACGTCGTCCTCATCTAACCCCACGCGGAATCGAGCCCAGGAGCACAGCCAACGACGCCCGCTTCACCACCGTGCCGCCGGCCGCCATGGATCCCGGCGAGGAATTGGGCGCCGTCGATTCCCCTTCGGCCATAGAAGCAACTCCATATCTTTCGCGGTGAGCTGCCGCGTCGAACCTCCCTTTTCACGCTCCTCCTCGTGCATCCTTCGCTATTCCCCGCCATGGCCGTGAGCTCGCCGCGGCGGGCCTGCTTGCTGGCGTGGCCACGGGCCCTACCAGGATGCCCCGTGTGCACAACAAGGTGCGGGAGGGCGCGTACTACCTCCTGGTGCCCTCCTCCTCCATCCCCGTGCCCTCCGGCGAGGCGCCGCCGTCCCTGGTGACGCCGGCGTCAAGCCGCCGGCCAATTAGGGCCTAACTACACGTGCTAATCCCCCCCTTTAGACACCAACAGTGGGCTCCAGGCCACTAATTAAACACAGTTTAATTTTAAACAAAGGGGATTAACCCCTGGGTCACTGACCAGAGGGCCCCACTGGTCAGTTGGACCAGTCAACTCCCTAACGTCATGCTGACATATGCATGACCAATAATTCTTTATCTGTTTAAATTTAATCCGGTAAATCCAGAATTTCCAGAAAATGTTCAAACCTTTGAAATTGAATAACTTTGAAACCATAAATCCAAATCAAACAAATCATATATGAAAAATTATCAGAAAGATGCAAGGAATCCAAATATGCATCTTTCTTGCATGAGAAAATAGTTTACAATGATCAAATAGTAGCAAATGCAATTTGGGAAATTTTGAATAATCATTTGGAGTTTGAATTTGAATTTCTTCTTCAAATCAACTTCAATTAACATGTTGCAGCTTGAACATAGAGCACAGCAACACCATGCCATGATACATTATGCATCTTGTTTGAGCATTGCAATGTGATGTTTACATTGTTGTTGTCTCGGTGTTTGCCTCTTCTCGATAGATTCATCGCCGGACGTAGTTTCCGACTGCCCTGAAGAGTGACACCTCGTGATCGTTAACAAGGCAAGCAAACCCATTGATCATGTCTATATAAAACCATTTCCCTCTTGTTCTCTCTTATGCATGATTAGGTGATTCACATGTTACCGTTCTATCGCTAAGTTGAACCCATCCTTTGCATGACCTATCATTGCTGCCACAGTATTAAGCAAACCTCAACGTAGCAGATCCAGGATTGATTGTGTTCATCGTTTGGCCCTTCATACATGTTATGCTATGCTATGCTTATAGTGATTGCAATGAAGTTGATCCATCTGGGTGATGTATCGGGATGGTAGAGAACAATGCAATGTAATGGTAATGTGTTGGTGAAGTCACCCTAACAAAGGTGAACAATGAGAGGCTGTGCAGGAGTACATAGTGGGTTGTCTCATTTACACCGACCTAGGCCCCGAGTTCTCGTGTTGTGATCCAAGACAAGAGTACTTCCACACGCAGGGCTATGGGACCCCGTTTGTCCTACTAACTCACCCCGACTATGGTCCAGGATTCGCATGGGTTATTGCTTCTTCGATTGGATTTTGTGCCGGAGTGGGAGGATATGCACGGTTACTTTGTAGCACGGTTTTAGACAAGTGTAGTACCATCCGTTGAGGTGGGCTTTGTCGGACCGTCCATACATCGTTTGAGTCCTGAATGGAAACCTCGGCCGGTGATTGGGGTACATACTCAAATAGGCGATCCTCTGGACTAGAGTTGGAGCTGTGAGGTAAGTGCCTTGGTGTTTTTCCTTGTCCGACATCCGCTTGAAGGATGACGAGTCACGGGCGGTAAGTGATGACACGTGTGTGAAGCGTACACCCCTGCAGGGTAAAGATCTATTCGAATAGCCGTGTCCGCGGTTATGGACTACTTGGATACCTTTACTTGATTATTAGACAACTCAAATGGATACTATAAAATTTCCATGATAAGTGTGAGTGCTATGGGTTGCTTCCTCGTGGGGAAGTCGAGGAAGAATACATGGTGGTGTATTGATGTGGTGTTCAAGATTAGATGGATTCGAGTGCGCTTCTCATCTCAACTCTATGTAGTCGTAGTACAGGATAGCCAAGTCAAAGCTCTCTGCATTGCATCCCCACTTGTCTTTACCTTGATACCTGAGCATGAGTAGTATAGTTCTGTTTTAAGTCTTGCTGAGTACGACTTTGTACTCACGTTTGTTTATTCTATGTTTTAGAGACGAGACCACTGACCCTGATGGTGGCCTCCCCCTCAAGCTCGACGCCGACTAAGTCGTATAGTTCCAAACATCAGCCTGGTTCCTTTGGAGGGTCGTTGTATTTTCTTTCAGGCTTCTTAAGCCATTTGTTAACCTTGTCTTTACTAAGACATAATCTTCTTCCGTTGTTGCTTGATGTAATGTTGGATCACAGTCATGTGATCTCTGTTTGTAATACAACTACTATTTCTGCTCAGTTTAGCAGATGCAATAAAGTCTATGAGTTTGAAGAGTTCATGTTGTGTTACCTGCTGTTATACACTTGGCATGCATGCTGCGTGTATGTTTATATCGTGCATGTCATGTGTGGGGTTCGATTGCTTAGTTGTGCTCTCGCCGGCGGTCTTTCTTACACCAAGTGGCCCTGAGATGTGTGCAGCTTGGGGCATCACGATGCGATTGCTCGTGACTCTGTCACGTGGCACCCTTTGTTGTATGATTGAGCCCGCCCGAGACCCCGACTAAGTGATCGGGCTGGAGTCTGTTTATGTAAGTGTTATGATTCAATCGATAATATGGTTGAGGGGACTTGTCTATGAGTATGGGATTTCACCACCCATAAGCATTTAGACTTGTGAGCGGACGATGAGGACCCATCTCAGTTGATCATACGGGCCTGGATGGGATGCCCCTCACATTCGAGCTTTCCGAGAGTATCTTGTACTTGGCCTTGTCTGCTTAGAAAAGTGGGTATGGCTCTCGGCTCTCCATATGATTGAGTTGTGACTGCAATTACATATGAAAATTCTGGGTCCCGGCATATGATATCCATTACCATCCCAAAAAAGGAATTAAGTCACAAGCCCTAGTCGACTTCTTGGCCGACTGGACCGAAGTACAAACCCCCCCACCCCCCAGCCAATCCCAGAACATTGGACAATGTTTTTTGACGGATCTAAGATGATACATGGATCAGGAGCAGGAGTAGTATTGGTTTCGCCAAGGAATGATGGAATGAGATACGTTCTCCAAATACATTATCCAGCAACAAATAATGAAGCCGAGTATGAAGCCCTTTTGTATGGTTTACGAATGGCAATTTCACTCGGAATCAGAAGGCTGATGGTGTTCGGAGATTCCGACCTGGTGATAAATCAAGTGATGAAGGAATGGGACATTCGGAGTCCTACAATGACAAATTATTGTGTAGCAGTCATTTGATGGGCTAGAGCTCCATCACATTCCAAGGGTGCAGAATCAAGAAACTGACGATTTAGCCAAGTTAGGGTCTACTCGGAGTCAAATTCCATCTTGGATTTATCTGGAACACTTACACTCTCCAACTGTTAAAGAATATCCTTACTCGGAAACAGACCCGGACATGTTGCCAGATAAGAACATACCACTCAAGGAGGATATTCCTGTGGTGGTTGATATGGTTTTTGACGTAGAAGTCACACATCTCGAGTGGACACTGCCTATCTTGGCTTACTTGCAGAGGCATGAGTTACCAGAAGATGAACTATAAGCCAAATAGATTGTTCGCAAGTCAAAATCTTACTCGGTAATTAACAATGAGCTATATAGAAACAGTGTCACTCGACTTCCCCAGCGTTGCATCTCAGAAGAAGAAGGTCGGCTCATATTGCAGGACATATATTCTGGCGATTGTGGGCATCACGCTTCAAGTCGGACTCTAGTAGCAAAAGCCTTCCGAGGTACTTTCTTCTGGCCGAAGGCACTGAGTGATGCTATGAAAATTGTAGACTACTGCAAAGGTTGTGCTATGAAAATTGTAGACTACTGCAAAGGTTGTCATTTTTATGCAAATCAACCTCACAAACCTGCTTCCGAGTTGAAGACAATACCCTTGGCTTTTCCTTTCGCTGTCTGGGGGCTGGACATGATTGAACCACTGAAAACAGGCATATCGCTTTACTCATATCTTAGTTGATGTCGATAAATCCACAAAGTGGATAGAGGCAAAGCCCATAAAAACCCTAGATTCATCCACAACAGCCAGTTTCATCCAAGGCATTATACATCGGTTTGGAGTCCCACATGACATCAGCACGGACAATGGTTTGAATTTCAACACACCCGAGTTCAAGGAATTTTGCTGGAGCAATGGCATTCAAGTGAATTATGCTTCGGTAGCACATCCCCAAACTAACGGTCAGGTTGAACGAGCCAATGGACTGATATTGAAGGGAATCAAGCCTCTTCTCCTTTGGTAATTGAAAGAGGCGGCAAGAGCTTGGGTAGATGAACTTCCCTCGGTTTTATGGGGATTGAGAACAACACCCAACCGCTCTAGTCGGTCGACTCCTTTCTTGTTGGTCTACGGCGCAGAGGCCCTCCTACCAAGCGATCTGAAGCATAATGCCCCCCGAATAGCTCAATACACTGAAGAAGAAGCTGAAGTAGCAAGACAAGACGTCATCGACCTCCTTGACGAAGAGAGAAATTTAGCTCTTACCCGTTCAACATTCTACCAACAAGATCTACGTCGATATCATGATCGGCACGTCCGAGCTCGTTCATTTCAAGAAGGCGATATGGTGTGACGTGTGAAGCAAACTTCTGATCACAAGTTGGCCCCTCCATGGGAAGGACCTTTTGTTATATCTCGGGTATTGCGCAACGGAGCTTATCAGTTGTATGATGTAACTAACGACATAGACGAACCACATGCGTGGAATGCTCAGTTATTGTGACGCTTTTACGCTTAAAAGACAGTTATGTGATTTGAATAAAGTATATCGCCTAAGTGTCTGCATGAATCCCTATATCTTTATTTGTTATAAAAAAACCAATTTTTTGTCCGAACTACGTGCAGCCCGGACGAGAGCTTAAGGAAGAATTTTCTAAGTACTCCGCCAAGTTTCTCATAACTTGGGGGCTGCTTAATGCTCAAAAACCCAAGTTTTTTGTCCGAGCTGCGAGCAGCTCGGACGAGAGCTTAGGGAAAAAAAATTCTAAGTACCCCGCTAAGTTTCTCATAACTTGGGGGTTGCTTAATGCTCAAACAACCAAGTTTTTTTCCCGAGCTGCGCGCAGCTCGGACAAGAGCTTAAGGAAAAAAATTCTAAGCACCCCGCTAAGTTTCTCGTAACTTGGGGGCTGCTTAATGCTCAAAAACCAAGTTTTTGTCAGACCTGCGTGTAGCTCGGATGAGATCTTAGGGAAAATTTTTCTAAGTATCCCGCCAAGTTTCTCGTAACTTGGGGGCTTCTTAACGCTAAAAAACAACCAAGTTTTTTGTCTGAGCTGCGCGCAGCTCGGACAAGAGCTTAAGAAAAAAATTCCTAAGTACCCCGCTAAGTTTCTCGTAACTTGGGGGCTGCTTAATGCTCAAAAAATCAAGTTTTTGTCCGAGCTGCGTGTAGCTCGGACGAGAATTTAGGGAAAAATTTCTATGTACCCCTCCCCTTGTCTCGGGCTACTTAATGCATCGTCACAACATAGATTAAAACATACCGATATCAGCTAAAGCAAAAACATGTCTAGTGCACAAGGCACAACACAAACCATGGAAATATTAATTACAAGACTACTCGGCATACCGAGGCAAATTTAAAAGTTTTTTCGGGCTCAAGTAACCGTTCATTCTCCTCTGGCTTTATCCGATTCACTCAAAACACCAGTGGATTCCACGAAGAAATCCAAATCAGGCATCAGGGCAACCCGACTGGCGGTCTCAGCATAACGGGCAAGATATGTGGTGCAGCTCGGCCCGTGTTCAGGATCGCCCTCACCAACCCTCTCAAGATTGTGATCCTTTTCAGGAAAGTGTGCCTTGGTCAGTGCCAACGCATAGTTCGCACCACTTCGTGCCGAAGACCGTTTCCAGCGAGCAAACTGCTGAGGAGCTGCTTGAAGAATAGGGACAAATGTATCAAGCTTAACGTGGTTTCTTCACCAGGTGACATGATGTTCTTCAGATCTAGAGTGGCACCCATGGTCTCCTCAGCAAACTTCTCAGCCTTGGCACACCTCATGGTCAACAAGCCCCGAGCCAGAGCAAACCCTGTTGTCACTGGTGCATAATTGTCCCTCTTCATTATTTCGGCAAACTCAGTTAGTCGAGCCTGCTCTGCCTCTGGATCAGTGGAATAAGCTGCACAATGACCCAATACCATAAAAATCAATCGGTAACACAGCAAAATGTTTTTCATGTTAAGGAATATGACTTTCTTACCAGATAAAGTCTCGCTGAAAACAGCAAACCTCCCAGCATAGTATTCTTCAGCAGTCCTTACAGCTTTCCGAGTTGCCTCGAGCTCAGCCTTATGTGCTTCTTGGTCCTTGGAGCGCAACTCAGACACCTTTTCCAAATCCGACTGAAGCCTCGAAATACTGGCTTCATTCTCATCAATAGCTTTCTTGCAGTACATAACCTGTTTCTCTAGAGATTTCTTCTCTTTGGCATGCTTCTCAGCCTTATCAATCTCTTTCTTCATCTTCTTCACGAAATCATAATTTTCTTTTACCTTGGCTTCAAATGCCTTCTTGGTAGCCTCTGTACCAAGATAAGCAAGAAATGTCACATAGGGAAACAGTTATTTTCCTGATCAGGGCAGGAATCAGAAGCTTACCGCTCTCTTCAGCATGTTTTTTCTTCAAGCTATTGTGCTCTTCTAGCAACGCCTCATAAGAACTCTTCGTGGATGCATGCTCCTTTTGCAAGTTCACAAAAGAAGAACCCAAATTGCAAGCCTCCTAATTCAGGAGAAGAATCAAAATTATCGGAAACCCTATTAAAAAAGACTTCGAATAACTTCAACAGTTACTCGGAGCCTTGGGGGCTACACCCAGTGGGTGCACTAAGAAGTGCCCCCACTAGAAGTTTCAACAAGTAAAATCCTCCACACAAAAGACTCTGAATAACTTCAATAGTTACTCGGAGCCTTGGAGGCTACACCTAGTGGGTTCACTAAGAAGTGCCCCCACTGGAAGTTTCAACAAGAAAAAATCCTCCACACAAAAGACTCCGAATAAATTCTAAATTTACTCGGAGCCTTGGGGGCTACACCCAGTGGGTGCACTGGGAAGTGTCCCCACCGGAAGTTTCAACAAGTAAAAGCTCCTAAACAAAAAGACTCCGAATAACTATAAAAGTTACTCGGAGCCTTGGGGGCTACACCCACTGGACGCACTAAGAAGTGCTCCCAGTGCAAGATTCAAATCAATAAAAAGAAAGGCTTAAACGACAAGTCATTCGGACACCCACTGGGTGGAAAACTTACATAAGTACTTACGTGCATGTTCGCCTTCACCAACTCGGCCTCTGAAGCCAATTCGCGCAAGAGAAAGTCAAATTGATAAGCCTTCGCCAAGGACTCCTTCAGGCCTCCCATGATAGCATCCTTAATGGGAACATCAACTGGGATCGAAATCGGGGAGGCAAGAGTTTTTTCCGGTGCGACAGCTGAAGCAGCATGAGCTTTCTGAGTAACCTTCTCTACAGAAGCTTCGGGCGGAACGGGAGGAACAGATGAGCTACTAGCAGCAGGATGATCCAACTCAAGTGGAGTATATTTTTCAAGAACGGTCACCTCAGGAATATTTACCTCAGGGGCAGCTGGCTCAGTCACGGCCCGAGTAGGATCTGCAGCATGGTCAATATCCATGTTGATACGTCCAAAACGTATCTATAATTTCTGCTTGCTCCATGCATGTTTTGTGTGATATTGCTATGATCTAGATACACTTTCATACACTTTTGATCATATTTGGACTAACCTATTAACTCAGTGCACCACAGTGCCAGTTCCTGTTTTCTACTGTTTTTCTATTTCAGTTTTCCCCCATATAAAAAGTGCCAGAAAAATTCCGGGAAAAATACAGGAAAAATCAGCGTACAGGAAGCTTCGAGAAGAGCCCGGTAGGGGCCAGAGGGGAGCCAGGGGGGCCCAGGCGGCCACCCGGCACGGCCCCACCCCTGGCCGCGCCAGGGGGGCGCCTGGGGCCCCTGGTCCACCTCTGGCTGCCCCCCCTTCGCCTATTTATTCTCCGTCACGGGAAAACTCCATAAGAGGAACCCTATTCCGCAAACTCGCCTCTGTTCCGCCGCTGCCGCGCTTCCGAAATCGGGAGCACCATAAGACCTCTTCCCGGCACCCTTCCGGAGGGAGGATTGACCTCCGGGAGTCTCCTCTCCACCATGGAAGCTCCCCTGATGTCTCGTGAGTAGTTTTCCTTGGACCATGGGTCCGTGATCAGTAGCTATGTGATGTTCTCCTCCCCTCTTTGATCTTCATTGTTTAGACCTCGTGAGCTGCCCTACATGATCGAGGCACCTTTGTAATATTTCTCCTGTTGCTATGCTGAGTTTGGAGGGATCTGATGGATTATGAGATTATGTTCAGATTGTGATAGAGTAATATATTTGGTTTTTATCTCTTATATTTATTTTCCTAAGTAATTCTTGCATGTTTTCCTTTGCTGTTTATTGCTTTGGCCAAGTAGTAGGTAGTGACTCCAAGAGGGAACGTTGTGCTAGATTGTGGGTTCATGCCCCCCGATGACACGCTTGAGTGACAGAAACATGAGTCTAGGGGATGTTCTGTTGCCACAAGGGGGAAAACAACGGTGCTTGTAACCGCAGTTACAAGGATTGTTTACTTTACGCAAAATTCTTTTTAATGCAGTAGTCTGTTTCTTTGGGTTTACACTTTGGGTGGGGCTCGCAACTTAATACCAGCGAGATGTTCTGGATAGATATCTCAAGGTGGATGATTAGTAGTAGATGCAGATGGATTTCGGTCTACTTATTTTGGCGTACTGCCCGTGCTTTTGAGCCTCTTCCTTTCTTTTGTAGCATAGTTAGCATTGCGGTGCGTTCATAATCCTGTCAATTGCCCTTCTGTAATTTTTTTACCTCACATAGCAGTTTTATCGTCTTTTGGGAGAGAGACATCACTAGTGAACATCACGTATCCCGGTCCATATCCTCATTACTGTTTCCAAGCTATATTTACTTTACTGCTTTTACTTGCTATCATTATCCCTTGCGTTTTATCCTTTGTGAACAACAAGACCGGAGAGATTGACAACCTCTCTGAACTTCGTTGGGAACAAAGTTATCTGTGTCTGTGTGCAGGTCCGCGTCAGTTGCGCCGCTGACACCTACTTATCATCTCTGGAGTCCTACTGGAGACAAACCTTGGTATCTTCACCAAGGGAAAACTGTTGCTGCACTACTTCTCAAACCTTCCACTTGGGGTAACCAACGAAGGGCGAGAAGCCACCAAGCAAGTTTTCTGGCGCCGTTGCCGGGGACTCCGAGTGCTAAGATAGGGGAGTTGCACACTACCCTTTACCTTTGTTTTTTAGTCTTGTTAGTTTATCTTTCAGTTTTTATCTTTGTGTCTTTTATCAAAATTTACAAAAAAATCTGCCACACTTGCTGCTACTATGGGTTCCACTGAAAACACCAAGTTGTGTGACTTCACTAGTCACAACAACCAAGACTTTATCTGCAGTCCCATTGCCACACCTGCCACTTCAGCTACCTCTTATGAAATTAAACCTGCTTTGCTAAACCTTGTTATGAGAGATCAATTCTCTGGTGCTGGAGATGATGCTGCTTTACACTTGAATAATTTTGTTGAATTATGTGATATGCAAAAGTATAAAGAAGTATAAGGTGATGTCGTTAAGCTCAAGCTCTTTCCTTTCTCTTTAAGGGGAGATGCTAAAATCTGGTTTCAATCTTTGCATAGAAATAGCATAGATTCTTGGGATAAGTGCAAAGATGCTTTTATAGGGAAGTACTACCCTCCTGCTAAGATTATCCAATTGAGGAGTAATATTATGAATTTTAAGCAATTGGATAATGAACACGTTGCCCAAGCTTGGGAACGAATGAAATCTCTTGTTAAGAAATGCCCTACACATGGTTTGACTACCTGGATGGTTATCCAGACTTTTTATGCAGGCTTGAACTTTACCTCGCGGAACCTGTTAGATTCGGCCGCGGGAGGAACCTTTATGTCAACTACACTTGGTGCTGCCACGAAGCTTCTCGATGAAATGATGACCAATTATTCCCAATGGCACATCGAACGCGCTCCAACAGGTAGGAAGGTAAACTCTGAGGAAATTACCTCCCTCAATGAAAAAGTTGACTTAATTATGTCTCTACTTACCAAGCAACCCTCTATTGATCCTCATGATGTTCCTTTAAATTCTTTGGTTTCCCAAGAACAAGTAGATGTGAACTTTATTGCTAGAAACAACTTCAACAACAATGCTTATAGGGGAAATTTTGCTAGTAATCCTAGACCGTTTCCATCCAACTATGGGAACAACAATACCTACCCTAGCAACAAGAACCCCTCCTCTGAATTAGAAAGCATTCTTAGAGACTTTATCACTACCCAAAAAGCCTTCAACAAAAATGTAGAAGAGAAATTAGCTAAAATAGATAATCTCTCTTTGAAGGTAGAAAGCTTAGCCCTTGATATTGAGATGCTTAAAATTAGAACCTCTCCCCTTGAGGAGAATAAGGCCACTCCTATTAATGCTATCCAGTTACAAATCAATGAAAATATTAGGATGATGGCTAAACTTAAAGAAATATGGGCTAGAGAAAAAGAGGAAGAGGATATAATTAAGAGCCATCCTACACACCACACAGTTGCCACTATCCAAATTGTTGAGGACACCCAAACTATTAGCACCCAATGTACTCCTAGTCCCGTTGGACCTATTAATGGTGATGCTAATACCTTAAACGTAGAAAAAGAAACTCCTATGAACATAGAGGGTTTCAAACAAGTGAGCCTAGATGACACTAATACCACCTTTGATAGTAGTGATATTGATTTTGATAGTTGCACCCTCTCAGAAGTTATCAGTTTGCTACACAAAATGTCTAGAGACCCCCACACTAGCACACTTAATCTTGCCTTCATGGAGCATATCACAAATGCTCTCATCAAAGCTAGGGAGGAGAATCTTAGAGTAGAAGCCTCCATACCTAGGAAGCTAGATGATGGTTGGGACCCTATGATCAAAATTAAATTAAATAACTTCTCTTGCTATGCTTTATGTGATGTTGGAGCTAGTACCTCCGTTATGCCCAAAAGAATATTTGATATGTTTGAATTGAAGCCCTTTGAGCCTTGTTCTTTTGGTGTTCGTCTTGTTGATTCTTCCATAAAGAAACCTTTGGGGAAGATCAACGATGTTCTTATCATTGTCAATGACAACTATGTTCCCATTGATTTTATTGTTATGGATATAGAGTGTGAACCTTTGTGTCCAATTATTTTGGGACGTCCTTTTCTTCGCACCGTTGGTGCGGTTATTGACATGAAAGAGGGGAATATAAAATTCCAATTCCCATTCAAAAAGGGGATGGAACACTTCCCTAGAAATAAAATCAAGTTACCTTTTGAGTCCGTTAGACGGGCTAGTTATTCTCTTTCTCTTGATAAAACTTGATTCTTCTTTTGCATCATGCCTAGCTAATGGCTTTAAAGAAGCGCTTTCGGGAGGCAGCCCGCAACGAATTTAGGTGTTTTCTTTTTGCTTTTGTTGTTCCTTGATGATTTTTACTTCTGTAGCAACATCATTGTATCTTTATTTTTCAGCTTTGTGCCAGGTTATATCCTCTTACGGCAAGGGAAGTAAAAGTTGTGACATGCTGTCCAGAAAACAGATTCTGTCCTCGTGACCAGAAAAATCCTAGTTCATCTTTTTGAGCTGAAATTTTTACACAGTATGCTCTATACAATTAAGAAACTTCCGTATGTTCTGAGTTTTTTTATTTGAGTTTCATAAGTGCCCCTAAAAAATTCTTTAATATCTGCTGTTCTGTTTTTCACAGATTCTGCCACGTTTTGTCTCTCCTAACTTTTGCAAACCTTAAGCATGCTTTTTCTTTGCAAAAACTTTTTGGAACTCTTGAGAAACAGTTTCTCTTCAAGAATATCTTTATATCCAGTGGAAAAATATTTATGAAGGGTACTAACATCTCTAATCAACTTATGATGAGTTATGTATGAAGGGAGTTTTCAAGTGTGTGATGGAAGATGATGAAAGAAGATCCAGGAGTGTCAAGCGCTCAAGCTTGGGGATGCCCCCATGCATCCCCAACAAATATTCAAGGAGACTCAAGCATCTAAGCTTGGGGATGCCCCCGTGCATCCCCTTCTCCATCAACAAATCATCATTTCGTCCTTCGTCTCACTATATTTTTATCACTTCATGCGTTATGTGCTATGCTTGGAGCGTCCCGCTCTTAGGTTTTGTCTTTAGTTTTCTTTAGCTTTGCTTGCTGTTCATAACAAGTTAGATCCCGTCTTACTTTGTGTGGGAGAGAAACACGCTCCACTTTCAAAATTTAGAACATATCTTAGGATTTTTCCTGCTTATCTTTTTGCTGTTGTGTGTTCTTTATCTTTTCATAGCTACTGCCATGTTTAGTTTTAGTCTTAGTTTGTCTTTAGCAAGAGCCTTGGCTTTTGTTTAGTTTGTTGCTGGAATTATTTTTAGTTTTCATGTTTATCTTGTTAAAGAGAGTTGGTTGTTGCACTGAGTTGTGTCTTGTCTTGAGAATAGGTAATTGAGGTTGCTATTTAATTTTAGTAGTAACTTGCTATAGTTTTGAGGTATTGTTGTGAGTAATGTTTGAACTTTTGGTGTCAAGAGCTCTTGCCTATTAGTGATAGGTGTCGTATTTTGGGCAATCCGTGTGTATTTTAAAAACCTACAAAACTAGTTGAGAACTCTAGCTACTAGATGGATCACTACTCTTCCGAGGGGTCGAATATCAGAGAACACTCACGTACCATGAGTTGAGGATGCGTAAGGATAACCAAACCCCCATACACTCCTCCTCGGGGTACTTGTCTCTTTGTGAACCTCCTTATTAGATTGAGAGTTACCGATAATAAGTGCATGAGTTCTCCGGACTAATGTAAGTATTGAAAGTTGACACTTCCACCTTCCCATATTTTGCTAGACTCTCCCGTGCCGTGCATTGCATTCTTCTCACTCTGAGAGTTGGTGTCCACCTTCGCCGATACATCCAAACCCTTGGCATGATACGCTCTGTCATCATAAGCCTCCTTATATATTCCCTCAAAACAGCCACCATACCTACCTATCAAGGCATTTCCATAGCCTTTCCGAGTTATATTGCTATGCAACTTCCACCTTTTCATGACTTGATCTTCATGTCATACATGTTCCTGCTACACTGGCAGCGGCATACATTGCATACATCATGATAGTTACATCTTCTTTATGTTTTGAGTACCTTGTAAAGTGTGAAACATCTCCTTTACCTTCTTGTAAAATAGAGTGTTGCCCTTATGTCAGGAAAAGATCCCAAAGTAGACACATTAAAAGATCCCAAAGAGGACAAATGAGAGTTAAATAGAAAGATCCATTGAGGCCACAAAAAAAATACAAAAAAATAGAAAAAGAGAAAAAGAAATAAAAAGAGAGAAAGGGGCAACACTACTATCCTTTTGAGAGATCCACACTAGTACTCCCTCTACATCCTTGTACTCCATAGAGATGATCATTATGCATATAGCTATGTGGGGACCTTCACACTATAGAACTTGGCTTGCATATTCCAAGGATGGGCCTCCTCAAACGAGCTCTAGGTCTTCATGAGCGAGCAAGTTAGATGCACCCCACTAGTTCCTTTGGAGAGCTTCTTAGCTCGTATGTGCATCCGTTGCATGGCAATCCCTACTCCTCACATAATATCTATCATTTGGCATCCCTTGCCTATGATTGTCCTCATTGATGTGAGCCTTTCTCATCCTTTTTGTCTTCCTCCTCCACCATACTTCTCTCTTTGCCATCTTAAGTGTAAACTCTCGTGCTTACGAACATCCACTGCATGAGTGCTCAAAATATCGAAAAGGAGTGGATCAAATTGACTTGTACCTGGCTAGTGGTCTTGGGACGAGTCAAGATAAGATTCCAAAGAAGACCAAGTGTGAAACTTTAGTAGATTGAGTTCTCAACACAAAAATTACTTTTTTTTTCTCGTATTCCCTATCCCCCTTCTTGCACGCAAACACCATTTGGAGACATTCGAGTCACGGACAGCGAGAGCTCTTGCCCCTATTGTTCTTTTGTTAGTTGTTTCAATGCTAATATAGACTCTTGCATGTTATGACTTGAATTGAATCTCTAACCTTGATTGATTTACTTTTCAAAGTTCTTTTATGGTTGCTAGCATGTCACCACAGAAATTATGTTGTTATCATCTACCTACTCGAGGACGAGCAAGAATTAAGCTTGGGGATGTTGATACGTCCAAAACGTATCTATAATTTCTGCTTGCTCCATGCATGTTTTGTGTGATATTGCTATGATCTAGATACACTTTCATACACTTTTGATCATATTTGGACTAACCTATTAACTCAGTGCACCCCAGTGTCAGTTCCTGTTTTCTGCTGTTTTTCTATTTAAGTTTTCCCCCATATAGAAAGTGCCAGAAAAATTCCGGGAAAAATACAGGAAAAATCAGCGTACAGGAAGCTTCGAGAAGAGCCCGGGAGGGGCCAGAGGGGAGCCAGGGGGGCCCAGGCGGCCACCCGGTGCGGCCCCACCCCTGGCCGCGCCGGGAGGGGCGCCTGGGGCCCCTGGTCCACCTCTGGCTGCCCCCCTTCGCCTATTTATTCTCCGTCACGGGAAAACTCCAGAAGAGGAACCCTATTCCGCAAACTCGCCTCTGTTCCGCCGCCGCCGCGCTTCCGAGATCGGGAGCACCATAAGACCTCTTCCCGGCACCCTGCCGGAGGGAGGATTGACCTCCGGGAGTCTCCTCTCCACCATGGATGCTCCCCGGATGTCTCGTGAGTAGTTTTCCTTGGACCATGGGTCCGTGATCAGTAGCTATGTGATGTTCTCCTCCCCTCTTTGATCTTCATTGTTTAGACCTCGTGAGCTGCCCTACATGATCGAGGCACCTTTGTAATATTTCTGCTGTTGCTATGCTGAGTTTGGAGGGATCTGATGGATTATGAGATTATGTTCAGATTGTGATAGAGTAATATATTTGGTTTTTATCTCTTATATTTTTGTTCCTAAGTAATTCTTGCATGTTATCCGTTGTTGTTTATTGCTTTGGCCAAGTAGTAGGTAGTGACTCCAAGAGGGAACGTTGTGCTAGATTGTGGGTTCATGCCCCCCGATGACACGCTTGAGTGACAGAAACATGAGTCTAGGGGATGTGCTGTTGCCACAAGGGGGAAAACAACGGTGCTTGTAACCGCGGTTACAAGGATTGGTTACTTTACGCAAAGTTCTTTTTAATGCAGTTGTCTGTTGCTTTGGGTTTACACTTTGGGTGGGGCTCGCAACTTAATACCAGCGAGATGTTCTGGATAGATATCTCAAGGTGGATGATTAGTAGTAGATGCAGATGGATTTCGGTCTACTTATTTTGGCGTACTGCCCGTGCTTTTGAGCCTCTTCCTTTCTTTTGTAGCATAGTTAGCATTGCGGTGCGTTCATAATCCTGTCAATTGCCCTTCTGTAATTTGTTTACCTCGCATAGCAGTTTTATCGTCTTTTGGGAGAGAGACATCACTAGTGGACATCACGTATCCCGGTCCATATCCTCATTACTGTTTCCAAGCTATATTTACTTTACTGCTTTTACTTGCTATCATTATCCCTTGCGTTTTATCCTTTGTGAACAACAAGACCGGAGAGATTGACAACCTCTCTGAACTTCGTTGGGAACAAAGTTATTTGTGTCTGTGTGCAGGTCCGCGTCAGTTGCGCCGCTGACACCTACTTATCATCTCTAGAGTCCTGCTGGAGACAAACCTTGGTATCTTCACCGAGGGAAAACTGCTGCTGCACTACATCTCAAACCTTCCACTTGGGGTAACCAACAAAGGGAGAGAAGCCATCACATGTCCACTGAAGAAAATCAAAAGACACAGTTAGGAGATATAGAACTACTATGTTATTCAAGGATAAATAAAAACACTTACTTCCGGCTGAAGCATGCTCAGTGATGGTGTCCATGAAAGGAAAGTCAGTCACGACACAGGTGCTAACATCTTCATATGCATCTGCATCATGAATCTCAACTCCAGGGAGTGACTCGGATCCACTCGGACGAACACTGCAACATAGAGTTAATGAGAAAACCATAGGTTGACGAAGAAACCATACAGAAGAAGCATGAGATTATTACTTGCGAGCAGTCCGTAAAGTCCGCCTTGGAGGAGCAACTGCAGCAGCAGCACCCTTGGTAGATCCCGACTCAGCGGTTTTTTGCTTACTTGCCTTGGTAGCATCCCCTGAAGTGCTAACTTTTCTCCCTCCGAGAGTGGAAAGTGTCTTCTTGGGCTTCACAGGAGCAACTTTCCCATAACTCGGGCTCAGAGCTGGAAGCTTGCTACTGCCCTCCCTGCTAATCGGAGAAATAGCACGCTTCATCCCCCGAGCATCACCCTCACGGGCCGAGTCACGGTCCTGATTGCTCTTGGAGCGTATCTCGGAAGTCACTTGGGGAGGAGCCAGCTCGGAGTCCATTTCTTCCCCAGCCTCAACTCCAGCCCCCATGCCAGTGTTACTATCTTCATCTTCATCGATAGGGTGCTGAGGAGCCAGCGGAATCGGATATGGAGAAATATTTGTCTGAAAATATACAATACAACTAGATCAGAGTAAAAATTGCAAAAGCGTCTAAGGGAACAAGGATAGTCAAAAGATATAATTTTATCAAAGATGGAGGATGGGCAGGGTCAAGAGGCCTAACTCGGCCTGCCATCTATGCAGCATGTGTCACACCAGTGACGATCTTCATTGGTTGCTCAAACTCTTCTTGAAGCATCTCAGTGTTATTATACCGAGTGTCATCATCCGATCCGGTATAGGTCCACATCCCTCGAACATGGGCTTGGAGAGGTTGTATCCCCCGAGTTACATAGAGGGAAATTAAATCCATGGCGTATAGTCCATTTTTGATCAGCATCACAATCTCCTGCATCAAAGGGAGGGCTTGTTCTTTTTCAGCAGTAGTTAGTCAGGGGCTCCAGCCCTTAGAGTTAGCCAACCGAACATCCGAGTAAGGGGGAAGGGTCCGAGTACCAAGCTCTGTCTCTACTTTGCAGTATAGCCAACTGTTCTGCCAATTCTTCACGGACTCAGGAAAGCTAGAAGCAAAGTATTGGCAACCTTGCCTCTTCGCAAGAAACAAAACCCCGCACAAATGGTTCATCTCTGTGCCTCCCCCTCCCCAGATTTATTTAATTTTTGTGGTTTTATGGAATAGATGGTGCGGAAGAGGTTTCGGTGAGGCTCTATGCCAATGAAACCTTCACATAAGGCAAAGAAGCTAGACAATAAAGTGATGGTGTTGGGCATGAGATGGTTAACCTGGGATCCAGTAAAGGTAAGAAAATCCAGTAGAAAAGGGTGGGGAGGAAGAGAGAAACCCCGATCCACACACGAAAAGATAAAACGCGCTCGTCTTCCCGGGGAAGAGGTTCTTCTTCCCCAGGAGGAGGGAGGCAATAACCATGGCGAGGAACCAAACCTGCGTTCTGGTATCACTGGAGCGTCTTCTCCGTGACAACGGAGGGTAGCCTCTCCCCAACAGATATGGTCCCGGCGAGGTGGATTAACCGCAGCAGCGCAGGCCGGGGAAGCGCACAGGTGGTCGCCGACGAGGAAGGACAGAGTGCCACCGGCAGTCCAAATAGATGTGCGGCGGAAGTGGAAGAGAGATGATAGCCAGAGTGAGAGGAGAGCAATAGATGTGAGGGGTGTTGTGGCGGTGCAATAGAGAAGCTTTTATAAGGCAAGGGAAGGTAGCCACGCGTCAATCGAGGAGCCCTAATGATGATGTCTGTTGCAATACCCCAAATCTATCCTTCTTAAAAGGCGCACGGTTAATTATAAAATAACTGACCGGCGCAAGAATCGAGGAGCCAAACATGACAAGATATCCACTTCCCTTGACAGGAAGATTCCCTGACAAGGAAAGACTCGTTTCCTTGAAGGACGCAACAGAGAGCAGCTACTCGGAAGCAAACATGTGTAAGCTCTAGCCGAGTAAGTCATCACTTGGACGTACAAGCTGCTTCTTGGAGATCCCTTCCGAGTAAGCTGTCACTCGGAGCAAAATCAGCAATGTTAAACCGAGTAAGTTATCACTCGGAGAAAGTAAACAACACCCAAAGGATCAAAACAGTGATAGGGTGGGAGACCTCCTGAAGCTAAGTGATGAGTTAGAAAGAAATTCACTTCTGGAATGCACAACAAATGGAAAATCTTGTATCCATTAATTATTCGAGAAAAAATTCCGAGTAATTATTTCACTAGTAATCCGTCTTTGACGTAGATTGCCAGATTACTAGTATGACAAGGCGCAAGAGGTAAATAATTGATATCCCATGTGGTATGATTTAAAGCTCATTCCGCGATGCTTTAGAATATAAAGCTTTACAAATCTGGTTCATATGGAGTTTAAGGCCTTTTACTCCGAGACACGCCTTCCGGGGCCTCAGTCCACCTCTTCTGAGAGACGCTCGAGTGTCGCCAGATTTTTCCAGTAACTTGCCCGACCCACATTCGAGGGAAAAGTTCAAATATCGATAAAGTCCTTCTGGGCCTCTTATTGAGTTTAATCTTCGTATACGTCATGAATTTACATGATATCAACTGACTCAACCACGAGTGCTCGAAAGCACTTGGGGGCTACTGTCGTGGTCATACCAAAGGTATACCCTAAAGTATCAGATATCAAGGGGTATCCTTAGTATCATGACCTCCCAAAAAACACCTAAGAAACAAGATTATCGAATTACTAGGTGCGGAATAAATCATAAGAACATGGGTCACAACGTCCCCGAATAGGTTGTTACTCGGAAGAAAGAATGATCTCCGAGTAATTGACTACTCGGAAGATTAGACCGGCTCCGAGTAAATAATTAATCGTAAGAGGTGATGATCCCCGAGTAACTTGCCACTCGGGAGAAAAGACTGCCGAGCTATCCACTACTCGGAAGAGGGAAAGAAGAGCAGCAAGCATGAAGCGTGAAGCCGGAGGCGTTTCTCCTTCTTAAGTATCCATAGTGGGCAGGAAGTTTTCATGTAATAATAGCAGGCATTAAGCCTTGTAATTAGAACCCATTACGAGGGTATTGAAGGGACAGGGGGCACTCTATATAATCCCAGCCCCTCACCTAGAGTAGGGTTACGCGCAACACAACCTCTCATATCTTAAGCAAGAACACCCTAGTCAGCCTGGGACAGGACTAAGGTTTTTATCTCTAAGGAGAGGCCTAACCTGTATAATTCTCCCCGGCGTCAACCACTCTACGTACAGATTCATACAACTCCTATTACACCCCTATCTCTATTGTCAGGATTATATCCACGACACCAACCCTTGGAACTTCCAAGATTTTTCGGTTCTTCTTCCCTCCCAGTAGGAACGGGAAGAGGCAACTTGGAGTACTCGTTTGATAGCACGCGAGACAAGGTAACTTTAAAGAAGGTGTCGGTCATGCGGGCGTGGTGCAAGTCCTGCTCCAATGGATTCATGATTGTTGCCTTTGCAACATCCACTAACTAGCCGTCGATGTTCAATAGGAGGGTGCATGGAGTATCGTCTCCCTGTGAAGATATGTGTGGTGTCAGAAATCCGTAAGGCAAAGAAATGGAAGATTGAATATGTTGATTAGCTTGAGATGCGTAGTTACCTTAATAGCGTCGAGCTCAACTAATGTTGAAGTCCCGCGGGGCATGCCAGAGCCGCAGGAGGGGCTGCTATGAGCGACTATGGTGGGTGCGACGAGTTCATGCCCGTTTGCATGTGCGGGTGCGAAGCCAGTTTTCGCTGAGTTGCTCTCGATGAAGCTAGGAAGGGGAAAAGCATCCGCCTTGGGATTTTCTTTTGTCCACTTGTACATAGCCGGCATCAAGGATGAAAAGGTAGTTTAAGCTCTTCCCTGGCCTCTTCTCTAGCCGCGGCTTTGGCTACCGCGACCATCTCATCCTTGTTCTTTTCCGCCTCATCCATGGCCTCTTCTCTGGTCTTCCGCGTTGTTTCCTCGACTGCCTTCTGCAAATCATCGAGGGTCACTGTGTTGAGCCTCCTTCTCTTCTTGCGTGTCTCCTTACCCTCCCTATAGTAGTATTTCCAGGAGGCCCCGACTCTGGCATCGACTACACGTCCATACTCCGACAGGTCGTGCAAGGGCTTTCCCTTCACTTTTTTCAACACCCGGTTGAAAGGGGTGTCCCACGCGTACTTCTTCGACGTCTGAGACGACGAATTGGTTTCTGATGCAAGCCGTAGTTGGTTCTTCTACAAAAAAACGTGAACCGTTTAATTATAAATGTGACTAAAGTGTTACCGACTTCATCATTAGAAGCTAATTAAGGTGGTAAATTAGAAAAATATGAGTTCTCTTATGATATTACTCGTCGGGGTGTCCGTGGTCCATTCCCCGGTTACCGGGTCTCTTGTGTACTGGGCCCTAATGTAGTCACGTGCCTGCGGATCGCCAAACTCCTCCCAGGGGTCTGGCTCCTGCGGACCTTCCGGACGTGCCACGTCCTCCTTATCGCACACTGGCCTCTTCCCCGTGTGACCATGTCTTCCGAGGCATGGGATCCCGACGTTCTTCTTCTGAAGACCCATGAAATATTCCGACCTCGCATGGGTTTCAGGGTCTTTGCAATGAGCCTTGAATTTTATCTAGTCTTCTTCCGAAATCGACGAAAAGTGACTCTTGATCGTCTCGTACGATGAACCTTCTTTAGCAATCTCTACTTTCACAATATGTTTCCAGTTGCTAAAGGCTTTGCTACACTTCTTGAGGGCTTTTGCATTTATTCCATCCATATTATCATCTTGGCAAGGAAGGACTTCTTCATTCCGGCATGGGAACTAGAATCTCGCATGAATCTTCTCTAGGAGGTGCTTCTCCAAAGCTCCTCCGGGTACTTCTCTAATGTTTGTCAGGTTGATATTGACCGTCTCCCGAAGGATGCATGCCACACCGTTGCCATATCATCCCGACACCTTCCGCAAACTTGCGATGTCAAAGGTGCCAGGGTGCACCGCGTGGACATCAAGTCTTCCGATGCAGAGCTTGTTTGGGGCCCGAGGTTTCTGCTTCCTCTTGGTCCTAGACGACCCTTGGCTAGCACTATACGTGGTCTGGTTGGCACCATCCGTGGTCTGGTTGGCACCATCCGTGGTTTGGTTGGCACCATACGTATCGGTGGTCTTAGTGTTGCCCGTCCTAGTGGTGTCGCTGTCAGCAGCACACTCCATGATGCGAAGGGGTTGTCGGGACTATGACCCGAAGTCTTGAAAAGCTATATAGTCCAAAAATTCTTGAGGATATTCGATGGGTTCCTCAATAGGGCCGGCGTCGTCGTTATTAGCCATGTTTCCTATATTATTCAATTTGGCGGTTTAATTGTAGAACAAAATGAAAGGAATAATAACATTTCTAAATGATCTATGTTTTGCTAGAAGGTCATTTAATTCTCTTTGCGGCAAATCCCGGGCACTCGATATGTCCTACTTTTCTAGCAAGTCATGCCGAAATCCACGGAAAATTTTGGCATGGACTTTGAAAAAAATTGGAAAAATCGAGCGCCTGAAATTTGCCGGAACGGAAATGAATCAACATTCCGGCAAAACATAGGCCACTCGGATCCATGCAAACAATATCAACATTCTATATTTTCTGGTGCTCCTTATTTGGTATTAACATATGTGTACATAAACTGAAGCATATATAGCACAAAAGAACTTTTTTTCTAAATAGCACATAAATAAAATGAAGCATATATATGTTTTCACAAAAAAAATCATTGCCCTCCATTGTCACATTGCAACTCTCAATTTTATTAACTAACAATTAACAACTAAAAATTTCACCCCTCCATCACATTGCCCTAATTTTCAGCCCTCTGTCATATTGCAACTCTCAATTTGCTGAACTAACAACTAACAATTTTGGTGGCCATGGGGATCGGGGAGAGCGGGGATGGTAGGAGGGGCTCACCGGGCATGGAGGAGGTAGAGGGAGAGGAGGGCCGGCGGCAAGGTGGACGGCAGGGAAGGCAACATCGACGCCCTAGGGTTGGCGGCGAGGAGGAGCAGCGTCAAGGAGGCGACGACGAGGAGGAGCGGCGTCGAGGAGGGTGACGGCGAGGAGGAGCGGCGTCGACGGGGGGAGACAGAGAGGAGGAGCGGCATTGAGGAGACCACGGCGATGGTGGTGTGAGTGTGCGGCCACGGGCAGGGATGACCCTGTTGTAACGGTACAACATCATCTACAACGTAGGCAAGAGACACCGCGCTATAGATGTGTAGTCATCTGAAGCGTGGGCAGGCATATCCCGCGTTGTAGATGTGTAGTCATCTGAAGCGCGGGCAGGCGTACCCCGCGATGTAGATGTAGCATCTACAGGGTGCCTCCTAAACCGGCGCCGCAGATACGTTTTTGTTTATTTATCCTTTTTTTAATTAAGGTTATGCTTAAGTTTTAGTGTTAGTAGGGTTTGGGGTTATATTAGGAGGTTAGTGTTATTTGGGATAGGTTAAATGCGGGTCACAACGTGGTACAATATATAAAGTAGTACATATAATTAAGTGCTTATACAACGAGGTACAATTAATATTACATCATATAATAAGTGCTTAGACAAAAAATCTTTTCTGGTATTGATAGTTTCTCCCAATGATCAGCGTCGACGACGTTTCCTCACAGTGATCTTCTTTCCTTTCTTGTTCGGTGCCGAATAATTTAGCCCCTCATCATGACTTTTCCTTTTCCAAGGATTACAATCTTTCTTAGGTTATGTGGTTTTGCTTCTTCTTTTGACGTATGCTTCATCTTCATCGTCATTTTCCCTCATCGGGTCACCGTACTGGTTATAGTTCTTCTCATTGGCAACTCCATCAATTCCCACAATGTTCCTTTTGCCTCTCCTCACGACAACACGACTGGGGTTTCTTGGGTCGGTTATGAAGAAGCATTGGGTCACGTGCTTAGCATGTACCCATGGCTCATTTTTTGCGGTGACATTCACGGTACTGCTCTTGATGATAGGTATACACATGATAGTGAAATAATTGTTCTCTCTTTCGACGCTCCTGGCCCATCGGACACGGAGCATCATCACGCTGTACTTTCCAGAGTACTCAATCTCTCAGATCTCTTTTAGCCTTCCGTAGTATCTTTCAATTATGTCATCACCGTTCATGGATTCCATCGTCACCCCTGAGTTCTGATAATCACTTTTTTATCTTTCTCCTCAGTGTAGATTGTGTAACCATTGATGTCGTATGCCTGATAAGTGGCGAGGTTGACTGCGGGGCCATGTGCTAAGGGATATATCAGATTTTCGTCGTCCGTACAACCCTGTTGCGGAGGATTAGCCAGAACGTGCTCTTTGAATCAATGCAAGAAAGAAGAGTTGTGCTCTCTAGTAACTTTGGCGTCTGCCTTAGTTATCCCCAGGTCAAGGTGGTACTTTTTAATGATGTCTTTGTGAAGTGCCAAGAAAGGATATATCAGTTGTAGATGTTGTAACACTACTAAGTTTGCTCTGTCAAAATATGTGCGTCGACCCGAGTAGTCCACATGAAATTCCCTTGAGCCAGTGATGTGACCTACTCCTTCGAGTCTTCCAAGGTGCTTGTTGACGGGAAAACCAACAACAGGGTTTTCGACACCTAGATAACTACCGCAGAAATAAATGCACTCTTGGGTGAGATAGCCATGTACGATGCTTGCATCCGGATGGGACATGTTACGAACGAAACCTTTTATGAACCCACTCATCCTTTCGAATGGCATCATGTTGTGCAGGAACGTCAGGCCGAGGTCGATGATGTTGTCCACAATATGGACACACAGATGCACCATGACGTCAAAGAATGCAGGTGGGAAATACATCTCAAGCTCACATAGTATGACAACAATCTCTTCTTTTAGACTTTCGAGCTGCTTCACACTGATCGATTTCTGAGAGATGGTGTCGAGAAAATTGCATAGACAATTAAGCGTATCATGGACGTGCTTATCCATTATCCCTCTAAGTGAAACCGGGAGTATTTGGGTCATCATCACGTAACAGTCATGAGAATTCATCCCGCTAAACCTTTTCTTCTTAATGTCTAGATATCTTGTTATCTTTCCATAGAAATCGGGACTAACTTTGATTCCAACGAGTCACTTGAAAAGTTGATCGATCTCCTTCCGACTTAAGGTGAAGCAAGAGGGGGGAAATAATTTTCTTTCTTCTTGTTGACTTTTTCACCTTCTCCATCTCCGTCTCCATGCCCGTCTTCGTGTTCTCCGGCGGTGCTCCTTGAAGATCTTCCCTTATACCCAAGATTTTCAAGTCAGTTCTTTCCTTTGGCCCGTCCTTGTTCTTATCTGGCATGTTCAGAATTGTGCCATGAAAGCTCTCGAGGATATTCTTCGTGATATGCATTTGATCAAGGCTATAAGGCGTGTCGAGGATTTTCCAGTACGACAACTCCCAAAAGACATACTTTGTTTTCCATACCCTCAGGAGCGGCTCCGGTGCTTTTTTATTCTTTCCCGGTGATGTGCGAGGAAGTGATAATGGCTTCTCGCCCTTCGTTGGTTACCCCAAGTGCAAGGTGAGATGTAGGATAACAACAAATTTCCCCTATGTAGAGGGTAGGGTTTGTCTCCCGTAGGACTTCTTAAAGTGATAAGAACGTGACAACGGTGCTAGAAATTTAGCGGTTGACGTGGACCTGCACACATAACAAATAACTTTGCTCCCAACGAAGTTCAGAGAGTTTTTCAATCTCTCCGGCCTTGTTGTTTACAAAGGATCAAACGCAAGGGATAAAGGATAATAATAATTGCAACTAGAAAGTAAAGCAGGAAATAAATTGAGCGTGTAAACAGTGATGAGAATATGGACCGGGGTCCCGTGATGTTCACTAGTGATGTCTCTCTCCCAAAAGACGATAAAACTGCTATGCAAGGTAAACAAATCACAGCTGGGAAATTGACAGGCTTAAAAATGCACCGCAATGCTAACTATGCTACAAAGAAAGGGCGAGGCTCAAAAGCATGGGCGGTACGCCAAAATAAGTAGACCGAAATCCAACTGCATCTACAACTAATCATCCACCTTTAGATATCTATCCAGAACATCTCGCTGATATTAAGTTGCGAGCCCCACACAAAGTGTAAAACCCAAAGCAACAGACAACTACATTAAAAGAACTTTGCGTAAAGTAAACAATCCTTGCAACCGCGGTTACAAGCACCGTTGTTTTCCCCCTTGTGGCAACAGCACATCCCCTAGACTCATGTTTCTGTCACTCAAGCTAGTCATAGGGGGCATGAACCCACAATCGAGCATAACATTCCCTCTTGGAGTCACTACCTACTACTTGGCCAAAGCAATAAACAACAACGGAGAACATGCAAGAATTACTCAAGAACAAAAATATAAAAGATAAGAACCAAATATATTACTCAATCACAAACTGAACATAGTCTCATACTCCATCAGATCCCAGCAAACTCAGCATAGCAACATGAGAAAATTACATATGTGCCTCGATCATGTAGGGCATCTCACGAGGTCTAATCCATGAAGAACAAAGAGGGGAGGAGAACATCACATAGCTACTGATCACGGACCCATGGTCCAAGGTAGACTACTCACGGATCATCCGGGAAGCGTCCATGGTGGAGAAGAGGCTCCCGGAGGTCAATCCTCCCTCCGGTAGGGTGCCGGGAAGAGGTCTTCTGGCGCTCCCGATCTTGGAAGCGCGGCGGCGGCGGAACAGAGGCGAGATCGCGAAAAAGGGTTCTATATTCAGAAGAATCCCGTCACGAAGAATATATAGGCGAACGGGGGCCACCAGGTCTCCAAGCGCCCCCTTGGCGCGGCCAAGCCCTAGGCCGCGCCACCAGGGTGCCTGGACCCCTGGTGGTGGCCCTCTGGCCCCACACATGTTATCCCGGAAGGTTTTCCTGCGCTGATTTTTTATCTGATTTTCCCAAATTTTTGGAGCACTTTTAATATGGGGGAAACCTGAAATAGAAAAACCGCAGAAAACAGGAACTGGCACTGTGGTGCACTGAGTTAATAAGTTAGTCCAAATATGATCAAAAGTGTATCTAGATCATAGCAATATCACACAAAACATGCATGGAGCAAGCAGGAATTATAGATACGTTTAGGATGTATCACCCGGTGAGGGGCACTCTTCCCAATCATCCGCTCCTCTTACGTGGAGGTCCTCTCTTCTCAACCTCTCCATTGAATAGATCTCCACGCTTTCTCCACGGGTCATCCGATTCAAGCCATCTTTGATGACCCATGTACACGGTTTTCAAGGACCCGAGAACCGGCAGCTGCAGAGACGTTGTATCATCCATGTACCTTGCGCATCCGCAATGTCTGTGGCACACCTGGCCTGAGACATATCTGTAACCGAGATAGTCGTGCACCGTCGTGATCAACACGGCTTTCATCATGAAATATTCTCCTTTGTAAGTGTCCCATGTCCTGACCCCTGGCTTCCACAACGTCATCAAATCCTCTTTCAGTAGATCAAGATAAATATTTATGTCATTTCCCGGTTGTTTTGGACCTTGAATCAGCATACTCATGTGTATGTACTTTGTCTTCATGCACTTCAAGGGAGGAATGTTGTACATCCATAGAAACATGGGCCATGAGCTATGATTGGTGTTCTGGTTGCCATACGGATTCATGCCATCAGTACACACACCAAGCACGATGTTCCGTGAAGCAGCGAAATCTGCATCTTCACCTTTTAGTTCTCTCCACTGGCGAGCATCTGCGGGGTGTCTCAGTTTTGGATCATCTCCATCATCCGGCTTCTCCCTATCCTTGTGACAGTGCATTAGCTCTGTTTCCTTACGATCAACGAAATATCGTTGCAGACGGGGAGTCACCGGAAAATACCACACAACTTTCTGAGGACTTTTCGTCTTTCCATCCTTCTTGTATCGAGAAGAATTGCACATCGGACAACTGGTTTTTTGTGCGTTCTCGTTCCGATAAATGATGCAATCATTGACGCATGCATGGTATCTAATGTGTGGCAAATCAAGAGGGCACACGATTTTCTTAGCCTCCTCGATACTACTAGGACACACATTCCCCTCGGGATAAGTTCCTTGTAGAATACCGAGCGTGAAACTCAAGCGGGTGTTCTCTGATCGGAAACCTTCATATAGTGGAGTCTTCGAGTCTAACTCCAGTTGTGCCAGCTTGGCTTCCTCTCTAGAATCAGCTCTTCCGCTAGTCGTATTCTTGCGAAGCAGGTCCCGAACATGAGGGTCTTGCATGAGTGAACTTAGTACAAACGAATCAGATTGTTGCGTGACAGCGTCTTCTCCATGTCCACCATCTTGTTCTTCATTTACGACATCTTCTCCATGTCGATCCGGCATCTTCTTCATGTCCGGCATCATGTCCATGTCCGGCATCCTCAAAGTCATCTTCACTTATCCATCGAGTGTAGCCATTCATGAGACCATGCATGACCAGGTGCGCCTTCAAATGGCCACATTTAAAAGGGTACATCCAGACTTGTTCTTTGCATTTTCGACACGGACATTTTATCTCCTTGCAGTGTGCGGCTTCCAAAAATCTTGTCACGTTCACTAAATTCTTCTTCATGTTGCATGCACGCTGTAAATTAATAAAAAATCAAAACATTTATAATCATGCATATATATGCATTAAACTCTCTTACAAAAATTCGGCATGATCTTCCCTAAAAATAGGACACATAGAGTTTGCCCGAAATTCGCTGAAACAAAAATAAATCGAAATTTCGGCAAAACATAGGCAACTTTCATCATGTCATGCGTGCACATCATTCGTTGATTCGACAAATACATAACCAACTTGATCATTGATACGTCCCAAACGTATCTATAATTTATTCTTGCTCCATGCATGTTTTGGGTGATATTGCTATGCTTTTGATACACTTTTGATCATATTTGAACTAACCTATTAACTCAGTGCACCACAGTGCCATTTTCTGTTTTCAGCTGTTTTTGTATTTCAGGTTTTCCGATTACTTAAAGTGCCAGAAAAATTCGTGGAAAATATATAAAAAATCAGCGTACCGAAAGCTTCCAGACGTCCGAAGGGGGCCAGAGGGGCCCCACCAGGAGTCTAGGTGGCCAGGGGGCGTGGCCTCAGGTGGGGCCGCGTCGGGAGGCCGCCAGGACCCCCTGGTGGCCCCCTGGCTGCCCCCTTCGCCTATATATCTCTCTCGTCCCGAAACCCCCGAGGACAGAACCCTTTTTCACGATCTCGCCTCAGTTCCGCCGCCGCCGCGCTTCCAAGATAGGGAGCACCAGAAGACCTCTTCCCGGCACCCTGCCGGAGGGAGGATTCACTGCCGAGAGCTTATCCACCACCATGGACGCTTCCCGGATGAGCCGTGAGTAGTCCACCTTGGACCATGGGTCCATGATCAGTAGCTATGTGATGTACTCTCCCCCTATTTGTTCTTCATGGATTAGACCTTGTGAGTTTCCCTACATGATCAAGGCACATATGTAATTCTTTCTGCTGTTGCTATGTTGAGTTTGCTGGGATCTGATGGATTATGAGATTATGTTCATATTGTGATGAGTAATATATATGGTTCTTATCCTTTTATATTTATGTTCTTGAGTAATTCTTGCATGCTCTCCGTTGATGTTTATTGCTTTGGCCAAGTGGTAGGTAGTAACTCCAAGAGGGAGCGTTATGCATGATTGTGGGTTCATGGCCCCTGATGACTAGCGTGAGTGAAAGAAACATGAGTCTAGGGGATGTGATGTTTCCACAAGGGGAAAAATAACGGTGCTTGTACTTGCGGGTGCAAGGATTGTTTACTTTATGCAAAGTTCTTTTAATGAAGTTGTCTGTTGCTTTGGGTTTACACTTTGGGTGGGGCTCGCAACTTAATACCCGCGAGATGTTCTGGATATATATCTCAAGGTGGATGATTAGTGAGTAGATGCAGATGGATTTCGGTCTACTTGCCTTGGCGTACTGCCCATGCTTTTGAGCCTCTTCCTTTCTTTTGTAGCATAGTTAGCATTGCGATGCGTTTTTAGTCCTGTCAATTGCCCAGCTGTAATTTGTTCACCTCACATAGATGTTTATCGTATTTTGGTACAGAGACATCACTAGTGAACATCATGGGACCCCGGTCCATATTTCCATGACTGTTTACACCCGCAATTTATTTCCTGTTTTACTTTCTAGTCGCAATTACTATTACCTTTATCTCTTGTGTTTGACCCTTTGTAAACGACAAGGCCGGAGGGATTGACAACCCCTCTGTACTCGTTGGGAGTAAAGTTATTTGTATCTGTGTGCTTGTCCATGTCAACTTTCGTGCTAGTAATTTCTAGCGCCATTGTCACCTACTTGTCGTCGTTGGAGTCCTACTGGAGACAAACCTTGGTATCTTCACCGATGGGAATAACTGTTATGCTACAACTCAACCTTCCACTTGGGGTAGCCAACGAGGAGCAATACTTCAGTGCCATCACCCTTTCCTAAAAGAAATAAGAATGAGCTTGTTGAGGAACCATTTGAAGGGTTTTATAACTCCGACAATTATGATGACTTTTGATTCCTCTTTTTGCTTCTTTCCTAGCTCAAAGGCGTAAAAAAGTGCTTGTTGGGAGGAAACCCAAGATGTTTTTACTTATGTTTTTAGCGGTCTTGATGATTGTAACTACTGTAGCAACATCATTGTATCTTTATTTTCAAGCTTTGTAAGAAGTTTAGCCGCCGATTGCAAGAAAGTCGTTCAAAAGCTGTGACGTGTTGTCCAAAAAACAGATTCTGTCCTTGGACGGAAAATTTTGTCTAAAAACACCAGATCATATTTTTTATCGATTTTTTTACAGCATGCTCTATACAATTAGCTTTCGAGCGTCTGTTCTGAGTTTTTTTATTTGAGTTGCAGAAGTACCCCAAAAAAATTATTTACAACCTGCTGGTCTGTTTTTCAAAGATTCTGCCCTGTTTTGCGTTCTCTCAGTTTTGCAAGTCTTGCGCTAGCTTTTTCTTTGCAAAAACTTTTTGGCAATCTTGACAAATAGTAGCTCATAAATAATATATCTATTTCCAGTAGAGGGAAATTGTTTTATTATGGGTACTAACCTCTCTAATTAGCTTATGATGAGTTATGTATGAAGTGAGTTTTCAAGTGTGTGAAGGAAGATGATGAAAGAAGATCCGGGAGTGTCAAATGCTCAAGCTTGGGGATGCCCCCATGCACCCCCAAGAAATATCCAAGGAGACTCGAGCATCTATGCTTGGGGATGCCCCCGTGCATCCCCTTCTTCATCAACAATTATCAGTTCGTCCTTCGTTCCCTTATATTTTTATCACTTCATGCGTTATGTGCTATGCTTGGAGCGTCTTGCTCTTTACTTTTTAGTTTTATTTAGCTTTGTTTGATGTTCATAACAAGTTAGAACCCAACTTTCTTTGTGTGGGAGAGAAACACACTCCACTTTAAACTAGAACACATCATAGGATTTTCATGCCTATCTTTATTTTTGTGTGTGTTCTTTATCTTTTCGTAGCTACTGTCATGTTTAGCTCTTAGTTTTCATGCTCATTATTTTTAAGAGATTTTGTTTAGTTTTTTGTTGGAACTCTCTTGAGTCTTCATGTTTATGTTGTTTAGAGAGTTGGCTTGTTGCACCGAGTTATGTGTCTTGACTTGAAGTAGGTAATTTAGGTTGCTATTCAATTGTAGTAGTAACTTGCACTAATTTTGAGGTATTATTTTTTTTGAGTAATGTTTGAACTTTTGGTGTCAAGAGATTTAGCCTATTAGTGATAGATGTCGTATTTTGGGAAATCCATGTTTATTTTATAAAAACTACAAAAACTAGTTGAGAACTCTAGCTACTAGATGGATCACTAATCTTTGGAGGGATCGGATATTAGAGTACACTCACGTACCATGAGTCGAGGATGTGCAAGGATAACCAAACACCCATACACTCCTCCTCGTGGTACTTGTCTCTTTGTGAACCTCCTGATTAGATTGAGAGTTACCGATAATAAGTGCATGAGTTCTTCGGGCTAATGTAAGTATTCAAAAGTTGACACTTCCACCTCATCATATTTGCTAGCCTCTTCGGTACCATGCGTTGCCTTTTCTCACTCCGAGAGTTGGCGCCTACCTCGCCGGTGCATCCAAACCCTTGGCATGATAAGATATGTCATCATAAACCTCCTTATATCCTTCCTCAAAACAGCCACCATACCTACCTATCAAGGCATTTCCATAGCCTTTCCGAGATATATTTTCATGCAATATCCACCATCTCATGACTTGATCTTCATGTCATACATTATTTTGCTTGATCGATGAGCCGCATGCTAGTTGGGCCTTGCCCTAATCATTGCTACATGACGCGCTAGTACCATTGCATATCCTGCTACATTGGCAGAGGCATACATTTGCATACATCATGATAGTTTCATCTTCTTTATGTTGAGTACTTTTGTAAAGTGTGAAAGATATTCTATACTTCTTGTAATATATATAGTGTTGCCCCTAAAGTGAGGAAAATATCCCAATGAGGATAAATGAGAGATAAACAGAAAGATCCATTGAGGCCATAAAAAATAAAAAAGAGGAAAAAAGAGAAAGAAAAAAAAAGAGAGAAGGGGGCACACTACTATTCCTTTTGAGAGATCCACACTCGTACTCCCTCTTATATCTTGTACTCCATAGAGATCATCATACATGCATATAGCTATGTGGGGACCCTTACACTATAGAACTTGGCTTGTATATTCCAATGATGAGCCTCCTCAAATGAGCTCTAGGTCTTCATGAGCAAGACAGTTGGATGCATCCCCACTATTTCCATTGGAGAGTTTTCCATAGCTCACAAGTGCATACGTTGCATGGAAATCCCTACTCCTCAGATCATATCTATCATTTGGCTTTCTCTAGCCTATGATTGTTCTCATTGATGTGAGCCTTTCACTCCTTTTTGTCTTCCTACTCCATCATCTCTCTCTTTTCCATCCTAAGTGTCAATTTTCTTGCTTATGCTCATCCATTGCATGAGTGCTCAAAATATCGAAAGGGAGTGGATCGGTTTGACTTGTACCTGACTAGTGGTCTGGGGACGAGTCAAGATAAGATTTCAAAGAAGACTAAGTGTGAAAATTTAGTAGATTGAGTTCTCAACCCAAATAAATATTCTGTTTATACTCTCTCGTATTCCCATATCCCACGTCTTGCACGCAAACACCATTTGGAGACATTCGAGTCACGGACTGCGAGAGCACTTGCACCTTTATGTTCTTACGTTGCTTGTTTCAATGCTAATATAGACTCTTCCTTGTTATGACTTGAATTGGATTACATGCCTTGCTTGCCTTACTTCAAAGTTCTTATATGGTTGGTAGCATGTCACCACAGAGATTATTCTTGTTATCACTTACCTACTCGAGGACGAGTAGGAATTAAACTTGGGGATGTTGATACGTCCCAAACGTATCTATAATTTTTGCTTGCTCCATGCATATTTTGGGTGATATTGTTATGATTTTGATACACTTTCATACACTTTTGATCATATTTGGAATAACCTATTAACTCAGTCACCATGGTGCCAGTTTCTGTTTTCTGTTGTTTTTGTATTTCAGGTTTTCCCATTACTTAAAGTGCTAGAAAAATTCTGGGAAAAATATATAAAAAATCAGCGTACCGGAAGCTTCCAGACGTCCGAAGGGGCCCAGAGGGGCCCCACCATGAGTCTAGGCGGCCAGGGGGCACGACCTAGGGTGGGGCCGCGCTAGGAGGCCGCGTGGACCCCCTGGTGCCCCCCTGTCTGCCCCCTTCGCCTATATATCTCTCTCGTCGCGAAACCCCCGAGGACAGAACCCTTTTTCGCGATCTCGTCTTTGTTCTGCCGCCGCCACGCTTCCAAGATCGGGAGCACCAGAAGACCTCTTCCTGGCACCCTGCCGGACGGAGGATTGACCTCCAGGAGCTTCTCCACCACCATGGACGCTTCCCGGATGAGGCGTGAGTAGTCCACCTTGGACCATGGGTCCATGATCAGTACCTATGTGATGTCCTATCCCCCTCTTTGTTCTTCATGGATTAGACCTTGTGAGCTGCCCTACATGATCAAGGCACATATGTAATTCTTTCTGCTGTTGCTATGTTGAGTTTGTTGGGATCTGATAGATTATGAGATTATGTTCAGATTGTGATGAGTAATATATTTGGTTCTTCTCCTTTTATATTTATGTTCTTGAGTAATTCTTGGATGTTCTCCGTTGTTTCTTATTGCTTTGGCCAAGTGGTAGAGTGTAACTCCAAGAGGGAGCGTTATGCATGATTGTGGGTTCATGCCCCCTGATGACTAGCTTGAGTGAAAAAAACATGAGTCTGGGGGATGTGTTGTTGCCAAAAGGGGGAAAACAATGGTGCTTGTAACCGCAGTTGCAGGGATTGTTTACTTTACGCAAAGTTCTTTTAATGCACTTGTCTGTTGCTTTGGGTTTACACTTTGGGTGGGGCTCGCAACTTAATACCAGCGAGATGTTTTGGATAGATATTTCAAGGTGGATGATTAGTGATTTGATGCAGATGGATTTCGGTCTACTTGTCTTGGTGTACTGCCCATGCTTTTGAGCCTCTTCCTTTCTTTTGTAGCATAGTTAGCATTGCGGTGCGTTTTTAATCTTGTCAATTGCCCAGCTGTAATTTGTTCACCTCGCATATCTGTTTATTATCTTTTGGGAGAGAGACATCACTAGTGAACTTCATGGAACCCCGGTCCATATATCCACCACTGTTTACACCTTCAATTTACTTCCTACTTTTACTATTAGTTGCAATTATCACTGTCATCATCTGTTATGTTTGATCCTTTGTAAATGGCAAGGCCAGAGAGATTGGAAACCTCTCTGTACTCGTTGGGAGCAAAGTAATTTGTATTTGTGTGTAGGTCCAGGTAAAGTAAGTAACCTCGGTTGTGAACGGCGCCATTGTTCAATTTACCACCTACTTGTCGTCGTTGGAGTCCTACTGGTTCGATGTCAACCATGGTATCTTTGCCAAGGGAAATTATCGCTACGCTACATCTCAACCTTCCACTTGGGATAACCAACGCCTTAGCAATCAATCATCATGTCACAGATAATCCAATTAACTTATTTCAAGTGTCATACACACAAAAAGTCATCATTTTCAAAAAGCACAACTTTTTACTCACCGAAATATGAACGATGATCTCCTTGCTAGTTGGGAGGAAAGATGATCAAGAGAGGAAAAGATAGTGTGGGGAGTACATCTATTTGGTAGGAGATATGATCAAGAGAGGAAACGAGAGTGTGGGATATAGTTGGTAGGAGAGAATATAATGCAAGAGAGTAAAAGAGAGCTAGCTACATCACATATGTAGGAGTGAGAAAGATGTGGAAAGGAGATAGTGAGGGGATCCATATTTAATGGAGATGGTGGAGGGAAAAGAAGAGTGTGAGGAGGAAGGGGAGAAAGAAGAGTGTGAGGAGGAAGGGGGAAGAAGAGTGTGAGGAGGAAGGGGAGACCGAAGAGAGGGAAAGAGAGCGTTTAACGCACTCTCAGCTCAACATCAGCAACGGGGCACGACACTGCGCCTCAGCTAACTGAAACATCTACAGCGCGGGGGAAAGGCCATCGCTACTGGTAGGTGGGACCACATAACTGGGCCAGGGCTAGCAACATTGGAAGCTCGGGGCTAAAGGCCATCCGATTGTCCCGTTTCACGTTCCATATCGCCAGATCCACAATTGTTACTAGGATCTTTTTACCGAGCGGCAGTGGTACATCGAGCCACCTTTGTCGGGACGCTGCCATCTCTCTTGAGCTTTAATATTTTATGAGGTTAAACATCATCAGGGATGCTAGCACAATTATAAGAAATCGGAAGGGTTTATGGTTCATGCTTGGGGAATACCATGGCATCCCAACTCCAATTCTAATAATAACCAAAGTCTAAGCTTGGTTCTGCCCAAGGCATCCCCATTCTACTTCAACACAACTATTCTATAATCTCTTTTATCTCCTTTTGTTTTGTTTGCATAATCTTGGGCGTCCTTTTACTTTTACCTTTGAATAAATATAATCATCACAACTATTAATTTGCATCATTTTGGATAGTTTGTGTTTGGATTTTCTCTTTACTCTGTGTGCTTCATTTTTATCTATTGGGGTATTGGAATTGGTGATAGGCGATTATCGCTTTATGTGTTTCACTGTATTTTTCTAGAGTTAATATCTTAGGGTACTGAACATTAAGTCTTGCATGCTTAGGATGGTAATTAACTTGATGGAAACACTTAAAGAGAATCCACTACAATAGATGTGACTTTTTTTTGCTTCGGTTTAGAGGCATTCGTATCACTAAAGATTTGTATGCAAAGTAGATACATATATTTAGAGATAGGATAATGTCCGCAATGTTAAATGAACCTTTTCCTTTATTTCACCTAATAGTAAAAATTGGGATTCTGTTGTGAATCTAAAACTTCTTAATTCTATTTACATGCAACTATTATAAACTAGCATTGTTGATGTGATCTGGTGTGGGAGATGGATCTTAAACCTACCAATCCAACCCCATAGGATACTTGGCTTGATTTACTATGTTGTAGTTGTGTGATGATGCACTTATTTGGTTGATGAGTTCTTTTTTATTAATGCAAATATTTGATATAGGTGCTTCCACCTCATAAAACCTAATTGGCCTCTTCGGTATCGGGCATTGCTCACTCTCACATTGAAACATGGTGCACCCGTCACTAGTACATCCAACTCCTTGGGTGGTCTTTCTACTGTCCTCCTACATATAAACACAAATATCTCCACAACACAACCATCAGACGTATGTACATATGGCATTTCCATAGTCATTCTGAGTATATTGTCATGCACTACCATTTATGTTTCATGACTAGATATATGTTGTCATTGTCATATGGTTTTCATGATCATTGTAGCTACCATTGTATTTTGATGATATGTCCATTTTTCATTATAGAAATTTTTACATACGATCATTGATCATCCTGGTACACTACCAGAGGTATCATATAGAGAGTTCCTTTTCATGTTCACACTAATAGGCTATGTTTGCATATGGATGAAGTCATATAAATGTAATGGTCATTATTTTAAGGTTTTGATTTTTCTAAGATAATTTAAAAAGGGAGAGAGAGCGAGAGAAAATAAAAAAGATCCAAAGAATAGGAAGAATCCAAATACAAAAATTGTAAAGGACACACCAAAAAAGTGTGTGAGAGAGAAAGAAGGATCCTCAATATTATTGTTAGAGCATACATATAAAGTACTTCATAGTAGCACTAAGTGTTTATAGTAGAATTTTTTCATAAGTTCTTCAAAGTCGCACCACTTCATTACATTTTATTGTTGAGAGTTCATGAGTTTCATGTACATTAGCAGTTAATTTTTTTTATAGAACTTGGCTTGTATATTTCAATGATAAGCCTCCTCAAATGAGCACTAGCTATTCATGAGTAGTTAACTTGTATGCATCTTGAGTAGTCCATATGAGAGCTTTCATTTCATATATAGCTCCATGTGCATCCTAGTTGTATGGCAACACCTAATCCTTGTGCAACACCGATCAAAAGGTCTTCTTCTTGTCCTAATGGTCCCCGCATTGTTGCAAAACTAAAATGTTTTTATTTATTTTAAACCACCATATGTTTTCTCTTTGCATTGCTTAGGGCATAGCCTCATACTTATGCTGAGATACTAAGTTTTTGAAGATTATGAAATAGAGCAGACCTACAACAAGCAATTGTATTCAATCATGTATTAATGGTTAGCCTAGACGTGATTGTCATGTTAATATGCTTTGCATGGATGGTTATGAAATAAACTTGACATTCCTTTTAAACCTTTGGCATTGCTGAATTTGACTTGATGCATTTGTTTATCAATGAATATGGATGAACTTCTTTTGTATGCATTGAGATACTTCAAGATTGTTAATATAATCCTTTGCAAAATGTTTATTTTTTATTTAATTCACCACAAGTGACACATCAGATGAATAAATATCATGACAGATAGCATCCATCCTCTTAAAATTATCTTTTTTTAATCATCTACATGCTCAAGGACAAGCATGGATCAAGCTTGAGAATGCTAATAGATACTTCTCCAACGTATCAATAGCTTTTATATAATTCATGCTATATTGCTACTTGCTCCACGACATTCACGTTGCGCAAGAAACTTGAAGTTGTCATTTGCCTTCTCCACGACATTCACGATGCGCAAGAACAAATCTCTGCTCGCGTGGAAGCGACATCGAAGAATTCTTAATAGTATGTTGGGCTTGCTTTGAAGTAGTCATTGTATAAAATCCTTGCGCCATCGATCCTATCTCGAGGAACAACTCTTCCTTTATTAAACCCTTGAAGCTTAGTACATGCTCTTCTTACATCTCCAAATTTTCCTGTATGCTCATCATCATCATTTCAGCATCTTCGTCGTTTCAATTTGATGAATTATTCATACATAAAGTCGTCAAGGTGCATCATTTCATACGCATCATTCGACGACGAAGCCATCAACGACCTACAAATAAAAAAACTACTCTGACATTACATCAAACACGTAGATCACAAGGTGTTTATTAGGAGAAGTTGCTCGCACTGGGGAGACGTCCACTAGTAGCATGTGCGATGGTGTTGTGGGTTGGGTCCTTCGATGGCGGCGTTGTGGATTGGGGACGATGATGAAACAATGACGATGGTGGAGCTACGATGACGACTATGTGGATAGGGCAAAAAACATAAGAATAAGAAGGCAGAACATAAAAGGATTGAGACGTTTTCAAGAGATTTGGCGCGTGGTCATTTCATTAGTACACGGTGTCGGTCATGCCCGAGCTTCTCTATATTCTTTTCACATCTAAGCTGGATATGATCTGATGGATAACATTTTCTGTTTGGGGTCTGACTGAACATGTCGTTCAAATAGTTTAAATGGATGTGGCGGTCGGTTATAGATGTTCTAAGGGCATATCCAACATCGACCCGCTTGGGATGTTTGGACCATTTTTTCCATCAACCGGAACCCTGTATCCGTTCGCGGGCTGGTCCATATGTCCGTTTTATCGTAAATTTGACACAAACCAGAGGGGGTGGTTTGCGGGAGTTCGGATCATCAAAACGTCCTTGCCCGACAACCATGTCCCATCGAAAATCCCTCTGTGCCGAAAATCCTTTCGCGCGCGAAGCGGTTGGTGTTGTTGTTCAATGCCGGAGAGACGCTTCTATAGGGCGTCGGTCAGAGTTTCGTTCTCTGCGCGCATGTTAATGCTAGGGAGAAATAACATCACGGTTTCGAAGACGCGACGAGACAGATTCGAAGCGACGTCGCCACTCCAATGTGGAACGAATGACCGAGAAGCTTATCCCAACGACATTGAAACCGGATGCCCTCCCGTCCTCTTGCCCCTGGCCATATAAAACCGGGGGGGGGGGGGGGCTCTGTAGCCATTCCATCCACACCCTAACTCTTCCGCGTTCAATTGCATCCGTGCCGCTCCGATCACCATGAACCGCTTTAAGATCACCACATACAAGATGCTCATTCCGGCAAGGTGAGCGAAGCTCCTGACGAAGGAGGAGGAGGATGAGCAGGAGGAACTTACTCTGGTGCGTCACTGGAGGCTCTATCGGAAGATGCAAGACATGTGCACCATCGAGGTGATCGTCTTGATGGATCCCATCACGGCGGAACAAAAGGTGATCCTCGACTCCATTCAATCGAAGCGTGACTTGCAAGAAAACTGCCTTCTCCTCCTCGAGCAACAAGCAAGAAACGGTGCCACCTTCGACGACCTAGAGGACGACGAGGAGCAGCCATAGGAGATGGAGGTGTAGGACGACGTCGCGGCGGCAGACGTGGAGTCCGATTATTTTTTCGTTTTTACTTAAGTATTATACTAGTTCAATGGATTAAATGTCATTCAGGTAAGTAAATTATATCCTGTTTGATTCTATTTGAAATTGCTAGTTTTCAGTTAAAATTATTGTGATGAATGAAATTCATCCGAAGTTTATATGAATTGGCCTCTGCTAAACTTTCAGCGAGAAAATACGGTTGAGTTGGATGATCGATTCCCGTAGAAGTGTTCGTGGATTGATCCTTTGTCTACATACAAATACGGTTTCATTTTAGAAATCAGCACTTAAGATGCCTTAACTAGTACTACCTCTGTATAAATATACGATATTTGAGTAAACTACTTTAACCTAAAACACGTTTAAACCAATTCTTATTCATGATCAGTGGAAGTCAATCAATCAGCTTCCAATTTTGCATGATGATGATTGATGAAAGAGAACAAGAGGGGACACGTACGTCCGTGGCCCGTGGGCTCAGTCATACGTGCAGCATGCGTGCGCATCTGTAAGTGCGCTTTTCATCACGTCCGGCCGGCCGACCGCACATGAAGGCAAGGCATGGACTCACTCGAACGAGCTCTGATCCTGCCTGCGTCTTCATTGGGAAAGGAAAACTGACAGGAACCTCTGTGCCCGTGTGTAACTTGACATGGAAGTAAGCTGCAGCAGATGGATCGATCGAGTGGCCGTGCTCGTCGTCTCGTCGGCTTTAAGTTGCCTTTCTCCAGAGCAAGGAAAGCCTTGCATATATGCAGCACAAGGATCGAATCGAAGGAGTGCCATGCACCCATGCCAGTGACTCATGACTCATGACCATGCTACAGTCTACTACAAGAAACGTAGGAAAAGCAAAGCCGACCGATTCAAAGGCCTCAAAACTGGCAAGTTCATTGTTGCGGCACCAAAAATACACAAAAACATCCCCCCCCCCCCCCCCCCGCCGCGCCGAGGAGCTGAGCCGACCGCCTGAAAATCATCGTAAAGCAATCATTTTTTTTCGTATTTTCTTTTTATATTTTTCAAAAGAATTATTTTACTTAAATCATAAGAAAAGCCAATCACCCATTAAAAAATGTTCATTCAGTGTTAAAAAAGTTGACACAACTTTTAAAAAAATGCAATACCACTGAAAAATAATATTCATGACATTTAAAAGATGTCTGCATGATTCAAAAATATATTTGTGGCATTTGTAAAAAAATATTGCATTTTTAAAAACAATTGTACCATTAAAAGAATGTTTATGAAATGTAAAAATGTATTTATACAATGTAAAAAAGATGTGAACATTGTTCTAAAATTAGTTTTTACCATTATAAAATGTTCATAAGAATTCAGGCATTTCGAGGAAACATTCATGAAATTTTGAAGTATATAAAATGTTATACAAAAATTATGTAGTTTAAAAACATTTCATATCATAAGAAAATATTCAACATGTTTTTTTAAATATTTATTAAAACAAACAAGACTTGAAAATTATTCACCATGCATAGAAAAACATTACATGTGTATAAAAATATATACAAAATGCATTGAAAAATGTCAGCTTGTATTTTGATGAAAGCAAGAAAAGAAGAAGATAAAAAACAAAAGAAGACTAGCAAAAAAGAGAGAAGAAAATAGGAAACAGGAATTAAAGTAAAGAAGAAAATCCAAAAGGAAAAAATAAAAATAAGACAAAAGTAAGGTACACTAAAATTCAGAAAAGAACACAAAAGGAAAAGCTTTTTGCACACAAGGCAGACAAAAGTCTAACGGAAAGATATAACCCTGGTGTCTCTAATGTACCCATCTAGCAAAATCTGAAGGTATTCTTCATGGAGACTAGTTTTTATCTTGATGTTGATAAGTGGTGTGATGTACACGGCCACCTGTTGTAACCAGAGAGCCATTTTGCATACCCCACCTGAGGATGGAGAGGTTAGATATTTGTGCTTTCTTTGTAGATCTGTTTGTAGAAAAATATCTTCTGAATTGTTCGTCTAAATAACGAATTGTTTTTACCGTTGTATTCCTCACGTCGCGATCTTTAAAAAATAGATCCCAAGTTGATAAGTTTTGATAAACTTTTTTTAATCATAGTTTTGCTTGTCGCGCAGCCACAGATTTAGTTCACGCACAGTCAAAAATTTATTTCACACATAGCCACAGGCACAACCATAGACACAAGCACAGTCACGAGCATAGCTACAGGGACAACCTTAGCCACGGACGTAGTCGGGTGTATCCACATGTACAATCAGAATTCTCACGCAATCATAGTTTTTTGCTTCAGGGGATGCACAAAAAACGTAGCACATGGCGGCTTTTGGACATACCAAAAGTAATCTTTTTAGGTATCCCCGAAAGGGAACCGGTCAATCTATAATACCTAAATAGTTCATCCCCATTAACCTATCTATCTTGACATGCAAGCTATCCACATCATCAAGTAGGTCCACCATGCAAAACAAATCCATTAACTATGCATGCACATGCTTCCATTAATTGCATGCACATGCAACCTAAATAAATAATAACTTTTTATGCACTTACTCTCACAATTTATAAGAGACTTTTTTTATAAAAAAACAAATTATGAGTTATTTTATTTTTCTATGCACATCTATAATTGATATTATCGCTTTAGCCTTAGCCTATGGTGGAGATGTCTCCGCTATCTCTACTCAACATTATTTTCATCTCATATTGTCTCTCATCATATATTATCAAGCTAATAAATTAAAAAACAAAAATCATACTCATTTTTTCGGATTTTCATCAAATTTCTTACATTTTTTCTTTAAACAGTATTGATTTTAAAAGAGAATTTATAATCAAATTATATTACTCCTAATAGTTTTTCTCATGTTTCAAAAAACCATTTTTCTTATTTTGTTTTAAAAACATTTTTCTTATAATTTTTCTCTGAAAAATTCCCGCAGCAACGCGCGGGGTATCATCTAGTTATATTAGACCATATACAATGCAAGGTGCTTAGAAGAGGTGCTTAGAGAAAAAACCGAATTATTCTCTAAGCACTGGTGCTTAGATGTAAGGGATAGACGCTTAATTAGGCACCTCTCCTATAGAAATAAGCACTACTGCTACAAAAAAGATTGGTTTATTTTGCTAAGCACTCCCCTAAGCACCTTGCATTGTAGTTGCTCTGCCGACCTCGTGCCTAGGAGAGTGCTCCAGGCTATTCGCTATGCAATTAATTTACTTGATTGTTTCGAAAAGCTAGGTCGGGCGTTGATATGTCTGGCTCCAAGCGATACTAAGCGAAGTCTCACTCCAAGCCGAGCGCAAGAAGGGCCGGTCTAGGCGGACGGGAGGTCACAACCTTGTTCTTTTCAAGTACTTTTGTTTTTACTTCGTGATAATGTAATGATTATATTAAAAATATTTTACATGGCAAATGCAAAAAATATTAATCAAGCACTTACAATATTTAATGTGTATAGAGATAATGTTTTTAATGTATACCAAAATTATACAATGTGTGTGAAAAATGTTTATCATGTATTTAAAAAAGGTTAACGCATGCATTTGAAAAATTGTTAAACAAGTATTTGAAAAATGTTAATCAATAATTTGAAAAATATTAAATGTGTATAGATAAAACGTTGATCATGTGTTAAAATCATATTAATCTGGTATTTTAAAAATGTTAATTAAGAAATTAAAATGTTAAATGTGTAATAGAAAAATGCTGATCATTTATTAAAAATGTTAATGATATATCAAAAAATTAATCAAGCATTTAAAAGTATATTAAATGTGTATACAAAAATTCTGACCATGTATTCATAAAATATCAATCATGTATTTGAAAAATGTTAATCAAGAATTTTAAAATGTATCTATAAAATATTAATAATGCATTTTTAATCATATATGTAAAAACATTTAAATGTATGTGCAAAATTATTAATTTTTATTTATTTTTATATTTATATTTAAAATAATCAAAGAAGTATGGAAAAATGTCAAACATGTAAACAGAAAATATACAAAAAGCATGCAAGAAAAATGAAAAAGGTAAAACCCGAGGAAAACTAAGAAACCCGAATACAACCAGTGACAAACTTTACAAGTAACAAAGAAAAACAAGGAACCAAATAAAACTATGAAAAAACAAAAAAAAAAACAAAAACAGCACAGAAGCGAGGAACAAGCTAGCGAAGAAAACATGTGGCCACTTTGGACAAGTTACACGCGCAACAAAACCCTTTTTATCTAGGCGAGGGCCGAAGTTAGGCCTAGTTTTGCTTACTGTATTTTCTTCTGCTTTTCAACCTTTCATTATTACAAGCAACGGGTCATAATAATTATTTATAGATTTTAAGATTTCATGCCGTTGTTGGTCTTAATAATTATCACTTTAAAGCTAACCAATTTCGAATTAAAAAAGTTCACTTAGAAAATAACATACGTAATACAAATAATTTGTATATGTTACAATTCATATAGTAAGAATACAATCAATTTAAGTAAATATAAATTTCCATTTTAAGTAGATCATCCATTTGATTAATTTTAAGGATAAATACTTTATAGTTAGTTTGGTCTATCCAACAAAATGAGAGAATTAGTGTAGCTTCCCCATATTGTTGTACCAGTTGGTACAAAATTTCACGATATTTACACAAGTTTAAATCCTTAATTTAGATAGATCCTTTATTTATTTATGTTCGAGGGCAATGTTTTTATAATTGATTTTTTTCATCCATTGAAGAAAAATCTGACATATGATATGCATTAACCCTTAAATAGTCAACACTTTTTTACATTTATTGACATTTTTAAGTTTATTTATAAATATTAGCACTTCTTCTATAGATTTGGTCATACATAAACAAGTTTCACTTGGAATAAACCTAGAACTTCAATTAGTTAAAGTAGTGAAACATCGTTTTGGTGTCAATTTATATATTTCATGATGTATAGAATCCAAGATATCATATGTTTGCAATCTCACATTTACTTGTATTAGTCAAATAAAGAGGGCATTAAGTATCAAATATTGATGTGTTGTCTTTTAAATTTAGTTGTGAATTGTTTGCATTCTCGACATTGACGAAGGAGAATAGCGGATCTCGTTTTCACCCTATCATTTTTCTCCCTTCTTCCCTATCCAGAGGCGTTCAAAGCCACCCGGTCCTCTCCTCCCAACATTAGTGGCACCGCCGATCCAAATGTAGAAGAGGCAGTCGAGACATCCTTAATAATACTTGGGCCGGGTGTAGGCATGGATTAGGAATGAATGACTCCGGGGCGACTCACATTATTCCATGAAGGAGATGAAATCCAATGCATGCAATATGCGTGAGAGAAGAAGGGTGTTGCTATCTCTCGGCGTCCATAGTAGATGGTGGATTAGGAAGAAGAACGTAGCAATTCCTCCACCAATAAGCTCGATGGAGTGGTGGATATGGAGAAGCCGGTGACATCTCCCCTCTTTCTCTCCCGTGATTGAGGCAGCAAGAAAGAGGAAACCAGATCAATGAACAACCCACTCGGGTCTACCATTTGACAAGGTTTAGAAGTTGGGATAAAAGTTAACCCCTTATCTACTATCACTATATGGTCCTCGACCGCTGGAAAAAATATATCAAATAAGTAACTGGTTTCGGCGAGCCTTCTTCAACCTCATCGTGAGGCCCTCTACCCCTTGCTTGATAATGGCAAGGTTTTGCCAAAGGTGGTGCCAAAGCACCTCCAATACAATTGATGAATGCATCCTGCTCATATTGCAGTCTAGCTAGGTTTTACCTTCAGGGTCTTGTGTGCAAAAAACAAAGACATGGATGCAATTTTTATTTTAGGATATTTTTTAGTGCTGCGATAATTTTGATATAATGCGTACATCTTGAGATATACACATGAAAGTGCCGAACGGGTCTCGAACAGCTTACTATGCCTGTTCCTCTCTTCTGAACCTATGACATGGACATGGCCGAACTCCCTTATGACTCAGTGTGCATATGCATATACAATGGGACTCTAAGCTGCCTGTAATGGTCTGGACAAGCAAGTGAGTTTGGCATCTTGACACATGGAAGTGAGACATGAAAACCTATTGCCGCACCACATTTGTTTAGGAGTTGCCGAACCTCAATATACAAACGCAGGAAGCTCAAACAAAGATGAATAGGAGCAAGTTGGCTTGTATTGAAAGAGAGGCTCCCACATTGCCAGATGTTGGTTGGAGGAACAACACAGAGTTGGTGACATGTCATGACGGTATACCTACACGGCTTAATTTTCGTTATCATATGCCTGGTCTGGTCCCTTACCATGTAGCACGCGACATCAGCATTAGTGGCTACAAACCTCCAACTACTCCAACTCAACTGTTGGGGTTACCCGGACTCAGTGCTCCTCTCTAATAGAATTAATCACCCCTTCTTAGGGTATGCATTGTTCATCAAAGACTCTTTTGGGTCAAAATTTAATAAGAGGACAACTTGCAAGCATTGCAGAGGCAAATTACCGGTATGTGGGTGATCTACTAGACCAGCTTTGCTTCACTTGATTTAAGGTCATTAGAAATATACTTGGTTTCTTAAATGGGTAAACTGTACGTCATTTGCCCCCTTTTTTCGTGAGTCCTAGTCGATCTTCAGCAGTTTGATTGAAATCCAACGGTTCACCTTCAGTTTCTTTAAATTACTATCGGTGACGACATTACCTTGCTTCAACTTGTTTCTGACCAGCAACTGTGCATTACAAAACTATGGGACATGGTGTTTCTGCACCCAGGAGCATATGCTTCCGGTTTTCAAAATGTATTTTTAAACACATTTAAAATGTAAAAAAAATCGAATAAAAAATCTTGGGTACACATGTTGATGTTTTATATCTTTACGAAGTCGTTTCACGGAAAATTGACTTATACTATGTCGTGTGTGACCAACCCCCGCTAGGGTTCCTCCGCGCCGCCCCCGTGAGGCGACGGGGAGGACGTCGGCGACACCTCCGCCCCCAGCCCCTCTCCTCCTCCTCCCCTACCTCGTCGCCGCCCGTAGGCGCGGCCGGGCGAAGCCCAGCCGTCGCCGGCGGCGGCGGGGTCTCGTGGTCCTCCTCTCCGCTCGGTGCTGGCGCGGGCCTGCGCCACGGACTGGAGCGTGCCGCTTGCGCCAGGCGTCACGACGGGAGTGGGCAGCGACGGGCTCCGGCGCTCCTCCTTCCCCGTGGCAGGCGGCTTGAGGTGTGGGCCTGGTTCCTCTAGTTCGGCGCCGGCGCAGCCAACTGCATCCCTGGCGACGCGGCCGACTCCGGAGCCAGGCGCCACGGGCTGCGGGCGGCGCGGGCTGCCCTGGTGTAGCAGCGGCTGGATGGGGAGAGGGATGGCCGGATTTCGGATACGCTGCGGCTTGGCGGTGATGGTGGTGGGCGTCCAGGGCAGCGGAGGTGCTTCCCGTTGGGCGGCTCGGGTTGTGGTGCCGGCGGCTTGGGCTGCGGTCGGCCTCTCTGCGGTGATGGGTAGAGGTGGCGGCGCGGTGGCGGTGGTGGGCGCACTCGATGGGCCGGATCTATCGGTGGTGGCGCGGTGGTCCCTCCGGTGAGCTGTCTAGGCGACGTCGGCGGTCTTCGGGGTTCCCCCGCCGGTGGACGGGTCGACATTGGTGGCCTTGCGCGGGTCTGCTTCGTCTGCCGCGGTGGGGTTGTGGGGAGCTTGGTGGGAGGGATGGGCAGGTTGTCCGTCGCCGGCACGGGGTGTGCCGGTCTGGATACGTCCGCTCCCCCTCCTCCCTTTTACCTTGTCCGTCTGTGTGCAGCGGCATCTTCGATGATGTTCAAGGCGAGATGTGGGCTGCTGTTTCGTCGGTCGTGGGCGTCCCGTGGTCCAAAGTCGGCAACTTTGGCTGATCTTCGGGTGGTCCGGATGCAGGGCGGCGGCCTTGGCGGCGGGAGGCGTGCTGCTCGTGGGCGGAGCAGTCGCCTCGGGTGCGGGCAGGCAACCTTTGCCACGTGGGTGGTTTGGTTGTTCGTGAGCGACACATCGTGGTGGTGAAGATGTCGGAGCGCCGGGGTGCATAACCTGCCCGGTATCTTCCGGCCAATGGCGGCGGTGTTCGCGGACGCCGTAACCTTCTTGAAGGCTCCGTCGCGGTGGCTCTCCCGTCTTCGCGTACTCCGGGTGAAAACTCGATCCTTTGGATCTGGCGGTGGCGAATCTACGGGGTCGTTTCCTTCTTGGAGGCACCGCTTTGGAGTCCATGCTCTGTTGTATTCGGCACCTTTGTATCTTGTCTAGGGTGTGTGTTCGGTGTGTGTGTGGAGTGAGTTTGTATCGATGCTCAAGATATATGATGGTTTGCTTTATATATAAAGCGGGGTGTGAGCCTTTTTCGGTATACTATGTCGTGTGTAAAAAAGACAAAAACTTGTTGCTAAAAAAGCTTTCCATCAGACACATTTTTTTTGTCTTTTTACAGAGGTTACAAAACATGTCGGATTTTCATGAAATTTGTCGTGCCCACATAGAATGTTGAGATATACATGACAAATTTTTATTCCAAAATTTTTAATCTTTTAAAATATCTTTTTCGAAAGACGGGAGCATCAACACCCATGTGTAGAATTGGATTTCTCAAAACTATGCCCTTAATATATAATTTTAGGGACAAACGCACTATACTGGCTCATATGTTTGTTAACACATTCACACTGTCCAATGCACTACTTTCAGTTTGGCTGGCATTGTGATGTTCTGGCTCTCTGATACTGGGTAGCAGATATCGTTGTGTCGTTACCTGCCTCGGGACATGCCATAGCTGTTTCCTAACAAAAAACGAGGAAGGCAGGCAAGCCACGGCTCTGGAATTGCAAGGCATGAAACACGAACACACTCACTATACAGCCATTATAATTTGGAGTGGATGAGATTGGAATCTCCTCTTTAATTTGTCATCAGGTGAACATCTTGCCTCATCTTACAATAGCTCACATGGAAAGGATGCAACCACCAAACAATGCTCATCTCTTTGCAGAAACTGACACTGAATCATGTGCTCTCTGCCCCAGAAAAGATACTGGATCACATATTTGTAACGCACAACCGCAGTGTGATGCACATTTTTGTAACGCGCATGCAATAGCAAATGCCTTTTTAAATTTTGCTCTGGGTTTTCAATTCGGATATGGTTAGTGCTGCTACTTGTAGGAAAACCAAGATATTCTGACAAGACACAGGACTCGCCTTAAATCTGTCAGATTTGTTTATTTAAGCTCCAATTTCTCTTAAAATGTCCTAATCAAGAAAATCTTGTGTGTCTGGTAGCGTGATTGTTTCCTTTTTAAGGCCTACCTGGAATCAAATCCTGCCCACCCGAGGTAGCGTGATTGTATCATGAGACTACCTGGAAATTGAATCCGGTTCCACGTTATCTGTGTATCTTCCCAGGCGATCTATCCTTTAGGTTGTAGGAGAGACACCCAATGATAGTGAGGCGACAATGACTTACTCATGTGAGCACTGATTAAGCAACGGAGGTAGGTATTGCGTAAATGATGTGTGTGCGTGTTGCGCGTGCGCGTATCAACTTTGTACTCCGTATTTTTAGGAAAAATAGCCGGAAACAACAATAGAGAACTCACTGGCCTAGCAACTCTATGGTTTTAAAAGCTTAGCCTTCTTTCGTCTAAGAAACATTTTCCGTGTTCAATCTGACAAACTCTACGAAGACTTTACATAGCTGATCTTAATTGGCCATTTTGTGATGGTGACCTTGATTAAAACAAGAAATACGGCCTAAAGGTAGGGGCTAAGACGATGAGTTAAGTAGTTAACGAATGCAAGCGCAATGAGATTACTATTCACAAACTTAATCTTTTGCTTTTCGTCTAGCAATCTTAGAATTTGAACTGAAAATTTGGAGGGAGTACAACACTCAGACTAGATCATCATTTTTTTGAAACTTTCTACTACGTATGATAATTTGGTGTGAAAAAGCGCTTAAACCATCAGATAGATTACACCAAAGGCATTTCTAAGAATATATCGAGAGCCACTTTTCGATGAATGACGTTGAGCATGTTGTTGTTACAAAGGCCAAAAACTCGTCATAATATAAAACATTTTTCTTGCCACTACTGATTATAATTTGGGAGCTAATAAACAACTCGATGATTACTTATTGGTGCCTGCAACTACCGTGTAAACTAATGAGTGTTTGCATCATGACATTAACGTCGAGGTTTCAGAAATGCCATGTACAAAGGCTCTGAACTTTGACCAGATGTAGTTTTCAGACGAGAAGGTACGAGGCGCACTAGCTTCAACTACTGTTTGTTTCTCTTGTGTTGTTTTCATACGTAGCAAGTAAGTACTGTACTATCATGAGGCCTTCATCAAACCTTGGAACCATCGTACATGGTTCTCAGTGAGTGAGAGGTTTGTATTTCTGAATCCTGAACAATGTTAGCGACAGCTGCACTATAGATGATCGACGGTCAAATGTTGTCATAGTAGTGATTAGTGATTACCGAACGGCCCGCTATAGTTTCAAACTTTCAATATGCTTTGTTACTCGTCTTACATTATAGCTAACGATAGCTCTGCTGTTTGGTATAGCTACTTTTGTGGAGCAGCACTTATCTTGAATGGCTCATGTCGACTGACTGTACATCTACTACTTTTATGCTTGGATATTAAATTGTGATGAATAATAGCTCCATAGTAGCTATCAATAGCTTTCAAGAACTTAGCTACGACCTCGGCATGAATCCGCGAGAACCGCGATATAAAACCTTGAGCGGGAATGGAAATTTCAAGTACTATCTTTTTTTTTTTTGCGGGTAAAATTTCAAGTACTATCAAACATGAAATTTGTGCCATTCTTATCAAAACTTCTGAAAACTGATAGCAGCAGTCATGGGGATATATATGCACCATGTTTCAGAGCAGCTCTGAAAACTGGAACCAGTGTAGATACAATCAAAAAACTTGAGCAAAGAATGCAAGAAGGAAGCAAGCCCAAGTTAAGGTAGCAGGAGCCACCCGATGATTGGTCAATGCAAGTTAATGAGGCAACCGTTGAATTCCTGGGCTGCTTCCACAGCCACGACCAATCATCCGCCTTTTCGCACGCCATCACGCAACATGATTAGAAACTAACACGAGACAAAGCCAACCTTTTGCGGCAAACCCTAGTTTATTAGCGGCTAACCACCGCTGCTGATGGCACCGCCCATCGTGTTTACGTTATCACCATTTGATTCCCGATGGCCTACTCATCCACGCCACGACAAAAAGCAACTTTATCGCCGGTTGCCCGGGGCGATTAGCTAACATTATCGTGTGGTTAGGGAGGCAACAACAAGTAATTTGACCAGGGTATTATGCCTAAGCATATGCCTAGGGTTTATGCTTAGGGCATATACCTCTATATTTGTCATGTCTCGTGTGGATGAGACAGATGGAGTGATCAGTGATCGTGTTGGCATACTGGAAGAGGGTGTCTGAGAACGATCTGTCGGTCTTGGTGTCCCCTCCGTGAGGTTGGGAGCCGGGGCCGGAATAGGAATGGAAGGTTGCGGCGAACAAGACCTCAGGTGGCCGAAATAGGGGTGGGAATATATGCTGATCTTGTCCTTCAAATAGATTGGGGGTTTATATCCTGGTCTTTGGTTTCAGAAAACACAGGAGGGGTGGATGGAACAATGTAAGAGTGCCAGGTTTTTGTATATAAAGAATTGATAAGGGATCTAATTCCACTAAACTCTTGATCCTATTGGATTCAGGTAATCAGTAATCCCAATCGAGACACAAAGAGACACATGAAACCCTGATTTTTTTTTGCAGATAGTACAAGCACCTGCGTGAATATCGACCACAAGTCCACAACTAGGCAGGTTTCACCTAATACTCCCTCCGTTCCATATTAACTTTTACAAAAATGAATGTATTTAAGTGTATTTCAGTACTAGATACATCTATTTCAACGACAGATAATATGGAACGATGAAGCATGTTGTAGTACAGTTCTACCATAGTTTTTTTTTTTGCGGGTAATAGTTCTACCATAGTTAGCCAGCTTATCCTAGCAATTCAGTCAATCCAGTTTCACTTCGAGAGCATGGACTATTTTAGATTGTTGTTTCGCTAGCTAGCTTGTCCTCCGTCCGGCACTCCGGCTCACTCACACAGCCTGCTTTAAAACCAGATACATCCACAAGATGACGTCCGGAAGCTGCCGCCGAAGAAACACTATCAAACCCTACGTCAACGTCAGAACCATTATTGTTCTCCGAGCTTATTCCTAGGCTTAGTCAGCCAGAGCAAGGGCCAAGAGCACGGCGCCATTCTCTATTGCCACCACCACCACCCCAAACAAGAATTTCGTTCCGGTGACGGAAGCAAAAACGGCGTCGCCATCAACCCTGAGGCCATGATTAGCGCCGCAACAGACACCGTAGCACTTTTGGGGAGCGGAGACCCGATCTCACGAGTGGTCGCTCACCTCACCGGCCGCCGGTCGCTCTCGCCGGCCGGCGCACCAATCGCCGGGCCGCGCCGTACGTTGCCAAGCCCCTTGCCCGCGTACGATCCGGTAAAAACTCGGTGTCTGCCTATCTGGTGGTTATTATTCGATGTGAAGACGGCGATGGCTCCGGCCGGAGCTGGCTGGCTGGCTAGCTTGCCAATGGCGGACTTGCAGAGAGTACGTACGTACGTACGTACTTCCGAGTTAATTTGGAGGAGGCCAATGGATCGCTCCGGGGCCGTGCATGGAGCCACATGTCGATCGGCGAGGGAGCTTTGACGAGGTTTGGGGCTTAAACAATGGAGGACATGGCTTGGCTAGCTAGCTTGTAGATGCTGCTACTGGTGGTTAACTTAACTAGGACTGCCGGCCGATCGATGGATGCCGCTGGCTCTTTCCAATGATGATGCGCAGGGTTTAAGTAGCAAGTTGACCCGTGATTTTTCTGTGCTGTTTTGACATGGAAGATTCCAAAGCAACATGGTGGTGACAAGTGAAACTGCGTGTGATATTTTACATGAGGCGTTACGCTCTAGGTAGATCTCCTCCAATGGTCCGGGCGAGCTCGCCGAGTTGCTTGGATAAAAATATAAGTGGCTTGTCAATTATTGCTTAGGTTAAGAGTGGCCCATGGCTGATTAGAAAATGCTGTTCATGAGCAAGTTGGGATGTCATGTTGTTAGTTTCTTGGTCCTCATTTTTGTTTTCAGAGAAAAGACATTAAGCATAACTTTTTATAAGGAAAATTGTTTCAAGCTGACGTCCTTTATGAGTGGTTTTCTCGGCAACGCTCTATAGTGTGTCCGATTTCATACGTGAATCTTAAAGCGATGACATATGACAATTCTCATGGGGCACACTGTTTGTTCCATCATGCATTCTCCCAGGAAATGATGGCTTGGAGCACACTTCACGGCGGATTTGCGCAGCGCACTGCGAGCTGGTGCTCGTTCTTGGTGGCTTCGAGGCGGGCCAGAGCCCTTCTCCGTCGCCCGCCATCGCGCGCTTAGTGGCAATGAGATCTTCATCGGCGCGCGACACCGCTAGGTGTGGGGGAAGATGTGTTCGTCGAGCACATTGAACCCACAACACTAGTTTCGACCGCGCTCCACGAGAGCCAGCTATGCTCCCAAGCATGCCTCGACCTGCACCCGTGGCGCCCCTTGTCCTTGTCGTCGCTGGAGTTGGAGAACGTCGCGACACTTGCTCGGCATCGTGGCGACGTCGCTTGCGCTCGTCACACTCCCATGCCCGCCTCGACCTCCACCCGCGTGAACGTGGCCGCCATGGCCGCAGATGGATTCGCTTGACATGGATCTCCCATCGACGGTGAAAAATGAGAGGAGAGGCACAGAAAATTGCTTGCCGAAGTTTGCTGAACCTAGCGGCGAAGGACACGATTCGAGGCGGAGGAAATCCGGAGGGCTAACCCTAAATGCTCCCTAGGTTCCGTATAGCTGCGAAAGGGTGGGTCCTTTCATTTTTTATGGGTAGGCAGCCTTTTAGCGGATCTATTAAAATCAGTTAAAGCGCGCATATCGGATGAAATTTTCCGGAATGATAGACATTAAGTGGCCTCTTATCAAGGGCCCTTATAATTCATCTATGGTAGGGCAAGGAAACCAAGGCATTAGATGTATATATGGGCACTAGTATGAGGAAATTCAAATTTTGATATTTCCGCGTGAATAGCCTGCAAGTGTAATCAAATTTTAGCAACATTTACTACCGTTATTCTAATTTCTTTTTCTCTTCTATACTGATTTCAATGATCAAATTAAGTTAGGATAGCCGCCTAATGGAATCCAGCAGATGAGACATCACCAGAAACAAATTAGTGCTCACTTAGTTAGAAAGCTAGCTTCACTACTTAGTTTGTTTGGGAGAATCTTTTTGGTTAAGGTGTAAAGTGCAACTCATCAGTGCGCAGATGCAATCAGAACAAACAAAATTGTAGTGCATCCAACAGTAAAGACAAGAAGAGAAAGGAAACATGGACAAGAACAAACGTAGTGTAATATATATTGCCTTAGTGATGCCAAAATAGGGCAAAACCGTATGAGTGGTGATGCGGACAGAATGGCATTGCTGTATACAAATATCGGTTTCACAGTGATTGGAGATGGCCAATTACATTGTTCTAAGTTAGACGAGGTTTAACCTCCTTTTAAAGAAAAGAAAAACATTTTGTTTTAAGTTCATTCTTACATTTGTATGAAGGGGATTTAACATCTTTTAAAACAAAAATATTTTGTTTTAAGTTCACTCTTACAAAATTTGTGGACTATGCGGATGCTATATATATTTGTGGTACTCGATAAACTGTCCGTACATGTCTGAATCCTCTGCATGTTATATTTGTGGTAGATTTACTAACCAAGGAAGAGCTGGATAAACATAGGTTGGGCTTTGTAGATGATATGTGATATGGGACCGATCATTAAACAACTTGTCATTTTCTTGAGCCGTTGGGTATAAAGTGAAAGTTTGGATTGTGTTACGGCCCAAGACCTAGCTATCTCGATCGCCTCTACGACCCATTGGGGCAGACTGGGCTAGACGTACTGGTAACCTAAACTCTTCCCGACCCACATATGGGACACCACTCTCTACCTTAAGTAGCCAATAGCCATCTTCTGCATGAGGGTGTGAAGAATGTAGAGTGTAAAGACACCTTATTCCTCTCGGACCCATCCCCCACCCTCGGAACCTTCCTCCTCTAGAAAATCTTATATCATATATACAAGGTGCATCGAGTGATAAATCGAGAGGGGGCATAAAAGTTGCTATTCAAAGTCATTTTCTCATCCAGTGATCTATCCACTTCCTCCCCACTCCATCTCGGTGTTTCCCCTCCATCATCTAGATGCGCCACAACAAGGTCGTGACGATGGAGGATCCCACCAAGGCTCTGGAGGATCTGACTTCGGCGATTGAGGCCTTGACGGTGTATATCAATAACATCCACTCGGAAGTCCTCGACCTCCAAGGCTGGAAGCCAATGATCAATGGTTTTTCATGAGTTGTGCACAAAGGTGGACGACTTGTGCTCAAAGATGGTGGACAAGGCCCATGAAGCGGAAAAGGTGAAGCAAATTCCATCATCGATCAAATTATTGAATATCCTTTCCATTCTTCCTCTAGATGCGCACACACCCCAATTTAGGTCGGGCGAGAAACTCAATTCTCGTAGTGATGCCGGTCATGATCCAACTAGCCAAGGCATCGCCTTTGATCATAGGGGAAAGTCGTTGAATAATGTCCACCCTTCGGGGATGATTCATGTCACATGTATGTTCAATTCCTACCGCCAGGGCGAGCGTTCATTTATGGGGGTCGGGTCACAAGTATAGTCGGTTCCTTGGTCGACATGGTTTGAGTCCCCATTATTTTATGGGGACAACCCATGGGTGTGCGATTGAAGTGTGAGGCATATTTTCGTGTTCGCACTCTTAGCCTAGAGACATGGGTAAGGTATGCCTCCATGTATTTCGTGGATGGAGCGTTGTCCTAGTAATAGTCTTCCTAGGTGTGCCTGCATTACACTTACGCTCGATTTGGTAGATAGGATTTTCAAAAGGGCTAATCGATTTTAGACCCTTAGTTGTGTCACACTCGACTGGTTTGCCCCTAGTTTCGGAAAACTCTCGGTTCTCCCCAAGTGTGTTTGCTTGTCTTATGCTTTTTCCCTTTGACCGCCCATTGACCAGTTGAACATTACTTTGAGAAACTCATAACAAATTCTTATTAACATAGAAAAATGCAAATAAGATATCAAAATGTTCAGAAAAATATTGTCACCTACACATGCATGTCATTTGCATTCATGACAAAAGTGTTGTTCATACCTTTTTAGATTTAACAAAATTAATAATTTTAATAACCTCATGTGTTGTAGGCAACACCGATACGGTGAATGCAAATGACATAAACATGTTGGTGATGTTTTTTGAAAATTTTGATATCTTATTTGCATTTTTCTAACTTCATATGAATTTGTTATGGGGTTTTCAAAGTACTGGTCAAACGGTCAAAGGGCAAAAGCATAAGAGGAGCAAAGTGGTTCGGTCAAGACTGTTGAGTTTTTAAAACTAGGGGCAAACTAGTCGAGTGGTACACAACTAAGGGCATGGAAACAATTGTCCTTTTCAAAAAATTGTGTTGTTTTCAGTAAGCATGGATAATTGGATATACATGCATGGGTTTGGAGCATGTTAAGAAATTCACTCAACTGATGCAACATTCGATAGCACATCACAATACCTGAGATCCTTCTTTCTTCATCACAAAGTTTATTGATGGAATTCATAAGGAAAAATGGTCAATCATCGTGTTGAACTGCCTGAAAAGTCTCGATGGTGGCGTTGGGGCATGATGATCGGCGTGACACAATGCCCCCAACTCACGGCCAATGCGACACACTGCTCTCCCCCCAGCCCCTCCCACCACTAGCTATGCAGGGAGGACAAGATGTGTGTGTGGATGATCGCCGTGCTACAAAGGAAGCGTGCACCCCATCCATCGACAACAAGATGGTAGCATCATGGGAATACACCCGTGCCCGAGGCCTCTGCTTCACCTTCTGCTAAGGATGGAGGGGGTGAGCACCGATGTGGGTCGATGGTGCACTTGCATGCTCTCAAAGAGATCCTCGAGATGATGTGGATCCTAAAGCGTGCATCTACTGTCATGGAACATGCTGAGTCTGGTACCAAACTTCTGCTATCTCTAGGTAAGCTCTGAGGGTGCGGACTCATGCACACAACTATGTGCCTTCACGGCTGGGTGTAGAGGTGTGATGTGTTTATGTTAGCGACTCTAGTATATAACATAGATTCATCTGTGAGTTCCTACGTAGGGCTCTCTATGGAGTTAAGAAGACGGACACCACCCTCATTGTGTGCAATGAGGGAACCATGTACTGCGATGAGGAGATACTAGGTAGCACCTAGCGCGCACACGGTTACACATTCAAGCACGACCTCAATGTGCTTCCCCTCGGCTACTACAGCGTCATACTCATCATTGATTTTCTCCCGCAGCACGACCCCATGAATGTCCAATGTATCGAGAAGTCGAGGGAGTTCGAACATGAACGGTGGCAAGTCTAATTGTATGGTGCCCGTGTTAACGTGACTTAGTGCCAGATGGTCACCGGAGCTCAATTCCAGACCATGCTGCAAAAGTCTAGTGTTACATGCGTGGTGAATATGTGCATGATGGAGGACACAAGAAACAAGACTCCCATCTCCCGGCGATGATGAGAACCCTCATTGATCACTACTCGACCTCTTGGAGGAGATGTATAGTACCTCCATGATGGACCATCACATACCACTAGTGTTGAGAGAACGGTCAGTGATCTTGATTCCATGCGGACATATGATGGCACGAGAGATTATCTTCTTCTCGCCCCTCCTTGGTTACCCCAATTGGAAGGTTGAGATATAGCTAGCAGCAAATTTCCCTCGGTGAAGATACCAAGGTTATCATATCAGCAGGACTCCGAGATCTGCAAGTAGGTGTCAACGGCGCCAGCAATTAAGTTGCATAAAGGAGATGAGGTTGACGTGGACCTGCACACAGAAACAAACAACTTTGCTCCCAACAAGTTCAGAGAGGTTGTCAATCTCTCCGGCCTTGTCATTTACAAAGGATCAAACACACGGTGGAAATAGTGATGGTGATTGCAACTGAAAGGAAACAAAGCAGTAAAGAGTTGAGGTGTAAACAATGGTGGAAATATGGACCGGGGTCCCATGATGTTCACTAGTGATGTCTCTCTCCCAGAAGACGATAAAACAGCTAAGTTGGGTGAACAAATTACAGCTGGGCAATTCACAGAATTATAAACGCACCACAATGCTAGCTATGTTGCAAGAAAGTTAGAGGCTCAAAAGTATGGGCAGTACGCCAAGACAAGTAGACCGTTTATCCATCAGCATGTACTCAGTAATCATCCACCTTGAGATATCTATCCAGAACATCTCGCCGGTATTAAGTTGCGAGCCCCGCCTAAAGTGTAAACCCAAAGAAGCAAACAACTGCAATAATAAACTTTACGTAAGGTAAACAATCCTGGCAACCGCGGTTACAAGCACCGTTGTTTTCTCCCAGGTGGAAACAGCACATCCCCTAGTCTCATGTTTCTGTCACTCAAGCTAGACATCGGGGGGCATGAACCCACAATCAAGCATAAACGCTCCCTCTTGGAGTTACTATCTACTAGTTGGCCAAAGCAATAAAAAGCAATGGAGCACATGCAAGAATTACTCAAGAAGAAAATATAAAAGGAGAACCAAATATATAACTCATCACGATCTGAACATAATCTCATAATCCATCGGATCTCAGCAAACATAGCATAGGAAAAGCAGGAAAATTACATAGATGCCTTGATCTTGTAGGGAAGCTCACAAGGGCTAAGAATTGAAGCACAAGATTGGAGAGAAGACATCACATAGCTATTGTTCATGGACCCATGGTCCAAGGGGGACTACTCACGGCACATCCGGCACTACTAGGAAATTGGCTATCTGTGGCGCACCTATTTTCACTTTCGTGGCGCATATGTCGGTGCGTCACAGAAATCTCGCCACTAAAATTTGTTTTTCGTGGCGCATGTAGCCGTGCGCCACAGAAATATTTCTATGGCGCACCTAGCCCACATGCGCCACAGATTTTTTTTTCAAATTTCAAAAAAAAAGGGCCAGATCTAGATCTGGCCGCAGCCGCCGGAGGTGGGGGTTGCTGGAGGATGTGGGGTGGAGGAGGGGGCCGCCGGAGATGGTGGAGGAGGGGGAGGCCGCCGGAGGTGGTGGAGGAGGAGGAGGGGGTCGCCGTAGGTGGAGGAGGAGGAGGGGCTCGCCGAAGGATGTCTCCGGAGGTGGTGGAGGAGGAGGACGTCGCCGTAGGTGGTGGAGGAGGCCATGGCCGAAGGTGGAGGAGGAGGAGGAGGTCGCCGGTAGGTGGTGGAGGAGGAGGAGGTCGCTGGTGGGTGGTGGAGGAGGAGGAGGTCGCCGGTGGGTGGAGGAGGAGGAGGAGGAGGTCGCCGTAGGTGGTGGAGGAGTCCATGGCCGGAGGTGGAGGAGGAGGAGGTCGCCGGTGGGTGGAGGAGGAGGCCATGGCCGGAGGTGGAGGAGAAGGAGGGAGGGAGGAGAAGGGGAGAAGGGGAAATGGAGGAGAGGAGAAGTGGAGGAGAGCAAGAGGAGGGAGGAGAAGGGGAGACGGGGAAGTAGAGGAGAGGAGAAGTGGAGGAGGAGGGAGGAGAAGGAATATTCGAATCCTGCCACACAATTTTGTGGCGCACCACCTACATATGCGCCACAGAATTGTGTCCCAAAATTTTCAAATTTTCAAATTTCTGTGGCGCACCCCTGTCAGATGCGCCACAGAATTCTATGTTTCTATGGCGCACGGGGACACATGCGCCATAGAAAGTGGACCACTTTTGCATGTGGTGGGCCCCTCACAAATTTCTGTGGCGCACCTAGTCTCCATGCGCCACAAAAATATGGATTTCAGTGGCGCACATAGACTTCATGCGCCACAGAAATGTCTATATTTCTGTGGCGCACTATGCACCATGCGCCACAAAAATATTTCTATGGAGCACGCACTTTTTTGTGCGCCACAGAATCTATTCCTATCTATAAGCAGTTTCCTAGTAGTGCGGGAAGCGCTCATGGTGGTGAAGAAGCTCCCGAAGGTCAATCCTCCCTCCGGCAGGGTGCCGGGAAGAGGTCTTCTGGTGCTCCCGATCTCGGGATCGTGGCGGCGGCGGAACAGAGGAGAAATTCGCGATGCGGGGTCTTTTTTTAGGATGTTCTCATCAAGGGGTAAATATAGGCCGAAGGGGGGCACCAGGGGGTGGCCCCTCCTCCAAGGCGGCCTCCTGGCGCGGCCAGGAGTGGGGCCGCGCCCCCTGGCCGCCTGGGAGGGGGGCGGTGAAAGGATCGGAATGTCGACTAGAGGGGGGGTGAATAGGCGACTAACACTTTTTAAACGTTTCTTAACAATTTAGGCTTAACAAGGGATATAGGTTGTCTAGATATGCAACTATGTGAGCAACCTATATGCCAACAACTATGATATAACAAGCAAGCAATAAATAAGCAAGGAAAGTAACTTGCGCAAAGTAAAGGTAAAGGGGAACACGGGAGACAAGGATATGTTTCCGAAGTTCCTTATCTTTCGAAAAGTACGTCTCCGTTTGGAGAGGGTGAGGAGCACAATGCTCACACGAAGCCAACGAGGGCCACCCTATTTCTCCTCACGCTCTTACCGATGTAAGATGTCGTGATCCACTACGAGGCGGCCTTGAAGGTGGCAACCAAACCTTTACAAACAAGGTTGGGGCAAACTCCACAACTGAATTGGAGGCTCCCAACGAAACCACGCAGCTTCACCACAATGGAATGTGGTTTCGAGGTGACCTCTTCCGTCTAGGGCACCAAAGCACCCAAAAGTAACAAGATCCACACGGGATTAGTGGGGGGAATCAAATATCCTTTGGTGGAAGTGTAGATCGGGGCCTCCTCTTCCAAACCCTAGAGAATCAACAAGTTTTGATGGCTAGGGAGGGAGATTGGGCAAGAATGGAGCTTGGGTGTCAATGGAGGTGAGAGCAATAAATGAGGTGCATCTCAATGGGGAAGAAGACCCCCTTTTATAGGTGCCCTTAAATGCAACCGTTGGCTGTCCACCAACCACGGTAGTACCGCTTCAGAAGCGGTACTACCGCGCTGCGGTACTACCGCTCCACGGTACTACCGAGCCCCAGTGTCGCCCCCACTACTATAGAGTCTAGTGGGAATCCGGTAGTGGATGCGGTACTGGTTCACGGTACTACCGCGCAGCGGTACTACCGAGCCCCAGTGCCACCTCCATTACCGCAAAGTCCAGTGGGAATCCGGTAATGGATGCGGTACTGGGTCACGGTACTACCGCTCTGGGAGCGGTACTACCGCTCCACGGTACTACCGAGCCCCAGTGCCGCCTCCACTACCGCAGAGTCCAGTGGGAATCCGGTAGTGGATGCGGTACTGGTCCACGGTACTACCGTGGAGCGGTACTACCGCTCTGGCAGAGCCAGAGAGCCACATCCAAGAGTCCCCACACCTCCACGACGCAAAATAAATATGTGGGTGCAGAAAGTGAGACCGTGTGATGATTCCACCCACCATTTCCAAAGCGGATCCCCTCTTCATAGTACGGTTTTCCTACGACTCAATTAACACAAAAGGAGATCGAAAGAAAAACTCCGTCTTCACGTTTCGTACACCGAGGGGACAATAACCGTCTTGTGCCAATAATGTCGTTATCTGAAATGCTTATTGCACCCGGTTAGTCCGCAAATGTATTGTCATCAATCACTAAAACCAATCAAGGGAAAACATGCCCTATCAATCTCCCCCTTTTTGGTGTATTGATGACAACACAAGATTTGCACAATAAAAATAGGGAATTTGAAAACAACATGCCATTAGTTTATAAAGTATAGACAGGCTCCCCCTTGATGTGTGCATCATTTTAGATATGCCTCTGGAATGCAGGACACACACATAAGGAGGACACTCCCCCTATATTTTATAAACTAGGCCATACTAAGTTAGACAAAACAAGTATGTGAGCATAAGGATAACACGTCATAACATAGCACCACATAACAAGACAATAAGAGTACGAACATAAGATAGCATATGTCTCACACCATATATCACGGAAGTCTCACAAGACGGACTAAAAACCAAAGCAAATAAACGGAGTTCACAAGCGGAGCAGATGAGACAAATAAAACACGCTTGTGACTCGCCCAACCCTGAGAAGATGCAAATCGGAATCCTAGACCTCTCTCCCCCTTTGGCATCGAGACGCCAAAAAGGCAGAGAATGACCTAGCGTCCCAAGGTGATGAACTACTCGTCGTCCTGGTCGTAGTCCTCGTCATCGTCAGACTCCTCGGACTCCACTGTTGCCTCTGTGTCATCAGTAGCAGGCTGCTGAGCAGTGGACGAAGGGCCAGGCATGTCATCGGTGAGGTCCCACGCGCTGAACTGGGAGATCCACTTGTCCTCGGGAGTGATGCTCCGCTCGGACCACTCGAGACGTGCATGCCCTGCTGTCTGTAGAAAGCCTTCTGCAGTATCCTGTTCTTCTTCTCCCTCTCGTGGGCCTCATACATGCGGTGCTGAACATCAGTCTGAAGGCAGAAGAGCTGCTTCACCTTCCTGGTGAGCTTGGAAGCCCATCCGGTCTGCTCCGGACCCTGTGCAGAAGACGAACCACCAGCACCAAAACTCGCACCAGAGCGTGTGCGGGGAACACTGCCTCCACCAGCCTCCTGCTCCTCCTGAATATCCTCATCAGACTCGACAGGAGGAGGGGAACCATGCGCAGGACCATGACCGCCAGCCCAGTTGTCCTTGATGCGCAGCTGAACCTCCTCGTGAGCAGTCAGAGGCCCAACGGGAAGGCGCTCAACAGCAAAGGTAGCTGCCCACGTGATCTCGAAGAGGACCTGAAGATAAGGGCCATATATGGTAACCTTACGTTCCATCACAGCAGCATGAAGCTCCTCCCATATGATGTCACAGACATCCAAGGTCTGCGTGGTGCCCTTGCACTCATCACAGAGGAGAAGCATGTCCACCAGATGCCCGTGAACCATGTCCAGATTGCCCACACGGGGAAACAGAGAAGTCCGGAAAATGGGATGCATGATGTCCAAGAACGGATAGAGGACCACTCTGTACTTCTGTTGTCCCTTGGCATCTACATAAGGAATTGACTTCTGATAGGGCCCTAGCATGCTCTTGGGCTTGGCAATTGCTGAAGCATATGGTCTGACACCAACGGGCGCCTCTGACGTGGATACGGGAATGTGCAAAGCTGTCATGAACTCTCCCCATGTGCATCTGACTTGCTCGTCCTTGCACATCCAAACGATGGTCCGATCAGCGTTACTGGTGAAGTACACTGTAGCAAAGAACTGGGCAAGAAGCTCGACATCGAACTGCTCGCAAAGAGCATATGCCTCTCCAAAGTAATCGGGGTGAGCCCGCATGTGCCTCAGCTGGACAGACTTCACGTGTGGAACAAACTTGTTCTTCCTGTGCATCATAACCTTGTGGAACACATCCCTCTGAGTCTTATTCCAGAACTGAGTGCCAACTAACTCTGGGTCTTGCTCTTCACGGTAAGGGTTGACACAACGGTAGGCCCTGTACTCGGGAAGAGAAAGCTCTGCCACCTGCTTGACCGGTTCCTTCTTCTTGTGAGCAACCTTCTTGAAGTTGCTACCGGGAGGACCCGAGGCCTTGCGCTTGGGATTCCGATGAGAGCCATCACCTGACCAACACCAACAGAGAGAAACGGAAAAACAAACCACATGAGATGCAAAATCCGGACACAAGTGAACAAGGCAGGTCTGTTGGGGAGGTTTCAGATTGAGGGACCCCGGTAGTACCACCCGAGGCATGGTAGTACCGCCCAGCGGTAGTACCGCTGACCGTGCGGTAGTACCGCGCAAGCGGTAGTACCGCAACGGGACCAGCGGTAGTACCGCCCTGGAGCAGAGGACACGGATCTGAGATCCGGTACTACCGGGGTTCCAAAAACTCAAACCACTCCAAAATATCTACTCCATTCCTATCTAGCAGTCTATCCATGTTCTCAAAGTTCCTAAGCATAGCCAAAAACCTAGTGGATCTACAAGTATTGCCCTAGCAACAAAGTTCAACAAAACTGAACCAAAGGAGAATTGAACGGGGGCAATACCGGTATCCATGGCACCCGGGGGGGATAGGGAATGAACCCACCGGAGAAGAACAAGAAAGGACGGCACGGATGCGGCACACCGGTAGGGGGGCGCCGGGGTGGGCGCCGCTACTGCAGAGGAGAGAAAAACGAAACTGAAAGGGGGAATGGGGAGGAACTCCCCGTACCCCTTCAGTTATAAGATTCCTCGGGACCGCGGTAGTACCGCACCAGGCGCGGTAGTACCGTGACTGTTGCGTTAGTACCGCTGGCAGCAGAAACGTCCACCAAGGACAACGATGAGGGGGGCTATTGCATCGAATGTCTTAGAGGGAAGGGATTGGATTGACTCGAAACACGGCAGCTGGAAGGAAAACACTCCGAGAAAAAACAACAACGAGAAAATGCAAGATCAAACTCGGAGTGATCAAGATGCAACAAAACTACCTGAACACAAGAAAGAAGCACAAAGGCGAACCAATCCTCCCAACGAGAGGGGCGGTGGCCGAAGCCACCATGTTTGAACTTATTTGGTATGACACCACAAAGATGTATCTTGGGTTCATTGCCAATGCTCTTCTTTGAAGCACCGTTGTCACCTTGGGTGACCATGAAGGCCGTCGAACGTGACCATAGTGAAATAATTTTGTCTCTTTCCGCATAATAGGTGGAGTGGTTGCCTATGAATTAAGCAACACTCCCCCTATGTCCATGCCTACATCCAAGCTAGACCTCATGTTGAGATGGGAAGTGTGGGCAAGTCTTCAAACCGCATTACTTGAATCAATGATATTTAGCTCATGCCTTAACTCTCGAAATCTTGCTTCATCTAAAGGCTTGGTGAAGATATCCGCAAGTTGATCTCCGGTGCCCACATATGAAAGGTCAATATCACCCCGCTTCACATGATCTCGAATAAAGTGATGAAGAATCTCAATATGCTTCGTCTTGCTATGTTGAACGGGGTTGTAAGCAATCTTGATAGCACTTTCATTGTCACATAAAAGAGGCACTTTGTCACAAATGACACTGTAATCCTTTAAAGTTTGCCTCATCCATAATAATTGTGCACAACAACTTGCGGCGGCAATGTACTTGGCTTCGGTGGTAGAGAGGGAAACACAATTTTGCTTCTTGGATGACCAACTCACCAAAGACCTACCAAGGAATTGGCATCCTCCGGAAGTGGACTTCCTCTCCACTTTGTCTCCCGCCCAATCCGAATCCGTGTACCCGACGAGGTTGAAGCTTGAGCCTTTAGGATACCACAATCCAAAGTTTGGGGTATGAACCAAATATCGAAAGATTCTTTTGACAGCCACTACGTGACTCTCTTTTGGTGCGGATTGAAATCTTGCACACATGCCCACACTCAACATGATATCCGGCCTAGATGCACAAAGATACAACAAGGAGCCAACCATAGAACGATACTCCCTTTTGTCTACCTCTTTACCGTTCGGGTCGAGGTCAAGTTGACACTTGAGTGGCATGGGGGTCTTGGCTCCTTTAAGACCATCATACTTGAACCTCTTGAGCATGTCTTGAGTATATTTGGCTTGATTAATGAAAGCTCCTCTTGACAATTGCTTGGCTTCAAAACCGAGAAAGAACTCCAACTCTCCCATCATAGACATCTCAAACTTGTTGGTCATTAGCTTAGCAAACTCCTCATTAAAAGATTTGTTAATTGAGCCAAAGATAATATCATCAACATATAGTTGGCATATGAACAATTGCCCACCAACCCTCTTGGTAAAAAGAGTGGGATCGATTTGCCCAATTTCAAACCCATAATCAACTAAGAACTCGGTAAGGTGCTCATACCAAGCGCGTGGTGCTTGCTTAAGGCCATAGAGCGCCTTGTCGAGTTTATAGACATGATTGGGGAAATTGTGGTCCTCGAACCCGGGGGGTTGCTTGACATATACTAACTCATTAATGGGACCATTAAGAAAAAACACTATTCACATCCATTTGATATAACTTGAAGTTGTGATGAGAGGCATAAGCAAGAGCAATACGAATGGACTCAAGACGAGCCACGGGGGCAAAAGTTTCACCAAAGTCAATACCTTCGACTTGGGAAAAACCTTGAGCCACCAACCGTGCCTTGTTCCGGATGAAAATACCAAGTGCATCTTGCTTGTTCTTGAAAATCCACTTGGTCCCAATAACATTATGATCACCTTTGGGTCTCTCCACTAATGTCCACACCTTGTTGCGCTTGAAGTTATTGAGTTCATCATGCATGGCCTCAAGCCAATATGGATCTTCAAGCGCCTCACCTACCTTTTGGGGTTCAACACAAGAAACAAATGCATTATGGGCACAAAAGTTTCTCAATTGACTACGAGTTGTTACCCCCTTTTGGATGCTTCTGAGCACTTGATCCACAGAAATATCTTGTGATTTTAACCGGGATGCAATCTTGAGTGCTCGACGAACTCTCTCTTCTTCCAAAGTTTCTTGAGGAGAAGCTAGAGGACCATCTTCGGAAGAAGGAGCATCCTCAAGGACTTGCTCATCATATTGAGATTTCCCTTGAACGAGTACATGATCTTGGTCATCATTTGGTGCACCACCATCTTCAATGATTTGATCTTGACCTTGATCTTGTACGGGCGAGAGAGGGCCTTCGTCTTGTTCTTGGTTTGCTTGTGAATCTTGAGGAGGTGATGGCTCCACGTGCGTAGAGCATTGTCCTTCTCCTTCCACCACAAGGGGTTCCTCAATGGGTAGGAAATGACCCACACCCATTCTTCTTATGGCTTGAGGAGGAATTTCATCACCTACAACATTAAGATCACTTTGCCCCACTTGGGAGCCATTATGTTCATCGAACTCCACGTTACTCGACTCTTCAATGAGTCCGGAAGACTTGTTGTAGACTATATAGGCGTGAGAGTTCGAAGCATAACCAACAAATATGCCCTCATTTGTCTTAGCCTCGAACTTAGACAAACGAGCACCTTTCTTAAGAATGAAACACTTACACCCGAAGACCCGAAAATACTTGATGTTGGGCTTCTTCCCGGTGATGATTTCATACGGAGTTTTGTTCAAGATCTTGCGGAGATAAAGACGGTTAGTTGCATGACAAGCAGTGTTGATGGCTTCTGCCCAGAAGTTGTATGGACTCTTGAACTCCGCCACCATTGTTCTTGCTGCATCAATCAGAGTGCGATTCTTCCTCTCCGCAACGCCATTTTGTTGAGGGGTATAAGCAGCGGAATATTGATGTTTGATCCCCTCATCTCCAAGGAATTCATCCAGGGTGTAGTTCTTGAACTCGGTGCCGTTGTCACTCCTAATTTCCAAAATCTTTGAATTGTGTTGACATTGAGCTTCATTGGCAAACTCGATGACAGTTTGTTGGGTCTCACTTTTCTTCTTGAAGAAATAAACCCAAGTATATCTTGAATAATCATCAACAATAACCAAGCAATACTTCTTCCCGCCAAGACTATCATAGGAGGGAGGCCCAAAAAGATCCATGTGAAGGAGCTCCAAAGGCCTCTTGGTGGAGATGATATTCTTGACGGGGTGTTTCTTCTCATGAAGTTTCCCTTCAATGCATGCCCTACAAGCACGATCTTTGGAAAGCTAACATTTGTTAGTCCAATGACATGCTCACCCTTGAGAAGTGTTTGCAAAGACCTCATATTGACATGGGCTAGTCGGCGGTGCCAAAGCCATCCCACATCAACTTTAGCCATTAAACACATGGCGGTATTGGTGGGGACTTTTGAGAAGTCCACCACGTACATACCGTCCTCCACGTGTCCAACAAAGGCTACTTTAAGAGTTTTGCTCCACATTAGGGTGACCATGTCTTTATCAAAGAAGGTACAAAGGCCCATCATGGCAAGTTGACGAACGGAAAGTAAATTAAAGGCACAAGTCTCAACTAGCAATACTTTCTCAATGGACGAGTCCGGAGAGATTATTACTTTGCCAAGACCTAATACTTTTGACGTGTTTGCATCTCCAAATTGGACACGGGTGGTTCTAGATGGTCTGAAATCAATGTCCACCAACATGTCCTTGCTTCCGGTCATATGACTTGTAGCCCCGCTATCAAGTATCCATGAACCCCCACCGGAAGCCGCCACCTACATGAGATCAATGCTTGGATTTAGGTACCCATTCATGAATGGGTCCTCTCGCGTTAGTAACAAGGGTCTTAGGCACCCAAATGGACCATGCAATATACTCATCAAAGGAACCAACAAATTTGGCATAAACATGCCCATCATTAGTGCAACAAAGAACATAAGAGGGGTTAGTTGATCCGGCACTCCTCTTGGTCATTCCACCCTCAATGGCCTTTGCCACTTTTTCTTGAGGCTTCTCCCCTTCCTTCACAAATGTGACTTCCTTTGAAGGAGGCGGTGCCTTGCCTTTCTTCTTTTTGTTCTTCCTCTTCTTGTTCTTCCTCTTTGATGACTTTGTACCAAAACCAATGCCTTCCTTGCCAATGACCTCCTTTTGGGAACTCAAGAGATCATTAAGGTTCTTTTCTCCTTGAATGCACGAGACAAGTCCCTTCTCAAGTTGTGCCTTCAACCTAGTGTTTTCCTCAATGAGAGGAGCATGCTCACAACAAGAGTTAGAGGAACTAGGTTTCTCTACCACAATAATAGGAGAAAAGGTAGTAATTTCTTTAGTGAGTTGCATACTTGTTTCATCATGAGCCTTCTTGAGAGCCATGAGTTCGTGTTTTAAGGACTTGTGGTCCTTTTCGACTTTCTCATGATCCACAAGAAGTCTTTCATGAGCCTCAACAAGTTCAACATTTTTAGTCTTGAGATCACAAGCAATAGCATTAGAATGTTTAAGGTCAAGTTTTAGCTTAGAGATATCAATAGCATACGTCTCATCAAGAGACAACTTAAGCTCACGCTCTTCTTCGAGAGAATGAGATAGCTCCCTATCTCATCCGCATAGTCGCGACTATGACCTTGCAACTCGATGATAGTCTCATCAAGTTGCTCAATGTGAGCATGTGCTTCTCCTAGTTGTTCCAAGAGAGCCACAAAATGTCCCTTTGCAACACCTTTGAGCTTGGACATGAATAGTTCGAATTCATTCTCCTCATGTGCTTTGGGCTCCTCATTTTCCTCCACACAATCCAACAAAGAGGGGTTAGTGGGAGTAAATGGTTTAGAGTGAGGAGTTACCGAGGTAGTCTTGGCCATAAGACACTTGTGGAGGATGTGAGGGTTCTCGTTGGGGGAGTTGAAGAGAGACGTTGATGAGGGGGATTCAAAGGCGATGGCAACGGTGGAGGTTGCCACAATCTCATCACTTCCTTCATCCTCCTCATCATCGGAATAGTATTCTTCTTGAGCCACCAACACACGTTGTGGCTTCTTCTTCACAAAGGTCTTGTTCAATGGTGGCTTGTTCTTGTCCTTACGGATGAGCTTTCCACCGTGGTCTTCCCTCTTCTCATACGGACAATCCGCAACAAAGTGACTCACATTGCCACAATTGAAGCAAGTTCTTATTCTTTGGCCCTTTGTCTTGAAGCTACTTGAGTTGCAATTGAAGTTCTTCTTGTTTCCCCAAAATTGTCTTGAGGCTAGATCCATGTGCTCATTGTAAGCATTCTTGGTGTCTTCCGGACCCACATCCTCTTCATCTTCATCTTCCTCAACTTGAACCTCCTTGGCCTTCAAGGCAAGAGATTGCATCTTGGAGCCGCTTTGGCGAGCCAATTTTAACTCGGCCGTGGAGTCCAGGATTTCCATGGCAACGAATTCATCCAAGACTTGGTTTGAACTTAACTCGCGAAAGTAGGGCCTTTGACGAATGACCTTGGTGATATGATTCTTGTGTAGGACCATAGCCGTGATGAACTTTCTCTTTATCCATCCGTCATCGGTGTCCATGCTCCCATGGTCCGTCATGGAATTTGCGAGAGCCACCAACCTTTGATGAACATCCTCGGAAGACTCCCCTTCATTCCGGACAAAGTGATCGGCTTGATCTTGAATCTTGTCAAACTTTGAGCACCGTATGCTAGTGCTTCCCATGAGAGTACTCTCGAGAATATCCCACATCTCTTTGGCCTTTTCACACTTTAGGACAAGATTGTATTGCTCTTCCTTCAACCCATTTCCTATCACGAGCATAGCATGACTGTTGATGGTGTTGTCCCGATATTCTCTTGGGGTCATGTTGTGGCGGTCACGAGGAGTAAATCCCTCCTCAACGATGCGCCAAACCGGATAAGCATCTTTGTTAAGCATGGGAATAGTTCCTGCATGTGCAAAATGGGGTTCGGGTAGAGGTAGAGAGTTATAAGTAACAGGAGGAGCCACCGCAGAATGGATACCCGATCCATTCCCTGTACGAGGAATGGATCGGATATCATTCCTAGCATCATCATTAGATTGGGAGATGACATCTCTTCCACCCAACGTTGGAATATTGGGGATGATGGTGGGGTTGCTCTCCGAGGGCATCCTTGACATGGGACTACCAAGCATATCGGTGACTTTGTTCATGTGAGCCTTAATGGCGGACATGCCTTCATTGTACTCATGTCGAGAGATAGATGATGAGACATCCTTCGCGAGCGTATTCGCGAAGCCCTCGATACTTGGATTCCCTTCCAAAAGAGAAGGGTTCGGAGTAGCTCCTGGAAGCTCAACCTCTACCGGTTTATCCTCTTGCGACATCCTCTTAAGGCGGTAAAGCCCTTAATAAGAGACGAGGCTCTGATACCAATTGAAAGGATCGGAATGTCGACTAGAGGGGGGGGTGAATAGGCGACTAACACTTTTTAAACTTTTCTTAACAATTTAGGCTTAACAAGGGATATAGGTTGTCTAGAGATGCAACTATGTGAGCAACCGATATGCCAACAACTATGATATAACAAGCAAGCAATAAATAAGCAAGGAAAGTAAATTGCGCAAAGTAAAGGTAAAGGGAAACACGGGAGACAAGGATATGTTTCCGAAGTTCCTTCACTTTCGAGAAGTACGTCTCCGTTTGGAAAGGGTGAGGAGCACAATGCTCACACGAAGCCAACGAGGGCCACCCTATTTCTCCTCACGCTCTTACCGATGTAAGATGCCGTGATCCACTACGAGGCGGCCTTGAAGGTGGCAACCAAACAAGGTTGGGGCAAACTCCACAACTGAATTGGAGGCTCCCAACGAAACCACGAAGCTTCACCACAATGGAATGTGGCTTCGAGGTGACCTCTTCCATCTAGGGCACCAAAGCACCCAAGAGTAACAAGATCCACACGGGATTAGTGGGGGGAATCAAATATCCTTTGGTGGAAGTGTAGATCGGGGCCTCCTCTTCCAAACCCTAGAGAATCAACAAGTTTTGATGGCTAGGGAGAAAGATCGGGCAAGAATGGAGCTTGGGCGTCAATGGAGGTGAGAGCAATAAATGAGGTGCATCTCAATGGGGAAGAAGACCCCCTTTTATAGGTGCCCTTAAATGCAGTCGTTGGCTGTCCACCAACCACGGTAGTACCGCTTCAGAAGCAGTACTACCACGCTGCGGTACTACCGTACCGAGAGCGGTACTACCGCTCCACGGTACTACCGAGACCCAGTGCCGCCCCCACTACCGCAGAGTCCAGTGGGAATCCGGTAGTGGATGCGGTACTGGTTCACGGTACTACCGCTCAGAGAGCGGTACTACCGCTCTGCGGTACTACCGAGCCCCAGTGTCGCCTCCACTACCGCAAAGTCCAGTGGGAATCCGGTAATGGATGCGGTACTGGGTCACGGTACTACCGCGGAGCGATACTGCGAGCGGTACTACCACTCCACGGTACTACCGAGCCCCAGTGCCGCCTCCACTACCGCAGAGTCCAGTGGGAATCCGGTAGTGGATGCGGTACTGGTCCACGGTACTACCGTGGAGCGGTACTACTGCTCCTAGAGCGGTACTACCGCTCTGGCAGAGCCAGAGAGCCACCTCCAAGAGTCCCCACACCTCCACGACGCAAAAGAAATATGTGGGTGCATAAAGTGTGACCGTGTGATGATTCCACCCACCATTTCCAAAGCGGATCCCCTCTTCATAGTACGGTTTTCCTACGACTCAATTAACACAAAAGGAGATCGAAAGAAAAACTCCGTCTTCACGTTTCGTACACCGAGGGGACAATAACCGGCTTGTGCCAATAATGTCGTTATCTGAAATGCTCATTGCACCCGGTTAGTCCGCAAATGTATTTTCATCAATCACTAAAACCAATCAAGGGAAAAGATGCCCTATCAGGTGGGCACCCTTCGGCTGTCCTTCGGGCTTCGTGAAGCTTCCGTTACGCTATATATATATGTGTGTGTGTGTGTGTGTGTGTGTAGGTGGGTCTATTCTAACAACACCCCTTAAGACCTTATTCTAACAACATTTGCTTATTCTGACAAAACTCGATCGCGTGCGATTTTGTACCAACCCCCGACAACAGAACGAACCGCAGCCCAAATTCCCCACCACATCCACCTTATCCCCCACCTTCTTTTCTCCACAACCCACGATCCAGACTCCTCCCACGCATCCATCCATGGCAGCCGGCGACCCACCCACCACCACCTCCCTCTGCTGCACGCCGGCGGGCCACCTACCTCCGCCTCCCTCTCCGGCACGCCGGCGGCCTCCCTCAGCCGCGCGCTCCCCCTCCCTCCACCGCGCGCCGCCCTTCCCTGCACCGCGCCCGACCACGGCGACCCGCCCTCACGCCCGTCCACGGCGACCGGCCTCCGGCCACGGCGCCCTACCTCCCTGTGCCAGGCCGCGGCGACCCAGCACCGGACACAATGCCCTACCTCCCGCGCCCGGCCATGGCGCCCTCCTCCTGCACCATGCCCGACCTCAAGCCATGGCGGCCGACTCGCGGGCGCCGGCGGCGACGAGACCGGCGCGGCTCACGGGATCACGCCATCACGGCGCGACGACGACGACCAGATCGGCGCGGCCGCAAGTCTCCCCCAGCCACGACGGCTTCCCCGGGGTGCCCTGCTGCATCCTCCGACGAGCTCGCCATCTGGGTCCCCGCCCCTTCCCCAACCTCCACCGAGTTCACCCATGGATCCCCTCCTCCCTCGCGTCGGATCCAGCTCCACCCTGCCGGAAGTGAGCAGCCATAGGACGCTCTGCTGATCCCCAGTAGTGGTTGGCCGGGGATCTCTTCTCCCGTGCATGTCGCCGATTGATCCAAAATATCCCCAGTAGTGGTTGATAATTATGGATGATATACCTCAGTTCGACTCGATCGGTGATGCAGGTCGAATGTGGTGTGGGGTTCTGATTTTTGGTTCGCGGAACAACAAAAAGTTTGATTTTTGTATTGGATATATGTATGGTAAAAGAAATATTGCAGCTCACTTGTTCGTTTGATGTAGAGCGATTTCATCATGTGTTGTTTGCTTCATTCAAATTGCAGCGCGCTTGATGTTTTGATGCAATACACTGAAAAAAGTTGCAGTGCGCTTGGTGTTCCAATGCATATTACGGGGTAATATTTATCGTATATGTGAATTACGAGAAGAAAAAAAGATGAAGCTCAATTGTGAAGCCGAAATGCAGTGCGCTTAACAGTCGCATGCGGTTCACTCACTTGGCCGATATCGGATCCGCGAAAAACACGTGCAATTCTGTTTTGCGATAATGTAGTGCGCTTGTCTGTCGGATGCAATCAGGTTCCCCGCGGATGCAGTTCACTCGCCGATTTTTTGTTCCGCGAAAAACACGTGTGTTCTGTCTGGCGATAATGCAGTGCGGTTGCCCCGGCGAATGCAGTTCACGTCGTCGATTCCGGGTCCGCGAAGAACGGAGTTTCGCGATTTACTAAAATCGACACAACTTTTAAACCGTAAGGAATTAGAGGATGTGTTTTACATACAAATGGAGCGCCTCGACGATAGCTATCCAATGGTGTATCAATTTCATCAATCGGACGAACGAATCAAACGAAGTTAAGCAAAAAACTACCGCTGTCCAAAAGAGGGCAGCAACACCGTTTTTAAAATTACTTCAAAACCGTGTGGAATATGGAAAAGGTTTCAACATATGGATTAATCTAATATTCCAAACGAATCCAACGGTGTATCATACGCATCGATCGGACAAGCGGTTAAAAAGTTCTACTCTCTAAAGATCCAAAAACGAAAAACAGAGTTGCTGAGTTTTTTTGCGGCTAGATTTCTCTCAAATCCGTAGCGAATTAGACAAAGTGTTCTACATATGGATGGAGCGCCTGATCGATATCTTTCCAACGGTATATCATTTGCATCATTCCGATGAACAGTTTAAGAGAAATCGAGAAAAAACTGCAGCTATGAAAGTGGGTCACCGCACCATTTTCGAAACTGCTCTTAATCCGTGAAGAATCGGGGGAAGTGTTCAACATACGTAAGATGCTCCTTTTCCATACGAATCCAACGGTGTATCATACGCTCAATTCCGACGAACGGATAAAAAGTTATCGCGAAAACGGTGCATGCGGTTCTGTTTTACCCGAACTGCAGTGCTCCGAATTACATCCGGTCTATTCTGACATCGATGTCAGAATAACTATTTTGACAACTTTCCGAACTGCAGTATTTTCGCAAACAGAACCGCACTGCTGAATTCGGAGCACTGCCGTTCGGTTAAACAGAACCGCATGCACCGTTTTTGCTTCAACTTTTTAACCGTTTGTCGGAATTGAGTGTATGATACACCGTTGGATTCGTATGGAAAAGGAGCATCTTCCGTATGTTGAACACTTCCCCTGATTCTTCACGGATTAAGAGCAGTTTCGAAAATGGTGCGGTGACCCACTTTCACAGCTGCAGTTTTTTCGCAATTTCTCTTAAACCGTTCATCGGAATGATGCCAATGATATACCGCTGGAAAGATATCGATCAGGCACTCCATCCATATGTAGAACACTTTGTCTAATTCGCTACGGATTTAAGATAATCTAGCCGCAAAAAACGCAGCAACTCTGTTTTTTCTTTTTGGATCTTATAGAGAGTAGAACTTTTTAACCGCTTATCCGATCGATGCGTATGATACAACGTTGAATTCGCCTGGAGTAGTAAATTAATCCATATGTTGAACACTTTTCCATATTCTATACGGTTTTGAAGTAATTTGAAAAACGGTGATGCTGCCCTCTTTTGGACAGGGGGAGTTTTTGCTTAAATTCGTTTGATTCGTTCGTCCGATCGCTTCAATTAATACACCATTGGATAGCTATCATCGAGGCGCTCCATTTGTATGTAAAACACATCCTCTAATTCTTTACGGTTTAAAAGTTGTGTCGATTTTAGTAAATCGCGGAACTTCATTCTTCGCGAACCCAGAATCGACGAAGCGAACTGCATTCGCCGGAAACCGCACCGCATCCGACGGGCAAGCGCACTGTATTAGCGCCAGACAGAACGCACGTGTTTTTCGCGGAACAAAAAATCGGCGAGTGAACTGCATCCGTGGGGCACCCGATTGCATTTGTTAACAGAAAGAACTGCACATGATTTTTTCACATGGCAAAGAGAAATACGTGTATTTTTTCACGTACCCGGAATCGACGAAGCGAACTGCATCTAATGGGAGACCACATTGAAATATCAAACGGAGAGAACTGCAGGTATTTTTAAATTATTTATCAAAACTTTCTAGTTCACCTCAGGGGAAGTGAATGCCCGGCACAATAAAAGTGAACCGCACGATTTTGAACTACACAGAAATACAACGGAAGTGATCACAACATTTTTTTCTTATTTATCTTCAAAGGAACGACCCACAATCACATAAATGAACTGCATGATGTTTTTCACTACAGGGCAACTGCAGTTCGCATCGAGGAAAAAAAGCAAGACGGCATTCGGCGTGTCGACGGAGTCCATGCAGTGCGCGCACGACGCTCGAGGGAACAGCGTGCCCTCCATCCTGCTCCTCCTGCATCGCCGCCTCTACGAGCAGGGCGGGCTCAAGACGGAGGGCATCTTCCGCATCACCGCCGACGGGGCGCAGGAGAAGCGCGTCAGGGACGAGCTCGACCTCGCGGGGTCCGTGCCGGGGGGATGCCGACGTGCACTTCCTCGCGGGGCTCATCAAGGCCTGGTTCAGGGAGCTGTCGGGAGGGCTGCTGGACACGCTGCCGGAGGAGGAGGTGGGGCGATGCACCACCGAGGAGCAGTCTAGCAGGTTGATCGGCAAGTTGCCGACGGCCAGATCTCGCCGTAGACCCACCCCTGTAAGTGGGGAGCCCTGGATCCATTCGTGCCCAGCCCCGGCTAGATCTCGCCGTAGACTCCCACCTGCCGGCGGTGCGGGGATCCGGCAACCCACTATCCAGCGACGGAGGGAGGTGGCAGGGAGCCTTCCCTAGCTTGACCTGGACGCTGGAGATGCGATGGAAGGCCCGGGCCGGTGAGGGGAGAGGGTGGCGCCCGTCGGAGGGAGGGGCGGCGCGCATCAGAGGGAGGGGCCACCACGCGACGATTTGGAGAGTGGCGGCTCATGACAGAGTGAGGAGGCAGCGCGCAGAGGAGGTAGAGGCGGCGCGCGGCGGAGGAAGGAGGCGGCGCACGGCGGAGGGAGGTGGTGGTTGGCTTCGGGATGGGTGGGGCAGCAGCGGGGTGGGGCGGCGGTGGGGGCGTGATGCGTGAGGGGGTGGGGGATGAGTGGGGAAGAAGGTGGGGATGAAGGGGAGAACGTGCGGGGTGGTTTTTTTTATCGGTTCGGTGGGTTTGGTTAGCAGGTGTTGTTAGAATAAGGGGTGTTGTTAGAATAAGGTCTTAAGGGGTGTTGTTAGAATAGACCCACCCTATATATATATATTGTCAGAACCCTCTGTTAGGTAATGTGCTAGGATCAAAGTAACCTTGCATCATGTCAAATTTTCAAAAGAAATCTTTGAAATCAAAATCAAGAGCAAAATGGGAGAAGGAACACCCCCCAGATGAATTAATTCAAAAGGCCAGATAAAAATCTTCTCCAAAAATTCATGTTAGATTTTTGAAAAGTCTTATAAATGAGTGTGATCACATATCAAGTGATGTGGGACCCATCCCATGCTCATAGATTTTTCAAATATTCAAACCGTGCCATGGATTTAAAGAAATACCCCTATTTGATTTAAAATTCAAATCTTTTGAATTTTAAAAATGTTGAAACTTTATAAGTGGCTAGTCTATATTATTATGAGGCCATATAAAAGTTTTCAGCATTTAATAAAATGTTTAGCTATTTTATTTAGCTAAACAAAACAAATGTCAGAAGAGAAAACAGAAAGAAAAAGAAAACAGGAAAGTGGCCCACTTACCTGGGCCACCTCGGCCCGACTTACCTCTCCCGCAGCCCAGCTCGCGAACTCGCCTATCGTCTTCTTCCCCCGCGCGCCCAAGCAGCTCGGTGGCGAGGCGCCGACGCCGTGGACGCCACCGCGTCGTCTTCAAGCTTCCAGGCCTCCCCAGGCGTCCTTATCACACCAGGAGACGCCCCGCGCCTCACTTTCCCCCTCCTCGCCCTCTGGTTCTTCTCCCCGCGAAGAAATCGCTCCGCCACAGAAACCCTAGCCGGGCGCCGCAGTGCACCGACGTGGCGACTGAGCTCCTCCATCCTTGCCGCCGTGTCTAGTCTCTCCAGCACCGTCGACTCCGTCGTTCCCCCAAGTCAATCGAAGCTCAACGCCAATGCAGACGACGTGAGCTTCAACATCTTCATCGCCGGAGCCGCCGCGAGCTTCCTTCAATTCCGGCCAACCCCGAGCTCCTCCGACTTCGCAACCGCTTCAGTTGGATTCACGGTGAGCTCCCAGTTCGCTAGAACTACTCCTTGGTCTCCCTCCCGCTCCCTGTCGTCGTTCGCCATGAACACCGAGGTGCAGCGTCGCCGTGCTCGTCGTCGGCAAGCAACCGTTAGGCCATCGTTCCCGCGGCCTTGTCCTTCGTCTTCCTGGTGATCCCAGCGTTCCAAAACGCTAGCTCAAGCCCAAGCTGTCCCCTCACAGCCACCTCTCCGTCGAGCCCGTGCCTCCGGCCGCCGCCACCTTTGAAGACGCCGTCGCCCTGGTCACCCCCGAGGTCGCCCGCGTGCACCAGACGACGCGCGAGAGCACGGGCTACGCTCCCGTGGTCTCAGCGCATCGAATGATGCACGGGAACGTGATCCCGAGCAGCGCCGTCGCGGCCCCAGTCGCCGGCGTTTAGCCGCCGGCGTGTCAACCAACCCCCCCCCCCCTAATCACCCGGCTAATGACCCCCTGGGTCACTGACCAGTGGGCCCAGTGGTTTAACCCCACGGTTAATTAAACCCAGCCACTGACAGGTGGGACCCCCTTGTCAGCCCCCCCCCCCCCTGACGTCAGCCTGACGCATTAAATCATTTAAATGAATTTCCAGAGATTAATTGAATTAAAGAAATTCCAGAAATTCCAGAAAATAGCCCAAACTTTGGAAATTCATAGAAAATTCATATTAACTCCAAATTGGACAAATAATATATGAAAAATGATCAGGAGAAAATTATCTTTCCAAATATGCAACTTTCAACTATGTTGGAGTTGATTTTAAAATTGGACCAGTAGCATATGTCATTTGAATTATTTGGAATTAATTCAAATTCAAATCAAATGATCTTGCAACTTGGACCATGGAATTATGCTACAATTCAACCACACTTCAGAGGCATATCATACACATTTGAAGATGATTCAAAATGATCAAACAATGTCACATGCAACTTGGTTAATTTGAATTCAAATGTGGAGTTTGAATTTGCAATTCAATTTGCAATATACTCCATTTAAATGGAATTGCTTCACACATCAAAGCATGTACATCAAGATTCAAACTTCCATCATGTGTTTGTGCATCGTATTTACTTTGCTACTTTTCTTGTTGTTTGTCGAGTAGAGGTGGAACCGGAGCAGGAGGCTGCCCCCTTCGTTGAAGACCCAGAACCCGAACCTCGTCAGCAAGGCAAGCAAACCCCCATTGATCATGTCGATAAAATCCCACTTCCCTCTCATGTCTCGCTTATGCATTGTTTAGGATGATCACCATGATTCGTTTCTACCGCATAGATGAACCCATTCCTTTGCATGACCTATCATTTTGTCACAGTAGTAAGCAAACCACAATCCTAGCAAATGTAGGAGTTGTTTGATATCATGTGGCCCCTGCAATGTTACTGCTTATTGCATCCTTAGTATGATACCATGTTGTTACTATGATGTGAGTCGGGATGGTAGTGATCATGTTGATGATGGTAGAAAATTGTTGGTGAATCGACCCTAATACAAGGTGAACGATGAGAGGCTGTGTAGGACTACACGGTGGGTTGTCTCGTTGAACACCGCCCTAGTACGAGTTCTTGTGTGGTGATCCAAGATGAAGAGTACAACCACACATTGGGCTCACTGACCCCTCTCAGCTTACTAACTCATCCCTTTCGATGTCCAGATGTCGCAATAGTTCGGAGTTCTGGTAGGCTTGTGGCCTGGATGCTAAGTGAGAGAACGGCTCATCCGAGACCGGCTTATGCACCACGCACACATCACTTGGGTCCACTTCGGTAAACCGACCGGGTTCACGATAGTGGTAGCCTACCCAAGTAGGCGGCTTTCTCGGACTAGATCGGCTATGAGGTAACAGTTGTGGTGAGCATCCTCGCCGACACTTCTTGAACGGTGTCGAGTACAAAGGCGATAAATGATGATCATGTGTGTGTAGCGGTACACCCCTGCAGGGTTAACAAAACTATTCGAATAGCTGCGTCCGCGGTTATGGACTGCTTGGAAAGCTTAGCTTGATTATTAGATAACTTGAACTGGATACTTCTAAAACACACCAAGATAAGTGTGAGTGCTATGGCGTGCTTTCTCGTGGGGAAGTCGAGGAAGGCACCATAGTGGTGTAATTGGTTGGAGAAAGTAGTGGACTCGTGTACGCTTCTTACCTCAAAGTCTGGTACTCGTAGTTCAGGATTAGCCAAGTCAAAGCTAGCATTTCTGCAAGTGAACCCCACCTCCCTTTACCTTGATACATGTGCATGAGTAGTATAGTTCCTATGTAAGTCTTGCTGAGTACGACTTTGTACTCACGTTTGCTTAATCTATGTTTTAGATGAACCCACTGACCCCGAAGGTGGCTTCTTCATCGAGCTGGACGACTGAAGTTCAAGCTAGTCTAGTCCCAGTCAGACGACTGGTTCCCTCGTGGAGGGCTTGTGTTTAAATAAGGCTTCTTAAGTCATTTGTTAAACTTGTCTGTACTCAGACATAATTTGCTTCCGTTTGTGTTGTAATGTTGGATCACATGTTTGTGATCTCTGTGTGCACTCTATAAGAGTTATCAATAAAAATGTATACTTTGTAGAGAATTGCAATGATACCTGCTGTTCATACAAGGCATGTGTGCTGCGTGTATGTTTATAACATGCATGTCTTTGTATGGGTTTTCGAGACCTTAGTTGTGTTCTGGCTGGCGGTCTTTCATACACCAAGTGGCCCTTAGATGTGCGCAGCTTGGGGCATCGCGATGCGATTGCTCGAGACTCTGTCTCGTGCACACTTTGTGGTATGATCGAGCCCGCCCTAGACCCCGACTAAGTGATCGGGCTGGAGTAAGTCTATGTAAGAGTTATGAGATAGTCGATAGTATGGTTGAGGCGACTTGTCTTTGAATATGGGAGTTCACCACCCATATCATTAGACTTGTGTGCGGACGATGAGGACCCATCTCAGTTGATCATCCGGCCTGGATGGGATGCCCCTCACGTACGATGCTTTCCGAGAACGTTCTGTGCTTGGCCTTGTCTGCTTAGACAAGTGGGTACGGTTCTCGGCTCTCCATATGACTATGTCTTAGCTGGACTTGCATACGCTAACCCCGGGTCCCGACAGACTTGGTATCAGAGCAGGACTGACTGTAGGACTAGTAGCCTTGGCCGAAGTTGAGTCTAGCTTGCTATAGTTATATAGTTACTCTGGGTATATAAGGGAATAACGTAAGGCTTCTTTTTTTCTCCTTACCCCCTTCGTTCTGAGTTCTGAGTCACCCTCATCTTATTCTACGGGAAGATAGGACTAGGCTCTCCTCTGTCTGATTAGAACATCTTGTTTTTTGCTTCCTTGTAGCCGTAGGAAAGTTGTGATCGGTTTGTTAGGGTGGTTATGCTCCCTGTTTTATTACATCGTATGTAAGTGTTGTTTCCATGTTGTAAGAAATTGTCTTTTTCTTGCAATTACAGCCGTTATGTTGTCCGAGTCATTCCAGCTTTATCTCATAATCTGATGCATATGCAAACTCCTTTCTGTTTCAGATGGCAGATCTTCCCCCTCGGCAGATTGTTCGTTTGACCAGGTGCCTCGGTGTGCGTGGCCATCCCGCCACGTTGATCGAGATGATGTCCTATGTGGGATATCGGTGGTACCCTGAGTACACCGTCGAGGAGCAGTTTCACGACTTCAACCAGACGCAGTTCCACTGCATTATCCGGATCTACCCGCACCACCTTGGAGTCACTCAGCCTATCCACTTTGGACATGGCATTGGCATTACCGAGAACATGGCTGTGCAGGATGCTGCATACTCATGTATGACCCTACTGAGAGAGGAGCACACTTTGCTGAGAGAGACTTCGTTCCGCTATATCCCTGCTGCACTTCCAGGAGAAGAGGGATATTACACCGGACTCTACTCAGATCACTCTGCAGAGGATCCCGCACTTCAGATGACTGCTAGGTTTGCTAGTGACAGAGATCGTGATGCACGCGCTCTCCGTTTCGAGCTCCACGCCACCCGTGTTCGTCTGTATCGAGCACTGACACTTTTGGCACCCTTTGTGAGCGTTGGATCAGTTGAGCATGACGCTATCTACCCAGTGAGGACTCAGATGCCTTCTCGGGTTGCTTGGCCCGAGATTGGAGGCATTTTTCCACCCCGTGGTCCTTTGCTTCCACCCTACGCTGGACCTAGGCCCCATCCTTGCCCAAATGGATATCAGGGTCCACAAGCCTCCGTGTTTTCCGATGCTCACCTCCAGCTACCGGGATACGCGGGTAACTTTTATGAGGACTACTATGGAGATGGAGATGAGTGAGACCGCCTGTGGTCTTACTTAGTGAGGATGTAGTAGTATCTTAGTGTATTGTACGCAAGGGTCTAAGTTCCAGAGGCTTAGATAAATAATGTATAGGAAGTCAGAGTGCCTCTGAAGGATGTATCATCTTCATCACGTTTGTATTAGCTTGGTGCTTGTACTAAAACGATGTATGGCTTGTATGACAGCTTGTGAATATATGGCTTGTATGCTTTATCACCATGTTGTCAAGATGATTACTTCCTTTGCTCTGTAATCCTTCCAGTACTTCAATACCTTGATTAGACTCTTCAAATCAACTATGTTTGACTTTGGTTTTTACCTTCAGGATGTCTCAAGGAACCCGTGGCCAGATTGGTCGTAACCAGGGTCGTGGAAATGACCAGGAGGAAGGCAACCTTCCACCCCCACCCACGATGGCTCAGGTTCTGATGGAGGTCGAGAGGAACCGCCGAGACTCTCACCACCTGCTGGAAGTCATTGCTCGCAACACCACTCAGCAGCGCAATGAGTTGGTGTCCCTGAACGACTTCATCCGACTTCATCCCCCGGTTTTCAGTTACTCCACCGAGCCCCTTGACGCCGATGACTGGCTTCGCAGCATCGAAAGGAAGCTCCAAGCAGGCCGTGTTGCAACTGGTGACAAGGTCAGCTATGCCACCTATCATCTTGAAGGTGCAGCTAGCTCTTGGTGGGAGAACTTTCTGAATATGCGTCCCGTTGGACCGCCTGCATCTTGGGAGGAATTCTGCACGTCCTTCCGCGAGCACCACATTCCCAAGGGTCTTATGGACCGCAAGCGTGAGGAGTTCTGCAACCTCACTCAAGGCAGGAGGACCGTTGACGAGTTTAGTCGTGAGTTCAACCGACTTGCTCGTTATGCTACCGAAGAAGTCTCCACCGACGCAAAGAAGCAAGAGAGGTTCCGTCGTGGCCTAAACTCTGGACTCCGTCGTGAGCTCAACCTGCATAACTTTGCCACATTCCAGGTCCTTGTCAACAAGGCCATCAAGGCAGAGGACATGAACACCCCCAACGACTTTCGCAAACACCCTAGAGACGGTGGTTCATCCAGTTCTGGCTCCCAGAAACGCAAGATCTGGATCCCAAACAGTATGTTCCACCAGAACAACCCACCGAGGCCATCCTATGTGGCGCCTCGTCCACCAACCCAGTTCCACCCAGCTCCACCAAACAACCCAGCTCCACGCACCGTTTTTGGAGCCTGTTACAAGTGTGGTCAGGCAGGCCACTATTCTCGTGAGTGTCCCCAGAACCAGATCCAGAATCAGAATGCTCCACCCCGTGCCGGAGACAACAACAACAATGGTCGTGGCAAGCCACCCCAGAAGGTCTACACCGCCAAACCCGCTCCTCCCGCCACTCGTGGACGTGTGAACCAGATCGCCGCCGAAGATACTGACGACACCACTGACGTCATTCTTGGTACGCTCCCAGTCAATTATGTTCCTACTTCCATTCTTTTCGACCCAGGAGCATCTCATTCATTCATGTCGGAAAGTTATGCACTTCGTCATGAGTTATCTTTTGTTGAATTGTCCACCCCAATGATTATTCAAACTCCAGGGTCAAGATGGCAAACTAATAGAGTAAGCCATGGTAATCAAATTGCAATTGAGGGTTTAGTATTCCTTGCTTCATTCATAGCCATCAAGTCTTCAGATATTGATGTCATCCTTGGCATGGATTGGCTATCAAGACAGAATGCCTACCTGGATTGCAAAGGCAAATCCGTGAAACTCACCCACCCTTCAGGCAAAACAATCAACTATACCTCAACCAGAACAAGAACCCAAGTGCATTCCTTGAATGTACTTCCCCTACCCGAACTTGAAGATATTCCGGTGGTTCGTGACTTCCCGGATGTCTTTTCTGAAGAGCTGCCGGGCATGCCACCCGACAGATGTGTAGAGTTTATAGTAGATCTTGCCCCAGGAACCGCACCAATTTCTAGACGCCCATACAAAATGGCCCCACATGAGTTAGCTGAGCTTAAAACCCAACTGGAAGCTTTGTTGGAGAAAGGCTTCATCCGCCCTAGCTCATCGCCATGGGGTTGCCCCGTTCTGTTCGTAATGAAGAAAGATGGAACAGAAAGGATGTGCGTAGATTATCGCCCGCTAAATTTAGCGACGATAAAGAACAAGTACCCACTGCCCAGGATCAATGATCTTTATGATCAACTTGCAGGATCCTCTGTCTTTTCCAAGATGGATTTGAGATTAGGTTATCAAATAAAAATCCGAAACGAGGACATTCCCAAAACGGCTTTTACTACTCGTTATGGTCTTTACGAGTACACCGTCATGTCCTTTGGTTTAACCAATGCCCCCGCCACTTTCTCACGCATGATGAATTCGATCTTCATGGAGTATTTGGACCAGTTCGTCGTGGTTTACCTCGATGACATCCTTATATACTCGAAGAACGAAGAATAACATGCCGAACACCTAAGGCTGGTATTGATGAAACTTAGAGAGCATCGCCTGTATGCTAAATTCTCCAAGTGTGAATTCTGGCTACCAAAAGTGACCTACTTAGGCCACGTGATTTCTGCAAAAGGCATTGCTGTGAATCCCGAGAGAGTTCAGGCCGTCCTTGACTGGACTCCACCTGAATCGGTTAAGCAAGTTAGGAGTTTTCTTGGCCTAGCCAGCTATTGCCGTCGCTTCGTTGAGAACTTCTCCAAAGTTGCAAAGCCTCTAACTGAACTCCTCAAGAAAGATAAGAAATTCCTATGGACTCCCAAGTGCGAGGAAAGCTTTCAAGAGATAAAAAGAAGATTGACTTCTGCACCAGTACTTCCGCCTCCAGACACCAAAAAGGATTTCGAGATCTATTGTGATGCATCACGGCAAGGGTTAGGATGCATACTTCTGCAAGATCGACATGTGGTAGCTTATGCTTCACGCCAGTTGCGGCCACATGAAGAGAACTATCCTACCCATGACCTTGAACTCGCTGCCGTAGTTCATGCCCTAACAACTTGGCGACATTACCTCCTTGGTAACCGTTGCGAGATTTATTCCGACCACCAAAGCCTCAAATACATTTTCACCCAGCCAGATCTTAATCTCAGGCAAAGACGCTGGATTGAGTTGATAAAAGATTACGACGTAGGAATTTCTTACACCCCAGGCAAAGCCAATGTCATGGCTGATGCACTAAGTCGTAAGTCGTATTGTAACAACCTCATGTTACAACAGTATCAACCACTTCTTCATGAGGAATTTCGCAAGCTCAATCTTGAGATTGTTCCTCATGGCTATCTTTCTACCTTGGTGGCGAAACCAACTCTTGAGGATCAAATCATAGTTTCCCAAATGCGTGCACGAGGTGTTTGTCGGATCAAGGAGAACATTGCTAGTGGAGTTGCTAAATGTTTCTCCACAGATAGCAAAGGAACGGTATTCTTTGGAAATCGTTTGGTAGTACCTAAGAATAGGGAACTCAGGCAACTCATCCTTAAGGAAGCCCATGACACACCCCTCTCGATTCATCCCGGTAGCACAAAAATATACCGAGATCTACGCCAGAGATTTTGGTGGACTAGGATGAAGAGAGACATTGCTCAATTTGTTGCCGAATGTGATGTTTGTCGTCGCATTAAGGCAGAACATCAAAGACCTGCTGGTACACTTCAACCTTTGTCTATTCCCGAGTGGAAATGGGACAAAGTCGGTATGGATTTCATCACCGGCTTTCCAAGAACCCAGAAAGGAAACAATGCCATCTTCGTTGTCATAGATAGGCTTTCCAAAGTTGCTCACTTCCTTCCGGTTCGCGAGTCTATAACTGCTAGCCAGTTAGCGGACTTGTACATCTCTAGAATTGTATCCCTCCATGGTGTTCCTTTGGAAATCAACTCTGATCGCGGTAGCCTTTTCACCTCTAGATTTTGGGGAAGCTTTCAGAATGCTATGGGAACTCATCTCTCCTTTAGTACAGCTTTCCATCCTCAGTCTAGCGGTCAAGTCGAAAGGGTTAACCAAATTCTTGAATACATGCTCAGAGCTTGTGTTATCTCATTCGGAAAGAATTGGGAGAAGTCTCTTCCATTCGCCGAATTTGCTTATAACAATAGTTTTCAATCTAGTCTGAACATGGCTCCTTTTGAACTCCTTTATGGACGACGATGTCGAACACCACTAAACTGGTCAGAAACCGGTGAAAGACAATTATTTGGACCGGACATGATCAAGGAAGCAGAAGAGCAAGTTCGCATTGTTCGTGATCAATTGAAAGCAGCCCAGTCTCGTCAGAAAAGCCACTATGATCGTCATCATAGGCAAGAGAGCTACAATCTGGATGAGAAGGCTTATCTTCGGGTTACTCCTCTGAAGGGAACCCAACGTTTCGGTATCAAAGGCAAGTTGGCCCCACGTTACATCGGACCTTTCCGCATTATTTCTAAACGTGGAGAAGTTGCCTACCAACTTGAACTACCTCCGCACCTCTCCCGAGTACATGATGTATTCCATGTGTCCCAACTCAAGCGTTGCTTCAAGGACCCCATCCGCGAAGTCGACCATGAAACGCTTGATCTCCAAGATGACCTTTCTTATCGAGAATACCCCGTTCGTATTCTTGATTCCGCAGAGCGTCTCACTCGTCGTCAGAAGATTAGGTTTCTGAAAGTGCAATGGTCACCCCACTCTGAAATAGAAGCTACGTGGGAAAGAGAAGACCATCTCAATGCCGAGTACCCCACCTTCCTCCCGCAGACTTCTGAATCTCGGGACGAGATTCTGTTGAGTGGGGGCGAGTTGTCAGAACCCTCTGTTAGGTAACGTGCTAGGATCAAAGTAACCTTGCATCATGTCAAATTTTCAAAAGAAATCTTTGAAATCAAAATCAAGAGCAAAATGGGAGAAGGAACACCTCCCAGATGAATTAATTCAAAAGGCCAGATAAAAATCTTCTCCAAAAATTCATGTTAGATTTTTGAAAAGTCTTATAAATGAGTGTGATCACATATCAAGTGATGTGGGACCCATCCCATGCTCATAGATTTTTCAAATATTCAAACAGTGCCTTGGATTTAAAGAAATACCCCTATTTGATTTAAAATTCAAATCTTTTGAATTTTAAAAATGTTGAAACTTTATAAGTGGCTAGTCTATATTATTATGAGGCCATATAAAAGTTTTCAGCATTTAATAAAATGTTTAGCTATTTTATTTAGCTAAACAGAACAAATGTCAGAAGAGAAAACAGAAAGAAAAAGAAAACAGGAAAGTGGCCCACTTACCTGGGCCACCTCGGCCCGACTTACCTCTCCCGCAGCCCAGCCCGCGAACTCGCCTGTCGTCTTCTTCCCCCGCGCGCCCAAGCAGCTCGGTGGCGAGGCGCCGACGCCGTGGACGCCACCGCGACGTCTTCAAGCTTCCAGGCCTCCCCAGGCGTCCTTATCACACCAGGAGACGCCCCGCGCCTCACTTTCCCCCTCCTCGCCCTCTGGTTCTTCTCCCCGCGAAGAAATCGCTCCGCCACAGAAACCCTAGCCGGGCGCCGCAGTGCACCGACGTGGCGACTGAGCTCCTCCAGCCTTGCCGCCGTGTCTAGTCGCTCCAGCACTGTCGACTCCGTCGTTCCCCCAAGTCAATCGAAGCTCAACGCCAACGCAGACGACGTGAGCTTCAACATGTTCATCGCCGGAGCCGCCGCGAGCTTCCTTCAATTCCGGCCAACCCCGAGCTCCTTCGACTTCGCCACTACTTCAGTTGGATTCACGGTGAGCTCCCAGTTCGCTAGAACTACTCCTTGGTCTCCCTCCCGCTCCCTGTCGTCGTTCGCCATGAACACCGAGGTGCAGCGCCGCCGTGCTCGTCGTCGGCAAGCAACCGTTAGGCCATCGTTCCCGCGGCCTTGTCCTTCGTCTTCCTGGTGATCCCAGCGTTCCAAAACGCTAGCTCAAGCCCAAGCTCTCCCCTCACAGCCACCTCTCCGTCGAGCCCGTGCCTCCGGCCGCCGCCACATTTGAAGACGCCGTCGCCCTGGTCACCCCCGAGGTCGCCCGCGTGCACCAGACGACGCGCGAGAGCACGGGCTACGCTCTCGTGGTCTCAGCGCATCGAATGTGTAATGCCCCGGCCACACCCACCCCGGCGTACGCCTGGCGGGATCTAGACTGTCCCCATAGACCAACACTAGTCTTTCCTACGCACTTTGTCCTCACTCATGCGCACCCGAGAACAACTTCCCGGTCGGTCACCCATCCCAAAATCGCTCCAAGCCAAGCACGCTTAACTTTGGAGTTCTTTGGATCTGGGCTTCCGGAAAAGAAGGTGCACCTTGTTGATATGAGTAGTCTATCATTCCTATTAAGCCAGGATGTCACAGAATGATGCACGGGAACGTGATCCCGAGCAGCGCCGCCACGGCCCCAGTCGTCGGCGTTTAGCCGCCGGCGTGTCAACCAACCCCCCCCCCTAATCACCCGGCTAATGACCCCCTGGGTCACTGACCAGTGGGCCCAGTGGCTTAATTAAGCCACTGGATTAATTTAACCCCACGGTTAATTAAACCCAGCCACTGACAGGTGGGACCCCCTTGTCAGCCCCCCCCCCTGACGTCAGCCTGACGCATTAAATCATTTAAATGAATTTCCAGAGATTAATTGAATTAAAGAAATTCCAGAAATTCCAGAAAATAGCCCAAACTTTGGAAATTCATAGAAAATTCATATTAACTCCAAATTGGACAAATAATATATGAAAAATGATCAGGAGAAAATTATCTTTCCAAATATGCAACTTTCAACTATGTTGGAGTTGATTTTAAAATTGGACCAGTAGCATATGTCATTTGAATTATTTGGAATTAATTCAAATTCAAATCAAATGATCTTGCAACTTGGACCATGGAATTATGCTACAATTCAACCACACTTCAGAGGCATATCATACACATTTGAAGATGATTCAAAATGATCAAACAATGTCACATGCAACTTGGTTAATTTGAATTCAAATGTGGAGTTTGAATTTGCAATTCAATTTGCAATATACTCCATTTAAATGGAATTGCTTCACACATCAAAGCATGTACATCAAGATTCAAACTTCCATCATGTGTTTGTGCATCGTATTTACTTTGCTACTTTTCTTGTTGTTTGTCGAGTAGAGGTGGAACCGGAGCAGGAGGCTGCCCCCTTCGTTGAAGACCCAGAACCCGAACCTCGTTAGCAAGGCAAGCAAACCCCCATTGATCATGTTGATAAAATCCCACTTCCCTCTCATGTCTCGCTTATGCATTGTTTAGGATGATCACCATGATTCGTTTCTACCGCATAGATGAACCCATTCCTTTGCATGACCTATCATTTTGTCACAGTAGTAAGCAAACCACAATCCTAGCAAATGTAGGAGTTGTTTGATATCATGTGGCCCCTGCAATGTTACGGCTTATTGCATGCTTAGTATGATACCATGTTGTTACTATGATGTGAGTCGGGATGGTAGTGATCATGTTGATGATGGTAGAAAAGTGTTGGTGAATCGACCCTAATACAAGGTGAACGATGAGAGGCTGTGTAGGACTACACGGTGGGTTGTCTCGTTGAACACCGCCCTAGTACGAGTTCTTGTGTGGTGATCCAAGATGAAGAGTACAACCACACATTGGGCTCACTGACCCCTCTCAGCTTACTAACTCATCCCTTTCGATGTCCAGATGTCGCAATAGTTCGGAGTTCTGGTAGGCTTGTGGCCTGGATGCTAAGTGAGAGAACGGCTCATCCGAGACCGGCTTATGCACCACGCACACATCACTTGGGTCCACTTCGGTAAACCGGCCGGGTTCACGATAGTGGTAGCCTACCCAAGTAGGCGGCTTTCTCGGACTAGATCGGCTATGAGGTAACAGTTGTGGTGAGCATCCTCGCTGACACTTCTTGAACGGTGTCGAGTACAAAGGCGGTAAATGATGATCATGTGTGTGTAGCGGTACACCCCTGCAGGGTTAACAAAACTATTCGAATAGTCGCGTCCGCGGTTATGGACTGCTTGGAAAGCTTAGCTTGATTATTAGATAACTTGAACTGGATACTTCTAAAACACACCAAGATAAGTGTGAGTGCTATGGCGTGCTTTCTCGTGGGGAAGTCGAGGAAGGCACCATAGTGGTGTAATTGGTTGGAGAAAGTAGTGGACTCGTGTATGCTTCTTACCTCAAAGTCTGGTACTCGTAGTTCAGGATTAGCCAAGTCAAAGCTGGCATTTCTGCAAGTGAACCCCACCTCCCTTTACCTTGATACATGTGCATGAGTAGTATAGTTCCTATGTAAGTCTTGTTGAGTACGACTTTGTACTCACGTTTGCTTAATCTATGTTTTAGATGAACCCACTGACCCCGAAGGTGGTTTCTTCATCGAGCTGGACGACTGAAGTTCAAGCTAGTCTAGTCCCAGTCAGACGACTGGTTCCCTCGTGGAGGGCTTGTGTTTAAATAAGGCTTCTTAAGCCATTTGTTAAACTTGTCTGTACTCAGACATAATTTGCTTCCGTTTGTGTTGTAATGTTGGATCACATGTTTGTGATCTCTGTGTGCACTCTATAAGAGTTATCAATAAAAATGTATACTTTGTAGAGAATTGCAATGATACCTGCTGTTCATACAAGGCATGTGTGCTGCGTGTATGTTTATAACATGCATGTCTTTGTATGGGTTTTCGAGACCTTAGTTGTGTTCTGGCTGGCGGTCTTTCATACACCAAGTGGCCCTTAGATGTGCGCAGCTTGGGGCATCGCGATGCGATTGCTCGAGACTCTGTCTCGTGCACACTTTGTGGTATGATCGAGCCCGCCCTAGACCCCGACTAAGTGATCGGGCTGGAGTAAGTCTATGTAAGAGTTATGAGATAGTCGATAGTATGGTTGAGGCGACTTGTCTTTGAATATGGGAGTTCACCACCCATATCATTAGACTTGTGTGCGGACGATGAGGACCCATCTCATTTGATCATCCGGCCTGGATGGGATGCCCCTCACGTACGATGCTTTCCGAGAACGTTCTGTGCTTGGCCTTGTCTGCTTAGACAAGTGGGTACGGTTCTCGGCTCTCCATATGACTATGTCTTAGCTGGACTTGCATACGCTAACCCCGGGTCCCGACATATATATATATATATATATATTTATTTATTTATTTATACTTCCTGGAATTTTTTGGGCACTGTAAATATGGGTGAAAACCTGCAATACACAAACATCGGCGGACAGAAACTGGCACCAGGTGCACTGAGTTAGTAGGTTAGTCCAAATATATGTAAAAGGGTATGAAAGTGTAGCAAAACACATAGCAAAGTCACCCAAATGAGCATGGAACAAAAAAAAATTATAGATACGTTTGGGACGTATCAACATCCCCAAGCTTAATTCATGCTCGTCCTCGAGTAGGTAAATGATAACACAGATAATTTATGTGGTGACATGCTAACACATATATAAGAACTTAAAAGTAAAGCAAGTAAGATATGCAATTCATGTCAATACAATAACAAGCAAGAGTCTATATCTAGTATTGAAACTAGCAAAGTAAGAACATAAAAATGCAAGAGCTCTCGATGTCCATGACTCGAATGTCTCCAAATGGTGTTTGCGTGCAAGAAGTGGGAGATGGGTTTAGAGCATAAAAATAATATATAGTTTAATTGATAACTCAATCTACTAAAACTTCACACTTGGTCTCCTTCGAAATCTTATTTTGAATCGTCCCCAGACCACTAGTCAGGCACAAGTCAAACTGATCCTCTCCCTTTTGACTTTGAGCACTCATGCAATGGATGAGCGTGAGCAAGATATGTTGTTACTTAGGATGGCAAAGAACAAATGATGGGGAAGGAAGATAAAAGGGGTGAAAGGCTCACATCAATGAGGACAATCATAGGCGAGAGAAAGACAAAAGATAGATATGATGTGAGGAGTAGGGATTGCCATGCAACGGATGCACATATGATCTAAGGTAAGGTCTCCAATGGAACTAGTGGGGGTGCATGCAACTTGCTTGCTCATGAATACCTAGAGCTCTTTTGAGGAGGCTCATCCTTGGAATATGCAAGCCAAGTTCTATAGTGTAAGGATCCCCACATAGTTATGCATGAATGATATGAATATCTCTATGTAGTACAAATATGGCAATGGAGTACGAGTGTGGATCTTTCAAAAGGAATATTAGTGTTTCCCCCTTCTCTCTTTTTATTTCTTTTTTCTCTTTTTTCTATTTTTTGTATTTTTGTGGTCTCATTGGCTCTTTCTATTTATCTCTCATTTGTCCTCTTTGGGATCTTTTAATTTGTCCTCTTTTGGGATCTTTTATTGTTTTCCTCTTTGGGATATTTTCCTCACTTTAAGGGAAACACTCTATATTTTACAAGAATATAAAGAAGATCTTCACACTTTACAAGAAGTACTCAACATAAAGAAAACTGAAAAACTATCATGATGTATGCAAATGTATGCCTCTGCCAGTGTAGCAGGATATGCAATGATACCAACGCTTCATGTAGCAATGATAAGGGAAAGTCCCAACTAGCATGCGGCTCTATGATCAAGCAAAAGCATGTATGACATGAGGATCAAGTCATGAGATGATGGATGTTTCATGGCAATGTATCTCGAAAGTCTATGGGAATGCCTTGATAGGCGGGTATGGTGGCTGTTTTGATGAAGGTATAAGGAGGTTTATGATCACAACGCGTATCATGCCAAGGGTTTGGATGCACCTGCGAAGTTTGCACCAACTCTCAAGATGAGAAAGGGCAATGCACGGTACCGAAGAGGCTAGAAAAATATGGAAGGTGGAAGTGCCAACAATCGAATACTCGCATTAGTCCGAAGAACTCATGCACTTATTATCGGTAACTCTCTATCTAGTCAGGAGGTTCACAAAGAGACAAGTACCCCGAGGAGGAGTGTATGGGGGTTTGGTTATCCTTGCGCATCCTCGACCCATGGTACGTGAGGGTACTCTATATATTCCAACCCCTCCAGAGGTTAGCGATCAATCTAGTAGCTAGAGTTCTCAACTAATTTTTTTGTATTTTTCAAAAATAAACACGGATTGCCCAAAATACGACACATATCACTAATATTCTCAAGCCCTTGGCACCAAAAGTCCAAACATTACTAAAATCAATACCTCAAAAGTATAGCAAGTTACTACTATACTTATAATAGCAACCTCAATTACGTACACATGAAAGACACACAACTCAGTGCAACAAGCCAACTCTCTAAACAAGATAAGCATGATAACTCAAGATAGTTCCAAAAGCAACCTAAATAAAAGCTCTTTAAAAGATAAGCATGAAAACTAAGAGCTAAGCATGACAGCAGCTACGAGTTGTGTTCTAGGGTGGAGTGGAGCGTGTTTCTCTCCCAAAAATTGAAGGCTAGGGTCCAACTTGTTATGAACATCAAGAAAAAGAAAACAAACTAAAAAGTAAATGCAAGACACTCCAAGCATAGCACATAACCATGAAGTGATAAAATATAGCATGGAGAAGGACAAACTGATGATTGTTCATGGAGAAGGGGATGCACAGGGAATCCCCAAGCTTAGACACTTGAGTCTCCTTGGATATTTCTTGGGGGTGCATGGGGGCATCCCCAAGCTTGAGCTTTTGGCACTCCCGGATCTTCTTTCATCATCTTCCTTCGCATACTTGAAAACTCCCTTCATACGAAACTCATCATAAGCTGATTAGAGTGGTTAGTACCCATAAATAAATATTTTTTATCCACTGGAAATAAAGATTTTCATGAAGAGCTATTGTTTCTCAAGATTTCCAAAAAAAATTGCAAATAAAAAGAAAGATTAAGATTTTCAAAACGGTGAAAACGCAAAGCGTGGCAGAATCTGTGAAAAACAGACCAGCAGATAGTGAATAATTTTTTCGGGATGCTTCTACAACTCAAATCAAAAAAACTCAGAACATACGCCTGAAAGCTAATTGTATAGATCATACTGTCAAAAAAATTCAGATCAAAAAGATGATCTGGTGATTTATGATGAATTTTTCCATCAAACTGACAGAATCTGTTTCTGGACAGCATGTCACAACTTTTGAACTTTTTGCAATCGGAGGCTAAATCTTGGCACAAAGCTTGAAAATAAAGATACAATGATGTTTCTACAGTAGTAACAAGCATCAAGACCACTAAAACTGAAAGTAAAAAAACATTTTGGGTTGCCACCCAATAAGCGCTTTCTTTTATGCCTTTGAGCTAGGCATGATGCAAAAAAGATCAAGTTTTATCAACTCCAAAATAATAGCTTGCCCGTGTAACGGACTCATAAGGTAACTTAATATTTTTTCGAGGGAATTGTTCCATTCCCTTTTTGAGGGGGGATTGGAATCTAATGGTCCCTTCTTTCATATCAATGATATCACCAACGGTGCGGAGAAAAGGACATCCCAAAATAATAGGACATGAGGGATCACACTCAATGTCCATGAAAAGAAAATCAACGGGAACATAATTATTATTGACAACAATAAGAACATCATCAATCCTCCCTAAAGGTTTCTTTACGTAAGAATCAACAAGACGAACACGAAAAGAACATGGATCAAAAGGTTTCAATTCAAGCATATCATACATCCTTTTGGGTAAAAAGAAGGCACTAGCTCCAACATTACATAAAGCAAAGCAAGAAAATTTATTCAAAATGATTTTGACCATATGATCCCAACCATCTTCTAGTTTTCTAGGAATAGAAGCCTCTAAATTGAGTTTCTCCTTCCTATATTTGATAAGAGAATTTTTAATACGCTCGGTGAAGGCAATGTTAAGTGAACTAGTGTGGGGGTCTTTAAAAATTCTTTGCAGAAAAGTGATAACTTCAGAGATACTACAATTATCAAAATCAAGGTCACTACCATTAATTAAAGTGGTGGTGATATCATCTAAGCTCATTCTCTTGGTAGTATATAAATTCATGGGACCATCTTGTCCTAAAGTTGAGGTATTAGCATCACCATTAATAGGTCCATTGGGACTAGGGATGTGTTGGGTGCTAAAAGTTTTGAGATCCTTAGCAACTTGTATAGTGGAAGTATTTGTGTGTGTAGGAAGGATCTTAATCCTATCTTCCTCTTCCTTTTCTCTAGCTCATCTATCCTTAAGTTTGGCTAGCATTCTAATGTTCTCATTAATTTGCACTTGAATAGCATTCATGGGTGTACTTTTTCTTTCCTCAAGGGGAGAGGTTTTAATTTTAAGCATCTCTACATCATGAGCTATGTTGTCTACCTTCAAAGAGAGACTATCTAGATTTTTCTAATTTCTCCTCTACACTCTTGTTGAAGGCTTTTTGAGAAGTGATAAAGTCCTTAAGCATGCTCTCTAATTGAGAAGTGGAGTTTTTGGTGCTAGGATAAGTGTTGTTGTTCCCATAGTTGTTGGATGGGAACGGTCTAGGATTGCTACCAAAATTACTCCTATAAGCATTATAATTAAAGTTGTTCCTAGAAATAAAATTAACATCAACTTGCTCTTTCTATTGAGCAACCAAAGTATTTAAGGGAACATCATCAAGATCAATGGGAGCTTGCTTAGTAAGTAAAGACATGATCAAGTCAACTTTTTCATTCAAAGAGGAGATCTCCTCAACAGAGTTTACCTTCGTACCTGTTGGAGATCTTTCGGTGTGCCATTGAGAATAATTTGTCATCATCTCGTCCAATATCTTCGTGGCAGCACCAAGTGTAGTTGACATGATGGTTCCTCCCGCGGCCGAGTCCAACAGATTCCGCAAGGTAAAGGTTAATCCTGCATAGAGAGTCTGGATAACCATCCAAGTAGTCAAACCATGTGTAGGGAAATTCTTAACAAGAGACTTCATACGTTCCCAAGCTTGGGCAACGTGTTCATTATCCAGTTGTCTAAAATTCATAATGTTACTTCTCAACTGGATAATCTTAGCAGGTGGGTAGTACTTCCCAATAAAAGCATCATTGCACTTATCCCAAGAATCTATGTTATTCCTAGGCAAGGATTGAAGCCACTCCTTAGCTCTTCCTCTCAAGGAGAAAGGAAAAATCTTAAGTTTAACAATGTCACCATCTACTTCTTTGTAATTTTGCATATCACAAAGCTCAACAAAACTATTTAAGTGCAAAGCAGCATCATATCCAGCACCGGAGAATTAATCTTTCATAACAAGATTCAGCAAAGCAGGTTTGATTTCATAAGAAGGTGCTGAAGTGGCAGGTGGAGCAATAGGAGTGCTAATAAATTCATTGTTGTTGTGACTAGTGAAGTCACACAACTTGTTGTTTTCAGTGGAACCCATAGTAACAGCAGCAAGCAAGACCAAAATAACTAGTTTTTTGTGGTTTTTGGTATAAGACTCTAAAGAAAAAACTATAAAGTAAACTAATAAGACTAAAAAGCAAATGTAAAAGATAGTGGGCAACTCCCCTATCTTGAAGATTGGAGTCCCCGGCAACGACACCAAAAATTTGCATGATGGCACGAGAGATTATCTTCTTCTCGCCCCTCGTTGGTTACCCCAAGTGGAAGGTTGAGATGTATCTAGCAGAAAATTTCCCTCGGTGAAGATACCAAGGTTATCGTACCAGGAGGTGAGATCTGCAAGTAGGTGTCAACGGCGCCAGAAATTAAGTTGCCTAAAGGAGATGAGGTTGACATATACCTGCAGACAGAAACAAATAACTTTGCTCCAAACGAGTTCAGAGAGGTAGTCAATCTCTTCGGCCTTGTCGTTTACAAAGGATCAAACGCACGGTGGAAATAGTGATGGTGATTGCAACTGAAAGGAAACAAAGCAGTAAAGAGTTGAGGTGTAAACAATGGTGGAAATATGGACCGGGGTCCTGTGATGTTCACTAGTAATGTCTCTCTCCCAAAAGACGATAAAACTGCTATGCGAGGTAAACAAATCACAGTTGGGCAATTGACAGGATTAAAAACGCACCGCAATGCTAATTATGTTACAAAGAAAGGAAGAGGCTCAAAAGCATGGGCAGTACGCCAAGACAAGAAGACCGAAATCGAACTGCATCTACTACTAATAATCCACCTTGAGATATCTATCCTTAACATCTCGCTGGTATTAAGTTGCGAGCCCCACCCAAAGTGTAAACCCAAAGCAACAGACAACTGCATTAAAAGAACTTTGCGTAAAGTAAACAATCCTTGCAACCGTGGTTACAAGCACCATTGTTTTCCCCCTTGTGGCAACAACACATCCCCTAGACTCATGTTTCTGTCACTCAAGCTAGTCATCAGGGGGATGATACGGTGATGATAGTTCTTTCACTCCTCGTTGGTTACCCCAAGTGAAGGTGAGATGTAGCGTAGCAGCAAATTTCCCCTAGGTAGAGGATAGGGTTTGTCTCCCGTAGGACTCGCAGAGATACAAGAAGGTGGTAAAGTGAACAGTGCCGCCGAGGTTGCTAACTTCGCCTGGACCTGCACACACATCAAATAACTTTGCTCCCAACGAGTACAGAGGAGTTGTCAATTCCTCCGGCCTTGCTGTTTACAAAGGATCAACGCAAGAGATAATAATAGTGGCAACTGAAAGTAAATTGAAGATGTAAACAATGATGGAAATATGGACCGGGATCTGATGGCAAGAGAGTGTTAATAATCTTCAAGCCCTCGTTGATTACCCCAAGTGCAGGGTGAGATATAGTGCAGCGGCAAGTTTTCCCTTGGAAAAGATACCAAGGTTTGTATCCCGTAGGACTCCGAAGGATACAAGAAGGTGGTAAAGTGAACAATTGCGTCGAGGTTGCTAACTTCACCTGGACCTGCACACAGATACAAATAACTTTGCTCCCAACGAGTACAGAGGAGTTGTCAATTCCTCCGGCCTTGCCGTTTACAAAGGATCAACGCAAGAGATAATGATAGTGGCAACTGAAAGTAAAGACTAAAAGTAAATTGAGGGTGTAAACAATTATATGAAGATGGACCAAGGTCACGTGATTTTCACTAGTGATGTCTCTCTCCCAAAAGATGATAAAAGTGCTAGCGAGGTAAACAAATCACAGTCGGGAAATTGAAAGGATTATGAAGGCACCGCAATGCTAACTATGCTGCAAAGAAAGGAAGGGCTCAAAAGCAATGGGCAGTACGCCAAGGTAAGTATACCGAAATCCATCTGCATCTACGACGAATCATCCACCTTGAGATATCTATCCAGAACATCTCGCTGGTATTAAGTTGCGAATACCACCCAAAGTGTAAACTCAAAGCAACAGACAACTGCATTAAAAGAACTTTGCGTAAAGTAAACAATCCTTGCACCCGCGGATACAAGCACCTTTGTTTTATCCCTGGTGACAACAGCACATCCCCTAGTCTCATGTTTCTGTCACTCAAGCTAGACATCAAGGGGCTGAACCCACAATCAAGCATAACGCTCCCTCTTGGAGTTGCAATAAATCACTTGGCCAAAGTAAAATACGGCAACGGAGAACATGCAAGAACTTACTCAAGAACAAAATATAAAAGAGAAGAACCAAATACATTACTCATCATAATCTGAACATAGTCTCATAATCCATCAGATCCCAACAAACTCAGCATAGCAATAGCAGAAAATTACAAAGGTGCCTCGATCATGTGAGGCAGCTCACGAGGTCTCGAAAGTGGAAGCACAAAGAAGGGAGAGATATATCACATAGCTACTGGTCACGGACCCATGGTCCAAGGAAAACTACTCACGGTACATACGGGAAGCGTCCATGGCTATGGATGGTCTCCCGGAGGGGATAGCTTCTCCCGGCAGGGTGCTGGAGCAGCTTCTCCAGGCAGCCCCGATCTTGAAACGGCGGCGGCGGCGGTACAGAGGCGAGATCGCGAAAGAGGGGTCCGTATTAGGGGTTTCCACCCCGAGGGGTAAATATAGGCGAAGGGGGGTGTCGAGGGGGCCCACCAGGCAGCCAGGAGGCCTCCTGGCGCGGCCTAGGGTGGGGCCGCGCCAGGGACCCTCCTGGCCTCCTGGTGGTGGCCCCCCTCCGCTCCTTTGGTGTTTCTGGAAGCTTCCGTGTCGCTGATTTTTTATCTGATTTTTCCGGATTTTTTGGAGCACTTTTAATGGCCGGAAAACCTGAAATACAAAAACAGCAGAAAACAGCAACTGGCAGCTGGGTGCACTGGGTTAATAGATTAGTCCAAATATGCTCAAAAGTGTATGAAAGTTCAAGCAAAACATGGCAAAGTCACACAAAACATGCATGGAGCAAGCAAAAATTATAGATACGTTTGGGACGTATCAGGGTCCCGTGATGTTCACTAGTGATGTCTCTCTCCCAAAAGACGATAAAAGTGCTAGCGAGGTAAACAAATCACAGTTGGGCAATTGACAGGATTATGAACGCACCGCAATGCTAACTATGCTACAAAAGAAAAGAAGAGGCTCAAAAGCAATGGGCAGTACGCCAAGGTAAGTAGACCGAAATCCATCTGCATCTACTACGAATTATCCACCTTGAGATATCTATCCAGCACATCTCGCTGGTATTAAGTTGCGAATCCCACCCAAAGTGTAAACTCAAAGCAATAGACAACTGGATTAAAAGAACTATGCGTAAAGTAAACAATCCTTGCACCCGCAAGTACAAGCACCGTTGTTTTATCCCTGGTGGCAAAAAAACATCCCCTATTCTCATGTTTTTGTCACTCAAGCTAGACAACAAGGGGCTGAACCCACAATCAAGCATAATGCTCCCTCTTGGAGTTGCAACAAATCACATGGCCAAAGTAAAATACGGCAACGGAGAACATGCAAGAATTTACTAAAGAACACAAATATAAAAGAGAACTAAATATATTACTCATCACAATCTGAACATAATCTCATAATCCATCAGATCCCAGCAAACTCAGCATAGCAACATAGAAAATTACAAAAGTGCCTCGATCATGTGAGGCAGCTCACGAGGTCTCGAAAGTGAAAGCACAAAGAGGAGAGGAGAACATCACATAGCTACTGGTCACGGACACATGGTCCAAGGGGGACTACTCACGGCACATCCGGGAGGCGTCTGTGGCGATGGATGGTCTCCCGGAGGGGATTCCTCCTTCCGGCAGGGTGCCGGAGCAACTTCTCCTGGCAGCCCCGATCTTGAAACGGCGGCGGCGGCGGAACAAAGAGGAGAACGGGAATAGCAGATCGGTATTAGGGGTTTCCGTCACGGGGGATAAATATGGGACAAAGGGGGCACCGAGAGGGGCCACATGGCAGCCAGTAGGCCTCCTGGCGCGACCTAGGGTGGGGCCGCGCCAGCCAGGCGCCTGGGGCCCTGGTGGGTCCACCCCCTTCCTTTCTTGATTATTCGGGAAGCTTCCGGGTCGCTGATTTTTTATTGGATTTTTCCGGAATATTTGGCACTTTTAATGGCTGGAAAACCTGAAATACAAAAACAGCAGAAAACATGAACTGACAACTGGGTGCACTGAGTTAATAGGTTAGTCCAAATATGATAAAAAGTGTATGAAAGTTCAAGCAAAACATGGCAAAGTCACACAAATCATGCATGGAGCAAACAAAAATTATAGATACGTTTGGGACGTATCATTGGCCACCGCTTGAGTGAGGGTGTGAAAAAAGTAAATTCTAACGACGTTTTTCTCCTCTTTTACCCCCTTCTTCCTCCTCTAGTGAATCTGGTGAATGAAGCGGTTAACCTGGAGGAAGCGTAAAAAATCACTTCTTCCAACTCCCAAGATTCAATGTTCATCTGTTTACCCCCCCCCCCATGATGTGAATAGCCCCGATCATCGGCCGGGGCGCCTTCTCACCCCCTCCCCCCCCCCCCTCACCCCCCGCGGTCGACATTGCTTTTGCACTTCTCGCAGCCCCGCTCTTCCCTGGTCGTTACCATTACTATTCATGTGCGACCCCAGTCACCCCTCTAAATCCTCCCACTCTTTACCCTTCTTCAGCGCAGACAATTTTCTGTCGTCTTTCATGCGAGCCGCGCGTCGTCTTCAACCCCTTCTTGTTCACGTTTAGCGGTGAGTTGATAGAATCTCATAGAATGATAATCTACAACAGATTCCCTCCTACAAGCTGCAGCTACCTAACACCATCATTATCCATCCGATCTTTCACGTCTCACATCTTCGCCAAGATCTTTCATCAACCGAGCAGGCTCAAGAGCAGTTGTCGGTGGCTACAGTTGCCACCCCCCCCCCTAGGAAATCATGGATATGTGCCAAGTCCAGTTAGGGAACAACATCATACCACATGCAGCGCCGGCCCTGAGGCAGGGCGAACGGGGCGGCCGCCCCGGCCCCCCACAAGTCAAGGGCCCCGTCGCCAAGGTGTGTATATACGTTACGTAGTTGAGTTAAGCCTAATAGGCTAACTAACCAATTAAAGAAGATACGACGGTGTGTGTACGTGTACAACCGCTCAGAGAAAGAAAGGCCCGTGTTTACCCCCGCAAAAATGGCCCATGTTTACAACACAACACACACGGAAGCGATTACGTAGAGATCGATTCGCATGGCTAGATGGATTTCTCTGGTGTGCAGTTCTCAGTCACCAGACGCAACCTCCAGGTACATATCCTCTCCTCGCGTCTTCTCTCTTTGCCTGTTCTTTATCCTTTTCTTTTCTAAACTTAAAGTCTATATTGATTGAATAATGATTAAATTGGGGTACACAATAAACTTATAGCCAGATTACAAAGAAGGTACTTCTTTTGATCCATATTGTTTCTCGCTCATATGAATGTATGTTGCAAGTAATATCGATTGTAGGAAATACTACATCCCTAATATCTTTTGTCACCATATTTGATGAAGATCTTCTATAATTCATAAATTGACCTAATATCTGTATAGCTTCGGTAGATATTATAAGTTAATTGTTCACCGTGTCAAATAGAAAGTATCCATCCGACAATGATAAAAGAAAAAGGAGAGGAAGGAGGCAGATGATTTTTCAAATCATTTTCCATATAGCCATTATATAAGAAAAACAATCAATGAAGAGGTGCGTGATAGAAAATCGTTAGTTTTTTTAAAACACGCAAATAAAGTGTTTTGTTTTTTCTTTTTGCACCTAGAAATGTTAGAAGTAAATTTTGAAGGTCATATGTAACAACATTTGATATGCATGTTCTTTTGGATGCACTTACTTGTTTTCTATGATACAAATTTATATATGTATATATCAATTATTATTTAATTATTTATACTAAGGGCCCCGAAGGGTTTCGGGTTATAGTTTCGCCCCGGCCCCCTGAAATCTCAGGACCGGCCCTGACCACATGTTATGATCATATGGACCGATCAACCGACTGAATTATCTACTTGGGAGGACCATACTGAGCTCCAGCACCATCCCCGGTTCCCTAGCTTGGGGATAAGTTGTTTCTCAAGGAAGTGTGTGTGTGTGGGAGGGGGGTTACGGCCGAAGAACCAGCTAGCTCGACCGTCTCTACAACCACCGTGCCGAAGTGGGGCAGGCGTACTGTGCAACACAACAACAACTTCTCTACCCACATCTAAGACACACATGCTAGGTTAAGTAGTCAATGGCCACCGCTCGAGCGAAGGTGTGAAAAAAGTAAATTCTAATGACGTCCCCCCTTCCTTCTTCCTCGTCTAGTGAATCTTGTATCAAACCTAGTAAATCATGCGGTTAACCCAGAGAAAGCGTAACAAATCGCTTCTTTCACCTCCCATGATTTATTGTTCATCTATTTACCCCATGATGTGAATAGGACCGATCATCGACTGAGCCGACTCATCAACGCCCCCCCCCCCCCGGTCGGCATCGCTTTTGCGCGTCTCGCAGCCTCGCTCTTCCTTGATCGCTACCATTGCCATTCAGGTGTCACCCCTCTAAATCCTCCCACACTCTACTCTTCTTCATCGCCGATAGCCCCCCTCCATCTGAACCGTCAACTTTAGGGGATGTTTGGTTTGTAACTAGCTTTGCCACATGTTGCCACGATATTTTTGCCACACTTGCCTAACTTGAGGTGATCAAATTGTTAGCCACACTTTGGCTTGCCTAAGGGAATCTTGCCACACTTTTTATGTGTATGACATATGGGGCATAAGAGAATCTTGCCACAAAGTGTGGCTAGAACCAAACACCTACCTAACTTGGTCAAAGTTGCCTAACATGAGTTGTGGCAAAATGTGGTAAAATGTGGCTGGGAACCAAACGGGCCCTTAGTTTCGCTAAACGTTCATGTGAGCCGCACCGTCTTCGGCCCTGCTTGTTCATGTTAGCGGTGAGCTGTTAGAATCTCACGGAATGAGAATCTGCAACAGATTCACATTCTCTTTCCTTCGCCTAAATGAAGAAGATTCTCATTCTCTTCTTGATTAATACAATTCTGTAGACTGCTTGCCTCGTCGCTAAAACAAAATTAATGATCCGTGTGATTTGACGAGAAAAACAAACTCCGTCCATGGTACACAATATTCTAAGCCCAGTTGGGCTGCCGATGTTTCAGAATGACACATTTTCCTTTTCATTTTTGTTTGATGCCAGAACGAGCCGGCTAGAGCCAGTGCCGGTTTTGCTGAGTCCCAGGACGGCATACTGGCAAACCCACCTCCCTTCTCCATGACTATAAATAAGCGAGCTCCCTTGTCCTTCTGTACTTGTAAAATCCGTTGCTCCCTGCCCACCGCTCTCCCCTCTGTTCCCACGCGCCCAAGCATTCCAACGTGGAGACAACAAGCCCAGCGAGACATCGAGGAAGCCATGGACGTCACCATGGAGGACGTGGTCGGTGATCTCGAGATCTCCGGTTATAGCTCCATCTCCACCTCCCCGTCCTCCTCCCTTGACGACGCCATGGGGCTTCACCCGTGGAATGCGCTCTCCCCGGTCGCCGACTGGGGCCCATTCTGCTCCGACGACACCGGCCACGACCTCCACGGCCTGATCGAGTCCATGCTCTGCGACGACGCTCTCATCTGCGCCGCCGACGAGCACCCGGCCATGTTCACCGACGGCCCGTGCTACTCCAACGGCTCCGACCCGAGCAGCACCACCACCACGAACCCTGGCACGCCCGTGCAGCACGACGACCCGCAGGACTGCAGCCCCGAGAAGGGCCTCCGGCTGCTGCACCTGCTCATGGCGGCCGCCGAGGCGCTTTCTGGCCCGCACAAGAGCCGGGAGCTGGCACGGGTGATATTGGTTCGGCTCAAGGACATGGTCTCCACCACCAGCGCCAACGCCGGCGCGTCCAACATGGAGCGCCTCGCCGCGCACTTCACCGACGCGCTCCACGGGCTCCTCGATGGGTCCCACGCCGTCTCTGGGGCTAGCAGGCAGGCCGCCATGGCCGCGTCCCACCACCACAGCTCCGGCGACGTGCTCACGGCATTCCAGATGCTCCAGGACATGTCGCCGTACATGAAGTTCGGCCACTTCACCGCGAACCAGGCGATCCTGGAGGCGGTGGCGGGCGACCGGCGCGTCCACATAGTGGATTACGACCTCGCCGAGGGCATCCAGTGGGCGTCCCTGATGCAGGCCATGACGTCGAGACCCGACGGCGTGTCGCCTCCCCACCTGCGTATCACCGCCGTCACGCGGACTGGCGGGGGCGGCGCGCGGGCAGTCCAGGAGGCCGGACGGCGCCTTGCGGCCTTCGCAGGGTCCATCGGGCAGCCCTTCTCGTTCGGACATTGCCGCCTGGACTCGGACGAGAAGTTCCGGCCGGCGACGGTCAGGATGGTCAAGGGGGAGACGCTCGTGGCCAACTGCATACTCCAACAGGCTGCGGCGACGACCACCGTCAGACGGCCCACCGGATCGGTGTCTTCGTTCTTGACCGGCATGGCCACTCTCGGGGCCAAGGTGGTGACCGTGGTGGAGGAGGAAGGGGAAGCGAAGAAGGACGAGGAGGACGCGCGCGACGCCGCGGCGGGAGGCTTCGTGGGCCGGTTCATGGAGGAGCTGCACCGGTACTCGGCGGTGTGGGACTCGCTAGAGGCAGGGTTCCCGACGCAGAGCCGGGTGCGCGGCCTCGTGGAGCGGGTCATCCTCGCCCCCAACATCGCCGGCGCCGTGAGCCGCGCGTACCGAGGGACGGACGGCGCCGACGGCGAGGGCAGGCGCGGGTGGGGCGAGTGGATGCGCGGGAGCGGGTACGGGCCGGTGCCTCTGAGCTGCTTCAACCACAGCCAGGCCAGGCTGCTCCTCGGGCTGTTCAACGACGGGTACACGGTGGAGGAGACGAGACCGAACAAGATCGTGCTCGGCTGGAAGGCCCGGCGGCTGCTGTCGGCCTCCGTGTGGGCGCCGCCGCCACTCTCTCTGCCATCGTCGCCGGCGGACGGGGCGTGCCAGCCCATGGGGATGGCGCCGGCGACCGGCGGCTTCGGCCGGAACGAGTACGACTACGTTGACTCGTTCCTGGTGGAACCTGCTTACGCGCTAGTCTGAACTCTGAACCTTGCAAGCAGGTTTTGCCTAGAACTGTAGATCATAGTTTGGGTAGTCAGCTTTAGCTCGAATCGTCGTGTAAAATATTCAGATGTAAAAAATCTAGTTGCTATGTCAGTTTAGATCACGTTCGTGTGTCAAAAACAGTCAATTGCAAGACGTTGAGAGTTACTAAATCTATCTACGGGGCAATCTTCTTCTACTGATTGGGTTATGACGTGCTCCTAGATAATTGAGGTTGATCATATCAGTGAAAGTCTGTTCTGATCTGGGATCCGAATATGACTGGCTTTGACATAGTAAAAACTACTGCTAGATATGGATGACAGTATCTTATCCTGAGAGAATCGTGCCGTAACTTCTTAAGCTTGTTTGGTGTTCTCACTTGCATTGGCTCACACGGACGATGATCCTTTCGTTGTCTAAATTAATTTCTCACTTCACACAAAAACTGCACACAATTCCCAAATTCATCAGAAATTGACTTGGACATGACAATATACATACAGATTTGCTAATTATCATCTAGTACATGAGAATTAACAAAGTATCTTCTAAGGGCGACGCTCTGCGCCGGCCGGTTCGGCCGGTCAAACGCGCACAGGCTGATCTCCGTGATTTAACGGTCCAGATTTGCACGCGTACCTCTTCGTTTTTGACTGTAACATTTGCGGTACCTTTGCAGCATTTGCGGTATTTTCACAACTTTTTTGGTACACGGATGCAACATTTTTATTTTTGGGTTTTTTGCAGAAAAAAAATTGTGGTAATAAATTTTAAATCGCTGGTGGTAGCATTTTTTACTATAGGTTGCAACCTTTTTTTACATGAATGCAACAAAAAATTATTGTGTGCATTTTTTTTTCTTTCAATTTTTTTCACTGTTCAATAAAAAATCTGATAAAAAAATTACGTACCATATTTACCATCAATTCATGGCAACAAATTTAATCTACGCTTGTAGCTTTTTTTATAATGGTTGCAACAAAATTCGGGAGCCATCATCACCGATCACACTTCATCTTTTTTGTTGTAGCAAAAATCAATAGTAACATTTTCATATCATGCTACCAAATGAATGCGCTTAGCACTAAAATACTATTAAATACATCCGTTTAGCAAAAAATAACATAGATCAATATAATAATATTAGTATAATAGTAGTACAGATAGTAGCATTATTTTATATTACGGTTGCAACATTTATCATGTGTCAGATGCAGCACAAACGGGAAAATGGGCACAAGTGGGCCTTGTACCGACCGGCCTAAGCTTTGGCCGGTCGGCCGGCCACCATCATTAGCCATCTTCTAACTCCTACATTATTTAATTAATTAAAATGAAAAAAATGCACATGAATCTCCGCGTAAAATTAAATGGTGTAGAAGTTAGATGAAGCGTTAAATCTCATCTAGATGAGAGCTAGCCACACCAATATATATACACAAGCAACATTATAAGTAAAAAGAATAGAAAACAATTTTCTTAGGACACTAATATTGAGTGAACTGCCACTGGGGGGATCGTCGGCGCGAACCCTTAGGGCTTGTTTGATTCATAGGGTAGGAAAATCATAGGAATAGGAAAAGCATAGGATTGCAATGGCATGCCCACTCCAATCCTATAGGATTTTGCTTGTACCAAAGTTTGTTTGATTCCATCAAAGGAATTGTAGAAAGAGGTTGGAGTGAATGTTAGAATTCCTATAGGAAGTAGTACAAAAATTCCTATGGAAAAAATTCCTATAAGAACAATTCCTATGAATCAAATGAGTAACGTAGGAAAAAATCCTATGGGATAAAATCCTACAAAAATTCTATGGAATTCCTATGAATCAAACGAGCCCTTAGGTGGCCCAGAGTCCTAGTCACACAAAATTGTGTTCTTTAAAAAAAGATAATTACAAAATTTTCTATGTAATAAAAAAATGCATGTTAAATGCAAGAAAATGTCATCTTTTGAGGTTTTAAAAATTGTAAAAATGTTTTGAGACTATATGAAATAGTATTGAAAACATTACAAAAATGGCATGTCACTAGGAAAGATACATTTACAAAAAAAAACAAATCCATAAGGAATTATTTGAAAAAATTATGTTTCGAAATCCAAATAAATTGAAATTGTCATGAAAAATTTGAATACTATTAAACATTAAAATTGCAATGTAAAAAATCAGAAAATTTACATTTTTAAAAGTTGAATAAAAAATATTTTTTTCGTTAGAACAAGTAAAAAGTAATTGTGTACAATTTCCATGATAAAGAAAGATTGCCTACAATTGCCATGGACACATGGCAAAAAGTCTTATTCGTACAAAAAACAAGGAATTGTCTTGTTAGATCCGGTGGTGCTAATTCCGCTGCGTACATTAATGGAGTGCACCTAAGAAAGAAAATGTTTGCTCTTTTATAACTATAAGTATAGATAGGTAGAGAAGAAAAGAAAAGATAGGGTTTAGGAGCTCATGACCTGCACAATTTAAACAATGATTGTTTAAAGAGATGGACTATTGGTTTGTCGATCTTGATAGAAGGAAAAATATCAGGTGATATCATCTCTTACATGCTCCCATGATACCAGTTTTAAAAGTCATATTTAAATACTTTGAAAAAATCTAAAAAAAATGTGTATGTTCACAACAAATATGTTTAATACCCCTAATGTTTTTTATCCAAATTCAAAGTACACATGAAAAAACAAAAAAGACAAATCAAGACATGAATAGTGTAGTTTTTTATACTATTCATGCTTTTGTCTTTATTAACACTATTAATGCTGAATTTATCTTTTTTGTTTCTTCATGTGTACTTTGAATTTTGGTATGGAAATTTTAGGGTTTCTAAACACATGTCTTGGGAACTTTCATATAAATAATCAGAATCTTTTAAGATATTTGAATTTGATTTTTCTTAAATTGGTATCATGGTAGCATACAAATGGTGGTATCACCTGATATTCACCCCTTGATATAAATGCGATGGTGAGATTTAATAGAATTTCACACTATTTTTTCTCAAGATTTTCTGCTTCCTAGCAATAATGAACGTGTTATACATGCTTTTCTCAAGGGTTGTTTTGGAAAAACAAAAAACAGAAAATGAAAGATTGTTTTAAAATAAAAAGGATCGGGAGAGCACATTGGCCAGTGCTCCCGCCAGCTGTCTTGCGCACTCCTTCTGTTTGGCTTCCTCTCGCTCGACGGGCGACTTGCAAGGGCCCAATACAACCCACTTTGCCCGATTCGTCCCACAATAGAAGCGCTTTTGGCCTATGCTTTTCCTTCTTACCTCCCGTCGCTGCTCGATCTCCCTGTCGCCCGCCGGATTACGCGACATACATCTGCTTTGCTCCTTTATAACAGCACCAGACGTTGTGCATAGCGACAACTGTTGCTTCCCTCATGTTCCTACCGACATCGTCGCCTCCTTGTCCTCCCATCTCTCTCTCTCTCTCTCTCTCTCTCTCTCTTTCCCTCTCTCTCTCTCGGCCCCAGGATGAGTGGCCACGGTAGAAGCGGCGACAAGGGCACAACCGGCGGCCGTGGCCAGGAAGGCGATGACGGTGGTCATCGCGGCGGGAGGGGGGTCAAGCAGGGCCGACAATGTCACTGTGGAGCCCTAGTATGAACGAGGTAAAATGGATCTAACAAGTATACCATAGTAATATGAATATTTTTAGCGATATATATCACATCATTAAAATATATTATAACCACACACACGCACACACACAAAACATAATCTTAACTAATAAATAAAATATTAATACAACATGTGTATGTGATTATATAATAATTGTACTACTAATAATAAGATACATGTATTCAATAATAAACAACCACTTAATAAATATAACATGATGAAATTTATTGGGGGAGGGGACAAATGCCCACTACGTGTTATGTTTTGTAAATTATATTTTATAACGCATTTAGATATGTAAAATATTGGGCCTTTATTTAATATGGGCCCTAAGCCACCACACCTCTTGTCGTGGCATAGGGCCGAACCTGGAGGCAAGGGAGGTGTCGGTGGCGACAACAGAGGTAGTGGCGCCAGGGGCAGCAAGGGAGGCGTCGGCGGCGATGATGAAAAGAGAGGGGACAGTGGTCGTGGCAGCTCTGGCTGCCACGGCGGGGATGGTGGGCCAAGGGGTAATGTGAGGTAGTGGGCTCAGCGAGCTAGACGGGCTCCTCAACGAGCAGGACTGGCTCAACAAGCAGGGCGCGTAAAAATTGTCTACGTTGGTCGTATTCATCATGGTTTTTTTAGGGAAGAATTTATCCTAGTCTTGGTTTGTGTGGTCTGTGATGTTTTTCGTGCGTGAAATTGTGTTATGTTTGTGGTCTACGATTATTATTTTTAAATGCATGCCCTTAGCACTTATTTGAATATGCGGTAACATTTTTTGAAATACATGTTGTACATTTTATTAAAGACAATAAACATATTTTTAAACTACCCTAAAAAGCTTTATAACTTTTTTTTCCTAAAAATCATATTTTTAATACACTTTATACATTTTTCAAATAGATTATATACCTTTTAAAATACATGTTTTTAGTACTTTTGAATACAAGGTACTCCCTCCGATCCATAAAAAGTGTCGCCCACTTAGTACAAAGTTTATACTAACTTAGTACAAAATGTGCGACACTTTTTATGGATCGGAGGGAGTAACATTTTTCAAAATACACGTTGTACATTTTTGTAATGATGATAAAACATATTTCAAAACTTCCTTTTAAAACTTCCCTAAAACATATTTTTGAATATGTGGAAACATGTTGTCAAATTCCCTAAAAAAACCTCATACAATATTTTCTCAAAAAAATATATTTTTTAATAACGCAAAGCCTGTGAGACAGTACCACATAATTTTGAAAACATTTTTGAAAAAAATCGAAACATTTTTTTAAAATGTGACCAATTTTGAAAAGTTGTCTTTTTTGAAAAAGCAAATAATTTCGGAAATTCAAAACATGTTAAGGCATATTAAAAAAAAATTACTGGAAAAATGTGACATAATTTTGAAAATCTATAACATTTGTTGAAGCATGTAAAAAACTTATGGATATTTTGAAAAATGTGTTTTTTTCTGAAATCGCAAACAAATTTTAAAAAAGAGTATTTCATTTTATGATTCCAAACCTTTTTTGCAAAACACAAAGGAAAATTAAATTTGTACGAAATTCTTAAATGTGCGAACATTTTTTAAACTTTTCGAATTTTCGTTTTGGTTTAGTGGGCCTATCTAAATTCTCGCCCGTGAGAGTAGCAGGTTATCCCGTCCGGGATTGTATTATTCTCAGTGCACAAAACAGGTATAATGTTCGAAATAAATCAGGATTGATAAGTTTAAAGTGCTAAATTTCGTAATTCAAAGTTCATGATTTGATTAGCTTTCGTTTGCAGGTTCTTTTCTCATCAAAATATGCTTGACACTTCCCATAAATAAAAGAAAAGAGAGTACTTGATACATCACAGGAATAACAAAAATAATGTGCTCTACAAATAGATCTAGATGGATAAATTTTCTCCTTTAAACTGACGGGCAAGGAACGTCGACGAAAAGGAAAAGTCACAAGAATCCAAGTTGTCCAAAACATGCCATAGGAGTGATGAAAGAAGCCGTGCACGCAAACTAGCTCACAACAGAAAGAGTGTGAGCCGGAAAAGCGTGGTGAAGGTGACAAACAAGCTACTGTATGTATGTATGTATGTATGTATGTATGTATGTATGACGGCAGAGACTAATTCTTTTGACGTTATCTTTCCCCAGACTAGATATACTGTAAAGTTCACTAAACAAAAAAAAAGATATACACAGCAAAGTTAGAAAACGAACTTCTAGAAACAAAACAGTGGCACTGGCACGTATAGATAGATGGTTGGAGAAGGGTTGGCTTGCAAGCGAAGGAGGAGGGGGTGCGGAAAGCCGAACATTCTTTGGATGCGATCCCACCATCATTCATCGATTAGAGACAGGAGTCTTAATTAGTCCAGGGAGGAGGAGGAGCCCTAGCTGGAGTACTAGTTACTGGAGTATTAAACCACAATAGTACTAGTAATAAATAAATAAACGAGACGAAATTCTAGGGCGAGCAGAGCAGAGACAGAAACGGAGTCAGAGACAGAGACGTCAGAGAGAGAGATCCCTCCCATATCCCGCACGCACGCACGCACGCCGCCGTCCCGCTCCCCTGCTCCCTCCTCCCTTTGCTGCCGCCCGCTTCCTTCTCCTCCGCCGGCGCCGCGGCTGCGCGACTAGCACTACTATACAAATACAGAACTCGGGAAGGAAGGAAGAGTGCGTGTCCGCCTGCGTCTGGGCCTCAACCGCCTGCTCCCTAGCCCAATCCAACCCCCTCACATTATCCGCGTGCCCGGCCGGGGGCGCCGCCGTGTTGCTGGTGGTGGTCGTGGGTGTCGTCGGGGCCGGCGATGGCGATCCGCGGCGGCGCGGATGCCGCGTCCGTCCTACCCATGACGATGCTTTTCTCCCTCGGCTTCTTCTGCGCCCGCTTCCTCCTCGACCGCCTCGTCTACAAGGTACGGAACCAGCTCCTCCTCTTCCCACCCAGATTCGCGTCGGGTTCCGCGAGATCTCTCGCCGCCGTGCGCTCTCCGCGGGGACGCCAGCGCCGGGTGCTGCTGCTCAATCAATGCTCGTTCGGTTTGCTGCAGAATTCGTATCCGATCAATGTGATCCGGGCTAATCTCACGAACCATCAGCGCGCATGTCATGCAACGCGCCGCCCACCCACTGTCCCCTGAATGAAAACTACTGTGAAATCAATGCGCTTCTACTCTGCCTGTACTACTGCAGTTAGTACTAACCAGCTGAGCTTGCTTGTCTCTTTTTTATGCCTTATGGTGCCTCGTGTACTCTGTAGTGAGTAAATTTTTGTAGTGCCAATAGTTACTGTACATGACACATTACTGAACTTGATGATCATCATCATCGATTTCGAAGCCGCTGTAAAATCCAATCCATATGCAGTATGACTGACTGATCGATTTCTCTGGGGGAACTGCTGCACGTCTGATACTCCATCCGATCGGAATTACTTATCGCTCAATGGATATATCAAGTACCTACTATTTTAGTGCTAGATACATACATTTAGATTTAAGCGACAAGTAATTCTGGCTGGAGGGAGTAGCATTTTTTCGCTGAAAAGTCAGATCAAATCGAAGGTGATGTAAGCATGGTGAAAACTACGGACGGTGACTGTGCAGCCTAAAATTATTTACATGCAGCTGCACGCCACTGAATAATATATATATATATTTTTCGTTTTTTCTATAAATCTGCCTCACCAGGCCCCTGGGTTATGTCTGCATTATTTCTGTATATGTTCATTTTTTTTTCTGTCCAAATTTTCTGAAATTTCACCATGAACAATGTTTTACATCCTAGAGTATTCGTCACTTTAACCTTCACATCTGATATTTGGCATGTGTATATGTCATTTTCAGCCGTTGGCGGTTTACCTTTTCACTAGCAAGGCTTCTAAGTTGACGAATGATGAGGCCAGGCAAGCAAAGATTTCCAAGTTCTCAGAGTCTACTTGGAAGCTGACATACTATGCTTCTGTTCAGGCATGGGTCCTATTGATAATAAAGCAGGAACCATGGTCATTGGATACAATGCAATACTTCGATGGCTGGCCAAATCAACCCGTCCCGTGAGTGCAAAACATACTTCTATAATTTTCTTAAATATATATGGGTATACTGGTGTTGCATGAGAATTTTTTCCTTGATATATTGTCTCTTCAATCTCTTTAAAATTGAAGAGAAAGAAATTATTGTTATTGCAACATTAACCTCTAAACGTACTCAAAAGTATGAATTTCAGAATATTCCAGATAATTAAGGTCGTGAATTTCAGAATGTACTCAAAAGTATGATAAATAATCTCAACTTATCAAAGTAAGAAATGCGCATAAATATTTCCTCCAAGTGTCAGTACAAGATAATAATAACAGTATAGGCAAGGAATCCAGGTAGATTCCCACACCAGTTTGTTGCATATGGTCTGTTAATGTTTCATAGAGAGTCCCCTGAACTCTATCTGCAATGAATTTAGATGACTGACTTTTGGGGGCATGCATAGAAGTTGCAAAGAATCTATTGTGTAGCAAACACGTGCTATACTGTATCCATTGTACTTTAAATTATTTACATGTGATCTTGTAGTATCTTCCTTACCTTGATAAAGGAATCCTGCTTCATTTAACCATTACCAGCTGTAACCATGATCAATTATTGTTCTGTTCCTTTTGTTTAGTCTTAGCTTTTCTAGAAAATGTGAGGGGTAAGGTTTACCTGGCTTGCCTTTCATATAGAGGGGAAGGTGCGTCCTCATGATGCCGAACTTTGTTCATTTTTTTGATCACGTGATGCTCAGAACACCAATTGCCGTGCTCATTATCACACAGATCAAATGGCTCAGATTTTATAGATTTAAGATATATTAACAATAATTCTTGTTTGAAACACTCCCGGTCATATTTTTTGGCTATTCTTTGGAGTGAAGTGATACTTTGCCCTTTTTTCTAATATATATGTTGGCTCCTGTCTCTCAGGTCCTCATTGAGACTTTTCTACATGTGCCAGTGTGGATTTTATATCTACAGCATTTTTGCTCTCATTGCTTGGGAAACCCGTAGAAAAGATTTTGCTGTAATGATGTCTCATCATGTAGTAACATCTGTTCTTATTGGATATTCATTTCTGACTGGGTAAATATTTCTTGACCCTCTTTAATACTGTACTTTCTGGATTGCAACTGTATGGGGACATCTGTTATATTCTGATGTGTCCTATTTATGCTCAGTTGGTCATTATGCATCGAAAAATCATCAATCACAAATCACTTTCGCTGGAATTCAATGACTCTGCAGTGTGCACTGAAGCTTGGCAATTCTCTAGATCTTTCTAGTTACCCACTGGTTTGATTCGATAAACAAATATGATTATGTATGAAAATATATAAATTGGAAAGCAGTAATTATAATGGCAATGCTAGATCAATCTAACTCTTGCTGTCGATTGATCTGAATGTTCTAGTAAGCAGTGCTTAATTTGGCCTTATGTCCCTGCAGCATGGCCAATGTCATGTAACAGTACATAGATATACCTGAAAATCATTGTGTTCGTTAGAACAAAGGGTACTGCACTTCCTTGTCATTTTTTCTTTTTCCATGCAGCACAGCTATGTCATCTCACATAGTCACAAATTCACAATATTATTTCTGAAAATTACTGTGCTATAGGGGGATTCATTTTTTTTACTTCTTTCTGTTGATTATGATCATTCATAGGATATAGTTGACTTCTATAGCTAAGATCAAAATTGCAACACAGCTATTAAGACAACTAAAGTTACATTTCTGCAGATTTTTTCGAATTGGGACAATTATTCTTGCGTTGCATGATGCAAGTGACGTATTCCTTGAAACTGCCAAATTGTGCAAGTACACAGAAAAAGAACTAGGGGCTAGCTTATTTTTTGGGCTTTTTGCTCTCTCCTGGCTCCTACTGCGTTTGATTTACTTCCCATTTTGGATAATCAAAACCTCAAGGTTGGTTTGCTCCTTTGATACGTAATTTCTTGTATTCCTTTTACGCCCCAAGGTTCAAACTCACTGTTTTTGTTCTTTTAATGCCAGCTATCAGTCCATCATATCCTTGAGGAAGCTGGATAGGTTCCCAACGACCTTGTACTACATTTTTAACACAATGCTTCTCACATTACTTGTGTTTCATTTGTATTGGGGGAAACTCATATTTCTAATGATAAAGAAACAATTGAATAATAAAGGAAAAGTTGGAGAGGATGTTCGATCTGGTAAGGTTCTATTTCTTTGCTGCAATCACTTTTTTTTCATCCTGAATGGTTTTTTTTTATGAACGTGCACAAATGCTATTAGGATATCTGCATACCTTTTTTTCTTGTGAAGTTTGGATTCCCCCCTTCACTTCCAGATAATACAAGGTTGAACTTTGTCGGCAATTTCCTACATGAAGCAGGAGAACCCTGCATTTTAGAAATGAAAAAGAGAGGGAAAATCACTAGGGAAGATCCATATGGCATAGATGATGAAATAATAAACCACACTTTGTTTGGGAGACCCCCCTTCTATCACAATCAGTAATAAAGATTTGAATTGCACCGGAAACTATATTAACCCAGGTTTTTGTTAGTCGTAATCATTTAAGTTGATGAATTTCTTCACGATGCAGATTCGGAGGATGATGATTGATGTGGGTGGTTCTTTGACAATTGTGATGGGCCATTTCATTGCTGGTACCTTGCCCTGTACTTACAACAGTAGGTCGTGTCGGTCGGCAAGCTTGTGCTAAGGAAGTTTCATCTTTGTATATTACCTTATGATAGCAAAGATTGCTAGATCAAGAAATTGAGCAGGTTATATACATGACGGGTATAGCTAGCAACTTACTTGAAGGTCCCTTCATAATTTTTTGTTCATCTTTCCTTGTTAGTGGAAAAAGGATTAAGAGATCATTTTCTGTGGCTTCTCCGCAGAGCTTAGATTCCTCTACCATGTTCTGTATACTGTGACTATGAGTAGGTTTAGTTCTAATTCATGGGAATAAGTTATTTTCCTATCAGCAGTAAATCTCACAATGTATCTAATTTTCCCATGTGATGTAAGGGCAACTCCAATGGGCTGACTCATTTGTCCGCATTAGGTTCGTTTGGGTCCCCGCGAACAAAAAAATCAATCCAACAGGAAGACCCACACGGGCTGTGGGGTTCGTTGTTGTTCGTTTTGCGCCTGCAGCGATCCATTTCTACCGCAAATTTTTGGTGGATTTGGATCTCCGCGGTTGGGTCTCGAATTATTCTCTTTTGGTCCGCTTTGTTTGGCTTGGTCCACCATCCACCCATTTTTTCCCTCTTTTTTTTCCTTTGGGCCCACCACGATGCACAGACCCACCCATCCCACCTACCACCAACGAAGCAGGTGGCGGGCGGCGCGAGCAGATGACGGGTTCGAGCGCAAGCGTGTGGTGATCCTCCACCTTGACATCGCTCAAGAGGAACATGCATTATCTTTGGAGGAGAAAGACTTGATTAAGAGAATGGTGATTAGCTTGGTGGTGGTTGAGAGGGCAAGAAGGAAGCAATGTGCCCATTGGGCTACCATCAAGAATGATGGCATGAAGTTATCCATTGTTTCGATAATATTCATTCCGCCAACGTCAAGTGTCTAAACTCCACGAATGTTGTGCTTCTCCTCAAGGAGGAGGGAGCCGAGGGCATTGAAGACTACAGACCTATAAGTCTCACCCATGCCATTGCTAAGATCATTGCCAAAGTGCTTGCTAGACTTGGGCCTCACATACATACTCTCATCTCCTATGCTCAAAGTTCTTTCATCAAGAGGATAAGCATTCATGATAACTTCATGTATGTTAGTTGCCTTGCCCACCGTATCCACAAAAGCAAAAACCCCTTGCCCCTCTTCAAGCTTGACTTATGCAAATCTTTCAACTCGGTCCAGTGGGAGTACATTCTTAATCTCCTGTAGAGACATTGCTTCCCTCCTTTCGTGCATGGATCACCACCTTGCTACACTCTTCATCTTCGAGTATCCTAGTGAATGGTGTCCCCTATTAAGCATGTTTGTGGGCTTAGGAAAGGCTACCCTTTTCATCATTGCTATTTGTGATTCCGTTTGATCCTTCGCAACTAATTTTTGATCTCGTCACCCGTCATGGTATCTTCCGCGAGATAAGAGGGGGGAGAGCCATTTTCACACTTCACTTTATGAGGATGACGCGACGACCTTCATGACTCCCAACAAGGGTGACATTGACAATCTTGCCTTTGCACTTACTTATTTTAGCGACATGGGGCCCTTTGCACAATTTTTTAGAAGAGCTTTATTGTTTCCATCGGTTGCGGGCACCTTAACGCGTCCTCTCCAACTTACCGATCAGTCGGGCTTCCTTCCCCATCAAATATTTGGGGCTCCAACTTTCGGTGATGCAACTTCGTAAAGTTGATTTCCAATTCCTTGAAGATAAGGTTGCATAGAGGCTTGGGATGGCCAAAACATCACCACTACGGGAAGGGGAACATTTGTCAAGTCAACACTTACCTCTCAAGTTGTATACCACATTGCTTCCATTAACCCTCCTCCAAGCACGACTTTTATTTGGAGGACATGGATAAGACTACCTAGCCAAAGTGCAAGGTCAATTGGAACAACATTTGACGTCCCAAAGACCTTTGGGGTTGGGGCTCATCAATCTCGCCAAATTTTCTCAAGCTCTTATGCTTCATTGGCTCTATTTTTAGTGGACATGCACACATGGCGCACATGGCGCCAACTAAAATGTGGGTCGACACGGGTAATCATTTCTCCAACATAAAAAAATGAAATCAAAATTTGGATCATCATGGGTGCGAAACACTTGGGTTGTTTATTATAGGAAAAATAATGTCCTTGTAATTTATTATCTTTTACAATACAAGAATTAGGCAATACACCCACTTAAAAAAGGGAAATGTTCTTTTTAAGTCGGCTGATATCTCGTGAGGTGTAACGCCCTGACCACTCCCAACCGGTTAACCACCGATTCCATGGTCGGTGCGCCTGGGATCTAGATTGTCCTCACAAACCAACACTAGTCTTTTCTGCACACTTTGTCCTCACTCGTGCGCATCCGGGATCAACTTCCCGGTCGGCCACCCATCACTACTGGAATTCACTAGTTTGCCGTCCGCCCTGGCGGACGACAAACACCCATAAGGCGGACGACAACACAGTTTGCCATCTGCCCCCGCACGGCAAAGCACTCGTCAGCCATTTCTTCGGCAAAGAGGTGATTTGTCGTCTGCAGGAAATCGACGGACGACAAAACTCTTTGTCGTCCGCCTTTATCGAAACAGGCGGCATATCAGGCATGACGACGAAACGTTTCCAGTCGGCTCCGTCAGGCCATTAACGGTGGCGTTTGCCGTCTACTGACAGACGGCAAAGCACGATGACGTCATCCGGCAGGTTCACGACGTCACTCCCCCCGGCATATGTTTGTCGTCCAGCAGCAGACGACATAGTCCTCTCCTTTGCCGTCTGCCTGGCGGAAGGCGGACGGCATAATGATCAAATGGTCACCCAGCTGTTGCCAGATTACACAGCTGGGCGCCACGTGTCCTCTTTGCCAACTGCAAGCAGACGGCAAAGGGATTTGCCGACAGCCAACAGACGGCAAAGAGGATGCATTCCTTCTGTTTTATCTGTTTTCTTTTAAATCCCTACATTTTGACAAATATATATATATATATATATATAATCTCCAACAACATTATATAGTATCCAACAAACAGTATATAGTAACCAACAACAATATATAGTCTCCGACAAGGTTTTCATACAAGATTCACATGTGAACAAGGTTCCAACAAGCATTTCATAGTTTCAAATATATACATGGCACATACATAGCACATAATGACCAAAATAGTTTATGAAACTAAACTACAAGTCCAAATGCAGCACTCCATCATAGCATGACTCCCTCCTTCTTCTTCTTCTTCTTCTCTTATTCTTCTTCTCTTCTTGTTATTCTTCTTATTGCGGAAATAAAGAAGCATAATCAATTTTTTAGCATATTTTGAGGAAATTAAGCCAACTTTAGCATTTTTTAGCAATTAAGCAAACTTTAGAGTTATTTGAGCCAATTTAAGCTAAATTTAGCATTATTTGAGCCAATTAAGCTAACTTTAGCATTTTGTGAGCAATTTAAGCTAACTTTAGCAATTTTGATCAAATGAAGCCAACTTTATCATATTTTCAGTAAATTAAGCTCACTTTAGCATTTTTTTTAGGTAATTAAGCTAACTTTACCATTTTTTGAGCAATTTAAGCTAACTTTAGCAATTTTGATCAAATGAAGCCAACTTTATCATATTTTCAGTAAATTAAGCTCACTTTAGCATTTTTTGAGGTAATTAAGCTAACTTTACCATTTTTTGAGCCAATTAAGCTAACTTAGAATTTTTTAGGGAATCGAACTAACTTTACCATTTTGTGAGCAAATCAAGCTAACTAAGCATTAATAAAGCAAAATAGAAGACAACTTACCAGAGTGGAGACCTCAAGGCTGAGGTGGCTGAGAAGCACCAGGCGGGTTGGCCGAGTTTGACGTGGGAGAAGGGTCGTGGGAAGCAACACGAGAGTTATGCTGCACGAAAAGATCAATTGCAATGATGGTTGTTAGCACGACGACACGTAATGGTATTGATGATCATTGAAAGAAAACTCACCGTTCCCACAGGAGAAATGATCGGCATCGGTGGAGCGGCCTGACCAGTCTTCTCGCACATAGTCTGCACATTTGTTTTCCACGAGTCAATCATATTAGTTACTAATAAAAAAATTATAACATGCTTAATTTGGGTGAATATAAACAAGTGACTTACCACGATGAGCTCATACAAGGCCCGGTTCGATGCGTCGTGTCGTGCCGCGGCCTCCTCAAGAGCCTTCGCCGTCCTCTCCTCCGCCAGCCGCTCTCTCTCGGCTGCCTTCTCCTCTGTCAACCGCTCCTTCTCCTCCAGTAGCCGCTGGGTGTTCTGTCTCTTTCTCAAGAGCTTCCTGCAACCCCACTCCTCTAGTTAGCATTGTAATATTCGATGAGAGAAAACAAGAATGCAAGAGTCCTTATGGATAACCTGGATAGCGAGGTCGACTAGCCGCGGACAAGTCCTTATAGCAGGAGAAGAACTCGTTTGGCGTGCCTTGATCTTAGGAAGAGTCTTATCACACCTAATCAACTTATCTCCAATGGCCATGGCGCCATGGCGCCTTCCGCCACCAAAGATCATCACCAGCTCCGGGTCAATAGGCTTCCCAATCGGGGTGTAAGCCTCCCCGTGCTTCTTCTTCGCCACCTCAGTATAAGCCTTGAGCTTACTGTAGGTGGCAATGTTGGTGAAAGTCGAAGGAGTGGCGAGATCCGACTCTGAGAGCGCCTTGGCCTTCTTGTACGACGCTGTATGGGCCATGCCATACATGTCGAACACCTCAGGCACCTCCGTTTTATTATGCTCCGCCTAAAAGACAAAGCAAAGCATGATATTAGTAAGTGGGTGCCTAAAAGACAAAGTAAAGAAGAATTTGCACATACCCATTTATGCCCGTAACCAGCTAAGTTACGGATGCCTTGATGGTGTGGCACACCAACCATTTGGGCGCGCCGGTCCTTGGCATTGTTGTGGACGGCCAACCAGGCATCTGAGCACCAGTGGTCCACAATGACCTCCCAACAATCCATCTTGTCAGCACACCATCTCGGCGGCGCCTAAGTTAGTAAACAAGGAAACTAATAAGTAGCCTAGCTAGGAATCAAATCAAGCAAACTATACAAGACTTAAGAAGGGTTACCGTCATGTACTGGGCCCTGGTCAGTAACTTCTTGCGGCACTCCTTCTTGGTACGCTTACGCCCTTGCTTGGAGTAGTAGTCACGGACCGCCTGCACTCGCATCTCGTGCCTTGTGTTCTACAAGATGCGTGTGGCCTCTGCAACGATCATGTCTGACGCCTCCTGATCCTTGGACTCATCGACCTTGTAGTAGACCTGCAATAGCATGAGACATTGATGAGTGCACCAAGTAGTTATTGTCAAGTTTTTATTGTGTGAATAAGAAATTACCCAAAAGCCGTTCAACACCATGTCGTCTCTGGTGTGGCATTCGACCCCGTTGATGATCGTTCCTTTCGGCTGTCGCATGTTCTGTGAGGGTCTATCACATAGAGTCTCCTGGTCGACTCTAGCTTTAGGATTATCCTTTGACTTCCCATCTATGCCGAAAAATGTACCAAACAGGGCCTCGCCAATATATTTTTCAGTGTGCATCACGTCAATATTGTGTGGAAGTTCGAGGTCTTGGAAGTAGGAGAGATCCCAGAAGCATGTCTTGTGAGTTCAGGCGTGTTCCGAATTATATCCCTTGAAATACCCGGGACGTTCTGGATCAGGCTCGAGAGAGTTCAACTGTGCCAAGACCTGTTTGCCCGTCATCGTAGGTGCTGCCAGGTTTTTGACAACTTTGCCTTTGATGAAGTTCTTCTTGTCTTTTCTGAAAGGATGCTTAGGAGGCAGAAACTGTCTATGCAAGTCGAAGAAGGAATACTTGCCACCCGCCTTCAGCCAATGAAACCGAAGAGCATCCTTGCATGTTGGGCACCCGAACTTTCCATGAACACAGAAGCCAGGGAAAAGCGCATACGCCGGCAGGTCATGCATCGAGTACTGGTACCAAACATGCATTGTGAAGGTATTTTTGCTAGCTGCATCGTATGTCTTGAACCCTTCGTCCCAAGCTTGTTTCAATTCCTCCTTAAGCGGTTGCATGTACACATCCATATTCTTCCCCGGATATTTGGGCCCTGGTATTATCAACGTTAGGAAAATGTTCTTCCTTTTCATAATCTCTGAGGGGGGGGGGAGATTGAGTGGCATGACAAATACAGGCCAAAAACTATATGAGGTTGCCATCAGACCGAAAGGATTGAACCCATCTGTGCCGACGGCGATTCGGCAATGCCAGGCTCCTTAGCTTTTTCCGAATGTTTTTCATCGAAGTGCTTCCATGTTGAACCATCTGATGGGTGAGTCAACATCGGCTTCCCATCTGCATCAAATTCTGTTCTCTTCCCATATTTGTGCCATGTCATCTGTCTGGCTGTCTCTTCCATCATGTAAAGGCGTTGAATTCTTGGTATCACTGGAAGAGACCGAAGAACATTTACGGGTATTTTGGTCTGCGTCTTCTCACCTTGACCATTGTCTACCACAACATACCTGGATGACTTGCATTTGGTACAATAGTCTTCGTCCTCATACTCTTTCCTAAATAAAGCACATCCATTTTCACAAGCATGTATCTGCTCATAGGGCATCTTAAGTACCTTGAGGATTTTATCCGATTGGTACAGGTTTGCAGGCATAACATGATCTTTTGGTAGAAACCGCCCAATTAGGGTCGTGATCGCATTGTAGAAATCTGTGCCCAAGTTGAATTGTGCCTTCAAAGCCATCAACTGTGCGATGGCATCGAGATGACAAAGCTCGGTGTGAGCGTGCAGCGGACATTTCGAAGACTCCAGCATCTCATAGAAGGCCTTCGCAGATTCCTCCATCTCATCGTCCTCATCCCGCGCATCGTCAAAGTCCTGCACCATGTCTTCGATACCGGTTCCGTACTCATCCGTGCGCTGACGGACCACCTCATATCTCAGTCGTCCGCCAGACTCGCCATGGAAGGTCCACACCGTATAACCAGGCTTATAACCCCACTTCTTCAAGTGTTTACCCATATCCACCTCTGTCGCATGTTTATAATTGTCGCACCTAACGCAGGGGCACCAGGTTTTTCTCTGCCCATTTGCAAACGCCTCTCTCATAAACTCCTTGGTTTTCATTGCCCATTCATTGGTGATCTCTTTCTGATTAGGGCGACCAGTGTACATCCACGCACGATCATCGCTCATCTTGTCGCTACAGCTAGCTACTAAACAACAAATATACCAGTTTGTCAATTTTATTACGTCCACTTTTTATTGCTTTTATCATACATAGCTACGGCATATGCAATTAACCTACACACTAATAGGTAAAGATAGGTCCTAATCCCACCTGAGTATGTGTAGATTGGGTCGGTTTCCATGCTTTGGTCCCGATCTGACGCGGTATTTCGGCAGCACCTCCCCGCTGTTCTTCTAATACACGTCTCGACAACAAGCCGAGAGGTTGTGTATCCGGAGAACAACAGGGAGGCGCTGACGAAATACCGCATCGGATCGGGACCAAAGCATGAGAAACCGACCCAATCTACACATACTCGGGTTGTCCATGGATAACGTTGGACAATTCGAAAGAATCACTATTATAAATATGCAAATGAATGCATATTTATAACTGTAACCCTTTCGAACGGGAGACGCATACTGGTTACGCGACTTTATTTACCTAGCTAGTGTCATCGGCACGAAGGCCGAAACAGAGCAAATGAAGGGGGGAAGAGGATATAGGACATTTTTTGCTCACCCTCGAACGTAGGGGAGGTCGTTGAACACGAGACCCTCGACAGCGGTGCTCGGGATACACACCTGCACATTAAATTTCAAAAAATCAACACAAACAGTACTACCGGTAATCAAGCCAAGTAATACTAACATCTAATTACTAACTACATTATGTAATACTAACAATGTTCATCGGGATACGATCTACTACGACCTAGAGAGAAGGTCTACATAGAGTGCCTCCGCCATCTTCACCGGAAGGAGCGACGAGTCGTCGTCCACCTCCATTTTCACCGGTAAGCCGGAGGGCAGGGCGGGAGCGGCCGGTGGTTATTGCGGTGGCGACGGTTCGGGCTGCTCCTCCTTCTTTCTCTTCTTTCTTCTTCTCTCCACCACCTTCTTCTCCTCCTCCTTTCTCTTCTTTCTTCTCTCTTCCTCCTCCTCCTTCTTTCTGTTCTTTCTTCTTATCTCCACCACCTTCTTCTCCTCCTCCACCATCAGCTTCTTCCTCTTCACCTCCAAATTCTTCTTTTTATTCACCTTCAACTCACTCGATCTTCTTCTTTTATTTCATTTCTTTTCTTTTTTCTCTTCTTCTTTTCCTATTATACTTTTACTCCTATTTTTTTCTCCTCTTTTTTTATTTCTTCTAACTAAACTAAATAAACGAAAATCTAACTAATATCTAATTAAACCTAAACAGAGAATGCTTCTAACACAACCTAAAACCTAAAACTAACTAACTAATTAAAAAAAACTAACACATATGCAAAAACTAACTAAACTAGAACTAATAAAACCTAAACTAACTACACTAATAAAAATTACTACATCTAATTAAACAGAAAAATAAGAAAAAAAACAGGGGAGGAGGCCTTACCAGGGGTGGGGGGAGATGGCGGCGGTGGCGGGAGGTGGCGCCGATGAGGAGGGTGGCGCCGGCGAGGAGGGTCGTCGACGGCGGCGAGACCTGCAGCGGCGCCGGTCAGAGGAGAGGAGAAGAGAGGAGGAGAGGGGAGGAGAGGAGAGGAGGGCAGGGCCTCACCGGAGGTGAAGAGCGGCGGCGCGCAGGGCGGCGGCGGCGCGGGTCAGGAGAGAGAGGGGTTTGGGAGAGAGAGAGTGGAGAGAGAGAGACCGTGCGGGGGGTTAACGGCCCTCGGCTTTGCCGTCTGCCGACATACGGCAAAGGCTCTTTTGCCGTCCGTCGACAGACGGCAAAGTCGAGGGCCGTTAGCCAGGCCGCGTGCCTCGCTTGAGTGGGCCCCGCTGGAGGTTTGTCGTCTGCCTCTGGACGGCATAGGTACCTTTGTCGTTTGCCTGCGCCAACACAGACGGCAAACCTGTGGTTTGTCGTATGTCTCTGTTTTACCGTCTGTACTTAGGGCAGCAGACGGCATACCACGGCTTAGCCGTTCGCCCCGACGAAAAACATACGGCAAAGCCCCTGGCACATGGCAAACTGGTGAATTCCAGTAGTGCATCCCAAGACTACTCCAAGCCAAGCACGCTTAACCTGGTAGTTCTTTCCTGATGGGCTCCCGGAAAAGAAGGTGCACCTTGTTGATATGAGTAGTCTATCATTCCTATTGAGATCCTGGGTTGTTACATACACCACCCCTCAAAGGAACCGACGTCCCCGTCAGCCCAGTAGGAACATTCCCCTTTGGCACACGTTTGTGCGCGCCAGTTGCAGGCATCCAACATGTACCCAATGTAAGCCTCACCGACCGACACACACACCGTGTAACCGCCAGGGTCGGCTCTGATACCAGCTGTAACGCCCCGACCACTCCCAACCGGTTAAGCTCCCGGAAAAGAAGGCACACCTTGTTGATATGAGTAGTATATCATTCCTATTGAGATCCTGGGCTGTTACATGAGGTTAAACCTCCCTCCCCGCACGCCCGTGCCCTGTGGGCCCCCTCCACCTCTTCCACCCGAACCTTATCTCCCCCACCTCCTCTCTTCTTCCTTTCTCTCTCTCTCTCCCGTGTCTCATCCCCTTCTCCGCCGGCATCACACATCGCCGAAACAATATGCAACGGCGTCGCAACACCCGTTGCTGGCAACGCTGCATTGCAGCATCTACCATGTCCTTCGAAGGTCGGCGTCATTGCAGGGGGGGGAGGTAGGTCGTCGGCTTCTCCCCTGTGCTCAAAGCGAGCGGCGGTGCTACAAGTAGGGGCTCGTCGTTGCGATGAAGGATCACCGGGGGTCGCCGAAGCTCCAAAGAAGCGTCGCGGAGTCGCAATGGAGCATCACGGGAGACCCAGTGAAGCGTCGTCAGAGTTGTAATGAAGCATCGGAGTTGCAACGGAGCATCGTCGGAGCTCCAATGAAGCGCCACTAAAGTCGCAATGAAAGCACCGGAGTTGCAACGGAGCATCGCCAGAGTCTAATGACGCACCGCCGGAGCTACAATGAAGCACCCTTCGTTTGTCGCTGCAGTGAAGAGGTGGCGGGGGCTCCCCGGGCTCTGGTGCAGCAGCTCGCCGACGACTCTAGGTGTTGCGAGATCGAAGGACGGAAAGGGGGTCTAGGAGAGGGATTGTTGCGCAATGTAAGGAGAGTGTGAGCGGTTGATTGGAAGGATCAAACGACTCGAACGAGGATGATCAGATAGTTAGGAAGGCGGTTTAAATCTGCTGGGCACCACCCGGTAGATTCTTAGCAAGCGCCTTAGAGCATCTCCAGTCGCCCCCCAACAGGCCCCCCAGGTCGCCTTTCTTATAGCCGAAGGTAAGTTTTTCTCTCAGTCGTGCCCTAGAAACCCAAATTTCGCCGGATTGAACCAAAATTGGATCCGACGAACCCAACGCGCTGGGGGCGCCGGGCGAAAGAAAATGGCGCAAAAAAAATCGCACGCGAACTCTCGCCGAGTGCGTCGCTAGTGGACTAGCCGAGTCAACGACTTACCGCTCCATCGTCCTCATCGCTTTGCCTCAGTCTTCCCGCTCGAATCAGTCCTGCCACCGGTCAGCCTTCCCAGGCGAATCAATGTTGCCGAGCAGTCCAATCGGCCACGCGACGCAGTAATGGCCGCCGCCGCTGCGTGTTCCCGCGCATTCGCGGCGTGCATCCACACCCCTCCCGCCATCTCGCCGCTATAAAATTCCACCCCTCGCTGTCGTTCGCCGCACAACTCTCTCTCTCTCTCTCTCTCTCTTTCTCTCTCTCACCTCCAAATCTCTCTTGCCGCAGACAAGCCCCTTTCTCTCTCTCTCCTTCCCCCGGAGAATGCAATGGGCGAGCGCTTCCCTGCCGATGGCACGACAGCCAACGACTTTGGCCGCTTTTGGTTGCACGAGTGGGAGGCTCGTCTGCTGCAGTAGGCGAACTACCCTCGCCCGTCGGACATGCACGTCCCGAGCTCGTGGAGGCTCAGCGTCGGCGGTGTCCCCGTGCCACCGACGCCCGCCAGCGAGGAGTTCGTCGCCGAGGTGGAGATCATTCACAACGCCATGGCGACGTTGGCGCGCGACGAGCCGAAGTTCGCCGCCAACAATCACCAGATGTGGTCGACCTACTTTGCGCGCCGCCACGCCGACGCACTGGCGTCCGTCAACGGCGGTTGCCACCGCCTATGGTGGGGCGTGCCCGGCCGGACACTCCATGTCGTCCTCACGCATATCGAGGGAGGCAACGAGCCGCTGCTGGAGTACCCGACGCCGACTCTGTCGCGCGCTCGCCGCCGGGAGCAGCTCCCACTCGGCGGCCAGTCCTCGCACGGCGGCGACAACGTGTCGTGGGTGCCCCGGCACATGGATGAGTCGACCTCGTCATCCTTTGGTTCGGGCTCCCGCTCTTCTGGAACTTGCTCGTCCCCGTCAAGCCCGAGCCACTCGCCACGCCGCTTGGCCAGCGCACCCGCTCCGACGCCTTCTCCTCCTAGACAAAGCTTCCTCAGCCAGTTGATCAAGCCGAAGAAAGAGTTGTCGCGGCCGTGAAGGAGCACGAGGCCATGGTCACCGATCTCGTGGACGGCCTCGCCTGGTCCAAGGACTACGCACGGGAGGAGATGGAGCGACAGTGTCGCGCTCTGGAGGAGATTGCCGCTCAACGACGCCTGGAGATGGCACAACGCCGGCAACAGAGCCAGGAGGAGGCCGGTGTTGTCGTCCTCGGCGACAGCAACGGCGAGGACCTAGTCCCGCTGAGGCCAAGGAGGAGGAGGAAGCCGCCGTCCACCGGCGACACAGGATGCTGTAGCAGCGCCGCGCTGAAGGACGAACCGCCGAGCGACGACCACGACGACGACGACGGCGACTACACCGCCAAGATCTACCGAATGCTCGGCATGATCTAGATATTATTTTTCTTTTTCATTAATGTTTTATGTAAAATTCGCCAAAATATCTCTGAAATCACTAATATTTCACCCAAATCAAGTGAATTTCGTTATGTTTCACCGTTTAAATTTTTTGGCCAATGGGTTCGTGACTGAAAAATAAATCGACCTCAAGCAAAAAATTCCACGGCGCACACCCAAGTGGCGATAAAATCGGCGAAAAAATGTAATTGAGGGCCAGCCGTTCGGCTGAAGATGCCCTTAAAATACATTTGTACAAGGTTTATCGCGCTCCCGCCGGACGACGCTGACGTACTGCAGCCAGCTGAGCGCGCCAAGCTGCGTGTCTTCTATCTGCCCACATGACGCGGTCACTCAGACGGGCTGTCAATGGCTACAGAAAAAGAATAAGGCACAAAAAATATGCCGACAAATAAAAGGAGCGAAAAGAGTCCCTGGAGTAGTGGGTCGCGTATGCTGGGTTTGATGGACCTGGACAGCATTTGGACGATGAGACACCAGGCACGTTCCAACAAGACGAAAACTCGACAAAGTATAAAGAGCCAGAAACTTTAGCTCAGCAACAGCCACGGCAGACTCAAGGAGCGATTTGAATAGCGATAAATCCACGATTCTGGAAAAAGATAGCACCACGAAAGAAGAGCAGTGATGCCCGGCAGGTCCAGCTAGGTTCGGGTGTTGCTCTGCCCAAGAAGCCGGCTCCTGCAGAGGAGGTAGCTTCTCCATGCAAAAGGTGAGAGAAAAGGAAGAGGTACGGTTCATCAAGATGAGGTCATGTATGGCTGCCTCCATTGGATAAAAGAAAATTTATATGGTAGTCTCAATACTTTAAATATAAACAAAGCCATGGGGCAGCATCAAGGTGATGCCTCCATAGTACATGCCCTGAGGGTAGCAGCAGCAGCTTGGAATACAAAAGCAAGAACTGAAAGTATCTACCCCAAAAAAAAAACTGAAAGTAGCTGGCTGAAACTCTGAATGAAGTACTAGCATATGAAACATATTCATCAACCGACCTTCAAACCAAACAGAATTCTGCAACAGCCATCAGAAATCTGGGTCATCGAGTGGACTCACCAGTCAGAGAAAATGATGGATCAACCACTGTGACTAAGATTACAAACAGAATAAGCCCTTTGTAAGCAGTTGAAAAGGAAGAACATAGATACAGATGTTTCGTTTTGCCCCTGCCACCATACCTTATAAATCTAAGATGCACAAAAAACAGTATTGAGACCAAAGGAGAACAGCTGGACCAAAAACTGTTAGGTTTGAACAACACACCCGGCTCAGAAGTACTTCAAAGCCATGGTGGGATTGATTTGGGCTGTTACAGGAGTGTATTTGGAGTTCACATGCTCTTACTCCCATACACTTGAAACGAACAATAGCTTACAGCTTTGGATCGGAACACATTTGGAGAACTCCAAAAAGGGCAGCACCTTAGTTTACAAGAGGGCGGGCAGGAGAGCTAACTAGGCATCTTCACAACTACAAAGGGGATACACAGATTCGTGCTCGGGAACTCGGACACCAATGGTCAAACGATCAAGCATCAGCTTCCAGCGTCTTGGAATTTGAATTAAAGCACATGCACTTGTCTATAAGAGCCTCCGACTCGTTGCCGTATTCTTTGAACCTGTACTCCTCCAACTTGAAAGCTGATGGAACCTTCCCTTCGCTGTAGCATCGGTTACACAAGCTGAAGGAGTGCTTTGTTTCCTTGAACCGTGAACCGATGATAGGATATCTGCATATGGAGCAGGTGTGGCTGCCGTGACGAACATGATCACTGTCTTCAAGCTTAACCAATGTGGTTAGGATTCCAAATCCCCAATCAGGATCATTAAACATTTCAAGGAACTCTGTGTATGAGACCATTGTAGGGTCAGACTCCCCATGCATTTCAAGCATGTCGCTAGCCCCATTGGTGGGTATGTAAACGGCACGAAGAAGTTTAACGTAATTTAGCGCATCACTCCTCCTGATCTGGCCCCTGCCACCTTCGCTTGCAGGACGCCAAAGGAGTGCGTCGAAGACAACACGTTTGCGCTTATCCACAGGACCAGAACAGATTGGAGCAATGATAGCAAAGAACATCCCAAGATCAACCCGACCAGAGCCAGATGCATCAAGGACGGAGAGAATCCTTTCGTTCATTGTCTTGACAGCGCCCTGGAAGGTATCTGGCTTGAGGAAAGATAGGAGCCTGCGAAGGATAACCTCAAGAGCTGCTTTCCTGATTGACTTCTCTGGGACGCCAGCTCCTGAGTATGATACGGGGACATCATTCTCATTCATCTCTTTCCTCAGAAGCTCGGCATCACAGTGGCCAAGCTTTGTCGTCCTCTCGAAGGCCCTTATATCAAGGGCATTGGCCAAATCCTGCCGCAATGTGGTCTTCCTTCCAACCCTCTTGAACTTGGATGCTTCTACAATAACAAAGGCTTCCTCTCCTTGAGCATCATGCTTTCCTTTTGAAGGCTTTGGCTTCTTTTTCTGCAGTGTCTTCAGATGCGAGATGGCGTCGTACACCTCCACCCTTTGTGTCATCTTAAATGCCTCCTTGAGTGCCTTCTTGGCCTCGTCGGACTCTCCCTGCCCAAGCAACGCGACCGCCTTGTTTAGCTGAGCACGCCAATGGTTTGGCCGGATGCTCAGCACACGAGTATACATCTCCGCAGCCCGCACAAATCGGCCCGCGTCCATGTTCAATCCACCAAGATTGTATAAGGCATCAACATGCCCAGGCTTAAGATCAATTGCTTTCTGGAACTCCTGAACGGCACGGTCATCATCCCCCACTGCATGCAAGGCTGACCCAAGATCACAATGTGCATCTGCATAGTCTGGCTTCAGGAAGATGGCCTCCTCCAGTGCCTTCTCGGCTGCACGGTATTCCCCAACACCAAAGAGCGCACTCCCAAGGAGCTTGAGCGCACGGGCATGGGATGGACACAATATGGCAGCCTCTCGATAGTGCTCGCATGCACCAAGTACCATCCCCTCAGCCTCCATTGCGATACCAAGGTTGACATGGATCTGCGGGAGAATGTCCGCGGACTGGGAGTTGCCTGCCTCTGCGGCCTCGAGGGCAAGGAGAAACTCCTCCTTGGCCTCAGCGTGGCGGCCCAAGGCGTAGAGGCAGTTACCAGCGCGGAAGTGCGGGCGGACGTCAGTGGGCTGCAGCTCGCAGCCACGGCGGAAGCTTGCAAGCGCATCTCGGAAGAGGCGGTGCTCGGAGAGCGCCCGGCCGATGACCATGTGGTTGTCGAAGGCCTCCTCGCGTGAGCGGGAGGCGTCGGCGCGCGTGCGGAGAACGGCGAGCTCCTTGACAAAGGTGAGGTAGTCGCGGCTCGTCTCATCCCAGGGCGCGGCCGCCAAGCCCGAATCGGCGGAGCCGGAGATCTCCCTGGACCAGCCGGCCTCGGAGAAGGAGTCGAGGTTGCTGCCGCCACCGCTGGTGTCGATGGAGGAGGTCTTCCGCAGCTGCTTGGAGCGGAGGCGCTTGACGAGTATCTCGAGGTCATCGAGGAGCGCCCAGGAGGAATCGAAGGCAATCCCGTGGTTGGGCGAGGTGGCCCAGGCCGGCGCGGCGGCGGCGGCGCGGGAGCTGGAGGAAGGCCCGGTGGCGATGCCGAGCGGCCTGAAGTGGTCGTCGAGCAGCGAGGCGGCGACGGCGGAGGCGGAGGTCGGGGAGGGCGAGGCGGCGGGGTCCCCGGGCGCGATCTCGGGGGAGGAGGCGTCGGAGTCGAGGGCGGGGAGGGAGAGGGCGAGGAAGTCGCGGTCGACGTCGCCGGCGCCGTCGTCGTAGGTGCGGAGCAGGCCGGTGAGGGAAAGGCCCTCGCCGTCGGGGAGGATGAACTCGGCGTAGGTGCGGAATACCTCGTCGAGGATGGCGGAGATCTGGTCGTCGCTGAACTTGACCCTGGGGTTGACGGCGACGACGAGCTTGGCCATCTCGGCGCGGTCGAGGCCCCCGTCCCCGTTGGCGTCGAAGCGGTCGAAGATCCTGCGCACCTTCTCGGCCCGCGCGCCCCGGCCCGCCGACGCCGCCGACGCCGACAGCGCCATCGTCGCGGTGGGCGCGGGGAGAGGGGAGGGGAGGGGAGGCGGGTGGTGGGGAGGGGGGAATGGGAGGAGGCGAATTTGGCACGCGCGGGGGCGGGCGGGGCGGGGGAGGCGGGCGCGGGGTGGGGATTTGAGGGGTGGGGCCAAGGGGGGAGGAGGGAGCGGCGGTTGTGGTGCGGGCGGCGGGGTGTGGACGAGGTGGAAGAAAGGGAGGAGACGATGGTTGGCAGCCTGGCTTGTGGCTTTGGCTAGCTGGACGGACCTCGAGGGCTGAATTCGCGAGGGCTGGTCCTTCACGTGGTGGATAGGGCGCTCCGCCCCGCCCCGTCCGGCACTGGTCAAGATTGAGCGGCTTTGGAGCCACAGAGATGTTGGCGCGCACGTTGAGGCAGGCCCAGGCCCCGTCACGATCGGCCGCGCGCACTCGCTGTCTCTCGCACCGTTGTGGTTTGCTTCCCAGTGGCCTAGTGTCGTGGTGCTGGTCCTCGATCGGTCCTGCTACGGCTACAGCAGTCAGCAGGAGTGTCTCCTTGAGCTGAACTGGTTATTGTTGTTGGGGACCGTTTTCTTTTCAAACAGAAAAAATGATTTATCACAAATGCGAAACATCCTAACCATAATAAAGATTATATTAAGATAAGAATCTTGGGTCATTAAATGACCGGTATCACCGTCAAAATGCAATCGTTACGTCGTTCTCGTAGCTTTCATTCAAAAACCGAAAGGATCGAGATAGACCTAGAGGGGGTGAATAGGTTATATTACAAATTTTAACACTACTTAGTAATTTTAGGCAATAATGCGGAAAATAAAGATGTACTTTACAATTGCAAGGATGACCTAAATATGACAAGGGAAACAACAAGCACAATATACTCAAGTAAGAGGGGATAAATAGCAAGGTAGCACAAGTAAAAGGGAAAGAGTAGGGATAACCGAATGACGCGAAGACAACGATGTATCCCAATGTTCACTTCCTTGAAGGGAAGCTACTCACCGTTCGGAGAGAGTGGGTGAAACCATGAAGGCACACCAACGCCACGAAGGCTCACTCTATTCTCCTTGAGATATCACCACGAAGGCGATTCCCAACCACTATCGATTGACCTTAAAGGTGGTCACCAAACCCTCACAAACTCAACGGAGGTAATCACAATGGTCGATTTCTCTCCGAAGAACCCCTACCCGCCTAAGAGTCTCCAACTTCCAAAAGTAACAAGATTAATGGGGAAAGCTCAAGACTTGCTCAAAATGCGATTTGCTTTGGTTGAAACATGGGGAAGGGCCGGATCTATCACGGGGTGAAAGATTCAACAAGAACTCTCAAGGGTCTCTCCGGGATCTGAGATTTGGTGAGGGAGAGAGTGAGAGGGAGCACTTGTGTTCTTGTGTGTTTGCAAATGAAGTGGTCAACCCTCACATGTGGCGGTGAGGGGGTATAAATAGTACAAGGGCTGAAATGGCCGTTGGAGCATTCTGCTTGCATAAGTGTCGGACGTCCGACATATACCGGACGTCCGAAACTTGCATACCGGACGTCCGGCTTCCACTGGACATCCGAAAACACACAGCATGCGCAGATGAACATAGTTGAAACAGAGTCCAGTAACCAGGTACTGGACGTTCGACAACGACCGAACATCCGATGACCGGATGTTCGATGGGCGCCGAATTTCCGATAAAGTAGAGTGAAAACCCACTGACCCTTCGGACCCTATTGCCGACACCAACTGGACATCCGACAGGGACCGAATATCCGTTATAAATAGGAAAAAGCCCACTGACCTCTCGGATCCTCATTCCGACGGTGACCGGACGTCCGGGAGCTCGAGGTACCGGACGCTCGAGAGCTCGAGGTATCGGACGTCCGACGGTGACCAGACGTCCGATGTGTGCATGTTATAGCAGACTGGTTAATGAATGAGTGCCATGGAATTTTTGGTTTTTTTGTTAATAGTCTGAGCAAGACCTAAGACATAAACCCAATGATCCCCTCTTAATAGTGCGGGGATCCCTATACTCAAGATAACCGAAAAAGCTTACGCTTCAACTCCATTGGTTCCTGATACGTCCAAAACGTATCTATAATTTATGCTTGCTCCATGCCTATTTTGTGTGATATTGCTATGATATTGATGAACTTCCATACACTTTTGATCATATTTGGACTAACCTATTAACTCAGTGCACCCCAGTGCCAGTTCCTGTTTTCTGCTGTTTTTCTATTTCAGGTTTCCCCTTATTTAAAGTACCAGAAAAATTCCGGGAAAATATAGGAAAAATCAGCGTACGGGAACCTTCCAGAAGAGCCAAAGTCGGGGCCGAGGGGGGCCAGAGGGCGCGGCCCCACCCCTGGCCGCGCCAGGGGGGCGCCTGGAGCCCCTGGCCCACCTCTGGCTGCCCCCTTCGCCTATTTATTCCCCGTGACGAGAAACCCTCGGGAACGGAACCCTTTTTCGCGATCTCTCCTTTGTTCCGCCGCGGCCGCACTTCCAAGATCGGGAGCACCAGAAGACCTCTTCCCGGCACCCTGCCGGAGGGAGGAATCACCTCCGGGAGCTTCTACACCACCATGGATGCTTCCCGGATGAACCGTGAGTAGTCCACCTTGGACCATGGGTCTATGATCAGTAGCTATGTGATGTTCTCCTCCCCTCTTTGTTCTTCATGGATTAGACCTCGTGAGCTGCCCTACATGATCGAGGCACTTATGTAATCTTTCTGCTGTTGCTATGCTGAGTTTGCTGGAATCCGATGGATTATGAGATTATGTTCAGATTGTGATTGAGTTATATATTTGATTCTCTTCTTTTATATTTATGTTCTTGAGTAATTCTTGCATGTTCTCCGTTGTTGTTTATTGCTTTGGCCAAGTAGTAGGTAGTGACTCCAAGAGGGAGCGTTATGCATGATTGTGGGTTCATGACCCCCGATGACTAGCTTGAGTGACAGAAACATGAGTCTAGGGGATGTGTTGTTGCCACAAGGGGGAAAACAACGGTGCTTGTACTTGCGGGTGCAAGGATTGTTTACTTTAAGCAAAGTTCTTTAATGCAGTTGTCTGTTGCTTTGAGTTTACACTTTGGGTGGGATTCGCAACTTAATACCAGCGAGATGTTCTGGATAGATATCTCAAGGTGGATGATTAGTAGGTAGATGCAGATGGATTTCGGTCTACTTGTCTTGGCGTACTGCCCATGCTTTTGAGCCTCTTCCTTTCTTTATAGCATAATTAGCATTGGTTTGCGCACATAATCCTGTCAATTGCCCAGCTGTAAATTTTTTACCTCGCATGGCTATTTTATCGTCTTTTGGGAGAGAGACGTCACTAGTGAACATCATAGGACCCCGGTCCATATTTCCAATACTGTTTACACCTTCAATTTACTTTCAGTATTTACTTTTCCGTAGCTATCACTATCATTATCCCGTGCGTTTTATCCTTTGTAAACAACAAGGCCGGAGGAATTGACAACTCCTCTGTACTCGTTGGGAGCAAAGCTATCTGTTGTGTGTGCAGGTCCAGGTCAAGGAAGCAACTTTTGTCTAAAACGGTGCCATTGTTTCCTTGCCACCTACTTGTATCTGTTGGAGTCCTACTGGTCCGACACTCAACCTTAGCATCTTCGCTAAGGGAAATTTGCCGCTACGCTACATCTCACCTTCCACTTGGGGTAACCAACGAGGGGCGAGTATTATCTCGTGTATCAAGCAAATTTCTGGCGCCGTTGCCGGGGACTCCACTCTTCAAGATAGGGGAGTTGCACACTATCTTTTATCATTGCTTTTTAGTCTTGTTAGTTTACCTTTCAATTTTTGCTTTAGTGTCTTTTATCAAAAATCAAAAAAATAGTTATTTTGCTTGCTGCTACTATGGGTTCCTCTGAAAACACCAAGTTGTGTGACTTCACTAGTCACAACAACAGTGACTTTATCTGCACTCCTATTGATACACCTGCTACTTCAGCACCTTCTTATGAGATTAAACCTGCTTTGCTGAACCTTGTTATGAAAGATCAATTCTCTGGTGCTAGAGATGATGCTGCTTTGCACTTAAATAATTTTATCGGGATTTGTGATATGCAAAAGTACAAAGAAGTAGATGGTGATATTGTTAAGCTTAAGCTTTTTTCCTTTCTCCTTGAGAGATGAAGCTAAAATCTGGTTTCAATCCTTGCCTAAGAATAGCATTGACTCTTGGGATAAGTGCAAGGATGATTTTATTGGGAAGTACTATCCCCCTGCTAAGATTATTCAATTGAGGAGCTTTATTATGAATTTTAAACAATTGGATAATGAACACGTTGCCCAAGCTTGGGAACACATGAAATCTCTTGTTAAGAATTTCCCTACGCATGGTTTGACTACTTGGATGGTTATCCAAACTTTTTATGCAGGCTTGAACTTTACCTCGCAGAACTTGTTAGATTCGGCCGCGGGAGGAACCTTTATGTCAACTACACTTGGTGCTGCCACAAAACTTCTCGATGAGATGATGACCAACTATTCCCAATGGACACCGAAAGAGCTCCAACAGGTAGGAAGGTAAACTCTGTCGAGGAGATCTCCTCCCTAAATGAAAAAGTTGACTTGATTATGTCTCTACTTACCAAGCAATCTCCTATTGATCCTCAAGATGTTCCTTTAAATTCTTTGATTGCTCAAGATCAAGTAGATGTGAAATTTATCTCTAGAAACAACTTCAACAACAATGCTTATAGGAGTAACTTTGGTAGCAATCCTAGACCGTTCCCCTCCAACAACTATGGGAACAACAACACTTATCCTAGCACCAAAAACTCCACTTCTGAATTAGAGAGTATGCTTAAAGACTTTATCACTACCCAAAAAACCTTCAACAAGAGTGTAGAGGAAAAACTAGACAAACTACATAACCTCTCGTCGAAGGTAGACAACTTATCCCATGAAGTAGAATTGCTTAAAATTAGAACTTCTCCCCTTGAGGAGAGGAAGGTCACTCCTATGAATGCTATCCAAGTGCAAATTAATGAAAACATTAGGATGATGGCTAAACTTAAAGAGAGATGGGCTAGAGAAAAGGAGGAAGAAGATAGGATTAAGAGCCTTCCTACACACCATACTGTTGCTACTATCCAAGTGGTTGAGGATATCCAAACTCTTAGCACCCAATGCACCCCTAGTCCCATAGGACCTATTAATGGTGATGCTATGGCCTCAACCGTAGAAGAAGAAATTCCTATGACTATAGAATCTACCAAACAAGTGAGCCTAAAGGACACCACTACTACTCTACTTGATAGTAGTGACCTTGATTTTGATAATTGCACCCTTTCTGAAGTTATTCGTTTTCTTCACAAGATGTCTAGAGACCCCCACACTAGCACACTTAATCTTGCCTTCACGGAGCATATCACTAATGCTCTTATCAAAGCTAGGGAGGAGAAGCTTAGGGTAGAAGCCTCCATACCTAGAAAGCTAGAAGATGGTTGGGATCCTATGGTTAAAATTAAGTTGAATAACTTTTCTTGCTATGCTTTATGTGATGTTGGAGCTAGTACCTCTGTTATGCCCAAAAGAATGTATGATATATTTGAATTGAAACCTTTTGATCCTTCTTCTTTTGGTGTTCGTCTTGTCGATTCTTCCATAAAGAAACCTTTGGGGAAGATCGATGATGTTCTTATCATTGTCAATGACTACCCACCTCTGAACTAGAGACCTTGCTTAAAAACTTTATCACTACCCAAAAGTCCTTCAACAAGAGTGTAGAAGAGAAATTAGAAAAATTAGATATCCTCTCTTCGAAGGTAGACAACATAGCCCATTATGTTGAGATGCTTAAGATTAGAACTTCTCCCCCCGAGGAGAGGAAGACCACTCCTGTGAATGTTATCCAAGTGCAAATTAATGAAAACATTAGGATGTTGGGAAAACTTAAAGAGAGATGGGCTAGAGAAAAGGAGGAAGAAGAGAGAGTTAAGGGCCTTCCTACCTACCACACCATAGCTACTATCCAAGTTGTTGAGGATGTCCAAACTGTTAGCACCCATGACACCCCTAGTCCCACTGGACCTATCAATGGTGATGCTACCACCTCAACCATAGATGAAGAAACCTCTATGAACATAGAGGCTTTCAAACAAGTGATCCTAAATGATATCACTAACTCCTTGATAGATAGTAGTGATCTAGACTTTGACAACTGCACATTACCTGAAGTTATTGGTTTCCTACACAAAATGTCTAGAGACCCCCACACTAGCACACTTAATCCTTCCTTCACAGAGCATATCACCAATGCTCTAATCAAAGTTAGGGAGGAGAAGCTTAGACTAGAAGCCTCCATACCTAGGAAGCTAGAAGATGGTTGGGATCCTATGATAAAAATCAAATTGAATAACTTCTCTTGATTTGCTCTTTGTGATGTTGGAGCTAGTACCTCCTTTTTTCCCAAAAGAATGTATGATATGCTTGAATTGAAACCTTTTGATCCTTGTTCTTTTGGTGTTAGTCTTGTCGATTCTTCCGTAAAGAAACCTTTGGGGAAGATCGACGATGTTCTTGTTTTTCAATGACAATTATGTTCCCGTTGATTTTACTATTATGGACATTGAATGTGAACCTTCTTGTCCAATTATTTTGGGACGTCCTTTTTTTCGCACCGTGGGTGCTGTTATTGATATGAAAGAAGGGATTATAAAATTCCAATTCCCTCTCAATAAAGGGATGGAACATTTCCCTAGGAAAAAGATTAAGTTTCCTTTGGAGTCCGTCACACGGGCTAGTTATTTTCTTGAAAAGACTTGATCTATTTGCATTAAGCCTAGCTAATGGCTTTAAAGAAGCGCTTTCGGGAGGCAGCCCACAACGAATTTAGGATTTCATTTTTGTTTTCCTTCTGTTTTTAGTGGTCTTGATGATTGTTACTACTGTATCAACATCATTGTATCTTTACTTTTCAAGCTTTGTGCCTTTTATAGCTTCATACGACAAGGGAAGTGAAAGTTGTGACATGCTGTCCAGAAAACAGATTCTGTCCTCGTGACTAGAAAAATCAGAAAAAAATTCCAGTTCATCTTTTTGAGCTGAATTTTTTACACAGCATGATCTATACAATTACGAAACTTTCGTATGTTCTGAGTTTTTTTATTTGAGTTTCAGAAGTATCCCTAAAAAATTCGTTTCTACCTGCTGGTCTGTTTTTCACAGATTATGTCCTGTTTTGCCTTTTCTTCATTTTGCAAACCTTAAGCTTGTTTTTATTTGCAAATACTTTTTGGAAACCTTGAGAAACAATATCTCTTCAAGAATATCTTTATTTTCAGTAGATAAAAAATTATTTTATTATGGGTACTAACCTCGCTAATCAGATTATGACGAGTTATGTTTGAAGGGAGTTTTCAAGTGTGCGAGGGAAGATGATGAAAGAAGATTCAGGAGTGTAAAGCGCTCAAGCTTGGGGATGCCCATATGCATCCCCAATAAATATTCAAGGAGACTCAAGCGTCTAAGCTTGGGGATGCCCCCGTGCATCCCCTTCTCCATCAACAATTATCAGTTCGTCTCTCGTTTCACTATATTTTTATCACTTCATGCGTTATGTGCTATTCTTGGAGCGTCTCGCTCTTAGGTTTTATTTTTAGTTTTATTTAGCTTTGATTGCTGTTCATAACAAGTTAGAACCCAACTTTCTTTGTGTGGGAGAGAAACACGCTCCACTTCCAAAATCTAGAACACAACATAGGAATTTTCATGCTTATCTTTGTTGTGTGTGTTCTTGATCTTTTCGTAGCTACTGTCATGTTTAGCTCTTGGTTTTCATGTTTATCTTTTCAAAGAGCTTTTGTTTAGTTTGTTGTTGGAACTCTCTTGAGTTTTCATGTTTATCTTGTTTAGAGAGTTCGCTTGTTGCACTGAGTTTTGTGTCTTGACTTGAAGTAGGTAATTGAGGTTGCTATTCTTTTTGTAGTAGTAACTTGCAATAGTTTTGAGGTGTTGTTTTGAGTAATGTTTGGAATTTTGGTGTCAAGAGATTTAGCCTATTAGTGATAGATGTCGTATTTTGGGCAATCCGTGTTTATTTTCAAAACCTACAAATTAGTTGAGAACTCTAGCTACTAGATGGATCACTATTCTTCTTAGGGGTCGAATATTAGAGTACACTCACGTACCATGAGTCGAGGATGCGCAAGGATAACCAAACACCCATACACTCCTCCTCGGGGTACTTGTCTCTTTGTGAAACCTCCTTATTAGATTGAGAGTTACCGATAATAAGTGCATGAGTTCTTCGGACTAATGTGAGTATTCGAAAGTTGACACTTCCACCTTCCCATATTTTGCTAGCCTTTCCTGTGCCGTGCATTGCTTTCTTCTCACTCCGAGATTTGGTGTCCACCTTCGACGGTACATCCAAACCCTTGGCATGATACGCTCTTTCATCATAAACCTCCTTATATCCTTCCTCAAAACATCCACCATACCTACCTATCAAGGCATTTCCATAGCCTTTCCGAGATACATTGCCATGCAACATCCATCTTCTCATGATTTGATCTTCATGTCATACATGCTACTTACTTGATCGATGAGCCTCATGCTAGTTGGTCCTTTCCCTAATCATTGCTACATGACGCGCTAGTATCATTGCATATCCGGCTACACTGGCAGAGGCATACATTTGCATGCTTCATGATAGTTACATCTTCTTTATGATTTGAGTACTTTGTAAAGTGTGAAAGATCGTCTATACTTCTTGTAATATATAGAGTGTTGCCCCTAAAGTGAGGAAAAGGTCCCAAAGTGGACAAATTAAAATATCAATTAAAAGATCCCAAAGGGGACAAATGAGAGAAATAGAAAGAGCCATTGAGGCCACCAAAAAAATACAAAAAAGGAAAAAAAAAGAGAAAAAAGAAAATAAAAAGAGAGAAGGGGGCACACTACTATTCCTTTTGAGAGATCCACATTTGTACTCCATTTTATATCTTGTACTCCATAGAGATTGTCATTCATGCATATAGCTATGTGGGGACCTTTACACTATAGAACTTGGCTTGTATATTCCAATGACGAGCCTCCTCAAATGAGCTCTAGGTCTTCTTGAGCAAGCAAGTTGGATGCACCCCCACTAGTTCCTTTGGAGAGATTTTAGCTCATATGTGCATCCGTTGCATGGCAATCCCTACTCCTCACATCATATCTATCATTTGGCTTTCTCTCGCCTATGATTGTCCTCATTGATGTGAGCCTTTCACACCTTTTTGTCTTCCTCCTCCACCTTATCCTCTCTTTGCCATACTAAGTGTCAACTTTCTTGCTTACGCTCATCCATTGCTTGAGTGCTCAAAAATGTCGAAAAGGAGTGGATCATTTTGACTTGTACCTGGCTAGTGGTCTAGGGATGAGTCAAGATAATATTCCAAAGAAGACCAAGTGTGACACTTTAGTAGATTGAGTTCTCAACATAAAAATATTTTTTCTCGTATATCCCTATCCCCTTTCTTGCACGCAAACACCATTTGGAGACATTCGAGTCACGGACAGCGAGAGCTCTTGCACCTTTATGTTCTGATGTTGCTTATTTCAATGCTAAATATAGACTCTTGCCTGATATGACTTGAATTGAATTACATGACTTGATTGCTTTACTTAAAAGTTCTTATATGGTTGTTAGCATGTCACCACAGAAATTATGCTTGTTATCATTTACCTACTCGAGGACGAGCAGGAATTAAGCTTGGGGATGTTGATACGTCCAAAACGCATCTATAATTTCTGCTTGCTCCACGCCTCTTTTGTGTGATATTTCTATGATATTGACGAACTTCCATACACTTTTGATCATATTTGGACTAACATATTAACTCAGTGCACCCCAATGCCAATTCCTGTTTTCTGCTGTTTTTCTATTTCAGGTTTCCCCCTTATTTAAAGTACCAGAAAATTTTCGATAAAAATATAGGAAAAATCAGCATACGTGAACCTTCCAGAAGAGCCAAAGTGGGGGCCGAGGGGGGCCAGAGGGGCCCCAGGCGGCCAGAGGGTGCGGCCCCACCCCTAGCCACGCCAGGGGGGTGCCTGGAGCCCCTGGACCATCTCTAGCTGCCCCCTTCGCCTATTTATTCCCCGTGACGAGAAACCCTCAGGGACGGAACCCCTTTTAGCGATCTCTCCTCTGTTCCGCCGCCGCCGCGCTTTCAAGATAGGGAGCACCAGAAGACCTCTTCCCGGCACCCTTCCGAAGGGAGGAATCACCTCCGGGAGCTTCTCCACCACCATGGATGCTTCCCAGATGAACCGTGAGTAGCCCACCTTGGACCATTGGTCTATGATCATTAGCTATGTGATGTTCTCCTCCCCTCTTTGTTCTTCATGGATTAGACCTCGTGAGCTGCCCTACATGATCGAGGCACTTATGTAATTTTTTTGCTGTTGCTATGCTGAGTTTGCTGGGATCCGATGGATTATGAGATTATGTTCAGATTGTGATTGAGTTATATATTTGATTCTCTTCTTTTATATTTATGTTCTTGAGTAATTCTTGCATGTTCTCCGTTGTTGTTTATTGCTTTGGCCAAGTAGTAGGTAATGACTCCAAGAGGGAGCGTTATGCATGATTGTGGGTTCATGCCCCTCGATGACTAGCTTGAGTGACAAAAACATGAGTCTAGGGGATGTGTTGTTGCCACAAGGGGGAAAACAACGGTGCTTGTACTTGCGGGTCCAAGGATTGTTTACTTTACGCAAAGTTTTTTAATGCAGTTGTCTGTTGCTTTGAGTTTACACTTTGGGTGGGATTCGCAACTTAATACCAGCGAGATGTTCTGGATAGATATCTCAAGGTGGATGATTAGTAGGTAGATGCAGATGGATTTCGGTCTACTTGTCTTGGCGTACCGCCCATGCTTTTGAGCCTCTTCCTTTCTTTATAGAATAATTAGCATTGGTTTGCGCACATAATCATGTCAATTGCCCAGATGTAATTTGTTTACCTCGCATGGCTATTTTATTGTCTTTTGGTAGAGAGAAATCACTAGTGAACATCATAGGACCCCGGTCCATATTTCTAATACTGTTTACACCTTCAATTTACTTTCAGTATTTACTTTTCCGTAGCTATCACTATCATTATCCCGTCCGTTTTATCCTTTGTAAACAACAAGGCCGGAGGAATTGACAACTCCTCTGTACTCGTTTGGAGCAAAGCTATCTGTTGTGTGTGCAGGTCCAGGTCAAGGAAGCAACTTTTTTCTAAAACGGTGCCATTGTTCCCTTGCCACCTACTTGTATCTGTTGGAGTCCTACTGGTCCGACACTCAACCTTAGCATCTTAGCTAAGGGAAATTTGCCGCTACGCTATATCTCACCTTCCACTTGGGGTAACCAACGAGGGGCGAGTATTATCTCGTGTATCAGTTCCATATATCGAGCAATTGATAACGTCAATGGTCCATGATCCACCATCACATCGAACCGAGGACTAATACCTGAGATATACTTGACAAACATTATTAGTCCCCTATATGTATATTGTCATCAACATCAAAATATGATTAATGGCATGATTTCACTTTCAATCTTCCCCTTTTTGGTAGTTGATGACAACATACATTTAGCTCCCAAAGAGATACAAATTTTAGCTTTAGTGGGAGCATGTTTTATTATGAACTCCCCCTCAATGTGTGGATATAAGATTCTTGACTTTAAGCAAGATGCACAAATTGAGAGTAGTCCCATCACATGATATTACATATCCATAGGTTATATCATTGAAGCTAGCAATATATGATTATGACAATGACAATGTGAATTGCAAGCAGAAGATAACCAAATATGACCATAGAAACACAAACCAAATACATTTTAAGCCAAGACACATAAGACGACACCATGGATAGTACTAAAGGTTCACAAGGTTCACATAGCATCCTAGCATAGTAGTACGAACACACACCAAGTTCACACAAAGACATAACAGACCAGACAAATTCAAGTCACATAATCAACGCCTAGACACCATAACTAAAACTGGATACATGTGTCTCTCCCCCTTTGGAATCAAGTACCAAAAAGGGGGCGACACAACCAAATATGAGCTAGTGAGTGCCACTGCCACTAGCACCCGAGGCCTCCGAGAAGAAGTCGGCCCATTCCGGACCCGTGGGGAAGCTGAACCCAAGATCAACAGGAGGATCCTCCGAAAGATGCTCATCATCGCTGACGTCGGCCTCACCAGCAGCTCAGAGATGTGCCTTGAGCTTGTTCTTGGAGGAGAAGAGCCCGGAGACGACAGCGTGGTTGGAGGTGCAGTTGAAGGTGATAGCCCGCATCATGGCAGATTAGGCTTTGCCCAAGAAGTGAGCAATCCTCCGCATGGGAGCCTGCTCAGAGGTGTGACGCCAGAGTGTACCACCAACAGTGGCAGACTCAGGAACAACGCTGGACGAAGGAGCAGGGGCCTCAGCATACTTGTAGGACGGGACGGTCCACATCGTGTGATGATGAGTGAGCTCAATGGGGTGCGACGCACGAGACTGAATGAGAGCCATGATAAAAGGAGCATGAGGAAAACTGCGCCGAGTTTGAATGCTGGCTAGGCGGATCTCATGCCAAATGAAGTGTGGTATATCAATGAGCTCCGTGGGGTGCGACTCCATGCGACACATCAGATCAATGGCATAGCTACTGCACGTGGACTTGTCCCCAGACTTCGAATAAAGGGTCTGAAGCACACACTGAAACAAGAAATGGTATGGTGGCTTCCATATAGACACATCATTGAGATTCTTGTAAGTGTCATCACCCTTCAAACCCGGTTTGATGAACCGAATGCAGTCCTCGTGAGTCATGGGCTTGTGCTCCTCACTGGCAGAGTGGATGTGGAAACCAGAGGCCCGAAAGCTAAGGGCCTTTGCAAACTGAGCATATGTGGCAGAGAGGCGCTCCTCACTAGTCATCCATGTAACAATCCTATTCTTGAAGAAGCACGTGGCATAGAACTGAAGGATAGCAGCCGTGTTCCATTCATGCTAAAAACCAAAAGGCGCAGGAAGTCCCATTGCATCAATAATAGCACCGACACCCGGAAACTTGGAGGGATGGCCCCGAATGAACTGAAGTGGAATGGAAGCATGGGAGTTGACCGGTCCTTTATGCAGAACAACGAAGTAGAATACATCCGCCTGCACATTTGTCCAAAAACGTGGATCAAGACAATCCTGCTCAGCTTCAAATTGGTTGACATCACGGAGCAACTTCTGATATGCAGTGGCAGAAGACTTGGAGTAGTCCGAGGCATGACGGCCATGGGTGGCAACCGGTTCATAAGAGATATGAACACGGGCCACCTGTGGTGCGTCATCGGGGGCCACATCATCTCCACCATGTGCACCCGATGCAGAGGAGGAGGCCCGAGCAGCGCGACGTGGACCAAGTTTGGCACGCGCAGACGGGCGAACAGGAGCCTCTGGAATGAGTTCCTCTGCAGCAAACTCAGCATCAACCTCCTCATCGACTTCATCCTCGAAAGTAAGATCTGGATCATCATCGGTATCATCACTGTCAGTGGCGGGGTCGGTGTATTGGGGCTGTTTCCCACGGGTGGCATCACAACGAGCATGACGACGAGGGCGGTCGTGTTCATCGGAGTTCGTGGACCCACCTAGGCAAGCACATGGTGAATGAGTGACCGGACGCAACAGACAAATTTTGGCCGAGGACAAGGTGGATGAGAGGCGACGAGAAGTGTGAGGTATGAGAGGCATACCATGAGAGTAGGATCCACCAGCACCCTTGTGAGAGGAGCGTTTTTTCCGCACCATCGCGAAACCCTAGATGGGGAACGAGCAATAAGGCACAAATCCGGACACCAATCCCAAAAGTAATTGGATGGAAGGGGAGATCAGGGGAAGTTGTACCCGTGGCGTGCAGATCCAGGCATGGGCGCGCGCCGGGCGGGGCGGACTGGCCGACAGCGTCGAGGGGCGGAGGCGGCGACGTCACAAAACATGGGAAAGGGAGAGAAAAACTGCTCCCTCAGCCCGACGCATCATTTATATAGGCCGCGGTTCGTCGGACGTTCGGTGCGGGTCGGACGTCCGATGGTCGGACATCCCAAATTGACCGGATTTCCGACAGGGCAGGATAGGGCTACAGGAGGTTAGGTCGAGCCCAGGTGAAAAAATTTGCGAGGGTCAATCGAACCATGGAGGACATATAGATAGGGTCATATAGATTACCACCGAGGCATACAAGTACGAAACATCAATCAAGCCAAAATATAAGTAACACCCAATCCTTCCACAAGGAGGGTCGATGGCTGAAGCCACCATGTTTGAGCATATGTGTTTATGACATCGCGAAGATGTACCATGGGTTCAAAAACACTACTGCATCTTTAACCGCTACACATGGTCTCACCGTAGTGATCATGTGGATTGTTGATGTGTTCATCTATTTATGCATCACGTAGGGAGTTGAGAACTTACGAATTAAGTTTCTCCCCCTACTTACATGCCTACATCTAGACAAGTTATTTTTCTATGTGTAGAATGAGAGCAAGATACCCCTAGGCTGAAAAGCTATAACGTTCCAGGATATCAAGTTCACCCCTTAGTTGGCAAAACCTTGCTTGATCCAAAGGCTTTGTGAAGATATCGGCAAGTTGCTTGTCGGTTCCCACATGTGCAAGAACAATATCACCCTTTTGAATATGATCTCGTATGAAGTGATGACGAATGTCAATATGCTTGGTGCGAGGATGTTGACAAGGGTTGTTGACAATCTTGATGGCACTTTCATTGTCACATAAGATGGGTGCCTTCTTATAGGTGAGTCTATAATCCTTCAAAGTTTGCCTCATCCGTAGGATTTGAGTAGCACAACCTGCGGCGGCAACATACTCGGCTTCGGCGGTGGAGAGGGAGACACAATTTTGCTTCTTGGAGTTCCAACTTACCAATGAGCGCCCAAGAAATTTGCATGAACTGGAGGTTGATTTCTGATCCACGTTGTCTCTGTCCCAATCTGCATCTGTGTACCCCAAGAGATCAAACTTGGCTTCCTTGGGTTACCAAAAGCCCAACGAAGGAGTATGAACAAGGTATCTAAGAATTCACTGAACCGCCAAATGGTGACTCTCCATAGGAGAGGCTTGATATCTTGCTTACATTCCTACGCTAAGCATAATATCCAGTCTAGACGCACGAAGGTAAAGCAATCACCCTATCATAGAACGATAAATATTAGCATCAAATGGAATACCGGAAAGGTCTTGATATATACATCCCTTGGTTGACATGGGTGTCTTGCATGGCTTGGCATATTTCATACCAAACTTCACGAGCATGTCTTGAATGTACTTTGTTTGGGAGATGAAGGTTCCTTCGAAAAATTGCTCGATTTGAAATCCAAGGAAATAATTCAAGCTCCCCATCATGGACATCTCAAAGTTCTTGGTCATAGTCTCTGAGAACCACTTGCACACAAATGGGTTAGGAGAACCGAATATTATGTCATCTACATAGATTTGGCATATGAGCAACTCACCATTGGTTCTATTGGTAAAAAGAGTGGCATCAATGACACCCCTCACAAATCCTTTCTCGAGTAAAAACTTCCTAAGATGGTCGTACCAAGCCCGAGGGGCTTGCTTAAGACCATATAGTGCCTTATGAAGTTTGTACACGTGATCCTTGTGATGAGGGTCATAAAAGCCGGGTGGTTGTGTGATGACCCTCAACTGTAGGGGATCATTTGTAGCATTTTCGATAAATAAGAGTGTCGAACCCAAAGAGGAGCAGAAGGTATTGGTAAGTGACTTTGGTAAAGAAATAGTTGCAGGAACTGAATGATAACTTTTTAGGGCGTTTTCGATATAAGCAACAAAAAAGGATAAAAGCAAGCAAAGTAAAGAGCACTTGAGGAGTAACAAGTGGCCCGATCCTTTTGTCAGAAGGATAGGCCTAGCAACTGGACTTATAAAGGCTAAAGCGTTCTTGAAGACACACGGGAGAAATAGTCATGTGCTTTCGCCATATTCCGTATCGGTACTATGTGTCGTGTTGATAAGTGTTGAGTGGGTGGATCTATGCTAGTGCACCCTCTAGACTAAGATAAGTGCACTCTTATGATTAAACACCTTGCAAGCATCCGCAAATACAAGATAGTAATTAAGGCAAAAGCCTAACCATAACAATACGATCGATGATCCATTGTTCCCTTGTGCAAAAGAGTACGAATTGGGGTTCAGGTTTTTGTCACTCCGGCAACCCATCGTAAGCATTCTTTGTGCACAATGTATTCCCCTAGGTCCTTAATAAGGCGAAGTGTTGAGTGTTCGACTCACACAACACCACTAGGAAAGTAACAACACAACTTAAATATCAAACAACACATATTACTTCAACATCATATGATTACTAACAACTAGACTTCTCCCATGTCCTCAAGAACTAAAGTAACTACTCACAAGACATAAAAGAGATCATGATCAGTGGGGATAAATAGATGATAAACAATCTGGACACAATGATAATTCTCCAACAACACTCAATAGAATTCATCACACGGTAGTAATCAACACCGGTAGAGTAGAGAGGATAGATAGTACAGATTACAACACAAGTTGGACTTGTGAGGTGAGATTGGATGGTGGTGGAGATGGTGCTGATGTTGGGGATGATGTTGATGATGATCTCGATGATGCCCGTGACGATGGTGATGACGATGGCGACGATCTCCCCTTCCGGGAGGTGTTCTCCCCGGCGGAATTTGCCCGCCGAAGATGTCTTTTCTTCTCTGTAGGTTTCCGCCACGGAGCGGCGGCAGAACTCCGGAAACTCTCTCCCTCTCTAGGGTTTTTGATATGTGTGCGATATATAGGCCAAAGGGGGAGCCGGGAGTGGTCCCAGGGCCGCAGGCGCCCTCCTGGCGCGGCCAGGGGTGGGGCCGCGCCGGGTGGCCGCCTGGGCACCCTGTGGCCCCTCTTCGGCGTATCTTCGTTAATCTTCTGAAAAATTCCCTCCATCGATTTTCAGGTAATTTGGAGGTATTCTTCTTCAACAACTCAACGTCCACTTTTTACCGCTGAATCCTGCGTCTGCTGCTTCGGCATCGGAAAGTTGCAAACTGTGTAAAATAAGGCAAAACAACATAAGAACGACATCATAACATGAAATATATCAATGAATAATTAAGAGTTACTATATAAAATAGTGATACATTTTGGACGTATCAACTCCCCCAAGCTTAGACCTCGCTTGTCCCCAAGAGAATGCTGAGCTCGGTAAACCTGCCCACAAGTTTAGACATTGAAGTGTCGATAAATAGAATACGGACAAGAAGCATCAAGGTTTCTCCATCAAACTCAAGCATCCTCAACAGCAACCTCAACTCATAAGGTCCTTATGAGAAAGTAATAACAATTATTATCAAAAGTAGGGCTGAGAATACTCATCAAATTATGGCAAACATATCCTTGGTCAAAAGACAACTAATAACTTTTACTTTTGCTCTTTATGAATAAGATGAAACAAATTGAAGCTTTTGAAAGAACATGGTATTAGTCATTAAGTGCAAATGCTAACACAAAGGAAGATGTTTGCTTGGCAAAAGCTTTTGCATACAACTTACTTATCAAAAGATAATGTCAACAATGATATGGCATGGCAAAACTTAATGCAACATTATATGGATGAATCCTCATCAGCATCAAGCGTCTGTTCTCTTTGGGAAAGGAAAGAAGTAGGAAAACTGACTCAACATAAAAGTAAAGGAAAGGCCTTGTTAAGGCAAGCAGGGAAAACTCATGTGATATCCTTAAATCAAATAGAATGAAAATAGATTTTAGGAGGTGCATAGTTTGTCAACGAATGCTAATAGATAGCTCAATTACTTCTCAAGATGGACAAGTTTTGAGGAACGGCTCCCAAGCGGGGATGACCACATCCCCTTGTCTCCTTTGTTTATCACTGCCAAAGTTTCTGATTTCTCATAGACTGAGCGTGAAGGAGGGTTTGATTGTTATATTATCTTTCGAGTTGGGTGCACTCATGCCAGTTCCTCCTCGAATTATGGGTTTGCACATTAGACATGCAATCCCGGGGTAAAACTTGTCCAACTTAAGAAGATCATGAATTACCTACTACTTCCTCATGAGCTAAACAAGAGGCACAAAACAGAAGATTTTGAACATTTAATGATAACACATAAATTCTATAATTATAAGAGTGGTAGGGGAATACCACGAATAGGAAGGTATGGTGGACTCATATGGGAGGTAATGGTTTCAGGGTATGGATGCACAAGCAAAAATCTGCTAGGCAAAGATTTTGGCTAGCAAAGGCTTTGAGAGAACGCACCATTGATTCTAACTTAGATGCAAAACATATAAAGCATAAACATTAAGGTAAGCATAACACATCAAGTTGTCTTCCTTGTCAACATAACACTTCAAGCGTAATAACATAAAGGTTTTGGCTATGTCGCTACTTGAGAAAACATGCATGTTGTCAAGACCAAAGCTATGTTTGCCCAAATTAAATAAAGTTTTCAAAGCCATACCTGATATAAGGTCAATACTCTTCATAAGAATCATCATATAAGGTCGATTGCGTGAAGAGAATACTGAGTGCAGCGAAGGAACCAATAGACTTCTCATTAATATTCCAATATAGACGACTCCACACTCACGGATACAAACTCTCCATAGAAGGAATGATCGACCTCAATGCAAACACCTATTTCATATAATAACTTCCCTAGACATGATACGACTCTACTTGACTTTAATAAGACTAAGATAAAGGTAAAGATACCGGACACTCCCCCAAGCTTGGAAAAAGCTGAGGGAATGCCATTACCCAAGGAGATTTACTCCTCATTCTTGTTGTGGTTGTTTTTGATGTAGTCGTGGACGAAGCGCTTCCATGGTAGAGGTTCTCCGGTCCCATGAGAGGTTTCAGTCTCCAAGATCCTGCTTCCAGCACCTAAACCCATGCGCATAAACTTTAGTTCATACTCACAGTTCTGGTTGTGCAGATCATAGATCTGGCCTTGGAGATCGTCAATTCTTTCTTCTGTAGCAGTGATGCTTGACCAAATCCCCCTCATATCCTTCTTGTAGAACGTCTTCAGCTCGTTGATGATGTCGAAGTTGGCTTCAATGCCCCACTCAACCATCTTATTTTACTTGAAGACTTCGTGCTCCATCTCTTCTAGCTTGGCCTCGATGCTCCCCTCCTTGACAGGTTCCTTCAGATCCTCTTGGTGAAGGTCACCATCCTCCAACTGGACGGTTCGAGGATGTTTCTTCACCTGAGCAAGGTAAGGGTTGATGACGTTGACGACGAACTTGTCCTTGGGGGAACTTGGGGAAGCCATGGCACCTAGGTCTGGCTAAAAGATTTCCTGGCAGAAACAGATCGAGAAGAAAACACGCGAAATCGAGAGATACGGTGCCGGGACTATCCGAGAAAATATATAGCAAAAATTTCTGCAACATAAGGAAGGAAACGAGCCAAAGTGGAGTCAGAGACGGGCTCCGGGGTGCCTAGGCGGCTGATGGCTTCTCGCCCTTCGTTGGTTACCCCAAGTGGAAGGTTTGAGATGTAGTGCAACAACAGTTTTCCCTCGGTGAAGATACCAAGGTTTGTCTCCAGTAGGACTCCAGAGATGATAAGTAGGTGTTAGAGGCGCAACTGACGCGGACCTGCACACAGACACAGATAACTTTGTTCCCAATGAAGTTCAGAGAGGTTGTCAATCTCTTCGGTCTTGTTGTTCACAAAGGATAAAACGCAAGGGATAATGATAGCAAGTAAAAGCAGTAAAGTAAATATAGCTTGGAAATAATAATGAGGATATGGACCAGGATACGTGATGTTCACTAGTGATGTCTCTCTCCCAAAAGACGACAAAACTTCTATGCGAGGTAAAAAAATTACAGAAGGGCAATTGACAGGATTATGAACGCACCGCAATTCTAACTATGTTACAAAAGAAAGGAATAGGCTCAAAAGCACGGGCAGTACGCCAAAATAAGTAGACCAAAATCCATCTGCATCTACTACTAATCATCCACCTTGAGATATCTATCCAGAACTTCTCGCTGGTATTAAGTTGCGAGCCCCACCCAAAGTGTAAACCCAAAGCAACAGATAATTGCATTAAAAAGAACTTTGCGTAAAGTAAACAATCCTTGTAACTGCGGTTACAAGCATCGTTGTTTTCCCCCTTGTGGCAAAAACACATCCCCTAGACTCATGTTTCTGTCACTCAAGCGTGTCATCGGGGGGCATGAACCCACAATCTAGCACAACGTTCCCTCTTGGAGTCACTACCTACTACTTGGCCAAAGCAATAAACAACAATGGATAACATGCAAGAATTACTTAGGAACAAAAATATAAGAGATAAAAACCAAATATATTACTCTATCACAATCTGAACATAATCTCATAATCCATCAGATCCCTCCAAACTCAGCATAGCAACAGCAAAAATATTACAAAGGTGCCTCGATCATGTAGGGCATCTCACGAGGTCTAAACAATGAAGATCAAAGAGGGGAGAAGAACATCACATAGCTACTGATCATGGACCGATGGTCCAAGGAAAACTACTCACGAGACATCCAGGGAGCATCCATGGTGGAGAGGAGACTCCCGGAGGTCAATCCTCCCTCCGGCAGGGTGCCGGGAAGAGGTCTTCTGGTGCTCCCGATCTCGGAAGCACGGCGGCGGCGGAACAGAGGCGAGTTTGCGGAATAGGGTTCCTCCTCTGGTGTTTTCCCGTGACGGAGAATAAATAGGCGAAGGGGGGAAGCCAGAGGTGGACCAGGGGCCCCAGGCGCCCCCTGGCATGGCCAGGGGTGGGGCCGGGCCGGGTGGCCGCCTGGGCCCCCCTGGCTCCCCTCTGGCCCCTCCAGGGCTCTTCTCGAAGCTTCCTGTACGCTGATATTTCCCGGAATTTTTCTGGCACTTTTTATATGGGGGAAAACTGAAATAGAAAAACAGCAGAAAACAGGAACTGGCACTGGGGTGCACTGAGTTAATAGGTTAGTCCAAATATGATCAAAAGTGTATGAAAGTGTATCTAGATCATAGCAATATCACACAAAACATGCATGGAGCAAGCAGAAATTATAGATAAGTTTTGGACGTATCAACATCCCCAAGCTTAATTCCTGCTCGTCCTCGAGTAGGTAAATGATAACAACATAATTTCTTTGGTGACATGCTAGCAACCATAAAATGACTTTGAAAAGTAAAGCAATCAAGATTCGAGATTTAATTCAAGTCATAACATGCAAGAGTCTATATTAGCATTGAAACAAGTAACAAAAGAACAATAGGTGCAAGAGCTCTCGCTGTCCATGACTTGAATGTCTCCAAATGGTGTTTGCGTGCAAGAAGGGGGATAGGGAATACAAGAAAAAGTAATTTTTGTGTTGAGAACTCAATCTACTAAAGTTTCACACTTGGTCTTCTTTGGAATCTTATCTTGACTCGTCCCCAGACCACTAGCCAGGTACAAGTCAATTTTATCCACTCCTTTTCGATATTTTGAGCACTCATGCAATGGATGAGCATAAGCACGAGAGTTGACACTTAAGATGGCAAAGAGAGAAGTATGGTGGAGGAGGAAGATAAAAAGGATGAGAAAGGCTCACATCAATGAGGACAATCATCGGCAAGGGATGCCAAATGATAGATATGATGTGAGGAGTAGGGATTGCCATGCAACGGATGCACATACGAGCTAAGAAGCTCTCCAAAGGAACTAGTGGGGGTGCATCTAACTTGCTCGCTCATGAAGACCTAGAGCTCGTTTGAGGAGGCTCATCCTTGGAATATGCAAGCCAAGTTCTATAGTGTGAAGGTCCCCACATAGCTATATGCATAATGATCATCTCTATGGAGTACAAGGATGTAGAGGGAGTACTAGTGTGGATCTCTCAAAAGGATAGTAGTGTTGCCCCTTTCTCTATTTTTATTTCTTTTTTCTTTTTTCTTTTTCTTTTTTTTTGTATTTTTTTGTGGCCTCAATGGCTCTTTAATGTGTCCCCTTTGGGATCTTTTCCTCACTTAAGGGCAACACTCTATTTTACAAGAAGGTAAAGGAGATCTTTCACACTTTACAAGGTACTCAAAACATAAAGAAGATGTAACTATCATGATGTATGCAATGTATGCCGCTGCCAGTGTAGCAGGAACATGTATGACATGAAGATCAAGTCATGAAGAGGTGGAAGTTGCATGGCAATATAACTCGGAAAGGCTATGGAAATGCCTTGATAGGTAGGTATGGTGGCTGTTTTGAGGGAAGATATAAGGAGGCTTATGTTGACAGAGTGTATCATGCCAAGGGTTTGGATGTACCGGCGAAGGTGGACACCAACTCTCGGAGTGAGAAGAAGGCAATGCACGGCACGGGAGAGGCTAGCAAAATATGGGAAGGTGGAAGTGTCAACTTTCAATACTTACATTAGTCCGAAGAACTCATGCACTTATTATCGGTAACTCTCAATCTAATAAGGAGGTTCACAAAGAGACAAGTACCCCGAGGAGGAGTGTATGGGGGTTTGGTTATCCTTGCGCATCCTCGACTCATGGTACGTGAGTGTTCTCTGATATTCGACCCCTCAGAAGAGTAGTGATCCATCTAGTAGCTAGAGTTCTCAACTAGTTTTGTAGGTTTTTAAAATACACATGGGTTGCCCAAAATACGACACCTAATAGGCAAGATCTCTTGACACGAAAAGTTCAAACATTACTCACAACAATACCTCAAAACTATTGCAAGTTACTACTAAAATTAAATAGCAACCTCAATTACCTACTTTCAAGACAAGACACAACTCAGTGCAACAACCAACTCTCTTTAACAAGATAAAAAAGAAAACTTAAAAAGAGTTCCAGCAACAGACTAAACAAAAGCCAAGGCTCTTTCTAAAGACAAACTAAGACTAAAACTAAACATGGCAGTAGCTACAAAAAGATAAAGAACACACAACAACAAAAAGATAAGCAGGAAAAATCCTATGATGTGTTCTAAATTTTGAAAGTGGAGCGTGTTTCTCTCCCACACAAAGTAAGACGGGATCTAACTTGTTATGAACAGCAAGCAAAGCTAAATAAAACTAAAGACAAAACCTAAGAGCGGGACGCTCCAAGCATAGCACATAACGCATGAAGTAATAAAAATATAGTGAGACGAAGGACGAACTGATGATTTGTTGATGGAGAAGGGGATGCACGGGGGCATCCCCAAGCTTAGACGCTTGAGTCTCCTTGAATATTTTTTGGGGATGCATGGGGGCATCCCCAAGCTTGAGCGCTTGACACTCCTAGATCTTCTTTCATCATCTTCCATCACACACTTGAAAACTCCCTTCATATATAACTCATCATAAGCTGATTAGAGAGGTTAGTACCCTTAATAAATAAATTTTTCCACTGGATATAAAGATATTATTGAAGAGCTACTGTTTCTCAAGAGTGCCAAAAAGTTTTTGCAAATAAAAAGCAAGCTTAAGGTTTGCAAAAGTTAGGAGAGATAAAACGTGGCAGAATCTGTGAAAAACAGAACAGCAGATAGTAAAGAATTTTTTAGGGGCACTTCTGCCACTCAAATAAAAAAACTCAGAACATACAGAAGTTTCGTAATTGTATAGAGCATACTGTGTAATAATTTCAGCTCAAAAAGATGAACTGGGATTTTTCTGGAATTTTTCTGGTCACGAGGACAGAATCTGTTTTCTGGACAGCATGTCACAACTTTTACTTCCCTTGCCGTAAGAGGCTATGACTTGGCACAAAGCTGAAAAATAAAGATACAATGATGTTGATACAGAAGTAACAATCATCAAGACACAAAAAAATAAAAAATAAAACACCTAAATTCGTTGCGGGCTGCCTCCCGAAAGCGCTTCTTTAAAGCCATTAGCTAGGCATGATGCAAAAGAAGAATCAAGTTTTATCAAGAGAAAGAGAATAACTAGCCCGTGTAATGGACTCAAAAGGTAACTTGATTTTATTTCTAGGGAAGTGTTCCATCCCCTTTTTTAGTGGGAATTGGAATTTTATATTCCCCTCTTTCATGTCAATAACCGCACCAACGGTGCGAAGAAAAGGACGTCCCAAAATAATTGGACACAAAGGTTCACACTCTATATCCATAACATTAAAATCAACGGGAACATAGTTGTCATTGACAATGATAAGAACATCGTCGATCTATCACAAAGGTTTCTTTATGGAAGAATCAACAAGACGAACACCAAAAGAACAAGGCTCAAAGGGCTTCAATTCAAACATATCAAATATTCTTTTGGGCATAACGGAGGTACTAGCTCCAACATCACATAAAGCATAGCAAGAGAATTTATTTAATTTAATTTTGATCATAGGGTCCCAACCATCATCTAGCTTCCTAGGTATGGAGGCTTCTACTCTAAACTTCTCCTCCCTAGCTTTGATGAGAGCATTTGTGATATGCTCCGTGAAGGCAAGATTAAGTGTGCTAGTGTGGGGGTCTCTAGACATTTTGTGTAGCAAACTGATAACTTCTGAGAGGGTGCAACTATCAAAATCAATATCACTACTATCAAAGGTGGTAGTAGTGTCATCTAGGCTCACTTGTTTGAAACCCTCTATGTTCATAGGAGTTTCTTTTTCTACGGTTGAGGTATTAGCATCACCATTAATAGGTCCAACGGGACTAGGAGTGCATTGGGTGCTAATAGTTTGGGTGTCCTCAACAATTTGGATAGTGGCAACTGTGTGGTGTGTAGGAAGGCTCTTAATTCTATCCTCTTCCTCTTTTTCTTTAGCCCATCTTTCTTTAAGTTTAGCCATCATCCTAATATTTTCAATTATTTGTAACTGGATAGCATTAATAGGAGTGGCCTTATTCTCCTCAAGGGGAGAGGTTCTAATTTTAAGCATCTCAATATCAAGGGCTAAGCTTTCTACCTTCAAAGAGAGATTATCTATTTTAGCTAATTTCTCCTCTACATTTTTGTTGAAGGCTTTTTGGGTAGTGATAAAGTCTCTAAGCATGCTTTCTAATTCAGAGGAGGGGTTCTTGTTGCTAGGGTAGGTATTGTTGTTCCCATAGTTGGATGGAAACAATCTAGGATTACTAGCAAAATTTCCCCTATAAGCATTGTTGTTGAAGTTGTTTCTAGCAATAAAGTTCACATCTACTTGTTCTTGGGCAACCAAAGAATTTAAAGGAACATCATGAGGATCAATAGAGGGTTGCTTGGTAAGTAGAGACATATAAGTCAACTTTTTCATTGAGGGAGGTAATTTCCTCGACAGAATTTACCTTCCTACCTGTTGGAGCGCGTTCGGTGTGCCATTGGGAATAATTTGTCATCATTTCATCGAGAAGCTTCGTGGCAGCACCAAGTGTAGTTGACATAAAGGTTCCTCCCGCGGCCGAATCTAACAGGTTCCGCGAGGTAAAGTTCAAGCGTGCATAAAAAGTCTGGATAACCATCCAGGTAGTCAAACCATGTGTAGGGAATTTCTTAACAAGAGATTTCATTCGTTCCCAAGCTTGGGCAACGTGTTCATTATCCAATTGCTTAAAATTCATAATATTACTCCTCAATGGGATAATCTTAGCAGGAGGGTAGTACTTCCCTATAAAAGCATCTTTGCACTTATCCCAAGAATCTATGCTATTTCTAGGCAAAGATTGAAACCAGATTTTAGCATCTCCCCTTAAAGAGAAAGGAAAGAGCTTGAGCTTAACAACATCACCTTCTACTTCTTTATACTTTTGCATATCACATAATTCAACAAAATTATTCAAGTGTAAAGCAGCAGCATCTCCAACACCAGAGATTTGATCTCTCATAACAAGGTTTAGCAAGGCAGGTTTAATTTCATAAGAGGTAGCTGAAGTGGCAGGTGTGGCAATGGGAGTGCAGATAAAGTCTTGGTTGTTGTGACTAGTGAAGTCACACAACTTGGTGTTTTCAGTGGAACCCATAGTAGCAACAAGTGTGGCAGATTTTTTTGTAAATTTTGATAAAAGACACAAAGATAAAAACTGAAAGATAAACTAAAAAGACTAAAAAACAAAGGTAAAGGGTAGTGTGCAACTCCCCTATCTTAGCACTCGGAGTCCCCGGCAACGGCGCCAGAAAACTTGCTTGATGGCTTCTCGCCCTTCGTTGGTTACCCCAAGTGGAAGGTTTGAGATGTAGTGCAGCAGCAGTTTTCCCTCGGTGAAGATACCAAGGTTTGTCTCCAGTAGGACTCCAGAGATGATAAGTAGGTGTCAGCGGCGCAACTGACGCAGACTTGCACACAGACACAGATAACTTTGTTCCCAACGAAGTTCAGAGAGGTTGTCAATCTCTCCGGTCTTGTTGTTCACAAAGGATAAAACGGAAGGGATAATGATAGCAAGTAAAAGCAGTAAAGTAAATATAGCTTGGAAATAATAATGAGGATATGGACCGGGATACGTGATGTTCACTAGTGATGTCTCTCTCCCAAAAGACGATAAAATTGCTATGCGAGGTAAACAAATTACAGAAGGGCAATTGACAGGATTATGAACGCACCGCAATGCTAACTATGCTACAAAAGAAAGGAAGAGGCTCAAAAGCACGGGCAGTACGCCAAAATAAGTAGACCGAAATCCATCTTCATCTACTACTAATCATCCACCTTAAGATATCTATCCAAAACATCTCGCTGGTATTAAGTTGCGAGCCCCACCCAAAGTGTAAACCCAAAGCAACAGACAACTCAATTAAAAAGAACTTTGCGTAAAGTAACCAATCCTTGTAACCGCGGTTACAAGCACCGTTGTTTTCCCCCTTGTGGCAACAACACATCCCCTAGACTCATGTTTCTATCACTCAAGCGTGTCATCGGGGGGCATGAACCCACAATCTAGCACAACGTTCCCTCTTGGAGTCACTACCTACTACTTGGCCAAAGCAATAAACAGCAACGGAGAACATGCAAGAATTACTTAGGAACAAAAATATAAGAGATAAAAACCAAATATATTACTCTATCACAATCTGAACATAATCTCATAATCCATCAGATCCCTCCAAACTCAGCATAGCAACAGCAGAAATATTACAAAGGTGCCTCGATCATGTAGGGAAGCTCACGAGGTCTAAAAAATGAAGACCAAAGAGGGGAAGAGAACATCACATAGCTACTGATCACGGACCCATGGTCCAAGGAAAACTACTCACGAGACATCCGGGGAGCATCCATGGTGGAGAGGAGACTCCCGAAGGTCAATCCTCCCTCCGACAGGGTGCCGGGAAGAGGTCTTCTGGTGCCCCTGATCTCGGAAGCGCGGCGGCGGCGGAACAGAGGCGAGTTTGCGGAATAGGGTTCCTCCTCTGGAGTTTTCCCGTGACGGAGAATAAATAGGCGAAGGGGGGCAGCCAGAGGTGGACCAGGGGCCCCAGGCGCCCCCCCCTGGCGCGTCCAGGGGTGGGGCCGCGCCGGGTGGCCGCCTGGGCCCCCCTGGATCCCCTTTGGCCCCTCCCGGGCTCTTCTCGAAGCTTCCTGTACGCTGATTTTTCCTGTATTTTTCCCGGAATTTTTCTGGCACTTTTTATATGGGGGAAAACTGAAATAGAAAAACAGCAGAAAACAAGAACTGGCACTGGGGTGCACTGAGTTAATAGGTTAGTCCAAATATGATCAAAAGTGTATGAAAGTGTATCTAGATCATAGCAATATCACACAAAACATGCATGGAGCAAGCAGAAATTATAGATACGTTTGGGACGTATCAGCGGCCTCCCGGCGCGGCCAGGAGGTAGGCCACGCCAGGGGGGCGCCTGGGCCCCCTGGAGCTCCTCTCCGGCTCTGAATTTTCTATATTTTGCAAAAACGCGTAATCTGGAACTTTTATGGCGGTTCGCGATGTTTCCTTACCGTAATACATATCTTTTCTTATTCTCCTTCTGCTGGAATCTGAAACGGGGCTGCAACATGTTCTTCATGAGTTGTTGTGTGTATTATATTTACATCCACATTGACGGGATCTCCTGCCATGTAATGCTTGAGTCTTTGCCCATTCACAACTTGAGGTTTGGTGCCATCAAAATTGTTAATCTTAATCGCACCTGACCGGTAGACTTCTTCGATATGAAATGGCCCTTCCCATCTGGAAAGTAATTTACCTGGAGAAAACCTTAAACGGGATCTAAACAATAGAACTTTATCACCAACATTAAATTCACGTTTCAGAATTCTCCTATCATGCCACTTCTTTACCTTTTCCTTGAACATTTTAGCACTCTCGTCAGCTTCATTTCTCCACTCATCTAGAGAAGTCAAGTTCATGAGACGCTTTTCACCAGCTAACTTTGGGTCAGCATTAATCTCTCTAACAGCCCAGAAAGCTTTATGTTCTAATTCTAATGGCAAATGGCAAGCCTTGCCATAGACCATCTTATACGGGGACATGCCCATGGGTTTTTTGTAAGCAGTTCTATACGCCCACAGAGCATCTCCTAACTTCTTTGACCAGTCCTTCCTAGAACTGTTAACTGTCTTTTGCAAGATCAACTTGATCTCTCTATTGGTGAGCTCAACTTGCCCACTAGTTTGAGGATGGTACGGTGAAGCAATCCTATGATTGACATCGTACTTGGCTAGAGCTTTTTTTAAATCTCCATGCGTGAAGTGTGATCATCCATCAGTCATAAGATACCTAGGTACACCAAACCTAGGAAAAATTACATCTTTGAGAATTTTCAAAGATGTTTTATGATCAGCACTCTCGGTGGGGATTGCTTCAACCCACTTGGTCATATAATCAACAGCTACTAAAATGTGAGTGTACTTGTTTGAAGGAGGAAAATGACCCATAAAATCAAAACCCCAGCAATCAAAAGGCTCAATCACTAGTAAGTAATTCATAGGCATCTCATTCCTCCTACTAATATTACCAACTCTCTGACACTTATCACAAGATAAAACATAATTTCTAGCATCTTTAAAGATAGTAGGCCAATAAAAACCTGATTGGAGAACCTTATGTGCGGTCCTCTCACCGGCGTGATGTCCTCCATAGGGACTGTCGTGACATTGCTTGAGAATGTCCTTCTGCTCATGTTCCGGTATGCATCTTCTCACGATCCCGTCAGGACCTTCTATGAAAAGATGAGGGTCATCCCAAAAGTAGTGCCTCAAATCATGGAAGAAGTTCTTCCTGTGCTGAAATGTTAAACCTTACTTTGCAACGATAAAATTAGCATAATCTGCAAACCAAGGATCAGAGAGAGATTGTACTTTTAAGACGGCAAGTTGTTCGTCTGGAAAACCGTCGTTGACTGGTATGGGGTCATGCGGTATATCTTCCATCCTTGAAAGATTGTCTGCCACCGGATCGTCTGCTCATTTTCTATCAACAATCTGTAAGTCAAATTCTTGAAGGAGTACCCACCTAATGAGTCTTAGTTTGGAATCCTTCTTTGCCATAAGGTACTTAATGTTGGAAATATGCCCTAGAGGCAATAATAAAATGTTATTATATATATATTTCCACGTTCGTAATTAATGTTTATATTTCTGTGCTATAATTGCAATGACCCTGACTGTGAGATTCAGAAGAAAACTCATTTGCATGTGTGGAAATGTAAACACCAAGAGTTCCTGGTTTAGCCTCTAAGACCAGCTCATGTGCTAACTGATGATTACGTTTTCTTAATCATGGACATTGTTCTTGTAACAAGGATGTCAGTAGCAATGGGAACATATTGTTAGCAGAACAATGATGTTGGACCGACCCCAGTATTGAATGATATACTTAGAGATGACATCGTAACTACGTTATAAGTCATATCATGAAATGTTATCATATACGTAATTCCTTAGACCATGAGAGTATCGAGTTGCTTCACACAGGAAGACATGCTTTGGTTCTTAGATGAATCCTCCCGTAAATGGGAAGTAGTAAAATAAGTTCTGGGTATGTCAGATGGTGTGGCTAGTGACTGTGATAGTTCAAGAATGGGATTTGCTCCTTCACGATGAAGAAGATATTCACTTCGGGCCCACTCGGTATGACGGTATCCATTATAGTCTGGCCAGACGCATTGTGATTCAGTCACGGGGATACCGGAATACGATAACGAGAAAATGGACAAACGAGCAAAGAGGATAACGAGTGGCTTGTGATCAAGAAGTTGTTACACATGGGTGCCAAACATCTCTCCTCTAACTTTGTCATATATCACGAAGCAAAGGGAATGGTACATGAATAAACATAATGGTTCACTCGAAGTTTCTTCGTGTATGTGCGGGAGTCAACATGGGTGTCCATGGCTCCGCTGTTGATTATTGGCTATTGACAAAAGGCTGTTGACCTATGTCCGGAAGATGTTCTGAGTCATGTCCGCATTATACCGAACCTATTGGGTCACACACTTAACGAGCAGTAGTCTGTTAGAATGCTGGAATGGTAGAAGGTTTAGTGGAAGCAAAGCAGAATAGTTCATACGGGTACCGGAAGTAGTTCCGGAGATTTATGGAATTGTTCATAAGGGCACCAGAAGTAGTTCTGGTTATTTAAGGATATGTCCGGATCACTCTGGAGTAGTCCCAGGTGGTTCCGAATCATATGAGAATGGTAATGGGGAAGTCCTGGATCAACCGGAATAGTTTCTGGATAATCGCTGGGCGTCCTGACAACCTTCGCGGTCATCGGGTGGCTTAAATTGTAACTCGGATGGTTTTGTAAACTATCTGGATGGCTCCGGAACGTCCGAGAACGGTCCCGGAAGGTCTTGGAAGTGCTCCAGAAGTGTCCGGAATGTCCCGAAACGGTCCCGATATGTCCCGGAAGGTCCTGGAAGCTTCTAGAAGGTCATGGAAGGTTCCGGAAGGTTCCGGGCAGTACCACCCACTCCCCTGCGCCCCTAGCCTTGGGGGGCAAGCCACCTAGGCTGCCCTGGCCGGCCAAGGGGTGGGGGGCGCACCAAGGGGAAGGAATCCCCCTCCAGGTGGGAATACCAAAACCCATTATGGCAGGTTTCCGGTGGGAAGGTGTGGGAAGGTTTGGAAGGCTTGGGAGTCCAAGTTGGACTCCCAATCCTCCTTGAGCTGCGCCCTAGGCCTCTTGGCCACCTATATAAGGTGAGCCAGGGGGAGAGGGAGAGAAACACAACTTGTCCCCAAGGCCTATGCGCCACCCTCCCTCCTCTAAACCCCGTTGCTCCACTTTTAGACCCCGGTTTAGACGCTGTTCTAGATCGGAATCCGTTAGGGTTTTCTCCCTCTAGTTTTCTCGGTGGCGTTCATCTCTGGAAGGCGGAGCGCTGCTGGATTGCTGCTATGGGATGTGTGGATACTAATGGAGGGGTCGTACCTTCGACCCTTCTTCGAGGAGCTTGTTCATGGGACTTGTCCGTGGGACTAGATCGCGGGACTTGTTCGTGGGATTGATCGAGGGACTGTTCGTGGGAGAACTTGCGAGATCTACTTCCACTACGTCCACGAGCTTCACCAACTCTACTTCCGCTACATCGGTTGGTGAGCCATGACCTAAAACCTTGTATGCAATCTTCTTGGATGATCTTGGGTTCTTGATTCGTAGGCCGAAATTTTTTGTTTTCTACTACGTTTCCAGACAGTGGTATCATGAGCGATCCTTGATTAGATGCATGTTTAGGTCTAGATCATATGTGCGATATGAGGCATTGATTTTCTTGTTGCTTCCCTGTCATGTGATTTTTTCTATGCTTGATGGCAAGTTGAGGTTTTGCTACAAGCATTGAGTTTTCCATCGATCCCTCTATGCTGCTTTCAGTATGCTGGTTGCCTTGATCATGGTCTGCATCAAACTCCTTGGATCTCATCTTAATCTCGCAATAGAAGATTTAACATGGAGGGGCTTGTGGATTTTATGAACTCAAATCCACACGGGGGTCACGCGTTTAACGAAGTTTGGCTTGTGGCATTAGTTGCTGCACGCACCCCGTATGTTAAACTAGCAACAAAAGAAGTATCGTGTTTTGTTTTATCTAGGGTTTCTCGTTTGCCTTGTAAACCTGCTTAACAACCACGATAAAAGTTGCAACAACCCGTGTAGATGGCGATCTAACTCGTTTTTGCAGAGTATGCATGTGATGTGGTATAGCCTTCAAGATTTGCAATGTGTTTGTATGAGATGCTATATGTTATGTAATATTTATTCGCGACCTGCGTGTCGTGGTACGGCATGATGACTGGAGTCATATGATTGTCACTTAATTATGGCCTGCGTGCCAGAACTGTTTATTAGCTCGAGGCAATGAAATAGATAGATGCAAAGGTGATGATCTACGATGCGGAGGTGGACCCCGACGCACATGCCGGAAGCCGTGGTGATGTTCCCGGCGCCAAGGACAAAGTTGTTGGACACGGTGACTTCAACCACGACGACGTGAAGACAATGAAGACTTCACGAAGCAAAGGGCTATACTATATCACAAAATTTTATGAACTGCCTGTGATGTTTATCCCTTTGATGCACCCTTGTTTGATGCGCGATAGTCGTATTTTATTAGGGTGATCTCTCGCATAACAATATCAAGTTGATAGTGTTCTTCCAACTGTAGCACCGTCTATACTATGTTTCACATCGGAGCAGGTCATGTCACATGGGTGCACACGGTGTGACGCATAAAAGACGGGTGTGTTAAAAGAACACACAACACATTACACTTGGTTATCTTGACGGTTTGGATAAAAGTTTGCTACCGGAACACGCCCATCGAAAGATGAACAAGAATCACCTTTGGCGTGATTGGAAAGTTGGCCTACCGGTCCAGTCTAAGTCATTAGTGATGTCACATCAATGGCGGACGATTGGGTTGGATCTTGAATCACTCCAGCATCAATTACGAGAGATATTGATCTGAGTGGGAGCGCACTAAGTAATTAAATTGATTAATCACAAGTGCAACTTAATTATGAACAAAGTCTTAGTATTTGCATTATCGTTGTAGAATAATGGCTCGCGTTACCACCTTCCCAATTGATTTTGATTAACTGTTTTATCTGGTAAAAACTTTACGATTGGTACCGTATTGTGAGGACTATCCTCAATAGTGTCGAGAAGGAGCTTGTCCTATCGCAAATTTTTGATGCTCTCCCGCTGATGCTATGGATGATGTGACTTATGTCCATAATCCAAAATGCTAGAATTCCACCACAGCTAAGTGCATTGTCTTCACCACCATGAAACCCGAACTTCGAAAAGTTTGGGATAGTTATGTTATATTCATGGAACTGAAAAATAGTTTTCAGTAGTAAGACAATTAATGTTGGATATAAGATATCTAGTACAATGTATGATTGTAAGCATTAGTGAAAATATTCACTGTGCTCTTAACGAAACGGATAAGTGTGGGATCCAGAAGAACACTGGTCATATGATGATGAGGATTAAGGGAAAGGAAGTTCCATAGTGTGTTAGTAAGACTTACATGCCGGAAAGTCCATGGCATGCGCCACCCTTGATCATGTGTGATCTTCTGTGAGTAGGAGTGACATTGGAAATAGAACTATGATACGTATAAAGGCAAAACGAAAGAAGACTGGAATAACCAGCTCAGAAATGAAAGTCATACGGAGTTATAGATGAATTCATTGCTAGTCAAGAGATGTAATTCTTGGGAATCATGATTAAGCAGTTAACTGTGGATTCTGTATATTGTGATTAAACTGTTGATCACCGGAATATCACATCGATTGCATATTGTTGCAACTCGATGCAAGAAATACTATGGCCTTTATGACTAGCTAATGATGAGTTTTGACACGCTCGGGAACACGGTAAAAGGTTTACTATACCGTGTGTTGACTCTATGATTATCTTCATAATTCATTTTAGAGTTGAGTAAATTGTTACTACACTTTAGCCTTGTTGCAAAACATCATTTTGAATCATGTTTGTTGCAAGAGAGTTGTTCAAAGCTATGAATAACGTAAAGGCCATACTTCCATTATGAATAGGGTGTATGTTATGAATCTTGATAATAATACTAAACATTCATAACACTGACGCTAAACGTCGCAAGACTAACAGAAATACCACATAGATGTGGCACTGCCGTTTATCACAAGTGACATAACATGCATGAAGAATTTCCATAAGTGATGGACTTTCGAGTCATATGATTATGAATCACTTGACGCTTGCAATCTTTGTCTCGAATTAATGTGACTAAAACACCGTTAATAGGCCATACATGAACGGGCAACTAAACCATTGGTAATCATACATGATGATGTGTGTAGTCCAATAAGTGTAGTTGTGTGCAGTGGATTCCCTATCTTCACTCATGAGTTAAAGTAGATATGTGGATATCTGTTCAATAGAGACATACGTCTGAATTCTTTGAAATGTTCAAGGAATTTTAGAGTGAAATAGAAATTCATTGTAACAAGAAAATAAAGCTTCTGCAAATTAGATTGTAGAAAGTAATATTTGAGTTACAAGTTTAGCGAACGTCTGATGAGTTGTGAAGAAGTGTCATAACTTGCGTCTCCCGGAACACCACTATGAGTAAAGTGTTCGAGAGATGTAATCAATCCATGTATGACACGGTAAGATCAAATATGACGTTTATCAATTTGCCATTATACTTATTAAAGTTATGCGTTAGTGACTACAACTTTTACACTGAAAAGAGCACCATCAAATCTATTGAAATGACACCATATTAGATGTGGTATGGACTGTTAAAACCATGTTGTCTTTTCTTAAAATTTGGGTATATGAGGCATATGTTTGACATACTCAAAACCCCAAATCAGATAAGTGCTACTTTGTTAAGGTTATGCCAAAAGTTTTGGTATTCCTCTATCACTACACAAAAGCAAAACTGTTTGCTGTTAAGAACAATGTATTTTGAAGAAAAATAGTTTCTTACAAAAGAGTGAGTGGGAGGACAGTGCAACTTGTCAAAGATTGTTGAATCTTCAGAGAAGTGCGCAGCTGAACCACACAGGTTAGACAAAACTCGTACAAACATTCATGATATATAAAACGAGATATTGTTGTTCGACAATGGTAAACCTGTGATATACAAAGAAGCGTTGATGGGCCCTGACTCCGGGATTTGGCTAAATGCCAAATAATCCGAGATAGTATCCATGGAAGTAAGTCAAGTTTTGAACTTGGTAGACCCTCCGAAACACTAAAAGTCTGAAGAATATATATATGTGGATCTATAATTGATTCGGATGAAATTGTTTTATCCATAAAGCTCAACTCGTTGGAAAATTGTTTTCTAGCAAGTTCAAAGGTTGACTACGGCGAAATAGTGTCGACCGTAGAAATGCTTTAGTCAGTTCGGATTATACTAGCAATTACTACATATCTCATTTATAGGATATGGTAGAATGAACGTCAAAACAAAGTTCCTACATGGAAATATAACAAAGGACGTATACGTGATACGACCGGAATGTTTTGTCGATTCAAAGGATGCTAAAATAGATGCAAGCCTTGGATATCCAGTGATGGACTGGAGCTAGCATAATGGAGTTGGAATTTTCGTTGTGATGAAATTGCCAAAAGAGTTTGTTTTCATCAGGAATAACGAAGATGCTTGAATATTCAAGAAAGTAAGTGGGAGCTGAATAATATTTCTAAAACCTTATGTAGATGACATATTGTTGATTAGAAATGATATAAATTTCTTGACACGAATAAGGACTTCATTGGAAATAGTTTTCAGTTGAAGAACTTGGGCTGATATAGCATTAGTATTGAGCATAGTGATCTATGAAGGTAGTAAGTGCCTGATCATGCTAAAGCCAACACTACATATTGACATGATACTAAAGTAGTTTAGTATGAAATGCCAAGAAACATGTTCTTGCCGAAGTCGTGGTGAAAAGTTGTTTGCAGAAATCGGTGTTGATGAACACAGATAAGCAAAAACACGTGAATTGAATTCCACTCACCCGTGTGTTTGGATTAATCATGTACACCATAATATGTAAAACGACCAGATATGTCCAGTGCTTCAAAAGGTTATGAGCAAGATACCAAAGTGATCAATATGTTGATCATTGGACAAACAGTGAAAAGTTAAACTTATGATAGATAAGATATGTTTCTCGGAAAATGGAGATAATGAAGAGCTCGTTGTAACAAGTTACACCAGCTGAATTTTGATGTAAACAGTTACACCAATTCAGTCTTCATACTTACTCCGATCGATTTTCGATTTTAATTGGGATTATGTGTTTCACACATAAGGGTGGCACAGTATGAAGGAACTGTGTTAAAGTTAGATACTGTGGCGAATTCTATAACAGAGGCTAAGTATATTGTTGCTTAAAGAAGTAACAAGGGAGGGTATTTTGAATCATCAGTTCATTTATGAACATGGTATGGGTTCCTAGATGTTTGAAGCTCATGGAACATTGATGAATGATTTCATGACTTATTCTAAGGAACCAAGGTCCTACCAAATGATTCAAACATATACAAAGCTAAACTGATAAAATTAGTGAATTTTATGATAGCGTGAAAACGCGAAGATATGCAAGATACAAACGGGCCTGAAACGTCAGATCCGAAGATGAGGTCTATACCACAAATGAGGCATTTATTACACCGGTATGCCATAGGTGTAAAGTGCTCAAGCACTGACAATATTATTGACTCTAGTGCAAGTGGGAGACTGTTGGAAATATTCCCTAGAGGCAATAATAAAATGTTATTATATATATATTTCCACGTTCGTAATTAATGTTTATATTTATGTGCTATAATTGCAATGACCCTGACTGTGAGATTCAGAAGAAAACTCATTTGCATGTGTGGAAATGTAAACACCAAGAGTTCCTGGTTTAGCCTCTAAGACCAGCTCATGTGCTAACTGATGATTACATTTTCTTAATCATGGACATTGTTCTTGTAACAAGGATGTCAGTAGCGATGGGAACATATTGTTAGCAGAACAATGATGTTGAACCGACCCCAGTATTGAATGATATACTTAGAGATCACATCGTAACTACGTTATAAGTCATATCATGAAATGTTATCATATACGTTATTCCTTAGACCATGAGAGTATCGAGTTGCTTCACACAGGAAGACATGCTTTGGTTCTTAGATGAATCCTCCCGTAAATGGGAAGTAGTAAAATAAGTTCTGGGTATGTCAGATGGTGTGGCTAGTGACTGTGATAGTTCAAGAATGGGATTTGCTCCTTCACGATGAAGAAGATATTCACTTCGGGCCCACTCGGTATGACGGTATCCATTATAGTCTGGCCAGACGCATTGTGATTCAGTCACGGGGATACCGGAATACGATAACGAGAAAATGGACAAACGAGCAAAGAGGATAACGAGTGGCTTGTGATCAAGAAGTTGTTACACATGGGTGCCAAACATCTCTCCTCTAACTTTGTCATATATCACGAAGCAAAGGGAATGGTACATGAATAAACATAATGGTTCACTCAAAGTTTCTTCGTGTATGTGCGGGAGTCAACATGGGTGTCCATGGCTCCGCTGTTGATTATTGGCTATTGACAAAAGGCTGTTGACCTATGTCCGGAAGATGTTCTGAGTCATGTCCGCATTATACCGAACCTATTGGGTCACACACTTAACGAGCAGTAGTCTGTTAGAATGCTGGAATGGTAGAAGGTTTAGTGGAAGCAAAGCAGAATAGTTCATACGGGTACCGGAAGTAGTTCCGGAGATTTATGGAATTGTTCATAAGGGCACCAGAAGTAGTTCTGGGTATTTAAGGATATGTCCGGATCACTCTGGAGTAGTCCCAGGTGGTTCCGAATCATATGAGAATGGTAATGGGGAAGTCCTGGATCAACCGGAATAGTTTCTGGATAATCGCTGGGCGTCCTGACAACCTTCGCGGTCATCGGGTGGCTTAAATTGTAACTCGGATGGTTTTGTAAACTATCCGGATGGCTCCGGAACGTCCGAGAACGGTCCCGGATGGTCCTGGAAGTGCTCCAGAAGTGTCCGGAATGTCCCGAAACGGTCCCGATATGTCCCGGAAGGTCCTGGAAGCTTCTAGAAGGTCATGGAAGGTTCCGGAAGGTTCCGGGCAGTACCACCCACTCCCCTGCGCCCCTAGCCTTGGGGGGCAAGCCACCTAGGCTGCCCTGGCCGGCCAAGGGGTGGGGGGCGCACCAAGGGGAAGGAATCCCCCTCCAGGTGGGAATACCAAAACCCATTATGGCAGGTTTCCGGTGGGAAGGTGTGGGAAGGTTTGGAAGGCTTGGGAGTCCAAGTTGGACTCCCAATCCTCCTTGAGCTGCGCCCTAGGCCTCTTGGCCACCTATATAAGGTGAGCCAGGGGGAGAGGGAGAGAAACACAACTTGTCCCCAAGGCCTATGCGCCACCCTCCCTCCTCTAAACCCCGTTGCTCCACTTTTAGACCCCGGTTTAGACGCTGTTCTAGATCGGAATCCGTTAGGGTTTTCTCCCTCTAGTTTTCTCGGTGGCGTTCATCTCTGGAAGGCGGAGCGCTGCTGGATTGCTGCTACGGGATGTGTGGATACTAATGGAGGGGTCGTACCTTCGACCCTTCTTCGAGGAGCTTGTTCATGGGACTTGTCCGTGGGACTAGATCGCGAGACTTGTTCGTGGGATTGATCGAGGGACTGTTCGTGGGAGAACTTGCGAGATCTACTTCCACTACGTCCACGAGCTTCACCAACTCTACTTCCGCTACATCGGTTGGTGAGCCATGACCTAAAACCTTGTATGCAATATTCTTGGATGATCTTGGGTTCTTGATTCGTAGGCCGAATTTTTTTGTTTTCTACTACGTTTCCCAACACTTAAGAGCAACATGGTCAGTGTGAATAATAACTTTAGAATCAACAATATAAGGTATAAACTTATCACAAGCAAATACTACTGCTAAGAATTCCTTCTCAGTAGTAGCATAATTCTTTTGAGCACTATCAAGGCTTTTGCTAGCATAATGTATAACATTCAATTTCTTATCAACCCTTTTTCCTAAAACAGATCCAACAACAAAATCACTAGCATCACACATAATTTCAAAGGGCAATTTCCAGTCAGGTGGTTGTCCTATAGGAGCGATTATCAAAGCTTTCTTAAGAACTTCGAAAGCTTCCTTACAATCTACATCAAATACAAAAGGAACATCCTTCTGTCGAAGATTAGTGAGGGGTCTCGATGTCTTAGAAAATACTTTGATAAATCTTCTATAGAAATCAGCATGACCGAGAAAACTACGAATACCTTTAATGTCCCTTGGATAGGGCATTCTTTCAATTGCTTCAATCTTCGCCTTGTCCACTTCAATTTCCCTCTCGGAAATCTTGTGACCAAGCATGATCTCTTCGTTAACCATGAAGTGACATTTTTCCCAATTTAGAACTAAGTTTGTATCCTCGCATCTCTGCAACACTTTATTAAGATTGTGGAGACAGTGGTCAAAGGAAGTTCCATAGACGGAGAAATCGTCCATGAAGACTTCCACAATCTCCTCAAAGAAACCATGAAAAATTGCATACATACATCTCTGAAAAGTAGCAGGCGCATTGGATAAACCAAAAGGCAAACGCCTGTAAGCATAAGTACCGTAAGGACACATGAGGGTGGTCTTCTCTCGATCGACAGTGTTGACATGAATTTGAGAAAAGCCAGAGTACCCATCAAGATAGAAAAAGTGGGTGTTTTTAGACAACCTCTCTAGCATCTGATCAATAAAGGGGAACGGGTAGTGGTCCTTCCTGGTCGCTTTGTTCAACTTCATGTAATCAATACACATTCTATATCCAATAACAACTCTTTGAGGTATTAGTTCATTTTTATCATTGGGAACAACAGGCATACCTCCTTTCTTAGGAACACAATGAACTGGACTTACCCACCTACTATCAGCTATAGGATAGATGATACCTACGGCTAGAAGCTTGAGAATCTCCGTCCTAACCACGTCCTTCATCTTTGGTTTCATCCGTCGTTGATGATCGACAACTTTCTTAGCACCGGGCTCGAGATTGATAGTGTGTTGGAAAATCGATGGACAGATCCCCTTAAGGTCATCAAGGGTATATCCCAAGGCACCACGGTGTCTGCGAAGTGTCTCCAATAATCACTCTTCTTTGAATCCTGAAATGTTAGCATTGATAATGACTTGATATATTTTCTTTTCATCTAATTAAGCATACTTGAGCGTATCGGGAAGTGGTTTGAGGTCAAACACCGGGTCTTCTTATGATTGTGCTAGAATTCCTAAAGGCTCAACTGGAAGGTTGTGCTTCAGGATAGCAGTTTGTCTTGTGAATATTTCGTCCAACTCATTTCTTTCCTGCATATGCATATCATTATCGTGGTCTTCCATATATTGCTGCAAAGGATCATTAGGAGGAATAGCAATAGAAGCAATAATTTCAATAATTTTATTATCACTACGTAAATCAGTACCACGAGGTTTCTTGGAAAATTTAGAAAAGTTAAATTCATATGGCTCACCATTGAATTCAACAGAGACTTTACCTTTCTTACAGTCTATAACAGCACCACAAGTGTTGAGGAAAGGTAGGATACTTTACCTTTCCACATAGGACTTCAACATCTCTCACAATTTCGATGGGAGAGATAGTTTCTTTGTTTGCTAGATAAATGGTAACATCGATCTCTTCAAGTTCACAGGGTGAAATCTCACCCATGATATCCTGATAGAGTGAATAAGGAATAGCGCTAGCACTGGATCCCAGATCGCAGAGCCCGTAATAGTTGTGATCTCCTATCTTGACAGATACAACTGGTGTACCTGAAATTGGACTCTTACTCTTGGCTGTGACAATTTTAGTTGAAACGGCACAAAAATTTATCTTGGAATCTGAAATATCATTAGTGACTAAATCTTTAATCACCGCAACTTGAGGATCGACCTTGATCAGGTCCTCGGGTTCGTCGGTTCTTCTCTCACTCTTATTCATTATGCCTATCACAAAAGAGTGCTCCCTCATACTTGTAGGAAAAGGAGGATTTTCATAGAAAACTGCAGGCAGAATGGGTCAGCAACATGAATATCAACAGGTAATTCTTTAAAAGGTTTATGATACTGAGCCTTCTCTTCTTTCGAAGAGTCAATGTGAGAGGCAAAATTCTTACAGAAATCACTCATAAACTGGGAATCAAGACCAATCTTAGAACAAAAGGTATTGAAATAATCAGTTTTCACATAGCTCTCAATGTAATCATGCTCATAATTTATAGCAGGTTCAATACCTTTATCGATTTCCCAGTCTTCAGTATTCTTCTGGATCCTCTCGATGAGATCCCACTTTTATTCAATGCTTTTTGTTTGGAATACCCCGCTAGAGGAGGCATCCAACATCTCCTTATCTTGACAAGAGAGCCTGGCATAAAAATTTGTAATTATAATTTCTTTGGGGAGTTCATGGATAGGACATTTGAACATTAGGGATTTAAGTCTCCCCCAAGCTTGAGCGATGCTCTCTCCATCGCGAGACCAAAAGTTGTAGATATAATTCCTGTCTCGATGAATTTCATGAAGAGGGTAAAACTTTGTATAAAAGAGAGACAAAAGCTCTTCCCAATTGAGTAGATGTGAGTTACCAAGGAGCTTATACCAATCTGAAGCTTTACCTATAAGTGATACGGAGAATAATTTCTTCATGACGAATTCCAGTGACACACCTACAAGCTTAAATAATGAACATAGCTGTGATAAATGTAGCAAGTGTTCACCTGGATGTCTATCTCCTGCATAACGATTAGCTAAGACATGATCGATAATACCAGATGGTATTTTGTAAGGCACAATTTCAATAGGGGTAGGAGTGACCACCACAGTCGTGGGGCGTTTCCCCATAAACAACGATCCAAGAGTAGAGGTGTACATAAGGACAAAAAGTAGCAACGGCAAAATAAAATAAAAAGACTTTCTTACCAACTTCACTTATTAATAGCGCTATGCTCCCCGGCAACGGCGTCAGAAAACAGTATTTGATGACCCTCAACTGTAGGGGATCGTTTGTAGCGTTTTCGATAAATAAGAGTGTCGAACCCAACGAGGAGCAGAAGGTATTGGTAAGTGACTTTGGTAAAGAAATAGCTACAGGAACTGAAAGATAACTTTTTAGGGGGTTTTCGATATAAGTAACAAAAAAGGATAAAAGCAAACAAAGTAAAGAGCACTTGAGGAGTAACAAGTGGCTCAATCCTTTTGTCAGAAGGATAGGCCTAGAAACTAGACTTATAAAGGCTAAAGCGTTCTTGAAGACACACGGGAGAAATAGTCATGTGCTTTCGCCATATTCCGTATCGGTACTATGTGCCGTGTTGATAAGTGTTGAGTGGGTGGACCTATGCTAGTGCACCCTCTAGACTAAGATAAGTGCACTCTTATGATTAAACACCTTGCAAGCATCCGCAAATACAATATAGTAATTAAGTCAAAAGCCTAACCATAGCAATACGATCGATGATTCATTGTTCCCTTGTGCAAAAGAGTACGAACTGGGGTTCATGTTTCTGTCACTCCGGCAACCCACCGTAGGCATTCTTTGTGCACAATGTATTCCCCTAGGTCCTTAATAAGGCCAAGTGTTGAGTGTTCGACTCACACAACACCACTAGGAAAATAACAACACAACTTAAATATCAAACAACACATATTACTTCAACTGTTCAACATCATATGACTACTAACAACTAGACTTCTCCCATGTCGTCAAGAACTAAAGTAACTACTCACGAGACATAAAAGAGATCATGATCAGTGGGGATAAATAGATGATAAACAATCTGGACACAATGATTATTCTCCAACAAAACTCAATAGCATTCATCACAGGGTAGTAATCAACACCGGTAGAGTAGAGAGGATAGATAGTACGGATTACAACACAAGTTGGACTTGTGAGGTGAGATTGGATGGTGGTGGAGATGGTGCTGATGTTGGGGATGATGTTGATGATGATCTCGATGATGCCCGTGACGATGGTGATGACGATGGCGACGATCTCCCCTTCCGGGAGGTGTTCTACCCGGCGGAATCTGCCAGCCGAAGATGTCTTTTCTTCTCTGTAGGTTTCCGCCATGTAGCGGCGGTGGAACTCCGGAAACTCTCTCTCTCTCTCTCTAGGGTTTTTGATATGTGTACGATATATAGAACAAAGGGGGGAGCCGGGAGTGGTACCAGGGCCGCAGACGCCCTCCTGGCGCGGCTGGTGGCAAGAGAGTGTTAATACTCTTCAAGCCCTCGTTGATTACCCCAAGTGCAGGGTGAGAGATATAGTGCAGCGGAAAGTTTTCCCTTGGCAAAGATACCAAGGTTTGTCTCCCGTAGGACTCCGAAGGATACAAGAATGTGGTAAAGTGAACAGTGGCGCCGAGGTTGCTAACTTCACCTGGACCTGCACACAGATACAGATAACTTTGCTCCCAACGAGTACAGAGGAGTTGTCAATTCCTCCGGCCTTGCCGTTTACAAAGGATCAACGCAAGAGATAATGATAGTGGCAACTGAAAGTAAATACTGAAAGTAAATTGAGGGTGTAAACAATGATATGAAGATGGACCAAGGTCATGTGATTTTCACTAGTGATGTCTCTCTCCCAAAAGATGTTAAAAGTGCTAGCGAGGTAAACAAATCACAGTTGGGCAATTGACAGGATTATGAAGGCACCGCAATGCTAATTATGCTGCAAATAAAGGAAGGGCTCAAAAGCAATGGGCAGTACGCCAAGGTAAGTAGACCGAAATCCAACTGCATCTACTACGAATCATCCACCTTGAGATATCTATCCAGAACATCTCGCTGGTATTAAGTTGCAAATCCCACCCAAAGTGTAAACTCAAAGCAACAGACAATTGAATTAAAAGAACTTTGCGTAAAGTAAACAATCCTTGCATCCGCGGATACAAGCACCATTGTTTTATCCCTGGTGGCAACATCACATCCCCTAGTCTCATGTTTCTGTCACTCAAGCTAGACATCAAGGGGCTGAACCCACAATCAAGCATAACACTCCCTCTTAGAGTTGCAACAAATCACTTGGCCAAAGTAAAATACGGCAACGGAGAACATGCAAGAATTTACTCAAGAACAAAATATAAAAGAGAAGAACCAAATATATTATTCATCACAATCTGAACATAGTCTCATAATCCATCAGATCCCAACAAACTCAGCATAGCAACAACAGAGAATTACAAAAGGTGCCTCGATCATGTGAGGCAGCTCACGAGGTCTCGAAAGTGGAAGCACAAAGAAGGGAGAGATAGATCACATAGCTACTGGTCACAGGCCCATGGTCCAAGGGAAAATACTCACGGTACATACGAGAGGCGTCCATGGCTATGGATGGTCTCCCGGAGGGGGTAGCTTCTCCCGGCAGGGTGCCGGATTAGCTTCTCCAGGCAGCCCCGATCTTGAAACGCCGGTGGCGGTGGTACAGAGGCGAGATCGCGAAAGAGGAGTCTGTATTAGGGGTTTCCACCCCGAGGGGTAAATATAGGCGAAGGGGGCACCGAGAGGGGCCACAGGGCAGTCAGGAGGGTCCCTGGCGCGACCCAGGGTGGGGTCGCGCCACCTGCCCTCCTCCGCTTCTTTGGTGATTCCGGAAGCTTCCGTTGCGCTGATTTTTTATCTGATTTCCCGGATTTTTTGGAGCACTTTTAATGGCCGGAAAACCTGAAATACAAAAACAGCAGAAAACAACAACTGGCAGCTGGGTGCACTGGGTTAATAGATTAGTCCAAATATGCTCAAAAGTGTATGAAAGTTCAAGCAAAACATGGCAAAGTCACACAAAACATGCATGGAGCAAGCAGAAATTATAGATACGTTTGGGACGTATCAACATCCCCAAGCTTAATTCCTGCTCGTCCTCGAGTAGGTAAATGATAACAAGCATAATTTCTATGGTGACATGACCATAAAAGGACTTTTAAGTAAAGCAATCAAAGCATGCAATTCAATTCAAGTCTTAACAAGCAAGAGTCTATATTAGCATTGACACAAGCAACAAAAGAACAAAAGGTGCAAGAGCTCTCGCTGTCCGTGACTCGAATGTCTCCAGATGGTGTTTGCGTGTAAGCAGGGGATAGGGAAATACGAGAGAAAAAAGTAAGGTTGTTGAGAACAACTATCTACTAAAGTTTCACACTTAGTCTCCTTTGGATTCTTATCTTGACTCGTGCCCAGACCACTAGTCAGGTACAAGTCAAACCGATCCACTCCTTTCGATATCTTGAGCACTCATGCAATGGATGAGCGTGAGCAAGAAAGTTGACACATAAAAAGGAGAAACAGAAAGAAGGTGGAGGAGGAAGACAAAAAAGTGTGAAAGGCTCACATCAATGAGGACAATCATAGGCGAGAGAAGGCCATATGATAGATATGATGTGAGGAGTAGGGATTGCCATGCAACGGATGCACATGTGAGCTAAAAGCTCTCCAATGGAACTAATGGGGGGGGTGCATCTAACTTGCTTGCTCAAGAAGACCTAGAGCTCGTTTGAGGAGGCTCATCATTGGAATATACAAGCCAAGTTCCATAGTGTGAAGGTCCCCACATAGCTATATGCATGATGATGATCTCTATGGAGTACAAGGGATAGAGGATGAAGTACTAGTGTGAATCTCTCAAAAGGAATAATAGTGTGCCCCCTTCTCTCTTTTTATTTTTATTTTTCTCTTTTTTCTATTTTATATATATTTTTGGTGGCCTCAATGGCTCTTTCTATTTAACTCTCATTTGTCCTCTTTGGGATCTTTTGATTTTGACCTCTTTGGGATCTTTTCCTCACTTTAGGGGCAACACTCTATATTTTACAAGAATATAGGAGATATTTCACACTTTACAAAAGTACTCACATAAAGAATATATACCTATCATGATGCAAATGTATGACATGAAGATCAAGTCATGAGAAGATGGATGTTGCATGGCAATGTATCTCGGAAAGGCTATGGAAATGCCTTGTAGGTAGGTATGGTGGCTTTTTTGAGGAAAGATATAAGGAGGTTTATGATGACAGAGCGTATCGTGCCAAGGGTTTGGATGCACCGGCGAAGTATGCGCCAACTCTCAAGATGAGAAAGGGCAATGCACGGTACCGAAGAGGCTAGAAAAAGTATAGGTGGATGGAAGTGTCAACTTTCGAATACTCACATTAGTCCGAAGAACTCATGCACTTATTATCGGTAACTCTCAATCTAATCAGGAGGTTCACATAGAGACAAGTACCCCGAGGAGGAGTGTATGGGGGTTTGGTTATCCTTGCGCATCCTCGACTCATGGTACGTAATTGTTCTCTAATATTCGAACCCTCCAGAGGTTAGTGATCCATCTAGTAGCTAGAGTTCTCAACAGGGTTTTTGGTTTTCGAAAAACACATGGATTGCCCAAAATACGACATCTATCACTAATAGGCTCAAGCTCTTGACACCAAAAGTTCAAACATTACTCTAGTCAATACCTCAAAACTTTTGCAAGTTACTACTACAAAGAGAATAGCAACTTCAACTACCTACTTCTAGTCAAGACACAGAACTCAATGCAACAGGCAAACTCTCTAACAAGATAAAACATGCAACCTATAGAAAGTTCAACCTAAAACAAAAGAAAAGCTCTAGAAAAACTAAAGCACTACAACTAAACAGAGCAGCAGCTAAGAAAAGAAAAAGAGCAACTCACAGCTGAAAGAATAAGCATGCAAATCCTATGAGGAGTTCTAATTCAAGCGGAGCGTGTATCTCTTCTCCCACACAAAAGAGTAAGTAAGCTGGGATCTAACTTGTTACTACAGCAAACAAAGAAAAACAAACCTAGAAAAGTAAAGAGCGAGACGCTCCATGTTATAGCACATAACGCATGAAGCGATAAAAATATAGTGCAGCGAGAGACGAACTGATAATTGTTGATGAAGAAGGGGATACACGGGGGCATCCCCAAGCTTAGACGCTTGAGTCTCCTTGAATATTTATTGGGGGTGCACATGGGCATCCCCAAGCTTGAGCGTTTGACACTCCAAGATCTTCTTTCATCATCTTCCATCGCGCACTTGAAAACTCCCTTCATACATAACTCATTGTAGACTGATTAGAGAGTTTAGTACCCTAATAAATTAAATTTTCTTCACTGGAAATAAAGATAATCTTGAATAGCTACTGTTTCTCAAGATTTAAAAAAGTTTTTGCAAAGGAAAAGCAAGCTTAAGGTTTGCAAAAGTAAGGAGAGACAAAACGTGGCAGAATCTGTGAAAAACAGAACAGCAGATAGAAAAGAATTTTTTAGTGGTACTTCTGCAACTCAAATCAAAAAACTTAGAACATACGCAAGTTTCGTAATTTTATTGAGCATGCTGTGTAAAAAATTCAGCTCAAAAAGATGAACTGGGATTTTTCTATGATTTTTTTAGTCACGAGAACAGAATCTGTTTTCTGGACAGCATGTCACAACTTTCACTTCCCTTGTCGTATGAGGCTATAAAAGGCACAAAGCTTGAAAAGTAAAGATACAATGATGTTGCTACAGTATTAACAATCATCAAGACCGCTAAAAACAGAAGAAAAGCAAAAATAAAAACCTAAATTCGTTGCGGACTGCCTCCCGAAAGCGCTTCTTTAAAGCCATTAGCTAGGCAAAAAGATTATAGAAGATGCTCTCACAAGAATAAGAATTTTGAAGCAAAAGAGAGCATCAAGAAGAAAATATGAAACACATTTAAGTCTAACCCACTTCCTATGCATAGGCATCTTGTAAGAAAATAAATCAAAGAAGCACAAAGTCACATGCATAGGAAGGTGGAAAAAGAACAACTTCAAAACTTTTAACATGAAGAGATGTGTTTTAGTAATATGGAAGTTTCTACAACCAAACTTCCCTCTCTCGAAATAATTTTCAGTAGTATCATGAACAACATCAAGAATATAACTATCACATAAATCATGTTGTTCATGACCTACAAGCACATGTGTATAGTTTTCAACACGGCCTTGATTATAAGATAAATGCAACCCACCACATTGAGCCTTGATAAGAGCACAATTCTCTGGAATATGAGTTGGAGATTTTAAAAGGATAATAGGACACTCAAGTGTGGGTGCGATAGAAAAAATTTCATGCTTAACATGAGGAACTATAGAAAGTTCATCTCCGTAAGCATCATCCATAGTGGCATCATGACCAAAAGTATAGAAGGCGTCAACTTCATCAAAAAGGGACATTTCAAAAGAATCCATAGGATCATAACATTCATATAAGGTAAGAGTCAAAGAGTTACTCTCATTAGAAGGTAGACATGGATGGCTCCATTCTTCCTCCTTTTTTTCGTCACTCTCCTCCTCTTTTTCATCCAAGGGGCTTTCAGGTTCAGCAATTTCTTCTTCCATAGTGTCTTGCAAATCATTAGTCTCTTCCTTTGGGGGAGAGATTCTCTCAAGATGATCAGTAATATAATAATTTGCATCGTAATTTTCCAAACAATAGTTAAGTATAGAAAGACTCTCAGATTTGTAAGGGGCATCATCAATATTCTTAATAAGAGAAGTAATTTCATAGGGACCCTTATAAGCAACAAATTCTTCTATTTGCTCTGCATCATCAAAATCATAATTTTTCTTAGCATAAGAAGCTAAGGTTTCATCATCATTGTACTCACATTGGAAAGCAAGGTGTTTGTGCCTCATAAAGCAACAAGATTCATCTCTGCAGAAAGATATATTATATATTGAGCACAAGTTTCTAGCATAATCATACAACTGGTGTATTTGTTTCCATAAGTGTATCCCCTTTTGAGACAAGCGGTGTTCCTTGTACCACTTTTGTTGATCCTTGGTGAATCCTCCATGCCAATAAGATCTAGTTTCAAAGAAGTTAGACATTGATTGGCAAGTAAGAAACTAGACATACTATTTTTTGGATTTTTTATAAAGGACACAAAGATAAAAACTAAAGGGTAAACTAACAAGACTAAAAAGCAAAGATAAAAGATAGTGTGCAACTCCCCTATCTTGTAGGCTGGAGTCCTCGGCAACGGCGCCAGAAAACTTGCTGGTGGCAAGAGAGTGCTAATACTCTTCAAGCCGTCGTTGACTACTCCAAGTGCAGGGTGAGAGATATAGTGCAGCGGCAAGTTTTCCCTTGGCAAAGATACCAAGGTTTGTCTGCCGTAGGACTCCGAAGGATACAAGAAGGTGGTAAAGTGAACAGTGGCGCCGAGGTTGCTAACTTCACCTGGACCTGCACACAGATACAGATAACTTTGCTCCCAACGAGTACAGAGGAGTTGTCAATTCCTCCGGCCTTGCCGTTTACAAAGGATCAACGCAAGAGATAATGATAGTGGCAACTGAAAGTAAATACTGAAAGTAAATTAAGGGTGTAAACAATGATATGAAGATGGACCAAGGTCACGTGATTTTCACTAGTGATGTCTCTCTCCCAAAAGACAATAAAAGTGCTAGCGAGGTAAAAAAATCACAGTTGGGCAATTGACAGGATTATGAAGGCACCGCAATGCTAACTATGCTGCAAAGAAAGGAAGGGCCCAAAAGCAATGGGCAGTACGCCAAGGTAAGTAGACCGAAATCCATCTGCATCTACTACGAATCATCCACCTTGAAATATCTATCTAGAACATCTCGCTGGTATTAAGTTGCGAATCCCACCCAAAGTGTAAACTCAAAGCAACACACAACTCCATTAAAAGAACTTTGCGTAAAGTAAACAATCCTTGCATCCGCGGATACAAGCACCGATGTTTTATCCTTGGTGGCAACAACACATCCCCTAGTCTCATGTTTCTGTCACTCAAGCTAGACATCAAGGGGTTGAACCGACAATCAAGCATAACGCTCCCTCTTGGAGTTGCAACAAATCACTTGGCCAAAGTAAAATACGGCAACGGAGAACATGCAAGAATTTACTCAAGAACCAAATATATTACTCATGACAATCTGAACATAGTCTCATAATCCATCAGATCCCAACAAACTCAGCATAACAACAACAGAGAATTACAAAAGGTGCCTCGATCATGTGAGGCAGCTCACGAGGTCTCGAAAGTGGAAGCACAAAGAAGGGAGAGATAGATCACATAGCTACTGGTCACGGACCCATGGTCCAAGGGAAACTACTCACGGTACATAAGGGAGGCGTCCATGGCTATGGATGGTCTCCCGGAGGGGGTAGCTTCTCCCGGCAGGGTGCTGGAGCAGCTTCTCCAGGCAGCCCCGATCTTGAAACGGCGGCGGCGCGGTACAGAGGCGAGATCGTGAAAGAGGAGTCTGTATTAGGGGTTTCCACCCCGAGGGGTAAATATAGGCGAAGGGGGGCACCGAGAGGGGCCACGGGGCAGTCGGGAGGGTCCCTGGCGCGGCCCAGGGTGGGGCCGCGCCACCTGCCCTCATGGCTGCCTGGTGGTGGCCCTCCTCCGCTTCTTTGGTGATTCCGGAAGCTTCCGTTGCGCTCATTTTTTATCTAATTTTTCCCGGATTTTTTTGGAGCACTTTTAATGGCCGGAAAACCTGAAATACAAAAACAGCAGAAAACAACAACCCCCAGCTGGGTGCACTGGGTTAATAGATTAGTCCAAATATGCTCAAAAGTGTATGAAAGTTCAAGCAAAACATGGCAAAGTCACACAAAACATGCATGGAGCAAGCAGAAATTATAGATACGTTTGGGACGTATCAGCGGCCAGGGGTGGGGCCGCGCCGGGTGGCCGCCTGGGCACCCTGTGGCCCCCCTTTGGCCCCTCTTCGGCGTATCTTCGTTAATCTTCTGAAAAATGCCCTTCGTCGATTTTCAGGTAATTTGGAGGTACTCTTCTTCAGCAACTTAGCGTCCAGTTTTTACCGTTGAATCCCGCGTCTGCTGCTTCGGCATCAGAAAGTTGTAAACTGTGTAAAATAAGCCAAAACAACATAAGAACAACATCATAACATGAAATATATCAATGAATAAGAAAGAATTACTATATAAAATAGTGATGCATTTTGGACATATCATTGTGCTACATATACATCCTCTTGTAGGGGACCGTTAAGGAAAGCACTTTTTACATCCATTTGAAATAATGGAAATCCATTGAATGCGGCATAAGCAAGAAGCATGCGTATAGATTCAAGACGAGCAACGGGTGCAAATGTCTCATCACAATCCAAGCCTTCAACTTGGGAGTACCTTGAGCCACTAACCTTGCCTTGTTGTGGATGATATTGCCATATTCATGTTGCTTGTTTCCAATGATGTTATGATCTTGACCGAAAGGCCTCTCCACGAGAGACCACACCTCATTCCGGGTGAAACTAGTGAGCTCATCTTGCATTGCAATGAGCCAAAACGCATCCTCAAGTGCTTGTTTAACCCTAAGTGGTTCAAGGCTAGACACAAACGAGAAGTGAGCGCAAAAGTTCATAAGTTGACGACGAGTAACTATACCTTGCCTCGATCCTGTGAGGATCTTGTCAACATCAACACGTCTAGCCACTAATGGCATGGTAGAAGTTGGAGTTTCAATAGGCTCCACCCATTCGGGTTCATGATATACATTTGGTTCATCATTAAGGGTGGAGCCATCTTCAATAACATCATTTTCTCCAAAGAAAATGCGGTCAAGCCGATCACGTGGATCAAACGCATCATCAACTTGTGGTTGAGAAACCACATCGGATTGTGGAGGGTCTTGTTCTTGTTTTTGGATAATGGGATTGACGAGGATTGACCTCGGGAAATCCCATGGTTGGGAACCCTGGGTTAGATCGTAGAGGCGATGTGCAGGTTGGCGATACTCGTCGGCTAACAGGAGAAAGCACTTCCTGCTCGATTGTATTATAATGGAGGTGATTATAGTGGAGGTCCAGGCGAGATCGCTCGGGACCGGAGGTGTAGCTATGAGATTTGATGCCCTAGACGTCCCCTCTCCCAACCTTTATATATTAGGCTGGGTCACAAGGAGTCCGTCTAGGTTTACAGAGAGGGTTTCCTAATCTATCTTCAATCTTGGACGCCAAGTCGCGGTTTCCATGATCGTCGAGTACTCCTTATGGAGGTTGCCTCGAGTGGGCCATGTGTGGACCGGTCGAGGCTCTTTGCGGCCCCTCTAGCTTGATACGCACCGGTTACCCTCATCTGTAGGAGTCATGGGGTCACCCCCTCGCCAGTAGCCCCCGAGTGCATGGGGGACTCGAAGAGTCGCCCAGGGACTCGAATCCATAATTGTCTTCAAGCGTGCAACGCAGCTGCGAGTCATCGTCTGTTAGCCATACAATATAGTTTATTTGAGGGATGATAAGCTAGAGAGGCCCAAGGTAGTCGACTGGTCGAGCCCTGGTGAATTGGTGCAAACACCTCAAAAGCCCAAAATCAAGCCGCGTCCCTCGACACGAACTTGGGAAACAACCGGTGCCTAGCAAGCCCATGCCGCTGCAGGTCTTATAGGATCAATGCCGCCGGTCTCAGAAAATAGCCGTGGCGCGTCCGCCATTGGCTCTACTTCTCCGTACGCTGCGCATGGGAAAACATCGAGAGTGAAGTCGCAGTTGTGGCAAGTCCCGTCCCGGCCGTTTGCGCAGCGAGGTCTTACCTACGCACTAAGCTTGCGCGACATCTGGGGTGCAGTGTATCGCCGCCCATGCATCATTTTTCTGAGGCGCGGAGCCTAATTTAGACAAACATCCACTTGGAAAACAAATCAAGTGGACGAATAGTGGTCGCTCGCAGAGTACTGATGATCTTAGGCGAGGAATCGATAAGAGCCGCTCCCACGCGGATGGTCAGCAAGTGGGTTGATTACGTAGGCACCCATGCGACACTTAGAGTGCTCGGGC